>CM034148.1:793908619-795278619 GCA_019776745.2 Taxus chinensis | reverse complement strand
ATGCATCGCCTAACATAAGGTAGCTTTTCAACATGGTTTCTGAGCCACCGAGCCTAAATTGGGCGTTGTTGCAACTAGCAGGAAAAATGTAAAAATAAAGTTGTGGGACCCCATTAAAGTTATATAACCATCATGGAAACTTATTAACACTTGTAAATAAATATTTTAAACACTATCTTGTGACTTGTTGTGTGAAACTATACTTTTGGAAAAATAATGTTTCTCTCTCTTCCCTATCTCATTCTATCTCCTTCATTAAGAAATGAAATGGAATGAATGTGTCTCTAAACCTCTCCTTTTGAAATAAAATTCTTGTTATTAATATTATGTAAATGGGAAACTAAAACAATTGATTATGCTAGATTTAGGTGGATACCATGTCAACGATTTATCACTGATTTCATGCTCACATGGTTTTGCAAGATGCAAGTAATGTGGTAAAACCAATGTGGTTGTAATTTATTGTGTGTTATGGTAATTTATGTATGTTAAGTGAAATGGTAGAGGATTGTTCGACGTTTTTCGAAGTATGCAAAGGTTTATAATTAAAGTTTTTTAATTTTTTTAGATAATAGAGTTTAAGGGAAATATAAACATGGGTGTTATCTTGATCCTCAATTTTTTATTGTAAAATTTAGATATGTATGTTAAATGATATCAAATTTAATATATTCTAGTACATCCTCGTTGTTAAATTTAGTATGAAATATCCAAAGTGTTGTGTTATTTAACTAACAAATATATACAAGAAACCTAATTATAATAGTCAACCTTAGTTTAACACTTGTGCATAACTACCCTTCTCACATGATCTTTATTAAAAAAAAAGGAACCAAAACCTTAGAATGAACTTAAATCTCTACACTCAATGACAAGTTTTGGCTTAAGTAAAAAAATCCCTAGTTTGATTTATCACCTTCGCCTGTATGTTTAGTAACATCACTATGGACACGTCAATTAGGAACGACATTGTAAAACTTTATCTGGTGTATGTGGTTCCCTTCTAGGATTTTAAACCGTGCATGCAGTGAGGATAATTTAATCCCTTCAGGTCCGACACCATGTTGAGTGGCAAAGACCACCTTAGAAGACACATTAACGGTCATTTTTCGAAGAAATGAATATGTGGTGCAACCTCACCATTTATGGAGTAGCTTGAAAAAATTCTTTAGTATCCTAGTGGCCTATTAAGTCTTACGAAGTTAGATCTATAATTTATGTTCATGATCGAAAGGATTCCTTGTGGGATCTACATGACACAAATGAGGCTAGTGAAATATTTATGCTATCCCCTTAAATTCATATATAGTTTGGGCATAGATACTTAGGTGCAAATGGAATTAAACCAAACCATGGTTGATTAGGGGGTTAACTTGTGGGTGGAAATTATACATAACTCTTATAAAATGTAAATTTATTTAAAATAAGTTGACTTAAGGGAAGTGCAGAAACAAATATTATATATATATATATATATGGTCATGATACCCCATATGCATAGTTTACCATTTTACACTAGTCAGTGGCCCAAAACCAAACAAAGGTAGTAGGTTACATTGCTATGATTGATCTCATGGTGGGATTTAATTGACACAAGTGGATGTCTTGGCTGCAACATGCATCTAATACTACAGTGTATAAGAGTAAAGAAATGGGATGTCTTGTGCTACATTACACTCCTTGTAGTAGAAAATCCATTAGTGAAATTATGTGTTATTTTGTTTACAATTGTTATAAAAAATGCCAATAATGAGACCATAGTGCGATGTAAGAGTAAAGAATATAAGATTAAAATGATATTTGGGGTTAGAAATAATGTCATTCTTGGGGTCCTTATAAATCAATTAGACATTTTAATGTGTTAAAAATAATATAAATTACCCTTGGTGAGATCAAACATCGAGAAAACAAAAGATATATATATATATATATATATATATATATATAATCTCCGGATGTGGAAATGTTGAATGGATTCAACAAGTTATAGGACTATATTAACTATGATAGGGAACTAAAGATACCGTGATCAAAGAATGATTATGGGAAAAGGTATCTTGAATCTAAATCTCCCTTAAATCCTAAGATTTCTTTCTTGGCATCACGTCAAATTCACTTCTATGGCAAGGGTAAAATTTCAAAATTGAATAAACATTTGAGAAGCATAATCTTAACATAAGAATTAGAGAATCAGGAACTTTCTATGCAATTTGAAATATGGTAAATAATTATTTAAGTTATGGATATTATCATCCGGGATAAAGAGTGAAATTAAATGGTCAAACTGTAAGTTGAATGTGAAATGAATTTAAAAATTTATGGGTGAAAAAAGGAGAAAGCTATGCTTACATAATAATGTTCTTGGAATGTTAATTGTAAATAAGGTGTAATCATGGTAATGATGTGTTGTGGTTTTTCTAATCCTTGGGTTCCTCTTTTATGATTGGGTGATTGCTAACATTTGTTCATTGGGGAAAGTGTGACATCAACATGCATACGGTGTTGTCATGTGTCTATGTGATTTGATGACTTGTGGAAGTGTCTTATGTGGTATTCTATAATTAGAATTCAAAAAAAAAAAAAAATTCTATTATTTTAACTATTACATTTTTGTGTGTATAATATGGGCATCACATTTGGTATCAGAGAAAAGGTTCATGCTCTCAAACCTATGGGATAGATTGGATTAGTGATGATTTTGCATGGTGATGGTGGATATTGGAAGATTAATTTTCTATAGGTTTTAATGTGAACACCATTATAATTTTTATATTATGAGTGCACATGTTGTTCATGTCACTTAGTGTGTAATTTTTATCATGTTGATATGCTTATGATGAGATTTTTCTCTCTCCTTTTCATGGATTCTATGAAGAGGTCATGTGTGATGTACCACCTTGTTGTGTGTGAAAAAAATATTATTGTGGATTGCATAGTGTTAGAGCATTTTTGCATCATGTGATATGAAGGTGTTTTAATGTATTGTATGAAAAAATTGGTGTAAAGTAAATTAGATTATATCATGATCTCACCACTGTGTTGTGATGAATCGTGTGTGTCACCATGTTGTAATTGAAATTGACTATATGTTGTAATGTTTGACATTGTGGTCCTTAGGCATATAATTCGTGTATATGTGATGGTTCATGTTGTGATGTAGGGGCATATGGTGAGTGTATGATCCCTATTTATAGTGATTACAACTTGGGTGGAGTATTTGGTACAGTTATGTATCATAATTGATGAAAGTAATGATTGTGTTATACCCTATATATATATATATATATTTGATTTGATGACTTGTGGAAGTGTCCTTATGTGGTATTCTATAATTAGAATTTCAAAAAAAAAAAAAATTCTATTATTTTAACTATTACATTTTGTGTGTATAATATGGGCATCACATTTGGTATCAGAGAAAAGGTTCATGCTCTCAAACCTATGGGATAGATTGGATTAGTGATGATTTTTGCATGGTGATGGTGGATATTGGAAGATTAATTTTCTATAGGTTTTAATGTGAACACCATTATAATTTTTATATTATGAGTGCACATGTTGTTCATGTCACTTAGTGTGTAATTTTATCATGTTGATATGCTTATGATGAGATTTTTCTCTCTCCTTTTCATGGATTCTATGAAGAGGTCATGTGTGATGTACCACCTTGTTGTGTGTGAAAAAAATATTATTGTGGATGCATAGTGTTAGAGCATTTTTGCATCATGTGATATGAAGGTGTTTTAATGTATTGTATGAAAAAATTGGTGTAAAGTAAATTAGATTATATCATGATCTCACCACTGTGTTGTGATGAATCGTGTGTGTCACCATGTTGTAATTGAAATTGACTATATGTTGTAATGTTTGACATTGTGGTCCTTAGGCATATAATTCGTGTAATATGTGATGGTTCATGTTGTGATGTAGGGGCATATGGTGAGTGTATGATCCCTATTTTATAGTGATTACAACTTGGGTGGAGTATTTGGTACAGTTATGTATCATAATTGATGAAAGTAATGATTGTGTTATACCCTATATATATATATATATATATATATATATACACACACCATGCGTAAGATGATATGGTTAATGTGTGTGAATCACCATAGTGTTAGTGATGTAGTTATGTGTTAGGTTGTACACCCTAATCTAATCGAACCTAAGGGAAATCATTAAAAGGTGTATGTTTGGAGTGAGGAGATATGTACCATGGACCAGTCACTCGAGCCAAGTATGAGATGTGAAGTGGAGTCTTACATAGCCTAAAAATCCATTTTTCTTTATTTTTTATGTATGGTACTTGCTCAATGGGTTTCATGCTTCTTGTGTTTTACAGACACCTTAGGATCGGTAGTTGGGGACCTATACTTCTTTCTCTCTCCCTATATGGTTATCGTATGGATTCAACTTAAGTGTAGTTATGACTATGTTGAGCCTTGTGGAAGTGGTGGAGTGATGATTTAGACAAAGATGATGATAATTGTATTATTTGTTATGTTATTTTAAGAGATGAGGCTCAATGTATGAGTACCAAAAACTCATTCAGTACCCATTTGGTGGCCATATAGGGCCACATTGTTATCAAAATGTGTTATTATTATATACATCTTTTATTCATAAATTGAGCATTTTATCTTTTCTTGCAAGAACTAGCAGTTCTATTGATTGATACATGCTTATATTTTGGGCATTTTATTTGGTTGTTGCACTAACATGTGGATTTTTACACTACCTATGGATATTTTTTAACGCCCACAAATACAATAGTAAAAATACTAGATTTTTTTTTTTTGAATTACATTGGTCACTGCACAACATCACAAGGGCTCCAAGAAGAGAAACTTGACAACACACAAGACACTTACATAAGTCATCGAATCACATAGACACATGAAACAATCATATACTGGTCGGTGCCACACATTCCCCAATGAAAGAATACTAGTGATCACCCAACCACAAGAAAAGTTACTCAAGGATTGGAAAACCCAAAACACGTCATTACCATGATTACATCTTAGTTATGATTAACATTCGAATAACATTATTGTGCAAGGATAATTTTATCATTTTCACACCTACAGATTATTAAATTCATTTCACATTCAAATTACAGTTCAATCATTTAAGTTGGCTCTTTATCCCGTACAACAATTTCCATAAATTACATAATTATTTGGCATATTTCAAATTGCATACAAAGTTCTTAATACTCTCATTCTTATGTTAATATTATACTTCTCGAATGTTTATTCAATGTTTAATTTTTACCCTTTCTACAAAAGAGAATCTCACATGATGTAAAGAGGGAACACATAGGATTTAAGGGGGACTTAGATTCAATATACCTTTTTCCCATAAAAATTATTTGATCATAGTATCTTTATTTCTCTAACATAGTTAATATAGTTCAATAAATTTTTGATTCCATTCAACATTTCCACATCAATAAATTTTATTTCGGTTTATATAAATCTTTTGTTTTCTCGAAGTTTTATCTTACCAAGGAAATTTCATATTCATTGTAGCACATGAAAATGTTTAATTGAGTTATAAGGACTCCAAGATTGACATTATTCATAACTTCAAATCTCATTTTACTCTTATATGCTTTACTCTTACATTGCACTATGGTCTCAATATTAGCATTGTTTTATAACATTTGAAAATAAAATAACACATACTTTTAACTAATGGATTAACTACTACAAGGAGTTTAACATAGCATGAGACATCCCAATTCTTTTCTCTTATACACTGCAGTGTTAACACATGCTACAACAAAAACATCCCCATGTGTCATTTAAATCCCACCATGAGATCAATCATAGGAATACCATAAGAAAACTACATTTGGTTCATTTTGATCCACTCACTAGGGTACAAAAGGGAAACTGGGCACATGGGGTAATGAGACCCCCTTTTTTTCATCTCTACAGTTCTCTTAACTAAACTTATTTTAAATAAAATTACATTTTCTAAGATTTATGTGTAATTTTCACCCTCAAGTTAACCCCTTTACCAGGAAAGGTTTGGTATAATTCCAATTGAACCTAACGATCTATGCCCCAACTATATATGAGTTTAAGGTGATAGGACATGTTTATGATAGAAAGCCTTCATGAAAGACCAATTTGATATGTTTTTAGTAACCACGGAAACACATTTAGATGAGAAGGACTACAAAGATCATTAAAAAGAGTTTAATTCATAGTACAACTATTTCACTAGGTCCATTTGTGTCATCTTGATCCTACACGGAATTCATTTTATGATGAAGATAATTTCTAGATCCCCTTCGTAAGACTTGGTAGAATAGTAGGATACTAAATAAGTGTTAGATCTAGTTACACCGGAAATAGTTTGACCATGTAATTCCTAACCATCAGGTTTACGAAGATGTCACTTAACTTACCGACTATGATGATAAAATCAATATAGGGATCTTATTTACCTAAACTAGGAGGTGCAATCGAGTACAAGGTTAAATTTTAATATAAGGTTACAGTTTCTTCTATGTTAAGAAACGCCATGTGAGAAGGGGTAGATAGGAACTAGTTTTGAACTAAGGTTGAATTTTATATTTAACTTTCTTTTCTACATTTGATAGTTTTTTTTTATTAAGGGCAAATAGTTTTGAAGGGACTATACCCTATATACAAAAGGGCTCAAAAGCCAGATAGAAAAGATGAGAAAAGCAGCCCAGAGAAGGGAAAAACAGTCAACCAAGGAAGGCTCAACAGCCAAATATTACAATATATGAGAAAAAAGGATCAAAACGTACAAATATCCAGAGAAAAGAAGGAAAGATAAAAAAGAAACCAAAAGAGAAACAACATAAAGAGCTCCGCCAAAAAACAACTCCAGAACCACCCGATGACAGCCACATCGCAACCAAAAAACAGCATCACAACAGCCCGTTACTTGATGGCTCTGTCAATTTTGGTCTTGATAGCCTGCAGTGACATGAAGATGGTAATGGCAGTGGCCTGAGAGGAGTCTTGCAAATATGCTTGGGAAATTGCAATGTCCCTTTTCTCTTTAGGGCCCCATATGTCCTCATTAATCCCACTTAAACTGCAAACACTGTGGACATGTTGTTCAATGAAATTATAAATGCTTTTGAGGGCATACAATATGCAGTCATTGCGGCTTTTAGCATTCCCCAATCTGCCATCTAAGGACTGAAGTTTCTTGAAGACTTCACCAATAACCCCCTCTTCCTCCTCACTTTGAAGGATCCTTTTACCCTTTTCTCTTTCCATGTTTTTTATAGCCCCTTTGAGCTCTTGTATCTCCTTCTCTAATCTGTCCACCCTATCCAGCAATTCCTCCTCTTTGGGCTCCTCCACCGGCTTGCTAATATGCAGGAGGTTTTTAGCTAGTTCCAAGTTTTTTTGACTCCTTAGGACTCGTTGGGAAGCAGGTATTTTAGCTTTGAGGCTCTTGCTTTTCTTGCTGGAGACAACATCTTCATTCTTTCTTTTTAGCAGGGGGGAGTGGGAGCAGTGTGGGCAGGTGGAGGTATGGAGGAGGGAGGTGGGTTAGGATTCATGGGAGGGCAGCTGAAGAAATGGTGGTGAATCAAGAGGATAAGGCCCTGATGCAAAGAGACAGCCCTAGAGTGGATTTGAACTTCCCTTATAGATTTCTCCAGAGAGTTAATCAGATAGTGAGGAAAGCTAATAATGTTATTTCTACGAAAATGATTCAGAAAAATCAGATGCTTATGAGGTATAGTCACATATCTTCCTTCAAGGGTAACATACCTTACCACCATTTTGGCCAGTTCATCAAAAGGTTTAGGGATCGACACCACCTTGAGGCCAGCAGTCACGAACTCAAGATTCTCCCCCTCTTCCATAAATTTCTTGGTTTCCACCTCCCTGTCTACGTTCTTATTGAAGAATTTTGTGCCTTCCAGGCTGAGGCCCGTGATCTGAGCTATGAGATCTTCCGTGATTTCCATTTTCATGTTACTATATTTGACTATTCTATTCTTCCAACCCTTGGCGAATTTGATAGAGATGTCTTGGTCGAAGCCTTGAATCCTTTCAATGAAATTAGACAGCCCCCCGATTTGCAGGTAATCCCAAAGCTCTGTGTTCTCTTTCCACTCAGGATTGTGGGTCAGTTCAGTTTTGCATGGCGGCCCCCCCATGTTTCCTCTGCTCCTTTTCCTATTCTCAACGGTAAAATAACTACCAATGTGCGGGACAGGCTGAACTTTGATTTTGGTATTTCAATCTTTCCTTCCCATGAAAGCCGGTTTAATTATTATGCTACACTTGTTATTATTGCCCCGTTCCTCGGCTTTCCTCCTATGCCAAGAAATGATGACAGTCCATCCCGCACAGATCGCAACAATCATCCAAATCTTTTGTGATGTCATCATCATGTACTTGGGGATCCGCACATTAGCGTCTAAAATACATCCGTTAGTTATGATTTTCACTGCCATGTAGATCAATGATAATGGCTTTATTGACATGAGCGGGTAGAACGTCCCCCCCAATCCAAGTTTGAAAGGAATTATTAACACTGAAGTTAGCCAAACTGTCAGTGACTCTATTTCCTTCCCAGTAGGTGTGGGTGATTTGGACATTTTCAAAGTTTTTGCATATATCAATAGCTTCCTCAATATAATCCCTTATAGACCAGCTGGGGTGTTGCTTTTTATTTAGAAGATTGATAATATTAAGAGAATCACCTTCAATTATGATATTAGGAATATTACAATCTCTGGCAAGTCTAATACCCCAAAGAGCCGCCATGGCTTCAGAATAATGATTAGTCTGTCTGCCCATTCTCCCAGAAAAAGCAGAAACATAATAGCCTCTTTGATCCCTGATGATTCCCCCTCCTCCAGAGTCACCTAGATTGCCCTTAGAGGCCCCATCAAAATTTAACTTGTGCCAATCAGTGGGGGGTTTAATCCATCGGACTGTGTTTTTGTCAGTACCACTATTATTTCTATTGACAGTGGCAATATTCCATTCAGTCAGAATGCATTCTTCATTCTCCGGGTAGAGTCTATTTTTAGGGGGTTTAAATATAGCAATATTATCTTGCACAGCAATGATAATTTCCTTATAAACTTTGTTACAAGCATGTCTATTGTTTCTGAAAATACTATCATTACGACCCTTCCAGATTCTCCACATAGTGTGGGGCAGAACAAGTTGCCATAGCCTTTTCACCATGCAATGTTTAAACGGAGAGCTCCATTTCTCCCAAGCCTGAAGGCAGGTAAGGGGAAAAATCCATCTCATATTAAATTTTGCAAAAACAAGTTGCCAAATTTTGGAAGCAATCTCACAATGGAGGAATAAATGCTTTATATCTTCAGCCTCTTGCTAACACATGCAACATCTATTCGGCATGATAAATCCCTTCTTGATGAGGTTGTCATTAGTTAGGATCTTGCCATTAATAATTAGCCACCAAAAGAAGTTCACTCTAGGGGTTAGCTCCGGCATCCACAACTTGTGCCACTTAATTTCACTTTCCATGGATGTAAAGAAAGAATTATATCCTGATTTAACAGTGTAATCCCCATCAAAAGAATCTTTCCAGATGAGCTCATCTTTAAGATTTTGATTACTTATATGGATTAGGGAAAGCTGATTCTGGAGAGATATAATATCAGCCTGAATATTATCATTCTCTACTTTTAGCTGCTTCCATTTTCTTTTGTTTCCATCCCTCTCAATGTACCCATGGATTTTGTGTCCATACTTTGCAATTAAGCTATCTTTAATATGATCATAAATTTCTACATTTGATAGTTGAATAACAGAACACTTCAGAGATTCCATCATGAATTTCACAATAATAATGCGCAATAAAATAATAAATTATATTTCATTTAACATTCATATCCAACACCTTTTTTTTCTTTTTGTTTATAAAATATGTAAATCTATATCAAAATGGCACCTATGATTAAATGCACATTTCCCAAGGAATTCCTAAAACAAGCATCTCATACATACTACCAAATTTCAAATATAAAGTTTTTTGTTACTTTGCAATTACATTAAATATATATAAGTTTTCCAATAAAATATATATAATTACAATAATAAGTAATGAATTTTACCATGTCTTTTCACCATCTTATTTCCATATTGCAAAATCATGTGAGCATGAAATCATCGATAAATTGCTAACATGGCATCCACCTAGATCTAGCATAATTTATATTTTTAGTTTCCCATTTACATTATAATAATAATGATTTTCATTTGAAAGGAGAGGGTTAGAGACACATGTTTATTTCATTTTAGTTCACTTTATTTCTTAACCTAGGAGGAAGAGATAAATAGGGAGGAGAGAGAAGAACTTTATTTATCCAAAACTCAAATTAT
This sequence comes from Taxus chinensis, assembly GCA_019776745.2. Taxonomy (NCBI): domain Eukaryota; kingdom Viridiplantae; phylum Streptophyta; class Pinopsida; order Cupressales; family Taxaceae; genus Taxus; species Taxus chinensis. The sequence goes on along the minus strand of CM034148.1, from coordinate 795,268,240 downwards.
CACACAACAAGCCACAAGATAGAGTTCCAAATAGTCATTTTAAAAGTGTCAAAAAGTTTCCACGGTGTGTTGGGTGACCTGATGGGGTCCCTTCAACTTTCTTTCTATGTTTTCTTGCTAGATTTAGAAAATATTCAATTTAGGCTCAAACGCCAAGAAACCACTTTCACATCATTTTCTTTCGATGAGAAAACACAACACGGGTAAATTTCTATGTGTCCTCCTATACACCAAGAATTCAAAGGGATCTGGAAGAACTCAGAACTAGTGAATAGTTTACAATTGGCTGATGGGTTTTCCGGAGCCACCATGGTCATAATTGTGCCTATTTGACCTCGTCAAAAAACTTCTCGAGACATAGAAAATTCCTTTGCAAAACTATCTAGAAGAGTTTTCTTGCCCCAAACTGAAGGTTACAAGGAAATTTTATGGTAAAAATAATAGAGCTTTGTGAAAGGTTGGTAGGGATTTTGTTGCTCAGGGTTCATAATGATAGTTCAAAATGAAAGCCAACTTTTTAAGTTTTGATACCTTCCTAAAAGTCTATGAAACGGAGTAGCAAAGGGCTCTAAGAGGAGCGGAGCTATAGAGAGCTCCACCTAGCTGAAATATGTCTGAGTGAATGCTTGATGTGACTCTCTTAAATAATAAGGAACACATACGATGTTTGACATCCCTTTATGGGGCTCATAGTTGATGTTTTACAGTCTCTCAGAAATGCATCTTTCTAAATTTGTAAGGTAGACATAAATGGTTGTTTAAATTAACTCATATTGGATCTCGCATAACACCAAATGGACACAAGTATCAGGTTTTTGACACCCTGGGTTTAGAAATGCATGAGGTTGTTCATCTCGGAACAATGGTGGAGGGTCAAATATTAAGTCAATAGAAAAATCAGAAAGTATTGTTTTATTGGTTGCAATAGTCATCCAGTTAAAATGTCCAATTATTTGAGTATCTAATAGTTTAATACTTTTAGTTTATTTGCAAATGAATAACCAAATTATAAAAAAATTGTAAGAGATAAAGGTAACGAGACCATGCCTTGCAATACCTATTTTTATAGTGCAAGTGGTTCTCCAAATGGGTTTACTCACATTATATAAGGCTTTAACTCTCCTTTGGAAATTTCGACAGACAATTGGCGTGCATCGAAAAATTCTCTATGTTGGACCATTCAAGATACATATTAAGCCATATATACGCTTACACTCAAAGCATGAAGAGATCTATAGCACAAACGAACTTACCATAAAATCAACCATCTCATGTGGTGTTTTGTCAAGTTTTATAGCTATCAGAAACCTTTAAAATCCTTCTTACTTATTGCATCTTGTACAACCACTATGGCATTAGAACCACAATTGTCTAATTTCTCTTAGTATTGATCATTTGTACCAAAATAACTAACGATCTTGGGTCAAAGTGGATTTTAAATAGCACTTTGTCATGTGAGATGATTTTTATTTCCCTTTTTTGTATCCAACATGATACCTCAAGGTATTATAATGCCATGATGACATGTCCCAAGTATAAAGAAAAGAAAGAGCATGCTTTTAACTTGAGAATCCATTGTAGTGGATTCATTGGGGTCTGTACACTAATGTATCGATAAAGATTTCCAACGTATATGAAGAAAACATGAACAATTTTCCCATTCATAAATGCTTTCCACCATACCCAACACCATCAACACGTAATCCAGTGTGTCTATAGATAAAAACAGATTGCAAAAGGCCAGCACTTGCAGCTGAAACACTCAGTTCTTTCACCTTCTCATTATGATATGGTTTTTTTCTACTACCTATTTCTAGTTCCTCAATACCCATAGATTTGTTAGCCATTGTTTTTGCAACAGGAAACTTCAGGAGCTTTCACATTTTCCATACATGTCATACCAGTGCATCACAAACCATAATATCTAAAAATATTATTTCTGTGATTCTTTAATAGATCCACAAGTTTTAGAGATCTTCATTGGCATGGGACTTGAGAGTAAGTTGGAAAAAAGTTATTGGTATTTGACCATTTACAGTTTTCAAATAGATATTTTCTTGAAAGTTTCAAAAAAAATTCAATGAACCCACTTTCTGCATATGTTATGAGAGGCTTAGGTTGTCCACCATAACCAGGATATGAACTTTCAAATGTCTTAAATCAATACAATAGTTCACTTGCCCGAAATAACTGATAAAGATTGCAAATACGTATATCAATGCCTGTGGAAGTACAACATCTGGAGAAAGTTATTTCCATGTTACAAACCATATAGTATGATGTTCATTCAGAAGTTTCAGAGCCTGAATCTTGGCACAGGTTAAGATTTCCCAGGAACATGTACATCTAGATTCGAATCAGACCTCCTTGATGCATTTGTGGAATATTTTCTTTCTCTTCACGAAGAAAACAAATAAATAAACTTCCACCAATATTTTCCTCCTAAACAATACTATTTAAACTCTACTTCAAGAGTACAAGTCAACTAGACTCCATATACCCATATCACTGTTGTATATAAAAGAAGCATGAGCCAGATGTAAGGATTACATATTTATCCTGAAAGTCCAAGAATGAATTTCGAATATCAAAACATAATGATTTTAGGATGGTTATGAGCTAAGAGCTCTATTTATTTTAGCTCTGTAGAAACCACACATCTTCATTTTTAGAAACCCCATTGTGCAGACTGATGCATTCCTTGAGATGAGAATTTGGTTTGAAGCAGTTTGTCAAATGATATTTATGTAAAACTACTGAAAGTGTCCACAACATCTTACACAAAGTAAACTAATGCCATTTTCAAGGCATTCTACTCCATCCAAGTAACTCCATTCTAAGCATTTACAAATGTGAATTGGCTGGGGTATCAGCATGGTTGCAGGCTCTAGCATCTCGAAGGAATCGTATTGACTTATCATGCAAGGAACGAGACAAGTATAGGCATAAATGAATTCCTTGGATGTGATGGTCATACCTTTTTCTACTTGACTAGTCCCTTCCACATGACCAACCATACTCCAAACACAACTCACAAAGTCTTCCCACTCATTGCAAAATCACTCTAGTGCATTTAGGGACAAAAAGATAGGTTTGGGAGGATCACATGCATTGAGAGAAGCTGATGTGCCTTCACCTTGGAAATGTTTACTCCAACTGCTTACCCAACTACTTCGTAAACACATCCACTTTCTATTTAAAATTTAATTATTGTCATTTTTTTATCCTTTCAAAAGGTAATACTGGGCACTACATTTCCTTCCATTTACAAGAACATTCATCCTCAATAGCGACACAACACCGATAAGCTTGGAAGATGGTACTACATAAACAATAGAGGTAGCAATAACAACACATATTGTTTCCACTGAATGACGTACTTTTTTAGTACAATGCGCGACCACAAGGAAGAAAAATGAATTTTGGCAATACCTTATATTTAAGTGTTCTGTGAAAATTGGCAGTTATCTTTATACATTATTCCTATATTATATTTCTTATTTTCCATTAACATTTTTTTTTATCTCAATCTCTACTATTTCTAATCTCAATCTCTTACTATTTCATTGTTTGATATATTTTTGTTAATTTACTTATGTTTCATGGGTTCCCAATACAACTGACATCATGATACAACGTAAGGGCCGAAATTAAACAATAATCATCCACAAGACATATAACTACATACATTTCGGTGACTATATCACATCACAAGAAACAAAATCAAACCATAGAAGGAACATACATAGATCCACACAACATAGTAGTTGATTACATACATGACTACTGACACAATAGTACTCATGGAACATAAAAATACTAAACACAACATGGAATTCCTTAACACATACACATATTAAGGTTTCACAAAAATCCAAACCATTTTTATAGCTACATAGTGTAAAGATTGAATCAACCGAGTCATAAGACATAGCCCATACTCACAAGAGTACACATAAACCATAATACCAATATGATATGCCTCCTAGAACATCAAAAAACAACTCCATATACCTCCCAAACCATCACAAAACAAATGGATATACCTCCCAAGAATCACAAAACAACTTCATATACCTACCAAAACATCAATAACACCTACACAAATCTATTATGCCTCCCTCAAGTCTGTTATGCCTCCTTCAAGTCTCTTTTGCACTCCCTCAAGTCTTTTATTGCCTCCCTCAAGAAATAAAATAAATGATAAATTTTCCTTTTCATTCTCCAAAAGTGGTCAAGTCACCCTATGGATCCCTAGGCACAAAGAGTCCAAGATACCTCTAACCCAAGTGACATAATAACTCATGGTTTGACAACCCGGCTAGTTATTTGTAACTCCTTCAGGGCTTATCCTCCTTACAACAAAGTGACGTCCATTGGTTGCACCACTCCATGGTGAATCCCATGACCATATACCAACACATCATGACATTACAACCAACATAACAATCTATTTCAAATGCCAAGTAGAAAAAATATCAGAGCCTTGGGATAGTCTATAAAAATTTTAAACATAATACGAACAAATTTAAGACTAAGAAAAGTAAACGGCTAATTATCTAGAGTTAGTGAAAAAATATGCATGTTAGTGTAACAACCAAATAAATTCCCAAAATATAAGAACATGTCAATCAAGGAAACTTGTTGGTTCTTGCAAGAAAAGAGAAAATGATCAATTTAAAAATAAAAATACGTATAGAGAAATAACACATTACAATAACTAGGTGGCCTTATACGATCAAGCAAAGAAAGTACTCAATGAGTTTCTTAGCACTTGGACATCGAGCCTCATGCTCATAAAATAAAATATCAAATAATACAACTTTCATCATCTCTATATGAATCATCCCTCAACCCGCTTCCACGAGGCTCAACATAGTCATAAATACACATATGTTGAAACCTATACGATAACCATATAACAAGGGAGAAATAAGTACATGTCACCATTTATTGAGCCTAATGTGTTTGCATGAAACACTATATGCATAACACCCATTGAGCGAAGTGCCATACATACGAAATGAACAAAAGTAGGTTTTTTAGCCTATGTTAGACTCCACTTCCTATCTAATACTCTGGCTCAAGTTACTGGTAAACAGTATACATTTCCTCACTCCAAACATAGACATTTTTACTCGATTTCCCTCAGGGTTAGTTAGTTTAGGGTTCATCAACATAACACATAAACTATATCACTAACACAATGTGTGATTCACACACATTAACCATAATCATATTATGCATGGTATATATACAAGTTACAACAAAATCATTAATTTCATGGGTTATGATAAATCAAATCACAACATACTTGCACACGAAAGTGAAATCATTATATAATAGGGATCATATTCTCACCATATGACCCTAAATCATGACATGAAACATCACATAATACCCAAATTATATGTATGAGGAACACAATGTCTAACATTACAACATATATTCAATTGTAATTACAACATGGTGACATACAAAATTGATCACAACACGATAATGACATCATGATACAATCTAATTCACTTTACACTAATTTTTTCATGCAATACATCAATACACCTTCGTATCAAAAAATTTAAAAATGCTCCAACTGTTTGTAATCCACAATAACATAATTTTTAACACACATAACAAGGTGGTACATCATAGGTGACCTCTTCATATAATCCATGAAAAGGAGAGTCAATAATCTCATCACAAACACATCAACATGATAACAAAATACACACTAAGTTACATGCACACCATGTGTGTTCATAATATCACAATTACACACGTTGTATCACATTAATAACATATATCACATTAATTTTCCAATAAATCACCACCATGCAAAATCATCACTACTCAAATATGTCCCATAGAGTTTGAAGAGCATGAACCTAGACTCTAATACCAAGTGTAATACCCACATTTTACACGCACAAACACAACAGTGAAAAAAACTAAAATAATTTTTTTTTTGACTTACAATTGCTCACTAGAAAACATCCACAAGGGTTCTAAGAAGATAAACTCGAACAACGCATAAGACACTTACATAATTCATTGACTCACATAGACACTCAAAAACACTATGATACATTTCAATGTGAAACTTTCCCCAATGAAAAAATACTAGTGATAACCCTAACCACAAGAAAATGGTACTCAAGGATTGACAAACCCACAACACATCATTAACAATAATTACATCTTAGTTATTATTAACATTCCAAGAAAATTGATGCATGCAAGGATAATTTTACCCTTTTTCCACCTATATATTCTTAAATTCATTTCACATTCAACTTATAGTTCAACCATTTAAGTTGGTCTCTTTATCCCTTACGAAAATCTCCATAACTTACATAATTATTTGGCATATTTCAAATTACATACAAAGTTATTAATTCTTTCATTATTATGTTAAGATTTTACATCTCAAATGTTTATTCAATGTTGAATTTTTAACCCCTTGCTACACAAGAGAATCTGACTGTGATGTCAAGAGATAGAACATTTTTCATATAAACTTCAGATTCCTCTTGACATCGCATACGATGTGATGTGATGTCAAGAGGGGGGATTTTTATTCAAGATACCTTTTTGCATATAAACATTATTCGATCACAGTATCTTTATTTCCCTACCATAGTTAATATAGTTCATTAACTTGTTGAGTCTATTGAACATTTCCACATCAAGAATTATATTATATATATATTATATATATATATATATATATATATATATATATCTTTTGTTTTATCAAATTTTGAACTCACGAAGGGCATTTCATATTCATTTGTAACACATGAAAATGTTTGATTGCAGTGATAAGGACTCCAAGAGTGATATCATTCCTAACCTCAAATCTCATTTTATTCTTATATGCTTTACTCTTACATCGCACTATGGTCTCATTATTAGCCTTGTTTTTATAGCATTTGTGAAATAAAATAGCAAATACTTTTAACTAATTTATTCAATTCTATAATGAGTGCAACCTAGCACGAGACATCCTAGTTCTTTAATCTTATACATCTACAGTGTTAATGCATGCTACAACTAATACATCCACTTGTGTCATTTAAATCCCACCATGAGATCAATCACAACAATACCATAGGAAAACTAGCTTCGTTTAGTTTTGTGCCACTCACTCGGGTACAAAAGGAAAACTAGGCACATGGGGTATGGAGACCCCCTTTTTTTTTTTCTTCACTTATATTAAGTCAACTTATTTTAAATACAAATTGCATTTTCTAAGAGTTATGTATAACTTCCATCCACAAGTTAACCCCTTAACCAGCCAAGGTTTGGTATAATTCCAATTGAACCTAAGGATCTATGCCCCAATTATATATGAGTTTAAGGTGAGAAGACATGTTTATGATAGAAAAAATTCATGAAATTCAAAGGTGATATGTTGTTAGTAACCAACAAGAGTTTAAGTAATAGTACAAATATTTGACTAGGTCCATTTGTGTCATCTATATCCCATAAGGAATGCATTTGATGATGAAAATAATTTCTATATCCCCTTCGTAAGACTTGATAGACCAGTAGGATACTAAAGAATTTTTAGATCTGCTTACACCAGAAATAGTTTGACCATGTCATTCCTAACCATTGGGTTTATGATGATGTCGCTAAACTTACTGATTATGATGATAAACTCAAACTAGGGATCTTATTTACCTAAACTAGGAGGTTTCATCGAGTACAAGGTTAAAGTTCAATCTAATGTTACAGTTTATTCTATGCTAAAAAATACCATGCGAGAATGAGTATATAGGCTCTATTTCTAAACTATGGTTGACTATTATATTTAAGTTTCTTTTCTACATTTGCTAGTTGAATAACACAACAGTCTAGAGATTCCATCATTAATTTCATAATGAGAATGTGTAATAAAATAATAAATTTTATTTCATTTAACATTCATATCCAAACCCTTTTCCTTTTTTTCTCTTTTTTTATAACATATGTAAATCTGAATCAAAATGGAACCTATGATTAAATGCACATTTCCCAAGACATTCCTAAAACTAGCATCTAATACATACTACTAAATTTCAAATAATTTTTTTTGTGTTACTTTGCAATTACATTAAACATATACAAGTTTCCAATAAAATATATAAAATTACAATAATAAATAATGAATTTCACCACGCCATTTCACCATCTTACTTCCATACTATGAAATCATGTGAGTATGAAATCACCGATCAATTACCGGCACCTACATCTAGCATAATTAACATTTTTAGTTTCCCATTTACATTATAACAATAATATTTTACATTTGAAAGGAGAGGGTTAGAGACACATGTTTATTTCATTTCAGTTCACTTCATTTATTAACCCAGGAGAAAGAGAGATATAGGGAAGAGAGAGAAACTTTATTTTTCCAAAAGTCAAATTTTACATAACAAGCCACAAGATAGAGTTCCAAATAGTTATTTACAAGTGTCAACAAGTATCCATGGTTGTTGGGTGACCCGACGAGGGTCCTTCAATTTTCTTTTTACCTAATCTTCCTAGATGTAAAAAAAACGTTCAATTTAGGCTCAGAGGCTAATAAACCATTTTAAATAATTGTCTTTCAATGAGAAAACACACCACGGGTCAATTTATATGTGTCCTCCTATACACCAATAATTCATAGGAACTGGTAGAATTTAGAAGTGGCGAATGGTTTATGTTTTCCAGATGTTTTTCCAAAGCCATCGGTCATAATTGCACCTATTTTACCTAGTCGAATAGCATCCTGAGGCGTAAAAAATGCCTTCGCCAATCTATCTAGAAGATGTTTTTGCCCCAAACTGAAGGTTACAGGAAATTTTCTATTAAAAAAAATAGAAGTTTACGAAGGTGGTTATGGATTTTGTTGCTTAGGGTTCGAATGGTGGTTCAAAATGAAATCCAACTTTTTAAGTTTTGGTAACTTCCTAAAAGTGTGAAACGGTGTAACAGGGATCTAAGATAGGCGAAAAAGAGAGTGTAAACTATTGAAAGAGGTCGATCTAATGTTTGATGTGACTCTTTTCATAACAAGGAACACATACAGTGTTTGAAATCCCTTTACGGGGCTCAAAGTGTTGTTTTACAGTCTCTGTGAAATGCATATTTCTAACTTTGTAAGGTATACATAAATGGTTGTTTTAATTAACTCATCTAGCTCTCGCCAAAACCAATGGACACTTGTATCAAGTTTTTTAAACCTTGGGTTTAGAAATGAATGAGATTGTCATCACGAAATAGTTGAGGGTCAAATAGTAAGTTGGTAGCAAGATCATGAGGATTTGTTGTATTTATTGCACCTGTCGTCTGGTTAAAATGTCCAATTTTTTAAGTATCTAATATTTTAATACTTTTACTTTATTGCAAATGAATAACCAAATTATACAAACATTAGAAGAGATAAAGGTAAGCAGACGATGCCTGAAAATACCTGAACTCTTAGTGCAAGTGGTGCTCTAGGTGGGTTTACCTGCATTCTACAAGGCTTTAACTCTCCTTTGGAAATCTGGCAGACATTTCAAATGAATCAAAAAATCCTCTATGTTGGACCATTCAAGATACACATTGGGCCAGGTATACACTAACCCTCATAGCATGAAGAGATCCATAACACCAACGAACATCCCATAAAATTGACCATCTCATGTGGTGTATTGTCAAGTTTTGTAAATATCAGAAACCTTTAAATTATTCTCACTTATAGCATCTTATACAATTGCTATGGCATTAGAACCACAACTTCTAATTTCTCAAGTACAATCATTTGTACCAAAATAACTAACATCTTGGCTCAGATTGGATTTTAAATAGCACATTCTCAAGAGTGTTAATTGTCATTTCCCTTATTTGCATCTAACATGATACCTCGAGTCATCCAAACGTCATGATGACAAGTCCCAAGTATAAAGAAAACAAAGAGCAGCTTGTAACTTGAGAAGCCATTGTAGTAGATTCTTTGGGGTCTGCACCAATGTATCAAAAATATTCCCAACGCATATGAAGAAAACAAGAACAAATGCCCCATGCATGAAATCTCCCACCATCCCCAACACCATCAGCATAGAATCAAATCTTTCATCAGATGAAAATATCTTGTGGAAGGCCATACTTCAACCTGAATCACTCACTTATTTCAACTTCTCATTATGATGTTTTTTTTTTTCTACTACCTATTTCCAGTTCCTTGGTAACCAAAGAGTTGTCAGCCATTTTTTTTTAATAGAGGAAACTTCAGGAGCTTGAACCACATTTTTTCATACATACCTATTAGTTCATCTGCAACCATAATATCTGAAATACTTCTTCTATGATTAGATGGATGCACAATTTTGAGAGATCCTTATTGGAATAGACTTGGGAGGATGCTGGAAAAAAAATTGGGATTTCAATTTAAAATTTCCAATTGCATTTTCTTGAAATTTTCTAAACCATTTTAACGAACCCATTTTATGCATATCCTGCAATCAACATTGTCCACCAAAACCACATTTTAAAAAAAGACATTTTGTCAAATAGTTCACCTTCCTGGAATAAGGTTCTACATTACAAACACGTATATCAATGCCTTTGCAACTACAACATCTGATACAATTTCTTCATATTTAATATTATTTCAATTTCCATTCCCTGTTTCAAATCTTGCATTTTGGTATAGGCCAGGAGTGCCCTGGAACATTTAAATTTAATGATTTGAGAACTATTTTTTACATTTGAGGAATAGTGTCACTTTCTCGTGAAGAAGCCTATGAATACTGTACACTACCCTAAAAAAATGATAAAATCTCTTCAACAGTCAAGTCAACTAGACTTGTTATACCCATTTCATGTTTATCTCAAAGAAGTATAGCCAAAATAATCACAGACATCAGGAAATTTAAGATGACTTTCTAGGTTCAAAACATAATATCTGACCATATTTATACTAAGCACAGTATTAGTGCTCAAAATACTCTCTTATTTTTATGAAAACCACTTTTAGTTTACTTCCTTTGTGGGACTAGTTTGGGCCACATTGGCAATGATTTTAGGACGACTACTACAGGAGCTCAATTTGTACCATCCCCTTACATCCTTGTTGCAACTATCTAATTCCTGCTAAAATTTATATCTTTTGTTGGGGTTATAGCATGGGTAAAGTATCTAGATCCAAAATAAATTATCTTATTATTTTGCAAGAGAAATGATATGCCTGAAAAGTCCTTAGGAGGCCATACCCTATCATCTCTCCTTCTACAACGCCATACTCTTGACACATCCTACCATCCTTCTCCAAATTCCTTTATATTTTACCTAATTCTTTTAAATTTCAACTAATCCCCCCCTTGGTACGCATCCTAGCTGCTTAGACAATTTATTTTATGTTCTTTCATTTTCTATTTTAAATTTAATTATTGTCATCATTAAATCCCGTCAAAAAGGGAATGTGGCACTACAATTTGGCAATTTTTTTATTATATTTAAATTTTATTTTTAAGTTTAAAATATTAATAGATTAGCCTAAGGCTTACAATTGTTTCCACTTAGAATTTGAAATGGATTGTTATGTTTGTTCTAATGTTGTAATGTGTGGAATAGGGTCATGGGATGCAACATGGAATGGTTGAAGCTATGGACCCAGTTCGTTGTATGCGAATATGCCCTAAGGGGTTACATATAGCTAGCTAGTTGTCAATCAATGAGTGATATATATCACTATATATATTATACATATATATGACATATATATATATATATCGATAGGGTAGCCATAAGAATCTTGTAGGGAGTGAATATTTATATTGATTTTTTTCATTAAATTTTGCATGATGTTGGTACATGAAGATAATTCAAGGATGCATATTGAGACCCGAGGTAAATTTAAAATCCTTGTACAAAATGTGTCCACTTAGATTCTTTCGGCAAATCTATATATAGTATGTTCGATAATAGCCATAAAATCTTGTAAGCTATATGGAGTTTATATTGTGATTTTTTTCGGAGGCTATGGTGTTGGTGTTATGATGTATGTGTACTCATGTGAGATAAGTAAAATGATATGTGAGACCCGAGGTAAATTGAAGATCTCTTCATTCAGGGTATTCCACTTAGACCCCCTTTTTTCGGCAAATCTAACTAAATATGTATTTCTCAAAACCACATGTGATCAAGAGAAAAATGGGTGCATAGTTATTTAACTAAATTTCATGATCTATTAGAATTGGTAAAGCTTATAAAAATGGTTCAATTGTCATAGGATAATGTACGACAATTTAGATAATGTATGTAACTAGTTGGCTATGTTCAAATTAACAAGCCATTTAGTTGAGTATGTTGTTATCTGAGTATAGTGGTGAGGGGTACATTTTAAACATGTCTTCAAAACCACTAATTGTTGTCAATGGTACATAGATGATGAAAAGGGATGGCAGTTAGAATCTGTTGTGGCACCATACATTCATAATTAATAATGATATGCATTTAAAACAACTGAACATACTAAGAGTTGAGAACATTCTCACATTGATTCATGTATAGGTGAAGAATACTAAGTAGTAATCTATGAGATTTACCTTCCAGTCTTCATGGAAGTAGTAGATAACTTTACAAACTTGCAATCCTTGTTTATCATATATAGATGAAATCAACCGAATTATCATTTCAAGATAATGGTGATAAAAATTGAAAAGTTTAAAATTATTTAAATCCTCATTGACAAATCAACCTGATAACCCCTTTTAATTTTAATTTTAATTTTAATTTATCGAGGATTAATGTCCAAAAGTAACTAAAAAGGTTAGATTGTACTACAAGTATTATGAAAGATAACAAGACAATGCAAGAAAACAAAAACAAAGAAAAAAAATACTAGAAAATGAAATATATTTATTTTTAAAAAGGGATGAAATAAAAGAGAATGGTGGTGGATGAAATTTAATAAGTATAAATGAGATAGAGACATGGGGCGAAGGAGTATGTCAGGAGGTGCATCCTTTCTATCGAGATGGGCATCCTCCATGAAATTAAGACATGTCACTTTCCTCACATTTAATATAGGCACTTTACTTGATGCCCAAAGAAATAATAGAGTACTTTCATCTATGATAACATATGAGGAAATAGAAGGAACCACCGCAATCACAGGGATTTCTCGTCATAATGCTATAACTAATAAGAACAACAAGTCTGATCATAAGGGAAGGAAAATTACAAATGTTTGATGTAAAAACATTTTTTGAAAGTGTTAACAAGCTCTTGGTGAATAGGTGCACTGCTACAGGAATGAGAGAGAAAATGTCCAACTAATCAGGAAAACGCAAAGGGGAAGGAAAAGTAAAACCTAGACATTCAGGTAGTACCTAATTCCAATGCCGAGGAAAAAGGTGTTTAGCACATTAGCCTTAGCCTTAGCCTCATACACCAACAATCCCTTTGAAAATAGTTCCACTTATATGCCAGAAGGAACAAAAGTGAACCTGGACCAAATTATCTCTAATGGTAGACAATACAAGCCCAAAACCCAAAGGATGGTGACAATTTTTTGGGATGTGGACAACTATAGTGTAGCCCTTCCTACTTGTCCTCCTCACTAGTTTATCAAAACATTGTCAAATATCTCCTCACTCGTGGAATGTATGGCATCATCACGGATATTAGTGCATACAAAATGATGTTTGCTCCCTAGCTTAAGGAGGTTTTTAATGAATTTAGTCTTATCATCGAACTTGATAAAGAATTGGTTTTAAAGTCCATGTTGTGTCATATATATACCAATTTGTAAGGCCAAGAGTTATTTTTTTATTTCTGCTAATAGATATTATTCTCGAGATTTGTGAAAGCTTGAAGAGTGCCACTATTCTTTTGTTGTCTTCCAATTTACTAATGACAGTGAGCTGTTCAAAACATGAGCTCTGGAGAATTTTATGGATGTCCATCAAATAATAAAATATGGACGAATTTTGTCAATTTTTGTTGTTCTTAAGGTCCTGATAGGCGTATATGCAAAATTTTGTAGTGTACACAGGTACATGAATTGTTTAATAGAATGTTTTAAAATGATTTGGTTTTGTGAACAACATTGACTGTTGGTTATGCGCGATATGGGTTTGTTGAGAAGGCTTAGAAAATTTCAAAAAAATGTAACTGGTAGGGGGAAGCCATTTTCGATAGTTGTTGCCAGTATTCTCCCTATTTTGTGTCAAATGGGGGACGTTGGAACATGTCAAAGGATTTCATAAACATGTTATTTAATGGTTGTTTAGCCACTTCATTATCACGAGACTCTTATCCAATTTTTCCCCTCAAGAAAAATTGGACAAACCTGGCCTTGCATGGAGATAAGGTGACAAGGTTGATTTAGTCAAGAGAACTTACATGTCGAAGTTGGTAAAAGATTGAAGCAGGCCCGAGATAGTTCTAGAGATTTCAAGAAAATAAGAAGTCTGAAATTCAAATTTCGTACTTCAAAGGTTGAGGTTTTCAGAGATGGGTTAAGGTGGATTTCAGGGACTCAAAAAATAAAAAAGGTTTTCGAAACCCGAATCTTCGAAAGTCTGAAGTTTCAGACTTTTGGGTTTCGGGATTTCAGAAATCTCGGAGAACGAGATGGAAAAACGAAGGAAAAGTTTTGAAACCTAAAAATTCGAAAGTCTAAAATTTTGAGATTTCAAGTTTTAGTGTTTTGGGGATCTTAGTGAGAGAAAAAATTCCGAAATATGAAACTCTGAAAGTCCAAAGTTTTGAACTTTTGGGTTTCAGAGTTTCTGAGGTGCGGAAGTCTTGGCAACAAAAATGGAAACGGGACCAAAAATTTCTAAAATCACGAAATTTTGAATCTCCAAAGGGTTTGGATTTTTGAAATCAATGCATCTTTTAGGGTCAAGGTGGTGGTAGTTTTGGGTTTCGTATTTTTGGAACTTTATGTTTCTGGGTTTTGGAACTCTCGTGGTGATTTGGGCAATGAATAGTGTTTCAATATCTGAAATGGAAATGTTCAAAAGTATAAATTTCAAGATTTTGTAGGATGCATGCATTTCAGACTCTGAAAAAGATAGAGCCAATGACCTTTCATTTTTATAAAATGACACCAAATCCTTTAGAGAGCCATAACTTTTGACTGGGAGCTCAAATTTGAGCAAGAAAGGACTTTTTGGAAATTTTACAACCTCCTCTACTTAATTTTAGTGGGACTAAGTTATTAAAAATGAAGAAATATAGTTTTCCATTTTTTAAGGTGTCAACCTTCCCACCTACCACATTAATGAGGTATGGGCTTCCATTCTACCCAACAAGGAACAATACATGGAGGCATGGGTTTTCGAGTAGAACCTGTCATTGTTGCAGGATAATTCAATGCATTTATTGGGTGGTTGGAGAAGGATTTCAAATTCTTTTATTCCCCCTTCTCTCATTCTTGCTATATATTATAAGGAAGCAAATTTTCCAAAAGGTTGGACATTTTGGCTTTGTACCCTCCCTTTTTCTCTTTCCTATAAGTGGATTTAGAGAGTGTCAAAAATCTTACTCAAACTGTAAATGCAATCTTGCCTCTTGGCTATTGTAATGGACAGTATCAAAATTATTGGAGCAATAAAATAAGTATTTGGATGATTTCAACCCTCTCTTATGTTCATTGCATCTTCATGATCTCTCATTGCAATTCTGGCTATCTGTGCATGTTGTTTGTATTATATTTTTAATTGTTTGTGTTTAATGTCAAAGCATGTATTAAGCATTCATTTGGTGCATCACCTCTCTTGGAATAGGTTTAATTTTATTACATCTTCTTAACCCTATCTCCTTGGAAAGTTGGAGTAGATTTTAGGATAGATCATCTATAATATGAATGTGTGCATCTGTATAGAGGAATTTAACCGAACTTCATCCGGAAATCTTTCCTGATTGTAAAGTCCCACACTTTGGGAAAAGCTCCATGTTATGCAATCACATTGATATTTTTAACCCATCGAGTTGCAGACATTCAAGGGTGCTATGTTTACGCATCAACAATGACCACTTAAGCGCTTAATTTGGTAATTTTGGGGCTTTGATCATGCCTTGAAAGTGTTTTTTAGGAAGGATAATAGGTTGTTAATTTGTTCCTGCCATGTTGGATTTAACTTCTTGGCAAGGTGCATTGGATTTTGAATATGGAAAGCCCAATGTTTTTGGGGGATAATGTGTTTAAATGATGACATGTACTATGTGGCAATTTTATTTTATGGAAATTTCATTGGTTTAGTGGAGATAATCATGTTTACTAGTATAGCTCATGCGTGGCCTTAGATGTTTCCGTGAAAGTTACAAAATGGAGGGGTTGCGAAAGAACGTGAACTGTGTGGAAGAACGCCAAAAAAGAATTGGGGACTTGTGAAATGTTAATGAACCCTCATGGAGCACCTCTTACCCTATGAGCATTAGTATTATCAGGCATGGTCTCCTTACAAAAATATTTTATAATTTTCATTTTTTGGTTCTTTCATTTGCAATATAACAGAAATAGTAAACCATTGAATAATTATACATTTAAAAATTTAACCAACCTAGATAGTTTAAAACAACAAAACTCCACCTTGTGATTTGCAAAACAAAGTTGCACCTCGACCATCAACATGGATTTCTCCCATAACCTCATACATTGTTAATAAAGGGTGTCATAATTGGGAAATTTTTTCCACTAGTATTGGTGAGAGTTACTTGATGTCATCAAATAAAATAACCATTTCAGCCTACCTCGCAAAGTTAGAAAAATGCAATTTTCAGAGACTCAAAAAATACCCTTTTGAACCCTGAAAAAGATGTCAACTTCTTCCCATGTTCCTTGTTATTTTAGGAGTCATATTAAACCTTAGATCAACCTCGATAGAATGTAGGTGATATCTTCACCAACTTCTAGGAGTCTTTTCACTCCATTTGGTACTTATAAGAAGTTGCTAACACTAAAAAGTTAAGTTTTGTTTCATCTCACCATTTGAACCCTGAGTAACGAAATTCTTTCGCACCTTTGCAACCATCTAGTATTTTCACTAGAAAACTACTTTTAACCTTCAGTTTTGGAATAAATACATATATTTCTAGTTTTTCAAGGGGTGTTTTTAGGCCTTTTTCGATGTTGACTAAGTTAAATTAGATTGATTACGACCGGCGACCCAAAAAATCTAGTTGCCAATTAGAAACCATTCGCTAGTTTAAAATTTTTTCAGCTCCTTTGAATTATCGGTATATAGGAGGACATGTATGAATTTACCCGTTATGCATCACCTAAGAGAAGGTTGCTTGTGAATGTGGTTTCTTTGCAACCTAACCTAAATTGGGTGTTGTTGTAACTAGAAGGAACAATGTAAAAAGAAAGTTATACGACCCCAATCAAGTTAGAAAACCATTTTGGAAACTTATTAACACTTGTAAATAATTGTTTGGAACTTTATCTTGTTACTAGTTGTGTGAAACAATCCTTTTTCCAAAATAGTGTTTCTCGCTCTTCCCTATCTCATTCTCTCTCCTTGGTTAAGAAATGAATTGAAATTAAATTGAATGAATATGTGTCTCTAAACCTCTCTTTTTGAAATAAAATTATTATTATTATTATGTCAATGGGAAACTAAAAGTGATGATTATGCTAGATTTAGGTGGATGCCATGCCAATGATTTATCATTTATTTCATGCTAACATGGTTTTATAGGATCTAAATAAGGTGGCGAAACTAACATGGTTTTAATTTATTGTGTCTTATGGTAATTTATGTATGTTAAGTGAAATGGTAGAGGATTGTTCAACATTTTGTGAAGTATGAAAAGGTTTATAATTGAAGATTTCTAATATTTTAGATACTAGGGTTTAAGGGAAATATACACAAGGGTGTTATCTTGATCCTCATATTTTGTACTGTAAAAGTTGGATATGTATGTTAAATGATATCAAATTTAATATCTTCTAGTACATTCTCATTGTGAAATTTATGATGAAATATCCAGAGTGTTGTGTTTTTTAACAAAAAAATATAGAAAAGAAGCCTATTTATAAAAACCAACCTTAGTTTAACACTTATGCATGTATAACCTTCTCACATGATCTTTCTTAACACAGAAGGAACCAAAACATTAGAAGAAACTTAAATCTCTACACTCAATGACATCTTCTAGATTGAGTAGAAATATCCCGAGTTTGAGTTATCACCTTTTCCTGTATGTTTAGCCACATCATTGTGGACACATAAATTAGGAATGACATCATAAAATGTTATTTAGTGTATTTGGTTACCTTCTAGGATTCGAAATCGTGCATGCGGTAAGGAGAATGTGATCCCTTCAAGTCTGAAACAATGTTGAGTAGCAAAGACCACCTTATAAGTCACCTTAAGTGTCATTGTTCAAAGAAATGACTATGTAGTGCAACCTTACAATTTATGGAGTAACTAAAAACAACACTTCTTTAGTATCCTATTGGCCTACTAAGTCCTATGAAGTTATATCTA
Organism: Taxus chinensis; assembly: GCA_019776745.2. Classification (NCBI taxonomy): domain Eukaryota; kingdom Viridiplantae; phylum Streptophyta; class Pinopsida; order Cupressales; family Taxaceae; genus Taxus; species Taxus chinensis. Next base: position 795,249,776 of record CM034148.1, on the reverse strand, counting down.
TAAGTTGACTTCATGATCGAAATAATTCCTTGTGGGATCTAGACGACACAAACAGAGCTTGTGAAATAGTTTTGATATGATCTTAAATCATATACAGTTTAGGAAAACATCCTTATGTGTAATTGGAATCAAATCGAACCTTTTCCGGTTAAGGGGTTAACTTGCTGGTGGAACTTGTACATAACTCTTAGTAAATGTAATTGTATTTAAAATAATTTTACTTAAGGGATGTGTAGAAACAAATATATATGTATATAGATATATTATATACATATATACATACATACATACATACATACATACATACATATATATAGATATTTATATATATACATATATATATATATATATATATATATATATATACATATACATATATATATATATACATATATATATATATATATATATATATATATTTGGTCTCGTTACCCCATGTGCATAGTTGCCCTTTATACGCTAGTGAGTAGCCCAAAACCAAACAAAGGTAGTAGATGATTTCCCTTTGATTTATCTCATGAAGGGATTTAATTGACACAAGTGGATGTCTTCGTTGCAACATGTGTTTAATATTGTAGTGTATAAGAGCAAAGAAATGGGATTTCTTGTGCTACGTTACACTTCTTGTAGTAACGGATATAATTTTTGGCTGTAGAAATGTTGAATGGATTCAACATGTTCTTGAACTATGTTAACTATGATAGGGAAATAAAGATATCATGATTGAAGAATATTTATGAGAAAAGGTATCTTGAATCTAAATCTCCCTTAAATCCTAAGATTTCTTTCTTAACATCACATTAGATTCACTTTTGTAGCAAGGGTAGAATTTAAACATTGAATAAACATTTGTGAAGCATAATCTTAACATAAGAATGAGAGAAACACGAATTTTGTATGTAATTTGAAATATGGCAAATAATTATGTAAGTTATGGAGATTATTGTAAGGGATAAGGAGCCAAATTAAATGGTCGAACTGTAAGTTAAATCTGAAATGAATTTAAGAATATTTAGGTGGAAAAAATAGAAAATTATACTTGAATAATAATGTTCTTGGATTGTTAATCGCAATTAAGATGTAATCATGGTAATGATATGTTGTGGGCTCTCCAATCCTTAGGTTCTTTTTTTGTGGTTGCATCATTGCTAGCATTCATTCATTGGGGAAAGTCTGACATAGACATGTATATGGTGTTGTCACGTGTTTATGTGAGTCGATGACTTGTGTAAGTGTCTTATGTGGTATTGTGTAATAAGCATTTAAAGTAAAAACAAAATTATTCTATTATTTTTACTGTTATATTTGTGTGTGTAAAATATGGGCGTCACAGTATATATATATATGTATGCATACATACATATATACATATACAACCAAATAATATTGGGTTCATCGAAAATATAGACGAAAACAAAAAAATAATAGAGATATATGTAAAGAAAACCAAAAAAAATAATAAAGCCCTAAGCAAGTAGTAAACCAAAAATTTCAAGGAAGATTTTTCCCAATTATTGGAAAATAAAATGGAATGGTTCTCAAGGGGAACAAGAAAAGATCCATGGAGTTTTTGGAAGAGTTCCAAAAAATTACCTCCATAGTCTCCTTCCTCCTCCATCTCCTCCCTGCAAAAACAACCTTTGCAAAGTGGAGGCCAAAAAAGAAAAATAGAAATTAATAGGAAATCATAAAGATGGATTAGGGATTTGAGGAAATACCTAAGATCAAGGGTAGAGAATAGAAGCATCCAAGGACTCAGATTTGAAACTCTTAAGTTTTAAATTTATGGGAATAGGTTGGTGATTTAATGGGCTGGTTGAAAATGAATAAGTTAATGGTTATTTAGTAAAATGTAACCTAGGGGATTTTATTCAAATCCAGGGTGTATTTATTTTAAATGGCATTTAAGAAATTGGTTGAGTAAAAAAATATTTAATATGGGTGTAAGTGTCAGAAATAAAACATTAAATTGGGAATTTAAGAAAATATAATATGTGTGTGTGTGTGTGTCCGCGCGCGTGCGTGTGTGCATTCGACACAAGTTAGTATGATAGCGAAATGGACCTTTCCAAATTTAAATTAAATCTAGGTAAGGGGGTAGTTAACCTAGAATTAACTATATGAAAAAATAAAAAAATAAAAAATTTAATCGAATTAAATAAGTGCGGGTTATTTTTCGACTATACTTAAAATATTAATAAAATAAAATATATATAAAAAAAGATTTTGTTGTAATTTTATAGTCCCGTGTTATGTTTTTGGTGTGTCAAAATCGTCCATTACACTATTTTATCTATAGGCCTATCAACTTTAACACCCGCCTCCTCAGAATAATCACCGTGTACCTAGAATAATTTTATCAAAGGAATTTACACTCAATGAATACCTTCAAAAAACATATATAGCACGGACTACCCAGAGATTATCACCTCCATAAGATTTTCAAGGTCAAAATTTGGAGCCTTCAAAATTTACCTTTTTTTGATAAATCTATTTTACAAAGGGTAAATTGACGAAGAATAAAGTTTTGCACAACTTTTTTTCATATCAAAGGATGTAGCTTTACGTACCATTATCTTTGCCATTTTCATACAAATCTGTGAACAAAAAAAATTCTTCCATACAGATTAAAAACCAAAGCTAGATGAGGGTTCTGGCTGTGAAACTAGGGTTTTGCATGCCAAGAACTAGGAGTTCATCTATAGTGAAGAGATTTATTGCCATTAAAACATTATTCGGCCTCTTTTCTAGAGCTTAGCCTCTTGGTGAGCTTTAAATATGGCTTTGCATGACTCTAGTCCAGTTGTTTCAACTGCGACGGAGAGCGGTGATTTTGCGAACAATGGCTTCGGGGAAACACCCTCGCAAGTTCCTGCCAAAAGTATTCCACAAGGTAAAGATACTTCCCCTGATATTGTTTTGCTACTTTTAGAATTTGATTCTGCTTGTAAATGGCTAGAACAATTTTGTTTAATAGGCTATTTTGTTGGAAGGACTCGCTCTGAAAGTATGCTCAAATCATGGGACCAAACTGCTTAGACGGTGCATGGTATTAAATTGGATTCCATCCAGAACCTAACCCGTGGTTTTTTTTGCCTTCGATTTTTTGATCCTAATCATGCTTCCCTTATCTTACATAAGTAGCAAACCTGGTATGTAAGAAACTCCCTACTAGTTTTGTCACCCTGGACCAGAGACTTTGTTATCTCTGACCAGACAACTCTTAAAGTCCTCATTTGGGTTGAATTCCTCAGGGCTTCCTATGCCTTGCTAGAATTTTTTAGAGCATATTACTGCCACTCTCAGCCATGTTATATACATAGAGCCTTCTAGGTTCTTTGTAACTCATTTGTGAATGAAGGTTTGCATTGAACTAGACCTTTTGAAGGACTTGAAAGAGTTGATTGCCATTTAGGTTGATGATGCATATTTTTCTCAGAAGGTGGTATACATAAATCTTCTGAATACTTACTTTCATTGTCAATCCTCTAATCATAAAATTTGGGATTATCCCTTATTAGCCACTCATTGCGCCGCTTCAAATCCTATGGGTGATCATCGCTCTCAACCTGAAGAGGAGGGTTGTCACACCGTTGGTGGCCGTAAAACCACCAAGAACAAGGCCGCTCATGTCGGGCCTTTGCAACATGGTTCAACTACTAAAGCTGGAAAGGTTCCTCCAAATGCTGCCAACTCAACTGCTAAGCAACCTTTGGATACCAAGTTTCCTCTAGCTCACACGAGGGTATTGGCTGGCATTATGGTTGGTTCTCCAAGAAAATTGGCACCTTTGGCATCAAACACTTAGCTTTCTCTTTTGCAACATGAGGGTAGTCTTCAACCATTACTCGTTACTAACAAAGTGGTTTCTCCACGAAAGTAGGTAGTTTGGTGTTCTCGCAGCCCTCCTCGTGAGAGTGAGGAAGGGAAGTATAGCCCTACCAGTTGGCGGGATGCTCAACTTTCTGATTTTTTTTCAGTTAACCAACAACGGTTTTTGCAGAAATTTTTTTGGGCCCTTGATGGTTTGAGTGAGCTAGACTCAGAAATGCATCTTGTCAATGTTTTCTCATGAATTTCTACTAATGGAGTGTTTGGGTCTCACAGACTCCACTCACAAATACATAGTGTGAGATTTTATGAAAAGCTTCCCGGATATGGATATTCTATGTTTAAAGGAAATCAACGTTTGAGGTTTTTTACTTGATTCTGTCACCATGACTATTTGGCCTGATAGTTTAGCTATCTCTAGCAACCATGATGCTGGCAAAGGTGGAATGATCACATTTATTTCTCCAAAATTACAGCCACATTACATCAATCATGGATGTGACGCTGACAACCGTATTCTCTGGGTGCTATTCAATATTGAAAATCTCTCCTTTGGGATTATCAACGTTTATGTGCCTAATGACGTGTCAGAAAGGACAACGCTTTGGAGGTGGGTGGCTGACGACCTTACAAATGAGAACTGGCTAATCAATGGGGATTTTAATATGGTGGAACAAACCAACAATAAATTGAGCCTTTTACCCATGAGGTGGCTTGCTTGCGAAAGGGAGGCTTGGTTTTACATGTGAAATAAATTTAGGTTTTATGACCCTAATTTCTCGAGCCACACTAGCATGCTACCATGGTACACTTGGTGTAATCTTAGAAATAGCCAATGTCAGGTTTTTAAGAGGTTGGATCATGTCATGATCTCTTTACATCCTTTCTTTAAATCTTCTAGCTGTTATTCTCTTCCGGTGGAAGCTTTTCCGGTCTTCCTTACGAGTTTTACAAAGCCCTTTGGGATAAAGCTCCTAGAATGGATGGCTTTCCTTGAAGCTCTCCACTCAAGATCCCTCGGGGCCCTTATTAATCGGGGTCACATAAAGTTCATCCCTAAAGCAGAAGACCTAGAGCTCATCTGCAATTGGAAGCTGATTACCTTGTTTAATGTCTCATACAAGATCATAGATAAGGCTTTAGCTCTTTATCTTTGGCCCATCTTGCCAGCTATCGTCAGTTCTAAGAAGACTGGTTTCATTTAGAGAATGTACATTCTAGATAATATCTTGGTTGTTTGGGAAGGTATGGAGTGGGTAAGAACCTCTAAACAACCTACCATGTTTGTTAAAATTGACTTTTAAAAATCTTATGAAAGGATTGAATGGCATTTCATTTTGGTGATGCTTGAAATGTTGGGCTTCGTTTTGATTTTCATCACCTCTGTCAAAATGATTTTTATAGATGCCGCTACCTCTTTATCTATAAATGGTCATACTTCCTAGCAGTTTGGGCTTTTCCGCTCTATTACGAAAGGTTGTCCTTAATCACCTACTCTTTATGTGCTAGCCACTAAAGGTTTTGGGTTTCTCCTTGCCCATGCTTGGGATCAAGGGCTTGTGAGAGGAATTCAACTCCCTTCCCTGAATTCCCTTTAGCTGGTCAATGGGCATTTTGCAGATGACTCCTTCCTCAAACTCTTGGAGGAAGAAGCAAATATCAAAAATGTCATGTAATGTTTGGACACATATTGTTTAGCTTTGCGTTCTAGTATCCAATGGAGAAAGACCTTGTGCTTTAAGAAATCTTTTCTCCCCAAGCCAAGTTGGCTTAATCTTTATGACTGGAAATACATCTAGCATGGATAAAATTTTAAATTCCCGGGTGCCCCCTTTACATTTGATGCTGCTCCCAGTCAACTTTGGAAGTATGTTATTGATAGCGTCTCCCACAAGCTAGAGTATTGGATTACTAAACCCCTTTCACTGGCAAGAAAATTTCAGATTTGCTCCAAGATTTTGGCCGCCATGCATGTCTATTATTCTTCGTATTAGGTGTTGTCCAAAGACTCATATAAGAAGTTGGAAAAGCTTATCAGAGATTTCATTTGGGCTAGCTTGGAGCATGGCAAAGGCTTTCACAAAGTTTCTTGGGAATATTTTTCCTACAGAGGGATTCTAGTGGGCTTGGTCTGACCGACATTGGCCACCAGTGGACTACTCTGGCTTCCAAATGGATCATTCGGGCCTACACTGGCAACGAAGCTTAGAAAGTGCTTATTCGGAACTGTATCTGCTAAGGTTCCCCCCAAGGTTGCAAAACATGGCAAGGGATAGATTTTCACAATCTGTTCATTCTCAAATCCCCTCTCAAGATTGTGCACACCTTTGTTGTCAAAAGCATATGGAAATCTTGGGAATTTCTCAAACCCTTCTTAATCTAGAAAGGGGATGGTCTCCATAATGGGATTTCCATTAATGACCATAGCATCTGGTGGTCTCCTCTCATCAATTTTCATGATTTGCCACTTGCTCAAGTGCCTTCGGTTCATGCTCTTAAGTTATATCGTCGAGGCTTGCGCACTCTTAAAGAAATATTTTGCAGGCAGTCCAGACTTCTTCTCACTTGGCCTCAAGATAAAGCCAAGTTTCGGCTTTCTTTTTCTGGAAAAGAGTCTTATCAAGAAGTTCTTGATTCCATTCCTGCTGAGATGCTTCACAAAGTTGGTGTTGTCTCTCTCAAGCCTTGGTGGAAGGATTGGAAATGGTTTCCAGATACCTCATTCTTAAATTACTCCCCAGGCAAAGGGTATGCTTCGCACCCCCAGGCTACCAATGGTGGCTTTGCTAAACTCCATATGGTCCATCGATTCTGGATGGTCCTCTTGGGAAGCTTGATTTCATTCAGTCTAGAAAGCCATCCTTTAACCTAAGCTTTCTTGTTTTTCTTGGTGCTTGCTTTTTCAAGGCCTCCCTCTTGGGCACAGATTAGCTCATTACGGGATCGCTCCTTAGCTTTGCGCTTTTTGTGGGCATATTGAGATGCTTACCCATATGTTCTGGTATTGCCAAAGCTCAGGCTATTTGGGCCTAGATCCACAATTTCTTTCGGCCATTTCGACTAGCTCCGTTTCTTTGGCAACATGTTTTGCTTGAGGATGTTATTTCCATTCCCCCTTCTTTTTCACAAGAGTGGCATACTTTCACAGTGGAGATCTTTTTTTTTATATGGAAAGAACGCAATTCTGTTGTTTTTGCTAATTCCACAGTTTCTTGCTTTCTTTCGCATTATGATAAGGCCATGCTTATCTCGAATGTGTTCTTACAGATCCAGGACCAGGCCTGCAAAGTGGAGCTGGAAGTGTGGCACCTCCAGACCCTTCTAGATCATTGGGTCAATGCTCTTTGCATTGTGGCCCGGGAACCCCCTACCTCCCCTTCTCGGAGTGTATGTTCAAGAGGACGTCTTAGCTGAGGTCGGTCAATGGATCGTGCTCACCATCATCGCTCTCCCAGGTGGCATTTCGAGCATCAATGGAGCCTTGTCAACCACCCTGGTTGGGGGTCCCCAGAACAATCCATGCAGCACAGTGGCTAGGGCTCCTGCCACCACTCCCCACCTCCTGCCCAGTGGGATGGGTGGGATTCTGGAAAAGTCCCCTGATTGACTCAGGGCATTTCTTCTAATTAGTAGCACGACAAAGAAGAAGAAGTTGGTTCTGGCTGGCCGCCCCTTCCGGAGGGAAACAATCTTCCGGGTAGTAACCTAGAGGATAAAGGGCTTTCACCGTTGCCCCCTGCCTCTATGTTTGCTACGGCGGCTTAGCTTTCCTTTTTTTTATGGCATTTTTGCTATGTTTTTGGTTGCCCCTTGGGCCAGATGCTTTTGTCTCCTAGCCTTCGGCTAGTTTTATCATGGTTTGTGCCCTTTACCACCCATATTTTTTGTGGATAGACTGTAATATTTTATAAAGTAATATAGACTATTTAATTAAAAAAAAAAAAAAAAAAAAAAAAAAAAAACCAAAGCTAGATGATCAATAATAACATAAATTTTCTATGTAACACTATTTTTCTATGTAACATGTTTGATTTGACATGTTTTGGCATAACATGCGCACTTGATCTGTTTTGGCCTTCTCTTTGTGAATCCCATGCAGAACATTCGGAAAGAATAGTTATTAGTATCCTTAACATCAACGCGAGCCTCATGCAAAGTCTGCCATTTGGGAACTAATGATTGAAGCTTATAAGTGGCGAATTCCATTCCAAATCTTGGAAGGGAAGGTTAGGAGAAAAGATAAGACAATTAGCAAAGATGGACACAATTCTTTTATTTAATATTTTATTGAAAGAAGCGGTACATTTTATTCGATAGTGTGTAAATAATAGAAACCCACAGAACTTAGGAAGCTTAGTCCATACAATAGCAAGGGAATGCCTAGTTCATTGAAAAAGGCATAAACATGTGATGCTTCTTATGAGAAAACTATGGGAGGGCTAATACTACTTATTTTGGCTAAATAGGTGATCGTTGCGATAGGACATGTGTTTGTCTAAACAATTGTTTATGCCATCATTGTGTATAACATTCTTTGTTTCGAGCGCACGGATATCAAGTTCTTCTTATTTTTATTCATCAATTTTTTCACGTCTCTCTTCTTTACCTATTATGGGATGATGGTTGTCTCAATTACACCAAACATTGAATCAGCTGGATTTTTGGCTGCAACCTTCTATTCTCTTTTCAATCTGTTTTCGGGATTTTACATTTCTAGAAATGTAAGGAACAACATGTTCCTATTTTCCTTCCATTTTTCTTCTTCTAAGGATTGGAAAGTTAAATCCACATATCTTCTGAGATTCGGACTTTTTCCCTATTCACTACATCTATTTAAAATGTCTAGTATTTTTTAATACATAATCCAAGTTCTATAAATTCAAAACGAATGGTTAAATTGACTCCTTTTAGAACATTAATTCCCATAAATTTACTATCTGATGCTGTAAAAAATCCCAAACAAGAGGATTGTGTATTATTAGATCTGGCCAGTGGTATGGACAGTTTACACAATCATTATTTCACATTTTGGAGACATCAATGACCTCATAGAAGTAGACGGAATGAAGCCACGAAAGACATTAGATCAGTATGCGGAAGACTATTCTGCATGCCATACTTATTTCATGGGTCATGTAGCTGCAATGCTTGTGGGTTATACACTTCTGTTTGAAATTGTGTTTTCCTTATTTATTAAAGCTTTCAATTACCAACAATGGTGAGAAGATGATTCAAATTTTAAATGTGATATGAGCTTAGAATCAATAATCCTCAACAGCAACTGTGCAATAACATTATAATACTCTTTTTTTGTAAGCATATATCTTGATCAAAGCTAAATAATTCAAGTTTATGAATTACACCCCACGATTCACCATTAAAAAAGGTCTAGATAAGAAAAAGCTACGTTTGGTCATTGGTGCCATTAAGATACATTTAGTGGCTATATTTTCCTTTGTTAATTCATTGTTTCATATATAAATATTTTTTATTCAAAGTTTTCAATGTTTTTAAGAGACTTTTATAGTGTTTATTATTACTTAGTTTGGCTATAGGATCTTTCTTACATTATTGTTGAGTATGGTACATAGAATTGGTATTCATAGATAGCTCTCTTGAATACAAATTTATCAAAGTTATAACTAAAGAGACAACCTCCATAGAAAATTATGCATAAAACAAAATTTCATTTGACATTTTGAACCATACAATATGGTTCATCACCAAAAAGTATGAATAGATGATAGAAAGGGGCTCATTATATAGTTAATACAACAATATAATGAAGAGAAGAGAACAATTAATGTGAGTCTTTTAATTAATACATCTACCAAAAATTTTAATTACTATTGAATCTTGTTAAAGTGCTTCTTATAGATAAAAAAAAAAACTTCTAAATTTTCTTTACTATTAGTAAATAGTTTTTTGATGGGGACCATACCCTAGTATAGCAACAGTGTAAAAACCCAAATAAAACAATAGATCCTATAAGGAAAAAGGCCTACGATCCAAGATAAACTAACAGGCAAAAAGAAAAGGAGTAGACAAGCTAGCGAATAGAAACAACTAAATACAAAGTAGGCCTACAGCCAACTGGCGACCCGATCTCAAGAGAATAGCATCCCAATAACTATATTAGGCCTTCAGCCCAAGATACAATGATAAGAGCAAAAACTAGGGCAATACTAATTTTTTATCTGAAATTATGGTGGGTTTCAATTTGTTATGACCTTTCTTACTTTTTTCCACCACCATCCAATCATCATTATCTTCATCTGCAGAAATCGGTAACGCAATTTCAAGATTCTTTATAGGAGTGTGACCCAAAAAGAACATGCCACCAACCATCGAAGCTTCAACAAAGAAGTCTTGCATAGAAGGAGCTAGATTCTTCACTGGAATTGGGGGGGATCCCTCCCTTAAGGGATTTTATGATTCTTAAATAGATTCTGGATAGGAGCTAACCATAATATGTTCTAGTAGAGATTCATTTTACCGTGCAAGTTTTTCCTTGAAGTTGGAGTGCTCAGAGTCATCCAAGAGATGTCCTATTTGAAAGCAGTGTCGGCATATGAAACATAAACCATCACACTCAATCATCTGTACCCAGATCCTGCCACCTATTTGTATATTTATTTATGCTGGTAAGTTTTAAGAGGTGTCAAGATCCACAAAAATTCTAGCTTACGTTATATGAGTGTATCCATAATTTTAACCATCAAGTTTCACAAAAGAGCCTATAATATCAGCTATAGAAATAAGGCATGATTTGTTCTAAAGCTGTATTGGGAGGCTAGACAAGCAGATCCAAATGAGGTAGGTATCAAAGGAGTATTTTAGGGGATCGAATGATGGGTATCATGGCTTGAACATGAGTCCATGTTCACCCCAAACCCAATCTTTTTTAAATATTAAGTCCCTATCCTCAGGAGATTCAAAAACAACAATAAAATAGGCTTTAGGACAGGGGTAAAGTTTAACCTTATCCATAATCATTTCACTCCATCTTTGAGCAATACAATTGCAGAGCTCAGATAGGCTAGGACATAACTTTTGAAATATGCAAATTAGGCCACATTGGGAGAGATTATACACTTCCTTGAGAACCTTGAAAAGTAGTTCTTCCTGAATCAGGGAAACATTTAGAGGAAAAGTTTCGTAAACTCAGGAAAATCGAGGTTTATGGAAATTTGAATTGGTGAATTTTTTTTTAATTCGCAGCCGACTTATTCACCAAAGGATTAGACTGACATGTCCCTTGTACTATTCATTTCACCTTATTTTAAACATATATAAGATATTATGAATGTAATTCACCACCATTTCAAATCATTTTGTGTGCATATTCACTGAAGTAAACATAAACAACCAGCACCGTACAACATACATTGTAAAACCACAACTGCAAGTCATCCAGACTCCAACTGCAAGTCCATCCAATCTCAAATTCGAAGACCCATCTAACCCCATAATCATCCAACCCTAGGCATCAAACCCATTAGCCATGTAACCCGTTAGCAGTCCAACCCCTCATCTATCCAACCCCTTAGCCGTCCAACCATTTAACCATCCAACCCTTAGTTGTCCAACCTCATAGTCGTCTAACCCTTAGCCTTCCAACCCCTCATCCATCCAACCCTCAGCCATCCAACCATTTAGCCTTCCAACCCCTTAGTGTTCTAACCCTTTAAGAGTCTAAATTTTTTGTTCGACCCCTTATTTTTCCAACACCTTGGTTGTCCAACCATATAGCCGTCTAACCTAAGAGCTGTATAAACCCAGATTCATCCAACCTAGATACGTCAAACCATAAGTCATCCAATCTCAGAACCTTCAAACATAAGATTTATCCCTAAGTAGTCATGAATTCTATAAATCAGGGTAAGAAGGTTACAAATACAGCCAGTTTAAAAAACGCTGAAAAGACTTTGCTTAGTTATTTTGGAAAATCACAAAAAAATAAGGGTGTTTCTACATCGGCTAAAAAATATCGGTATGTGTTATTATGAGTTATTTAGTATTATAGTATTTGATAATTATTTTTTTCATATTGTTCTTATAACTCTTTGTACTCTGTGTGAAAATTCAAATATAGATAAAATTAATACTATATATGTAACAATTTGAGAGAAGTATATGCAGACCAACCTATCCGACCAACCTACCCAATCAGTCTACCGAACCAACCTACCCGACCAACCTACCCAACCATCCTACCCATCCAACCTACCTAACCAACTTACCTGGCCAGCCTACCAAACCAACCTACCTGACCACCTACATCAACCAACCTACCTGGCCAACCTACCTGACTAGCCTGCCCATCCAACCTGCCCGACCAACCTACCCAGCCAACCTATCTACCCAACCTACCCATCCAACTATGTGAAACTTGTTGTCTCTTGAAACTACACCCAATAGAGAGATGACTGTAAGTGTTCTACAGATTTCTTTGGATCTCTCTCTTACATAGATAACATGGAAACACCTTAGTTCTGTGGGTATTACTATTGTTGATTTGATTCTTCGGTATCAAGGTCGGTTCCTTTTCTATGTATCCTAAACTAATCTTTAGGGGTTTTGAGTGTAAAAAGATGACTATAATTGAATTGAAAACTGGGGTGATACACCAAACATGTTGAGGGATTTGACTAAGTACATGCAAAATTAATTTGAGAATAGATTTTGGATACACAAACCAATAGTTTCCAGTAGAATATCAAGGTAAAACAGTTGGTGTATTGAGGGAATGATTCACAACAATATAGTAAGATAAACATGCACACTAATATTATGTAGAAATTACTAAATTTGTAGGAAGGTAAGATTATTGATGAGGGAATTTGACATTCACAAGTATTAATGATATATACAAACCACTGCAAATAATTAGAAAGGCAGAAATCAATTCTCATTCAAGGGGGAAAACTTGCAACATATGCTTCAACACTCCTATGTCAAAAAAATACCCCCATTTGTGCTTTGCAATTACACACAATATGTAGCCAAATTATTCACCCATCCCATCCTAAGAACAGGCTACAATTTGTACTTGCCCATGCATGATAATTTGACCCATTTATCATGAATAAATAAATGAATAAAAATAGCCATGCTAATACAATGAGTCATTTATAGCCTTGGTTACAAAAATACATCACATTCAAACTGCAATTGGTTGATCTATTTTTAACAAAGTAAGATGAATAACTTTTCTAATAATAGCCCTTGTTTTCTGTGAAATTCTCCTCCAATGTGCATACAATCTTTGTCTTGTAGTGCTTGATTTGACACTTACAATTTGATCCACTTGCAATGAAAAAGTTAGCAATTTAATTGTTCCCCTTATAGGTGCATGCAATAATAAATCTCTCTATGTGCACAAAAATAATTCCTTTATTCGCAATACTTGGCAAAATAATTCTCCCATGTATTCCATCATGACGGGACAACCTTTGGTTTGGATGTTGACATCTCTTCTTGTGATCACATATAAAATTGACACCTGTGTAAAATAATGCCATTGTTTACTTTCAAACCTTTCCACTATGGGGACCACCTATGATGTGTGCACACTTTGACTTCATAGGGTTTTCTTTTGAACTTAGCATATATGACCTATACTGATCAAGATGGTTACCTCTTGATTACTTTTATATAGACTAAGGTCATATTTACCCATGTCACTTTCTTCTGAATAATAATGGCACTTTTGTGAAAATATATGTCACAGGATCCCTTTTCATGATCATTAAGCAAATATTATGTTGAAATTAGGTCACGGGACCATTTATTAGTCATTGCATATATGATTTACTTTGGCCCCCTCTAATTTGTATGGCATAAGAATATGGTTTTCGTCTTTAATAATTATTTAAATAATTATTTTGTCGATGTTTGAACTAAAGTTTGGACTTGATTACAGTCAATGCAATGATTCTTGAACTATTATGGGGTTGGTCCCCTCTTTTTACGATGAATCAACCCATTTGAAAAGGTTTTCAGTGGAATTAAATGGATTGGTAGCTGCAGTTAGGTTTTTTGAACTCTAGTCGAGTTGCTTGCTTTTCATAGGGACCGTTGATCCTTGTACCTATTTATCTATTCACCTTTGATCCTATTATCCTTGGGATAATGTTAGCTAGACTATGGATTGAATCTAAACCATCGATCGTTTGTATTTTTGCATCTCTACCCTCGATGACGCTAAACTTTGTTTGAGTTAAGTTAGGGTTTGCATTGATTTCAATATGATTTATCAGCCTTTGATCTTTATACTTGCTGATTTCTACGTTGATGGCTCTGAAACTAGAAGATGGGTAGGTGATTTGTTGATTCGATGTGGATTGTAGATATTGGTACTTTGTTGATCTTAGTCGTTGATCTTTTCAATGTGGTTGAGTTTGGTTACCATGGGTTGGTTGGCAAACATGTTTATTTGTGATCTGATTTTGACCACTTTGCATGTAATTTCTGTTTTGGAGGGTGAAGCCCTAGAAAATTTTCTCCAGAATGCCATTTCTATGTGTTCTCAAGCTCACTTTCTTCTACAAATCCATCTTATTGTAAATATTTGAACGTAAAACTTCCTTCCATTTTTATTGTTTGAGCTTTGCACGTGATTTGATGGAGGGTTGTGTTTTGTTGTTTCAAGATCTCTGGATTTATTTTTGAGCTTGAAAATTGTTTATTTAAAGTATTTTTATAAGTAATATTCATGGTAGCATGAACCTGTGTAAGATTCTAAAATATTTCTTTGAAATCTCATTAGTTTGTGTCACCATCTTTATCATTTCGAGCTAGTTCTGAGCTTTGAGTTCATCTCTGTTCCAATCTTTCCCTTTGAAGTCTCATTGGCTCGAGGGTATGAGTGGTTGAATGATGGCATATTCCTCATATGTTTCAAATCTTCAAGAATTTCAATCTACATTGTTGATTTTTTGTGAGTTTTTTCTATGTTTGTTGCATCTTTGCACGTACTCGGTCTCTGAACATTATTTTCTCTTCCTGAATTCTATGCTAAGTGAAATTTATTGAAATGCATACGTATCTTTTTCTTTTCCTTATAAAAATATGCAAACCCATATTCATCGCATATGTATAGACTTGGTTCTTGGTTATTTTGATGGCTTTGAGGTAGTTTCAAGCCTGAACTCATTCTGGGTACATCTAGTTTGGCCTTTATTTGTGATCTTTCGAGGGTTTTTGAAATTATGATCAAAAGCTGGTAAGTTTGGGATCATCTTCTGAGTTCCTCTGCAAAAATATGTTAAACATTTGACATTTATACTTGTAACTATTTGAGTTATAACCCGTACTAATACATCTTTTTCTTTTATTCTGCAAGAATTTAACTCTGTATTTTGCCAATATTTGGATCTGAAGCTCGATTTTTTGTGAAAATAGACCTTTGAGTTCAATCTTATGCATTTTTATATTACTATGATCGTTTGAATACTTTTCATTCCTTATTCCATTTCATGTTTCCACCGGAGTGACCTCCATTGATAATTTTTCCGAGCTCTATTTTGGTTCTCAGTCTATCATCTCTTGAATTTTTTTGAAAATTTTCCTCAAATTGCACATTCTAAATACTACTACATTCATCATTTGTAACTTTATTTCAAGGAAATTGAGCTTAAGTTTTATCCATCGTGGGTGTTTGATCTATACTTTCTAGGTATCTCTGCTTTAGTTTAATCCTTCTCAAGTGAACTCGATGCTTGGGTATCCTTGCTTAATGTTTAGACCTCCTTTATTTGAAAAACCCTTTCTATGATTCATCTTAAGAATTGGGTATGGATTGTTGTTTGTTCGCAAAGTTTAGTTACAATTTCCTTGAAGAAATTTCATGCCATTTATGTTCGAGACAATAGCCTATCTTTTACAAATAGTTTATTTAAGATTTTCGCTACATTGTGTTTGTTGGACAATGGCTCGTTTAGTTCTGAAACTTTGCATTATTCACAGACTTTGGAAACCATGCACTAAAATCCTTTACCTATATAGTTCTATACTTTCCTGATTACAATTTCTTGTAGCTTAACCTTTCTCTAAAACCTGGTAAATTTGAAAGTATTACTTGTACCTATGCTTTGCATTCTTTGAAATTTGTATCAAAACTTTACTATGCTATTTGGTAATTCAATCTTTGTATAAACAAAACTATTATCATGATCCAAGAATCTTTACCTCTTCCATCTGAGTCTTTTCATAATTTTGGTGATGTAAGGGAAATGAAATCATTCTACATGTAATTAAGAGCATTGAATGTGTCATTATCTTTAACTTTGTTTGGCTTAAAACATTGTATTTGAGTTGTAGCTTCATAGATCTGAATGTGAACTCTCTTAATTCCTTTAGCTAGGCGAGTTCTCTGTCATTATTATCATCCCCATCTTCTTTAATAATAGACCTAAACCCTGCCTTAGATGTTGATGATCATTGGAAGACAAAAATTGTACTGAAAAACCGGTAATTTGTTCCATTTTTTGCACTTATTGTTGGTGAAACCTCATTTTCTATTTGAGTTTTGCAACTGCTGTAATTGACTAAAAATATTCTTTTCTTCACTATTCCTAGAATTAATTATATTTCAAGATTTTATGTTCCCATTCAAGTTAATGTTGAGGAAAATTGATTCACCTTTGATTGATCCATGGTTTAGATTGACAATAATCCCTTATGTTCTGAATGTATCCTGTTCTTCAAATAACTATTGCTTGAAAATGAACCTTCCAACCTTATCATTATCTATATTTAGCTTTCTTTATGGCTTCTTATAGGAAAACATATATTTATACACCTTTACTTTCCTATGCATAATTATGATGTGGTAATTTGTATTTTTCATCAGCATACATCCAAAATTTGGAATCTGTCTTGAAGTTTGTAGATGCAATTAAAAACTTTTAGTTTTGAAATTTCTTCAATTTTTGTACTTTTGTTCTTGCTCAATTATGAAATCAAGTTCTATAAATGCAAACCATTTTAAAGGATTCTTTGTAGTCGTATGTCAATGATTCTTTTGATATACATGCTGAAACTGGATTGTATGTGTACTTATATTAATAACTAAAGATTTTACACTTGGACTTGTATCTTGTAAGAGAGTGTCCATGTTATCCCAATTTACCCCCCAAAAAAAAATTGGTCGAACACGATCTTGCACAGGAAGAAGGGAAGGGTCGTCCTAGTTGCATTGAATCATAATCAACCCAAAAAATGAGTCTGAAAGAGAGTAGAACTCAAGAAGAGAAAATGGAGAAAGGAAATGTTCAATCGAGGCCTAAATTGGCTAAGTAGAGAAGGGCTGACGAAATATTCCATTCGTCATCTCGGCACGACTTCAGAGTTAAAATATATAGGTAGACCCCAAACGAGCACGAAACTTCAACGTGCCTCATCGACACAACTTCAAACGTGTGACCCAATGTGGAGACTCAAATGAGTGCCACCTCTCCACGTGTCTAGGGTCGAAAAGAAGTCAAATGGGCAGCAGGCCCGAATCATCCAAGTATAAAAGAACTGGCAGATGGTGCCACGTGTCTCATCATTGCATCTTCAAGGTTAAAATCCAAAGGAGGTCCCCTAGAAAAGTGCCAGCTTTCCACATGTCCTAGGTCTAAAAAGGAAAAATTGTCAGTAGTTAAAATTCGTAGACCCTCGGAAGGTGTCATGTGCCTCAACGACGTGACTTCAAGGGCAAGACCCAAGGGGCAGTCTCCAAAAAAGTGTAGGCTCGCCATGTTTTCAGAGTCAAAAAGGGGGGTAGAATCGGCCATTGAATTGGTTAAGGAAAGATGAGGTAGCGAAAGGCCCCACGTGTCTCTTCAGTGTTATTTCAAGGGGTGGATCCAAAATGTGTTCCCAAAGGAGTGCTAGGTCACCACGTGGTTAGAGTCAAGAGTTGACAAAGCTAGATGTTGAAACATCTTAGACAGGTGAGAGGACCCACATTTCATCTCAGTGCTCTTTCAAAAGAAAAGTTTGGGCGGTAGTTCTAAACATGTGCCAGCTCTCCATGTGTCTCGGGTCAGGCACAGTGTCTCTGTTAATAGGGGATCTTAGGAAAAGAACAAAATAAACAGAGCGGGCTAGCAGACGGCGCCACATGTCATCCCGATGAAACTTCAAGAGTGTAGAGGAGGGGGAAAAACCTTGAGACATGTGGGTCAGCCATGTGGATATGCATGAACATACTCCATACTTGAAGTACATTCAAGTGGCCATATCTTTCGATCAAAATCTTGTAATCAATCGGGATGGGATGTTTTAGAGATCTCTTGGCACCTACTACCCACCTACCACCATTAATGTTTCGACCCACCATTTTCGAGGTCGTCAAGTCTCCCACCTGCCACCATGATGAAGAATGGGTTTTCTTTCCTGCTTAGCAGGCAATAGTGATGGGGGCATGTGCGTTGCAGCGAGATTCATCAATGTGGCAGGGGAATTAAATTCTCCTTCAGGAGCTATTGAAACAGGCTTTAATTTTTCCCTCCTTTCTCTTTCTCATTCTTCCTATACATTGTACAAGAGGGACAATTTCATAGGGTTGGACATTTCATCTTTGCACCCTACCTTCTTCTCTTTCCCGTAAGTGGATTTGTGAAATCCAAGCCACCCATTCAAATTATAATGCAAGTTCATGCCTCTTGGCCATCACAATGCACTGTGTTAACATTTGGAGAGATAATGCAAGTCTGTGGATGATTTTCAACCCTCACTTGCGTTCATTGTCTCCTTTCAGATATCTCATTGCATTTTTGGTTATTTATGCATGGTGATCGTATTACATTTTTTTGGATTGTGTTTATTTCAAAGCAAGTGTTTCAGCATTCCTTTGGTGCATCACCCTTGTTAGTTTAGGTTTTATTTTCTTGCATCTTCTTAACCCTGTCTCCTTAGCAAGTTAGAGTAGGATTTAGAACAACCCTCTATAATCTAAACATGTGCACCTGAGTAGAGGAATAGGAACCAACATTCATCAGGAGAGCTCTCTTGAATCTCAAATTCCCACACTTTGAGAGATACTCCATGTTGTGGAGTTACACTAAGGATATCAAACCATCAAGTTATAGATTTCATGGGTGTTGTGGTTTTGCAACAACAGTTTTGGCATGCCTTGTGGGACCAAGAGGTCTCCAATTTTACTGCAACAAGAATGATGTACACTTATTTTAAGTTATCATCTTGTAAGGATCTTTGAAATTACAGATCTAGCAACTCCAAACGAGACAGAGTCTGATAGTTTCATCATCCCCACGCTTGGCAAATTCATGAGAAGAATTCATACTACATCAAGAACTAGAGAAGAAGGATTCTTTTTCTATTTTCACTTGTCCCCAACCAAAGGGAGAAGGGGAAGAAGAGCTTAAAGTATCCATCTCCACTAAAGAGAACTTTTTCAACACCTCCCCCTGGTAGGCCTTTCATTCAATCAACAAGGGTTATTAGGCCAATAATAATGGCACATCCACAACCCAATCCCTATGTCAACTTCACTAGAAGTATCCCACTCACTCTAAATGCACAAAATCCAATTCCAGTTGCAGGATTGAAGAGCATTCCATATTTCACTGGAGAGAACTAGAATAATCCTAGTGACCACATTCAGGACATTGCAAATGTCTGTGCAATTCATGAAATCATTGAGATGGACATTACAGTCAAATTGTTAGCCTCTTCATTCTAGGTTAAAGCTTTGCAATGGTTCAAGATTCTAACAACAGGGTCTATTTAGAATTGGGACCATCTGTGCATAGCGCTTATTAATCAATTTGGAGAAAAGGGAGATAACCTATCTCTATTAGAACAATTGAAAACCATTAAAAGGGATCCTAATGAACAGCTGACAGAATTCAACTTCATATTTCAAGGGACATGGGATAGGATTCCCATGGCCATGAGACCAATAGACGAAGGTGCTTTTTCTATACTTCCTTAGAGCTTTAAATTATGATATTTCCATAATGATTTAATCAATGGGAGCTATAACTTTACCCGCATCATATAACATTGTTATTAGTGCTAAAAATTGTTTAATTCAGGCTAGTAAACTTGCATCTAGGCCACCTATGCCTCTATATCCAAAATTAGGAAGTCGAAGCACTAATCAAACACCATATTTGAATCCAATTCCACCCCCTAGAAATGAAAGAAACAATGAGGCTTCTATTTCTTCAAACACTTCAAAAGAGTACTAGGAGGTCTTGAAACAACTACAAAATCTAGGCAACAAGATAGTGACTATCGAGAGACAATTAGCGTAGAGTTCTAGGCCATATCAGCCTCAAACTCAGTATCAAGCTAGGACCCCATACCAGCAAAATAAACCACCAAGTCATACCAGAAATCAATATTTGAACCAACGACAACCTCAAGCTTCCAGGCCATTCCAATCATATGATCCAAATGCAGCTTGAACATCAAAAGCTTTAGTTCCAATAGAAAACAACATGGCACAAGAGTATGACTAGTGTTATATTTTCAGTCTATCTCATTGTCAATCAACGTGTTTCAATGATGCACTAAACTAGGCCTTGGTGTCCCAAGAACCTAGTCAAGAGGAATATCAGTAGTAAGAAGCTTAGCAAGAGACACATCCAACTAAAATTATGTTGGTTAATTAGCAAACAGAAGACTTCTGTTGAGTTAACCAGCCCCTTCTCAAAGTGTAGCTGCCAATACATAGTCCAAGAAAAGGAATATTGGAGAGGGAAAATCATCAAATTCAAGTAATCCATGACCCTCTATTACTCCATAAGGTATTGGCAATCAAAATTCAAATCCCAATGTGCAAGATCAACCCAATCCACCCCCTAGACTAGCTCAAGTGCTAGTTGTAACAACCCATGTGAAAGAGAAGAAGGTGTAAGGCAAGGGGAAACAGAGAGATAGATCATATCCATTCAAATTCGTTGAGAAGATGAAGAGGAAAAATTTCAACATCTTAATGTGGGAGTCATTAACTATCCTAGGACAAAGAGACCTATTGCAGGATGCTATGGCAATTGGTCAGCCTCAAAGCATCCACCCAATCAAGAAGAAAAGGTGGTCACCAATACACCTCAGCAGGAAGCAAATCTTAGAGATCAAAAAGGTAAGAATTTGAAGCCTCCTCCCTTCTATGTCTCATTAATCATTAGGGATAAGCTAGTGCATAATTACATGATTGATTGAGGAGCAAGTAGCTCAGTCATGCTGAAACAAATAGTTGATCAACTAGGACTTCAATATAAATTTATCTCCAAAGTTTTAGTGCAATTGGACGGGACAATGGTAACAATAGTTGCAGTAATCAAAGGTTTGAGCCCGACATTGCACGCATGTCCCAATGTGACCATCTTGTAAAATGCATCAGTCATAGACTTGCCACCTATCTTTACATTGTGCTTGTCAAGAGACTTCACCTCTAAAATTTGAGGTTATTTGTCTCCTGATTAGTCACATATGTTATTCAGAACGAGTTATGGAGCTAAGGCTACGATCAGATCTGATCCTATTGCAAAATTTCACATAGATCCTCATACACCAAACCCAGTCAAATAGAACTATTCAACATTTGATCAAGAGAACTATCCAAGTGCTCATGAAGCAGATACCAAATTCGGATGCATTCCAGACCTAACTCTTGATGAATTGGAAATCAAGAGTCATGATTTTGACACTTGCAAGGAAATGGAAGAAGCGGAGCTAGGATTCTATTATTTACAAGAAGAGAATCATCCTCTCCCTAGCATCACCAATCTAGACCACAAATATGACAACAAAGTATGGCAGTTATTCTCTAACGGCTCGAGAAGTAAACAGGGAGCCAGAGGTGGAGCTATGCTTATTTCACCTCAAGGTACGAAATATTAATCATCCTTCCCTTTCTAATTTTCTTGCGTCAAGCAAAATAGCAAAGTATGAAGCCTTGATCCATCGAAGGCATTGGGAAAGAAAGAGAGGGATTAAAATCTTACAAGTTTTTGGTGATAGTGAGCTAGTCGCGAATTAAGTCCGAGGATGAAATTATGCCACGAATGATCCATTAAAAAACTACAAGAATCAGGTATTGGATCTCATTGAATATTTTGAGGCTTTTAGCATCGATTCCATCCCAAGGAAGAAGAATGAAGCAACACACAAATTGACAGCAATCGGGGTAGTATTTGATGTGGTAGAGAGTATCAAGAGTGATAAATCTCAGCCCCATATTAAAGTGGTTGTAAGACCAGTTGTTATATATAATAACACAAGTTGGAAAGTCTCTGAGAATGATAAATAAATTGTCAAGTTTCTACAAGAAGAAGCTAAATTCTCTGCTAGAAACCAAGGCAAGTTGGAACAGTGGTATGGTGACCAAGCAGTGCAGCTGAGGACCAAAAAATTACCAAAGGGTCTTATAACTTTGGAGTCAATATTCAACCCAAATGATCAATTCTAGAAGGAGAAAGAAAATATTTAGGTAAAGGGTGAAGATTCAGAGCCCATTTCCATAGATTAAGGAAAAAATTTACAAATTGGCAAGGTAAGTACCCAGCAAGAAAAATCTGTGTTCATTCAACTTTTTCAAGAATTAAAAAATGTCTTTGATTGGACTTATAAGGATTTAAGAGGTTTTAACCAAGAGTTTGGCATAACACACTATTGAGCTAGATCCGTGATCTAAACCTATCAGATACAAGCAAAGGGTATTAAATCTGTATATTAAACCTCTCATGAAAAAAGAGTTGAACAAGCTGATTGAAGATAGTATCATCTTCTGTATCAAACATTCAAGTTTGGTTACAAAATTGGTGTTAGTGATGAAAAGAAATGGAAAAATTATATTTTGTGTGGACTTTCATGATCTGAATAGAGCATCCCTCAAGGATCATTATCCACTTCCATCAATTGAATAAATTTTGTAGGTTATAGATGGCTTCAAAAGGTTTTCATTGCTAGAAAAATACTCAGGCTATAATCAGATAATGGTGAAAGAGGAAGATAAGTACAAGATTACCTTCACCATGAAATGGGGAACACATGCTTACAAGAAGATGCCATTTGGATTATCCAATGTCGGAGCAACATTTCAGCGAGCTATGGATATGGCGTTCAAAGGCTTGATCAACATGATGGTGCCGGTATATCTAGATGATATCACTGTCTTCTAAAAGAACGTAGTAGACCACCTCTTTCACCTTAGGAAAGTATTTCACAGGTGTAGAAGGTTTGAAGTGTCATTAAATCCAAATAAATGTGTATTTTCGACACATGAGGGATAGTTGTTGGGCCACATTGTCTCAAGATAAGGGTTGACAATTGACCTTGAAATATTTGAAGCCATTAGAACACTACCACTGCCACATCACAAGAAACCCCTTCAAAACTTCTTAGGAAGGATAAACTTTGTCCATAGATTTGTTTTCCTGATTTTTCCACTCTTGTATATCCTTTAACGATGATGCTAAATAAGAGTCTTGCATTCAAATGGACAACAGAAGGAAAAGATATTTTTGAGGCCATCAAGCTCGCAATATCACAATCCCTAACGATTATTAACCCAAAGTTTTCAAAGGACCTCATGTTGTATGCTTTTGGAGGGTCAGATACAATCTCAGCTATCTTAGTTCAGCCTAACAAGGAAGGTTTAGAACAGCCCATAGTCTTATTAAGTAAGAGATTGGAAGATTACGAAGTAAAGTATTCTTTTATTGAAAAGCATGTCATTTTTGTCATTAGGAGTTTGAAGAAGTTCAAACACTTGGTCTCGAACAACAAGATTCAACTACTAGTGTCTCATGCTGGTGTCAAGGATTTTCTCCTCAATAAGGACTTGAATGAGAAGAGAGAAGGTTAGATCACTCATGTAATGGAGTATGATATTGAAATCAAAGTGACCAAGTTGTTTTGTGGCAAGGGTCTGTGTTAGGAGCTCACTTCCAAGCAACAAACTGAGTCAGTGGATGAAGAAGAGGTTGTCTTATTAACACAGAACAAGCTAGAACATCTAGCTAACAATGCACCCATTCCATGTTCGACTCAAAATTTGGTGCATTATCTCCAAATAGGTTTGTGCCCTCTAGAAATGAGAAGAATAAAAGTAAGGTACTTTAGATTACAAGCCATCTCGTATGCACTTTTTGATGTAATTTTGTTCAAAAGGGACATCAATGGCATCCTATTAAGGTGCATTAGGAAATTTCAAATTGAGAAGGTGTTACATGAGTTCCACAATGGAGAATTTGGAGGCCACTTTGCTCCACTAGTAACAGTTCTCAAATCATCTCTTTGGGAAGATAGAGTTACCCCCAAGTGGTCTACAAGTAGCTCTCCATTCAAGCTTGTATACAAAAAGGAAGCATTTCTACCTATATCACTTGAGTTGACAGCATTAGAACTCATGAAACAATTAGAACTAGAATATTTTGAGCCTATGGAGATCAGGTATGTAGAGCTGATGGAGTTAGAAGAAGAAAGAGAACATGTAGTGCAGACCATGGAGAAGGATCAAGCATCAACCAAGAGCATCTTTGACAAGGGAGCTAAAGCCAGGACATTCCAAGTTGGAGACTTGATACTGATGTGGGATACAGATCGGGTGAAATTGGGAAGGGATTTTAAGTTTGATTCTATTTGGAGTGGCCACTGCATGTGTTCACAGGATGTAAAAGTAGCAATACCTTCTAACTATCTGCAATGGATGGAGAGGAACTTATGATTCCAGTCAACGGGATCCATCTTAAACATTACTACTGAAAAGGAAGGTTTCACCCTTGTAAATATTAGCATAAGATTTTAATTCCTCTAAGTGCATGTGCACATTGTCTTGTTGTAGCATAGGTTTTATTTCCCTAAGTGATCTAGCACATGTTTTGTTGCTCCAGGTTTGCGTCACTATACAATTTGATGTGCCTCCAAGTGAATGCACTAGGTCTTTCAGCATTTACAATAGGGAGACCCATAGTTACCCGTAACAGTTTCTAATTTAAAAATGGAAAAAATAAAGAGCAACTAAAATCAGGTCTCGAGGGAGTCCATTTCTAGAACAAGTAAAATCCCTAGCACAAAACAATTTTCTACTCTCAGAAATATCATCTTCAAGAATTTCTTGTGAAAATTGAGAGTACGGATAGCGATGCAGGTTCAAGGTTGCCAAGTACAAGCGTTAGATTCAAGTTTCAATAATAGGATCAGTATCAGGATACCACCATGACTCTATGCCCAATGGATACAACAAGGCAGCTAATCTGTCCACCTAGCAGGTAGGTGATCCAGCGAGTCGTCAAAATATTATCCCAATTTTACCCAAGGAAAATTTTTTCATACGTGTTCTTGCACAGAAAGAATAGAAGGGTCGGCCCAGTTGTTTTGACTCACAATCGACCCCAAAACTAAGTTCATGGAAGTGAGTAGAGCTTAGCAGGAGAAAATCAAGAAAGGAAGTGTTAAATCGAGGCCTGAATTGGCTAAGTAAAGAAGGGCCGATGAAAGCCTTCATGAGTCTTCTCGATGCAACTTCAGAGTTAAAATCTTGAGGCAGACCCTAAAGGAGCGCAAAGCTCCCATGTGCCTCATTGGTGTAACTTTAAAGGAGCGGCCCAAAGTGGAGACTCAAATGAGCACCAAATATTCACGTGTTTAAGGTCCAAAAGAATTCAAATGGACAGCAGGCCCGAATCAGCTAAGTATAAAAGAACCGACAGACTGTGCAACGTGTCTCATCAGCTCATCTTCAAGGTTAAAATCCAAAGGTGCTTCCCAAGATAAGTTCCATCTTTCCATGTGTCCCAGGTCTGAAAATGAAATAGAGCTAGCAGTTGAAAATTTGCAAACCCTCAGAAGGTGTCATGTGCCTCAATAGTGCAACTTCAGTTGTAGGACCCAAGGGGTAGTCTCCAAACAAGCGCAGGCTCGCCACATGGTCAGAGTCAAAAAGGGGGGTAGAACTAGTCGTTGAATCGAATAAGGAAAGGTGAGGCAACAAAATTTCCCATGTGTCTCTTCAGCGCTCTTTCAAGGGGCGGATCCAAAAGTGGTTCCCAAACGAGTGCCGACTCGCCACATAGCCAGAGTCAAGAGGGGAAAGATCCAGCCATTCAAAATTCAAAGACCGAAAAGATAAGCCAAACGTCAGCTCTGGGCTCTTTAAAAAGAAAACTTTAGGGGGCATTTCTAAACATGTGTCATCTCTCCATGTGTCTTGGCTTGGGAACAGTGTATATTCTAACATAGGGGGGATTAGGTAAAGAACAAAAGAAATAGAGAAGGCCCACAAACGGTCCCATGTGTCAGCCTGACAAAAACTCAAGAGTGTAGAGGAGGGGGAGAAACCTTGAGACGCATGGGTCTGCCATGTGGAATATGTGCGAATAGACTCTAGAGCTGGAATTACCTGCCACCATAAATGTTTCGACCCGGAATTTTTGAGGCCATCAAGTCTCCCACCTTCCACCATGATGAAGAACGGGTTTCCTTTCCTTCCCAGTAGGGAATAACAATGGGGGAATGGGTGTTGTAGTGAGATTGTAGACACCTATTTTCGGTATAGCGCCCCTCCGACATCTTATATTCACACAATTTCCATCTCCACTTCTCTTTATCTTAAATTAAATAAAATCTTGTCTATTTTTTCATATTTTTTGATTAATTATCAATGGGCTCCATATGGACCCATTTGATAATTCAATTTTTTGGAATCACCCCCATCTCTCATAAATTATTTAATTCAAAATGCACCCAACTGATAGCTTCTTTTAAAAATGAAATCTTTATTTCACCTACCCAGTCCCAAATGTTCCCCACTTATGTCAAAATCAAGTTCCCAACTAAAAATCAAGTTACCACCTAAAAATTCAATCCCTTCAAATTATAAAAATATAAACCCCACCCATAAATAATTTAATTCAAAATGCACCCATTTGATACTTTATTTTAAAAATGAAATCTTTATTTCACCACCCATTCAAATCATGACCCCCACTTTGCCTAATAAGTCAAATTATGGGACCCACATGATCACATCACATCCCTAACTCAGGTTACTTTACAACACGCTGGGTATCATCTAACCTATAGTTAGTCTGATATATAAGCTATAAATATGGGGATTTCCCCCATATTTCAAAAAAAAGGAGGCAAGAAAGGGGAAAAAAAAGAAAGGGGGAGGAGACATTTTCAAAGACCTAGAATGAAAGAGTTAGAAAAGAAGGATATATTTTTAGACAAAAGAAGAGGAAAGCTCTAATAGTGTCTCCTATCTTGCCATCTGGATGCCCGGTTCATTTCCATAGCAAGACATGAGCTAAGTACTTTTGTTATTTCCATTTGCTTGTCATTTTTACTGTTGTTCACAATCTAATTATCTTGTATAACATGGGGGTTGACATCATCCAAGGGAGTTGAAATCCTCTTGGAACCGGCACTATCTGGGAAACCCCCGCATATTGTGTTCTAGTCTTATCTTGTTTAATTTTTGCAAATCTAACTTCTTGATAGCATGCATCTAACTTCTTTATGCCCGTATCATCAATCTCAATCTACAACGTACTAAGCCCTTGTATACTCGATGTGCTCTCATGTTTCTTGATTATTTGAACACTCACCTAAACAAGAAGCAGGAAACGCAGATCTACATTTGGCACACCCGGTGGGACCAAACCCTAGATCTGGTTGTTTTGTTTGTTATTTTATCTAACATGCTTGTTTCAATGGTCTTAATATTCATTGATCTTATTTTAGTATAATCCATCGTTTTAGTCACCTCGGAGGTACGTTCTCTTTGTTATCTATTTACCCGCATGGGATATGAATCCAAAAATTTAACCTTGTTCTTCTAGTGCTCGTCATATATTATATTTTGTATCATCTATTTTTTTGACTCACCTATTCATAGGGTTAAATACTATCTTCCTCTATTTGATGTGTCACTTACCTTTTGTAAAAAAAATTTGTCTCCACCTTGAAGTAAGTAGTTTTATCATTTGTTTCTTTTTTACAATAGCATAAAAATTGAAGTTTTGTTTTTGAAGTTAGTATAGAATTAATTTTTATTATTTAAATAATTAAAAAAGTGACAATTAATATTAAATATAAGAATTAATAAATGAAAAAATAAAATTCGAATTAAAATTATCAAAAAAATAATAATCAATAAATAATATGTTATCCTACCTAGCCCCTAATTCCCCTAGCTTGGATAACTTGGCCAAACTAACCACCTCACGTCACATATACCATTGAAAATTTCTGAAACTCGTTCCTACCCATCGAACAACTCCATCCCTCCATTTTCGTTCCCCACCAACTACCCCACCATCTCCCTCTCTTCTCCACTCTCCTCAACTTCCACTCATCCAACATTCTCAACTCTCGCCTCTCCCTATCCACCTTCATGTCCTCTCAACCTCCATTCCTCCCTACAACTCCCCTCGTGCTCCCACTTCACCCTCATCCCATCTCCCTTCCCTTCTTCTCTACCCCGTCTCCCATCTTCACACCACTCGGCCCTTCCTCCCATCTCCCACGGAGGCCACGTTGCCTCCCTCTCCTCTCCTTCCTCTCATCTCTCCTACCTCAGCCGTGACCTCACCTACCACCCACATCTCCCCTCTCCCCTCTCCTCTTCATCTTTGTTGCTTCCCTCAACTTCACAACCGATTTCCCTCTCTTTTCTCTCCCCATAGACTACACCCATCTCTACATGTCACCTAACCACCCGTCTCCAACACAGACCACCACACCTCCACTCCTCCCACCTGCAGATTTTGTCTCCCTTACCTGTCCCGTCTCCATCTCCCACGCCTACCACTCCTCACCACTCCCCTTGGTTTCATCTCCCTGCCACCTTACACCCACTATTCCTACAGTGCTCCCCACGCTACCTCCCATCCACTCCCTCTCCTTTTCTTCCCTGCTCCAAGTTCCATCACGCCCACCACCATATCTCCCCTCTTCCATCTCGTCTTCCTCACGAATCCCCACTCAACCCTCATGCACAGCTACCAGCGTCCAATTATCTCCATTTCAGTTTCCATTTCACACGAGCTTTTTTTGATAATGAATATACAGTCCTTTTATAGAAACTGAATTATAATTCATTCGAACATATTTATCACCATTGGTATTTGTTACATTGAACATAGAACATAGTTATTCAATATTGGAGTAGAATTTGGTAGCTGGGTAGTCTCTTTATAGTAAGTAGTTTACAATTTCCAAGCATGTATTTTTCATTTACAATTCTCATTATGTCATCGTCAATGTAAAAATCCATATCCATGTGTAGTAGGACCAATTGTAAAGTATCAAAAATTAGATAAGGAAGTGTTAACAACAAAGGGTGATAAGATATTTCCTTTTTTTGTCCCATTGATTAGACGTTGTATCTCAATGTATCATTAATTCAACTCCAATATCTAACGTTCAACTATATTTTATGTTGTTAATAAAAATTTGTTCGGGAAATTTGTTTAGATTTGATAAGTTGTTAAATAAATGCAACTTACATGTTCATATTGCTCGGA
Source organism: Taxus chinensis (assembly GCA_019776745.2). Lineage (NCBI taxonomy): Eukaryota > Viridiplantae > Streptophyta > Pinopsida > Cupressales > Taxaceae > Taxus > Taxus chinensis. Next base: position 795,220,449 of record CM034148.1, on the reverse strand, counting down.
TAACGTAGTTTTATTATTTAGGTGCTTGATTTTTATTTTAGTCAGTTACTGTTTGGTTTGTCATTTGTATAGTGCATGTCGTAATTCATTATTTTGAATGCATTATCACATTATATTTTTTATCGTTCCATGTTAATATTACATTGAATATTTATTTGAGAGTTATCTAGTGATTATTTCATCATAAACGGTGCAATTTCAGGTCATAAACAATTCCATTTTGGGGTACCCGAGCATTTCCGGTCATTAACCGGCGCTTCTAAATACATTACTATAAAATTCACTTAAATAACCACGATAAGTGATTATCCAGGTATTTCTCATTTTTCTCTATTTTCTCTTTTTTGCATCAAATTTTCCCTTTCCTGAGTGTTTTTCTACATCGAATGTCACATTTCATTTTGGTCTAAAACAAACCTCCTTCCTGATCACATAGCTTAAGTAAAAGGATTTAACTCTCTACATTTCACTTATCACACACTGCCTTAGACTGCATAAACATAATTAATACATCCAAACATTCCTCTCACCTAGTTAACTATTTTGGGACTTAAACACCCAATAGGAAATCACCTCAGACATCTCCCAATCCATAACTACCTGAAACCAGCCTTAGAATCCTTTAGGCACCTTCATTACTTATTTTTTTTTTCTGTTTATATCCTGTAAACTAATCATGCTGCTAAATTTTTTTTGCTTGATTTGTTTTTCAATAATATACACAAACAAATGTTCCTCTATTTCACACCTATTGTCACTCTCTCCCAAATCAAGCCAAACAAACAATCTTCTCTATCTAGTAAAGATACTTCTTCTGATGATCTTACTCAATAGTATTATAAGCTCAAAACCGCGTCGTCAGTCAACCAATATCCAGTCTCCATGGTCTCACCTCATGAGAACCATGTCATACAAAATTCTCCCCACCTTGACACCAACCCTCTTATCCCCCGTCAAGCTAGTATTCTTGAATCAATCATACCACCATCTCCTGCTCCGCTAGATACACTCAAATCACCTCCTAACCCCATGTATGACTTCTTACTCAAAAAATCCCCCACAATCTTTCAATCCTCCCAATCTCCTCAACTGGTGGATCACATTCCACCCACAACCTTTTTTGTTAATTCTATTTCATCCCCTACTTATATGCCCATCAAACAATCTCATCTTTTGAATACCTACATCCTTACCCATCCTATGCTCTAATAGTCTCAACCCCTTAACACACATACCCACACTTATCAGCATGTCCCTATTGCTCAACACCATCCTATGCCACAATCCCAACCTGTGACATATGTCATTCTTTATTGAACAACTCCTCCAACATCTACATATTCACAAATTAATATAGGTCTTATAAAACCATTTCACAAACATCCTATTCACAAACTTATCAACCACATTATCAGATGCTTCCTCAACTACCCACACACCCACCAAATTATTATTCTCCTTATCAAACTACTTTTAAAACCACACAACCAATCCAATCTCAATGTTATAGCACCTCGAGTGATTCAATTTACACCTTAATGAATCGATTAGCTAATTTATAAAACCTTACCATACCACCCAAAAACACCTTATCCTATGAAAAAATCTATAATGAACCAATTCATCCATCGGTTCCAATTAAACCCTAACCCCCTCATCGGAAGCTTCATGCATTTAATAAGTTCAACAATAAATAAGATCCCCAACAACATCTCCTCAAATTTAAACACACATGTTGTCTCATTGTGCATGATCATGATTTACTTCTTCGCACTTTCCCCATGTCTTTGTCTGGTCCCAGGCTAGACTGGTATCACAATATCCCACGACATTCCTTATTATCTTTGACTCAACTTGTATAGTTGTTCTTAGAACACTTTTCTATCAATATTGCACGCAATACCACTATCGCTGATCTATATACCATTCGACAGTATGAAAACGAGCCCATCACCAACTTCGTCACACGATGGCATGCTGTTATAAATCAACTATCCTTCACTATCCCGCAAAACGGACTTATCAACTTATTCTCACATTTGTGTGCTAAACATTTATCGTCCACTTTGTAGATCCAATCATTCTGAACCTTTGATGACGATTTCACAATGGCTCACAAGCTCGAAACTCGTGCCGTTGAGTAGGGTCATCTTAAATTAAGTTCAACTAAATCAAAAATCAAATCCACGAAACCATTCACACATAATGGTGAGTTCAAGACTACGGCCAACATTGTGGTCAGTAAACCCTCATCCCCATCTACACCAAGCACATGATCTCAACAACAATATTCTCAATCAACATCTAATTACATTCCCTTTGGAGTATCATACAGTTTTGTATTTGATAAGTTAATGAGTGTAAACTCTATCCAACTTCCTCCCATACGACCCGTAGACAACTCACAAGCCAATCCTATTTGGTATCACGAGGCCCACTTTTTTAAATATCATCGAGTTAAAGGTCATGACATTGAGAGATGTCCTTCCTTCAAAGATCATGTCCAACACCTTGTAAATCAAGGCGATATCCAAATTGATACCTCCACTACACATATTAATTAACCACCAACAAATCATGTCACCCCATTTACATCTCAACTATCAAAAAGTTATATGGTTTACACTGTCAATCAAGATCCCATTTTGTCATCAACTCCACATGTTCCCCCAGTCAACGTTATTCTCATCCCTTTTATAGAACGAGTTACACCTACATCAATTTTCACTACCTGTCTTGAACCTGTACCTTCTTTTATCTTTGCCACATACACATAAAATTCAACTATATCATCAATTTCCACCACTTAAAACATACCCCAATCTATCACATTACATTCATGCTCAACACTTATTTCAGATCCACTTGTATCCACACATATCCCTATGTCTCTCACACCTATTCATTCACCAACATCTTCATCAAAACAACTATTATTACACCTATATTGCTCATAACCATCCCAACTAAACCCAGTTCTACAACATGCACCCTTGCAACCCTATCTTTGACATCAATCCCTTTATCAAAAATAGCATTCTTACCCCTCAAAACATTTATAAAACAACCATTTCATTCTACTTCTACATCTGAAAAATGTCTTTGCACTTGCTACATTACCCTTACCCATAAGGTCTACTCTGTTGGTCATCACATCACTCACATCTCCACATATTCAAAAAATGTCTACATCTTTATCTATCCCAGCTACCCCTATACATATCATATCAACAAATCCACCTAGCTCTACCTATACCACCTTTCCCATGGCCACATCACTGAGTCTACCCCAATATTCTTTACCCAATCCTCCTATCACATCAATAAAATCCTCTCGATCTGTAACGCTATCAAATATACCCCTTGAATCACCTACTGTACCAACACGTCTACCTAAATCTAATAAATTTTCTTTATCTTCTCCCTCTAAAAAATCATCTCTTTTTATGCCCAAATCGAAAAAATCCATGCCTCACATAGATATCATTAATTTCATCATACAAAAACCTATATCTTCATTAACATCTTCATCGTAATTTAGGACATTTTCTCCATTAATAACCACACCACCACTATCAGATCCTCCAGCTGAAATTATTTTCATCCCTGCTAGAGGTAAAATTTTTCGGTTAAAGGCTCAAGGCAAACATCCTCGATAGTCCCTTGTGCATCTATAGAAACATTTAGATTTTCCCTCTCCTTAACAATCCAATGCCACAACATCCAGGAAAGGATAAGTTTCTCCATCTACAACATCTTGCAATAATCAATCCACATTTAAACAATACCATCCTTCAACCAAATTTGATTTGTCCTCTAAAACAAAAAATTCACACATCTAATCTACATCTATGTTGTCTCCTAACTCCAAGTTACCCACAAGAGTTACCTTCCCCATGACACTTCAATGGGGTCATACGCAGACATTTTTTGACATTTAACTCGAACATCTACCATCAAACTTCCTCCTATTAAATCCTTTCATCCTTATGGTCCTAATCCATCATGGTTCAATCCTAATTATAGTTGCTCTTATCATCGTACCCCAGGTGATGAAATCGAACATTTTAAGGCCTTTCGGTCAATCGTTAATAACCTTATGGAGAAAGATGATTTCCTCATTCAAGGGAAAGTTCCTTTTCTATCTACCTTGAATCCAATCCATATCCCATCTGGAATATCTCCCATTATCCCTCCATCCACATCATCCCTTAATATTCATCCAACCCATGTCATTTCTCCTAAGGAATGCCCACAATTTTTCATCAATGCCTCTTATCTTTCTAAACACACTTGTGGTCTCTGATTTTTTACCCCATCCAAATCTAAAGAAATCTCATCTAAACTCTTTCGACATCCTTTACCTCCTTAAAATTTAACCCATTGGGGGAACTACCTTCCCTCGCCATTGAACATCTCATCTGTACAACCCCCTTGTTACTAGGGGACTTCACTCTTTGACATTGTTTTATCTACCTTTCTTCACATCCATCCAATCTAAATTAATTATATCCAAATCCCCATCTCATTCTAAGCCCTCATCTGAGGCCATAATTTTTCTTTTATGCTTGTACTCCTTCTAGGGGTATCATCTTTTTCATTGAAGCCCTCCTTTGAGGCCATGTTTGTTTCTCCATTGAGGAACCTGTTTCTCCAAGTCCACCTTTGTGGCTAGATGTGTGTCATTTTTATGACATCATTTATTTCATCAAGCCCTCCTTTAAGGCCATTATTATGCTTCCATATTTGTGTCTCTTCTAGGGAACCATCTATTTCAAAGTCCACCATTGTGGCTATATGTGTGTCTCCTTTGGCACACCATTTATTACATCAAGCCCTCCTTTGAGGCCATGATTGTCCTTCTATGTTTATGTCTCTCTTGGGGCATCATCATTCATTTTCATCTAAATCCACCATTGTGGTCATATGTTAGTTTTATTTCTTACTTGTCTATCATCTCATCGTATTGCAACTTTAATGGCTTCCCTCTTGTGGTGATAAAACTAGAGACGTAACCTCTTAATGCATTACACTTGTGACCAATCTACTGTTAGCATATTTACCAATGAGAAATTAGTTACATCCTTAGATTGTTCTGCCATCTTTATCCCCTTCCATTTATCACTATAATAATATGACTTATGTGATCCGCCTTGACTACTTTAATGTGATCTCATAACCATTACATCCATTACCTTCTCGTTCTCCTATTACGGCCATGCGAAGGGTCCAGGGTGTCTCTTGTACATTCCTTATCCCCTCTTAAGTTGTTTACTTAGCTATTCTTAGCTCTCCCCCATGCGAAGCTCAAACTCAAGTATGTAAAAGGAAAAATCAAAGTTATAAAAAATAGACTGATCCCTTGAAGGACAATTGTTCATGCAAATAAAAAAAAGTATACAAATCAAAATCAAATCAAAATCAAAAGAAATAGACCGATCCGTTGAAGGACAGCTATCATATTATTCTTTTCATCCATATTATGTGTAAAGAAGACCATACCCTTGAAGGAAGGATACTCCGTTATTATGGCATCTGGAAGGTTTTCCCCATTGATCAACCTTCATTTTAGCAACATTTTCTGGAAGCTTCCTGCATTGATCAGCTTTCTGCTATTTCTCTTTCCCTTTCCCAGAGCTGGGGCATAGACTTAAGGAACACCACTTTGGGAGATACCTCTTCCCACGTACAAGTCACATATTTGATCCCTTTGTCATGTCAATATTAGGATTACGAGCATCCTTCATCCATATTTCCCTCAGGATCTTTTGGTATAACTAACTATCATTGGTTATGATACATTAACACCTGTTATTGGATACAAGTGCAATACTTTGAGTGGTATCATTTTCTTGTTTATCTCCAATCCAATTTGAAACATAGCTTCCTTGTACACCCTTTCTACAGCTAAGTTCCATTCATCTCATCCATACCATCTTTTATAAAACTCATATCAAATTGTAGACTATGAATTTTATATCTATCCATCATCTCCATGAATGTGTTTGTAAATACACTCTTCGGTTTGTGAATTCTACTTGATCACCGTTGATGTTTTCGAATCCTACTTGAGGGTCCTTCTCAAGGCAAGTTCATTATCCTGCATCTCCTTATCTCTCAACATGTTCAACACCATATTTGATCCAATAATCCTCACTCTCTATGTCCACTTATCACCATTTGTCTCCACATCATGCTTCTCACCTTTCTATCCCCTTACATGATGCCAGATGTCTTACCATGTCTTTCCTCTTGAGTTTCTCTTTTTCTCTTCCGCTTTCGGTTTGAAAATATTTCTTAACCATCCATATAGCCAGATAACCTTAGTTAAGGTTTATCTTCTTCCTTTGATCTTGCTGCTATAGAGGCTTCTCCACCATTTCCTCTTTCAACAAATGACAACCTCCACCACAAACATCTTTTCACTCTTCCTTTTCCACTTAACACTCTTGCATCATCACTACCATGACATGGGTACCCCAGTTAAGGATTTCCCTTACACTCTCCATCTATGTTGCATATGTTCCTCCATCCATTCATGTCACACCCCTATGTTTCCTTGTTATCACATTGTTATCATTTCCTTTCATCTCTTGTTCCATTTTGGTATACAATGCTCAGTCTTTTCATCATTATTCTTCTTCTTCTTTTTGGTGATCCTACTTAACCATATCCATCGCATGGAAATCTTACTTAAGAGTTTCTCTTAAGAATGGTTGGCCATCCGATCCTTCCATCTCCCATCATCTCTTCATCATCTTCTATCTCCATCCTCTCGTCATATCCATCTATTCCAACCAACCCCTCCACACCTATATCCGATACAATGTTGTCTTTCTCCTTCCATATCTTCACTACCGGTCTGGTGATCTTACTTAAATCCTCCTACGGCATGGTGATCTTATTTAAGAGTCCCTCTTAAGCATGATTTGTCATCCTGCACTCCCCCACTACCCCACATTCTATCCATCTACATTTACTCGGCATCCCCCACCATCACATCCTCTCACCTCCTCTTTCATTCTCACAAACACCACTTCCTACCGGTCCCTTGTTCTTCTCCATCATCCATCACTGGGTAATCTTACTTAACCGTTGCTTCTCCGTTCATTTCATGTCTTGTTTCTTCATTTCTCTCTCATCCATTCTCATCCACTGCATCCTCTCCTCGTCTTCATCTTCCTATACATCATTATCCCTCCTTTCTTTACTCTTTTTACTCCATCTTCTAGAGTTATCCCATATATCTACCCCCATACTTACACGTCATTGTCATCAATCTTCTCCTAACATTATTTCATCATATCCTTCCTTTTCCGTGCTAGTAATTATCGGTGGAATTCTCCTAAAAATCACTCATCCTTATTCTACGCAACCCGAATCCTTTTATTTGAACTCCTCCATTATATCTTCATTCCTTCCTTCCTCTATGTCCTCTGATCACTATCGGAGGACTTCTCCTAACATCCCCTCATTGGCATTCCCACTTCCGTTCTTCGTTTACTTTCTCCCTTGTCTTATCTTTTGTCTCATCTTTTCCTAATGATCATTATCAGTGGATTTTTCCTAACATCCATTCACTAGCATTTCCTCTCCTATCCCATCCTTTCTTTTTCCTCGCCACCTCTCTATCTGCCATTGTTCCTTGCCAATTTATTCATTGTCTTCATCATACACCTTCTCTATCTTTTCTCGTCGTCAACATATCCTCATCTCATGCATCTCCATTTATTTTCCAATCAATTTCACTCCTTCCCTCAAGTTTCTCTTTACATTCCATATTCTTCCCACTCTTTACCAAATATCTTCATTCTTGGTTCACTTCCTTCAGCATAATTTTCTTCATTGTCTTCTCCTCCTTTCTGGTCTTCATCTTATTTTACTTCCTCTATATTGTCTTTCTCCCCATTTTACCTCACACTTCCTCCTTACTTCCCTGTCGAAAACCTGAATCTTCAGCGTTATCTCATTTCCTTTATCATCTCATCATCCACATGCATTTCCATGCAATCAATTCCATATTATTTGCCTTAGACTTCCTCACTATGATCTGTTTCCTTCAATTTTCTTTGCTCTATCATCTCTTTCATTTTCCATTACCTCTTTCTTTTCCTCTACTCCAATCTTGGTCACATCTTTCATTTTAAGTAACTCTCTCCTTTTTTCATGATTTTATCCTTTGCTCTATTCTTTTCTTGTCTTCTCTTTGTTTGTCCTTTTTCATAATTATTCTTTGTTATCTTCTCCCTTCCCTTTCACTCTTTATTTTTTCCTCTTCTATCTTTATCCCTCTATTGCATGTCCTTATCACCTTCATATTCAATCTTTCTTTCTCTTCTCATAATCAACCAATCCTCCTGTCTATTCCCTTTTATCTTTCTCGACATCTCTTACATTTGGCATTCATAGTTAATGCTCGATGTTTCTCTGTTTATGTATCGTTATCCATACCTTTCATTACCATTCATTTTCTTCTCTTTGCCACATTGACCTTCTTCTCTTTTTTAGAACCCTGTCACATTGTCTATTCCCTTTTATCTTCGTCAGTCCTCTCGCAGGGACATCATCATATCCATATCTAAGAATCTCTTACCATATTCTATTGTCATTTTTTTTGTCTTGGAAGGTACGATAATAGACATCACCTATCTAATATTATTCTCCTCGTTGAATATTTTCTTTTGTTTTGTTTTCATGCAAAACGTATCTCTATCACGCTTACCGAAGAAATAAGACTTTTTTTTCTTCTTCACCTCCTAATTTGCTAACACTTATGCATCATTCTTATAAAACATGATTTCCATCATATTTATCACACCTTTATGTCATTTTATCTTAGCTTTCTATCCTATCTTCTCATCATGTGTACATTTATGGTTTTTCCCCCTAGGGCATTTTATTTACACATCCATCTCCCATTATGTCATCTTTGTGCCCTATCATGATGCACATTTTTCATCCTTGTACTTGTTCGGCGTATATCTTGTGCTGGGGCATCATTGTTTTCATCCATTTCCCTCTTGTGGACGCATGATTTTTAACACAATTCCTTGCAAACAAAGGATTGTGCACATCTTTAACATGTTTAGTTGAATATATTTTGATGTTTTCCCATGACCTGTTGGTCATCACGGTTTACATCGATACTGTAGTGGTATTCACCCACTCACTGGTCTATAGAACATTTTTGTTTGTCTCCGTTGAGACCACAATTGTCCTCTACTGATGTGATATTAGAGTCACCACCATACTTTTTTATTTATTACAATCATTTTTCCTGAGACATCTTGCCTTTAGTCATGTCTTCATCCATCCTCGGACACAACTTTCATCTAACCCTTTTTTTTGTCTCGTGGCTTGCTATAACAAACCACTCAACCAAAAAAGGGAAAATGTAGACACCTATTTTTGGTATAGCGCCCCTCCGACATCTTATATTCACACAACTTCCTTCTCCGCTTCTCTTTATCTTAAATTAAATAAAATCCTATCTATTTGTTCAAATTATTTAATTAACTATCAATGGGCTCTATACAGACCCATTTGATAATTCAATTTTTTGGAATAATCCCCCATCTCTCATAAATTATTTAATTCAAAATGCACCCATCCGACAGTGTCTTTTAAAAATGAAATCTTTATTTCACCTACCCAGTCCCACATGTTCCCCAGTTAAGTCAAAATCAAGTTCCCACCTAAAAATTCAATCCCTTCAAATTATAAAAATAAGAACCCCACACATAAGTAATTTAATTCAAAATGCACCCATCCAATACTTTCTTTTAAAAATGAAATATTTATTTCACCACACATTCAAATCATGTCCCCCACTTTGCCTAATAAGTCAAATTATGCGACCCACATGATCACATCACATCCCTAATTCAGGTTACTTTACTACACCCTAGGTATCATCTAACCTACAGTTAGTCTCATATCTCAGCTATAAATATGGGGATTTCCCCCATATTTCAAAAAAAAGGAGCAAAAAAAGAGAAAAAAAAGAAAGGGGGAGGAGACATTTTCAAAGACCTGGAATGGAAGACTTACAAAAGAAGGATATATTTTTAGACAAAACAAGAGGAAAGCTCTGACAGTGTCTCCTATCTTGCCATTTGGATGCTCAATTCATTTCCATAGCAGGACATGACCTAAGTACTTTTGTTATTTCCATTTGCTTTTTTGTTTTTACTGTTGTTCACGATCTAATTATCTTGTCTAACATGGGGTTTGACATCCTCCAAGGGAGTTGAAATCCTCTTGGAACCGGCACTATCCGGGCAACCCCCACATATTGTGTTCTAATCTTATCTAGTTTAAGTTTTGCATATCTAACTTCCTGATATCATGCATCTGACTTCTTTGCACCTGTATCATCCATCTCGATCTCAAAGGTACTAAGCCATTATATACTTGACGTGGAAGTAGGAAACACTAATTATTCAAACACTCACCTAGACAGGAAGTAGGAAACATAGATGTAAAGAGATTCATAATTGTGGTAGGGGAATTTAATGCTCCTTCAAGGGCGGTTGGAACAGGGTGTTATTTTTCCCTCCTCTCTCTCTCATTCTTCCTATACATTGTAAAAGAGGGAAAATTCAAAGGGTTGTACATTTTTTCTCTACACCCTCCCTTCTTCTCTTGCCCGTAAGTGGATTTTTTGAATCCAAGCCTCCCATTCAAATTGTAATGCAAGTTTGTGCCTCTTCGTCATTGTAATGCACTGTATCAACTTTTGGAGTGATAATGCATATATGTGGATGATTTTTAACCCTCTCTTGCATTCATTGTCTCCTTTCTGATCTCTCATTGCAATCCTGGTTATTTATACATGGTGATCATATTGCATTTTTATGGTTTGTGTTTATTGCAAATCAAGTGTTTCAAATTCCTTAAGTGCATCACCCTTGTTAGTTTAGGTTTTAGTTTCTTAAATCTTCTTAACCATGTCTCCTTGGCAAGTTAGATTAGTATTTAGAACAAACCTCTGTAATCTGAATGTGTGCACCTGAATAGAGGAATAAGAGTTGACCTTCATCAAGAGATATCTCTCAACTCAAAAATTCCCACACATTGAGAGATGCTCCATGTTGTGTAGTCACACTAAGGATATCAAACCATCAAGTTATAGATTTTAGGGGTGCTACGATTTTGCAACAATAGTACCTTCCTTGTCTCTATGAATTATGAAACAGGTCTTTGAAGTTTTCTTTACATTTGTACATTAATCCTTTAGCTTTGATTCTGAGATGGAAATATCATTTTATCTTTTATAGTGGCTTTTTCATAAAATTGTACTTGACTTGATATCATTTGTTTGATGCACATACTCGACCACTTTCAAATGTTCTTTTGAGTTGAACTACCTCAGTCAGAACATTACAGTTTTCTCATTTGTGGTATCTCCTATAACTATCCTCTTCATGGGTTATGGTAGAGGTTTTTAATTGAAAAGTGGAAGATACCTTTGCTCATTTCTTACTTCTATGATGAAAACCTTATTCGGAAAGAACTTTTAATTGCATCTTTCTTCCTCACTTCATATTTCATTGTATCAATGCATTTCTTTTATAATCTTTCTTGTGCATTTTCCTTTTTTTTGAACAGTTGCTATAGATTCTGATACTCATTTTGTACTTTACACTTGGATATAATCTGATGAAAACCATTGATGAAAGGATTTTTTTTTCAGCTTGTATTTTCCTTTTTGTATAGTAATCATTTTACCAAATTTTTTGCTCTCTAGTTTGCTACCTATACCTGCACACTTAAAGAAATAGTTCGAAAATATTTAGGCTTTTTGGCCTCTTTTATTTTCCATAGTTTTCCTTTTCTCTTTCATTTCTAGAATGACTCTGGGAATCATATCTGCTGATGTAGAATATTGTGTCTATAAATTTTGTATCTGTCTCTATATACTTTATTCCTCTTGATTTCAATCGATTCATTTACATGAAACTATTAGCATAAGTATACAGATTAAACCATGAGCTCAATGTCTGATGAAAATTTTCTTTCTTTTCTCAGGGATGGTGATGGAACTGGGTGATGTGGAAGATGAGGATGAAGAAGCTATAATTGGATGAAGACCAACAAAATAACTGAAGGAAATGATGGGTTTTCTCTATACTCTTATGCTTTTAGCTTTGTGTACATGCATCTTTTACTTCAGTAGTTATGAGTTACATCTCATGGCTTGTGTGGGAAATATTGTATTTCTTCATGAATAAATAACATTTAATTTCTGTACTTTAGTTATATATTTCTTTTTTATTTCAACTTTATGACATGTATATTGATAGTATAACGGAGTAAACAACTCAAACACATAATTAAATGCATTTATATGCAGAAATAATGATTTTTTTGAAATACATGTACCTTAACAATGAACTCTCTTTATTGTATACTACAACTTTGTTTGTTATTCCCAAATTTATCATTTCACCAAAATTTTGATTCCTTCCTTCATCAAGGCAATGCATTAGTCCTTTAGGGATTTTGTGTTTCCTTGTTGAAGGAAAACATGGAATGGAAGTCTATGTGAGGTGTTACATTTTGTAACAACACACATTGTTGTAGATTACATGTAGCTAGTCAATTAATGCAACTAAAAAACATGATAAAAAATGTAAGGCATTCCCCTAGATAGTTCCACTTCATCAATAGGATCCATTTTAACGAACGTTGGAGTTTCCCATTGTTTGCACAAGTGCAAAAAAAAAAACTTTGCTTAGCTATTTTGGAAAATCACAAAAAATGAAGGGGGTTTCTGCATCAACTGAAAATATTGGTAAGTGTTATGTACAGGGTATTTAGTCTTATAGTATTTGATAATTATGTTTTTCATATTGTTCTTATAACTCTTTGTACTTTGTGTGAAAATTTAACTATAGATAAAATTAATACTATACATGTAACAATTTTATAGAATTATATGTAGACCAACCTATCTGACCAACCTACCCGACTAACCTACCCAGCCAGGCTACGTGAACAACCATCCCAACTGACCTACCTGACCACCCTACCTGTATAACCTACCCAACCAACCTACCTGGCAAGCGTACCCGACCAACCTACTCGACCACCTGCTCGACCAACCTACCCAACCAACCTACTCAACCAACCTACCTAACCAACCTACCCACCAGCCTGTCCATCCAACCTAACCGACCAACCTTCCCAGCTAACCTATCCATCCAACCTTCCCATCCATCTATGTGAAACATCAAGAAAATTTCTCCATGTGAAATAACCTTTCCTTACAACATTTTTTTAGAAACTCACCAACAATTTGAAAGGAAATTTTTAAGATTCACCACAAATTCTAAAATAATTTTTCAAAGGGAGCTTCTTGAAATGAACCCTGTCCTCAATATTCAATATTGGGTTTTTCTTTGATGATTGCAATGGTTTATCAACATTTCTTGTAACATTATTAGGCCAAGAGACCACGACGACAAAGGATTTGGGTTCAATGTTGCCTTGTTTCCTCTATTTTTGGTTTCCTCCCTGTTGTAGGACCTCTACTCCGCCCCCTATAATGTTAATGTGTAGGCATCCTATCCCTCAAGTTATGCCTCAAAATATATAGGTGTGAGGGTCTTTCTAATGCTCAAAGGGAGAGGTAACTTTATATTTCATTTTTTTCGTTGCCCAAGTTCCAAAGTTATAATAGGAGGCCTCGGAATTTTATTCGCACTAGTTTGAGCCACGCCTCCTTTCCACATCATAGATATTTGGGACAAGATCGCATGAAGGGAGTCAATATTTTCCCTCCCAGAAGCTATTAAAGTGATGTCAGTTATATCTCTGCAATTTCCGTTACTGCCATGGTTTTCTAGAGAACTTCGTGAATGGGTTCTATCGCTTCCTCCTTTCTTGGAAAAACCCAGATCGATCTAGGATTAACTACCACCACTTGTATCTTCTTCATTACCATTTGATGCATTGTTTATTGTTTGATTAGAGTTTTCGTGATGAGCAAAATAATTTTTAAGGGTTTGTGATTATACCAGTTCTAAATGGGTCTATATTTGGACTAAATAAGTATAGTCATTATTATTGTTAAGAATATTTACGATAGGTGACCATAAATCACTGAGCTCCATTTCTTTGTCTCCATTTAGATTGTTTGGATGCTTGTCAATTTCAATTAGTTTTCTATTTTTAATGTCATATAGTACTTCTCCGTCACAAGGATATGTCCTATGTGCATACAAATATCATTTGAATATTTATAAGTATGTTCCACTCAAGATATAATTTTTTTATCGATCCAAAAGATGAGTATACCAAAACATTAATTATGGATTAAATTTACTAAATTATTTATGTGCATAAATTTTTAGAAGATGAAAATAATTATGGTGACTAAATGATATGTACAATCATTTTTTGTCTACAAGAAAATGAAAAACTAAAATCATTCCAAGTTTAGAATCGAGATATATTTTATCTTATACAAATTACAAAAGACTTCTTTCAATATTAACTGTTATCCATTTTTGCTTCCTATCACAAAATGGATCAACCTACAGGTCTAGGAATTGATAGTTAATGGGAACAATTTACAAGATATCTCATGGCCAGCTTTCTCTCCACGGCAAAGGTTTGGAGTAGGATTTGCATTAATGGTCAAACTGAAAAAATGTATGGATTTTCACCTTCGTGATGTGCAACAACCACCTTTCTTCACGTGCGAAAACCACCTCTCATTTCACGTGAAAAACACCTCTCAATTCATGTGATAACCACCTATTTTGACACGTGAAAATGACCTATCCTGTCACATGACAATCACCTCTATTGAGACATGAAAACCACGTCTCTGTCACACGATAACCACCTCTCCTATTGCATGACAACCACCTCTCTTGACACGTAAAAACCGCCTCTCCTATTGTGCAATAACCACCTCTCATGTCTGACAAAAACCATTTTAAATGGAGTAAAATGATTGTATATTACTTGCAAAAGGCTCCCCATACTGTCCCAGGTGCTATAGCAGAGAAGGAATGATGACCATGCCTCTTAATTGCACTCTCAACTACCAAATAAAACACTGTCATGAACCCAGCCATGTTTTCTAAAAATTCCCCATCAATTTCTCATCAAATACATAATTTCTTGATTTTTTTGCATTGGGCATGGAGCCATGATTCCAATGGTACCAATTTTGTGTGATTTTGTTGAGAAATGCAAAAGTGATTGCCTTCTGAGTGCGGGCAGCTATTTTGGGTCTGTCAGGCGTTTTCTGTCATTTGACGGGAAGGAGCATTAACTGAATTGAGCCAAATATGTTTCTTTTATTTAAATATATCTACCCTTGTTAAAATTAATAAATTCCAATGTTTCTTTTATTTTTCAGAAAGTCCAATTTTGTGAAAATTGGAGCTCGGAGTCAAAAGTTATGGCCATTTGAAGTTTCAGGAGTCAAATGTTGACTTTTCCTTTGAGTTGTGGATATTGTGGAAAAATCAGGTCCGCGTGTCCCAGCTATCCCAAACACATTCTCCCGCATCGGCTGATTCAAGATTCCTTGTCCCCTTTTGTGGCCTTTTTGCCCTTTCGCATCCTGCGCATACTTTTGTCCCGACTGTCCCGGACCACCCACAATAGACCGACTTGCAGAAAATTAGCCAATTCGTATCCTACGCGTACCTTTTTCCTAGCTGTCCCAAACTACACAAAACAAAAACTTCCACTTTTGCTAATTTTAATTGCCTACGGCCATTTCATCTTTTCACGTCCTGATGTCCTGACTGTCCTGCAGACCACCTGGGAAAAAAATGTCTGACTTATCCAATTTTCTTTATATTTCATCCCCAAATTTTGTACGACAAACCTCGGTACAACCTGCACTGGTACAATCCACACCCTCCAAACCTGGAATTCATTAAAACAAGCCTATGACTTCCCTTATTAATTTTTTCAATTTTCTCTAACTTTGTTGGATTTTTTTCTTAGATGGGGAAGTTAGAGAGAAGCCAAGGGGATCCCAAAAACATGGTTTTGGGCCCCTAGATTAATTCTACTTGCTCGGGACTGAAGAATTTGAAGTATGTTATCCAAAATTTACCTTGAGGGGTGAATTTTAGATAACACCAATATTGAATGTTATCCAACATAACAATATTGAATGCAAGTCAGTAGACTAGAGTGCACATGTTGCACATTATTAAATAAAAGACAATGCAATAAAATGCAATAAATATGCCTACGCTAAATTATGCTAACATTCCCCCCCTTAATTTTTCATAGTTTCCAATGAAGTGGAGAGGAACTCTCTGAACAATGTGAATTTGTCACGTGCAAGTGACTTAGTGAAAACATCTGCATTTTTTTCAACTATAGGACAGAACTAGATTTGTATATTGTTCTTCAAGACATGCTCATGTATGAAAAGAACCTATACTTCAATATGCTTGGTTGTCTCATGAAATACTGGATTGCGAACAAGCTTCAGAACTCCTTCATTATCAATATATACTGGAGTAGATTTCTGTTGTGGTAGACCAATTCCTTCCAGTATTCAGCATAGCCATATTGCTTCACAAACAAATTCACCTGCAGCTCGATACTCTAATTCTCTAGAAGAGAGAGAAAAAAAGTTATGTTTCTTGCTTCCCCATGATATTGGTCCAGATCCCATAAAGAAGATGAAGCCTGATGTTGACTTCCTATCATCCATGTTTCCTGCATGATCTGAATCTGAATATCATGTCAAGAAGAAGTTTTTGTTCTTCTTGTACTCTAAACCAAGGTAAACTATATCCTTCAGATATCTCAGTATACTATTTTTTGCTTTCCAATGAAATATTTTTGGTTCTTTCATGAAGTGTGATAAATAACTAACTGCAAAGCTGATATCTGGTCTAGTATGTGTCATGTAAATGAGACTCCTGATCAACTGCCAATAGAGAGTTGCATTTACCAGTGGTGATGGATCAAAACAAGATAACTGAAGTCTCACTTCCATAGGTGTAGCAATAGGAGTGCAGTCCATCATCCTAAATTTCTCGAGCGTTGTCTTGGTGTATTTCAACTGCGACAGAAAGATATGATTTTTTTTTTCCATGTTGAACGATCGATTAAAATCCTTCTTTGTTGCATCGATCATCTTCACAGAACTACTTATAATGACTAGATCATCGACATAAACAACCACAATAACATTCTCACCCCCTTGCATTTTGAGGTAGAGATTGGGGTCATAGGGATTTCTTTTGAATCCATGACTTATGAGATGCTCATCAATTTTGATGTACCATGCCTGGGGTGCCTGTTTTAGGCCGTATACAGATTTTATGAGTCTACATACAATAATCTATTTTCCTGGTATTACATAACCCTCTGGCTGAGTCATATAGACTTCTTCTTGCAAATCTCCATTAAGAAAGGCACTTTTCACATCCATTTGGTGGACTTTCCAACCAAATTGTGCAGCTAGAGCAAAGATCATCCTGATTGTCTTGATCTTGGCTATGGGAGAAAATGTGTCCTCATAATCAATGCCTTCTTGTTGTGCATAACCCTTTACTACAAGCCTTGCTTTATACTTGTCAATAGTCCCATCTGATTTTTACTTAGTCTTGAATATCCATCTGCATGGAATGGGTTTCATCCCTAGTGGAAGGTTGACAAGTTACCATGTGTTATTCTTCATCACTGATTGATACTCTGAATCCATGGCATCTTTCCAAGATTTTCATTGTAGGGCTTTCTAAACTATATATGGCTTAACTGTTTCAGCAACTCTGCTCATTAGGGCATAATTGACCTCTTCACGAGCTTGACTGTGAGTTCTAGGTCAAGGATTAGATGATGTGTTAGGTGCTTCATCCAAATTTACATCTCTTATTAATTGAGTATACAATTTAGGTAACTTCTTAGCTTTTCCATTAGCTTGTGGTGGATCCAAATTTTCACCATCATCCAATTCATCATTATCATCTTCAGTGGGAACATAAAAAAATTTCTTCACAAGAGGTGTATTCTGCATGTTTGTTGAGTCGTTGAGTGGAGCATTTGCTTGTTTCTTCTCAAAGAACTAAACATCCCTACTTATGTATACTTTCTTTGCTTTCGGATCCCATAATCTGTACCCAAGTGCTTCTTCATTGTATCTAATGAATATCATTCTCAGCTTTCCTATGCAACTTGTTCCCGTTCTTCTTGGGTATGTGCTTGTTAGCTTTGCACCCAAATACTCTTAGGTGTGCAATTGATGGTTTCCGATTTGACCATGATTCTTTAGGTGTCACTCCTTCAAGAGCTAATGTCGGCACTTTGTTCAAAAAATAGAATGAAGTTCTTATAACTTCTGCCCAAAATGTCTTTGTTAAACCTAAGTCGTCAATCATACATCACACAATTTCCATGATAGTACGATTCATTCTCTTAACTATACCATTCTACTATGGTGTGTGAGTAGGAGGCATTTTTCGATGAATCCCATGAGCTTCTAGGTAAGTCTTAAACTCATTGCTTGTGAATTCCCCCCCTCGATCTGAGCAGAGAGTTTTGATCTTGCGACCAACTTCATTCTCAACAAGTTCTTTGAACTTCTGAAATGTCTCAAAGGCTTAACTCTTGTCTCTTAGACAATATATCCACATCTTTCTTGAGTAGTGATCAACACAAAGCATGATGTATTGAAATCTAGAATGACTTGGTTGCATGGGCCCACAAAGATTGGTGTGCACCAAATCAAGCTTTTCCTTAGCTCTATATGTGTTCTTCTGGAAGGGTACTCTGTGTTGCTTTCCAGCTAGGCAATTGTGACACTTTTCAGTCTTATGCTTGAGTGTAGGAAATCCTTTCACCATGTTTCCCTTTTGAAGTGTTTAGAGATATAGCCAGAATTGATGTGACCATATCTGTGATGCCATAGTTCTACAAATTGTGTTTTTTTGGCCACTAGAGCTCGATCATCCTTGTGGACAAAATCAAGTTGGAACATGCGTCCCACATTAGAGGATTTTGCTACAATCTTGGAACCTCTTGACTTATCTCTTATCAGGAACAATTTTTCTCCATAATTACTGTCAAAATCCAACTTCAAGTTGTGATCAAGGAGTTGACTAATTGATAGTAAATTTTCATTCAACCCAGGTACATACAATACATCTGTGATTTTGCAGTCATGCTTTCCAAGAGGTAGTAAAATGTTCCCAATCCCCTTGACACTGTATGATGAGTCATCACCTAATGACACATGGTTCTTGTTAAGTGAGTCACGTAGTGTGTAGAACCAATCCTTGCATCCAGTCATGTGTCAAGTTGCACTCGAGTCAACATACCAGATATCTTGTGTGGACTTGGTTTCTTCATCAAATTGAGCATAATACATGTGGTGTCCTTCATCTGAATCATCCTCATGTTCGGAAATGTACCCCTGTTGTTTGGGTTTTCTTTGCCAATTACCATTTTTCTACCCTTGATTGTTATTGTTGTTGGACTTCCCTTGATTTGAATTATTTTTACCCTATTAGTTGTTGGATTTTTAATTGCTTGATGAACAATTTTTTTAGGAATTTTACCAACAATCTTTGATGTCATGTCCCCCTCTATTGCAAATGGGACACTTCCTAGTGTTGTCTCTTTGACTTTGGTCCCTTTGTTGACTTTCATTTTGTTGGGACTTCTTGTGATTGGACTGAAATTTCCCCTTTCCTTTATGGTTCTCATGATCTTTGTTGTTCATTGTCTCTTCTTGTTGGATTAGATTGACCAACTTCTCAAAGGTCACTGTGTGTTCACTCATATTGATAATTGTCACAAAGATTCTGTAGGAAGGAAGAAGTGCTCGCAACACAATTGGTATAAGGTTCTCATCACTTATCTCTTTTTCCAATGCCAGTAGAGATTCCCTCAAAGTAGCAACTCATCTCAAAAAATCTTCAACCTTCTCATTGTGCTTGAACTTGAGAGTATGTAGTTGTGATAGTAGGTTGAGGATGGCATTCATGTTCTTTGCCTCATAGATTTTTCTCAACTTATCCCATGCATCCTTGGCAGATTTGGCATCTCTAATGTGGGGTTGCACACCATCCGTTATGCCAAACAAGATGATCAACTTGGCCTTTTAATTGGGCCTGTCAAATTGAACTTGTTGTCTTCCATCATCAAGTGATCTTGTTGTTGTTTCATCTACAACTGTCCATAGGTATTCAAACTCAAGTAAGATCTTGATCTTCAGTTTCCATGCAACATACTTGTCTCCTCTAAGAAGTTGTGAATCTGGTAAGAAGAACTTTGGTGCTTGTGCGCTCATTTCTGCGATCTGAATTTCTAAAACTTTGAATTTCTGACAAAGGGTACTGATCTTATCACTCCAGGTTTATGGTCTCCCTCTCAATATACCATCAGGCCGATATATCAAACCTTTTTATCTATGATCCCTTCCGATATACCCGTCAGTAAGTGGAAGAAGATCACCCTTTCAATATACCCGTCAGTATGGAAAGATATGTTAACACACATGAAAGAATTTAGTATGTGGTATGTAGAAAGTACAGAGAGGGGTTTGTGTAAGAAAAAATGGATGGGAGGGCTCAAATGTGTGTGTATTGTGTCCTTATTACTCCCCATCAATTTTATAGGGTCGATACCCAGACAACGTTTAGGTAGTTGTGTTAGGCATTAAGTGTAGTAGTAATCATGATGGCATCACCCATAAGAACTTCCCAGAGGCACCGTATATACCGAACGCTGCTATGAGATCAAAGATCTCGTGTGATAGAACCAAACATAAAATAAAAAATTGTTTTCAACAAACAAACATTCTGAATATTGTTTTCACCTTTTCTCATAAATCGTGATCTGCGTTTTTGTAAAATTTTGACAGCAGCATCATACAATATTTTTCTTGAAACCTACAAAATTTCAAAAGAATCAAAGTCTTAGTTTTTTAGATCTTACCAATTTACCAGGTAGATATGATTTTTTTAAAGAAAAATATTACCCTTGTACAGACTTTTTGTCACATGTAGATGCCAAATCTGAAGATGATGTAAACTGCAAAGTTTTCTGCCTCCTTATCTTTCCAGAAAAAAAAAATAGCACATCAATCCGACATTGTATAAAAAACTTATGTCCTTTTTTCTGAGAGCTATCTACTGGAATTTTGTTGACGGGACTGCTTCAACCTTTGCTCCGAATTCTTCACACCTCCACTTTCAGATCTGATTTTTTTTTTTAGATCTGACTTTTTTTTTCACTCTTTTTTTAGATCTACAATTTTTTTTAAGATCTTTCTCCTTATTTTTTTCAAGATCTTATTTTTTTTACAAATATTTTCTTTTTCTAAGATCTCTTTTCTTTTTCTACCCCAAATCCTTAGATCTTTTATTTTTATTTTTTTAAAGATCTTCAAATCTGAAATATTCCACCAATATGTTGGATCAATTAGCTATGCCAATGACTAATATAAAAAAATTACCTTCCAAATAAGTGGATAGGTCAAATTTTAGTTGAGGGATTCTTGGAAGGAATGGAGGCTGCAGGATACTTCAATGGCTCTCCTTTTATGCAGATATTTTTCTGCAATGGATCCTCTCCAATAGTGCTCATTTTCAACCTTGCTTGGATAGAACTTTCTCTGATACCAAATGATAGAATATAATAATATTGCAATGACCAAAGAGGGATGGAAGCCTCACAAATATTATTGATCATGAAATCAGATTACATAACAATATGAAAGCTATAATATTTATAGATATTAGACATCATCATATGGATAGACATGACACCCTATCGGGCACCAACTATGAGATGATAAGACCCATCTCACATGCACATGTAATTACTACTAATACCAATATTGAATGTTATCCAACATAAAAATATTGAATGCAAGTCACTAGACTAGAGTGCACATGTTGTACATTATTAAATAAAAGACAATGCAATAAAATGTAATAAATATGCCTATGCTAAATTATGCTAACATGAACTTGATTTGGGAGCTAAACCGATCAGGAAAAAGCAAAGGCAAGTCAATCCTCATATCAAGCCTCTCATGAAAAGAGGAACTGAATAAAATCATTGAAGCAAGCATCATCTTTCTAATCAAGCACTCTTCATGGGTAGCAAATATGGTGTCTGTTAGGAAAAATAACAGGGAAATCAGGTTATGTGTGGATTTCTAAGACTTTAATACAACCTCTCTCAAGGATCACTACCCACTTCCTTCCATGGAGAAAATATTACTGATTATAGCTAGTTCCAAAAGGTTCTCATTACTAGATGGTTACTTAGGCTATAATCAAATCATGCTAAAAGAAAATGACCAATTCAAGACAACCTTCACCACAAAGTGGGTTACATATGCTTATAGGAAGATGCCATTTGGACTATCAAACACTGGAGCCACTTTCTAAAGGGAGATCGATATGACATTCAAAGGACTGATCAATAAGAAAGTTCTTTTGTATCTAGATTATATTACTGTATTCTCCAAGAACGGAGCAAGTCATCTCTTTCACCTTAGACAAGTATTCCAAAGATGCAAAAGATTCAGAGTATCTCTGAACCCAAAAAAGTGCATATTCTTAGCTAATGAAGGAAATCTCTTAGGGCACCTTGTGTTTAAGGAAGGGTTGGTAATTGATCCAGAAAGGGTAGAAGCTATTCGAGCATTGCCATTACCAAGTCAAAAGAAGGCTCTGCAAAGATTTTTGGGGGAAATTAATTTTGGTAGGAGGTTTGTTCTCAACTTTTCCCATCTTTTCAAGCCATTAACAATGATGCTGAAGAATACCATGGTTTGATGATGGACTACTAAAGGAAAATAAACCTTTGAAGCTATCAAGTAGGTCATTACACAGGCTCTAACGCATATAAATCACAATTTCTCGAAATATTTTATTTATACGCTTTTGGAGGCACGGATGCAATATTTTCCATATTGTTATAACCAAATCAAGAAGGAATGGAAAATCCTATTGCATTCTTCAGAAAAAACATTTAGGATTATGTGGTGAGACATTCATTCATTAAGAAGCATGTCCTTGTTTTGCTTATAATTCTAAATAAATTTAGACATCTAGTATCAAATAACATTATTCATCTATTAGTTTAACATGTTGGTGTAAAATATTATCTTTTGAACAAGGACGTTGATGAAAAGATATCTGGTTGGATAACAAAGGTCATGGAGTATGATATTGATATAAATGTGACCAAATTAGTTAGGGGAAAAGGGTTGTGTGAGCATCTAGCTTCTAACAAAATGGTGAATCAAGAGAGGAGGTAGAAGCAGTTATGATTTTGCAAGATAATCAATAACAGGGTTGCATGTGGTATACCCATTCGTTTTTGGACTCAAGATATTGTGCATTTCCTTCAAACAGGTCAAATCTTCAAGGATTGAGTAATCCAAAAGGATGTATTTCTTACTTCATTGCATTCCATATGTTCTTGTAGATAATATTTTTTTCAAAAGGGATTGTGAATGGTTGTCCTCCTAAGCTGCATCAAGACAAATCAGATAGAGACGGTACTCCACAAGTTTCATGATGGAGAGGGCAGGTGGTCATTTTTCCCCAAAATAAATAATCATTCAATCATGAGGGATGGTTATTACTGGCCTAATATGTTTAATGATTTTCTACTCATGGATCAAGAAATGCGAAGAAGTTTGCCTTCTTCACAAGTAAATAGAAGCTAGCAGCACTCCCTCTCATGTCCTATCTCAGTTACGCAACCTTTCTTACAATTTGGGGACTATGATTTTATCGGGATGATTAATCCAACTTCCAGCCTAGGGCCACAAATGGATTCTTACAGCCACCGACTACTTCACTAAGTGGACAAAAGTAAATTGCACTTAAGGAAGCAAATGAAGCTAGCATTCTCAACTTCTACGAAGGTATTACAATAAGGTTTGGTTTTCCTTCCACTATAATATCAGATAATTCCTTATCTTTTCTTGGAGCAAAGATATCTAATTGGGATGTTATAAATGGCATCTACTTGAGCACTTCTTCTAACTACTAGCCTTGAGGGTAACAGAAAAGCAGAGTCCACGAACAAAAACTTGCTGAGAATCATAAGAAGAACCCTAGATGAGAATCCGAGGACTATGGCATACAAAATTGAAATCACCCTTATGGGATGATAGAATCACTCCCAAGAAATCAAATTGTTATTCTTCTTTCAAGTTGGTTTATAGAAGGCAAGCATATGGCTTGCCAATATCCCTTGAATTACCATCCTTGGAGCTTATCAAGTAGCTGGAGTTGTTCGAGTTTCCAGCTATGGAAGTTAGGTATGTAGAGATCATGGAGATGGAAAGAGCTAAGGGACCAAGCCATGAAAACAATCAAGAATGACCAAGCTCAAATCAAAATGAGATTTGACACAAAGGCCAAAAACAAAACATTTTAAGAAGGAGATCTGGTTCTGAAATGGGATGCAAAAAAAGCTAAACCCAGAAGGCATTCCAAGTTTGATGCAATATGGAGTGGCCCTTACTTGATTTCAGAATGCAAAGAAAATAATGTTTTCTAATTGAAAAAATTGGACGAAGAAGAATTTGAAGATTCTAGTCAATGGCATCTATCTCAAGCATTATTACTAATGGGAGTATCTTTATTGTAAATATTAGTTTAGAGTTTGTAATGCCTCTAAGTGTTTGTAGCACATCGTTCTGTTGTAGCTAGGTTTCCTTGTCAGATAAGTGCTTGTGCACTCTCTGCATGTTCCATTTTGGGATATGTATGATTTTTTTATTTGTGCATGGTTTTTCTTTGTTGTTATTGCACTTTCCAGTTTCAGGAAAGATCTGATGATAAAGTAATGTCTCAGCTAGTGTCCTGAGAGAAATAAGAGGTTTCAGACATTAGAGTAGTTTCAACAATCATAATGACTTCATGCCCAATGGATGCAAAATCACTGGTATTTTCAGATGTAACAAGTAGATCACCTCGTAAGTCGATCAATTGTTATCCATTTTTGCACCTCCCTTGTAAAATGGACCAGCCTACAAGTCTAGGCATTGATAGTTAATAGAGATCGCGGTGGAAAAGTTTTGGAGTAGGATTTGATATTAAATGGTCAAACTGGAAAAATGTACAGAATTCTCACCTTGTTGACGCGTGTCAACCGCTTCCTCCTGTCACACGTCAACCGCATCCTCTCCTGTCACATGTCAATAGACTACCTTTCTTGACGTACACATCAACCACCTCTCCTCTTGTCTCACGTCAACCTACTACCTTGTTAACGCATGCCAACTACTTCCTCCTATCGTGCGATAACCTAAATCTCTTGTCATGCGACAAGATACCCTCACTCGTGCGTCATTTTATTCCCCATAACCATCACCCTCTTTTCGAGCGACATTAGCATCACCTATGCTATCGCGACATAACCACCTCTCCTATCACGCGATAATCACGTGTTTTGACACACGAAAACCACCTCTCTTGTCGTGTGACAACCATTTCTTCTTGTTGCGTGATCAAGTTCCCCTCGCTGTTGTCAGCGACGACATCTTCCCTTTTTGTCATGTGTTAGCTATTGGTTTCCAGTTGGACAACAAGAAAGAGTTTCAGATATGGCTAGACATTAATTATACCGTATAAGGTAGCTCAAAAACTGGTTTAATGATGTATGACACCCCCATTCACCGTCATGCAAGAAAAGTACCATTGAAAAGTGAAACATCATGGTTACACATACCTAAGTACATGCATTTAATGAAGGATGTTGGTTGGTAGTCTCCTTTTCTCTATATATATGTAAATTCCCCTCATTTGAAAGGGAGAGATGGATTTCAAAATTGTAAAGGAACTATGCTAAAATTGTTCCAACACTTTTGTGAGCTACAGGCCTCAAATTTATGCATTTTTGTGAAGGATTCTTGCCTTGTGCCTATACTGTAATGGATTGTGCATCATTTTAAGTAATAAAATTAGTGTTTTGTGGCTCTTCTTTCCCTAACTTGATTTGTATTGCATTTCTTACCTTCTATTATAGTTTGTTAGGTATATTGTGCATATTATGTTCCTTTGCAGGGATTAAATTTGTTGTGCTCCATGAAGATTGGAGGTTTGAATGTGTTTTGGGACTATGGCATTTTATCTACCCTCTTCTTTCCTCATTTCCCTTCACTTTCACTCACTAGGAATCTCTCTAGTCTTTTTTTGGTGTTATCGCCTCCCTTAGTTTAGGATTTACATTTATGTATTTCTCTTCCTCTGGTCCCTTGGAATTAGTAGTTTAGGAGTAGATCAACATTGGAATAAGTCAGGAACCAACCTTCTCTGGAGGTATGTATCAATCACAAAGGTCCCACACCTTGAGACAATCCCATGTTAGTCAAAAGTAGGGTTTTGTAATGTTCAAATCCCAGGGTACTACTTTTCTGACATAACATTAACCAATGATTAATTCTTCTTACATTGGGTGTAGATTTAGTAGGGAAAATTAGAAATCAATTTGAAAGATTTACAATCGATGATGATGGGGATCATTTAAAGATAAAAATGATGCTTGTTGGAATTTATGTGGATCCTCGGTATCTAGGTGGTTTACACCTTTACGATATTTAGTAAATCCCTTGGAATTTTGAGGCCACTCTTCAAATGGATGAAAAAGGACTGTCTTAGATATGTGGAGTGAACATACGCTATTGGGGTAATCACTGATAGAGGTCCACAAAATGGTGTTATCTCTAAAGACATATAATCACATATATTTGAATTTTTTAGTAACATGCTCTCGTTTCTCATGCTACAAATACTTGATATCTTGTAACATGATTCCTCGCATATTCCAAGAGTCCACCACTTATCCTTATGACGAAACACATAGAAAGATTTATACGAACAAAGCAAGACATTACACGAACAAAGCTCTCGCAAATGACAACAATGGTATGGAAGACTAATTTGAGAGAACTTGTTGCCATTATCATATTCAGTTTAAGTTGTTCTTCGACCTACTTCGCACTTTGAGATTCAACCATCTTGACCATGGTTGTAGCGCTTATAATTCTCTTGCAGCTACCAAAAACTTCGTTCATACCTTATGTCATGAGTCGGCATGTGCAATTGTTCTTTTCATACATGCAGTCATTTGAATTTTGGTTTTCATTTGTGAGAGATTTAGATGATTCCATACTTACAAAGTAAGATCAAATATCTTGCAAGAAATTTAGCTTTGAGCAGGTTATTTAAATTTTCACTCATATTCAAATTTTACACAGTTTTACTGCTAACAGTTCTCGAAATTTTGATTTCTTTATGTGGGTGAGAATAACATTAATATAAGATTTTACAATATTATAATATTGATTGAATAATTTGTATTGTTTAGTGTATACTAACTGTTGATAAAAGCAATAAAACTCGGTATATACTATGGATAACAGGAATAAGCAGAGTTGGCTTCGTTTCACTGACAAAAGGCCTCTATATCTATTTCTGTGAAGGTAAAAATCCTCTCCTCAAGGCGTGTTAGAAAAAACATAAATCCTGCACAAATTCTCCTCACAGAACATGCAATCCGTAACCTAACAGAAGACATAGGCATCCAATAAAATCTTAAACTTTTTGCATAGCGAGACACTTACAGGAATTTTGTAAAACACTTGGCGGCCTCCACCCTTCCCGTCACGTTTTGTATGTAAACATGTGTGTATTTAATTTTTTGGTGCCATTGCAACGATCCATGAACTAAATGTAACTATACAACGGGAAGGACAGGACCATGGAAACCACTATAAATAGAGGAATTTGATGACCAACTGCATTCAGAGTTTGCATAAAAGGCCAAACCTAGTTCAGGATTTTTCAGAATCAGCTAAACCCAACATAGATTTGGTAACAAACATTAAGGATCTAGTAATGGATTTGAAGGAAACTGACCAACCCAGAAGGGAAATAAGAAAAAATAATATCAAGCGAGATTGTAGGTGAACAGTGAATTACTTGGATCTTAGATGACATTTCTCTAATCGATAATTATGTACACATACTGTGAATAATATTTTTCATTTCCAATGAAAACCAACACACCAAGATTGTAGGTGAACAACAAATGCAAGAACAAAAACAAACTGAAATACCTTACCTTCGCCACTAAGATCGAGCAGTGTGTTGTATTTTCACTGCCTTTTTTGCTTAAGAGGGAAGGCTCAATAAAAAAACTGGACTCCAAGATCACAGAGGTCCCTCTATTAAGCTCATAACCCAACATCAAATTGACAACACCCATTAACACTGAATTAAGCTACTGCCCTACATGCAACCCAAATGTGAATGCCGTGAATTTATAATTCAGTAAAAGTGCCTCCCACTGTGTCAAAGGTAGCAGAACCCATTGAATTTGAAAAGACTTCGAAGTAAAATCGATTTGAGCACATTTATGAAGTATCAGAAGAAATTACGGAATGTACTTTATTGATCGATACAATCAAAGTGTGGTAGTTGTGCGCATTGTTCTGTGTCATTTGATGAAAGGATAGTAGAAAATTGTAACAATGCTGCACAGTGGTATAAAAATCAACGGATGTCAGCAATTCCATGGTCTTGCACATGGACGGACAAGCTACTCACCATCGTTTTTAACAGTTCAAGTGGATCCCGACTAAGGCTGAACCGAAACTGATCAATCTCAAAATTTTAATTGAAAAAAACGATTAATTTTGGAACTTCAAGTAAATAGAATAGGAGAAGAAGCTTGAATCTCACTTCTACGTGAAGACTTGGCTTGAGAACTCTTATCTCCATTACACCATATAGAAAATTAGTTATAACACTAAAAGAATCTTTCTGCCCAGCTACGTAAGGAATTCCCATGGAAGAATTTACTAGAGGTGTCCCCTCTAGACCAAAGATGATTTCTCTCATGGCTTTCACAAAGGTTTGATCCTCATTGTAGCTCTCGTAGCACATGACCCTATCTCTAGTGTCCACCTCTTCCTACCATAGTTCTTCTGCTGACTCCTTAATTTTATTTGATGATGGAAATGGACTTTAGCATCCATTGATTACTATATGTTCTTGTTATGGTTCTTTTGATGACACTTGTGGTGATTTGGGCGCATAGCACCAAGCCAGTATTGTAGTTATTTCTTGGCTATTGCATGGTATGATTCTAGATATCAGTATATTATGTTATAGTTGACTTCATTTCACATGTGATGGATTTACTTATGGTTTCGTCATATACTTGGTTATCATTGGAATTGTAATGGCTAATTGGATGTCACCATGTGTTACTTAGATGGTTAATATATTTTGGATTAGTATGTATGCACATGATTAGTGTTAGCAATTTCATACTAGCACTATTTAGTATAGTTAGAGCGATTTATTCAACCATGATTTATTGAGATTGTTTAATTGTTATATTTTATTGGGCAAGCATGTTTAATGTTTGCATTGAGTGTGCAAATTATAGGGCAAAGTAGAACATGGGTTTTAAAGACGTACCTTGGGTTTACACAAGCGTCTGACTGGGTCGAGTCCTAGCCAAGTTAGATTGTGTGAAGACTTATATGTTTTTTGCATGTCATGTTTTGGCATCATGGGTGATCCCTAATTGTAATTTTAATATTTGTAATTTATCTAGTCTTGTATGAGCTAATTTAAGGACCTAATGTTCCTTACTTGTGCTAATTGTGTTTAATGTAAATTATGTTTTTTTGAGGTATGGGAGCACCTAAGTTTCACTTGGGTGGGCCACACAACCTCAACTCTTGTGTCATTTATCCAAAACTCGGATTTGGGCTAAAAGTGGCAATTTAAGTGATCACTTTTCTTTTTGGGAGCTTCTCTATCAGAGAAAAGGATGACTTAGACCCTACCTATAGGTAAGGGGTATCTTTTCAAGGTCAAATGGGATTTTCTCTCCCATTTCACCCCTCACACATCACTTTCTTCTAAGAGATTTGATTTTTGTGTTTATTAAAAGTTGGAGAGGTTTTTGTTTTTTTATCAAATTTTGTGAAATTTGGAGTTTACCTCCAAAATGAGAGTTTTTATATTCTTGATTATAGATTTGGAATTTTTGTGTGAGGAGATGAGAAGGATGACACATGTCATGCTCTCATCTAGGGGAATTGTTTATTGGTTTTCTTTTAAAATTCCCTCATGGAGAGGGGTTGGGGATGTTTTAGGCATTCTTGCATTTGGGTGTTGTATATTTTGGTTGTATTTGTGGAGCTAGGAGGTTTGGACTGTTGATTGCATTGAGATTTTGGAGAGCTTGATATAGGTAGTCTTCCTTGTTCTTCTTGTATGTTTTTAGTTATGGAAATATCAAGTGTTATGAAATAAAATTGGTGTTCTTTTGTGTTGAGGTTGTATGATTATGGGTGTGTTGTGCATCTTTGTTGATGTCTTTTTCCCCATCCATCATGCATGTGATGGATTTTGGAGTGTTTGGGAAGATAGAGGAATAACCTTCTCACCACATGGCTTGATGAACAAGTCTTGATGGGTTTCTTTATTCCTTCCCTCATATAGTTTTATGTGGGTAAATATTTTCATATGGTTCGAACTTATTTCCCCATCCTTGGAAACAAAATCATTATAGTTTGAAAAGAATTCCAAAGAGGAGGCTTGGTGCATGGGTTGGAGAGATAACGAGGGATAATGTGATTTGGAGAGATAAGGAGGGTGCTTGGAGTTTTAAATTGTGTTTCCTATGGTTGGACTCACCACTTGGCTATTTATGGGATTCTAAACATTCCTCCCCATTTTGGAGGAAAGCACGGAGCTTCTCCCTCATGTGTTGTTATCTTTTAGTTGTTGTGAATGTTGAAAATGTGTGCTTGTATGTGTGTTTTCCCTTCCATTTTCACTTGTGCAAACTGAGGCATGCATCCTCTCTCTCCCATGGGCTTGAATGGAGGCTATCATGACCTTCATGTATTGGAGTAGGCATGTAATAATACCACCAAGTTGGGAGGTAACCAATCCATTTATCCTTTTGTTATGAAGATAATTTTGGCGTAAAGGACATACAAATTTATTTTTGATGTTGGCAAAGAAAATTGAATACCTTGGCATGTTGTTCCCAAAATTTTGGGAGGCTTTTCCTCTTGAATTTTATTGGAATCTTGAAGAAATGTTATAACTTTTGTTTAGAAGTTTCCCATTTGGGAAAAAACTTATATTGTACACTTATTAATAATGTATACATTGTTAAGTTCCCCTTCATTGATAACAATTTTGAATGGCAGTATTTGAAGGTTGAAATGTATGTGAATTTTAAAAGGAATGTTGTGGTTTTGAAACTTGATTCTTTCATGTTGAAATGGACCTCTATTCTTGCTTTGGTGTATGTGAACTGTAAACATGGTTTCATGGGAACTATAGTTATGAATCTTATCTATTTCAAATTAATATGGTAAAGCTTGGGTTATTGGATAAAAAGGTTATATTTTCATATGTATTTTCTTATGCACTCATGGTTATTTGGTTGACCAACCACATATCAATTCTTATCAGGTTTCCCACACCATTCAATAAGATTTTAAGAATATACTGATGAAATTTTAGAAGATCTTACTTCACCCCTACCTTCTTGTATTAACAACGATCTGTCACCACCTAAATTATGTCCTATATCCATCTAATTAGTTGATGACTCCCAATTTCATAGTCATCCATCTAGTACACACTATTAAATTCCATACATACGTTGTAAAATCAATTTCAGTCCTTGAAATCCATAATTGCATATCTCATTGGTGAAGTCAAACAACTTAAGGCTACTTCTCGATCACAAGTTGGTATTCATTCTCCACCGCATACACCATCTACGTCCACTACATGCCCTCTAGCCGAGCCTCTAGGTATATCATTTCCTCCACCTCTCATATTTCACTATAATGTTATGGCACAAGACATTTTAATTCAGCTTTGTAATCATCAAATGATTACTCTACCACAAACTCGTGACTATTTTCCTTCTATACTCGTACAATACCATGATCATCCATATTCCCACTATCATCGAATTCACATACATCATACTAAATCTTTTCACATTTTTTCACATATAACTAAGGATCTTGAACAACTAGGCATCCTTTCATTTTTTGTACAACTCTCTCCTACTTTCCATCCATCTGATCAGACTCTTTCATCGTGTAAGTGTCAAACTAGTGTTACTCAAGTAACTTCTCAATGAAAACATTTTCAAAGTAGTTCATTGTCTCCCCAGCCATACTTGTCACTGCAAAATATTCCTATATCCCAATCTTCCTCATTCATTCACACTTCACACGCATATGGATTTTGTTCACTAGCGTTGTGTTTATCTACTATATTTCCCCTATTAAATTATGGCCCTCCAATTACATCATCATAGGCACTAGTTAAGGGACCATCATCCTTCACCAGCATTGGTTAATTTTTTATTCATACACACTTTGGGATCATTAAATCTCACCTCTCTCTTTATAACATCTGCATGTCATCATCTATTACTCTTCTTTCCTAAGTATTTTCATCTCGCAATATGACACCATCGTAACCCAATGATGCACCCTTGTGCTTCGGTTCACATTGGAATGTTGAGGGACTACCATTACACTAAACCCCACACAGCACACTTAGGCATTACATGTTGCATTTGATCCGACATTATGTGTCATACACCATTCATTATACATTAGTTTTACATTATACTAGTCCTCATTTACGGATTACATTCATTATGGTATCTATGTACTTAGTCACATTATACATTATGCATTTTCATATCATACATTTTCTATATACCATACTATTTGTCATTATACATTCTACATTATACTAGTCCTTACCCTACACACCATATACATTATTAGGCTAACCATACATAACCTATACATAGTCATATTACACATTTCTGCATACATTCTACATCCTACACTAGGTTACATTAGATATGGGTCTAGCTTTACATTTTATCCATACATATTCTATTTTTATGTACATCTATCATCGCATCTTAAATATTACATATTCTATACACCCTACACATCCTACATTGAATTATTTACACTGTGCATTTATACCTTTTGCTCATCATATAGTCATTTTATCCTTACTATATACACTACATTGTTCTACGTGTTTCTCTCACCACTTATGACAAACTTTAGTTCCTTGGTCCATACTTTAATGCAGAGGGTTTACCAATAAAATGGATGTTACACTCATCATGCGAAATTTCATCTTGTGACATTCCTAGGACTAGTGACAAACGCTTTAGGCTAAATAATCATCTATTCGATCATATTTTAGTGGTATACACCTTAGGTTACATCAACACTCCCATCTCCATCATTTCCTCTAGTAGTGACATATACCCTATGTTAAATTTTTATCTCTTTCTATCATCATATAGTGATATGTGTTAAATCATATAGAGATATATGCTTAATGTTAAATCGTCACTCACACCTTTCATATAATTTTGATATACGGTTATTGCTAAAACGTCATGCATCTTTCAATATTATAGTGATATATGATTAGGGCTAAACCATCACTCACCCATTCAACAAGTCATGATATTCACTTTGGCTATAGTGTTCACACACATCTCTACACATGTCACCTCTCATCACCACTCCATATACACATTCATCATAGCACGCTAGACACAACAAACTCTAATCGACCATTTACTGATGACACACTCTCATTTATAGTTCATTCTAGACTGTTGAGTGGGAAAACAAAATTAACCTCATTGCATACACTTACATACATTTTTGGGGTGTGTTTCTCCTATCATTCCATTTTGCATTCTATTATATCCATCCACAACATATTGCATTGCCTTTGGGGCATTTACTCTTGCTTGCTTTTGTTTTACATGTTCACATTACTATACATGTTAGATTGAGTTCTTATATGTCATTATATATATCATACACACATGCACATTCATGTATTTTTTTAGTTTGACTATAAATATAGGTTTCTTACATGTGGCATGGATTTTTTCCTTCTACCCTTTCTAAAATGGTCATTGGGGGCATCCACATTCGTCTTATCTAAGTTCTACTATTTCATTTTTAGCATCTTATATTTACTAGATCATACATGCTTTGACATATTGGCTATTTCTCTAACATGCTAACGGGTGTTCCATGTGCAACACTTGTTTTGTAGGATTACATGTTTCCATGAATACTTGTTTGTTTGTCTATACTTGTATTCTAATGTTTTCCGTTGTATGCGAGATTTTCCCTATGTTTGTGTGCACACTTTTTTATTGTTTATGGCCATGACAGGCCAGTTTGTCTTAGAACATTGTGAGTGATGTGACATGTTTGTAACCCACTTTTTGCGGTATACTCCTTTTCTTGCGTGATTACACTACATTGTTTGGTAGTCACTATATTGTTTGCGTATTTTACACTTATCTTATTGCATGCATGTGTTTTCAGACTAACACTTGTTTTGGCTAGCAATCCCCTTTGTTCACACCTTGGTTTCTACCAAGATCTTTTCCTTCCCCCTGCAGGTTAGAGTTCTATAGGTCAGTGCGATAAGTCCTTATCTGGGTTCGCATTCTTCTTTTAGCGATGTCGCATGTGCCCCCAAAGGGGTGAATCATTGAGGGTTTTTAAATACTAACACAACATATTTACACTAGTTCAATACAATGAACTTTCTACCATTGCATTGTGGTTTTACATATAATGAGCGACTTTGGACCATTCTACAAACTCCATACACAACAAATTTTATAGGACAAGGTGTCCTTGGCATTTCATGGAAGTAGTTACAAGCTTAGGGGTTACAGTGGGTGTTCCTCTTATAGTGCCCACTTCTCTTCGACACTTATTATTGTTGTTCTCGATAATGTTGACTATATTTATGGACATTTTGTATTATTTTGACTTAGCATGATATAGATGTTAGAGATACTGAGACTATCATCAGATTTCGATTCGTAGTATGATGTGTGTGGATGATTAGTGACATTTTATATTGATGATGATATGTTGTTGACATGGTTATATATAAATTTCTGACATGCGATATTTTCGTCATAATGTGTAGACCTTAACAATTGAACTAATCTTGTGATCCTAATTGATATAAATGAAATGTAGAATAGAGATGTTGTTAGAAATTTTAAATGATATCATTAATTGCCTAGATGACGATTTGATTCATGTGTCTATGATTATGGATTTATATTACATATTTTATCTTGGATGTTTTGATGTGGCCACGATGCCGAAGGAGGTATTATGTGTTTTGCACATAAACATATTCATAACAGACAACGGGGGGATTGGAGACCAACCACATTGGAATGCTAGGTGAATTCAAGAAGGCTCGCCATGGGAACATGTATTTTGTTGTGTGTGTGTGTGTTTGAATTTTTGTTAGGGGGTCCCCATGGGGGAGATTACCTGTAATTGTGACCATGGAGTTTGTGTGTTGTCTTTTATTTAGTTTCCTTTATTTAATTTTAGTATGTGTTTTTTAGTGATGTAATTTCCTTGTATTAATTATTTAGATTGTAGTGTATTTTTCCCTTTTATCTTTAATGGGTTTAAATGCCTTATTTAAGTTAATTTAATCATGTTGCTAAACTAATTAAGGATGGGGCAAATGATTCATTAATTAGACTAGATGGCTCTTGGGTTTTGGGTTGAAAGTTGAGTTCTTGTGATCTTGAGTGTTGTACACTCTACCTGTAGACACTAAAATCAGGTTACACTCCCCTTTCATACCTTGATCAATAAGCACCCTTTATTTCATTTACCTAGCCATGACCCCCTTCACCCCAATAACATTAATTGAATTAATTTAATTAAATTAATGCATTATCCTCACTATATTTATTATTTAAATAATATCCCCCACATACAGTTCACTTAGATACCTCACCAAGCTAACTCAACATAAGACCTATTCTTAGACAGTTGTCATAACTAACTAAGACTTACCCAAACCCTAAACATCAATGCCTACATTCCCTCTAACCACATTTCCGCATGCTCACAAGAATCTCCTAGTCTAATCTGTGGGATAACGATATGAGATTCAAGAAAATCAGGAGGATCTCCCTAAGTTTAGTAAACCTAGGAAATCCCACCTTGACCGACATCAGTTACCCCTAACCGTCGCCGGTTAATCCGGAACCACCATCGGTTACCATTTTAACCCCAAAACAACCTTATTCTCAAGGTTGGAAGTTGGAAAACTTTGGGAGAAATTTGATAAGCAAGAACACATCTCAGAGAGATAACGCATCTTCAGAGAGAAAATTCCAGTGAAAACTCACATCCAAGGAAGGAGATTGAGCATCTTCTCCTGCACAGCCATCCCAGCCATGATCTGATCTATCCAAGAAAAGAGGAGTGTACATGTATCCCATGCAGAAGATTTTCTTCAGTTGGTGATCACTTGCAACCTTCAAACCCATCATCAGCACCTCCATCCCTCACACACAGGCCCTCAGGAATGGAATCCAAGTAAGTACAACATCATATTTTCCTAGTTATTTCATTTCTTCATCATTTTATCATCCATTTATTTACCGTGCCCCCTATAGAACTTCTCCACACTCCCACCTCCATATACCCATTAAAACCTTGCAAAAGCCTACTCCCATCACCCAATACACTATCCCAACCAACCAAAGTCCTTTGTGCAATCACAAAGGAGACCAAAATCTTCTTTTGTGACCTTTCCAAATCTCACAGTAATCAGCACCGATTAACCTAACCACCGTCAGTCACCCATAACTGACACCGGTCTCTATGTTCGCCCACACAGCCCTGAATAGAGACCTACCCACCTAATTTTATCTGACCCTTATTCACCTGTGATCTACCTGAGACCTTTATCAGACCTGCAAAGACCTAGAACCAATCATTTGACCTTTGGATTCTATTCTAGCTTAGTCTGTTAGATCAGATCTATTTCTTATTGTGTTTTTAAGTGATATACCTAAATCATGTCAAAATAACAATAGGATTCACATTATTTACATCATTGAATTGTTTAAAATAGTGGACTGACATCCACTTAGGAAGTATCATAATTTCTAGATATAGCTCACGCTAGGTAGTTCACTACCCATATTGTTTAATTCCTTCTGGTGGTCTTGTTTTCATTACAGGTATTTCCTCCTAGCCAAAAGGAATCTCTCATGATCAG
Source organism: Taxus chinensis (assembly GCA_019776745.2). Lineage (NCBI taxonomy): Eukaryota > Viridiplantae > Streptophyta > Pinopsida > Cupressales > Taxaceae > Taxus > Taxus chinensis. The sequence goes on along the minus strand of CM034148.1, from coordinate 795,183,298 downwards.
TTGTGGATTCGGAAGTCATACGCGTGCAACAAACCATCAACCGACATTTGAAAATCTATTCCTCCTACGCCCGTTACCCTATCTGTTTCATCAACACTTCAAAGAAATAATCTAAGAAAAAAAAAGGTGAAACATTTTGGCATGCCCGGTGGGACCCATCCAGGGTTCCTTGCATTTCATTCAATCCTAGGAAACAAAAATTGTGTTTGTTTCCCTTCTAAAAAGGATACACACTAATTTTCTTCCTTGGTAACCCACCTCTTCTTTCCATTTTCTCTAAATGAAACTTTTCTTTTGGTGTAATTAAAAAGAATCATTTCTTCATGTTTTCTGCATTGTAGTAAAAGAGCATCCCTCTTCCTCTTCATCTTACTGTGTCATCCAATTTCACATTTTCAATTTGGGTTTAAAAACAAGTGCATTCCATTTTGATTTATTGCATTAGCTCACATTAATTGAGGCCAACCTATACGCTGGAAGTCATTACTAGCTGATGGTTGACAAATGAATCATAGAAAAGTTCTTATATTCTTTTCTCTTTCTCTGAGTCCTACCAAACCACACAAAAATTCGAACTACATACATTCTTAAACAACATCCTATCTGAAAGAAGTTGTGGCTGATCACATGATCACAGCATAGTGGGAACCCAGCTCGCTTCTCTGTCGAGTCATACTTCAGAACAAAGCCTACCCCCACCATAACATACCTGAAACCTCACCTTTTAGATATCCTTCTTTGTAGGAAGCCATCTTCACCAAAAACTCTATTTCACAATTCATGTGTCAGTCATTAAATAGCATAAGCTAAACAAACATAATACAAAAGGCACTCCTAGGATCGTATTTTCTTAGTGTTTCTACTGAGCTTGCGTTTTGAGGTGACAGATCACGTTCATCACTTTTTTTTGTTAATCCTTGCATGATCCTCATCATATCTGGTGTATTCCGACTTCACTTGAGTGTGCCTGGGCCATATCATTATCATTCCCGAAATTATGGGTCTAATTCTACATCATATTTTAATTCACAACCACTTTCTTTCATCACTGTTTCAATTTCACAGTAACCGTCGTCGATTATCTCTGACTGCCATCGGTTATACCCAACCGACGTTGGTTTTAGGTCCTTTTTCTAACCTACTAAAAAGGACGTTTACTTCACATTCTTCCACTTTTTACAATCTCTATCACTATCATTTTTCCTATTGATGTTTTAAACATCTTCTGATTTGACATACATGTCCAATTTTACCTTTTGCCTCGCTGTTTACTCACTATCCGTTTTCTACAATGACTGACATCAGTTACCCCTGACTGACATCGTTTTTCCCTAACCAACATCGGTTATCCTGTTTCACATTCTAGCCACCATTTGTTACTTCATCCATTTTTTATCACCAAATTCACCTTTTCCTACTATTCTCTGTAGCATTTACAGAGAAGCAGCCATACCTGATCAGTACTGGTTCACATGGTGCTGACCCGAAGACAAGCAAGCACCCTCATATTCCATGCTAGTTTCCAAGCACTCCTACCTAATCCTTCACCACCTTCTATTTTATCACCATCCATGGATCCCATCTAGCCTACTACTATCGCTAGTAGAGATGAGGAGTTTTCATGACTCTTTGACCAGAACCCTTTCACCTTGTACTTTTACCTTTCCCACTCATCCACTCGAGATGCCTTGGGTAAGTTGAAATATGAAATACCGGTATCTATCCCCCTGACTCTCGTACCCACTTCTGCATCAGCCTCATCTGGCTCCGTGCTGCCGGCATCCACCTTACCTCCATTCGTTTCGCAGTTAGGTTCTATACTCGCTATGACTGCCATGTCTGTTACCTCTGTATCACCCATTACATCCACCATACCCTTGAAGACTACCCCAAACACAACCTCATCCACCCCTAATGTCCCATACATACCTGTAGCTACATTCCCACCTCCAGTGTCAGTGACCCCTACCCCATTTCAGAACGTGGTTTTTTTCATTCCACAATCATTAGCCCCTATTGCCACTAGGGTTACCACAATCCTTCCACCCCCATATGCACACTACCAACAACCTCATATTCCATCCATTATTCATTCCGAGTACATACCCCCTATTTCACTGCCTTCTTCTTCACCACCCTACATGTTAGCCCCATAAACTAGAGTGCCACCCGCATTATGTGCCCAAAACCAACCTCCTCATGCTACAGGAGGAATCTAATCATCACAACCCACCAATGAACTAATTAAATATATGTTGGACAAGATGCATACATTAGAGGCATCGGTTTCTAGCTCCCGCAACACTCTCACCTACGACGAGATTTGCAACGAGCCTATTCACCTATGCATTCCTATTCGTTCATACCCTGTGCATTGGGAAATGCCTAAATTCGATCGTTTCAATAGCAAAGAAGACCCACATCAACATTTGAACTCGTTCAAACGCGAGTGTTATCTAATCACTCATGATGACGCTTGCTGTTGAGAACCTTCCCCATGTCCCTCACTGGACCTACATTAGACTGGTATAGTGGGTTACCTAAACACTCTATATTCTCATTCAATAAGGCATCCCAAGCCTTCTTGGATCATTTCTCTATCAGTATCATCAAGAAGGTTACCATGATAGATCTATATTCCACACATCAGTATGAGGATGAATCTATCGCAGATTTTGTCACTCGTTGGCACATCCTGGTCAATCAACTTACCTTCCAAGTGCCAAAAAATGAACCCATTGAGCTCTTCACATGAGCTTGTGCTAGACATATCTCCCCGATCTTGCAGGTCTAATCCTTTGAAACATTCGATGAGGCATTCACCATGGCACAAAAATTAGAGATTCGGGCCGTCGAAGAGAAGAAAATCCAATAACACAATAAGAATTCAGCATTCAATTTGAATGATACCTCTTCCTCTTCTAAACCACAAAACAATTATTCAAAAGCTAAAGGCATCGCTAACATAGTGGTACTCAAGGCCGGCCTAGCTCATCCGTTGAATCAGGCTACTCCCTCATCTAATCTCTCACCTGTCTAGACTTTTCGATTCACATAAGAGAAGCAAAAATATACCCCAATTGGGGAACCTTACTCTTCTATCTTAGAAAATCTTATCAAAGCTGGAGCCATCAACATTCCACCCATAAAACCACACATTGGTTTTGACCCTACTCGCCCCATGCACGCATGATATAAAGAACATGACTTTTGTAGCTATCATCGAGTAAAGGGTCATACTGATGGCAACTGCATCACTTTCAAGAATATTCTCCAAGAAATTATCGAGAAAGATGAGTTAACTGTGGATAATCCCAACACCACCCCCAACCAAAATCTACAAATCTTCAAAAAACCATTTTCTAACCATGCCCCGTCATCCAATCAAACCGGTGAGACATCCACTCATGATACCCATACCCGTGAGGTTCATGTTATCTTTAACGAGGTACCTGTCACCTCTCAATTACCTCACATCCCTTCCATAGAAGAAATCCTAGCCCGAAATCCTCCTTCCACATTGGAACCAACCTCCACTGTTCCTTCACAAATAGAGGAACACCTTTCATCTCCTTCATCACCTACGAAGGGGTCTTCCGCTAACATTGAGACCATCTCACCCCTAGCTTCGCCACTTAGAGAACCTTTACCTACATTACCTCCTCCACCCATAGAGCAACACCTATCTGTTCCTCCACTTATATATGAGCTCCCATCATCTCCTCCACCCATCATAGACCCAGTTGAGATACCTTTTCCTCTTGGTGAGCATCCTCCATCAACTACCCAACATCTAATAGACCTACTCTTGGATTTCTTACCCATAAAAGTTGAAGTTGTCCAATTCCTCGTCTCTAAGACGCATTATACAATAATTCCCATTAGGTCCTCATAAACTCCACCAATAGATGTCTCATTCTCACGTTTGGCCGATCACTTAGATTATGTGGATATGGCTTTACTATGGGGGCGTCTCTTACTCCCTATCTCAACACAGATGTAGAGATCCCTCATTGATACCTCCACTATCTACCCAAACACATTTCAACCCATCAAACCAAATACAACCACTGTTGTCGCAACCCCTTCCACGATACTCATTATCACTCACACCACACCCTTACCCATAACCCAACCTACATCTAAACCCAAACCCATACCCACAACATTTTCCTCAACTAAACCTATTACCACTTTGGGGTCACCCCGACAACCAGCCTTACTCATCCACCTATTAAATTGGATTTAGCTACATCCTCTAACGTCAATACAACACCTACTCCGACGCCCAAATCAAAGAAACAAAATCATCGACCTCATACCCCGACTACACCAATCACGCCCGCACTTGTCCCATCTGCCTTAAAACCTTAGCTACCCAACATGGTCAAGTACCCTTCACCCATCCATAAGCCAATAACACAACAAACCAGTCCTTCCTCACAAACCTCTAACCTACCAAGACACACAACACAACTTATACCCACATCTGGAGTCTCCTTACAACCAATACCTCGAATACCTTAAGCTATTTCTTCACTACCCACTAAAATTAATTCATTGTCCATCACACCCCAAGTACGACCCGCGTCATCTACCTTCACAACACCCTCGTTATCCCCGTGGGTAACTCTCCCTCTTCCTCCATCTACTTTTCCTTCTAGACCTTGTACACCCACATCACCTTTACTCAAGAAGGTGCAACCCAAAAACAAAACCCCACTACCCCACAATAAGGTAGTTAAAACAACCCCACACCCTTCTACCCATCCATCTACTGTACCCCTACCCAAATGAACCCAACTGATACCTCAAACCACACCGGCACCTAAACCCATAGCTCGACCCGTTCAAACTCTTCCAAAAATAGTTTCCCGATAATCAACCACACCTATACCCAAACCCACGTTCACTTCCCATTTTGATCCAATAGTAGAGTCCTATGCCAAAATTTTAACCAACCTCCTCAAGACTTCTGTTATCACATTACCGCCACTCCAACCTTATGACCCCCTCAAACCCAAGCCAAAAGGGTTTGATAATACTAAAATTTTCACATACCATCGTATGCCAGGGCATGATGTGGAGAACTGCAAGGCCATAAAAATTGTCCTTATCAAATTGTGTCCACCAAAAACCAACTTTGACGATGATGACCTTCTCGACAAGGATCTTGCTTCACCGACACCCATTCCCACACTTCCCACTCAACAACCACAATAGCTACCATCACAACTCCTAGAGCCACACCCAAGATTTGAAGTTAACATGGTTCGCATCTGAGAACTTGCCATGCCACAACCCAAATGTCGTTGCGCCTTGCTGACCTCACAGAGATTTTCTCCACTGGTAGGTTTTTGCCCATCGTGTCGTTATATCAGTCACCCTACACCTTCTCCATTTTCCAACTTCGCTCAAATCAACATGTTACATGTCACTACACGTGTGCAGAAGGGCAAAGAAAAGGTAGCTGGCCCACCAACCAATTGTTAGGATAAATTAATTATGCATTATATGATTTATTATTTAATTTATTTTATTAATTAAATAATCATATTATATGGTTATATTATAAACCATAGTATAATTGTATGTTGTTATATGGTTTTAAACCATATTTTTATTTTTGTTTCACAGGGATAATTGTTACAATTATTATAACAATTTATATGCTTCCCGGATGTATTATTGGAAGCAGTTGTGAGTATGGTTTTACCTGTGCAACATATTTGTTTGTCTGCACATTGCTGTCTAATATGTATAAATATTGCAGCACTCCATTGTAATGGTTAATCAATTTCACATTAATAAAACATATAGGCTTCCATCCCTGTTTTTGAAATTACATTTGGTTTCAGAGTAGGTTGAAGGATATTGGAGGATTGCAGCAGAGTTTGAGGAGCATTGGAGAAGCATGTATAAGCAAAAGAGAGCCAAATTTGCCTCTGTAACTTCCCAGCCCCATCCCTTGCAATACCGCCATCAAATTCCTCAAAACCACCTTTATTCATTGCAATTAAGGTTGAGGAGGATAAAATTCACCAAGGAAGAGATTACAAGCTCAAAGGAAGGAAGAAAAATGATCTAAGGCGCCATACACAATCAAAACCACCTTACTTCTCGCCAAAAATGCTTGTCATTTTTTCTCTTTGCTGGATTTTTTTCTCAAAACCACCTTTCCAAAACCGTGGTTTTATGAAGAGGTATGGTTTTACAGTTCGGAAGTGTTTAATTATAATTTTCTCTTTACATATACTTGTTTAGCTTAGCCACCCAAGTGGCTAGCATAAATTTTGTACGACACTTTCCATCAAGAGAGGTCAAGGGGTCAAATCCCCCTCCCTCACCCACTACCAAATTTGGCAGAAAATTTAGTGAAACCACTAACTTTAGCGGAAAATTCAAATTTAGTTATAACTAACTAAATCTAGCGAGAAAAACCCTATTTTAGGGTAAAAAAAAATTTCTCCACTCTGCATATTTTTGCATTCGGAGCACTTTTTGCCAAAGGAGGGATATTTAAAAACTTAATTTTGAGCTACTTTTTTATAGTTTGCTCAGCAAGCCATATTGGGCTTCGAAGGCCACCAGGGCCGCGAAAAACAAATTTTTTGCCTGCCATTCAATTTTTCAAGATTCTTGAATGTAATTGCATGCTTCAACATATTGTACTAATTTATAGGTTTCCATAATCAACTGCAAAATTTGTAACTGCTTAGAAACTAGTAAATTTGTAATAAAAAACAGTATAAAATTGGTTCTGTAACACTCACAAGATTCTAGATCTCATTCGCAGCGTTCGGTATATACAGTGCCTCTGGGAAGTGCTTACGGGTAAATCCGTCGTGACTACTATTCCACTTAACGTCTAATGTAGCTACAACAATGTCATCTGGGCATCGGCCCTTTAAATCGACGGGGAGTAATAAGGTCACAGTGCACACACTATGAGCTATCCCATCATCTTGTTTGGAGTGTCTGATGATGTGCAACCCCACATTAGAGATGCCAAAATAGAAAAAGAAGCGTGGGATAAATTGAGTACATTATATGAGGCCAAGAACAAGAATGTCATACTGAATTTGTAGAGTCAGTTACATACACTGAAATTCAAGCAGAATGAGAAAATTGAAGCTTTCTTAAGAAGAGTTACAGAATTAAGGGCTTCACTTCTAGCCCTGAGAGAACAAGTCACAGATGATGCTCTTGTTCCCATTGTTCTGAGAGAACTCCCCTCTTCTTACCACATTTTTTTGACAACACTAAACATGACAGATACGACTGTTGGTTTTGACAAACTGGTAAACCTACTGTAACAAGAGGAAGCAATACACAATAAGGATGATGAAGAGGAGCAGACACTGTCTTCACATAAAAAATGGAAAGGAAAAGGTAAAGGAAAACCTAATTCCTATCAGAATTCCCAACATCAGAATCAGTATCACAGGGAAAATCAACAAAAGAAGCAATGTCCAATTTGCAAAAGAGGACATGACTTAAAAGATTGTTTGTATAACACTGATAAGAAAGGTTCATCAAGCAACTATGGACCACAACAACAACAATCTTATAAAGGACATTCTAAAAACTATCATGGGTAGAAAAAGGGGAACTAGAAAAGAAGACCCCACCAGCAAGGTAATATTGTTGAGCAATAAGAACAGTCAGAAAATGAAGACTTATTATTCACTACTCGATCAAGTGAACCATCCACGTCATCTAGTGATGTCTGGTATGTTGATTCAGGAGCCACTCGACACATGACCAGCCATAGAGGTTGGTTTATTTCAATGAGGGACATGCCATCGAAAAATCATGTTCGTTGGGAGATATTTCTTCATATACAGTTCAGGGGATTGCGAACATTTCTATACCCCTTGGTTCACGCAAATGTAGACTATCAAATGTCTTATATGTCCCTGGGTTGACAAAGAATCTTCTTTCAGTTAGTCAACTCCTAGATCACAACCTGAAAATTGACTTTGATAGTCAATCTAGCAAGAAAACGTGTTTGATTCGAGATAAATCAAGAGGCTCAAAAATAATTGCAAAAGCCTCTAATGTGGGACGCATGTTCCAACTTGATTTTGTTCACAAAGATGATCAAGCACTTATAGCTAAAAACACCACCTCAACACAATTGTGGCATCAAAGATTTAGTCATGTAAGTTTCAAATATCTTGAAACACTTCACCTGTGTAATATGGTACATGGGCTACCATCTCTTCAGAAGGATACAGACAAGTGTCCTCACTAATTAGCAGGAAAACAACACAGAGTTTCATTCTAGAGGAGTACATTTCGAGCTCATGGTAAACTTGACTTGGTTCATACCAATCTTTGTGGTCCACTGCAGCCAATTCATACTGGGTTCCAGTACTTTATTCTTTGTGTTGATGATTATTCACGGAAAATGTGGATTTTTTGTCTTCGCAAGAAAAGTGAAGCATTTGAAACCTTCAAAAAGTTCGAAGTAGCACTTGAGAAAGAAACTGGTCATCACATCAGAACTCTTCACTCAAATCGAGGGGGGGGATTCACCACTGATGAGTTCAAAGACTACCTACAAACTCACGGGATTCATCGACAAATGCCTCCTCCACACACACCGCAGAAAAATGGTGTTGTTGAGAGAAGAAATCGTACTATCATGGAAATGGTGTGATGCATGATCGATGATTCTTAACTTACAAAGACATTTTGGGCAGAAGTAGCAAATACAATAGTGTATTTGTTGAAAACAACTGCTCTTGATGGAATTACACGACAAGAAGCATGGTCGAAAAGGAAACCATCCATTGCACACCTCAGAGTATTCGGGTGCAAAGAAAGCATGCACATACCCAAACAAAACAAAAATATATTGGACATGAATTCACAAAAAATCATCTTCATTAGGTACAGTGAAGAGACTCTTGAGTATAGATTGATGGATCCTAAGACCAGAAAAGTCTACACCAGTAGAGATGTTGAGTTTTTTGAGAAGAAGGAAGTAGAGACTCCTCCTCCAGACTCGCAAGATGTAGATTTTTCACCTATTGTAAAAATTGAAGCTGATGTTCCCTCAGAAGATGAAAGTGATGATGGGGATGATGATGATTAGATAGAACCACAACCCATGGGAACAGTTCAGCATATGCCTAAATGGTGTACAAGTACATTACAAGATGTAATATTGGATGCTCCACTAGATACATCCACCCTTGGACCATAGACTCGAAGTAAAGCAATATAAGAAGTTAATTTTGCTTTGATGAGTAGAGTTATTGAATCAGATGAGCCCTCTACAATCCAGGAATCCCTATAGTCAAAAGCTTGGAAAGATGCCATGGATTATGAATATCAATCAGTGATGAAGAATAACACTTGGCAGCTTTTCGATCTTCCACCGGGGAAGAAACCCATTAGATGCAGATGGATATTCAAAACTAGGTACAAAGCAGATGGGACAATGGACAAGTACAAAGCAAGACTTGTAGCAAAGTGGTATGCATAAAAAGAAGGCATTGAATATGAGGAGACATTTTCTCCCATAGATAAGATCAAAATGATCAGGATGATCTTTGCTCTAGCTGCTCAGTTTGGATGGAAAGTTCACCAAATGGATGTAAAAAGTGCCTTCTTGAATGAAGATTTACAAGAAGAAGTCTACATGACTCAAACCTGAGGGATATGTAGTACCTGGTCAAGAAGAAAAGGTATGCAGACTTAGGAAATCTCTGTATGGTCTCAAACAGGCACCCCAGGCATGGTACATCAAGATTGATGAGCATCTCGTACAACATGGATTCTTCAGAAATCCATACGATCCCAATCTCTACCTCAAAAAGCAAGGGGGGGAGATGGTGATTGTTGTAGTTTATGTCGATGATCTAGTCATCACTGGCAGTTCAGTGAAGATGATTGATGAAACGAAGAAAGATCTTAAGCGATCATTCGACATGACAGATATCGGGCTTATGCACTACTGTCTTGGACTAGAAGTATGGCAGAAAGAGAATCAAATCTTTGTTTCTCAGATGAAATATACCAAGACAAACGCTCGAGAAGTTTAGGATGATAGATTTCACACCAATTGCTACAACCTATGGAGAACAGATTACAGTTATCTCATTCAGATCCATCTCCTGAGGTAAGTGCCACTCTCTATTGGCAGCTGATTGGGAGTCTCATTTACCTGACCTACACTAGACCAGATATCAGCTTTGCAGTGAGCTATCTATCCAGGTTCATGCAGGAACCCAAAGTTTGTCATTGGAAAGCAGCAAAGTGCATTTTGAGATATCTCAAAGGATCAGTGGATTGTGGTCTAGAATATAAGAAGAATGAAAACTTCTTCTTGACTGGATATTCGGATTCAGATCATGCAGGTAACATTGATGATAGAAAATCCACTTCTGGATTTGTATTCTTTATGGGATCTGGACCAATATCATGGGGAAGTAAGAAACAACACTTTGTTTCTCGCTCTTCCACAGAAGCCGAGTATCGTTCTGCAGGAGAAGCTGTCTGTGAAGCGATTTGGCTACGTCGCATACTGGAAGGAATTGGAATACCACAGGACAAACCGACCACCATGTATGTTGACAATGAAGGTGTTCTCAAACTTGTTCATAATCTAGTTTTTCACGAAAGAACAAAGCACATTGAGGTTCAGGTTCATTTCATACGTGAACATGTGTTGAAGCACAACATCTAGCTTCAATTTTGTCCAACGGCTGAACAATGAGCAGATATTTTCCACAATATTCACTTGCACGTGATAAGTTCGAGTTGTTCAGCAGAATTTCTCTCCTCATCTCTTCAGACAATGCACAATTAAGGGGGGGAATGTTAGGATAAAATATTATTATCCTAATATTAATTATGCATAGTTTAATTATTTAATTAATTTTATTAATTAAATAATAATGGTTATTTTGTTATATGGTTCATAAACCCATATTTGTCTTTTATTCATGCAGTTATATTGTTTTGAACAATATATTTGTATTTATTCATTTGTGCTTCCCGGATGTTATTGGAAGCTTGTATATTTAGGAATTTGATTCACCTGTGAAACCTAATATTTTGTTTTGTATTTGGCTATGCAATATCTATAAATATTGCAGCCCATTCTTTGTAATGGTTGATTGATTGAGCTTAATAAAATTGATCAGGCTTCCATCCCTGTTTCTCAATCATCAAATGGCACATATGGCAATGATATATTCTATGATGGAATATGTTATCACCTAAGTGAGATGACTCACCATGTGCTATGGACAAGACCCCAAGTGATGAAGAGGTAAGTCACACACACCAACACCACCCATTCATAGAATTTGAGGTAGAAATCATGATAATTCATAAAATAAAGAGAACTCCCCTAGAAAACTAAGAAAGATGCATCAAATGGGTCTTAGAAACTAAATTCCTGATAAGGTAAAAATGTACAAACCACAATATTTATGGAAAATAGGAAGAGGAGAAGAGGAATAGAAATCCTAAAGAAGATGGGAAGATGCAGAATACCTCACCCCTAGAAGAGAGTGCAAGTGAATGAACTTTTCTTCAGTGAAGGGCTTGGTGAATATATTTGTAGCCTGATTAGAAGTCTAATTATACTCGTAAGTTAATGATGTCTCCATGAATAATCTCTCAAATGAAGTGTAGGTGGATCTCAATGTTGTTCTTCCACTAATGTTGGACTAGATTTTAGAAAAATGAGATTGTGCTCATGTTGTCACAATAAATGATTAGTAGGCCACTGAAATTGAATATCAAAATTGATTAGAATCCCCTAAAAACAAGCATATTCCATGGTATCATTGACTACTCCCTTGTATTATACCTCTGTAGAAGATATCACAATCCCATTCTGCTTCTTTCTCAACCAACTGATAGAACCTAAACCAAGAGAAAAATTGTAGCCTGAGGTAGGCTTCTGATGATCAAGATCACCGGCCTAATTAGAATCAGTAAAACCAACAAGATCAATATTCATCCCTCCTAAGTAGTGAATTCCATCCAGGGTTCATTTTAAGAGACCTCCTAGAAATCGGAGGTGGAGAATACCTGGCGAATATCCCCAGAACTGGTTTCACGGGAAGGTGAATTTTTTGGGGGTTGTATGAAAAAATTTCGCCTGATTATCAAGCACTGCGACAGAAGGCTGCAGACGCGCGACGGGAGATTTTGCTGTCGCGCGTCAAGTAAATGCAATGTCGCGCGTCAATAGACCTTAGTGTCGCGCGTCAATAGACCTTAGTGACGCGCGTCAATAGGTCTATTGACGCACGTCACTCAGGTCTATTGACGCGCGACACTAAGGTCTATTGACGCGCGACATTGCATTTACTTGACGCGCGACAGCAAAATCTCCCGTCACGCGTCTGCAGCCTCCGACCTCTGCTTTCTCATCAAAAAATCTCTGTCGCGCATCAACAAACTCTTTGTCGTGCGTCTGGTATGCGTCAATATCTGTTGTACCTCCTTGTCGCGCGTCAATAGGCCTTAGTGACGCGCGTCAATAGGCCTTAGTGACGCACGTCAACAGACCTTAGTGACGCGCGTCACTAAGGCCTATTGACGCGCGACATTAAGGCCTATTGACGCGCGTCACTAAGGCCTATTGACGCGCGACATGATATTTGCTGTCGCGCGTCAATAGACCTTAGTGACGCGCGTCACTAACCTGTCGCGCGTCAATAGACCTTAGTGACGCGCGTCACTAAGGCCTATTGACGCGCGACATTAAGGCCCTTAGTGACGCGCGTCACTAAGGCCTATTGACGCGCGTCAACAGGCCCTTAGTGACGCGCGTCAATAGGCCTTAATGTCGCGCGTCAATAGGCCTTAATGACGCGCGACAGCAAATATCATGTCGTGCGTCTGCAACCTCTGCCCTCTTTCTTGCTCATCGAAAAAACTCCATGTCGTTCGTCAACAAAATCTTTGTCATGCATCTACTATGCGTCAATATCTACAGTATCTCCTTGTCTGCAAACCCTCCTTGTCGCGCATCAATAACTTACCCCCTTGTCGCGCGTCTATAATATGGGATATATCATATTGTTGAAAAATGTGAAGTAGAAGTGTTTTCTACCTGGCGAATAATATAGGTTTATATAGGGGATATTTTTCAAGGGGTAGGCGAAGCCGACCCCTAAAAAAAATAAAGTGTAATTTTTAGGCGAAAGGTCATGGCCAGTAAAAAATTCGCCTTTTCAATTTTCAAAAATGGAATATTCGCCATACGAACAGGTACTGGCCAGTGCCAAAAAATTCGCTGAATATTCGCCATAAAATATTCGCCACTAAAATTATCCCTGATTCCATCAGTATGAGTTCCATGAAAATAGAGAAGGATCCACTTCGTTGATTTCAATGCAACTCATGAGGCTCCTGCATAAATCTGGACATGATCTCAACAACATACAAAATATCTGGCTTAGTGTGAGTTAGGGAGATAAAGATCCCCACCAACTAGAGATAAAGGGTACCATCAACCATGGGAATGGAGAAATCCATGAACTAACTTAACCTCAGGAAGGAAAAGAGTAGGAGAAGGATTATAATTAGACATGTGAAATCTAGCTAGCAAATAGAAGACATACTTAGGTTGGAAAGTTACAATTCCTGAGTCATATTTTGAAATTTTTATTCCAAAAATGTAATGAAGAAAACCTAAGTTGGTCATCAAGAACTTGTTGCCTAAGGCAATCTTCACAGAATAAATGATTGAAGAAGAGCTTCCCATTGTAGTCTGAAAATGTCACTCTGACCAGTTATCACCACTTAGTCCAGTGTTTTAACACATCACTCAAACTAATGTCCAAGTGTTCACCTGAATTGCACACAACCTACCAAGACCCTATTTGTTTAGATAATGAAATATGAATAGTCAGAATAAAAAATTACACATCATCTAATGAAAGATAATATAACAAATATCATAATAAAAACATCAAAGACATTAATATTATGGAGCTTGATCATTCATTCCTCAAGATATACAATCAACAACAAGATCTGAATGTCAATAACACCTCGTTCATCTCTAATAACCTTTCAAACCATATCAAATTATCCATTACATAACATTATCTCACAAAAACATGACATACTCAGCATAATGCTCAACAAGCTCTCACACACTTACCTCTTCAATCTGTGGCTCTACTTTCTCTCACACTACATACCCATTACATCACATATTACACATACATGAAAACTATATATATCTAGTTGGAATGTGTCCTTCACCACTTTACAAAGCTTTAATCTATTAATAGAATATCCTATACTTATCCTGCATGTACCTTCAATCTTCATCCTAGTCCTTAACTAGTTTTTCTATTCCCAATCATGTTATTAATGGCTTGCTTGATCCTCATGCCCTGAAATATTTAGTTGTATTTCCAAGTGTATTATTTACTTATCCGATTCTATGCATGTGTTTTATCTAAATCTCTAGTGATGCTTTATCCATGCTTTCACCTAATTATAGCCCTTTCTTTCTCATCACACCAACCCATTCTTTTCTTATTTTTTAGTCGATATCTACCTTTTTAGCTAACTCTTGTTCTTTCTACCCTCACCTATGAGAATTTTACACATCCACTTCTCAAAAAATTGTGCACCCCTTCATGCTATCTTGATACTTGTACAAATTATGCTTCCACATTGTTGTTCTCACCTTCGTTTGTGGCTCATACTTATCCATTTTTCTCAGTCCAACATTACCCCACACTAGGGGATAATTGTATGTCCTTGAAAATACAATAATGAAAGAATATCTTAAATAATATGGTAAATACCCCAATGCCCTAATCAAATAATAAAAAATTTAACTCTCTTGAGTGCATACAAATTTATAGTCATGATGATGGTAGAAGATTCTGCGAACTGTAGGCTAATGACCCTCTCTAGCTAATTTTATTCTTCTATCCCATTGTATACCCTTTCTAGTGTTGAATCAAAAATATCTGGATCTTTTTCAGAGTTAATCCATTAGCCTTCTCCTGTAGATATTTCAATATGACATCCCACTTTGTGGCAATGCCTTCCAAAATGTCTACCCTGCGTATCATCATAGTTTGTACCTCGCTAATTCATTCTTCTATCCTGTCGTGTTTGGATTTCATTTCTTCTTTCTTTTCTCTAACCTCCTGAAAATTTTTATCATGCTCAAACTTGTTTTTCAGTAATGAGGCTTGTAATTTATTTAATTTTGCTTTATCTTCTAAAATGTGCATGTTCAAGAGTATCAAAGTATCCTGAAATTTTGTAAAAATCATCGCATCCTTTTGCACAGCTTCCTTCAATTATATGCCAAATACTATATAATGTTATAGTTTTTGATCCACCTTGGCTTTATTTGCACTTGTTAGCTCTTTAGTTGTAGTCTCATGCCCATTATTCACTTTTATCAATAGTAGTTGTACCATTTCTTCCAATTACTCCATATCAATGATATAATCTTGTCTTATTTACAATATAGTATTTGGACATGTGTGCATCACATTATTTACGAGTCCGGTTTCCTTATTATACACATCTACCATTATTTTTTTCATATCACTCATCTCTCAAAACCATTTTTGAACGTCTCATTAAATATTACGTCTGCGTCAACCTAAGAAGTGCATCTTCATGGTCCTTTAAGGAAATCTCCTAGGCTTTATCGTTTCCCTACATGGTATAGAAGTTGACCCTACTAAATTCAAGTCCATTCTGGAAATTCCTATGCCCACTAACCTTAAACAACTCCATAGTCTGCAAGGTAAATTGCAGTCTATTTGCCATTTCATTTCACAATTATCTAATCAGTGCCAACCATTTCATTACCTACAAACCAATGGCCAAGCCGAATCCAATAACAAAACCCTCAGCAAAATTATTATGAAAGTGGTTGACAATAATGGGAAGGATTGGCATATGCACATTCCTTTTTCCGTATGGGCATACCACACTAGTATTTGCACTTCCTATGCGGCCACACCCTTTTCACTGGTCTACAGTAAAGAGGCCTTAATTTTTGTTGCCACTCCGCCATTACCTACTCAACCACAAAACCTATGTTGTGACCAACACCAATCCCTTACATTTCATGTATGCCAAACCTTATCAAAATCAGCACGTCGTGCAATGACTTATGCTTTTAGCTAATATTGACCTCAAATTAATTCACCAAAATTCCATCAAGGGCTACGCTATTCCCTACCAACTGGCTGACGCACCTATATTTAGGGATCAACCCTCTAATTTTGACTTTCCCGATGAGTCAATTGTTACTCTTTCCCTAGATGAACCCCCTTAACAAATGACATTGTTCTTTGACGATTCCAAGTGTTAGCATGGGGGTGGGGATGGTGTTATCCTCATTCCTCTGGATGGAGAACCCATGAATTTGTCTTTCAAACTAGAATTTGAATGCACCAATAATATTGCTGAGTGTGAAGCGCTCGTACTAGGTCTCTAGGCCCCATATGCCTTAGATGTCAAATGAATCCACATCTTTGGTGATTCACAATTGGTCGTAAACCAAGTCAATGGTATGTACCAATGTTGTAACAAGATACTTCAAAAGTATAAACATCATGTAGACATACTTTTGACCAACTTTGATCGTTACACCCTTTAAACCATCCCACGTTCAACCAACAAATTTACAGATACCATGGCCTTCTTAACTTCCAAAATACCCGCTTCCCATGCTGATTCCAAAATATTTGTCACCGTACAACACCTCCGTTCACCCTCTTATTTACCTCATGATGTTTACTCAATTGGAAATGACACCCCTGACCCGAGTGACCTTTGGTATAAACAATACTCTGAATAACTCTCTCTCTCCATCTTACCTCTTGATCTTACCCATAACAGACAATGCACCTTCCTTACAAAGGTCTCCCATTTCATCATTCTGGGGGAAATTCTCTATAAGAGTGGCTTTGATGGTATTCTCTTACGATGCCTCACAAATTCTGAAATTCCTTATACCATTAAGGAGGTTCACGATGGCATATGTGGAGGTCAATTTAGTGGCCTTGTTGTTGCTAAGCGTATTCTTCACCTAGGCTATTACTGGCCGACCTTTAACCATGATTGTTGTGACTATGTCAAATGTTTTTTGAAATTCCAACAACATTCCAACCTTCATCATACACCCAGTCATGCCTTGGAGGTCGCTCATGACTTTTGGCCTTTCTCTCAATGGGGTTTGGATCTTGTCAGAGAAATCAATCATCATTCTTCCCAACGCCATCAATGGATAATAACTGCTTCTTAATACTACAAAAAATGGGTGAAAGCCATATCACTCATCTCCACAAAAGCTGAGAAAATATGTGAGTTCATCAACCATCACATCATTTGTCACTTTGGTGTTCCTCATCACCTCATCACTAACAATGGAAAACAATTCAAAAACAAAACAGTGTAAAAACTTTGCAATGCCTTCAGCATTTTTCTTAGTTTCTCATCACATTATTACCAACAAAGCAATGGCCAAGCTGAATCCACTAACAAAACCCTCAACAAAATTGTTATGAAAGTGGTTGACAATACTGGGAAGGATTGGCATATGCACATTTCTTTTTCCGTATGGGCATACCACACTAGTATTCGTACTTCCACTGCAGCCACACCCTTTTCACTGGTCTACAGTATAGAGGCTATTCTACCTCTCAAAGTCTACATCCCCTCACTCCGCATTTCTCTCCAGGACATGCTTACTAATGATGACTTTCGTTAGGACCACTTAGCACAACTAGAGTTATTAGATGAACGTCATCTTAATGCTCTGGATCACCTTCAAGTTTATAAACAACGTATCAAATGTGCTTATGAAAAATGTGTTCATGAATGAACCTTCCAAGTCAGTGACCTTGTCTTGAAATAAAATCAGCACGTAACCAAAGCAGAAAAAAGTAAATGGGGCAATTTTTCTCCTAATTGGCTTGGACCATACATCATAACTCATACCTTTGGATCAGGGGCCTATTGTTTATCTTCACTTGATGGTAAACATGAACCTGATCCCCTTAACACATTGCATCTTCAACCATTCTATTGTTGATTTGTTTTCCTACCTTACCCTTTGTCTCCTTCCAGGATCGTCCCTTGAGCGCTACCCACTCCATACACCTCCCTAATGATTAAATAAGAATCATGTGAGTACCTGTTACTTGTTATCTCTTCTTGAATATGGTGTACCATGACGTTGCACATAACATGATTCTCATGGATACTTTTCATCTCCCTTTAGATGAGATCCCATGGTCTTTCCACCTTGCCTTTTGAACAAGAGTCCTATCCTCAACCTTGGTCTTGTCCATGATTTCAAAGACCTCACATGGGACCAAAACTCCTTGAGTCAAACTTCTAATAAAAAAAGATGACTCCCTCAAAAGAACATCTTCCTCTCGACAAAATTATTTTACTATAAGTAGACTGCTCCCTTGAAGGACAACTATGTGATGCTTTACAAAAAAAAGAGAAAAACTGAAGCTTCCCACATCGATCATCTTCACGATAGACCTCAAGGAGTACCATATTTATTTATCCCATATAGACTTCCCACATCGATCAGTCTATCTCAACAACTAAATAAATTTTTAGTCACGGACTTTCCCATTGTGACCCTAGGACCCCTTGCCCAAGAGCCCTGTCACTCAAAACATATAAAATTAACTACCTTTCACCCTCCTTACAACTTCCACTCTCATTGTCCTCAATTGCCTCAAGGGACATCTCAGAATTTAGACATTTGGTGATCCTTTTGACTACTGTCATCGTAGAACATGTCAATCATGTAATGTCTTTAGGGTCTTATGTTCCTCACCTCCTTCAAAGGTATGATCTACTCAATATGATCCTACCCAATCAGGTGGCTTTATCGTCCCCCTCTTATCTTTTGAACCATCTTTGTTTACGTTTTGATTACCTTATACAGGACTTGGTCCTCGACGTTTACCTTTGGGGTAGTCCTCCCCTTTCACCATAATCACCTTCCCCTACATCATTTTATCTATAATCTACTCTACAGCCTATTAAACCTAAACCCATAACATTCCCACAACCCTACCAACTCATTTTCATATTATTCCCTAGCTTGTGGGAGAACTACATTGGAATGAGGTCCCTTTTTCGCTGGGAATATGTAGGTAGCACTCTGAGGGCACGAGGCCCTTGGAGGTTAGCTCAGCCATTCTCTACCCTAAAATAATTTATAAACCATGCCTAACTCACCATTTACATCACATTTCACTTAGTTCCCCTTTTATAACAAAATTGGAAATCAAGCCACATACATAACAAGTTTCTTACCACAACATACATTTATTACACCTTCCATCCGTCTATCATCACTATGCATAAATTATAGACCTTTCACATTTTTTCCCCCTTGACTGGCATCGGTCGCATGCCCTACCTCACCATCGTCATTTTTCCTATACCAACATCGGTTATCCATGACCGCCATCGGTCACCCTCACCTACGAATTGCTCTTACTTTTCCATTTTATCCCACCCTTTACCCCATCCTTTACCCATCTAACCTTTACCCCACCCATTACCTTACCTTTTCTAACCTCATCACTTCCTACCTCCATTTTTGCTCCTTTCAAGACTCTTTATTTTACCCCTACCTTGGCCTTACCCATGTTACGACCTAGATATTTATACCTGGACCATTGCTAGTGACCTTTGACCTCATGTGTTCGCTATACCTTGCGGCACTTTTACGTGTGTTGATTGACCTAATGACCCTACCTAGCCTATTTCCATGACCGTTTATCCTGACTCTACATAAATGTTCCTGCACCTAACCTACGTTGTGTCTCCTGACCATATCCTATACCTCAGATACCAGATTCACATCAACCTTGTTTGGATAAACGTATCAACCTTAGACGATATAGACTTTGCCTTCTCTTCAACCCGGTAGCGTGATGTAGTTTATATGTGTGTGTGTGTTTGACTTTTGTTGCCTGTGACCATGACCCATTACCTAGATTTCCCGCATCGACCTTTCACCCTTTTTCTCTATACCCACTTTTCTTTTTCTCACATATTCCTTTTATCAAACCACTCATCACTTCTGCCTATTTCCTTGTCATTTCCTAGCTTGAGGGGGATCACCTTCACCCACACATGGGGAAACCACATCTTATTTTTGTTAACATCACTTACCAATACAAGCTACGTAACAAAATGGGGAAATATGTAGACACTAAAATTAGGTCACACTCCCCTTTCATACCTCGACCAATAAGCACCCTTTATTACATTTACCTAGCCATGACCCCCTTCACCCCACTAACGTTAATTTAATTAATTTAATTTAATTAATGCATTATCCTCACTATATTTATTATTTAAATATCTTATTTAAATAATATCCCCCACATACAATTCACTTAGACAGCTCGCCAAGCTAACTCAACCTAAGACCTATTCTTAGCAAGTTCCATAACTAACTAAGACTTACCCAAACCATAAACATCAATGCCTACATTCCCTCTAACCACATTCCCGCATGCTCACAAGAACCTCCCAGTCTAATCCATGAGATAAAGATACGAGACCCATGAAAATCAGTGTTGGGGTATGGAGCCTATTTTTGGTCTTCTTAAATCAGTGTTGAAGTGGTAGAGCTCAAACGGTTAAGTTTGGAGACTTCAGGAGCATTCTGCAGTCGTTTGTTGTGATGTGGTTGTGTAGTCACTGTGTCGTTGTTGTGACGTTGTTGTTAACATGTTGTTAACGTCAGGACTATTTTTTATAGCCATTGGAAGTTGAAATAACAGAACTTTTAATCTTCTAGGGTCAGCTTTATGGATTCTTAAAAGGATTGTAATCCTATAAATAGGTGAGGTATTAGGGTATCTTGAAGATATCTTGAGTGTTTAAGAGGTCTTGAGTCTTAATGATCAAAGAGGTGATCAAGAGTGATCAAGGTTATGTAATTGGGTGTCAATTGTGGTCTTAGATGTGGTTTAACATCTTTGGAATTTTGTTGTGAGTTCATAACTGAGAGAAGATTGTGAGAGTTGTTTTACTCTTGTTGATAATAAAATCTGAGCAAGTTCTTGGTGGATGTAGCCCACATTGGGTGAACCACATTAAATCTTGTCTTGTCTTCTTTTGTGCATTATTTATTTATGTTGTTATATTTCTACAAGTATAATTCTACTATATAGTTTCCTACTGCTATGGTTTGAGGAATTGTTTCTGCATATTTGTTCTCTAATTCCTAAACAATTGGTATCAGAGCTTTGGTGGTTTTTTTCTGAAGTTGTAAATCACAAGAAAATTTTAGCTTGAGTGGGAGCTATGGTAGATGAGGGTCTCCTTTAGATCGAGGGTTGAAGAAGTTTAATGGTTTGAACTTTAAACGTTTATAGAAGATGCAAATGGAGGATTATTTATATCAGAAGGACCTCCATGTTCCTTTGGCTGGAAAAGAAAAGAAACCTACAGCCATGTCGGATTAGGATTGGGAGTTGCATGGATAGAAAGGCACTGGGGGAAATTTTTTTATTGCATTGAACATCTTTGGTTACTTTCAACATATCGCAGGAGAAGACCACATGTTTAAGGTCTAATGAGTGTGTTGGGGAAGTTATATGAAAAACCCTCTGCCTCTAATAAAATATTTTTGATGAAAAAGTTATTTAATATGAAGATGTCTGAGAATGGTTCTATTGCTGATCATTTGAATGAATTTAATATGGTTGTAAGTGTTAAACTCGGTAAAAATTGAATTTTATGATGAGGTCAAGGCTTTGTTGATTTTTTGCTCCTTACCATATAGCTAGGACAACTTGGTTATGGTTATAAGTAATTCAGTCTCTAATAACTCACAGTTGAAGTTTGAGGATGTAATAGGTGTGATCCTAAGTGAGGAAATGTGAAGGAAGAGCACCGGAGATTCTTCTACTTCTGGAAACGCTTTGACGGTGGAGAGCAGAGGGAGACAAAAGAACAGAGGGAAAGGTAACCATGGGAATTCGTATGATCGTGGAAGTTCAATTTCCAAGAGTAAGTTAGAATGTTGGCACTATGGGAAGGTTGGCCATTGCTAAGAAATATTGTTGGGCTCTTCGGGATAAGAGAACAAGGAGGAAACTAAAGAGGTAAATGTGGCAATAGGTGATGTTTGTCAAGATGCCTTAATTCTGTTCTTCCTAGAAATATTACTGAATATTAGGTGTTATATTCAGGGGCTTCTTTCCATGCCACCCCACATAGACATTACTTTAATGATTTTATTCAAGGTGATTTTTGACATGTATATCTTAGTGATTATGAACCATGCAGCATAGTAGGGAAAGGTTGTGTTCGGGTGAAAATGTAGAATGGGAACACATGGTTGCTTAAGGATGTCAGGCATGTGCCTAAGTTGAGGCACTAAACTTGATATCAATGAGACAACTAGGAAGTGATGGGTTGTATGGTTAGTTTTATAGTGGATTATTGGAAGGTTACCAAGGGATCTCTTGTGGTTACAAGAGGTAAGAAAATTGGTAATTTGTATTTAACCAGTGGTGCTGATTATTGCAATTTAGTTGTTGCAGATGGAGATGCAACTTTGTGACACTAGAGACTCAGTCATATGAGTCATAAGGGCATGCAGATTATAAAGGACATGTTGCCTGAATTAAAGGAGTTAGATTTGGACTTCTATGAGGACTGTGTTTATGGGAAACAGAAGATTTGGTGAGATTCCTCAAGGTTGGACCTACTAGGAAGGAGGGTAAGTTAGAGTTAGTGCATATAGATGTATAGGGGCCAACTAAGGTAAACTAGACTATTAGTGGTTCATGTTATTAAGTCACTTTCATTGATGATGCAACTAGAAAAGGTTGGGTATATTGCATTAGAAAGAAATCTATGTGTTTGAAACTTTCAAAACTCCTGGAAATCCTTGGTTGAGAATGAAACAGGTCTCGAGGTGAAATGTCTCAGGTTGGATAATGGAGGGGAATATGCTACAGCAATGAATTTATTGATTACTATTTAGTGAATGGGATCCGCAGGGAAAGAACGGTTCCAAATACTCCACATGAAAATGGAGTGTCAGAGAGAATGAACAGGACAATGATGGAGCGTTCTAGGTGCATGAGGTTACATGTGGGGCTGTCACTCATGTTTTGGGTGGAAGCGGTAAGCACGACTGTTTATCTGATTAATAGAGGACCCTCTATGGCCTTGGATGGAGGTATACCCAAGGAGGCTTGGTCTGGTAAGAAAATTGATTACTCATTTCTTAGAGTATTTGGATGTGAGGTATTTACTTCACATTGATAAAGATGATAGGAAAAAGTTAGAGGCTAAGTCTGTGAAATGCACCTTTGTTGGATATGGTGAAGATGATTTTGGTTTCCGTGTTTGGAGTCTTAAAGACAAGAAAATATTTTGGTCTAGAGATATTGTATTTAATGAAAAAATCATGAATAAAGATCAGTTGTAGGAATCAGAAAGAGGAATCAAAGAAAGAATACACAGTGTTAGAGGACATTGCAGACAACAAGGGTCCAAGGGGCCAGTTCAGGTTCAGCATGTTCTGGTACAACCAGTTTAGGTACCTACTCATCAGGAACCATGCAAACTCCTGAGGTGAGAAGGTATTTTAGGGTAAGAAGGGAACCTAAATGATTTTCTCATCTTTGAATTATTTATTGCTCACCTTTAACAGTGGAGAGCTAGAGTGCTTTGAGGAAGCAGTGCAAGTGGATGCCAAGAAGAAGTGGGAGTAGGCCATGGATGAAGAGGCAAAGATCTCTTATGGAAAACCAGACTTGGGATCTGGTGGAGCTACCTGAGGGCAAGAGAGCATTACAAAACAAGTGGGTGTATAGAATCAAAAAGGAAGATGGAGGTAGGGAAATGATACAAGGCTTGGTTGGTGGTCAAAGGATTTACATAGCTAAGAAAGGTATAGACTTTGATGAAATTTTTTCTCCGGTTGTTAAAATGACTTCTATTAGGATTGTTCTTGGTTTAGTTATAGTAAAAGACCTACACTTAGAATCGGTTTGGATGGTGAGTTGGAGGAGGAATTGTACATGCAGCAGCCATAGGTTTATGAGGTCAAAGGGAAGGAGAGGTTAGTGTGTAAATTGAAGAAGAGCTTGTATGGCCTGAAAAAAGCTCCACGACAGTGGTACATGAAGTTTGACATCCTTTTATACAGGAGTAGGGTTATTCTAGGTGTCGCTCAGACCATTGCGTTTACATCAAGAAGTTTCTTGATGGTAGTGATATTATTCTATGTTTGTATGTAGATGATATGCTTGTTGCAGTGGAATAACATGCAGGAAATAAAGGTACTCAAGAATCAGCTAGGTGACTCCTTTGCTATGAAGGATTTGGGGGTAACAAAACAAATCCTTGGTATGAGAATAACTTGGAAGAGGAAGAAGAGGAAGATGGTATTATCTCAAGAAGAGTACATAAAGAAGGTCTTGGAGAGGTTTATTATGCAGGATGTTAAACCGGTTGGTACTCCTTTGGTAGGTTAATTTAAATTATCAAAGGAGCAGAGTCCAAAGACCAAGGAGGATAGAATCTAGATGTCCAGGTTACCCATACTCATCAGTAGTTGGTAGCTTTATGTATGCTATGGTATGCACTAGGCCTGACATTTCCCATGCAGTGGGAGTAGTGAGTAGGTTTATGAGTGATCTAGGTAGAGAGCACTAACAGGTAGTAAAGTGGATCCTTTGGTATTTGAGAGGGACCATGGGAGCAGCATTGTGTTTAGGTGGATCAGACACTACAATACATGGATATGTAGATTTGGACATCGCTGGAGATTTGGATAGTAGGAGGATCATGACAGGTTATGTATTTAACGGTTGGTGATATAGCAGTGAGTTGGATTTCATGGTTACAAAAGTTTGTGCCTTTGTCAACCACATAGGGTTTAGTATGTTGCTGCCACAGAGGCAAGCAAGGAGATGATTTGGCTAGAGCATTTTCTTGATGAGCTGGGTCATAATCAAGAAGTTGGAAGACTACACAGTGATAGTCAGAGTGTTATTCATTAGGTGAAGAACTCCTCTTTCCACTCTAGGACGAAGCACATTTAGCTGAGATATCATTTCATCAGGACAACTTTGGAAGAAGATAAGTTGAAGTTGGAAAAGATTCATACCAGTCAGAATCATGTGGATATGATGACCAAGGTGGTCACAAGGGAGAATTTAAATTTTTGTTCAACATTTATTGGCCTTCATGGTTGATAATTAAGGGTTGAGAACTTTTCTCAGTCGAAATAATCTCCAAGTGGGAGATTTTTGGGGTGTGGAGCTTATTTTTGGTCTTCTTGAATCAGTGTTGAAGAGTTGGATCTCGAACGGTTAAGTTTGGAGACTTCAGGAGAATTCTATAGTCATTTGATGTAACGTGGTTGTGAAGTCGATGTGTCATTGCTGTGACGTTTCTGTTAACATGGTGTTAACGTCAAGACTATTTTTTCCATCCATGGTAAGTTGAAAGATCGAGACTTTCAATCTTCTAGGATCAGCTTTATGGCTTCTTAAAATGATTGTAATCCTATAAATAGATGTGTTAGGGTATCTTGAAGATATCTTGAGTGTTCAAGAGGTCTTGAGTCTTAATGATCAAGAGGTGATCAAGAGTGATCAAGGTTATGCAATTGGGTGTCAATTGTGGTTTGGATGTAGTTTAGCATCTTTGGAATTCTGTTGTGAGTTCATAACTTAGGGAAGATTGTGAGAGGTTGTTTTACTCTTGTTGATAATAAAATATGAGTAAGTTCTTAGTGGACATAGCCCACATTGGGTGAACCACGTTAAATCTTGTCTTGTCTTCTTTTGTGCATTATTTATTTATGATGTTATATTTCTGCAAGTATAATTTTGCTATATAGTTTCCTACTACTGTGGTTTGAGGAATTCTTTCCACATATTCATTCTCTAATTCCTAAAAATCAAGAGGATCTACCTAAGTTTAGTAAACCTAGGAAATCCCACCCTTGACCGATGTCAGTTACCCCTAACCATTGCAAGTTAAGCCGGAACCCGCCGTCGGTTACCATTTTAACCCCAAAACAACCTTATTCTCAAGGTTGGAAGTTGGAAAAATTTGGGAGAAAGTTGACAAGAAAGAACACATCTTAGAGAGATAACGCATCTTCAGAGAGAAAATTCTAGTTAAAACTCACATCCAAGGAAGGAGATTGAGCATCTTCTCCTCTACAGCTATCCTAGCCACGATCTGATCTATCTAAGCAAAGAGGAGTGTACATACATCCCATGCAGAAGCTTCTCTTAAGTTGGTGATCACTTGCAACCTTTAAACCCATCATCAACACCTCCATCCCTCACACACAGGCCCTCAGGAATGGAATCCAAGTAAGTACAACATCATACTTTCCTGGTTATTTCATTTCTTCATCATTTTATCATCCATTTATTTACCTTTCCCCCTATTGACCTTCTCTACACTCCCACCTCCATATACCCATTAAAACCTCACAAAATCCTACTCCTGTCACCCAATAGACCATCCCAAACCAACCAAATTCCTTTGTGCAATCACAAAGGAGACCAAAATCCCATTCTGTGACATTTCCTGATCTCACAGTAACTGGCACCCGGTTATACCTAACCGCCATCGGTCACCCCTAACTGACACCAGTCTTTGTGTTCGCCCACACAGCCCTGAAAAGATACCTACCCACCTAATTTTATCTGATCCTCATTCACCTTTGATCTACCCAATACCTTTATCATACCTGCAGAGACCCAGAACCAATCATTTGACCTTTGGATTCTATTCTAGCTTAGCCTCTTAGATTAGATCTATTTCTTATTGTGTTTTTAAGTGAGATACCTAAATCATTTAAAAATAACAATAGGACTTAATTTATTTTCAACATTGAATTGTTTAAAACAGTGGACTAATCGCCATCTAGGAAGTATCATACTTCCTAGATCTAGTTCACACTAGGCAGTTCACTGCCCATATTGTTTAAATTCCTTCTGGAGGTATTATTTTCATTACAGGTAGTTCCTCCTAGCCAAAAGGAAGCTCTCATGATCATTTGTGGACTTGGAAGTAATACGTGCACAACAACCCATCAACCGACATTTGAACAAGTATTCCTCCTACACTTGTTACCCTATCTATTTCCTCAACACTTCAAAGAAACAATGTAAGAAAAAAAAGGTGAAACACTGCCCCTTCGTGGAAATTCGAATTTGTCTTTAAGGGCCAAATTTGGAAGCTTGTGGGACAATTTAAAATTGTCCCACACCTCTTAAATTACTATACCAACCCTACCTATGGATTGGGGGGTCAAAAATAGGCCCCATTAATTGTTTTATAAGTCAAAAAGTGACATTTATTGCACTTTTCTTACAATGGTTTAAAATTTTTTCCTTAAGGGGTATGGGTTTGGATTGTGTGTGTAAGAGGTTTGTCATTCCTCTCACCTACCAATTTATTGTGCATTTGGGTTGAGGTTTGACTTGTTAGGTGTAGTTGGGGATGAGTGATGTGGTATCCTACATGGAGCCACCTCACCCTCCTCTCTCCATTTTCTATTTATTCAAGTTATTTTGATCTTGTTTGGGGGTTACTTCATTTCTTTTTTTCTCTTGCATTTTTGGGAGTTGGAGATTTTGGAGTGATTTTGGATCTTGTTGGAGCTTTTTGGTGATTATTTGGATCTTGAAGAAGCTTGGTGTTTAACTCTTGGATCAAGCTCTAACATGGAAGGGTAGGATCTTTACTCTTGCTTAATGTTTTTCCTTTATATTGTGTATATGTTCATGTTTTGAGTGTTTTGGTATTCTTGTTGTGTGATTGGGTACATTCCCTAAGTTTGGTATAGGAGGGGACTATGGAGAGCATACATGTAGGGAGGCATAAGAGTTTATTTCATGCTTTGGAGGGAGTTTGAGTTCGGTGCCCCACCTTGGAAAAGAAATTCTTTCATTTCTTACTTGTTTTCTTTTTATGAGGGAGGCATAAGAGAATGTGGGACGCATAAGAGGTTCTTGAGGGAGGCATAAGAGTGTGTAGGGTTTTTTGAGATGGGTATTGGAGGATTTTACGGTGGGCACTCATTTCCCATTGGGAGACATAATTGACCTCTCGATAGGTTCTTTCTCCTTTGGATTTTCATTTTCAAGCCTTGTATGTATTTTTTTGTTTCCTTATTGTGATTGTCAGTTTGAATTGTTGTGTTTTAGTATGGTTGTGAAAACTTGGTTTTGTGATATGGAAGATTTTTTTTTGCCATGAGTTGGATCCATCTTTCATTGCAATATGGTTGGGGCTCGGGTGTCAATGAGGAGGTTGGATTCTGCATTCTCATTGTATATTTGGTTGAGTGGAGAGTGTTGCCTCTCCCCCCTTTTTTGTTGTGGATCAAGAAAATCATGGAAGAGTTCTTTGTTGGTTAAGTGAAACTTGGAGCATTGTTGGTTCCCTTATGAAATCCTTCCTTGTGATAAAACTTCCTTATTGTTATTCCCACTTAGGGTGGAGGACTTGTAATATTTTAGTTCATTTTTACTTTCATTCTTGTAAATTTTTCCCACATTAAGTGGAAGATATTGTATTAATCTTATGGAGAAAAGTTGTTTTTCATTATTGGATATTAAATTTGTATTGTATGTAAAAAAAAAGACAGGTGGATTTATGTTGTAAAGATAGTTTTTATTGATATAGAAAAGAAAGTTATTATCTTTTTTTGAAGTTTTAATATTGTGAAGTGAAAAGAAAGAATCTAGAATTTGTAAAATGAGAATGTTGTATGCTTGGAAACCTTGAATGTAGAACCAATTTGTTAGTAGTTGTTTGAAATAATAAGTTCTAGTGGAAATTGTAGTGCTCACTTCCCTTAAAAACCTTTTGTTATTAATTATGATATCATTGACTATATTTATGGACATTATTGTAGCTTTTGATTTGTTATTATGTTAGACATTAGAAATCATGGACTGTGGCTGATTTGGATTCATATATGATGCATGTAGATTAGTAGAGACATTTTATATTAATTTCGATACACTGCTTGGCATGGTTTTAGATATATGTATGTTTTTTGTATATATATATATATATATATATATATATATATATATATATATTACATGTGATATTTTTGTCATATCGAGTAAACCTAGAAAATGGAACTAATCTTTTGAGCTTATGATTATGGATGGAATTGTAAAGGAGATTGTTGCTTTCTTGGATTATGTTTTGATTCATATATATAGATGATTTGAAGTTATATTGTATATTAATTTTGGATGATTTAATGTCAGCCATAAGGCCAGAAGGAGGTATTTGTGTTTTGCAAGTAAACATGTCACAATAAACATTGGGGGATTAGAGACCAACCACATTGGAATTCTAGATGAATTCAACAAGGGTCCCCATTGCAACGTGTATTTGTTTTATGTGTGTGTTTGGATTGATATTAGGGGTACCCTTGGGGGGGAATTACCTTTGAATGTGACCAAGGGGTTATGTGTATTCTTTTATTTTGTTCCCTGTTGTTTAAAGTTTAGTATGTGATTTTTTAGTGATGTATTTTCCCGTTTATTATTTATTTAATTGGTTTTAAGATTTGTGAGTAATCATGTTGTTAAATAAATTAGATATGGGACAAAAGAATGCATTTATTAGAGTTGATGGATCTTGGATTTTATGTGTTGTAAGTAATGTGTAAGTCGCTTTGAGTGTAAAATAATCCACCTTCCTTTTGAAATTCGGATCTGTCCTTAGGGGCTGATTTTGGAGGCTTGTGAGACAAGTTAAGTTGTCCCACACCTCTTAAATTGTTACACCAACCCTACCTATGGTTAGGGAGTCAAAATTAGGAATTATTATGTATTTTTGTGAAGACAATTTATAAGTTTTAATTGCACTATCTTACATGAAATTATTTTTGGTCCTTAAGAGGTATGGGCTTGGATTGTGTGTGTAAGTAATCTGTCATTTTATTCACCCACCTTTTTAATTGTTCTTGGAGTTTTTAAGTTGACTTGTGAGGTGGAGTTGAGGATGTGTGATGTGGCATCCTACATGGATCCACCTCATCCTCCTCTCTCCAAATTCTAATTATTAAAATTCCTTGGCTTGTTTTGGGGTTACTTCATTCAATGATTTCATTTTTGTTACTTCTTTTGTTTTTGAGATCTTGTTATTTTGGAAGAGAGTTAGAGTTTTTTGTTGAATGCGTTTGGATTACTAGATATTTTGGACTATTTGGATTTGAAAAAACTTGTTGTTGAACTTTTGGAGCAAACTCTACCATGGAGAGGTAGGAGCTTGGCTCTTTAAAATGTTCTTCTTCTATTTATGCATATGTGAATCCTTTAAATATTTTTTTATGTTGTTAGTTGGTTGGGTAGTTATCCAAGGTATGGTATAGGAGAATACTATGGGGATCTCTTATGAGGAGGCATAAGAGTTTTGGGGACGTATAAGTGTTATTGTGGAGGGATTTTGGGATTGGGTTCCACCTTGTAAAATAAATAGCATGCATTTGTTTACTCGTTATGGGGTGCCATAAGAGTGTTGGGAGGCATAAGAGAATGGGAGGTATAAGGGGTATTTGGGGGAGGCATAAGGGCTTGTAGTGGTTTTGAAATGATATATATATATATATATATATATATATATATATATATATATATTGGTTGGTTTATTATAAGGTGGACAACCATTTACCCATTGGGAGGTATAAGCAGATTCCCCCATAGGTCTTGCTCCTTTGGCTCGTGCATCATGATGCCTAAGTATTGTTTGTTGTTGTTCCTGTGGTTGCAAACTGTAGTATGTATTTGGACTGTATTATATTTGTGAAAATTGTCTTTGTGTTATGGAATCCTATTTGTTTCCATGAGTTCAAACACATTTCTTATTGTTTTGTGGTTGGGGCTCAGGGGCCAATGAGGAGGACGACTTCTCCTCTTCATTGGAATTCTTAGTTGGGCGGAGAGCGGTACCTATCCTCATTTTTGTTGTGATCAAAAGATATATGGTGGATATTCTTGTTGTTGTTTAGAAGCTGAGGATGAAGACAAATTTTACAGACCCCTTGGGGTTTCGTTGTTGAAAAAATTTCCCACTTCAAGTGGATGGCATTGTAATATTATTGGTGGTGGAATGTTGCTCTGTTTTGGAAATGAAATCTACATTCGAATGTGAAATATGTATATTCTGTAGGTTATATTTGATGAATGAAAAATGAAGTTGTAAAATAATTATTGGAGTTCAATAGAAGTTGTTTAAATTGCCATAAATGGCATGGTTTTCATTTGAAATATGTGTTTGAAATATATTGTGAAATCTCTATTGAAAATTGAAAAAGAAATATGTATGAATAAATATTACATTTCTCTGCTTTATTAGAAATGCATGACTTGAAAGTAGAACTACATTTGGGGTCTTCACGCATTGATTGAAGTAAAGTTCAATTTTTTAAATTAGATTTGAATGAATTTAAATATTTAAACCATGATAACAAAAAGTTGATCCATTTGAGTTTAAGTATGATTTCTATTTTTGATTCACAGTAAACCTATAAAATGAATATCAGAAAAATATACAAAACAATCTGCATTAAAGAAATACAAGATATAACATTAAAAAAGTTAAGGAGGAACAAAACAAATCTTAAAATAGTTTGTATCGTTTAAGAAATTAATGTAGAACTTTATTAATCAGGTAAGGGGCAAAATAATGTAGTTACAGAAAAAGGAGACAAGAAATTTGTATTGAAAAATCAAACTTTAACAATTAATCCTTGCAATCCATTCTAAATCTTTCCAAGTGTGATTCTCCATATCTGTTTGACATGTTAAGGAAGAAGGAATGGTGGATTTAACCAATTCTAGAAGTCAAAACGTTTTAATTCATGTTTTAATGGTAGGAAGGACGTTTTAGTCAAATTCACCCACTTAAGTTTGTGAAAAATAAATTTTGATGTTTCGTATGCAAAGAGGAGTTCGAGTCGTTTCCAAAAAAGTCCTCATTTTCCCTAATCCAATCTTCCATATGAAAGTGATGGCCTTCTGAATTTTTTATTTCGTTGTGTTCTTTTTTTAAAAAAGGAAATTTTTGTAAATCAGACCCGTGGGCCCGAAAATTACTTAGGGAAATTTTTACAAAAAAATCAAAAAGTCACAAACTCCTCCTTGGCCCCACAGCCCCGCCAATTCACTTTTGGAAAAAAAAAAAACGCTTCTGTGGGTTTATAGGCCCGCACCTTCAAACTTTACCTTTTTGAAAAAGGGAAAAAATTCCTAAGTTTCCCCACTGGCCCGCCTTCCCGTAGGTCACTGTTAGACTAAAACTTGGCTTTTCTAGGTGTCGGTGGAGGCAATGGTTATTTTTAACCCTCGCACTTTTTAACGCAAATGCCAATATTTCTAAGGTTTCCGCAATGGTTCGCTCCCCCGGTTGGAATTGTGGGCAAGACACATGGCATCCCTAGGCATCGACGTTGGCACAGGGGTTTTTGAACCTTTTTTCCCTTTCAAATAAAAAAAGTTAAAATCCTAATTACCTACAATGACCCGCCTTCCCGTGTGGGATTAACAACATGCCAAGTGTCCCTTGCGGCTTGGGAAAAAAAATTTCCCTGGGCCCCCAGGCCCACCTTTGCAAAAATTTTCTTCCCTGGGCCCGTTTTTTGGAAAATTTTCTTCCTCGGGCCCACATGCCTGCCTCTGGGAAAATTTTCTTCCCCAGGCCCATAGGCCCGCCTTTGGGAAAATTTTCTGCCCCATATGAGGAGTTTGGAGGACTTCTTTATATCATTAGAAGGGGGAAGAAATTTCCTATCTAATGGAAATGTTTTCAGGAGAACCTTAAGTGCGTTAAATATGTGAAAAATTAGGTTGAAGTGCTAAGATGAGTCTGAGAGTAG
The DNA here is from genome assembly GCA_019776745.2 of Taxus chinensis. Lineage (NCBI taxonomy): Eukaryota > Viridiplantae > Streptophyta > Pinopsida > Cupressales > Taxaceae > Taxus > Taxus chinensis. The sequence goes on along the minus strand of CM034148.1, from coordinate 795,150,387 downwards.
GTAAGTGGGAAATTACCCCTTTTTAACTTAAATGCTTGGTTCTAGAGCATGGGTTGACCTTTTTGAAGGGTCACATTAGGGGTAAGAGAATGTTATTTTATCCCATGAAAATAAGAACCTTGTTTATTGTTTAGACCTGGTTGAATTAAATACTCAAGGTATTTAATCCCTTTGGCCCCTTTCACCCTCTAAAATTGATTAAGAAATACTTAACTATAATGTTAATTTAATTACTTATTAAGTTAACTCCTAAGAGAAATTTAACCATAATTGGATTAATTATACTCATTAATTTTGGAATATAGATTCAACGCATGTTACAATGAGAAAAAATTTCATTTAGTAAATTATATATTGACTTGAATCCTAGTTGTGACAATTGTTGCTTGAAGCCTGGTAGTGGTCACACTTTTCAAAGAAAATAAATATTCCATAATTTTTCTATCTCAACCTAGGTTATTCTTGGGTCTCGAGTGGTAATTTTAGGTGGTGTTATGTTGTCCTCTCAATTTTCCACACCCTTTCGAATCTAATTTCATGAAAATTGGAGCCCTGCCATAGAAGAGATTCATGTTTTAAACTCCTCAGATGCTCATTTTCATTTCCCATGATGTTTTTAATCGAAATTTCCTCAATCTGTTTCCATTAAAATGTTTTAGCTATTTTAAATGGATGGGAAATAATTTTAGTTCTTCTTTTATGTTTTGGAATGCATGGGACCTTGCATATTTCTTTTTTAACCTTTTACAGAGAAAGAAATTCTTCATCGGGAGTAAAATTGGTGTTTTCCTGTTTCCTGCAACTTCCTACGTTCTTTTCCCCATCAAATTCTTGCTTGGAAAGGTGAAGCTACGTGTTTGTTTCCCATTTGATGCAGTCAGATATGTTCCTTTTTGAACTTATTAATTTTTGTGATTTTGGAACAAATGTTGAATTTTCCCCGTATCCCCGCCGGTCCCTAATTGGCTAGACCAGTTTTGGTAGAAGTTCGGGGTGACGGATCCATTTTATTCTCTAATGCATTACGGAAAAAGGGTGAAAATTTCTAAAATGACCCGTGGCCCCGCCCAAGTAAAAGGATAAATTCTAAGTTGAATTCTACAGCAAATCTGAAAGGGACACATGTTCATGTTGAAAATTCAATGGTAGAGGCATGGAATTTTAGGGGAAAGGTTGGAATATTTCCCTTTTCAAAATAGATAAAAAACAAAGCATGTCCCCATAACAGATCAGGTGATGACATGTGTTGAAGAATCAAAAAGGGACATGTGGCCGTTTTTAAGTTCACAGGCACTTTGACGGACCGACAGAAGACTTCGGGAATTTTAGCCTTGTTTCCAAAAAGGGCAAAAAGTTCTCAAATGGCCCGCGTCCCCGCTCATGTGAAAGGAAAATTTCTAAGTTAAGGCCCGTAGTCAATCAGGAAGAAACACATGGCATACGTTGGAAAGTCAACAGCGGGGGCATGGAATTTTGGGGGAAAGGTTGGAATTTTTCCCCTTTTAGAAATAAATAAAGTATAAAAGTGAAACACACCCCCTCATCCAGTCAAGTGATGTCACATGTCGAAGAATGAAATTGAAACAACGGGCCTATGAGGGAAATTGAGAATTTAAGCCTTTTTCACCAAAAGGTTAAAATGTTGCCAATTGAGTTGCGACCCCTTTTCCAATCATGGTGTGTCACATGTTCATGTTGAAAAGTCAAATCTGGGTGGTGAAGGTTTTTGAGAATTTGAGCTTTTGGTTAAAAGAGTTTAAATGGCAGATTTGAACCGCTTTTCTTCAGGCACTCAGATGGTGCCATTTGTCTGACTTTTGGCAGAGCTACGGGGGGTGGAGCAAAATGAGAAATCTTGCTTTTTCTGCTAAATGTCAAGATATGCAAATTTCTCCCCTAGGGTCGTCATTGCTTGGATCTTGCCAAATGTAGCGTCCAAATTTGAATGTAAAAGGGGGAAAAGTTAACCAAATGAACTCATCTGGTTTTTAACACCATTAACAAACCAGAGCTCTGCAAAATGCAAAAATGGATCATTCTTCATTATTTTTCTCTGTATTATTTTCATTTCTCAATGAGATGCATTTTTGGTTTATTATAGAGCCAAATCAATAAGTTTAAAAGGATGTAAAGTTTGATCATCAGAAAATGGAGTTTATAAGGCATACGTGATAAAAAGGGAGAAAACTTACTAGTAAGAACTTGAGTGCTATGAAAGTGGTTAAAAGGTGGAAATTGAAGGACCACATGAAGAAGAAAATCATGAGATGTCCCCTGCTAAAATAATCATTCTCGAATTGATAAAAGATTCACCTTTTTGAAACTTCGGTTTTCATGAGTGTGTTTGTTTCATGTCACTTTCCAAAAATGGATTTGCAACAAACATTATTCCTTTCGGATATTCTTTTATTAGAGAAAAAGTATGGATGTATATGGATTGTTATAAATATATGGTTTTGGCCATGGGAAAAGGGGATTTTGGTTTTTTGGGAAGGTTGTAAATTCTGAAGTAATTCAATACAAAAGTTCTTTCTTTTCTTATTTTCCTCTGTTATATCTGTCTCTCATGACTTGATTCAATGGATCATTTTTTTTGCATTCAATGGAAACTTTGTGTTCTAGTTTGTGTAATCTTCAGAACTTTATGTTTGCTGATTTACATCGGTGGTGAAGTAATTGATCATTTTCTATATTTTCTTGGTTCAATGTGAGTAGGGAGATACTTTTCTTGTAAGCTAGGAAAAATACACTACTAACAAGGAAGTAAAATACCAATAATCATACTTCCTCCTTTGTGTTCCATAGCAAACCTCAGAATGGGCTAGGAAAGATGGATTGAGCCCTAATTGTGTGATATGTAGGTGCTTTTCTTCAAGATGGAGCAAGGCCTTCTTGCAACAACGATCCTCTTACTTTGCACTAGATGGGAAAACTGATTATGAGGCTATTTGGGCATTAGGATGAGGTAGAAGGATGTTCTTTGCTCAAAGGATGCAAGAACTTAGATAGGGCATTCAAGCTTATTCTCCGTGTCCTTAGAGGGGAGGGGTAAGGCTGTATCTATAGCCTAGGGGAGTGATTAACTTAGAGTAATTTAAGTAATCATGGTTTGAAAATTTGGGTAAGATTAAGTGAGTGGTTTGAAAATGTGGGAAAGATTAGGTGAGTGGTTTGAAAATGTGGGCAAGATTAGATGAGTGGGGGCCACGAAGAATGGGTAAGGATTTGAATTATATTTTTAATTCATAAGTGGAGGATTTTAGGTGAGTGGGGACCATGAAGGGTGGTTGAGGATTTGAATTTGAATTTTTAATTAAATAGTAGAAAAACATGGAGAATAATGACATGTGGTGAGGATTGGGTTATTTTTTGGATTTTGAAATGGATAATTAATCAAATTAGATTTGATTAATTCGAAGTGCATTTTTGTGGGAAATGAGGAAGGAGAATTAATTGATTTGCATCGGTGGTGAAGTAATTGATCATTTTCTATATTTTGTTGGTTCAATGTGAGTAGGGAGATACTATGTTATCTATATTTCCCAAAAACATTGTTGTTTTCTTCCTTATCCTATCTCTTTATTCTTCCTTTCTTTCTGATTGATAATTTTTTAAGTATGAAAACATTCCATAATGTCAGGGTCCAAACATTGAAAGTTGTATATATGTACATTAGGTTTTCCTCCTTTCAATAAGGGAACCTCTCCCATTAAAGAGAAGGGACTTGTTGTCCCCTTAATGTGGTTTGAACCCATCTTACATTCTGAAACTGAATATTTTTTGGCAATTCTGCTGGGGAATTAATTACAAATGGATTCCAGTTTTTGAATAAAAACTTCTTGATCATCTTTGATCCGGTGACTCCACGATACACTCGGGGTAGAAGAACCCTTGGGGAAGAAGACCCTCATTTCAAAATTTTGGATCATCAAGGTTTCTCTCTCCCTTCATCAATATAAAGAAGAGGAACAAGATCTGCAAGCACTCCTCCTACTAGAGACAAATCTTAAGGGAGTGACATCCCTCAAGATCAAATCAGTCCTAATTTGCATGCTTTGATTATTGTTGGTGTTTCAATTCCTCTCCAAAAATTATTTCCAAGGATGGTAGCTCCTCTTCCTTGGCGCCAAATGGTTGGGCCTCTTGCTCTTCCCCAGCCATTGCATGAATTTTGTATAGGCAATAGAAATAATTTCCCTAAATTTAGAGGTGATGGGAAGGTTCATCTAGATGAAAATATTGTGGCCTTCATTGTTTCTTGTGGTGTTATCAGAGTTGAACATGAAGATATCTCTATTAGACATTTTGTGGAGACATTGCAAGATAATTATGCTCATTGGTTTTATCATCTCCCTGCTGGATCCATCACCAATTGGAACACCGTGACCACCCATTTTGAGTAGCATTTCAAACCTTCTAAGGATGTACATGCCCGCTTGGCCCAGATTTCTCAAATCAAGAAAGAGTCACATGAGCACATGAGGGAATTTGTGGCCAAATTTAGCATGTTGGTTAACAAAATACCAAAAAACACACATCCTATGGATCAGATTAAGAAATGTTTCTTCCTTAATGCCAAAATTCCTGAAGTGAGCTATGCACTTAGAAGAGATAATCTTGACACTTTGGATGTTGATCAGATATTTTTTGTTATTTTTGAAGATGATCTGATCAGGTCTGACAAGCTAAGGAGAGAGTCATCCAAATCCAAAGCATCTACTTCTTCCACATCTTCTCTTGGAGCTAGTGTAGATAAATTGGTAAAGAAACTTGATAATGATCTTATTTCTCTCAAGAAGCAGTTCACCCAGCATGCTCCTTATCAGGATGTTCCTAGGAAGAAATTTCAGCCCAGGAATTGGTTGCCCTCTACTTAGACTAGGCTGGGAATTGAAGGACCACCAGTTAAAGTTCTAGTCAATGCAACATGTGAAGTGATAGAGGTTGATGATGAGGAGGAGGATGAAACCTGTGAAGAACATGAAGAAGAAGTTGATGAAGAAATATAAGAGTTGAGTGGACCTCATGTCCATTTTATCACCACTTAAGGTATAGATGAAGAGGATGATTATAAAGAAAGAGCTACATATATGAACAATGAATCATATGATGTCATGACTCATGAGCAAGCCAACAAGAAGGAGAAAGTGGTGCAGCCTACTAAAATATCTAGGGAGCCTCCTATGGTCATTCCAGTGATTACAAAGAGAGGAGTTCCTATTCCAACTTCTTCCACACCCAAGGTAAGTTTTGTTGTTCCTTCCTCCTTTGTCTCTGCTCCTAAAATTTCTTGTCCTTTAAATGATAGAGTTGATAAGTCAAAAGTTTCAGCTACTCCTATCAATTATGCTCCATCTACCTCTGGTTCTTTTGACATTATTGACCATCTCAAGAAAACTAAGGTGCAGATCGCATAAGCTAAATTCTACCAAACCCATCCCAAGGCCTTTGCTGAGATGGTAGACATTTCAAACTCCAAATTAAAGCCTTTATCCCCTAGTTCTAAATATATCTTGCCCACTCCTTCTCCTTCATCTCAACCAAGCCTTGTGGTAGTATTCACTTCATCTGATGGGAAGATCAAACCATGCTATGTCACTCTCCTCGCTGGCCACAAACTCATAAATTTTGTTATTGATTCTGGTGCTTCAGATAATGTGATGTCTGCTAAGGTAGCTCATGCCCTAGGCTTAAACCTAACCCATGCTTTTGGTTCATTTTAATCAATGGAAAGTAGATAAGTGCCATTGGTTAGAAGGATCAAGGATGCACAAGTAGCCTTTTTTGCTTTACCAGAGAAGAGAGTATTAGCCACCATTTTGGTAACTGATAGTCCCCCTTCCTTCAGCATGCTACTGAGTAGAAAGTTTTCCAAAAATGTTGGAGGAGAAATCATGATGGATTGGTTACATTCTCTTATTCTAGTGAATGGGAAAATGAAGAAGCCACTTCCTGAGAAACAAACTGAATATATCGTGTAAAAAATACATGACCCAAAGGCACAAATACTTTATGTAGACATTGGTCATGGTAACTACATGATCATGTCACAAGATGAGGCTAACCATCCTAACGAAGTGCTTCTTGATCCTAATGGCGTTTGGATTTTGGAATTTGATGGGAGCTGCTCCTTAGCCGATTTTTGGAGCTGGTGTGGTGATTTTTTCTCCTGAAGGGAAAATTCACCCTTTCTCTTTCAAGATCTAATTCGAAAACACAAATAATAAAAGAGATTATGAGGCTCTCATCCTTGATTTAAGCATGGAAAAAGAGATGGGGATCAAGAATATCCTTTCTCATGGAGATGCAAAGCTGATTGTAAAACAGGTTAGAGATATTTTTCAAGTGAAGAATAGAAGGTTGAAACATTGCATGAATCTAGTTTGGGATTCCATTGAATTCCCTGATGTCTTTTCAATTGAAGCCATGCCAAGAAAAAGAAACACCATGGATGATTACTTGGATGTCTCGGGGTCTCTACTAATCCCTCATCCAAATTTCTCCCAAGATAAATTCACCACTGAGATGATTCATAGGCCTAGTGTTCCTGTCAATGCAAATAATTGGTTGGTATTTAATAATTACCAGCACTTTCTTTCATTCCTTATACTTAGAGATAATTTTGACCAGTTGTACTTTAAAGAAAGTGGAAATCTGCCTAGAGAGTGTGTGCCCCCAAATGAAGAAGATAACAAAGAAGAAATGGATCATGATGGATGCATAAAATTGAAAGGTAATAAGATACCTAAAGGTCTGGTAAGTTTGGAAGATTTATTTGATAAACATGATAGGTACATAAAGTCTAAAACTTCCAAAGGATCTCAACAGTATATTGAATGTGAAAAGATAAACAGTGGAAGTCTTAATGAACCCATGCTGGTAAACATTGGAAAGTGCTGCACACAAGAGGAGAGGGAGAAAGCAGTAGATCTGTTGAAAATGTATGTTAATGTTCTTACATATTCTTATGATGATCTGAAGGCTTTTCAGCCAAAAGAGATGCAACATTTCATTCCTCTAAAACTTGGGATCAAGCCCTTCCAGCAAAAGCAGAGGTAGTATAACCCTAAAATTGTTGATACAATCTTTCAAGAGATCCAAAAGTTATTGAAGGCTAAAATCATTTTCTCCATTCACCATTCAACGTGGATTGCTAATATTGTGCATGTTAGGAAGAACAATGTTGAGATCTAGATTTGTGTTGATTTTAGGAATATGAATAAAGACTATTTGAAGGATAATTATCCTCTCCCCGTAATGGATCAAGTGTTGCAGGCTATTACAGGTTCAGAAATGTTTTCCATGATTGATGGATTCTTAAGATATAATCAAGTAGAAGTAAGTGTTATAGATCATTATAAGACTTCCTTTACAACTCCTCGGGGCACCTTTTCTTATAGGAGAATGCCTTTTCACCTCATCAATGTTGGTGCCACATTTAAGAGGGAAATGGACCTAGGCTTTGGTAGTATCAAGGGATAATGGATAGTTTTATACCATGATGATCTAACTGTGTTTTCAAAAACTAGAGTTGATCGTTTCCAACACCTTGAAACTATCCTCCAAAAATGTAGAGAGCATAGCATCTTCTTGAATCCCAAGAAATTTTTCTTTTGTGTCACTGAGGGAAAATTATTAGTACACATTGTCTCTAAGGAGGGAATCGAGATTGATCCAAAAATATTCTAGATGATTCAGCAGATCCTTCTCCCCACAAGCAAGAAAGGTGTGCACTCTTTCTTTGGAAAGATCAACTTCTTGAGAAGATTCATACCTGATTTTTCTAAAATTACTTTGAACATAGCCCACATGATGAAAGGGAAACAAACTTTTGGTTGGTCCTTTGAAGGAAAGGTTGCATTTGAAGACATCAAGAGGGCTATAGCAAATACTCTCATTCTATTGTACTTGTTCCTGATACAACTATTAAATCCATTCTTACACAACAAGAATTTGGAACCAAGAGAGGAAATTGGGTAGCTAAAGTTCAGGAGTATGATCTTGACATCAAACCCTCCAAGCTAGTTTGAGGAAAGGGCTTATGTGAACTCATTGTTGAAGGAGTTGATGGCAAATTGTCTGAGGAGGAAGTTGATATCCCTTTTGTTCTTTTCCTCAGCTCAACTAATGAATGGTATGCTGGCATTGCACAATTTCTTACATATGGAGAATTTCCATTGCATTTAAGTTCCAAGGATAAGAGAGCCATCAAATTAAGACTTGCACAATATGTGTTGTGGGAAAATGCATTGTTCAAACAAGGCATACATGGAAGGTTTTTGAAGTGTGTTGACAAAGAGCAGCAAAATAAATTGTTCTCATCCTTTCATGACCAAGCATGTGGAGGTCATTTATCTTCTACTGTCATGGCCCACAAAATCCTCTGTGTTGGATATTATTGGCCTACCCTATTCAAAGATGCATCAAAGTGGGTAGGCAAGTGTGAAGCATGTCAAAACTTTATTGGAAGACCAAAATTGGCTGCTTTACCTCTCAAACCAGTGGTGGTTGAGGAACATTTTCAATAATTGGGGTTTGGACTTCATTGGGACACCCAATCCACCTTCAATTGCAGGGCATAATCATGTCTTGACTGCCATTGATTATTTCACCAAGTGGGTGGAAGCCATTCTAGTTAAAAGTACTAATTCTGAAGTAGTATGCAACTTCATCAAGGAGCACATCTTAATAAGGTTTGGGATACCAAATAAGATTGTCACTAACAATGCTTCCAATTTTTCTTCTGCTGATATGATAGATTTCTGCTATAGATATGGCATTTCCCTTACACACTCTTCATATTACTATCCCTAAGGGAATGGAAAAGAAAATTAAACTAACAAGAACTTGGTCACCATTGTGTTGAAGCTTGTTAATGACTCTCTTAGGAATTGGCATAAGAAACTATATGATTCTTTATTGGTAGATATGATTACACCTAAGAGAGCCATTAGAATGTCTCCTTTTCAAGTGGTATATGGAGTTGAAGCTCAGCTACTAGTGACTTTTGAACTGCTAGCCTTACATTTGATGAAGGTCATTGAGGATGTCAGCTTTACCAATTCATTGGACAAAATAATTATGTACCTCTAGAAGTTGAATGAAGACAGATTGCAAGTGGTTGACATAATATCAGCTCATCAACTCAAGGTAAAGGCTCTGTTTGATAAAAAGGCTAAACCAAAAAAATTTCAAGTGGGAGACAGATGTTCTTATTTGTGACAAAAGGCATGAACCTCGAGGAATCCATGGTATATTTGATTCCCTTTGGCTTGGTCCTTTTAAAATTAGACATTTTTCTAGTGAGAACTCTTTTTACCTAGATTACATGGATGGTTCTCCTCTCCCATTTCCTTATAGTGGGAAATTTTTGAATTTTTTCAAAACCTAGGAGTTTTGGTGGGTCCCTCTGTATATTTTGTATACTATTTTTCTTTCCTTACTTTTTTTTGGTTGGTTTCCTTTCTACGTTCTCTTCTATGTTGGTATTGCTTCTTTTTGACTCCATTTCCCATTGGTTAAGATACTAATTCGATATGATTTCCCAGAATTCTCTAAGGTTCTTGATTTTGCCTCTTTCCTCTACCAAATCATCCCCAGAAGGAGCCAGTTGTTTTCCTCTCATTTTTTCCCACCCTTTTGAATCTAATTTTGTGAAAATTGGAGCCCTGCCATAGAATAAATTTGTGTTTTAAACTCCTCAGATGCTCGGTTGTATTTCCCACAACGTTTTTAATTATAATTTCCTTAGTCTGCTACCGTTAAAACATTTTACCTATTTTCAATGAATGGGAAATAATTTTAATTCTACTTTTATGCCTTTTAAATGTGCGAGACCTTGCATCTTTCTCTTTTAACCTTTTTTAGAGAAAGAAATTCTTCATCGGGAGCATAAATAGCATTTTCCTATTTCCTACAACTTCCTACATTCTTTTCCCTATCAAATTACTGCTCGGAAAGGTGAAGCTTCATTTTTGCTTCTCATTGGATGCAGTTGGATGGGTTCCTTTTTTAACTTATTACTTTTGGTGATTTTGGAACAAATGTCAGATTTACCCCGCATCCTCGCTGGTCCCTGATTGGCTCGAGTAGTTTTGGGAAAATTTCGGGATGACGTATTCTCTAATGCATTACGGTGAAAGGGAAAAAAGTTCTAAAATGACTTGCGGCTCTGCCCAACTAAAAGGATAAATTTTGAGTTGAAGTCCACAAAAAATCAGAAACGGACACGTGTTCATGTTGAAATTCAATGGCGGAGGCATGGACTTTTAGGGGAAACGTTAGAATATTTCCATTTTCAAAACAAATTAAAAGCAAATCACGTCCCCACAACGGATCACGTGATGCCATGTGTTGAAGAATCAGAAAGGGATACGTGGCCATTTTTCAGTTCATAGGAACTTTGGTGGACCAATGGAAGACTTTGGGAATTTCAGCCTTGTTTCTGCAAAGGGTGAAAAGTTCTAAAATGGCCCACAGCCTCGCCCATGTGAAAGGAAAATTTCTAAGTTAAGGCCTGTAGTCAATCAAGAAGGGACACGTGGCCTATGTTAAAAATTCAACAGCGGGGGCATGGAATTTTGGGGGAAATGTTGTAATTTTTCCCCTTTCCAAAATAGATAAAGTATAAAATTGAAACACACCCCCACAACTAGTCAGGTGATGCCACGTTTTGAAGAATTGAATCATAATAGTGGGCCTACGGGGAAATTGAGAATTTGATCCTTTTTCACCAAAAGGTTAAAATGTTGCAAATTGAGCCGCGACCCCCTTTTCCAATCATGTTGTGCCACGTGTTCACATTGAAAAGTCAAAGAGGGCTGGTGGAGGATTTTGAGAATTTGAGATTTTTGTTAAAAGATTTTAAATGGCAACTTTGAACCGCTTTTCCTCAGCCACTCAGATGGCGCCACGTGTCCAACTTTTGGTGGAGCTACAGGGGGTGGAGCAAAATAAAAAATCACACTTTTTCTCCCAAATTTCAAGAAATGCAAATTTCTCCCCTAGGGCCATCATTGCTTGGATCTTGCCATGTGTAGGGTCCAAATTTGAAGGTAAGAGGGGAAAAAGATAGCCAAATGCACTCATCTAGTTGTTAACACCATTAACAAACTAGAGCTCTGTAAAACAAAAAAAATGGATCATTTTTCATTCTTTTTCTCTTTATTCTTGGTGTTTCTCCATGAGATGCATTTTTGGTTTATTATGGAGCCAAATCGACTAAGTTTAAAGGGATGTAAAGTTTGATCATCACAAAACGTAGTTTATCGGGCATACGTAATAAAAAGGGAGAAAACTTACCAGTAAGCACTTAAGTGCTATAAAATTCGTTAAAAGGTGGAAATGGCAGGACCATATGAAGAAGAAAGTCATGAGATGTCCCCTGCTAAAATAATCATGCTCAAACTGATGAAAAATTCACCTTTTTGAAACTTCAGTTTTCATGAGTGTGGTTTGTTTCATGTCACTTTCCAAAAGTAGATCTGCAACAAACATTATTCCTTTTGGATATTATTTTCTTGGGGAAAAAGTATGCATGTATACGGATTGTTATAAATATATGGTTTTGGCCATGAGGAAAAGGGGATTCTAGTTTTCTGGGATGGTTGTAAATTCAAAAGTAATTCAATACAGAAGTTCTTTTTTTTCTTATTTTCCTTTGTTATATATCTCTCTCTCTCCTGGCTCGATTTAATGGATCATTTGTTTTTCATTCAATAGAAACTTTGTGTTCTGGTCTGTGTAATCTTCAGAACTTTTTGTCTGCAGATTTTCATCGGTGGTGAAGTAATTGATCCTTTTCTATATTTTCTTGGTTCAATGTGAGTAGGGAGATACTCTGCTATCTATATTTCCCAAAAGCAGTTGTTGTTTTCTTCCTTCTCCTATCTCTTTATTCTTCCTTTCTTTCTGATTGATAATCTTTTAAATATGAAAACATTCCAGAATATCAGGGTCCAAACATTGAGAGTTGTATATCTGTACATTTATTTTTCCTGCTTTCAATAAGGGAACCTATCCCATTAAAGAGGAGGGACTTGTTGTCCCTTTACTGTGGTTTCAACCCATGTTACATTCTGAAACCCAACATGTTACAGAAATGGAAAGAAGCAAAAAATTGATGTATATTGTTGTCATAAATGTTAAATAGATTATTTTGTTTGAAATGATGCATTGGTAGTGTTGGTGCTCAATTTAATATCACCCCGTTTACTTTAAAAATTCTTCAATCTACGGGCTCTTTTATAATTTCTATCTCCCTGTATTGAGTCGTTAAAACTTTTTTCCTTCGTTTGGTTTCCATGATCAGTCCTTTCCTTTGGTCATGGATCACTTTAAGTCTAGAATTTGTTTTCTATTCCTTTATCCATGTGAAAGAATTTGTAACTTGGGCATAAATTCAGGTTTTTCCCCTTCCTTATGTTTTCTCCATAGTCACGTTTTGTTTTCCCTGTCAGTTTTTGTCCCAACGTCTATGGAAACGTGGTCCTTTCTAATTGGATGTGGCTCGGTAGGGAATTTTGAAACTCTAAGGCTTGCTTCAACTCAAGTCATGTCCACGTGGAGGGCATAAAATTCACCTCTTGGTTTGACCTTTTGATTTATGCCAGGGAGACACGTGGAGGTTTCTGATAGCCCTGCCTAGACTTAGACATTTTTTTTTTATGTGGTCGGTGCAGCTTTGTCAGACCATGGACATGTAGAGGGTCAGCGCTCATTTGAGGATCCGTCTCTGGGTCCTACCTTAGTAGTTGCACCAAGGAGACACATAACGCCTTCCATTGGTCCTTAAACATTTTCAACAACTTTGCTAGACTGAGACATGTGTGGTCAACCCACGATTTTTTAGGGTCTCTTCTTTTGGGAACCATCTCAAAGTTGTACCAGTGAGACATGTGGAGGCTTCTGTCGGCTCCTCTCTATACTTAAACTTTTCAAACAACTTTGTAAGTCCTGGGACATGTGGAGGGCCCGCTTCTTTTTGGGGACCTGCCCCTGTACTTTACTTTTAAGTAAGCACCGAAGGGACTCTTGGAAGTTTCCAGTCACTCTAACCTATCTTGAAATTTTCAATGGCCAATGAAACTTTCTCGGACCCTAGACACATGGTGCCTTCCACTGGTCCTTGATCTTTTTCAACAAATTTTCCAGACTGAGACACGTGATAAGCCCATGCTTGTTAGGGGTCTCCTCTTTTGGGTACAATATCAAAAGTGTGCCATTGATACACGTGGAGGATGCCGCTAGCTCCTTTTCTGCTGAGACACTTTCAAAGGCCAACAGGTAATTTTCTTGAGCCCATGGCACATGGAAGGCCCGCGCTTGTTTGGAAACTTGCCTATGTACTTTAAATTTGCATTTGCACCAAGGAAACACGTGGATGGCTCTAATATAAAGTTGAGAAAGGGGGAGAATTGACAGTTTTTGTACATTACATCTGATTTTGCCACCATTTTTTACTCCTAGACTCCTGGAGATGTGAATACGCATTGTTTTTCATCATTTTTTAATGAAATTCCATCGTCATTTTTGTCTGCATAGTGTAATTGAATGGATTTAGAGCTTAATTAATGAGTCCAACGATTGTAAATATTGATATTTTGAAGTTGGAATTACTCAGGCACTTGCAAAAATGTGAATTACAAGAGAAGATGGATGCAGAGAAGAGTTCCAAAGGAAAGAATGGGAAAAACATGAAATGATGGAGGTTACAGGCACAAAGGATGAAAAAAATTTTACCAGAGGAGATGACTGGGTGCCCCAGTTAAAAAATGATGGAAATATTTGCAATGATTCACCTTTTTGAACAACTAACAACTTTTTGTTGTATGTCTGTTAAACGTCACTTTCTGGAAATCATGAGACAAATTGGAAACAAAAAAAGGTTCCTCGAATATAATTTTCTTGGGGTGGAAGATTTAATGTAAATGTGTGTTATAAAAAGCATGCTTTAGTCATGAAAATTTGTAGGGGTTGAATTATTACAAGAAAATTTGATAAATCCCATCTTCATGAGAGACCATCGGAGAGACTTGTTAATCTCTTATGTTTTATATTTTATCATGTAAAGTTGGTTGAAAGTGTACACCCATTTAAAATATCTAAGACTATTCAAAGAAAATTTCCCCTGCTAGTGAATCTAATCAAATTTGAATTAATTTGTGTTAATCTTGGGCAAATTTATGTCTGCTTTATTTCAGAATGTCTGCAAGTAGTTTTTCTTGTTCCTATTGCAATCTTGTGTTAAAATCCCTCCAAATCACATAGGATCTCATCCTTGTGATAGTTTAGTGGCATTTGGAATTTCATTAGGAGAAGATCCTTCATCAGGCTGTAATGAGATAAACAATTTAAAATCACTTTACTGTCATTTTGTTGATAAATATTATGTGTAAGCCTTTGAGTGTATCTTAGGCATTAAGAACCAAGCGTGAAGAGCCTTCGTGCTAAATTCTTGGAGATTGTGTGAAACCATGCAAATATAGGCCCCCATTGATGCACACCTTATTGTTGAAGGAATATTTTTAGCTATTCTGAAGCTTTCTATCATTTAATTTTCCAATTGTTGTGAAGGTTTTCAAAGAACTAGCAAAATCAAGTTTATCCTGCTTAATCTCCCACCAAAAATTATTCAAAAACAATGAATCCTACCTGAAGTAACCCTATTTTACCTATATGTCCACAAATGAATAAATTATACTGCCAAAATATGTAGAAGCAATCTAGATTCCATAATGTCTCTAGTAACATTAACCCTGTTTATAAAATATCACCATTCTTTAGAAATGACAACTTGCGAGAGTTAAATTGTGGTACATTGATCATATTTTCTTAGGGTCTCCTTTCAAATTTTTACAAAGAAGGATATCTTCATTCTCCTTCACCAATAGAGGTTACAAAAAGGGTCCTCTCACCCTGTTCGAAAGGCATGGCCTAATGTATTGAGGATAGATCAAATCCTTAATGAAGGTGCTATCCATTTCTCCAGTGCTTGATTGATAAAGAGTCAGTTGAATTGCCTCCTTTGCTACAAAATGACTCATAATATGACCCGTCTGTCTCTTAGTGTCTTGCTAAATCTTTGATGTTGCTCGGTTTCTAAGGGAGAATCAATTATGGATACCAACACTTTTGGTGCACCATTGTCGGGGACATGAAGGTGTGTGAAAAGTTTGAACACCAACAACAATGCATATAGACCTTGTTAAATGCTTCTTACAAATTTTAAAGTGTAAATACATTATTTAAATTTCATCCTTTGTTGAGATTTATAAGAATCGAGCAAAGTTACAAGTTCTATGTGCAATATTTCAAGTTTCTGTTGGTTTTTGCACTAATTTTACATCATCAAATTTGAATACAGGTAAAGAAAGGTTAAATTTGTGAAGCTTTACATGAATTTAGTGTTAACAGACATTTGACAAATCAATTTTAGTGCATTTACACAACTAAGGTGAAAATCCTTAGTGGCGACTCCGTGTTGAATTAATTTTTGATAACTACTTATGTCTTAACCTCTGTCAATTGAAATTTATCACTAATCTTTGCAAAGCTATAAGGAAGAAGATATTTCTTTGTTAAATACCTTGCTAGAAGGTTATTTCCAGAATTGGGAAATATAAATTCTGAAGGAAGAAGAATTTGGAAATTTGTTTGGAGATCAAAAATCAAGAAAAGAGTTATCAATTATGGAAATTGATCATCCTGTCATTGAATATTTCCATACTTCCTCAAGTGCTTCTGAATCAGGTAGTCTTTTTATAGATCTGAATTCTCCAACTTGGAGAGGGTCCTTCTTGTGTATTTGGAAATTTTGTGTCTCATTCCATCCCTGTGTTCTCCAAAGCTGATAGGATCTTCCAAGAAACAGAGTTTCTAGAGAACATTCATTTTGAGAATTACATTCTCGTGCCCCACAGAACCCTCACTCCTCATCATTTTGTTTCTCCTATAAGATCACCTCCCCAAAACAATATGGCCCAGCCCCCACTTAGACCTCTATTTTTTAACACTTTTGTTTCTATACATTTTAGAGGTATGGTTGGATATCCAAATGATGTGCCCCGAGATGTAAGAAATAGACTGCCTAAATTTCAAGGAAATAATGTTATTACTAGTGATCAACACTTAAATATTTATTTCAATATGATGGAAGAATTTGAGATTGAATTTGAGGATGAGTACAAAAATATTGTTTATTCATACTCCAGAGGAGGATGCATGAGACATGTATAAATCTTTTCCAGAATACTCCATTGATCCATGGACATAAATGAAGAATTCTTTGAGATTACAGTAGGGAGATAAAACACACCCTAGGTTTAAAGGCTTTTATCAGAATTAGAAAAGGTGAAAACATTAAAAGGAATCCTAATGAATCTATTCATAACTTCAATACAAGGTTCAATAAGACCTTGAATTGGCTACATGTGATCCTGTGGCCAAGTGATGTTCCCTGTTTGATAAAATACTCTAATGCTTTTGATAAGAAGGTTGCTTATTATTTGAGGGATAAGAACCCAAAAACACTGAGGCAGGCATTCACCATGGCTTTGTAGATTGAAAACAATATCAACGCTATTGGTAAGCCTCCTAAGAGGGAAGGTATCAAGCTGATCAATCCATAGAAGCCTCAATCAAGTAATTCTATGGATCTGGAGGATGTTGTGAAAACTTTGGTCAGAGTTGTTAAGGAAACATCCTATAAACTGGCTAGGGAAGAGAAGGGGGTTGGACAATGTTCCTAAGGTCAACATAACCCATCACAAGGTCAAGAAACATTTTCAAATCATCTTAGGGGTGATCAAATATTTGATGACAGAGGTAAAGAACCCATGGGGTTGGGAAATAAACAACCCCAAGCCCATAAGAATAGAATCGTGCTTGATCCTTTGACTACTAGAGTTGTTGTTGTGGAAAAAGCCAATGAAATTGAGTGGTGTGATAGATGTTTCTTACCACATTCCCCATGTGATGAAGACAAAGAAGTTGAGGAAGTTGATGATGACATTGATGATGATGTGTACATGATGGGGTGCTCTAAAAACTCATGGAAAGGAGGAACTTTGACTGAATTAATCAGTGCCAAAACTGCTATAGATTTATGGGATTACACCCAATGGGTATCACCGCTTCCTCCCTCTCATACTTTTGAAATAGGTATGGTACAAGCTTTTGAATTTCCTAATAATGATTTTGAATACTTAAGGGAATTAATGATTAAAAAGTATAATGGAGGAATCCCTTCTGAGGAGGATAGGAAGTTGTTAATGAATGTTGAGGTTTCCCAAGAAAAAGAATATAACACTAGGAGTAAAGTTTTCAAATTTGTAAGGCCTGAGGCCAAATCAAAGAATCCATTTCTCACCAATATCCTAAAAGAAACTCATAAGAAAGATACATCTGGAAAAGGCCTTCTTTCCCTAAACAGAACTGGTATCCCTTCCCATGCTTAAACCGAGAAAAATCCTTTACTGTCAGATGATTTTTTTAGTATCCCTCCAAATATTGCCTTTTCCAAATACGTTCCTTATGACATTTTCCAAGTCTTGAGTCAAATCAAGATTTCTATTCCAATTTTTGAGCTGCTTAGGATTCCTGAGCACAAGAAAAGGGCATTTGAGTATTTCGAATTGAAAGAAGAAATGATTACCCAAGACAGAAATGTAAACAATGTAGAGACTCCTCCTACCATTGCAGAGTTGGAAAAACCCCAAGTGCTAGAAGAATTAGGTGAGCCACCTAAAGTATATTTGGGAACATCCTTGGTTGATTCCCAGTTGAATGTAGATCTATTTTTCACTACTCTGATTATTAAGGAAAAGTTGTTACACAACTGTATGTTTGATTCTGGAGCATTATGCAATTTTATTCCTCTTGAGGTCATGAATGAATTAGATATCAAAGTACCAATAGCTTATGGGAAGTGCACTGTCATGGATTCCAGAGAGGTGTCAATGGTTGGATGTGTCAAGGGTTTGATAGTGCAACTTGCAGCCTACCGAGGCAAGAACTTAAAACTATATGTTGTTATTATTGATTGCCCGTCTAGATGGGGAATGTTGTTATCAAGAAAATTGGCTGCTAGTGTGGGTGGGAGTGTGCAAATACATATGTACTTTTCCACTATACCTATTGAGGGCAGCCTTGTAAATTTGTATGGTGAAAGGAAAATGCTACATCTCATTGAGGATCCCAATAATGCTTCCTATGAAGTGTTATACGATAACATTTATGCTAATAACTTTATTGGATTTGCTAATGGTAAAGAGCACAAAATTGGTCAATGCAAGTCTCTCGATCAATTAGGTTCTCCTTGGACTTTGTTGTTTGATGGGGCTTGCTCTAAATTTGGAAATGGTATTGGTATTTTTTTGATATCTCCAGGCTAGAAAGAGTTTGTTTTCCCTTTTAAACTCAACTTTTAATGCACTAACAATATTGTTGAATATGAAGCACTGCTCTTGGATCTAAGGATTACATGGAAATATAGTGTTAGAGACATCATTGTCAAAGGAGATTCATAGCTAATTGTCAAGAAGGTTAGAAAACCATATGCAACAAAAAATTAGAGAGTGAAGCAGTATAAGCATGCAGTCTAGTATTTCATTGAAATGTTTGACTCCTTCAACATAATACATCATGATAGGAAGTAAAATACTCTAGCATACAAATTGGCTGTACTGGGGTCTAGATTTGAAAATTGTACTGAATCACCCTATTGTGAGTATAATATTTAGATATTAACTAGGCCATCTATTCTTGGCAATGTTAAACACTAGCAAGTGTTCAAAGATGATGCCCAGGTGTACATTTTTTTGCATAAACAAGGAAAATTTGTTGATCAACGTATAGATTGGGAGCCAATGGTTTGTGGGGCTAATGGAAAGGAGACTTTATTTGGTAAATACATCATTTAGTTGAAGACTAATACTATTCCCAGTGGTTTAGTAGCACTTGAATCAAACTTTGATATTGTTGATTGTATTGTCAACAGACACATGTCATCCTTGAGGGATGTTGAAGAGCTCGACCTAGGAATGAAGGATAAACCACGTAAGATCTGGCTAGGTAGAAATCTTAGCAAGGAAGAAAATTAGTCGTATGTCCAATTGTTAAATAAGTACAAGGAATACTTAGCATGGTCTTATTATGAGCTGAAAGCATACAGAGAGGATATTTTGCAACACAAAATTCCCTTCGAATATTCTTCCAAGTTGTTTAGGTAAAAATAGAGGCCAATCGATCCACTCCTTTCCCTGAAGATGCAAGAAAAATTGAAAAAGTTGAGGAATGGAGGAATCACAAAGCCCACAAGGTATTCATCATGGGTTGCAAACTTAGTACCTATTAGAAAGAAGAACGGATATATAAGGTTGTGTGTAGAATTTAGAAACTTGAATAGAGCATCAATGAATAATAACTACCCTCTTCCAAATATGGAAAATATGTTAAAGTTGGTTACTAGTTTGGAATTTTTATCCACCTTGGATGGTTTTTCTGGATATAACCAGGTGGTTGTGACAGAATCAAAGTGAATCAAGACTACCTTTACCACTCCTTGGGGAACATTTGTATATGTCAAAATGCCTTTTGGTCTATGAATGTTGGAGTGAATTTCCAAAGAACAATGGATGTAGCTTTCTTTGGATATATTAATGATTTCATTGTTGTATATCAAGATGATGTGACTGTTTTCTCCAGAAAAAGGATTGACCACCTGCAACACTTGGAAATTTTTTTGTTAAGATGCATGGAGTATGGTATTTCACTAAATCCCAAGAAGTGCCATTTTGGAGTTCAGAAAGAAAATCTTCTTGGACACATTATGTCAAAGGAAGGGGTCATGATTGATCCTAAAAGGGTAGAAGCCATCAGCAAAGTCCCTATTCCAAGAACCAAGAAGGGAATTCAATCCTTTTTGGGGAAGATTAATTTTATTGGGAGATTTATCTCTAACTTTTTTGAACTAACTATCCCAATCACTAGCATGCCCCTATTTTAGTAGCTCCAGATTAATAGAAGGATTTCCAAATGTTTTCTTTTACTTCAAAAAGTACTATTTCGTCTGTTTTTTTGCAGAAGGATGATGATGGAGCTGAAACACCAATTTCCTTTTTTAGTAATGCATTACAAGGAGGTGAGCTAAAGTATACTATCATGGAGAAGAAGGCATTTTCTTTGGTAAAAGCAACAAGTGTCTTCATGCCATATATTCTAAGTTCTAAAGTCATTGCTTATGTTCTCCACACCATGGTGAAATATATCCTATCAAAAATGGAGGTTTCAAGCAAAATATGTCGATGGGTAAAAAAATTACAGGAGTATGATATAGGAATCCAAACAATAAAATTGGTCAGAGGTTTAGGATTGGCAAAACTTATGGTAGAGAGAAATCTACAGACAATTGAGGTAAATGAAGTTGAAGAAGAAAAGTTGAATGTCCTTGAAAAAATGATAACTTTTGAATGGTACAAGGACATCATTTTTTATCTCAAATATCTATAGTGCCCTGAACATTTGAGCAAGAATCATAAAATAGCACTTAAGTTAGCTTCCCCAAAAATACATCATTACTAATTTTGGTTTATCTTGGAAGAATCCTAAGGGAATTCTCTTAAGATGCATTACTAAAGATAAAGCCCCTAAAATAATTGTTGATCTCCATGGAAGATTTTGTGGGGGGCATTTTACTAGAAGAGTCACAACTCATAAAATATTAAGGGCTTGTTATTGGTGGCCAACTCTTTTCAAATATAAAACTCTATTGGTAAGAAAAATGTGAAAGTTTCCAATGCTTTTCTGGAAGACTAAAATCTTCAGAGCTCCCTTACTTTACAACATGTATTAATTGAAGCCCCATTTAAGAAATGGGGAATGGACTTCATTGATGAGATTTCAGATCCTTCAAGTGCTGGCCATAAGTGGATTTGAGTAGCCAATGATTACTTCACCAAGTGGGCGGAGGCAATCTCCACCAAGAAATCAACTCACCAAATTGTCATGGATTTCATTTTGAATCATATCATTTGCAGGTTTGGAGTGCCTACTAAGATAGTTGTTGATAATGCCATGAGCTTTTGGGATAAACATTTGGTGGCCATGTACCATGAATATGGGATCAATTTGAAATATGCTTCTAATTATAATCCCCAATGAAATGGACAAGTAGAGTCCAACAATAAAAAACTATTGAATATAATTAGAAGAACTTTGGAGTTTAACAAACAGAAGTGGGGTGAGAAGTTGAAGTTTTTTGTTTGGGAATATCAAATAACTGTTAAACAAGCTACTAGAAAAAGAACATTTGAGTTGGTGTATGGAACTCAAGCTCTTATGCCCCTGCATATGCAATTGTCTTCATTTCAATTTCTTCAACAACTGGAAGATCAATCAGTTAGTCCCTATACTTCTCGCATCAATCAGATTATTGAGTTAGATGAAGAAATAAGGGCATCCCATCAGAGGCATGTAAGATTCAGAAATAAATTGAAGAATTTGTTTGATAAGAAGGTGACTCCAAGAGATTTTAGTGTGGGATAACTTTTTCTATTGTGGGATAGCAAACACAAGGATAAGGGAAAACATGGAAATTTTGATGCATTGTGGATGTGCCCTTATTCAATTGACATTAGAATTGGTGAACATACCTTCTTCTTAAAATACCTAGATGGGGAGTTGCTTGATTTTCCTATTAATTGCATGCATTTGAAACATTACCTTGATTGATTTCTCAGAATCGAGGTATGCACCATTGTATAGTGTATAGTATTTTGGTTTCTTTCTTCTTTCGTGTTTTTCTATTTTGGTTTATCCTTGTCCTTAGCGGTCATTTTTGTTGGTTTTTCAGTTTGTTCCTGGAAGTTTAATTCATGACTATATTGCCCAATGGTTTATTTTTGGCACTTGGTCTGCTATTTGTTCTTGTGGCACTCGCTGGGAGTGCCCATCCCTGATTTGGAGCTGATGTTGGTGCTTAATTTGATCTCGCCCCGTTTTCTCTAAAAAATCTTAAATCTGTAGGCTCAGTAGTATTGATGTGTGAAAAACTCCATCCTTCATTAGGTTTCCATGATTAGTCCTTTCCTTTGGTCGAGGATCACTTTTAGTCTAGAATTTGTTTTCCGTTCCTCTATCCATGTGAATTAATTTGTAACTTGAGCATAAAATCAGGTTTTTCCCCTTCCTTCTATTTTTTCAACAATCACATTTTGTTTTCCCTGTCAATTTTTGTCCCAACATCTGTGGAAACTTTGTCCTTTCTAATTAGATGCAGCTTTGTGGGGCATTTTGAAAATATAAGGCCCACTTCAACTCAAGTCTTGTCCATGTGTAGGGCCTGTGCTGATCTGAAAATTTGCCTCTTGGTTTGACCTTTGGATTTGCACCAGGGAGACACATGGATGTTTCCGCTAGCCCTGCCTAGACTTAGACATTTTTTTCATGCAGCCGGTGTATCTTTGTTGAACCATGGACATGTGGAGGGCCAACGCTCATTTGAGGATCTACCTCTTAGTCCTACCTTATTAGTTACACTAAGGAGACACGTAGCACCTTCTGCTGGTCCTTAAAAGTTTTCATCAACTCTGTCAGAATGAGACACATGGTCAGCCCGTGCTTGTTTAGGGTCTCCACTTTTACGGCACCATCTCAAAGTTACGCCAGTGAGACACGTGGAGGCTTCCGCTGGCTCCTCTCTATACATAAACTTTTCAAGTAACTTTCTAAGGCCTAGGACACATGGAGGGCCCGCGCCTATTTTGGGACCTGCCCCTTAAGTTTACTTTTAAATAAGTGCCAAAGGGACACTTGGAATTTTTCACTCACTCTTCCCTTGCTTGGACTTTTCAATGGTCGATGAAACTTTCTCGAACCCTAGACACATGGTGCCTTCCGCTGGTCCTTAAACATTTTCAACAATTTTTTCAGACTGAGACACATGGTGAGCCTGCGCTTGTTTGGGGTGTTTGCTTTTGGGCACCATATCAAAATTGCACCATTGAGACATGTGGAGGATTCCACTAGCTTCTTTTATACTGAGACATTTTCATAGGCCAAAAGGCAATTTTCTTGGGCCAAGTTCATGTGGAAGGCCCGCGCTTGTTTGGAAACTTGCCTCTATACTTCACCTTTGCAGTTGCACAAAGGAAACATGTGGATGGCTCTCATCTAAAGCTGAGAAAGTGGAAAATCGATGGTTGCTATGCATTGCATCTGATTTTGCCACAATTTTTTGCTCCAAGACTTTTGGAGATGCAAATAAACATTGTTTTTCATCATTTTTTTATGAAATTCCCTGTCATTTTTTGTCTGTAAAGTGCAATTGAATGGATTTATAGCTTAATTTGTGAGTCAATTATTGTAAATATTGATATTTTGAAGTTGGAATTTCTTAGGTACTTGTAAAAATGCAAATTACTAGAGAAGATGGATGCAGAGCAGAGTTACAAAGGAAAGAATGGGAAAAAGATGAAATGATGGAGGTTGCAGGTGCAAAGGATGAAAAACCTGTTGCCAAAGGATATGAATGGGTGCCCCAGCTAAAACAATGATGGAAATATCTACAATGATTCACCTTTTTGAACAACTGACAACTTTTAGTTATAAGTCTATTAAACATCACTTTATGGAAATCATGAGACAAATTGGTAACAAACAAAGGTTCCTTGAATATTATTTTCTTGGGGGGGAGGGAATCTTTAATGTAAATGAGTGTTATAAAAATCATGATTTAGTCATGTGAATGGTCGGGGGTTGAATTGTTACAAGAAAATTTGAGAAAGCCCATCTTCCTGAGAGACCATTTGAGAGACCTGTTAATCTCTTATGTTTTAGATTTGATCATGTCAAGTTGGTTATAAGTGTACAACCATTGACAATCTTTAAGACTGTTCAAAGAAACTTTCCCGTGCTGATGAATCTAATCAACTTGAAATTAATTTGTGTTAATCTTAGGAAAATTTGTGTCTGCTTTATTTCAGAATGTTTGCAAGTAGTTTTTCTTGTTCCTATTGCAATCTTGTGTTAAAATCTCTTTGAATCACATAGGATCTTGTCCCTGTGATAGTTTAGTGACATTTGAAATTTCATTACAAGAAGAGTTGTCATCATGTAATGAGATAAACAATTTAAAATCACTTTACTGTCATTTTGTTGATAAAGATTTTTTGTAAGCCTTTGAGTGTTTATTAGGTGTGAGGAACCAGGGGTATTTAATGTTTAATTGAGTCTTTAGCTTGAGCCTTTGTGTTAAATTCTTGGAGATTGTTTGAAACTATGAAAATATGGGCCTCCATTGATGCACACCTTCTTGTTGAAGGAATATTTCAGCTATTATGAAGCTTTCTATCATTTAGTTTTCCAATTTTTGTGAAGGTTCTCAAATATCTAGAAAAATCAAGTTTATCCTACTTAATCTCCCACCAAAAATTATTCAAAAACAATGAATCCTACCTGAACTACCCTTGTTTTCCCTGTATGTCCACAAATGAATAAATTCTACTACCAAAATATGCAGAAGCAATCAGGATTCCATAATGTCTCGAGTAACCTTAACCCTGTTTAAAAAATATCACCATTCTTTAGAAGTGACAACTCGTGAGAGTTAAATTGTGGTGCATTGATCATATTTTCTCAGGGTATCCTTTAAAATTTGTGCAAAGAAGGATATCTTCATTCTCCTTCACCAACAGAGGTTACACAACGGGTCCTCTCACCCTAGTCAAAAGGCACGGCCTAAAGTAGCGAGGATAGATCAAATCCTTAATAAAGGCGCTATCCATTTCTCGAGCACCCGAGTGAAAAAGAGCCTGTTGAATCACCTCCCTGGCTACAAAACGACTCATAATATGATCTGTCTATCTCTCAGTGTCTTGCTAAATCTGTGATGTTTCTCAATTTCCAAGGGAGAATCAATTTGGATACCAACAGGTAGTAGAAAAATCAATAATATTAAAAGTAAATTTATCTCTTTCTACTCTTGGTATTGAAAGAAAATTTGTTAAATAAAATGAAAATGATTCTTGTAGATGTTGTTATTAATAAAATATAAAATGTTTTAAATTGAGTAAATTGTTACTATAGAATGAATAGATTATTTAAAACCTTGCAAATGGAAAACTTAGACATATGAAATTAAGCTCAGAATGACCTTTAGAACACCCTAATAACTTTTTCTTATAGAAAATTCTTGGTTTTGAAGGTTTTGTTCATAAGGAATAGGACCGCCACCCTATGCAGAGCAGCGGTCTCATAACTATCTCTCAGGCAAGGCGACGGTCCCAGGACCACTGGCCTGCTTTGGGTGATGGTCCTGTCACTAACTACGGAAAATGGAAATCCACGTCTATGTAATTTTTTACTTGGTCAAAACAGAATTTCTATGCTTGTAAAATTTAGAGAAAACCTCCAGCGAAAAAATAAATGGCTAAATCTAAATGTTTAAAGAAAATAAAACCTACAAATGGTGAATTAAAAATACTATTTATCAATTATGTCAATGGGGGTAGGGTTTTCCCCAAATAGAGAACCCAAAATACAAATAACCATGGAATAACTCCATATTAGGAGTGGAAACCCCTTCAATCTTGGAAGGAAAGAATTTACAAGTGATAAATCTATAAACTTAATTATGCTAAGTTTTATTTTGGTAAATCCCTCCATAGTTTCTTCCTCCCTTGCTCCCATGGCTTCCTTTGCTCCAACCTCCAAATTTAACAAGAGAAAATAGACCAAATGTGGAGAGTAGGGTAAAGAAAAGGTTTTAATAAGAATTCATAAGGAATTTTAGGGCTAGTTTGGAACCCTAGGATCTAGTGGCCACAATTCGATTGATCCAAGGGTTGAGGATCAACCCTAATTTTGTTTAGTAGGAATTATTTTTATAAATGTTTTAAATAAACTTTAAATGTATGTGTAGATGGGGTAATGGGGTCATTTAGATAATCAGGTGTGCAAAGTCATTAATTTAATTCCTAGTGTGTTCTAGAAAAACTAATGAAATGAACATTAAGCTATTAGAATAATGAAACTAAAATAACTAAGTATAAAGTTTATCTATTTTGGTTTTAATATTAATTAAAAAGGGAGAAAACACTTAACCAAGTAAAATAAATTATGGCACCTTCCACATTGATGTTAATTAATTGACCTTAGAGATAAATTAAGAATATTTAATTATTTAACCTAGACGTGATCCTTTCTTTGTAAA
Source organism: Taxus chinensis (assembly GCA_019776745.2). Taxonomy (NCBI): domain Eukaryota; kingdom Viridiplantae; phylum Streptophyta; class Pinopsida; order Cupressales; family Taxaceae; genus Taxus; species Taxus chinensis. Next base: position 795,124,178 of record CM034148.1, on the reverse strand, counting down.
GTAGAGATCATTGGTGAAAATTAATTTAATGTACACTAGGGATTGACACCCTTGAAACATTTTAAACTTAAAACAAAACAAAAAATTGCCACAATTTTTGGGATAAGTGTTAGGTTTTAACATGTTCCTAGAACGTCATTTTTGTAGACGTTACAGCTCTCTACACTATTTCATGCAATTTCCATCGGATCATCCAAAAAACCAGAAAATTATAGAGATCTCTTCACATACATTTAAGCAGAAGTGGTCAAAGGCTAGAGGAGACAAAGAATTTCCTCCCTACACTTATTCATCAAAAGTGGTGTGAGATCACCCAAAAAATTTGCAATAGTACTTTATATCCTTTTACACCCTTTTCTCTACCTGGATCAGGTGAACAGGTTCTACTTACACTTTCATTTTAGTGTATTTTACATAGCGTATTTGACATTTACATACATACATATTTGACTACTTGATTTTTTTCTCCTTGTAGGACCAACCATATGAGAAACAAGCAGTCAAATTTGGGGTAACAAGAACATCAATAGCAATTACAATAGTGCAATGAGGACACACAGCGATGAAAATTACCTTTCCTAACAATGTAGGTAGACTACACACCGCAACAGCTACTCATTCATTTCACTGTATGTTCACTCTCATCGCTTTTTTTCTATGCATATTTCTCATCTATAGTTTCCACGCTCCCCCATCTTTTTAGCATTCCACAATTTTGACTAATCCTTGGGCACATTTTCTACTACAGTTTACATGGATATTAGGTACGTATATTGATCTAATTTATTTTACTGAGCTTTCCGCTCACCAACATAAAGTGGGGGAAAAATATAGTCATAAAATCATTCATTTTAGGCATTATTTAGCTTGGTATCATATTACTATTTAGAAGGTTCTTAAGTGAAGAAATTAGTAATTAATCCCACCTTTTACCCATCTTATTTTACCTTTTATTTTGTCATTACCATGTATTTTCATATGCATGCCCAACTATTTAATCATTTTACCATCAATTTAGGATAAACCATGGTGCCCATACCTGTACTAAGGAAAGTCGGGGCACTGTAGTCCCACCTACGGCACCCCAATCCTTGTTTTACTTTACCACCTATTTCTGGACTCTTTCTAGCAATTTTTCATCCTTATCTTTATCCTAGTCAGCCATGTCAGGATTAATTAAAAAATTAGATCAAGATAACCCTATAAATATAAAATTATAACACAATAATGAGAGTCCTAGCATCACTTCCTACTACCACTCCATCTAGAGTTGCATCCATTGCATCAATTACATCCACATAGTTCCATGCACCAAGGATAGGATATCTGCATCATCACACATCAACGTAGGGGGAGGGATTCTATTTTATTTCATGCACACATGCTAGTACATTTTCTATAGTTATTATTACTCGTTACTTCGCAAAGTGGGACTAGCACAAGAGCTCCTAGTGAATTCCACACACACACACCAACAATATATTTGGGTCAAATATGTAGTACAATGCTCATATTAGTAATCCCATTGTTGTGGCAGTTGAGGTCATTCCAACCCATTCATTTTGCACTTTTTAATTTAGGTTTTTTGATACTTATTTGTCTTTTATATGTCATTCCTTCATCACATATTATTTTATGCATATAACGTAGTTCGACATATCCATTACAATAGATAGAGAATATTTTAGGGTACCTTGCAACATTGAAAGAATCAAATTCTAAGATTTTACAGAGACCAAGGTGCCTATTTTGTAGACCAGGGCACCCCAAGGTGCCCCAATACCCTTGTAGGTGTTCCAGTCCATTCAGATCCTCAAGATCCGGCCTTTGTGGGAATTCTGTACAATTTTTCTTGCTTATGGAATCAACATTTAGACATGTGACCACCTTCCAATAGTCTTTAGCAATCAACTAAGTCTTGTAACACTTGCAAAAAAAACACACATAGATAAAAAAAAATTGAAAAAAAAACTCGGATAACTTTTTTTGACTTGCTAGGAGTTTACACGTCAATACTGATGTCTAGAAGGTCTACGACCAACTCTTAGTAAGCTTGACACAATGTTGACCACATAGGCAACAAGGAAACATACAACACCCATCATCAACAATTCACTTTTCTCTTCCACAAGGCACAACATAATAGGCCATCCACAATACACACTTACAGTTAAGGACATCCCATAGAGTAAAATCCTTGAAGGTTATTTATCTACTAAAAACTTCTTTCTTTTATACTATTGCCTAATTATCTTAAGACCAAGTTTTCTAAAAGAGGACCTTCTATAATATGTCGATAACTTAACTTAATTCATTGATTTATAAAAGACATTTTCCATTCCTCACAAGGTTAATTAATCATACTCAAGCCACTGAAACTTATTCCACACCTCCATAACATAGGTGACAAGCACAAGCTCCATTTGAGGGAAAGTACCACTTAGTTTCAGAACTACCACCTCCTTGCAAGGATCAAACATTAAACAACAAAATAAGAGGAGATTACAAAGCTTTGGAAGAAGCTAGAGGAAGGAGATCAAATTGGATTCATCTTTAAGGCCTCATTAGTTATTAGTCTGGATTTTATTGGCTAAGAATCTATCCATAATGATTAAAGGTTTCATTTAGGCTTCTCCCGATGAGGTTGACATAGGTATAAAAATTACGTTTTCAAAGGGTGAGCTAGATTGAATGGTTTCTAATTAGTCTCCTCCTACTTAATATAACCTCATTACCTTCCAAAATCTAAACATTGATTTCACCTTAAGGTTTTTTTAAGAACTCACCAAGAAAGAGAATAATGTTCATTAGTTTAACTAGGGTTAGTAAGGTATATAATTTTTCTTTACAAAAGAAAGTTTCTTCTTTGATCACTTAATGGCTCAAATGTTATCAAGTAGATCACAACTACATTATCCTTATTTTTTTGAATACTTTTATAAGGATTACTAACCCACTTTATTATGCCTAGGTTTACATTTATGCCATGACCTAGAGGGATCTACTACACAAAATTTTAACTCAAAGATATGTTTATCATTACCCTTTTTGTGAAACTATACATGGTTACACATTTTATCCAACACGACATACAAACCCAAAGATGGCAAAGGATTCTAATGAACTTTGACTTGAAAACAAAAAGGTAACAATATTGGTCATATCCAAGCTAAGCTATCTTTCAATTTTCTATAATACAATTAATTACTCAAACAAAGTTGTGATCTGGTTATATTATTTACAATATTATTTACAAGTTCCATTTTAAGACACTTACAACAGCATTACCCATAGTACAAATTGGGCCCTTCAAACTTTCCAAACAAACAAAATTTTAGAGTCTCTCAAAAAATTTAAGCACACACAAACAAACAAGCTTTGAAGAAACACTGATGCAACTCTCCCTTTTCTACCCACGAAGGCCATCTATACATTTATAGCCTGAGTCAGTTCACGAGAACTGAGCATGATAAAGACTACACATATGAATAAGTATGCTACCATTAACAATATCATAAAATGAACCTTCTATTTAATGAAATAGTGCTAAGCTCTAAACCTCTAAAACTTCTTTAATCATGCCAGAAGATTTAGTATTTTCACATAAGAATGAAGCCATGAAAAGTTGTTATGAACATTGTTCCTAAAACAACCAAAAGTCTAACCATCATTCTAGTAGGGGTCAATGACCCAGATGAGTTCGAAACATAGTGATGAGTGTATTGGGATGTCAATCATGTAATCATATGTATTATATGATTGAAACCCAATACTCAAACATCAATCAACATTTCCTTAAATAAGCCATAAGATCTAATAGATTTAAAATTTAGGACTTCAACATCACATACTAACCACTATTTTTCCCCTTCCAAAGAAAAATTTACCCCACAACATGCCTACACCTAATTTATTGAAAGGAACATACGAAGTAAGTTCTAAAAGAAAAACTCACCATAAGATCATCTTACCATGCTATGTACAATAGTCAAAAGTATGATAAAATAAATAACCCGTATTGAGTAAATAAAACAATTAAAATAAATCTAATGCCACTGTCTTACCAAGATTTAAATTACAGACCAATCAATTAATTACCCTTGAACCTATATCAATAAAATTTAAGCAAACCATCCCAAAGGAACCAGTATGATGATGTTACACAAAATTGCACTTAGTCATATCTCCTCCATCAGATAACCAAATATCCTAAGCTTCCTTAATCTATTCCAACACCCTCGTTTGAGACAAGTACCTTAAAAGAACTAAAACACAAATCCATAAATTAAACAAATAAACCCTCTCTCTTATTTCTTTTGAATAGTAGCATATTATTTTATCTCGCCACTCCTAGGTACCTCCATCTCTCAATCAAGAATATAATAAATAACCAAAGTCTTAAACAAGGTGAAACTTTCCTTAGTCACGTTTACACACAAGATTCACAACCTTCACAAAAATGAACCCAGATTTAGACTATCGATATACTTGTTATTTTTCTATTTCAGTCATACACTAAACTAAATTCCAATAAACAATTTATTCAAACAAAATAGTCAACGCCGGGCGATTGTAAAATCCACCATCACAGGGCCAATATTAACATACGAGTTTCCCAAAACCGATTTAGACTTAAATAAAAGTGTAAATCCATTAACAAGCCAAACAATTGGTGTAAAAGGTGTCACCCACTAGCTAGGATAAACCAACCTATTATGCAAATCAATGGATATCAACAAAAATTAGGTCTTATACCTCTAATAGTAACATGAAGCAATAAAACAACATTTGAAACATGCAGCCTAAGGGGTTATTACAAAACCCAAGCAAGCCAAGCCTCAAGAACCAATATTCCTAATTTATATTCCTTCCTTAAGGGTCTAATAAAATCTGTTAGTATTCAAAACACTTCTAAGGTTTTTCCAAACAAGGATTTAAGTCAACACAACAGTCCTCCATAAGAGTTTGAAAACCAACATTTCTAGGAGTAAAAACTGGTCTATTCTAATCAAGCCCTTAAAAAGAAGATACACATGTTGAAAACTAAATACATGCAACCCATTATCTGAATCCCAAGGATTGATCAGTATTCATCAGTCATTCACCATTTCAACCACATAGTATTTCATAAAATGAAGAATAAATCATAGACTATATATATACTCACGAAAACAAGTTAACGATTTAGAGAAGTCAAGTTTTTCGCGTTTCTCAGATAAAATCCCAAAAGAATAGAAACCCTTATTCCAATCATTTATTTAATGGTATAACAGTACGAGTGGGGTTAGGAATCTAAGCAACCATTGGCATACATAGGCAACAACAAGAGAAAGTAAAAGATTAAGTGCCAAGACCATTAGCAGAACCAAGTCTAGCCAGGAATCATCCTAAGAAGCAACTAACATAGGAAAAAGAAAAAACTAAAAACATCACTCTGGAAGAAGAGAATCGATAGAAAACCAGCCAAATAACCCCAAGCAATAGACACTTCAGTAAATAAAAGTAAATTCCTTTCATGCTATGGTTAAAGTTAGCATAGTAGATAGATGGGAAGAAATTATCATGCCTGATAAGCTTCCGAAAAAGAAGAAATGTCCACCAGTCCCTCGTTGTCGAAACATGTAAAAATATTCCTCTGATCTACTTGTTGGCATCCAAGCATAGACCACAAATCACGTTTTGGCACAGGTAGGGGGTTGGCAGCAAGGCTAGGAGGTTCAACATCAACAAATCACATCTATTTTCCTAGAGTTTCAGTCCCTTGCCAAGAAAAACCAATTGAATACCCTCCACCAGGATTTCATGTGAGCCAACAACCAAGGAAAGGTAAATTGTTTCAAGATGTTCTACACAAACCTCCTACATAGACTCATTGAGATTTCCTCATAGAAAAATGCAAATTTCCATGCGGCTAGCCAGACTTGGCATGAGCAGGAATAAAAACAAAACCAGGTAGAAGATATTAAAAAATTGTAATGAAATATGACGCCAAACATTATCTGCAAAGTTTGCGTGAACATCTTTTCAACAACCCCCCACTGCATATCCTTCACCAGAGAAGACCACACGGCCATTGAAATGCGTTTTCAACCACCATAAAAAACCAGAGCATGATTGTAATAAAACAAAGTTACAAAACAAGTGACTAGACTCCCTGATTTGGCGTTTCCTTCCCTCAAAATGTGAGCTAAAACATGGCGTGATAAAGTTAATAAAGGTAGTGTCATTCATTAAAGATAAACAAGTCAAAATTGATTTGAAAACAACTTGAAAAGCAGGCGTCCAACCTCCCACTTGGCATTAAGACCAAAGCAATGACCAACACGTCTTGTCTTACAAAATATTAATGGAATGGTAGGTGTTAATCCTCCAACACATTTCACTAATGACCAAGAAATTAAATAAAACTAGAGTATGTGGCTGGCAGGGAAGAAAATATGGTGGGGGTGGGTGGATGCCTTCAGACAAACAAAATGTTTTACCAACAAAATGCTATAAATTCAAAGCATCCTAGGACGCCTAGTCGACCAAGGAGAAAATCAACATTAAGCATGAACAACACTTCCTAAACAATGGTGCACACAAAAGAACAAGCTCCTCCTCTTTTGCATGAATCAAGGCTCGGGCACAAGAGAAATCAAAACTAAAATAAAATAGCTTAAAGGTAATTAATAACAATATTGATAAAAATTGACACTAAAACAAATAATCGTCAATCGATAAATTAAATTATAGTATTATTATTATCATTTTTTTTAAAAGATTTATTAATCGACTTAATAACAATGACCAACAAGAAATCTCGACAATGTAAGAACAATATTTTTTGTTTAATAGGATAATCGTACAGGACGCTACAAGGTCCACAACTAGAGGTGTCAGCTATGACTTGAGAAGTCAAGATGGAGAGGGAGGTTGCTAATTCTTCATTGTGACAAGGATGAAGTCAACTAACAGTGAATGGAAGCACAAACACAACCTTCCCATGCTTATTAACAGGGTCGTCGGGGCATTACGTGTCATTTCCTTTTACATATTTACATAGTTAGGGTTTTATTTCATTTGATATAATTATTTAAGAACATTCCTTAATGTTTTAGTATAGTTTACAACATTTTAGTCCTCCTATATTAGATTTACTATTATTATACATTCCCAAAGTTTAGTTTAACTTTTAGGTAATCAAGAATGTTAACATTAACATGAATTAATTAATAAGGGGGGGGTCTAGATAGGTGATCATAGTACATGAAGCCAACATGAGCAATAAGGGTAGTTATACTGAATTTTGGTTTCTACAATGGCCCTACCAAGAAATTCATGGTTGTATGGATTTTGTAGATTTCATCCTGACTTGACATTAAGAAGTATAAAAGGCCTTCACCTAGAAAAATCATTCATGTTTCACAAAATAATAGGCATATTCTCATATTTGATGGTCATGGAAAACCATGTAGCTTTAGGCATAATCCAATAGGCCCACAAATTTAGGCATTGACCTTGTGACTTTTCTAGCTCATACTAGCCATAAGCTTTAGCCATTAGATGTTAGTTTTTTTTCTCTACACTCAAGAAATACTTTAAAATATTGAGGCCTTTTTGGATGGTAAGGAACTCAAGTCTTGAAATAAAGAGCATAGAATTGGAAAAACATGGTAGTTAGGATTTCCAACTTGCACTTACACCTAAAAACATCATGGTGGGATTTAAGAGGACAGGTATATGCCCACATGATCAGAATGCTCTTTTTAATGATATGAGGCCAAGTGAGGCCTTTGCTTTTGTAAGAAGATGAGGTGGCTATTGTTAAAAACATATTGATTATGTTGGGAGTGGAAGATGTAGATGTTCAATGTTGCTTATAATAATTAACACAAAATGTGTTAGGTAATGAGGAAGAATAAAAAATAAGGGAAGATCATGTTGAGTCTACTTGTTTGGTCATGCCTACATATTTTCATCAACCTTAAACACTTAATTAAAAAGATGATCACCCTAGTTTCAAAAAATCATGTGAGCCAAACACAAGAAGTTGCATATTTTGATGATAGCTTGAGTTTTCCAATAAAGTTCAGTGCACCTTAATGGATTAAAGAAGGGGCTATTAACCTAGGCATGTAAATTTAGTTCAACAATGAAGAAGATTTAGTTTCCATGCCATCTCCTCACTCACCTCTTCTAAGTTAGGTGGTGCACTATTATGATGACACATTGGAGTGGTAATAAAATGATGCAAACCAAACAGATGCTCTGAATTCAAATACATATGGTTTAGTTAAAGGAAATTTTGAAGATGATGACTTTTTAACCACTCAAGACAACCAAGAGGTGACTTGTACGCAAGATGAGCACAAACAAGCGTATAAACAAGTAATCAAAGTCTTAAAACTACAAATTGATAAGTTTCACAACCATGTATGACTAAATGATGGTGTATAATAAGAATTGGAAAGTAATCTCAAATAATTACCATTGATGATTACTTGAATTTACTTCAAGAACAAGAGGCAAGAAAAAATGAAATTGAAGATTTGAAGGAAATGAAAAATGGAGCAAGCAGATGAAATAAAAGTCAAAAGGTTAATAGAAAAAGAAAATAAGGGGAAACTTAAAATTGAAAGAGAATTGAAAAAAGAGGAAAAATGAAGAGGCCCAGTTAAAAATAAAAAAGGGAAAATGAGTTGAAAACAAAAGCATACAAAACTCTCTGAAAAACACGATAAAAGGATGAATGAATGTAGGGAAAATATCATTAACGATTATCCATAATTTGGAGAATAGTAAGAATTCAGGAATATGAATTTGGGTATTTTTTACAAGCACAGAAGTGAACACATTTTTTCAAAAAAAATCACAAACAATAATTTTTCACATTCGAATAGCCAACAAATATCCAATCCCAACGTATATTTTTTATTAAATCGCCCCAATGACCGATTGGAAAAGATTTTACATTAATCTTGGATCACCAAGAAATATATAGAACTTTCTTGGTCCTTTGTTCTCATTCATTAGACATGTGTTTCCATTCCGGATAACCTTAGAGTGATGGAATTAGGTAGAATCCATCCCATGGAATTAGTCGGATTCGATAACGTTTTGGGTTTGTAAGCCCCACTTGTAGTCAATGGGCCCAACCTCACAACCAATCAAAGGTTGACATGAGGGATTTTCCAAGGAAATAAACATGTAGGCAAGATACTCCATTCTACAAACCAAAATATATCAGTCACCATGTGTCAACTTCCTGTTCATCTTGACCTGTAAAACTTAAAATTGCCATAGCTTCCTCCAGAGAGCTCCAAAAAGCACAAAGTCTATCTCATTTGAAAGTTATTCTTATGCGCTTCATTTTGGAATCATTATAAACAAATTTTGGTGAGGTTAGGAGTGTGAAAATAGGATAAAAATAACCGAAGGGCTCCATTCTCCACTCCATCCAGAAGTTCCTTAAAAAATATATTCTATTTTGCAATTGTGATGAACATGGAGTTTAGATAATTTTCTAACCCAGAAAATCTAGTTCCGACCATATTCACCATGATTTATATAAGTTTTTTTCAGCAAGGTTCTTTAAAATTTTCCCTGAAGGAATGAAAAAAATGAAAAATATAGGTGATTGAGTAGTCACTCAAATCACCTACCTGATCAATATCATATATTTTTTAGCATGTATAACACATTCATTCCTTCTTTTTCTTCCATTTTCATTATTAAATCTAGTTTCGCATCTTCTTTAACAAACAATGTGAAAAATTATGAAAGTTTAGGTCAAGCATTTGTTAGTTAGATTAGCCAAATTTCAAAAGCTAATGCAAAAATTCAAGGTAAACCTCCTATCATACTACCTAGTGCAATTCAATCTATGAATGCTTCCAAATTAGAGAGTCACAAGGAAGTGCAACCTCCACCATTTCAATGATTTTGGCCAAACTATTAAGTGAAAAAGTTTGTGCAAAATTTGGTTTATATTACATTTTTAGTAAGCATTACAAAATTTTGTGGAACTTAAAATAGTATTCCCTAGTGGTTTCTAGGATTTGACATATTTTCACGGATATCTAAAATGCATAGTACGAATCCTCAGTATTAGGCCTTAAGTTTTATTTATTGTAATTTTCTGGAAGAATGTATCAAAAAAATTTAAATGGACGACAATATATGGTAATGTATGTGAATGAAGATGAATTTATTTAATTTTTAATGGTATATCTCATTGTTTGTTCACATTTTTTCAGCATTTGTAAATATAACTATTACACATAATTATACTACCTTCTATAAAGTTGGAGTATAAACACAATCATCTCATCAAAGCCTAAAAATTGTAGAGGATATCAACATGCCATTAAAATTAAATTATTTGAAATAACCCATTTCCTTAGGAAGGTCCACATTTGACCTTACATGTAAATAGTTTACATCTAATAACCAACTTACAAAATTCCTAAAATTTCATATTAATGTCAATAAATTAACATTTAATGTTAAAAAAGTAATTTAAAGAAGAAATATTTTAAATTTCCCAAGATATAGTGTGTATAAAACCACAATTTTAATAAGTTGCAACAACTTCTTCATAATTTTATTTTTTTTAAAGACACATACCATCCATTTTGTTGTAGGACCCCAAAGTAGATTTATAAAAAAGACATGTATCCAAACAAATCAAGGCTAATTTTAGAAGCATGTTTTTAACCAATATTTCAAAATATTTTACAATTTCTAAAAAATAATACAATCAGAAAAATACAATTAAAAAAACTTACCACCACCTTCCTTGAAGAAATCCTTTTCTTCTTTGAAGCAATCCTTTTCTTATAATTTTATCACGAAGTTATGTAGATATTTTAGTTTAGGTTGTTCTAGTTGGTCCTTGTAAATCCATGTATGACCCTGATTTGCTGCCATTTTTCCCATTAACACTATTCACCTCACAATGTGAAAAATGATTAATATAAAAATCAATGATCAGTAAAACTAAAATTAGTTCAAAATTTGTTGTGTTTTTATTTATTTCCTTGACTATGTTGGATGTTAGATGTTTGTTTTATCTCTTCTCTATTAAACACAACCATTTCTCAAAGATAATTTTTTTTTTGTATGATTAATAGCTATGTGACCATCTCTCTTTCAAGCCGGAGAAATTAAATTTCAGAAGGAAATCTAACCAGATGAAATTTTAAAAAATCATGAAATTGCATTGTAAAAATCAATTTCAAAGTTGATGGTTTGGTATTGAAGTGACATGTGAACTAAATGTTGAATCCCCAATTTTTTGCAGAGGATTTCTCCTTGACCCCCAATCTGGTTATTGTTCCGAGTTGTATGTCATTAGGGAAACTTTGGAAACAATGTACAAAAATAATGGACTGAGAATAATGGTAACTGAAATATCCACTTTTTTGGAGAGGAATTAGATTTTGGCACAGGGGACAACATCAGTGTTGTTTCCTTGCATGGCATACACCCTAGTGATGACCAAGTCTCCGACCATGGTTAACAAGTACACTATAGTGCATAGTATGAATGCAAAGGATACTCTTTGTGTGTCAAATCCTCAAACATTTCCATCTTTTATATCTCAATTTCTAAACAATTTTCCACCCCTTGCTGTCAAGGAAGAGAGAGTGCGCGAATATTTAACTTACACCTGTTACAATTTATTAAACATTTGTTTGCAGTATTAACTTCGCATGTGATCGGTTCCCCGTACCATTGATCACAATACACTAAATCCAATGTACACAATTTACAAAACAAATTAACGTTTAAAAAGTTTTAAAATAATTAGTGGTTTTAAAAATTAATAGTAATGGATCAGGGGTTTAAAATGTTTAATTTTTCACATTTTCTATATTAAACTTTCCATGTGTCACATTATATGTGAAGAAATTATAAAATTCATGACATATTTATGATTAGAAATTTAATGACTATATGTTGATGATACTTTAGAGGCTTAATCAAACAACTACAAAACTGTAGACACCCTCGGATTTACAATGCACAGGTATGGAGTCCTTTAACCTATGTATCTTTCAATACATCAGTTCATCTATCTTTTATTTTGATTAATCAATTGCAGGAAGCACAAATTCAATGGATAATGACGTTGATTCTTCACCAAGTGGCCATAATGGGGTTTCCTGGAAGACGTCAAAAGGAAGTGGGGGATCAGTGACATCATCACTATCCTACTTTTGAACCACCCTAATCATTGATGGTCGATCTTTGGAATTGTATTAAATGCACCAAAATCCCACTGTTTTCAATCTACATGCCATCTCCTCATCTTCAACCTGAAATTCCCCTCCATCTCTTTCTCTTAATCTCATCCTTAAGTACTTGCTCTCTATCATTTTAAATGCCCACTCTGGAAAATACAATTGGTTGGAGTGGCTTGCCTCTGTATCACTGTTCTTCCTTCCTCCAACCATTTCCAATAACATCATTCCGAAACCGTAAACATCGGACTTGTCAATTAGGGATCCCAAATTTATTGACCACACCTATGACACAATATATCTCAGTGTCCCTCTCACCACTGTCATTGACACATGATCATTTCACCTTCCACGCAGTTTTGGCCTGACCAAAATTAGCTACTTTGGCTGTAAATTTCGTGTCGTATAATTTATTGTGCAGTTTGATGTCGAAGTGAATGATCTAGATATGACACTCATCGTGCAGATATGCGATTCCCCGAGCCGTCCCCAAAGTAATTTAATGCAATTATTTCCAAATTAGGTTGTTTTGTCCTCTTTTCTTTTTGCAATTATAAATTTTTCCAGAGATCCATTAGCCATGTACTTTTACACAAGTGCCCTTCTGAATCCTTCAAAACAATACCCTGACAAACAAACTAGATGAATGTGGTAAATCCTTCCAATTATTGCAACTTCATTCATGAACTGAGTCTCACTTTGGCTTAACTTATCCAACATTTTAACGCCCATAACATTACTGCTCAGAAGCCTTCCTTTATAAACCACACTGAAACCTCATTTCCCCAATTTATCCGCAAAGTTTTTGGTGATCTTCTTTAGCTAAGAATATGAATATATGGTTGGCATTTCCTAAACATAATCATGGAGGCATTTCTCCACATTAGATAGGTAGATTTTCTGCGAGGATGAGCAAAACAACCTCTTTCGATAAACGACCAAAAGCAATACTGCTACGGATAACAATGCACTGGTTCTAATGGCCACAGCTGAAAAATGAATTTGTTCGATAAAGTGTTTTCGTTTACGTGTCCGACACATTCTATTAGTGAAATTTGATGTGGGAAGAGACAAATTAAATACAAACAAAAATAAAAACTAGATGTTTTTGTGCTATGGCGCAATCCAATTTTATTGCCTTCTTTATTCTTGTTTTGTTCTTCTTACAATCAATTACATTCACCTCCATTTTATAGAGGTCTTTGGAAGAATACAAAACTCTCTAGAAACCTCTTTCTTCCACATTAAGAAGACATTCTCTAGAATCCTCTTTCTTCCACATGAAGAATACATTTTCCTCACAAAAAAATCTAGAAGAAATAAGAATGTTCTAGACATGTTGACTGGTAGAAATTACCGTAACATTCTAGTGAGTTTGACTAGTAGAAATTACCAGAACATTCTGGAACATTCTAGTGGGTTTGACTGGTAGAAATTACTGGATCATTTTAGAACTTACCAGATCCGGAACATTATAGAACATTCTAGAAATTACCAGATAATTCTAACACTCCCCCCTAATTTCCACTATTAACAACTAATTACATCAATGTTTAAAATTCCCAACATTTCTCTTAGATACTCAAATTGTTCTTGTGCTAATGCCTTTGTGAATATGTCTGTAAGTTACTCATTTGATCTACAATGTTGTAGAATGAGTTCTCCCTTATTTACCAATTCTCGGATGAAACGATATCCAGTGTCAATGTGCGTTGTCCTCTTATGGAAAACATGATTCTTTGATAGTGGAATAGGGGACTTGTTGTCACAATAGATTGTTATAGGCTCCTCTTGCTCATGCATTAGATCCTTCAAGATTCTTCGCATCTAAACTGTTTAGCATGTTGCTGATGTACCTGCCACATATTCTGCTTTTGCTGATGAGATTTTCACTATTGGTTGTTTCTTTGATGCCCAGGCTACAATACCTATTCCAAGATGAAATGCATATCCAAATGTAATTTTCCTATCATCAATGCTTCCTTGTTCATTGAATTTGGTGTATAGTGTAGGCTCACTAGTACTTCTGTTGAATCCATTAGGTATCATGTATGAATCTATCCTATTGTACCATGCTCTTGGTGCTTGCTTCAATCCATAAAGTGTCTTCTTCAACCTGGGCAAGTACATGAAGTTGTGGGGCCAAAAAGTGGAAAAGAATTCGGAAAAAAGAAAAACGCATACACGTTTTGTTAAAATGCACTTGTGTTTTAGTTTGTTTGGCTCGAGAATCACCAAGCATAATGCATACATATTATGTAATGCGTACGCATTATATCAACTATAAACCAAAAGAAGAAGCCTGAGCCTCTATGATTTTTCCTCCCTCAAACGTGAGTTTCGGAGCTTGTTCGTCGCCGTCAATTTTTTTCATTTAGGCTAGATCTCAAGCTTAAAGGATTGTTTTTGGATCACCTAGAAGATCTGAATTGATGATGGCGCCATGGAGAAGAGGTAAGCACAATTATTTTCTCAAAATTGCATTGAAATATGATACTTTCTGAAATGCTTATGCATTATGTAATGCATACGCATTTTTTGTTTTCTCTTTTCCCAAGCCATGCCTCAAGGATTGGGATCCGGTTTGGATCCCCAAGCCTGAGGCACAGACCTGCACAAACATAGCAAACAACGAGTTTTTACAAGAAAATGTAAAAATGACTTTTCCTCTATGATAAATCAAAATAAAACAATTGATCCATTTTAAAAAATTATACCACGACGTAGAGAAGAGTCTCTCTCTTTCTAAAACTATAATTTTCCAAATTTTCTAACTAATATAAAGTTTCCATATTATTTATTTTCTAACTATTCCTTTTTATAGCTTTTTTTAAAGTGTAAATATGTCTATCTTTCATGGTGTATCCATTTTTGGGGTGATCGAAATTAAAAAAAATTATACTAGCCCAAACTAGGAATAATTCTATACATATTCAAAAAAAAATTCTAATTTTTGATATTTTTTAAGGTAGTTAGGAGGTGGGCATGGTCGGAAGCTCCGTTATTTTTCAAAACATAAAATATTTGTACTAGAAAAATCATAAATAAAAAAAATATTTGCTAAAAAAATTCTAAAAAAAGATAGAGCTCAAACTAGATGCTACTAGCTATCTTTCTACCAAAGGGGTTTCAAAAATACTAAATGGTGCTCAAAAATTTGTGGGGGGCACAAAAAGTCACTCTATTATGCTTTTTAACAAAAACAAGAGCATCTGTTGGTATTTTAGTTATTTGACCCACTTAAACCTATCCGTTTTCAATAAAATTTAGTATCTTAGAAACTAGACTCAAAATTCTACGATTCATATTTCTATAGCATCTTCGAATTTTGAGTGTACCTATTTCAAAAAATTCGTACAAGTTGAAGTTTTTTTTTCAGAAAAATGCATCCACTTAAGACCCTCCCTTTTGGCCCTCCAACTTGGTGCACTCACCCACCTGCAAACCTTGTCTTCATATCCTTTGACTTCATATCCTGGTGGTTGCTGCAACATAAAACTTATTCTTCCAGATAACCAATCAAGAAAGTTGATTTCATATCCATTTGAGAAACCTTCCATTTGTTTTGAGCTGCAATTTCTAGTACCATTCTAACAATATCAAGTCTTGCTACAGGAGTAAATGTTTCATTGTAATCAACTACATAGTCTTGTGCAAATCTCTTAGCTACTAACCTTGCCTTATATTTGTCAAATTCTCCATTTTCCTTATATTTGGTTTTATAAATCCATTTCACACCTATGGATTCTTTATCCTTGGGTAAATCAACTAGATCCCATGTTTAATTTTTCTCTATTGATGCTATTTCTATCAATCATTGCATTAATCTAATTTTCGTCCTTAATTGCATCCTCAAAATATATAGGATCTTGAGCAAATTAAGTAAAATTAGACTGTAAATGTATCATATCTCCTTGATCATATATTTCTTGAAGGATTCTAGTCTTTTTATCTTTTACTCTTAGTCTCAATATTATAAGTGTAGTATTTGAGTCATTACTTACTTGTGGACTTGATAATTCTTCTTGCTTGACTCAGTTTTATAAGTTTTCTGCTTGTGATGTTCCTCTCCTTACTGATTTGTTTGTTCTCCTTGTTCCTCTTGGTCTCCTTGACCTTTTTCTTTTTGATCTTCATATGGCATTTCCATTATATTTGAAATTGTTTTCTCTATATTGCCATCCCAAGATTCTTCTTCTTTGAATACAACATCTCTACTTATAACAACTTCCTTGGTTATAGGATTAAACAACTTATATGCCTTAGAGTGTTCATCATAACCAATAAATATGTATTTTTCACTTTTATCATCTAATTTACTCCTTGTTTCTTTAGGCACATGTGCTTATGCAATACAACCAAATATTATAAAATGAGAAACACTATGACGCTTACCACTCCATGCTTGTTGTGAAATCATGTTCATCAAAATCTTTGTTGGTCTTCTGTTCAATATATAAAAATTCACAAGCTACTGCTTCATCCCAATATTCATTTGATAGATTCTTTCCTTTCAACATGCTTTCTTGTTATCTCCATGATTGTACGATTCTTCCTTTCTGGAACATTATTCTGCAAAAGGTGTGTACCTTGTAGTGAACTGCTTCTTTATTCCATGATACCTACAATAATCTAAAAACTCATTTGACTTGTATTCTCCTCCTCTATCTGATCTCAATACCTTGATGGATTTCCCACTTTATTTCTCAACCAATGCTTTGAACTCCCTGAACTTTCCAAATGCCTCGAATTTATATTTGAGAAAATAAACCCATGTTTTTTCTACTATAATCATCAATGAATCTTAGAAAATAAATGCTCTCCCCTAATGATGGTGTTTTCATTGGACCACATATATATGTATGCACAATTTCTACTGGTGCCCAAGCTCTATATGAAATTCCCTTTGGAAAACTCTCTCTATGTTGTTTAGTCAATATACAACTTTCACATAAACTCAATGGTTCTTCAATAGGAAGTTAAACCTCTTGCCATTTTCTTTTTCTACAACAAACTCAATCCTTTGAAGTTTAGATGACCATACCTCAAATGACATACCCATGCTTGATCTTGAATGGATGCCTTGAAACTTGATCTTGAATGGATGCCTTGAAACTTGATCCATTCTCCTCCATCATCTAACTTTTTTATGCGAAGTGGGAACATTCTATTATTTTTCATTTCAACTTTTGCAATCACCATGTTACTTGGATAAATATCACATATTGTGCAAACATTATCCTTAAAGACAACTCTATAACCCTTTTGAATAAGTTGTCCCACACTTAGGAGATTATGCTTTAAGCCACATATAAAATGAACATCAGGAATAATCTTCTTATCAATTTTTGTTATCACATTAATTGACCTTTTCCCATGGCCTTTAACTATATTATCATTCCCCAATTTTATTTTTTATTTAATCGATGTATCCATATTCTTAAACAACTATTTGTTTCCAGTCATGTGATTACTACAACCACTATCTAGAAACCAAATGTTTCTAGAACTTTCTTGAGTTACATCACATGCAATAAATACAGACCCCTGAATTACTTTCAGAATAGTTTGCATTTTGTTTACTCATTTCAAATTCTTTCTTTCGGGCATACATTAGCAAAGTGGCCATACCTCTTGGAATAATAACATTTCATGTTTGATTTATCATACCTTTGTGACACATGATTGTTATTGTGTCCCCTTAAGCTGAAATTTTGATTTCTCCTTCCTCCTGGATCTGGACTCTGTCTTTCTTCTCTTTGAAAATTGTTTTCTTCCTCTTCGTCTTCCTCTGAATCCTAGATTTCCTCTTCCTCTACCTCTTCCAAATGTCATTTGTGATTTGAATGCATGCTTCAATGAATTATTGTCATTCCTGTTTATCCTGTCTTCATAATTCTTCAAAGAACCAACCAACTCAGGTATAAAAAATTTAGTCAAATCCTTGGATTCCTCAATCCCCACAACAATTGCATCAAACTTTTTAGGCAAACATCTCAAAATATTTTCTACAATTTTTTGATCTGTTAGCTCATCACCAGTTTTTATTATTTGATTAACCAAATCCATAACACGATATGTGAATTGATCTACTAATTTATAATCTCTCATCTGCAAATTTTCAAAAAAAATTCTAAGTGCTTGTAATCTGGCAATTTTTACCCTACTTGTACCTTGATATGTCATCTCTAGGAATGTCCCATGCTTACTTGGCTGTAGTACCTGGTTTGATTCTTCCAACAACTGACTCATCCAATCCTTGTGCAATGATCTGTAAAGCCCTCTTATTCTTCTGCCTATTTTCTTTAAAAATATTCTCATTATCTGAACTCAAAGTAAACTCATCTTCTGGTTCAACAAAATCATTTATAACTATGTCTTATAACTCACATGAATCAAATGTCAATTTCATTCTAAAAGCCCATGTATCATATTTTTTGCCAGAAAATATTGGTATGATGGTGTTTTGATTTATACTAAACCCCATACCTGATAAATTTTTTTAAGAAAAAGTACCAATATAAGTCTTCTTTCAAAACTTTGATCAATTACTCGGATGACTTTACGTGTGCCTCGGCGCTTGTCTAACAAATAACAGAGGAATGCCTTCACATTCTCTTTCTCCAGATTGACAATGCTCTTGATACCATTTGATGTGGGCAGAGACAAATAAAATACAAACAAAAACAAAAATCAGATGTTGTTGTGCTGCGACACAATCCAATTTTATTCCCTTCTTGCTTCTTGTTTTGTTCTTCTTACAAACAATTACATTCACCTCCATTTTATAGAGGTCTTTGGAAGAATACAAAACTCTCTAGAAACCTCTTTCTTCCACAATAAGAATACATTCTCTAGAATCCTCCT
Source organism: Taxus chinensis (assembly GCA_019776745.2). NCBI lineage: Eukaryota > Viridiplantae > Streptophyta > Pinopsida > Cupressales > Taxaceae > Taxus > Taxus chinensis. Next base: position 795,105,084 of record CM034148.1, on the reverse strand, counting down.
CTTTCTTCCACATGAAAAATACATTTTCCTCACAAACAATTCTAGAAGAAATAAGAATGTTCTGGAGATGTTGACTAGTAAGAAATTACCGTAACATTTTAGTGAGTTTGACTAGTAGAAATTACACGAACATTCTGGAACATTCTAGTGGGTTTGACTGGTAGAAATTACTGGAACATTCTAGAAATTACCACTTCCGGAACATTCTGGAACATTCTAGAAATTGCCAGATAATTCTAACAAAAATTGTTTTCGTTTTAGAATACTCATAGATGAATATATAGTAAGAAGTAATCAATACTTACCTACAATAATTGCTCTTTTATTCCTGAAACCGTTCGCTACGCCTGAATCAGAAATTTTCCTCAAACATTATGAAAAATTGTCTGTACTACATTTCCATACTTAATATATATATATATTTAGAACCGAGTTTGTAATAGAAAATCTATATTTCAGAATTAGGATAGTTGGATATTATCTCTAATTAATAAATTTGAAAAGAGGAGAGATAGAAGACTCTTACGACCAAACTCTATCGAACGATTGTCATCAGCACAATGCCCACCATTCGAATCGCACTTCGTCCAATTTTCGCCGACATTCCATTCGATTCGGAACCGGAATCCTTTGAGAATTTGTTTATCTATAGAGCGGTTTTCTGAGTTTTGGACGGGAAGCACAACTCGCGATTCACAATTGCTGTCCACACCAGAGTCGAATTTCAAACTTTAGTACCAAAAAACGTGTTGCATGGTAATGGAGTCAAGTCTCCGACTGGTCTCAGGGGCGCACCTGTTTCAAAAGAGTTAAGTTTTGATATTCACCTCTGATACGAAATTGAAGGCTGGACCAGAATTGCGCTGTATTGTTACTCGACAATGGATTCCATTTAATATCCCCTTGTATATTCCTGTCGATTAATGTCATATAATGACTGGAATTCCCCTCTAATTTGTTTGATGGCATAAAGTATTTATTCGGGTGCATTATATAGTATCGTCGGCCACTGATATTAATGAGAGGCTTCTGTTCTTCATAATCACAGTCGAGCTGAAGCGCAGGGTTACCGCAACCACTGTTCTTCAATCCTTCCCACATTTAAATCTTCTTTACAAGCTTTACACGATGAAAAGAGGCATAATATTAACAGCGTCAAAACTAGAAAGAGAAATCGAAGGCGGCATTCAGTGACGAGGTTGAAATGTAGAGAATGGGATAGATTAACAGAAGACCCTTCCATTTCCAAAATGTTGTAACAGAAAATAAGAACAACAACTTATAAAGAAGTAAAAACCTATAAAACTATCTCAACATCACATATATTTACAAAATATTAACTGGTCAACCAATTAATAATAAATCCCCCCTCACAAATATGACAAACAGACCGTTCCTTGATCAATAGACCAGGCTTACAAACATAGGTATACGTATGACAGAAAGACTTCTAAAACACTCAGCTATAGGGTCTTCCAAAGAAAACATGAAAAGCACATTCACACAGACAGAGGAGGTGAATCTGCTCCGGTCACATGAAGAAAGCAAATATGAATAGTCAGCATTAAGAATAGCGGACTCAATACGCCAATTTGACCCTCGTTTTTTTGTCCCTCTACTTTTATTCTGAACAGAAGGGAGTTTGGCGATAGAAGGGTTCTGACGTGAGACATGAGGGGGAAAATAAACGTGGCGATAATGTTTTGCGCGTCATAGATTTAGCGGACGTGGCGCCGAACGGCCTGTCGCCATCTTAGCCGAGATGATGCCCTCCTTAGTGATGCCTGTGAAATTAAAAGAATAAAAGTACAAGGATGGATCCAACGTATCCACGCAATCTGATCTATTCCCATTCTCCGTGTGCACATATAATTACAATATTTGAATTCACCAGAAAGTTAAACTTATGTTAATGTTCTTTAAATATGATTAAAACTATGAACTCCTTTTTTTAAGGAAAAAAGTATGACTTGTAAGATAGAACAATGATTAATTTGAATCTATGGGATAAAATATGTCAAACGCACCACATCTACGTTTTTATCATGTCCTAGGCGTTATATGGTGTGTATGGGTTATTCGTTTGTTCTCGGTTTAATTGAATATAGATGGCCGCTTTACTCCTGCGAAATTAAAAAATCCATGCGATCATTTTAGTAATAGTTTATTTGATGTGATGTTGTTATAAAAATTATTATGGCGAGAGGTATATACATTTACATTTATTGAGTGAAATTGTCTCATATCGTACCCGTGTCTTGTTTTGTGTCCGTGAAATAAAAACAATAATACTGAAAAAAATGCCAGCAGGGATACGGGAATGAGGAAGTGAGCATGAACTGTAAACATAAAACATTTATAACTGTTATTGCCTTAGGGGATGATCTTGGTAACGTTCTGCATGTAGCTACAATGATCGTTGTGCTAACCGCAAAAAGAATCGACCATCTGATCGATATACCTTATTCTCGAATTGAATGGCTTCTTCAATGCTTTTCATGATTCAATATTGGATTACTCAAAGTAAAGTGCACTATATATATATATATATATAATTTTTTTTTTAAATTTTTTTTGAGTAATCCAATATATATATATATATATATATATATATATATATATATATATATAATGCACTTTACTTTACTTTGGTGGTATTTGTCATGGTCACTTTTTTTGTTATCATTTAAGACATTAGAAATCTCTTTCAACATACAATTATGTGGTGAACAATCTTTCATCCTCTAGGGTAAAGATTGGACAAAAAAAATCTTAAGGCATTTAAGGTGGTGTTATCTAGCCTTTTTTTTGTTATCATTTGAGACATTAGAAATATATTTCAACATACAATCACATGATGAACGATCTTTGATCCTCCATGGTAAAGATTGGACAAAAAAATTCATAAGTAATTTAAGGTGGTATAATCTAGCTTCGTAGTACATATTCATTTCTCATACAATTGGGATAAGTGAATATTTATTACTTGGCAAAAACATGTGTAACCATTAGAATTATACTATTCATGTTCGAATAGGTTGCTTGATGGATAAGGAAACTATAAACATTAGAAACACACTATTCATGTTCATATAGGTCACCCAACGGATAAGGAACCAATATACCGACAAAATTATGTTGGAGTTCTTTTGCATTCCTTCAAGGAATGCAATCTCATTATCAAAGCCACTTTCATCCTTAGATTTTAAATCTTCGGAACAACATTTTGAATTATATCTATATAGGAAATCAAAGGCCAATTGAAGTCAAGGTACTTTTTCAAAACACATTAATGTTTGTTTTCATGGTGGTAAATTTTCCCAAATAGAATTATCATTCAACCATTTTTATGATCACTAATGTTAAGTACAAGATCTAAGTACTAGGAGAGTTATTTGGATAACAGTTACATATTATGCATTCCATATATTTGGAGTAAGAGAATTAGAAGGGGAAACCACATGTGGAAATAATGTGATTGTAATGTGAAATTAGTGAAAAAGTCAGCAAATGGACCAAACTCAATGATCTTGATTACTCTATTTTGAAGTGCAAAGATATAATGTACTAGAAAATGATTCTCCGACCTAATTTAATCATATAAAATATCTTATGCGATTCAATGTTTCATATTTTTTAAGACTAAAAGTATTCAATTTAAATTCAAAAGTTAAATTCGTACAATTTAAAATGCATAAAACAAGAAAATAATTATTACTAATATTAACGTTTATATTATTAATATTAGGTTGTTATTAGATTTTTATTAGCAATGATGATGACATCAACATTGCCAATGTCATTGTTATAACCTTTATCAACATCTTTATCATTGTTTTCATTTTCACCATCATCATAGTCATCATTCTCATTTTTGTTGTTATCATCATCATTATCGTCACCATGATGATCATCATCATCATCTTAAATATTGCCATCATCATCGTTTTTTTCCTTTTCATCATTGTTAAGATTTTCTTCATTAGCGCCTTCATCATTTTCATTTTTATCATCATAATAGTCATCATTTAAATAATCATCGTCTGATCATTATCATGATTTTCATCTTCACAGTAATGGTCATTGTCATCTTCCATCATCATCATTATCATCACCATCATTATCATAAATAATTAGGGTTTAATGTTTTCAAATTTACTTTTTGTACGAGTTTTTGTGTTGTTTAGGATGAGTCCCTAGTATTGAAAATGTCACATCAATTTGTTAGGGATTCAATGAGATTTTCAGGTTTGATATTATTATTTATGGGCTATTGACCATGGCATTGGAGTCAACCGTAAAATATAAATAAGACAAGTAAAGAAAACCCTACATGTGGAATCCTAAACACTTAACATGAATTTTTAACCCTGAATTCAATAACTAAAAACTGATGTAACTCTGTAAACACTCATGCAAATATCCGGATATAAAACCCTAAATCGTAGACACAAATCGTAATCTCGAGCCCACATTTATAATTTATCGTTTAGAAATTATGTTTAATAATATGAGTCTTAAGTCACCAGTTGGAGATGTTTTCATCCAGGTCATTCATACGTGAACTAAAAACCCAATGTTGTTATTATTAGTATTATTAGTATTATATTATTATTAGCAATGATAGTTACATCATCATTGTCAACATCATCATTATCATCATGGTTATTGTCATTTTAATCATCCCCATCATGCTCATTTTTCTTGTCATAATTGTCATAATTGTCTTCATCATCGTCTTCATCATTATTTTGATTTTCATCGACAATATATTCATCATCAAATGATGATCATGGTCATGATATTTGGAGTCATGGTCATTTTCATCTTTCGTGATAATCATCATTATCGTCACCATCATTCTCATACATTATTAGGGTTTAAGGTTTATATATTGTGGCATAGTTATCATCTTTGTCACCATCATCACCATCATTGGCATCGTTGTCATCATCATCCTCATCATCATTATCACCACCATTAACATTTTTTCCTTCATCATCATCATCGTGAGTAATAATATTATAAGTATTTTTGCTATTATTATGTGAATTTGTAAATAAATTGAATATTATAATCATCCTCATATTTTGATTTTGATTGTCATCTTCACAGTCATGTTAATTTTCATATGTCATCATCATCATTATCATCACCAAATTGTTATGATACATGTTTAGAGTTTCAGGTTTATTTATTTTTTTTTCAACAATTTTCTGTGTTGTTTAGAATGAGTGCTAATATTACGAATGTCACACCAATTTGTTAGTGATCTAATGAGATTTTAAGGTTTGAGATTATCATTTATGGTGTATCATTGTCAACATTATCTTTTTTACTTTAATCATCATCATCATTCTCACCATGATCATCATCACTATCACATTAATTGTCACCATCATTATCATTATTTTCATTCTCATCATCATCACAATTGTCTCTGTTAATGTCTTCTTTGTCAATTTCATTTTCAAAGTCATCGTCAATATAATCATCGTCTAATCGTGATTACTATTTCCATGTTCACATTCATCATCATTGTCATCTTCCATCATCATCATCATCATCTTCTTCATCGTTATCGTACATCAATAGGGTTTAAGGTTTACAAATTTTAGTTTTATATGCATTTTTGTCGTTGTTTAGGATGAGTACTAATATTGAGAAGTTCACATTGATTTGTTAGGGATGCAATGATATTTTTATGTTTCACATTATCAGTTAGGGGTTATTAACCATGCCATTAAGATCTACCATAAACTAAAAATAAGAAAAGTAAATAAAACGCTACATGTGGGATCCTAAGCAGTAAACATGGATTTTTAACCCTGAATTCAAAAACTTAACACTAATTAAATCCATAAGAAATTTATGTATTATAGAAAAGGAATTTTTATTACACATACTTATTCTCTTAAGAGAGGTGATTGCCTCTTTAAATTCATCTATGATGACCCTTGTAAGATATTTTAGTCTAAAAGGATTAATTGTTAACATTTTCTCATTTTAGTTGTTAGTGAAATTTTTATCCAAATGATTATTAGAAAAGATTATTAAATTTTTGTCTTTCCATGAAAATTTCAATATATTATCTTCAATATTGTTGGTTTTGATTTGTAGATAATATACCTTAAGGTAGTTCAATCAAATTCATTAGGAATTCTTATGACGCAAGGAAATATTTAATATATAGTGGGTCGAATCCTATCTTGGGTTCTCGATATTATATTGAAAGAATAGTGGTTCGAATACATGGGCGATGATCCTTATTATTAATAATATGAGTTTCAAGTCACCAATTTAATAGGTTTCCCTCAAGGTCATTCATGCACGAACTAAATTCCCACCTTCTTTTCCTCATTTTAGTTGTTGTTGATTAACTAAAATTAACTAAAACCTAGGAAAGGTATAGTAAATAGCTAATCTAAATAGTGTTGGTGTGATTCATTTTCCACATCATCAAGTGAGTCATCTCATTTAGGTGAGGTTATATGTCCATGTGTCATTTTGGGGTCATCATGGGATTCTCTTATGCGCTACTAGTACATCATATGTGTCATTCGGAGTTACACTTCTATTATGGGAATGTAACTCCCACTCTCCACTCGAGTTGTCATGATTGCAACACTGGGGGTTACTCAACACCTCCTATATGTACATTTCATTTGATCTATGAGATAGAGAGAGAGAGAGAGATTTTATGGATTGTAATGAGGTTCTACCCATGTTTTGAATATTTACATGCACATTCGGTTGATGCTCACTCCACCTGAGATGTCTTTGCGTTGTCATTCACATGTTTGGTGATGTGTACATCGTCCCTTGTAATTCTTATGTTTCAAGTTTTCCAACCCTCTTTCACTGTATCAGAGCAGATCATGTAGATCTGTGCACTCCTCGAAAGTTTTCCTGTGCTTTCTAGCTTTTGGCATGATCTACAGATTTCGTTGCGTGGGTTGCATAATCGATATTCTGATTGTGCTCTTTTTGTATTTATTTCAGGGTTTTATACCTCTGTTCACTATTTTCCGTTTTCTAGGCCTTTTCCTGTGTGTTTGGAGGTATCTTGTAGTTTTGGAGCATTTGTAGGTTGCAGATCTGAGTTTTTGTGCTAGTTTTATGAGTTTTTAGGTTGCAGATATGAGTTTCTGTGCTCCTCACTACCTTCAACTCAAACAGTGTACTTTGTTGTCTTTATCTATATTTATTTTCTTTGCATCAAGTTTTATCAAATATCTAACTGCCTTTATAGTTTTCCTTCAGCCCTTGGTCATCGAAATTGTATCACTCCTAGTGAACTTTGCTTTTCTACCTGGTGTTGGAGCTATTCACATTCACCTTGGCCTTCTCGGCCCTGGTTCTCTCGTGCCCATGTTGGTTGTTGCATTCTTACCTATGTATTGAACTTCTGAGCTCTACAACCTCAATAGATATGTTTTTGCTCCCTCGAGCTCATTTTTTGATTAGCTCGAGAGCTTTTCTGTTGCACTCATTTGGGTTTACACGTGTGGCTCGTGTTCCATGTTGACTGCTGCCTCAATTGTGTTCCGATCACCTTGCCTCTTATTATTGGTTCGTTCATCACGCTTTTCTTTCTCGAATCCTCCCACTTAGGGCATGGTCCCATGGAAGGGGGGCTCCTAAAATATCTCAACGGGTGCTACTGAGAAAATTTAGGAGCATTTTAGCAGTTTTAAGGTCCCATGATTTTTTATTAGTTTCCTCAATAACATACGCTGAGGTATTATAGGATCTCATTAGATATTTATGGTTATTTGTAGTTAAATAAAATCATATTTCTCTTTAAAATCACCAAAAAATAATGGCGGGAATGCATATTAGATTCTCTCAGCCCTAAACTATAGTGGGAAACTCCCATCCCCCTCTCTCTGGCCACCTCTTAAGTTTAGGGGGCTAAAAAAGTGGAGCTCCTATTTTTTAGGCCTAGATTCTATTATTTCCTGTAGCTAGCTTTAAAAATAAGCATGGGACCTTCTGCTGCACGAAAATAGGAGCCCAAGCCCCACCATGGGACCATGCCCTTAGTTTGTGCTACATGCCCTTTACGCAGTGCCCGAGATCTTCGTTGAGCCTATTACCGAGTACCATCTGTTCCCGCACCGTCTGCTAGTTCAAAGTTCACCACATCAGCTTCCCACACTTTGTTTGATGTTACTCTTGATATGTGATGCCACATGGAACCTTTGTTCACAATCTACCTGGGTGACCTGTTGGCGACCCACATTGGGCCTCTCCTCCACGCAGTGAGTAACCCATTTCTTTTTTCGAGTCAACAAGCTCCAAGCTTGAGCCTCTTGCCTAAAAGATTGTCCACTCCCGACATCTACATTACAATCGATCAACTCACCTGTCGTGTGCTTCTCTCATCAATCCAGTGGATCCCTCTAACTCACCTGTCTCTCCACCGAGCTACTCGGTAAATAACTCTTAAATTAGCTTGCCAAGTGCTTTTGCTACTCACCCACCAAGCTAGCTCCCTCTCAACCCCTCTAATACCTCATTTTGATGTTTTTTTTATGGATTATTTTTTCGGGCTCATTTTACAGGGTTAGTGGGCTTTTTGGGCCAATTTTTTTGGCTCATCTATTATAGTGCTCTTCTTCACCTACGGATAGTGGATGCGTTCGCCACAACCTTGCGGTAAGAGAGCCTTCTCTTTTACACCATGAGACACCTTTTCTCTCACCCTGTGTAGTATTTTATACCTTTGTTTCTTTTGCGCTTTATTGCTTGACTGCTTGTGTTCCTCTACTTTCGACTATGACTCCATTGTGGCCTCCACTCTCACATGACTTATCGCCTACTACGAGGTGAGTGTTCAACTTTCTAACATCATATGGATGCACCTTATTGTATTCACACACTATCAATTTCTATAGATGAGGGGGTTATCACTTCTCTTTTTTCATGAATTTTATTGTTTGTCGACGCATTATCGGCTGAGTCTGAGGTATTTCTTGCTTGCACTCATCTTATTGTGTACCTTGTAATTATTAATTTCTCATCAAAGAGGGTATTATTTAAATACTTGAGCGTCGAATGATCACCTTACAACCTTCTCCAATTCTTATTGGGAGAGAGAACTATTTAGCATGGCGTGCTTCTATGGAACACTACTTCGCCGATGAGGGTATTTGACACTTTTTTACTAGGAAAGTTCCTACACCCACTGATCATCATCATCTTGAGTAATTTCTTGACACTTTCAACCATGTCTTTTGTCATTTCATGTCTCACATCTCTAGACCTCTCCACTTTCACGTTGCAGACTCAGATCCTCCCCACTCCATCTGGAGCATCTTTCAATCTCTCTATGGAGACCCTTCACATATTATCTCCATTGTTGTTGCTGTTGATATAGTGGTATCCTCTTCTTATTCATGTGATGGCAGTTATAATGACATAAAATCACTTGATTTTTATTCTGATGACGAGGATTGTGCACCTAGTTCTGATGTTGAGAGTACTACAGAGGACTTTTCTCCTCCTTCTATCCCTCTTCCAAAGACTGTTGACACATACCACATCTCATCAGACACCATGCAGTCTCTGTTAATGCAAAATCACAGCACCCCTGGACGCACATCAGGCTTCTAGGTTAATGTTCAGGCATCCAGTGTGATTGCACAACATGGAAACCTCTCTCCAAGCGTGGGACTTGTGAAACCGAGAGAGGAATCTCCAAAGAAGGCTGGTTCCTGCTCCTAAACTACCTGCCACAAGCTATTCCAGTGTAGGCAAGCTAATCTAATCCTAATCTAACCATGCCAAGGAGACAGAGAGAGGGAGACAGAAAGGAAAAGACAGCAAAAGCCTACACTAAAATGGTGATACACCAGAGAAGGAGGATGTTGGACATCTATCAAAACTGCCATGGGACAAAGAGAGGTGAGCAATGGGAAGGATGGAAAGACGCGTCACAGGCCCAAGGATAGATTTCACACAGAAAATGTCCCAAAACTCCATGAACATAGCTCCAGAGCCTGCAATGAACATTCAAACATGCACAGATACCTGCAATGAAGAGAGGTAAGAATGAGAACAAGCAAAAACAAGCAAGGATGGACATATGCATCACGAAACACGTTTTTTTTGCTCCCAGAAGTTTGCACAGAACATAATTCCCTTAATAAGAGGAAAAAACACCATTACAGAGCAAGGGAGGAGGTTCGATCTCCATTTTCAACCCTAGAGAAGAAAAGAAGGGAGGGCAGAGCAGAAAGAGATGAACAACTCTTTTTTTTTTCTTGAGCCAAAACTGGCTTTTTACAATATGCATAGGAAGAATGAGAGAGGGATAGAAGACGTAGGGAAACGTGCAAGCCCATCCTCATTGCCTCGAGATGCACTTAAAACGGCATGGTTGCATCTTACCAACTCATTTCCTATTAATTTGACCGATTTTGCAGGTGAATGTGACCCATTTGAATTAATTTGGCGGCTAAAATGTCACTTCTGGCTGTGCAGAAGACGAATGCGAGTTGTCTGTTAGTATTAAAGCTGGTCGCTGAAACATCACTTCTGGCCATGAACACGCGTCAGAGCCGTTCTCTCGATTTTATCTCTCTATCCTACACCAAAACTCGAGATTGAGCCCTTGAATCATGTAGAGGATTTCACAAGCTTTCCGTTGATATAAGGAACATGCAAATCCGAGCTCTGGATCAAAAGATATGATGATTTAAAGAAAACAGGCAAAATGGATTTGAAAAGCTTTTCCCCGTGCTTCGCCACCTGGATGACATGTGTCATGTGTTGATTGGATGAGCAAGGTCTTCAGCCTGTCAGGTTCGGGATTCTCCTCTGCATTTGCATCGGACTTGGGAGGTGGCTCGACATATGTTTGATGCTCGTGTTTTCCCGAAACCCGCTTCCGCCGGTATTATCCAAATTTTCCTTTGTTTTCGGGTTCGGAGGCATGACTTGCATATGCATCGGATTTGGAGGGTGGCGCAACATGTTCTTTCCTATTGGGTTTTCCAACCCCTCCGACATGCCTTTTGATGTCGGGTCTTCTGAGCCTTGCAACATGCTTTCTTTCCATGCTTTCCCGACTTCGAAACCCGATTTGCCTTTGTCATCGGGTTTTCCAATCCTTCCGGCACATTTCTTTCTGTCGAGGTTTTCCAACCCCTGGCAGACATGTCTCTTTGATGTTCGGGTTTTCTTAGCCTTCTGACATACCTTCTTTCCATGCTTTCCCAACTTCGAAACCCGATTTTCTCTTTGTGTCGGGATTTCCAATCCTTCCGGCACATTTCTTTCTGATCGGGTTTTCCAACCCCTCCGACATGTCCTTTGATGTCGGGTTTTCTGAGCCTTCCGGCATACCTTCGCCTCCATGCTTGTCCTGGACTTCGAAACCCGATTTTGGGCCCTTTGTGCTCGGGTTTTCCAATCCGGTTCCGGCACATTTCTTTCTGTCGGGTTTGTCCAACCCCTCCGACATGTCCTTCGATGTCGGGTTTTCTGAGCCTTCCGGCATACCTCTTTGTTTGTCGGGTTCGGCCGGTTCCTTCCGAAAATTTTCTTTGTGGGCCCTAGCTTGGACACGTGGCACTATCCCATTGGTTCGGATCAGTGCTCGAAAACTCTCCCTTTGACGTTTTGACCTTTTATCTTGTGACACATGTCATGATATCATTGGTCCTCGGCTCTGAACCGGCATCCTTCAGGTCCTTCGCGTACTTTTTGTCCTAGATGTCTCATTTTGCTTTGCGGACCGTTTGTGCTCATTTCGGTCCGATTCGGCTGGCTCGTGCCTTTTTGTCCCACGCGTCGCACACTGTATCAGGCTGCCTTGACTCATCTCGGCCGGTTCGCGTACTCACGGCCCAAATGTCCCATTTACTATCGGACCGTCTGTTCTCATTTCGGCCGGTTCGGCCGGTTCACTTGCCTTTTTGTCAACCACTTTTCCCACTTTGTTTCGGACCTTCTGTTCTCATTTCGGCTCGAACCGGCCGGTTCGGGCCTTCGAAAATACTCTTGTCCCGAACTGTCCCGCTCAACAGTTAGTCATTTTTGGCTTCCTTTTCAGCCGATCTGCCTGGGACTTGAATCCACGTCCGTTTGTCACACTTGTCCCAATTTGCCTTTTGGGCCGCCTGGAGGCTTTTCGGCCGATCCGCGTCTTTTTTTCCCAAATGTCCTGAAGGCGACCTTGAGCAGGACTTAGCCAATTTTCACAATTTTTCCTGGATCAACCTACTTGCCTTCTGCCATTTTCTGCATTTTCTCAGAGCTTGCTCCTTCCATTCTTCTGGCCAGGGGAGTTAGAAAAATGATCTGAGAGAACCTATCAGAAACATGATGTTTGCTTTGAATCAATCAATGTGCCTGGGACTTGAGAATTCTGATGCCAAGTATCTCACCCGACCAGGGTAATTTTGATAACAACAAATTTTCCACTATAAGTTCACTTATTATCGCCAAAAAGAAGAACCATCTGATTTTTCATGCCTGTTTGAATAAGAAAATGGTGTTTTTGTGTAACATTTGATCATCTCTCAAGCTGCGAGTGACCCTTGCGGGACTCTGAGATGATCCTCCAGAGAAAGTGGGTTCTTGTTCCTATAGACTACATGTCATAATGATCCACTCTAATGTAAGAAAACTATCTACATCCTAATTTAAAGGTGTTCCCTCTTCACACAAGGATAGTTTTGTGCTCTTGAAAACAAAACCTACACTAAATTGGTGATACACTAGAAAAGGAGGATGCTGAGACCTAGTATCTCAATGTGTGCAAAATGGAAGCAAAGTGGATACTAGAAGGGGTGATAAAATGTTGCTCCACAGTCTAGCAACTACATTCATGGACTGGGTGGATTTCCATGGACACAAAATGATAATGAATCCATGCAACAACATAAAATAAACACAATATATTTGGTAATGAGTTTGAAAGGGCTTTTTCAGAATGCTAAACAAACATAACAGGGGAAAACACATTCATCAACATGTGTATTTATTGAGACTTCATAGAGTATGCATAGTTCAATATATTAGAAAATAAGGGCTTGGATCACCATACAAGGATTCCACTACAAGGTCCTACAACACATTGGATTCACAAAAAAAAATTGACAGAGCTTCCTTCTACTCAAAAATTATCTCCCCTAGATACATGAGCCCAACACTCTAATTTATAGAATTATGAGAGGAGAGAAAGAGAGAGATAAAGAGAAATGAAAATCCTGAAATCTGCCTTCCCACTACTTAGCAGAGAATTTTGTTATAAATGTGAGTGAAATGATAGTATGTTTCTTGAAAAAGGCTCTCCATGTTGTCCCATAACTTGCTAGTAGTGGAAATGTCTTCCCAAGCTTCATTAAATACATCCATAAGCACCTCAGTAAGGATCATTGTTCCTGTGAACCATTGGCTACATTTTCAGCAAAATCATCGCATCAGGTCATCATAAAATTATGATGAGTTCTTGATTTTTATGTATCGGGCTTGGAGCCAAAATTCTAACAGTCACTAATTTTTCTCGATTTTATTGATAAATTCAAAATTTGTGAGCTTTCTGAGTGTCCAGCAGTTGTCATTTAGAGCTTACCAGGTGATTCTCTTATATTTTACGAGAATGAAAAATTAATTTATTGTATCATTGGAGATGTTTGTTTTATTTTTAGATATCTACCTCTCCACTAAAATTTTACGTAGATGACAGAATCGTGCCCTTTCTGAACATGTGAAATTTTGTGACAACCCAATGGAGCTTTGGGATCAGAGAGAGTTTATGACCATTGTGAAGTTCGGTCGTATGGGCGTTGACTTTTCCTTTGTATTACGGGTATGCGGGTTTTTCGGGAACTTATGTCTCTCTCACATACTCGAGACCTATTTGAGCCTTCCCTGTTCCTCTTTTTTTGATTCCTTCCTATGTGCATGTGATCCCTCTTGGTCCTTGTGATTTCCCATGTTTTCCCAACGTTCATCGGGTCAAATGAGGGCCGTTGACTTTCCACTCCACCCGCAATACTATGGCTCTTTGAGTCCACAATAATTAAAGTTAAAATCGGGTCCTAACTGTCTAAAGATGTCCCACGGATCACTTGGGAAACATTTTTCCACTTTTTCTGCAGACTATTGCAGGGTTGCCACTAGATTCAGGTTTTTAGGTCGCAATTTTCCAAGTATGAGAACTTATGCTCTCCTGAAGTCCTGAAAACTTTCGACTTTTGTCAGGATTTGGGATTTGTTTCTCTAGCCTTTCGGCCTAGGAAGTTGGTACGAAAAACTGCTGGTACCCTGATCTGAGAATTTTTTCCATCTGCATCTCTGTAGACGTGATTTACACAAACATAATCCCTATAGAGTTCATTTTTTCATATGAATATTGCATTATTTGTCCCAACTCATTGGATATTTGGAGTTGCGATTGGGGATGTCTAGAAAAAATGATAGTAGAGTGCCCTGTCGACACTAAAATTTTCCTCCGTAATTTCTATTTCATTAATGTATGTATTAGGAATAGGATGTTGTTAAGTATAGTTAGTAGTAGCGTCTAATAGAAGATAAAGGCGCCGTCAGTACGGTGTCTGCCAATAATGTGGAGTACGATAACAGTCAAAGTACAATAGGAATGTTGTAAAAAGTAAATATTTGTCGTAAGTGGTCCGGTAATGTTAAAATGTCAAAGTTTGGGTAATTAGAGAAGTAGGGTCTACATGATTAGGAATTATAAATATTATATTGGTAATAAGGACAAGGAGTGAGGTCATAAATATTTTGTGTATTTTATTTGTAAAAAGTCTAAAAATGTGGAACCCATGTAAAATGATAAGGTTTATCTTATCTTAAGATGATAAGCTTACATGTACAGATAAGAGTTAAGGTATGGAATATGATTCGTCAGAGTGGATTTCTTATCCTATCTTAGAGATAAGATGCATAACCCTGTAAGTTCTATAAATAGAGAGGCCACCCCCCTCATTTAGCATAAAAAAAAGAAGTAGTGAGAAATATTGTAGGAAGTGTGCGAAGGAAGCCATCAGTTAAAGGTGTAATTGTAAAGTTTCTCCCATAGTCTTGGTGAAAGGCAAGTGAAGTCAATAACACTTGAAGTACCTCATGGGTGAGATTGTAACAATTTCATGTTAATATTATAATTTACTTTGATATTTCAGATTTTTCATCATTCCATCTTATCATAGTCAATGGTATTCTTGTGTTCGGTTGTTGTTTTGTTTCCAGATTACATCCACCAAAATAAAGGCTGTGCATTAGTAAATAATCATAGCACGAGGAGTTCCTGGTGAAGAATTATCATAGTGCCGGATTGGTGATAACATTTTGGTTCTGTTGCCGGGACCATTCCTCGTTGGTGGATTTTCTGGAGAGATATTCCCACTAAGTCAAAAATCAATTGGAGGGTAACCTTGTTTTTACTGTGCATAGTAGTTACCGTGGTAAAGTCATTTTTACCGTGAATAGTAGTTACCATGACAAATTCATTTTTGCTGTGAATAGTATTTATCACAGTAAAGTCACTTTTTACCGTGAATAGTATTTACCGCAGTAACTTCACTTTTTACCGTGAATAGTGTTTACCACAGTAAAATCAGTTTTTACCGCAGTAAGTCAAGTTTTACCATAGTTTACCGTGGTCATTTCTATAGTAATTCCAATTATTTGTGCACATAAGTCTTGTTGATTGTACTTGTGGGTTGGTATTTCACGGTGGTTACTTTTGAAAATGGGAAAGATTCCTATTTTTTCAGCTCAATCTAATGAAGATGCTTCTTCTTTCATTCAAGAGTTTAAACGATCTTGTATTTGTAATGGCCTTATAAGAAGGGAATAATGGACTGAATTTTTTCCTACCTTTTTGGATGGTTCAGCACTTAGGTGGTTTGAAACACTAGGTGATAATGTGAAAAAATCATGGGATTTATTAACTGAAAGTTTTCTTGAAGAATTTGGTGAACAACAGAAATATGCAGATCTCATGATCGAGATCACAAAGCTTGTCCCAAGGAGAGAAGGAGAAGATAAGGGATTATCATGCTCATGTTCTAGAGCTAAGGAGGAAGCTCGATGCCCAGATCCGGAAGGAAGGACTAGCGGATGGGTTGATGAATGGCGTGGATAATCTCCTCTGTAAGCACTTCATTCTTGGGATGAAGCCAGAGATCAGACAACGAGTGAAGTATGACCGCCCAGCTACCATTGAACAAGCAAAGGAGATTGCAAGAAGGCAAGAAGAAAGCATGGAAGAGGAGCCCAAAGAAATTGTTTCTAAAGTAGAGCCTACACCAGCACCTTTGGTCCTGAATCCACAACCACTCCCGATGAGCACAAATATTTCTCCTAGTACATCTACTAAGTATGAAGATCTGCTCAAAAAGATGGGTCAGTTAACTATTAATCTTCTTCAAGGAAAGGAATTTAGTTCTCAGGGAGGAGATAGAGGTCCAAAAAGAAATATTTATGAAGTTGTTTGTTATGGTTGTTATAAAAAGGGTCATTATAAGTATAATTGTCCAGATAGAGCTTCTACATCTGGTAAAGGAGATAATGATAAAGGAAAAGCACCTGTGAATTCTTTTGATGTAATAGATAAGAGCAGAAATAATGAAGTAGATGTGTTTGTAACAAAAAGAAAGAAAGAAAAAGATAATCAAGATGGAAATGATCCTAAGAAGATGAAAGAAGAAAACTAGTAAGAAACATAGGAGAAGAAAGTTGGGTGTGCAGGATTTTCTGATTTCACAGGGGCAAGGACCATACTCCATCTTGGAAGATCTGTCCAAAAGGCCTGCAAATATTACATATGGTCAACTCTTGGCTATGTCTTCTGAGAAGAGGCGAGAGTTGCAAGGTGGAATCAATTCTCGAAGAAGGAAGGAGGTTGAGGTCCCTGTTTTGGAGGCAGAGGAAGATCCCTATGCTCCACAAGCTGAGGTATTATGTAATGGTATTTCAATTCATGATGTCTTAGTTGATGGAGGTGCTGCAGTTAATGTAATGACCGAGTCTGTAATGAATATGTTGGGTTTAAAAATTGATCGCCCTTCAACACTTATGTTAAGGTCATTAAATAAGGGAAAAACTAAACCAGAAGGTGTAGTTTCAAATGTGGCAATATCTGTTATGGGTGTTGTATGTGTGGTAGACTTTCAGGTGATGAAAAATGGTACTGTTACGTACCCAATGCTACTGGGAAGACCATGGCTAAGGAGAGTTCATGCAAGAAACTACTGTAATGAAGGTTTCATGACACTTGGACGTGGTAGAGAGAGGGTGAAGATAAACGTGATCCCTCGACATCATAAAGTAGAACCTGTGGATTCAAGTGATGAAACTGATGATTGGACATCCTCTGATTACTCTAGTACCAGTGAAGTGGACACTGAAGATGAAGAAAGTGAGGTTGATGTTTCAGTCATGGATATTCTTCCAGTCACACCAACCCAGGACCCCATAAAATTATCTGAAGAAGAAGTTGATGATCGTCTCCAACAAATAAAGATTGGTGATGCTGTGATGGAGAGTGAGAAGGAAACCTACCTCCAGCTCTTTCAAAGCTACATACACCTATTCACTTTTGATTACAAGGAACTCCGTCAAGTAAGTTGGGGTAGAACATTGTATTGAGTTGGTAGATGGTGCTAAGCCCATAAAGCAAATGCCATATAGAATGAATCCTAATTTTTCCAAGACTGTAAAAGAAGAAATAGATAAGTTGCTTGATGCAGGATTCATATTTACTATGGAGAATTCAGAATGGGTTTCTCCCATTGTGATCTCAATAAAAAAGAATGGGAAGCTACGCATTTGTGTTGATTACAGGAAGCTCAATAAGGCAACAAAGAAGGATCATTACCCTCTTCCATTTTCAGATCAGATCTTGGATGAAGTAGCTGGCCAGGAGTGCTATAGTTTTGCTGATGGATATAGCAGCTACAACCAAGTTCGTATAACAGAGAAGGATCAGCTGAAGACCACGTTCACCACTCCTTGGGGAACATTTGCTTATAGAGTTATGCCTTTTGGGTTGTGTAATGCTCCAGCAACATTCCAACGTTTGACGAATAGGGTGTTTGAACCCTACATTAGGACCTTCATCAGAGTATTTCTGGATGATTTTTGTATCTATGGGAGCAAGTTGGACCACCTGCACCAGATGGAGACAGCATTTCAAAGGTTAGATGAAGCAAAAGCCTCACTAAACCCTACAAAGTGTGTCTTTGGATGTTCTAAAGGCATTTTGTTAGGGCATGTTGTATCCAAAGATGGTATTGGTACTGATCCTGATAAAGTTTCAAAAATCAAAGATTTACCATTTCTTATGAATAGAAGTAAGTTGAGATCTTTTTTAGGCCATGTGGGTTACTATAGAAGGTTCATCAAGAATTTCTCAAAGATTGCACAGCCACTAACCCAGTTCTTGAAGAAGGATGTTGCTTATGAACCAGGAAACAAGGCGCATGAAGCTTTTGGACAACTGAAGGAAGCCCTGGTGTCTTCACCTGTTTTGAAGAATCCAGATTGGAGCAAGCCATTCATTGTGTACATTGATGCCTCAGATGCAGCATTAGGTAGTACTTTGAGCCAAAAGGATGAAAATGGGAATGAACATCCAATTTACTTTGGGAGCAGACAAATGAGTAGTGCTGAGGTAAACTATACTGTAACTGAAAAAGAGGCTTTGGCTATCATTTTTTGCTGTAAAGAAGTTTAGAAATTACTTGTTAGGGCAGAAATTTATAGTTGTAACAGATCATCAGGCTCTGAAATATATTGTCAATAAGCCTAACCCATCAGGGAGAATAGCAAGATGGATAATTTTGCTACAAGAATTTGAATTTGATATTATAGATAGGCTAGGAAAGAAGCATGTCAATGCAGATGCACTCTCTCGAGCCTATGATGGTTTAGGATCATCTTGTGATGATGATGATTTTCTCAATGCAGCATTGTTCTCCCTTGACACAAATCCCTAGTGAATACATAGATATTTGGAATTATCTGAATGAATTCAAGTTTCCTGATGGTGCCAATGCAAATACTAAGAGAAAGATTACTCAAGCCAGTCGTCCATATTCTATTCTGCATTGAGTATTATTTCAAATAGGACCTGATGGACAGTACAAGGAGGGCAGTTGGATGTGATCAAGGAAAGGAGCTGCTAGAAGAATTCCACAATGGTACATGTGGAGGGCACTTCTCTAGACAACTTTAAGCAAGAAGGATCTTGGATGCAGGTTATCACTGGCCCACTCTTTTTAAAGATTGTTATAATTATTGTAAGACATATAATATTTGTTAAACACATGGTAACTGTAAGACTTCATCAGCTCCATTATGTCCTATTCTTCCCCTTGGTCCCTTTGAAAAGTGGGGAATAGACATTGTAGGTCCACTTCCAACTACATCACACCAAAATAAGTATATTGTAGTTGCCACAGATTATTTAACCAAGTGGGTTGAAGCTAGGCCATTGAAGACAGCTTCTATGGATGAAGTGGCAAAGGTTCATATATGAACGTATTGTCACCAGATTTGGTTGTCCATTAGAAATT
This sequence comes from Taxus chinensis, assembly GCA_019776745.2. Classification (NCBI taxonomy): domain Eukaryota; kingdom Viridiplantae; phylum Streptophyta; class Pinopsida; order Cupressales; family Taxaceae; genus Taxus; species Taxus chinensis. The sequence continues at coordinate 795,085,528 of CM034148.1, read as the reverse complement.
GTAACAGATCAAGGAAGCCACTTCATTAATGAGGTGGTAGAAGCCCTAGTCAATAAATTTTCTATTAAGCACAGGAAGGCAACAACATACAAGCCAAGCACAAATGGACAGGTGGAACGAACAAATTTTGTGCTGTGTCAAATTCTAGCAAAAGATGTAGCCTTGCAGGTACATAAATGGGATAAGAGGATTCATGCAGCATTGTGGGCATATAGGGCAACATCAAAGTCAGCAACAGGATACTCCCCATTTCAGTTGGCCTATGGCATTGATCCAGTTCTTCCTATTGAGTTTGATATTCCCACTGTGAGAGTTATGAAAAATGAAAGGATGGATGAAAATGATTCAGTAAAAGAAAGGTTGGTACATCTTCATTTGCTAGAAGAAATGAGGGAAATAGCAAAGGATACAAGCCATAAGAAGAAAATGAAGCAGAAGGAGTACTTTGATCAAAAGATCCGGTGGTCTCCATTTCAAGTGAATGACTTGGTTCTAGTATACGATTCCAGATACAAAAAAAGAAGACAGAGAAAATTTCTTCCAAAATGGATGGGGCCCTACAAAATAACAGCTGTGCATGAAAATGGTACGTACCAACTGGAGGAATTGGATGGCACTCCCATTACGAAATGGGTCAACCACGACAAGTTGAAGATTTTCCAAGCACCAGAATAGTCTACTCCGAGGACGGAGTAGAAGCTAGGAAGGGGGAAGATGTCGACACTAAAATTTTCCTCCATAATTTCTATTTCATTAATGTATGTATTAGGAATAGGATGTTGTTAAGTATAATTAGTAGTAGCGTCTGATAGAAGATAATGGTGCCGTCAGTACGGTGTCGCCAATAATGTGGAGTACGGTAACAGTCAAAGTACAATAGGAATGTTGTAAAAAGTAAATATTTGTCGTAAGTGGTCCGGTAATGTTAAAATGTCAAAGTTTGGGTAATTAGAGAAGTAGGGTCTACATGATTAGGAATTAGAAATATTATATTGGTAATAAGGACAAGGAGTGAGGTCATAAATATTTTGTGTATTTTATTTGTAAAAAGTCTAAAAATGTGGAACCCATGTAAAATGATAAGGTTTATCTTATCTTAAGAGATAAGCTTACATGTACAGATAAGAGTTAAGGTATGGAATATGATTCGTCAAAGTGGATTTCTTGTCCTATCTTAGAGATAGGATGGATAAGCCTGGAAGTTCTATAAATAGAGAGGCCACCCCCCTCATTTAGCATAGAAACAAGTAGTGAGAAATATTGTACGAAGTGTGCAAAGGAAGCCATCAGTTAAAGGTGTGTTGAAGAAGCCATCAAGAGGCGTAATTGTAAAGTTTCTCCCATAGTCTTGTTGAAGTACCTCATGGGTGAGATTGTAACAATTTCATGTTAATATTATAATTTACTTTGATATTTCAGATTTGTCATCATTCCGTCTTATCATAGTCAATGGTATTCTTGTGTTCGGTTATTGTTTTGTTTCCAGATTACATCCACCAAACTAAAGGTTGTGCATTAGTAAATAATCATAGCACGAGGAGTTCCCAGTGAATAATTATCATAGTGCCGGATTGGTGATGACATGACCTATAAAGAAGAAATAAGTATCAAACCCTAAGAAAAATAAAGATGCATAATGAATGGGTTAGACTGACCTTAACCACAAAACTAGTGGATTATCACTAACTGCTGCACTACATTTCAGACCTGGATGTAGTTTTGGTGCATGCATGCATTTCATGCACTAGGTGTAATTTTTCCATTCACATCTTGTGAAGTAACGATAAATAATAACTATAGAAAATGTAATAGCATGTGTACATGGAATACAATTGAATCCCTCCCCTTATGTTGTGTGTGTTGATGTAGAAATATTATCCTTGATGCATGACACTAATGGATGTAAGTGATGCAATGAATGAAAATCTAGATATATTGATAGTAGTGCGTGATGCTAGGACCCTCATTAGGGTCTCCTAACTTTATATTTATAGTTTTCTCTTGTTCTAATTTCATAATTAATCCTGACATGGTGAAGTAGGAAAAATATAAAGACCAAAAATGGATAGAAAAGAGCCTAAAAAGAGGTGAAAAAAATCAAGAAAGGGTCAGGGAATGTTGGGTGGGATAGGGGTGCCTTGAGGCACCCAAACTATAGGCCCGAGTGTGTAATGCCCTTCCTTGGGACATAGAAAAACCATGCCTAGTTTCATTTACCCATTATTAATTATTATATACCAATTTCATTTACCCATCAACAGTTTTGGCACGCCCAGTGGGACAAGTTTGAAGCACCTTACCACTTCATTTCATCAAGTTGATGTGTTCTTGGTGAGATTCAGCCTTTAGAGGCACATGCAAAGCACATTCGGTGACTCCATCTGGTCAACAATCCATTCTCTGAGTTATAGACTTCCCTTCCATCCATTTCCACCCATTCTTGTTTCTACATCTTTTATCTTCCCCCATTCCATGAAGTTGTGCAATCATGACTTAATTCCCATCTTGGACCTCACACTTGCAGCAAAAACAATGCATTCCAAGTCCAATGTATTTCATGACTCCTCCAGATCAACATTATGATAAGATTCAGAACCATTATGCTTACCCACATGAACAGTTTCAATGCCAATTTGGCTCTGGAGCTTATCAAGAACAAGGGGGACACATATAATGGTAACAACTATGTGGAGAATGCCGATCTACTCAAGAAGATTCAAAGGATGGAGGCTGGCATGGGGCATTCAAGGGCTACAACACAGATGAAATCATTCAGGATTGGTTTCTGTTATCCTGCAAAATTTTCAAGGGCAATTTTACTGATAACCATACCAAAAATTTTGTTCCGATCCCTCATCGGGAATCCCTTGCGTTCGAAACGTTGCAAAATCCCTTCCCGGGAAATCTAGTTTTCTGAACTTAGCCTTTTGGTCTTTTTTGGACGGGCGCATATAATGACTATGCAACATCAAATGTTCATGTGCCCCTTTAAATCCTTTGGCGCATTCTTTTTTCATGTCAACAGGCGTTTTGGTGCGCCTCACTATGTTGAGTTTTCCTGCATGCGCCAAGGTGCATGCGCCTTCCTGTCAACGTAACTTTTGTTGCACCTCTTTTTGGTGCGCCAAAGGTGCACATATTCCTCTGTCAACACCACTTTTGGTGCGCCAAGGGTGCACATATCTTCGTGTTGGAAAGCTTTTTGATGCGCCAAAGGGCACATGTTTTCTCGTGTCATCATCTCTTTTGGTGCACCATTTGAAAAGGTTGGTGGTGCATTTATTGCTACCTCACCTATAAATAGGCGCGTCTACGCTGTCATTATCACCAACGCCAATCAAGTGATTTTCTCTGCACCTGTCAGCGCACCTGCCCTGTCGTTTTCAATCACGTCATGGACCCATTTGCATGTTTCTTCGCTATTTATCCGGGTAAGAGGTCCTTATCTCTTTTGTGTGTTTTGTGCTCTGTTTCTTTGTTTGTTTGCTGGTTTGGATTGGGTTTAGTTAAAAATCTATCAAAAATTGACTCCCCACCTTCCTTGCTGTCTTTTCCATTCTCCCCCCATGCTCTCCCCCCTCTTTCCAGATCTGTTGGTAGGGGAAAGGTCTGTCCTGAAATGACTGCTTAAAACTCTTTGTTTTAAGCCTCTTTATCACCTTAAACACCCTCAAGAAGAAGTTTGAAAGAATGAAATCCCTCACAAAGAGAATCAAATATTAAAAATGAAACTGTATTTTTGTTCTCCTTTGGTGCATTGGCGCACCCTGCAACATGAAGAACAGTTGCGCCATTGGTACATCTTTCTCCCCTGTTACACAAAGAGCAGCCGCACCCATGGCACACATTCCCTGCCTACTACATCATGAAAAGTTGTGCCCTCATGGCACACTTCCCTTGCTTGTTGCATATGCTTCCCGTGTGCCCTCTTGGCGCACCAAACTTGAGTGTAACATTACAAAATCCTGCGCCCATTGGCGCACCCTGCGTCAATGTAACAATCCTTTCCTATGCGCCAAGTGCAAAGCTATAAACGATGCCAGCGCGTCCCTCACTGCAATAACATCATGTCATGCAGACCCTTCATGCGCCGCACCAGGTTCCCTTTGGCGCATGAAAAAATGATGTAACATGCACAAATCATGCGCCCTTCGGCACATCCTGTACCCATGTAACATGATAAATATCTGCGCTCTTTACAAAATGCATCCACATAGCGCAGGCACACTTGTGATTAGAATAACAAAGAATGCACCCTGCAGTGTCCATGCACCATGTGCCTTTTGGCACTGATTTATCTCCTATAACAACCCTTTCCTGTGCGCCTTACTATTTAGCCCTGTAACCTGCGGCATTCATGCGCCTTGAAGCCTCAAAATTGCTAACTCTTTCTTCTGTCAGCATTTCAATGGAAAATCAAATAGCTGACACGGATTTATTCAATTGGGTTTCACTCCTTATTCTTGTAGATCAGCAGCTAAGTTTAGAATAACATATGTCAACATTAAGCAAGAAACCTATCAAATCTAAAGGCAAGGCCAAGCTCACAGAAGAAGAAATGAAGTATAAGTATCAGAGGGTCAGAATGCCCGAGTCCCAGGCCGAGTGTGACCTGGACATTAGAGACTCAGAGCTGGGTCATATTGATATGGAAGAGTTCTGGGTCAGAACCCAGAAGGTCACAAGAATTCCATGGATGGACAAATTAATAGGCAGTGCACTGCAATTTGCTGGAGGAATCCCAGTAAGTGCCGTGAATAACAAATTTATGATGGTGGTTTCCCGGTGCTACAGTAAAGACACAAGATGTGTCGTAAATGAGAAGGGTGAGGTCATAATCAACCTCACTGCCCGCCACTTTGAATTAATGCTCGACATCCCTCACCATAGGCACTTTGTGGCTGTCAGCTAAGAAGATTGCATCAAGGCCTGGGACGACAATGAAGATCAGTGCATGCAGCTGATGAACGAGGTATATTTAAAAAATAAAAATGTGGTGACCTGTTGGCCACAAATCATTCACCGCAGTGATTTTTCAGAGGAGCTCAGTGACACAATCACGTTCCTGAGCAGGGTGTTTAGGCTTCCTGACGCCCACTATTTCCACAAATGGATGCTGCGGTATTTAGAAACAATGAAAAAAAATATGCCCGATCAACGCTTTGAGTGGGCAGAAATCATAAGCAGCATGATATCAGAGCAGCTATAACAATTTACCACAACGGGGAGGTTCTACATGAATTCCTATGTTGTTTACGCTGCAGCTTCAGAAAGGGACTACCCAGCTCTAATGCGGAGTGGGGTTTTGCCCCAGGTTAAAATCTATGAATATTATCTAGAGCTAAAGTTGGAAAATAGCATCCCCCAATTTACAAAGATCAATGATGCATTTTTCTATTTCATCATCTGCCTGTTGAGGCCAAATATGGCTCACGGTCGCACAACCAAGAGCATAGTAGCAGCTACTGAGAAGTGGGGGGGCCCTGTTCACTCAATTCCCCACATTCACTTATCTAAGGGCGGCTAACTTCTTGGGGGAGCTAACTAGACTGCCAAGGTATGCTGGACCCAAGTTGATTCTGCTAGAGCTATCAAGACAGCTAATCACCTACCATGAGAAATGCCTCAAGAGAAAGAAGGGTGGAACTCCTTTCCCCCTCACAGTGGGTAGGTATACATGTCTCACTCACCACAAGGTGAAAGACATGTTTGCAGAGTTGGAGATGCTGAATCTGAAACATTACTTCCCAGCAAGGCCCACCTTCGACCCGAGAAACTGTCTTCCTAGGGCCAAGCTCGATCTGATCCATATCCCTCAAATCGAAGATATCTACATCGATATATATCATGAGGTGGAGCTCAGGAGGAAGGACCATTCTCATTTGGCCTTAGTAGAAATCATCCAGTACGGGGTGGCCATCGTCCCCAAAGGCTACCAAACTACTGAAGAGGAAGTGGATCAAGTGTATCTTGACATAGGTGGGGACGATTGGCCTTTTGCGTTGATTGATAGAACTAAAGCGCCCTAGATAATTGAGGAAAGGGTCAAAGAAAATCTGCGTAGAACAGAGCATTGGTGCCAAATGAACGGGCTCATCTACCTCAGAGTCGATTTCACAACCTCTCCGTTGGGTAACGCATCTCCTCGATCAAAACAGCAGCCAAAAGGAAAGGGTAAAGGTAAAGAGGGTGAATCTAGTTCCATCCAAGAAGAAGCTCCAGAAAGCCCTCCTTCCCCTTCACAAGAATGGGTTGAAGTCCCGAAAATCATAGAAGAAGAAGTGACGAAAGATGTTCCAATAGGCCCATCCACTCAGGATGTCGCCACCTGCTGCACCAACTGAGGTCCCTTTTGTTCCTTCTCCTTCTCCTCCTTCCCCTCCTCGAGTGACTCAATCGACCATTCCTTTGGTTCTATCCTCTCCCCCTTCTTCTACTGTCCCTCCTGCTTCTTCATCCATCTTCTCTTCTCTCACGAACCTGTCCCCCTCCATTTATTCTCTCATCTCTGAGCTCCCTTCCTTTCTTATGTCTTCCTCTCCTGCAATATCTCTTCCTCCCGTGAGCGCTTCCTCAGCATCCCTCTCGATGCCGCCTCCAAGTGTCTCCACGTTTTTCCCTTCAACTACTGCAGCTGCCCCCCTTCTCTGTTTCTGGTCCTTCTCCCATAAGTCCAGCCTATATTTCCCAGTACCTGAGTCAGCAGAAGAGGAAAGTTCCCATCGCTCTGATGGACTTCTCCGTAATCCCATCCAAAGGGGAAAAGAATCAGAATCCCATCACACGCTTCTCTCAGAGTGCTTCGGGAGAGAGGGTTATGGAGATCGCATACCCCAATCCTCTGAAGGATAAAAAGGATCTATCTCTGACAGATTACACAGTGACTCAAGTCACAATGGGTATGTCTTATGAAAGCCTTCAAGGAGAGGCCCTATCTGCAGTTGACGCCCTCTGCAAGAAGCTTCAAGAAGCAAAAGAAGAGAAAAGGCTACTGAAAGAGCAAAATAAACATCTGCTCCACGCCTTACAGAAGATGGGCAATGCACCTCCCACAACTACTGCCAAAATTCCTGAACCTCTGAGTCAGGATAAAATTAATGAATATGCAAAGATCGGCAAGAAGGGTATGGCAGTTTCCACCTGGAGGAGCCAAATCCTCAAGGACAGTGAACGAGTGATCGCCAAGTTCACCAATTTTTACCTGAACATCAACAAGGTGAATAAAGAACTCCAAGCGTTAGTAGGACCCATATCAGAAGAGCTGGACCATGCTAGGCTACAACGTGAGACCTTTCAACAAATGTTCGACTATTCAGTCAAATATCTGGTCAAGTTCGGCATTTTCGGTCATCCCAGGGCTCTCAATAAAGTCCTTTCCACTCTAGATTACCAGATGGATCAACTAGAATTCGTCCTTGAAAAGATCGATAAGGTAAAAGAAGAAGCTCTGGACGCAATGCACCAAATGGAACAGATCGTTCTCAATATGTCCCCAGGGTTGCTTACTCCTTCTTTCGCCTTAAGGAAGGTTGATGAAACCATTCATATTTTCAAGGAAATCGTTTCGCAAGGGGTTGGGGCCAGAGGTCACTTTTGACGCAGAGTCCATCAATAACCTGCTGGCCTGTCGGGACTTCATCGGATTCCTAATAGAAGTAGAGAAAGAATATTCCAAACTCCCAGAGAAGCTCATAGATGAGCGGGAGACTTGCGAGGTGATCAGCGAGCGACACAAGGATCCTTCCCAGGATCAACTAGAGCCCATGATCAGCAAGTTCATGGAATACCGTGCCCAATTCCACATCTCGTCACCTGAGCAGCACCAGAAGCAGGATACCCCCTTTCGGCCACAGGATGACGATGATGAATAGTTTCTCTTTCTTCTTCTCTCTCTCCTTCAACATTCTTTTAAATATCTAGAGTATGTTGGCACAAATGATGACATCATCCTTGTTGCACCATGGGATGATTCCATCCATCAAGTTGTCAAAAGTCAACATGACTTTGAGATATTTTTATAGATATTTTGTATATTTTATGTAAATAGGTGGTTGGTTCCTTTTTTCCTTCCTTCTTCTCCTTCTTCTATAAATACTCAAATACTTGTTGTATTTGGGGGTGGATACTTTTCAGATGAAAAATAGAAGTGAGAAGAAAATACTTTGAGCTTTTTGTAATAGAAGGAAATATTAATACAATATTTAGACTTTGTGCTGAATACATGTGTTATATGCATTAGATCTTTCTTATGTCAGATCTGTGTGTTTATTCTGTTGGATCTACTTCTGTTTTATTGTCATTTATTCAACAGTATTGCTTTGTTCATTTATGCAAGTAGGTTTGGCTCTGTTTACTACCAATCCCAAAACATAAACCCTCTGACCTTTCTGCTTTGGAATTCATTTATTTTCTTTCTTTGGATCTGATCTTCCTTCATCCTCTCTTCCATTCCTTTCTTTCCACAGTCAGAAACAACCCTACTAGGATGAGATCCCAAACCCCCGAAGGCAGAATATTGTGAGACTTGCACAGATTCCTTCTGGTAGAATAACAATAAACCAGTTTCACTTTGCTGACTCAAATAGGGGCTATGCCCTGCACACTGTTGGCTCGTCTATCCATAAATCTGCCCAAGCGACAGATTTTTGAACCAACAGTTTCAAGGCACCTTGTCCATGGGTAGGCCCTTTTCCAAGACACTATATCCCATAGGAGAAAGCTTGACTTCATGGTTGAAATGCTTTCTAAACTTACGCAATGGAATGAGGAGATAGAGACCAACAAGCTTGGTGTCAGAAAACCTTATCAATGGGTAATTCCACCATATCATAGTTTTTCTTTTCTTCTTTCTCAATCAGCACCATCTCAACTGGAGCTTCAATCTTCAAGCTTCCCAACTGCTGCCCCAAGTGTTGATTCTGCTTCTCCATCTTCTAATCTTCCATCTCATCTCATTTCTTCTACCCCTTTTCCCTTTGAAATCCAAGTCCCCTCCATAAGAGCCAAAATAAATTCCTTCCCTTCCACCAAAAACAAGGAAACAATTAGTGGAGACCCCACCCACCAATCCTCCTAGTCTCCCGAGTCCATGTCAGGAAGAGACTCAAAAAACCAACCAAGAAGAAGAGCCAACAAAAGAAGAAATTATCAAAAGTTTAGTGAGCTTGGCTCTTGAATTTGGAATTAAAAAGATTCCATTGTTCCTTAATCCCATGGAGGAGGTTGGGGTCAGCTGCAGCACAAGTGAGGGAAGAACAACCAACTCCAAGTCCCATTTAAGAGGAGAAACTAGTGGAGATCAAATCTGAGTTGAGGCCACTTAATGAAGAAAGCATTATTGAATATTTTTTTCCTTTATTTGAAGGGCTTGATTTTATTGATGAACCCATGATGGAGGAGGACCATATGGTTCCAGAAGCTTCAAGTGCAGAGAATACCATAGAAGAACCTTCAGTTCTTCCTCCCACTTCCTCCCCTTCAATTTCTAATGTCGAAGAAGAGTTTGATCTTTCAAACTTCATATTTGAGAATGAAGGGAACAATGGTGAGCAAATTACAAATCCAAAGGACACCATGGAGGAGGTCAAACACATGTAGCAGGGAAATGAGGAGGAAGATTATCTATCTAACTTGGAGGATTGTATTGATGGAGAGGAGCCCAAGGAGATCACATCATTTGCTCCTCCATCATCCAAATTCCAAGCACATGATTATGCTTCCATGGAGGAGAGCATCCAAGGACAACAACTTTCATATCACAACGACCCTCTAGAACCAAGGTTGGAGGATTATAATCTTCCTTGACCTTCTAAGGAGGAGGAAGGAAAAAGAGCACGAGGATCCCAGAGCTTCCACATCATTCACCTAGGAAGGTCCACAAGAAGACTCCATTCTTGGAGTTCAAATTTAGAGTAACGAGCACATCCATTGGATCAGACCGTTCCCAATTAGGTACTTGGATTCACTGGAACCAAGGGAGAAGCAAAAAATTGGTCATGCTTACTCCTGAATGTGAGGATGAGCTTCAAAGAACCAAGGATTAGCTGCAATGCCTCTTCAATCCAAATACATAGCAACTACAAGAGGCATTTGTCTTGTTTCCATTTGATACCCTAATGATTTGGGTGGAAGATCAACCACTTTTCAGTTTCTCACTCATAATAAGAGCCATATTCAACTTTAAATCATATACATGGCTGCAGTTTTTAAAGAAGGGAAGCTATTTCTCCCTTCTCGTAGTAGGCTTTGTTTAGATTTTCTTTGATAGGGTTAGTGTAGGAGTAGGAGTAGATTTTATTTTAGTAAAAGATGTTCTTTTGCACACTCTGCATGTCTTATTTTAGGCATGTATGATTTAATCTTTGTATACAAGTTTTGTTCGTATTTATCTAGGGGTAAAATATGTCGGGCCGTTCAGTATTTATGGTAGGGAGACCCATAGTTTCCTGTAACAGGTTCTATTTTCAAAATAAAATTAATACAGAAAAACTTAAATTGGGTTTCAAGGCAGTCCATTTTTAGGGATAGGTGAAGGTCCCAGGTAAAGACAATTTTCTACTCTCAGAAATATCATCTTTAATATTTCCTTATGAAAATGAGAGTGCGCACAACGAGGCAGGTTTAGGGTCACCAAGTGCAAGAAGTTGGGTTCAAGTCTCAAAGAGAAAGATCAGTACCAAGATATCATTCGTGACTCCATACCCAATGGATGCAACAAGGCAACTGGTCTTTTCATCTAGCAGGTAGATGTCCCCGTGAATTGCCAAACTGTTATCCCAATTTTACCCCCTTGGGGGGGGTAAATTGATCAAACTTGACCATGCACAGAAGAAAATATAAGGGTCTGTTTATTCTCTTAAACTCTCAAGCAATCCCAAATCAAAGTGGAGGAGTAAGGTCAACAAAGGAGGCCAATAACGTTAAAAGAGACCAGAGGCTCCACTAGTAAAAATCATAGAAGAAGCTCAAAGTTTACAGACTTCACATACGAGTTGACTTGGTGACGAAAAAACATACTCGCGAGAGGTGCCATGTGTCAACTCGGCGTAATTCCAAAAGGCATAGGGAAATGGAGAGCCCAAATGAGCGTGAAGCTTTCATGTGTCTAGGACCCAACGTAATCACCTCTTAAATAAGCAGAAGGGACCCAACCGAAAAAACGAGGAAGAGGAGCAAGCTCAAAGTGGCCAAGTACAATAGGACCAGCAGAGGCCTCCACACATCCAATCGGTGCATCTTTAAAGGTCAAGCCCAAAAGGTAGTCCCCAAAAAGTTCCAGCCTACCACGTAGTCAGCATCTAAAGGGGGGTCTCATTAGCCATTGAAAAGTCACAGACCCGTGGAGGGTGCCACATGACTCATCGACACAATTTCAAAGGTGCGGCCCAAAGAAGACCCTGAACTATTGTCATCCCTCCATGTGTCCAAGGTCCAAAAAGGGGATGCCGACCGTTGAAACGTCCAATCTTGAGATAGGCCAAAGGAAGCCTCCACATGTCAGCACGGTGCATCTTCAAGGTTAAAATCTGGAGGCGATCCCCAAACGAGCGCAGGATCGCCACATGGACAGAAGTCAAAAGGGGGGAGGACTGACCGTTGAATCAACTAAGCATAAGGTGAGGCAGCAGAAGGAGCCATGTGTCTCTTCGGTTCTCTTTCAAGAGGAAAATCCAAAAGCGGTCCCCAAACATACGCTAAATCTTCACGTCTCTCAGGTCAGGCACAGTGTCTCCGCCAATAGTGGGGCTCAGGAAAAGAACAAAAGAAACAGATCAAGCTTGCGAATGATGCCACATGTCATTCTAGCACAACTTCAAGAGTATAGAGGAGGGGGAAAATCCTTGAGATGCGTGGTGCCGTTATGTGGATATGGGTGAGTAGACTTAAAATTCAAATCACCTTCAGACAGTCATGTCTTTCAACCAAGAGCTCAGAATCAAGTGGGAAAGGAATTTTCATAGATTCCTCGATGCCTGCTACTCACCTATTAGAATTAATGATCTGGTCTGCCATTTTTGAGGATGTCAAGTCTCTTACCTATCGCCATGATAAAGAATGGACTCCTTTCTTGCCCAGTAAGGAATAACACATGGAGGCATGGGTCTTGCAGTCAAGCCCATCATTGTTATAGGCACATTTTAATGCTTTCTAGAGTGGTTGGAGTAGGTTGATTCAATGCATTGCATGGGTGGTTGAAGAAGGATTCAATTTTTCGCTCTCTCCTTCTCTTATTCTTCTATATATTGTAAAGGAGAGGTGTTTTTCAAAATTTTGGTCATATTTTCTCTTCTGCCCCCTCTCTCTTTCTCCCCTCAGGTTGAATGTGGAGCTTAAGCCCCATCTCATGGCTCTATAATGGCATTTTCTTGCCTCTTTCCTGTTGATGATGTAATGTGTGAACTCATGGAGCAATAAAATATGTTTTGTGATGAATTTTGTCCATGCTTCCTTATTTTATTGTCTCTTCTTGCCTCTCGTCATTACAAGGTATATTGTGCATACTTCTGATGTCTATTACAGGTTTTGAGAGATTTGTTTAATGGGTTTGAAGTGGTGCTCTATGTGAACTCTATCTTTGGTTTGCAATGCATCTTTCCATCCTCTCTATTACTCATTGTACGTACCTTAAATTGTAGGGTACTGCACCGTTGGAACGATGTTACACATGCCCCAATGATGATACAGGTCTCCTTACAAGGTGTTCAGAGTCCAAAAGGGCTCGCCATGTATACACTTATACCCTGCATGCCCCGCTCAGCCTTCGTGTGCCTTGTTTTCCCCTTTTCCCCCTTTTTCTTGCATTTTTTTCTTCAGTAATGGAACCCCTGCCCTGCCTGGGTGGCGGTCCCCATCACCGCCGCCCTGCATAGAGTGGTGGTTTTGTTCGCATTTTCTAGATTCTTCTGACAATCGAGTCAAATGTAAATCTTAAAATTTACACGCTTTCTTCAACCACTTTGGCTTGCATTAATGTTTTTACTCCCTGGGAATAGTGTTTTTCCTTTGTTTATAGTAAAAGAGATCAAATGGGAGTTACCCTCTGGTAAATGCATTGGTTATAAATAGCCAGCTTGTTTTCAAGAAAATGGCCCCTCATCTTCTCAATTCTCTTATTCAGTCTTTCAATTTATTGCTTATAATTCTGTCAATTCATGTTTTGCTTCCATTGTTGGTCTTTTAGAAGTCATATAATCTCTTTGTTTCAGTCTTGTTCCATTGTTGCTTCATACAATCAGTTTAGCATAGAATAGCTTCATTTCTAGACTAGAATCCATTAAAGTTGCAGGTTTTGTTTTGTCACAAGGATAGTTTCTGAAACTCTCGGTACACTTGTGTTGTATTCCCACAATAAATCCTGCTAGGAATTGCATAGTCAAACTCTGTTCACTTGCGTTATCCCTCTCCTACTCGCATTGTATTCGGTCTATATCCAAAGCTGCCATTGTTTGATTGCTATCTTCTGTTGATACTATCATATACACACTTTCTGGATTCATGAGGACACAAAGGAATGAGGAGATCACACTGAGGGGATGAAATCACAAAAAAATGGATTTACCACTGTTCTGTAAACACCAGGTTTGAGCTATCAAAGTTCTAATTAAAAACATATCAAATAGAGTAGTGAATTATTTCATTTCAGTTAAAATTTCACTCTCGATATCACCAGGGAAGCTATGGGGATTGATAGTTTCTGAGAAACTGTGATTCATTCCTCACTTCTGAGGTAGGATCGAGAGCCTTTCAGTTTAATATATTTAGTTGCTTAGATATTTAGGATAAAATCACAACTGCACAGGAAAATAGCCATACCAGGTTACTTTGCTTGTTTGTATTCTATTTCTAGATTAGTTGTTCATTTTATAAATATACTAGAGTAGCTTCTCTTCAATTTCATTGAAATACGTCATTTAAAAAATATAAAAAATAGAAGGATGCTTGCGTAGTGTAAATACCTCTTTCATAATTAGTTTGTTAATTTTAGTTAAAAGTTAAATCATTTTATATGACAGTCACAGGAGCTAGAGAGCCTAGAGAATATATATTTGAACCCATAGTACCTCAACCAAATCTACCCATGACTTTAGCTGATATAGATCATGACCTTAGGATACAAGTTCTTTCAAGAAATAGTAAACTTATAAGTAATTAGTGAGCAACTCAGAGGACTGAACATCGAAGATGACAAAACTTACATATTCTGGTCAAACCATCCAAACTATAGATTGCCTTGATAAAACACTTGAATGACCATGTAAGGGTACAAATGAGAGTAAAAATTTGGTTGCAATCCTTTGGTTCCATATCCTAATGCATGAGACCTCCTCGTTGACATAGACGCTACCTTACATATTCAATTTGCCAGAACACCTATTAGGTACTCCAAGAAAATCATACAACTTCTAGTTCTGAATGTAGAGGCTAAAAAGGCATACGATTACTAGATAGTTGGGAGAAGGGATTAATTCTTCACATGACCATAACATGTCCACAACAACCATGAACTCATGGTTGCGATCCCCAAGTCCCACAACCCAATAGGCTAACAAACTAGTCAAGTATTGACATCGGCTTGCGAACGCTGGTATTTAGATCTTCACCACTCCCACCAGATATTATAGCACAGTTCTTCGTATTAAACATAGAATCAAATCAATCTAATATTTTTTGGGCTAGACCAGAGAACCACCCATAGTTCACTACAAATCTATTAAGCCGCCTATCACCATTTTCATGACCTTGGCTGGAGATATATATGAAGCTCCTACAGGTCACTTCCCACGTATCCAACAACCAAGAAACAGAATCTCGGCAGAGCTTGATATCAATTGGAGCCTTCGAACGGCCATTATATCTGAGTGAACCATTACACCAATTCAGGTTAGGAGGGCCTTCTTCCCCTTACATTCGCAGATTCCATTATTGCGTATTGAGGATTTAAGATTACCCAATTAGCTTGTCTATATCTATCCAAATTCAACATTCACCAGTTGTCTCGACACAACCTCGAGAGGTCAGGTATGAGGAAGAGGTACTTATAGATTCCCACATTTGCATGTTACTTTTCCATCGTACAAAATTGGTGAACTCGACATGAACAAACTAATATTCCTCTTTCTATTTTCATTTTTTCCATCCACCTTCGCTCTTTCCCATTATTGTGCGGGTATTCATATACCCCCCGAATATGTCGAGATACGATGCATATGGCAGACCTCTCTTAGGTCTCGAAGTAAACTATAGTCAAACAAATAGACAACCATCACCCTCACTTTCTGCATTGGCTGATAACTATTCGATGTAATTACTTGTCATCTCAAACTCCCCCTCACATAACTAGTTCTAGTTCTTTGTTCATGAATTGAAGAGTTTGATCAGTTTACACAAACACAACAACCAGAGCCATCAGGCTCTAATAATATGACATTTACTGGAGAATCCACTTCATCTCCTCGGGTCTTGTTCAGACCACAAATCAATAGACAATCAGACCCACTCCCCTTTTTTGATGAGGAGTACTTAGTACACTTCACTAAAAGTGAACAACGCTTCCAAAATATGTATCCACCTATAGGGAGTTTACAAATACAGTCTGATGCCCTATTCCAAGATAACACCCCCATAACTCCACCTATGGGAAATACACTCGGTGAAGCTTGGCAGGTTAATGACCAATTCATAGCAGGGTATCATACCCCTTTACAACCTCAAGCTATACAATAAACACACTTAAGGAAAAGAACTGTGTCTTCGCCAATGGAGGTCATTTCAGCCTTAGCTGAGAAGGTTAGAGGGCTAGAACTTTCTCAAGCAAACCAAAATTCATATTTTGGGCAAGCAGGAATCCCCAACCCTCTGCATCATCCCAGTCAGGTCAACCTCCTTACAGGAATAGGCACGTTAGGCATGCCTCCTCAAAATCATTATACTTACCCACAGCAAACACCAACTAGGACCACGTTTTCAAATGCCACTCCAGTTGAAAGCATGACACCTCCCGGCTTGTCACCAAACAACCCATACCAGAACAAAGCTCCTCCTTAAACATTTATTCAAAGTCACCACAAGGAGACATGTTCTCTTCTCCCAGGATGTTCCTTCAACCACAGGGATTCCCTTATGTTCCTACAAATGCATATGCTATGCCATATCAACAACCCATCCCCCCTCAACCCCCTCAGCAAGCCTTGTCGATGGTTAAGGCCTACGCAGTAGGGACTTACTCAGAATATTTGAAAGAACCCCTAGACTTCACCATACGAAGCGTTATGCTTCCAAGACCTCTTCCCGATTTTCCCAAATACAAAGGGGAAGGAGACCCGAACACACACATTAAGGCCTATGCCATAGCCATACGGGAGTTACTCCCTTGGGACGGGGTTGTCACTAAAATATTCCCTAAGACCCTAGAAGGTATTACCCTTGATTGGTATTACAAAATACCTAAAGCTTCGATACACTCATTTAAACAACTCGTGTCAGAATTCATCAAATATTTCGACATGAACAAATTGTTAAGAACAGGAATCAGGGAGTTCTTACATATCAAAAAAGAACATAATGAATCCACTGCTCATTTTATCCAAAGATGGTGTACGGTTCTCTACTCATCAGCGAGTGCTCCAAATATGGATCAAATGGAACTATGTGATTTATTCCTTAATTCACTCAATAGAGAGATAAAGGAAGAAGTCTAGAAGTTCCCACTAAGAACTTACGATGAAGTACTCGAGAGTGCTCTCCGAATCAACCAAGTAGTGATTGATAGTGGTCGTAAGACATATGGGACAAATGGGAAATTAACCACTCCCAATCAAAACACCATGACCTATCCTAATGCTAGGAACGCTAATCAAGGACCTAAGATCCTTAACAAGAACCACGGGGTTACAACAGATGGAGTAACTAACCAAGCTAAAAGGGAAAATGTTGTAAACATTTCACCACCTGTTAATAATCAGTGAAATAATAATTTTACCCCAACAATCAATGCGGTGGATTTTAATCGTCCACCATGGCAACAACAACAACAACAATAGAAAAGTCCAAACACAAAGTCCAAATCGAAACCCAACTGGATATCAGGGTCAAAACCAAAGGCAACAGCCTCAAAATTTTAACTCTAACAACCAGCAACCTTATCAGAATTTTGGGCCACAACAGGTTTTAAATCAACAGCCTCGAAATTATAATCCCAATCTATATTGTGGCTTCCACAAGATTCAAGGCCACGATACTAGGACTTGTTGTGAATACAATAAATTCATGCAGTGTTTTCCAGAAGATCAAAAACAACTCTTTATAGATATGTTTTTAGCGAATTCTGTAGTACCCATGCCAAACACTTATACAGGGGCAGTTTCCCCTCAAAATGCATCCCTCAAGATCTTCAATGACCCACTCCCAAACCATTCTAACAACAACAGGTTAGATCCTAACAAAACAAATAAGGGTGTCATGACAGGAAACAATGATCATGAAGCTTCAACTTCATTAAATCCACCAGTCGCACCCCAATTAGGAACTCGACCTCAAACTAAGATAGTTGGTTTAGTAGAGTTAGACGTCGAGCTACCCATAGAAACCATAACAAGAACACGGGATTATTCTTCTCAACCAACTCCAAGTTATTCATTAGAGCCAGAAAGCACTCAACAAACATTGGTAAAACCTATAGGTGCCTATGATCTAATTAATGATTTAACTAAAACCTTCTCACACATCTCCTTCTTGGATTTGTTAAAGAACTCTCCCACCCATAGGGCTGCCCTCTTAGAAGCATTAGGCCTTGGCCATTTAATCAACATCACTCCTCCTCCAGAAACATGTAGGTAAACCATGTGGATTTTGATGTTTATCCTCTGGGGCAGCCGGATAGGGATACTGAATTTATATTCGATATAAGCAAAATGCCAACAGATGCTGAAATTACACGAAGAGGTGACCCAACTTTACATTTACAAGTTTGGGTCTACAATAATTATGTTAAACATGCAATGGTTGACGATGGGGCAGCAGTTAACATAGTCCCCTTCACTTTCCTTCAAAAGTTAGGATATGGAGAGACAAATTGTTCCACGACGTGAAATACGCTAAGAGGTTATGATAGCCTCAAAGCCACTTCAATTGGAACCATAGTTTTACCAGTCACTTTAGGACCCAAGAAGGTCCTCACCGAGTTTTATATTATAGATCGGGAAACCAATTATAATATGATCCTTGGTTGGCCATGGATACACCGCATGAAGGCAATCCCTTCCACGCTATTCCAAGAAATAAGATTTCTACACTTAGGGAAAATATTCGTGGCACAAGGTGACCCAAAACCCTTTGATATACACCTAGCTGATTTGAAGAAAAGACCAGGTGTTCACTCTGAGTTTGAACTTCCAACAAATCAGCTTGTTAAACCAACTAATTCACAACCAAAAGAAAAGCTGATACCCACCACTGAGTTGGAAATTTCAAATCCAGCTGAGGACATTCCAGTACCCAAAAGTGAGACCAATGCTATAAAAGCAGTATCACTAGGGACCACCACAAAAATTTTTGAGTTGCTGGAGAAAGACTTACCTATTCTCCTACCATTTGATTCCATGGGTATGGGACACACCCTAGGAATTTCTTCTCTTCCATCAGATGAATTTTTTATGGTAGAGGTAACCGAAGCAAAAGAAACAGCTACGACAGATATCCCAACATCCATTTTTCCAAGCGAGTATTGGACTCTCCACTTCGATGGAGCTAGATGTCATTTTGGAGCTGGGGCGGGAGTGATCTTTACTTCACTTGAGGGAAAGATCCTACCTTTCACCTTTAAATTAAACTTTGAATGTACAAACAATGGGGCTGAGTATGAAGCTCTCCTCCTTGGCCTCATTCTAGCCAAAAGAATGGGTGTCAATGACATTAGAGTGCTAGGAGACTCACAACTAGTTGCAAACCAAGTCTCTGAGGTATATGAAACTAGGGCTGAACATTTACAACTATACAAAACAACGGTGTTAGATCTAAGCAAGGGATTCAACTTCATATCAATTGAAGCAATCCCACGAGAGCAGAACCTTCTCGCAGACTCAATAGCAACCTCAGCTTCCCGTTTCACCCCGAACAACGAGTTGGAGGATACAAATTTCACAGTATCACTTCATACTGAACCATTAGTGCATAAAATACCAACAAACTCACTCCTGACTCATGGAGAAGCTGAGGATGATTTTTCTATCATGGATCACTTTGACGATGATAGAATCACTCTTGAATATCTAAACTCCTATGCAGAGCTACACCTTGCTCACCGTATAGTTGATCTTTCCCTAATACCTCATTCCTCTTCCTACTTTGGAAATCCCATGGTAGAGTCTCCTCCATGGAAGGATCTCGATATCTATGAGATAGAAAATGGAGAAAGCTTGGAACTACCTCCAGCCCCACCTGAATTTGAAGAAGGTAACGCTTCTTTGATAGAAGAAACCATTGACATAAACATTGGAACGGAGGAAGAACCAAGAATTTTGAAGTTGGGATCCTCGTTAACTCCGGAGGAGATAGAAATACACACCCAAATCCTCAAAGAACATCAAAAGGCTTTCGCATTTAATTATAAAGAAATGACGGGCATTGCACCATAAGTCGCGGTACACAATCTTGTCACTAAACCGGATGTGAATCCAATTAAACAGAAGTCAAGACCAATGAAGCCAAAAGTGGCTCTCATGGTAAAAGAGGAAGTAATAAAACTTCTCCAAGTAGGATTCATCAAACCCATTGACTACTCACAATGGGTATCTAATATCGTTCCCATCCTCAAAAAGAATGGGAAAATATGCATTTGCATAGATTTTTGGGATATTAACAAAGCTTGTCCCAAGGATGACTTCCCATTACCATCCATTGATGTTATCATTGATGCAATAGTAGGATTTGAACTTTTGTCCCTCATGGATGGGTTCTCAGGGTACAATCAGATTAAAATATCAGAACAGGATCAAGCCAAAACCACATTCATAACTCCCTGGGGAACATATTGCTACGTTGTCATGCCATTTGGTCTTAAGAACACCGGTGCTACATATCAGCGGGAAATGACTTATATATTCCATGATCTTATCCATAAAATCATGGAATCCTATGTGGATGACTTGTTGGCCAAAGCCAAGAAATGTTGTGATCATCCAAAAGTGCTCTGTATCATCCTCTCACGACTAATCGAATATGGTGTCACATTAAACCCAGAGAAGTGTGTGTTTGGTGTGACAGGAGGCAAACTTTTGGGCTACATTATATCTTCACAAGGGATTGATGTTGATCCAGCCAAAATACGGGCTTGTTCTCAAAATGATCCCACCATCGGACGAGTCTGGAATCAGGTCATTTCTTGGGAAACTCGGTGCAATCCAAAGGTTCATCCCAGATTTAAGTTTTTCCATTCATCCAATCAAAAATCTATTGAAGAAATATTATAGCATTGATTGGACTGAGGAATGCAGTGAGGCCTTCAAAGTAGTTAAATGCTTCTTGTTGTCTCCACCCATGCTAATGCCTCCCAAGCCAGACTTCCCTTTGATCCTATACTCACGAGCCACTCATGTCTCGCTGGCCTGCATGTTGGCTCAAGAAGACAATGATAAACGAGAACGCGCGGTCTATTTCATTAGCTGAATGTTGCTCGATTATGAAACACGTTACACACAGGCAGAGAGAGAATGCCTTGCCATAATTTTTGCAACAAAACGTTTGAGACATTACATGTTAAACCAGGAAACAAGGGTCATTGTAAAGACAGACCATTTATGAACATTTCTCACACAAGGATCTTTATCTAAAAAGGTTGGCCATTTCATAACCTTAATGGGAGAATTTGAGTTAACGTTCATGAACCAGAAATCCATTAAGGGACAAATTATTGTAGACTGGTTAGCTGACAATCCACTAGATGGAGGCGAGCTGGTAAATCTAGACTTTCCCGATGAGTGTGTATACTTCGTCAAAACCAGGCCCCCCATCTCTACATGTCCCTGGTATACTGATATCATCAATTTTATCATGGACCATACATACCCAGAAGGTGCCACGTCACAACAAAGAAGGCGGTTACACATTATTACCACTAAATATGTTGTTTTAGACCAGGTACTCTATCGTAAAGCCTTCGACGGCATGCTTCTAAGATGCATCGACATAGAAGAATCCAAGAAGATTCTTCATGAATCCCACAGTGGGATATGTGGAGGCCACTTCAGTGGTCACGCCACCACTCGTAAAATACATCGGATGGGCTATTTTTTGGCCCACTCTCGAGCATGACGCAGTGGAATTTGTGCGTAAGTGCCACAAATGCCAAGAATTCTCTCACAAGATTCACATGCCAGCACAATCCCTACAACCAATAGTGACCCCGTGGCCCTTCTCCATGTGGGGGCTAGACTTGATAGGGAAATTCTCTCCCTCATCAACCGATGGTCATAATTTTATAATTACAGCCATGGAATACTTTACCAAATGGGTGGAGGCCATGCCTCTCACCACAGTACCAGGTTCAGTAATTGCCAAATTCATTCTGAACCAAATTATCTATAGGTATGGCATCCCACAAGTCATTATCTTAGATAATGGCACGTCCTTTAAAAATGATGAAGTCCGTGAGTTATGTAGCAAATTCAAGATAAACCATCATACGGCCTCTCTTTACTACCCTCAAGCCAATGGAGTAGGCCAAAGCGACAAACAAAACGTTAAAAGCTATTCTCCTCAAAACGGTCAAGGAAAACAAGTGAGATTGGCATTTAAAACTATATCCAGCCTTGTGGGCCCATCGAACCTCAATAAGAACACCAACAGGAGAAACTCCTTTCTCACTGGTATTCGAAGTAGAAGTAGTTCTCCCACTTGAGGTTGAAATACCCAGTCTCTGTATCTCATTACAAGGGATTTTGGACAAAGAAGCTTACAGGGAGGCACACCTCTCTCAACTAGAAATCCTTGACAAGGCCAGGTTAAATGTTGAACAGCGGCACAGAGCCTATGCTGACCGGATGTGCCGGCAGTACAACAAAAAAGTCTATGAGCGAGAAATATATGAAGGAGATCTAGTTCTAAGACTAGACAGCCAGATTGATAAGAAAACCAGTGAAGGAAGGAAGTTCCGGCCCAAATGGTTGGGCCCATACCGAGTCATGAAGGACTACAGAAATGGTGCATATCTTTTGTGTACACTAGAAGGTGAGGAATTCAGTGAAACTGTCAATTCCTTGCATCTTAAGCGGTTTTACGCATAAAACATCAAGGTCATTACTTGTACATTATAGCTACCTACATTGCATTAGTCTTTTAGCTGCTTCATTTTGTCCATTTCGTAAAAGTGGTAGTCCAGGAGCTTACTCTTAAAACAATCTGTTACAAATTTCTAAAAATATTGGCAAAAGCATTCATATCACATCTCTTCAAACATCATCAACTATTTTCAAATCTTCTCATCAAGTTTGACAGACAAGCATTGACAAAAACCATACCAAGGCCTGCATACTTGGCTTTGCTCTTTCTTTCTACTAGGTAAAGTTGTCCTTACCTACGGTCTGTTCTAGAAGCTTCTTGGTGTCACATCTATCCCTCTTAAATCTCTTTGAAAGAAAGGATATCCCAAAGTTATAGGTCAGAAAAGTCAAAATCAAATGAAATCAAAAGCACCAAGTGAACAAAATATTTTATTTTACACACTTCTTTGCCCCATCAACCTTTGGTGATAAGCCCACATCTCTTACTGGTGGTGTGAGGTTGGGAAAGGAAAGAAGTGCCCTTACTCACCTATATCTTGCCTTTGGTGACAAACCCATGCTTCTTACTAGTGGCGTGAGGCAGGGTGTAGGGGGTCCAGTCACACAAATGAACAAATCTTGGTATGCTAAAAACACAAATCAAATCCTATTAAAAGAAAACAAATATCCAAATTCCAAAGAGATCAAATCCTCAAAACCAGATTTTGTCAACCAGGTTACCATTTATGAATCTAAGTCTAGATAAACTGAAAAGTAAGTGGCCTTCTGAGCTTGGTGGTAGTTCTGGTAGGGTAGGTGTGTGGGTCCAAACTTGGTTTCTGTTACTGGTTTGTCTGTCTCTCATCGTTCCATTCAGTCAAACTCATACAACTTGTTCCCTTCCTAACTCTTGGTGTTGAGCCCTCGCATCTTACTAGTTACGTGGAATTGGGATTGGGGCAAGTTCATCTCTTTATCACTATGCATTCATCACATTTTTCCAACATAATAAGAAATCACTGACGTTTCCCAAAGAGTTCAAAATTTCAGTACTACCATATGTTAGTATCATCTCATATCAGCATTACAAAAACATACAGAGTAAAACATTCTATCTACTATCATTTGTTATCCATTGCATACATTCTGAAAACATGAAAATAGTATTCTAAAAAGCATCTAAGTACACATGTAGAAATGAGTCACAAAATTCAAGATGCCAAGAGTCTAGATCCAAAGAGATACATATATATATATATATATATATATATATATATACAAATCAAGTTTCATATACAATGCCATCATGCACTAGGCATGGTCAAAACACTCAATGAGCCCGAAAAGTACAAAAACACTCATATAGACATCTAGAAAAATGCTACAAAAATAGTCTCTCAATCCCTATGGGATCCCTCAGAAGGTGCATGGCCACGCCTAGGACTCTGGCTACACTGGCACTCTGAATGCACTGAGGGCTCGTGGTCACGCCCGATAGCTACCATCTCGCCATGAGAATGGCTCCTCCTCATCAAGCGCTTGGCCATCCTGTATCCAGCTACCTTGGTGCAGAGAGAAGCAGTCATGATCTTCACCACATGCCAGACAGAGGAAAACACATCAGTATGCCTACCAGCTGTTGAGGGCTCCCCCACATCCATGGAAAGCTCAGCACAGTCTTCTCCGAGGGGAGAAGCAAGGTATCAGTACACACTCGGTGAATCAAGTCTCACCACTCATCAGCAGTCACTACAAACAAAGGAGAAAACAAGTTAGAAAACAATCAACGATAAAACCAAGAGTAAACAAAACAAAAAGAAATAACAAACTAAGATGAGTCTAACTAAAACAAATGTCAGGAGAAGAGTGATAACTCACTAGGATCGCCAGGCCTCCAAGAAGGATCTCTAGGATCCGCACCCGCCACTGATGCTGCCACCGACTGGTGCCCCTCTCCCACGTCTGGGGCAATGTGATGGCCTACAACAGACTCGCCATCTCCACCTGGGTCCTGAGAGAGTAACTCCTCTGAAACCAGAGTCACCCTCTCTGCGCTCCACTCTACCCTCTCGGCCTGCAGGATCTCCTGGGTGTCATGCCACTCAGGATCACTATCATCCCCCCCCACCCATCTCACTGATCTCCATGTCCTCTATCTCCTCCTCAGTCTCTCCCCCAGTAAACTCCTCAAACTCAGAGTCCACGTCAATGGGCTCATCACTACTATGAGCGGGACTAGTGGTAATATGAAGTAAGGGTGCCTGAGGAGCACCAGCTCTCCCTCGTGCACGTACCACCCTCCTAACCACAATAGGAGTACCGGGTGTAACAATAGTCCAACCCCGGCCTCTAGGACCTCCCCGAGCCTCACAGATAGATCTATACACTGGCATCACCGGAGGGAGCATGTCGCTATAGGGGAGGCCAAACTGCTATGGAACTCTGTCAAAGGGGTGTATCTCCAACTTCCCCACCCTGTCTATCAACTGGCTGGTGGTCTGACAGGAAATCAAAGTAATGGTCTCCTCTCCCCATACCCCTGCCATGGCCTGATAAGGAGTGGCCTCCATGTCTGCAGTAGTCAGGGAAGCCACTGGCTGGTGGGGTGCTCTAAGAACTGTCATCCCCATCCACCTCACTGCCCTGATGGCCCCGGGATCCTCCACCTCTACACCTCTCCCATATGGGATAATGTGCTCGTACACCCAACTCATGACAAGATTCGGGTGGCTCAGTGACTGCCCCTGTAAATGGACTACCCTATATAAGTCATGGTAGGTAGTCCTGAGGATATCTGCTCCCCAAGCGTAGACACGTCCATGGCCCTCAATCTGTGTAATAATAGGGGCCCAGCAATATAAGAGGGTGTCCCCTCCCTTGTCCCCAATCAGTCTGGATGCAAGGATGCCCATGATGGCCTTGCGGAGCAAGGGAATGTCTGACTCAATGATAGAGCAGGATCCTCACGCCCTTCTTCAACCCCATCGATACAACCGCATCTCCCATGTAGGTGGCCCACTAAACCACCTGTGATCTAGATACTGATGTCTTAAGAGACAACCACCGCCCAAGGATCAGAACCCCCAGTATACGATAAACATCCTCCAGGGTGATGGACCACTCACCCCTAACTCCTGGAAATCGGAAGGTGTTCTGATCCACATCCCAATATGAGAACAAGTCACACAATATGTGACTGGCAGGTGCAACATGAGGAACCTGTGCAATCCTCCATATACCAGCCCTCTAGAGAGTATCCCGCTCTGCCTGAGAGAGTGCCTCCAACACTACCGAGAGCCAATCACACTCCCTCTCCCAGCTCCATCTGATGTACTCCTCCTTCTTTTGCATACACCCAAAAACACAAAAAGGAGTAAGTTAGTACTGAGATCCAGTTGAAAAAACTAGTAAAAACACGTAAAAATTCTATACATGCAAAAACAAGTTAAACTTTGCATTGTTTTTGTCCTCTGTCGCGGACCACTGCCCTGTGCAGAGCTGGCGGTTCTGTAACCACCACCTTCTAAGGTGGCGGTCCCGTAACCGCCACCCTGCACAGGGTGGCGGTCCTATCCCACAAAACCAAATGGGTCGTAAGCCCTAAAAAATGCTTAAAAACAAGCAAAAACACCTTTTTAACAAAAAAAGAAACCTACCCTATGGGCACCCCCCCTAAAGACACATTCAAAACTAACATTTTCAAAAATGATCCCCCCGAGTAAAAGATTTCATCATTTCCACATTTTAGGTTTAAAAATGATAAATCGAGAAGAACTAACCTGAGACTTCACGGGTCGATGTTCTGCTCTCGGAGGCATGATCGCTATCTCACCACAAACATTTTGACTATACTCTCATTGAAAACCGTCACCGTGGGTCCCAGAGCTCAAAAATCTATCAAATCAATCCATGCAAATGAATAGTAAAATGACTTCGTTTTATATAAATAACCCTCTTAATTTGATTTCGAATGTCTTTCGCAGGGTCGGAGCGCCAACGGAGGTAAGTTCTAAAAACCCCACGTAGATGGTAAGTCCTCTTTTCATGTCAATTCAGTCTTATTTCTCAAATTTTTTTATCTATCTGCACTTGAGTCCCCTTTTCATTTTTTGCAGGTAGCGGGATCTTGGATGGTGACTTTCCAGCACATGGGCATGTCAGGTATAGCTCCTAACTCCCCATTTCGGGACCACCATACTCGGATCCACCGTTTTACACCTCTTCATGGCTAAAATGACTTCTCCGAGGGGGCAATATGTACGTACCCAAAATTGTAGGGTACTGCACCACCAAAACGATGTTACACATGCCCCAATGATGATACAGGTCTCCTTGCAAGGTGTTCAGAATCCAGAAAGGCTCGCCATGTATACGCTTGTACCCCGCATGCCCCGCTCAGCCTCCACGTGCCTTGTTTTCCCCTTTTCCCCCCCTTTTCTTGCATTTTTGTCTTCAGTGACGGAACCGCCGCCCTGCCTAGGCGGCGGTCCTTGACCGCCGCCCAGCACAGGGTAGGGTCCCGGCGCCATGCACAGGGCGGCGATTTGTTCACGTTTTCTAGATTCTTCCAATGATCGCGTCAAATGTAAATCTTCAAATTTACATGCTTTCTTCAACCACTTTGGCTTGCATTAATGTTTTCTGCTCCCTGGGAATAGTGTTTTTCCTTTGTTTATAGTAAAAGAGATCAAATGGGAGTTACCCTCTGGTAAATGCATTGGTTATAAATAGCCAGCTTGTTTTCAAGCAAATGGCCCCTCATCTTCTCAATTCTCTTATTCAGTCTTTCAATTTCTTGCTTAGAATTCTATCAATTCATGTTTTGCTTCCATTGTTGGTCTTTTAGAAGTCATATAATCTCTTTGTTTCAGTCTTGTTCCATTGCTGCTTCATACAATCAGTTTAGCATAGAATAGCTTCATTTCTAGACTAGAATCCATTAAAGTTGCAGGTTTTGTTTTGTCACAAGGATAGTTTCTGAAACTCTCGGTACACTTGTGTTGTATTCCCACAATAAATCCCGCTAGGAATTGCATAGTCAAGCTCTGTTCACTTGCACTATCCCTCTCCTACTCGCATTGTATTCGGTCTATATCCAAAGCTGTCATTGTTCGATTGCTATCTTCTATTGATACTATCATATACACACTTTCTGGATTCATGAGGACACAAAGGAATGAGGAGATCACACTGAGGGGATGAAATCACAAACAACTAGATTTACCACTATTCTGTAAACGCCAGGTTTGAGCTATCAAAGTTCTAATTACAAACATATCAAATAGAGTAGTGAATTATTTCATTTCAGTTAAAAGTTTTACTCTCGATATCACCAGGGAAGCTGTGGGGATTGATAGTTTCTGAGAAACTGTGATTCATTCCTCACTTCTGAGGTAGGATCAAGAGCCTTTCAGTTTAATATGTTTAGTTGCTTAGATATTTAGGATAAAATCACAACTGCACAGGCAAATAGCCATACCAGGTTACTTTGCTTGTTTTTATTCTATTTCTAGATTAGTTGTTCATTTTATAAATATACTAGAGTAGCTGCTCTTCAATTTCATTGAAATACGTCATTTAAAAAATACAAAAAAAAAATAGAAGGATGCTTGCATAGTGTAAATACCTCTTTCGTAATCAGTTTGTTAATTTTAGTTAAAAGTTGAATCATTTTGTATGACAATCACAAGACCTAGAGAGCCTAGAGAATATATATTTGAACCCATAGTACCTCAACCAAATCTACCCATGACTTTAGCTGATATAGATCAGGACCTTAGGATACAGGTCTTTTGAGCAACAACAAACTTACAAGCAATTAGTGAGCAACTAAGAGGATTGAATATCGAAGATGACAAAGCTTACACATTCTGGTCAAACCATCCAAACTATAGATTGCCTTGATAAAACACTTGAATGACCGTGCAAGGGTTCGAACGAGAGAAAACATTTGGTTGTGATCCTTTGGTTCCACAGCCTAACACGGGAGACCTCCTCATTGACATAGATGCTAGCTTACGTATTCAAGTTGCCAGAACACCTGTTAGGTACTCCAAGAAAATCATACAACTTCTAGTTCTAAACATAGAGGTTGAAAAGGCATACGATTACTGGATAGTTGGGAGAAGGGATTGATTCTTCACATGACCATAATAGGTCCACAACAACCAAAAAACTCATGGTTGCGATCCCCAAGTCCCACAACCCAACGGGCCAACAAACCAGTCAAGTATTGACACCGGCTTGCGAACGCTGGTATTTAGATCTTCACCACTCCACGTCGAATATTATAGCACAGTTCTCCATATTAAACATAGAAGCCAATCAATCTAATATTTTCTGGGCTAGACCAGAAAACCACCCATAGTTCACTACAAATCTATTAAGCCACCTATCACCATTTTCATGACCTTGTCTGGAGATATATACGAAGCTCCTATAGGTCACTTCCCACGTATCCAACAACCAAGAAACAGAATCTCGGTAGAGCTTGATATCGATTGGAGCCTCCGAACAACCATTATATCTGAGTGAACCATTACACCAATTCAGGTTAGGAGGGCCTTCTTCACCTTAGATTCAAAGATTCCATTATTGCGTATTGAGGATTTAAGATTACCCGATTAGCTTGTCTATATCTATCCACATTCAACATTCACCGGCTGTCTCGACACGACCTCAAGAGGTCGGGTACGAGGAAGAGGTACTTGTAGATTCCCACGCTCGCATGTTACTTTTCCATCATTTCGTTAAGGACCTTCCCCATGAGAACTATAATAATTTATTTCCCATCATGATTACTATACTAAATATTTTCTAGGGTTACATTAGAAGATATACACACCCCTTTTTAATTAAATTAGCCCCCCACACCCTCTTATTAATTGTTTACCCAACTCCCACAAAATTCCATAACTTAAAATTGTGTAGGGTTAAAGTTCAACCCTTGGATGCTTTTAATTTTATCCCTTAGATCTAAATGCCCTAAGGTTACCATAAAATATCTTTTTGATTTCTTTTTCCTTTCTTTTGTCTTCCATTTGTTTCATTTTGTTTCTTCTTTATATAGGTTATGGAGAAACTATGAAGGTTTGTAGATTCATGGAGTTATATATGATATCATTATCATATTTGTAATGCAGGTGATTGAGAGAAGAGTCCATGACTTCTCTTTTTTATTTCTTTCTTACCCTTCTCTAGGTTTTTATTTTCTTTATATATATATATATATTCATTTCTAGAGAGATCTCTGGTTTGGGTATGTCAATCTACCCATTTTTTTTGAAGAAAGGTTTATTTTTATTTGTGTCTATATATATATATCCTATTTGAAAGCTTTAAAATAACAAAAAAAAGACTTGTTTTGAATAAATAATAGAGGGGCCACAATTTTTAATAGACAGTGGTGGCAGTAGATGGGGGTGAGGGTCACGGTGGTATGGGAGGTCCAAGGGTCCATGGGGGGAAGGGGGTGTTGGGTACTGGGAGTTTGGTGTGGTTGGGGTTGGGAGTACGGTTTTAGTTGAGGCTACAGGATTGGGGAAGGTGCGATGGTGTGGCCTATGACCTCACCACTGAGGGTTTAAATTCAGGTTTGGGGGGGCTCGACGCCTCCAAACATAATTTTTTTTTGTTTTAAAAACATTCAAACATCCACAACCGCATGATTATTACTTCTTTTTTGTTATTTAAATTTGTAAATTTATTTAATACGTACACACACACACATATATAATATTATATTATCTAATATGAATTATACTAAATATATTGTAATATATTTATATAATATACTATATAAAAATAATTACAAGTTTTAAAATGATAAGTTATGTTTTTATTTTTTTGAAGTATGCAACTTGATAAATTTCAATATATCTATATTAAAAATGATTTTCTTATTTGGATGATAAAAGGGAATGTAACAATGTATTTAAATTAAAAAGAGAAGGGTTGGAATATATTTAACAGTTAGTAAGGAAGGAGGTATATTCACATTTGATTCCCTAATATAATTATTTTGTTAAGTTTCACATGGAAAGGAAAGTAATACTGATTTCATTCCATTCTATAATGTTACAAGAATTTGTAAGAAGGAGATATATTGCAAAAATTATAATATTTTCATTCAAAATTAAACCTCAACATCTATGTTACAACTAACTTTATTTTCAAATGCAATAGGAAATAAAATTGCCTTCAAATTTTCTACTACCAAGAAGGGAGTTTGACAAAGAAATATCATATTGGTATCTTATTGGAAGAACTCTCATAAAGCCTTCATCCCCAATGCGAAGTGATGATCCTTCCCTCTTGGTGTGTGTAATATGCCTCTGGCATTCTCTAGAATTCTCAAGACGATACCTAATCAGAACAACTTTCTTCTCTAAGTCATGTAGGTTAGCTAGTCCCAGAATAATCTTTTCATCTAGCTTGTTCCAACTCAAAGGTGTCCTGTAAGGTTGACCATACAAAGCCTGGTAGGGAGCCATACCAATGGAGCTGTGATAGTATTTTTTATATGTGAACTAAAATAAATGTGGGTAATCTTACCACTTCTTTTTTTGGTCCATCACATACATCCTCAACATGTCCTCAAGTACCTAATTAACCCTCTCTGCCTATCCATTTGTCTCTGGATGATATGTTGAGATGAACTTAATCTATGTACCTAAAGAAGCCTGAGAAAGAAGTCCAAAAAAATGATTTGTAAATGGTATCCCTTTCATTGATGGTGGTCTTCAAGAATCTCATGAAACCTAAAAAAGTCCTCCATGAATACTTTGGTGATGGCCTGTGCATTATAGGTGACATTGGTTGGTGCAAAATGCACAACCTTGGTCATTTTATCCATAGTGACCATAATGACATTATGATGATAAGAATACATAGGGAGTCCTACTATGAAATCCATGGAGATCACATCCCATTTCCTCTCAGGAATATCATGAGGGTGTAATATTTGTACGTGATGAGAATACTCTACCTTGACCCTCTGGCACTCAATACAACGTGATAACAAATTTGTTATGTCCCGTCAAATACACGACCAATAATATAACTCCCTTATATTGGTGTACATTTTCTTTACTTCTGTATGTGCTGCATATGGGGCTTGATGAGCCTCTATAAGGATGAAGCTACTAAGATCATCTCTCTTAGGTAGATAGACGTCCCTATGGAGCTGAATTAAATCATCTGCCTCTAAGATGCAGCCTGAAAATATACCCTATAAGGAACCCTGTGACTCCAAAATTTGTTTAGCACCCTCGTAAAGCCTTTCCTCTTAAAGGCGCTGAAGAATCCTACCTCTCAAGTATGATTGTAGTGTCAAGGATGCAAGCACATTTCATCATCTACTAAGTGCATCTACAATGAAATTTTTGTTTCCTTTGACATAATGCACCTCCATGTTGTACACAAATAGGCACTCCATCCAATGTCATTGGTGAGAATTGAGGTTCAACTGTGAGAAGATATGTTACAAACTACCATGATCTTTCCTTAAAATGAATGGAATACACAAAAGGAAAAGACACCAACATAGAAGAGTATGAACAACTACTCGAAGCTCTAAGTCATGAGTAGGATAGTTAATCTTGTAATATTTGAGCTTATGTGACTCAAAGGAAATAACCCAATGCTCCTACATAAGAAATACTCCAAGACCCTTTAGTGGTGCATCATTACAAACAAAAAAATCCTCTATAGGGTCAGGAGTTGCTAATATAGGCATCATGGTTATCCTTTTCTTAAACAACTGGAAGGCCTGATCACACTTTTTTGACCAATCAAACTTATTCCCTTTTCTCGGAAGGGAAGTAATAGGGTGATAAATCCTATAAATGTCTTTTAAAACCCACAGTAATAACCTGCTAAACCCACGAAACTCCTTACCTCATTAACTGATGTGGGCGCTAGACGATCAAGAATAATATGTATCTTAGAGGGATCTATTGAGATACCCTCACATGATATGATGTGTCCCAAGTACTAAATCTATGTCTGGAAGAGGATGCATTTTTCCAAATTCCTAAATTAATTCTGCTCTCTCAAAACCTATAGTACCTATCTCATATGTTCCTCGTGTTCCTCATCGAAATTGAGAATACATTAATATATCATCTAGGAATACTAAGACACAGTGGTCTAGAAAGGTTCTGAGTACTCCATTCATGAGGCTCATGAAGATAGTTGGGGTATTGGTCAAACGAAAAGGGAAAACTATGAACCCATAATGTCAATATCAGGTGCTAAAAGTTGTCTTATGGATGTTTGTATCTGATATTCACAACTAATGATAAATTGAATTGAAGATGATTTTGGAGAACACCCTCGTTCCCCGCATTTTATCAAAAAAGTCATAAATCCTAGGGAGCGGATAATGGTTCTTTATTATGACTTTTTTGAGCTATCTGAAGTCTACAAAAATCCTTAGAGAACCGTCCTTCTTCACAAATATGACTAGTGCTCCCCAAGGAGATACACTAGGGAAAATGAGACCCTTCTCCAACAACTCTTGTAACTGTATCTTGATCTCATGAATCTCTAGAGTCACCATTTGATACGGTGCCCTAAAAATTTGTACTGATCATGACATTAAATCAATGGTCAAATCCACCTCTCTACGGGGTGGTAACCTTGGAATATTTTCTATAAAAACATCTAGATACTCCCTCAAAACTATCTGATCATCTAAGGGTGAATGCTCTAGAGTTCCCTCTGATCGATCACTGATGGTGATAGCAAATAAATGACTACCTTTAAAATTTCTCCACTTGAGTTTTTAGCTAAGATCATGTCCAAAGAGATAGGCCTCTACATCCCTGTAATCACAATTGAACTCGCAAGATCATCCTGACACTAAATGACCTTATTCCTACAATATACCTTGACACGATGAGCCTCAAGCCAATCCATATCCAAAAAAATGTGATAGGATCCTAGAGATATAACTTAGAGGTCAAGTGTAGTGGAGAAGAATCCCAAATCAAGTACACAAATCTCTACATATGAGTCTACAACAAATTTGGCCCTAAAGGCCAGGTCAACCTACTAATTGTCTGGCTTCCTAACCACCAATAGCCCATACCAGTCCACTACAGAAGGAGATTAAAAATAATCTAAAGCACCTGAATTCAAGAGTACTGAGACAAAAATACCCTTGATAGTACCTATTGTCTTAATAATTGTGGCCTGATGCTCAGCTTGATGGTTATCAACCACTACATATACATGATGGGCATGTCCTACTTCACCCACTATCTACTCATATCTAGGGGATGTCTGCATATCAATGGTAATAGGTTTATGCGGACACATGTGCACATAGTGACCAGGGGACCCGTAAATAAAACATCATCTTATACCCCTCTGAGATGGGGTCTCTCCCATACTCTGGTGAACTGGTCATGCCCGCCCAAACCTAGCAGAATTCTACATGTTAGCTGGTTGTACCTACTGAGTAATATGTCTCCTATCACTTTCTCCACCAAAGCCTCCTCTAGATCCACCTCTATGTAACCTCTGAGTCTATCTAGCCCTTAATTACTTGTGATCCTGATGTTGTGTTTGCTATTTTGGGTTCTTTGGAGCCCTTGATACTGTTGGAGGAGGTAATAATACTCCTTTAGGGGCTGGTGTTATGCCTCATGACCTGTTGCTCTGTATGGCATGTATCTTATCCTAATATTTTCCCTCATTCCTATCTCGGCCTTCCTCAGCTAAGTAGGCCTTCTCAATGGCCTTATCAAGCATTGGAGGAGATAGTATCCTAACATCTCCTACTATGTGTGCATTAAGGTCCCAAATAAATATATTAATGTGTAATTTTTCATCTTGTAGGTAGTATACATACTACATAATATCTAGGAACCTACTCTCACACTGTGTCATTGTGTCAGATCCTTATGTTAAGTCGTGAAACTCATCACTCTTCTTCTACGTGAAATTCTCTGCATATAACGATCCCTAAAAAGCTCCTTCAATAACTCCCAAGTCACTATATCTTGAGTAAAATGGAGATTCCACTCCTCAATCCTCCACCAAACACCTGCGACATCTCGGAGGAGGTGTATGGTGAACCTAGTTTTGACATTGCTCTCATAAGTATACAAGCCAAAGTAGCTATCAAGGTTAAGGAGTCATCACTCGACGCCAAAGCCATCCACAGTTTTGGTGTACATAGGTGGCTGCAAGAAAAGGTCTTTAATAACACTAAATTTATGATTATCCTGGCGCTACAGTCCAATAGGTGAATGAGGTCATCTATCCCCGAATGGTCCCTTAAAGCTGTGTGAATAGCTACGACGGTGTGAATCCACCCTCTTGCGGTGAATATATTGGATACACAACCTCTCCCACCTTGGGGTATCATGCTATGATGGCTCCGAGTGCGCGTACTCACCTTTCAAATACTCATCCTATGAAAATACATCCTCCTTTCTCATGTCCTGTGATGGTGTAAGGTGATGCTGTAAAAAACCTATCACCTGCTAAAGAGCCTCTACAATATTGGTTCTGAAATCAGGTACATAGGTGATCTATGTCCCAATTCCCTAATGGATCGATGTCTCGTGGTTGTCATCCTATGTACAAAGTAAGAAAATGGATTATTAAGTTGCAAAAGGTTACGAAAATGTTTTAATTGTGTTTTGTTTAATGTTATTAAAAAATAGGGAATTACATTTTGTATCAGAGTGATGGTTCACAGACACAGATGCTCTGGGTAAAATATTTAATTAAGCACCCTATAGAGAGATGATTTCATGTGTTCTAAGCTTGCTCTTGATATCTCTCTTTTGTAGATACAATGGAAACACCTCAGGTCTATGGGTATACCTATTTTTGAGGTGAGTCTCCGATATGAAGGTCAGTTCCTTTTTTATGTATCCTAAACGTAGTTTTTTTGGGTTTTGAGGGTAAAAATATGACTTTAAATGAATTGAAAACTGGGGTGATACACCAAAATTATTGAGGGCTTTGGCTGAGTACATGCACAAATATTTGAGAATGGATTCTGGATGCACAAACCAGTAGTTTTCAGCAGGATATTAAGGAAAAACACTTGATGTATTGAGGGAAATATTCATAAAAATATAATTAAGATAAGTATGCACACTAATAATATGCATAAATTACTAAATTTGCAGCAAGGTAAGATGATCAATCAGGGAATTTTGAAATTCACAATAAATAATAAATTATACATGAAGCTGCAAATAACTAGAAAGATAGAAATCAATTCTCATTCAAAGGGAAAAAATTGCAAAAACTGCTTTAGCACTCTTGTGTCCAAAAATTCCTCTTTTGTGCTTTGCCAATGCACACAATATATAACAATTTTACTCATCCCACCATCCTAAAAATAAACCAACATTGTACTCGCCCATGCATCCTATTTTTATTCTTTATCCTGAATAAATAAAGGAATAAAAATAAACATGTTAATACAATGAGGTATTAATAGTCTCAGTTACAAAAATACAACTCACTCAAACTGCAGTTGACTATTCTACTTTTAATAAAGCTGGATGAATAATTTGGCTAATAATAAGCTTTGCTTGATGAGAAAGTCTTCTCCAATACATCTAATCTTTGTCTTCTAGCTGATGATGTGACATCTGCAACTGGACGCACTTGTAATGATAAATTTGAAATTCTTTAGTTCTGCCCCCTTGGATGCACATGCAAAATAATATCTCTGTGTGTGAGCAAGATAATTATTTTAATTTATAAAATTCACCCAAAGTGTGGAGACCATTTACATGCTTTGATGTTGACATTTTCATGCATAAGTTTCTTTGTCTCTTGTTATCAAGTCATACTTTATTTAAAATGTGGGGGCCATCATGCCATGGTGTAGAGACACTTTGCTTTTAATTCCTATACTAGCTGCACTTACTTTTTTCATTCGAAGATACTAAGTTCATTTGATTTGTTTAAGGTAATAAGGACCTTAGTTTGACTTGGTTGGCATACAATTGATCAAAAATCATGTTTGGAAAGGCCCCCTTTTTCTTTTCTCGTTTTCATAATGTAGTCATGACACCCCTTTTGAAATATCATTACATCTATAATGATGTGTTGGCCTTTTACAAAGTTGATGGCAATGACTATTCTCGGCATATATTTTAAGACCTTAAACTAAGGTAAAATGCAATGATTTTAAATTGGGACATAGTCCCCCTCCAAAAATGGTTTACCCCATGGAATGTTGGTGATCAACCTACTAACCTTGGTTATGATTGGGGATACTATTCGATTACCACCTTTTGAAGAGGAAACCATACATTTGTTTTGCTTAATTCTTCATCTATGATTTTCCTATACCCGGCTAGGGTTTCAACCTTGTAATTAATATCGTTGGTGACATTATAACCATGTTGGTTTGTATAGAAGTTGGGACTTCATCCCTACCATCAATCTCTGTACCTTTTTAATCTGGATCACTGATTTCTAACCTTTTGACGAGTTAAGCCAATTATGGTTGCATTAAATTTTGTGATTGATTCTTGATCGTTGATTGTGGTACTTTCATCATCTGAACTATCCATGTTAAGCCTGGTGGTTGGTTTATGGTTTGTGATGCATACCATTTGATCTTGTATTAATTTATCTCTATCATTGATTCTTTACCAAGGTCGAGTTAGGTTTGCTGGACGGTTTGCAAGATAAAACAATCCAAACCTAATCATTTTAATTGTGCAATGTTTTAAAAAATTGTAGGAAATAATTTTTGTAGCTTCAGGATGGCCCTTGCTATAGAAAACTTATCTCAGGACAACATCGATGTGTTCTCTTGAGGTCGATTTTTCACATTTTTAAACCTATGAGGGTATGTTGGCTCAAATACTTGCATATTGTTTCAATTTCCATCCTTTCTGAGTTCTGCACAAGATACTCTAGTGGTGGCTGACGAAACTGAGCATTTCGAAATCTCTGCTTGGTCTCTACAACTTCTTGTTATTTTACAAGCTAAAGATGAATTTAATGGGGTTTGTGAGCTTTATTTTTTTTTAGAAAAATCTCAAGTACTATTTGGTGGCCCTTATCATTTTGTTGAAGCTTTCTATTATTTTGATCTCACTATGAAGTTGTGGATGCCATTATTTTATCTCTCAAGCTTCTATTTCAAGCTTTAGATTGAAAATCGTTGAAACATACAATGGACGTCACTCCTAGAAAGGTGAGGCTTACACTTTAAATCAATTTTTGAACTTACTAAACATTCACTCTTATCATTCATAATCTTAGTGTTGATACATCATTTCATTTTGCATTCGAATCTCAATTTGGATTCTCATTATT
Source organism: Taxus chinensis (assembly GCA_019776745.2). Lineage (NCBI taxonomy): Eukaryota > Viridiplantae > Streptophyta > Pinopsida > Cupressales > Taxaceae > Taxus > Taxus chinensis. The sequence goes on along the minus strand of CM034148.1, from coordinate 795,047,966 downwards.
TTCTTTGTAAATGAATATCTTTTGAAGGTTTAGACAAATTTGATCCTAAACGGTGAGTTATTGATTTTCTCTGAATTGCTTGTTGATATTCAGTCTATACCCAAAACGTGGTTCACCTTATTTTGAAACTACCATTTTTATTCCATTCGCGCTTTGTAATAAAAATGCATTCTAAGAAGTTTTGTTTCTTATTTTCTGTCTTTCCAAAACTAGGTAGTCTTTGCTTGTTGTATTAGAGCTCTATATCGAATTGTATTTCTATGATTTTTTCCTTTTACTTGATATATTCAAGATTTAATGTTCAAAATCAGACTTAAACTCACTTCATGAAGTTCTATATGCTTAAAATTTGAACGGTAGTCAAAATTTTAATCTTTGTACTCTTATCTGAATAATATCTTGTCTCATCCGTCTTACCATATTGTATTTTGTTTTCTCCTTTATATACATTTAATGACTGTATACGTTTGCTCAAATCATGATTAAATTCCACTTCTCTTACATAACCTAGATTTGGGTTTGAGTTACTTGTCATTTCTGAAACTCTTCTGGGTATTTGAGAACCTTTATATTCATACTCCTTGATCTTGTGGAGATAAATGGGTCTACACTATTTATTTCTTCATTGGTGAGATCTGCAGTCGTTGACACTTCTTCTATTCTCACCATTTATTTTAGCATTCATTATTGAGTGCACTTTATTTGTGGCTATGTATTTTTATTTTTATATATTTGCACAACTTCATAACTCTAGAAGCTTCTTGAGAATTCATACTATATACTGAACATATTAAAACTTTGATGAATAGTTATACTTACTGAGAGTGTAGGGGGTAATTCCAAGTTCATCTATGCAATTTTATTCTTGATAGATAACATCATTAGGTGAATGTAATGATCCATTCAAATTTCTTCAAAAGTTCTATATTTCTTATTTTTTTTGTCTCACTCAGACATAGTGAATATTTCTACTTCTAATACTTTAATGTAAGCATGATGCTTCTAAATGCTTATATTTGACCAATGGTGTAGCTTTGTTTGGAATTATGATTCATGAAGCATATTTGACTTGATCCATTATTATGAACTTGAGGTAAAGTATTTAATCATTTACTTTACTAAAATACAATATTTTGAACTGCTCATTTGTGATCATTCATCTACAATAAGTGATATGAGAGCTTAAGGGTATTCTGATAATTTTTAAGTGAAAGAACCTTCTTTTCTTTAGCTATCTCACAACTGGATGACTGATATTTGATCCTCCTAAATTTTACAAGATCACTTCCACCATTAGTAATTGGAAAGTTGTACTCTCTCTGTAATACATGGCATATATCCTTAATTTGGCCTAAAATGAATAGGAAGTTGCTGTAATGAATAGTGAAATATGAATATTTAGTAACTCTTACATAGCATTACTTAATAAGTTTTGCAAATTGAAAATAGTTGTAGCTCTCCTTTTTGCTCTTATAAATATGAATAGGCTACATTATTATTTGTTCAATCTGATTTGAAATTTGGGAATACTTCTCCTTATTCAAATTACTATTTTCTCAGTACAGTAGTTTATCTTTTGTCATAGATTTCAAGCATGTATTAGTTGTGAAATAACATGATGGAAAGATATAAAATGTCCATCTTACATGGCGAAGCCCTGTTCTAATTTTTTTTTATTTCCTTTTCCATTTTGTTTCAGCTGCAATTTTATCTCATTCCATTTGTTCGAATCTACAACACTAAACTTGCATTTTTTTATGGATTAGTGCAGGTACATCTTTGTATATTAAGCCTTTAGTATGAACTAAAATAAATATACTTTTCTCTTCTGATATGTAAACATACAACAATTAGTGTTTATTTCCTCATTCTTACATGTACCTACACATTTAGACAAACTAGTTAGTAAACATTAGGATTTTTGGCCTTTCTTATGTTCCATAGTTTTTTCTTTTTTATCTTTTCTCTCTCAAATGATTGTGCGAATCATATGTACTGATGTAGAATATTGTTACTTGTCTTCTATACATTTATCTTTTTTGTAATCATACCTCATGATATAAGGAGATTCATTTTCACAAAGATAGACAGTACAAGAACATGATTTAATCCTAAGCTCATGACTGATAGTCTACTCTCTATTTATATTTTAGGTATAGTGCAGTGTTGAATAACAAGAATGAAGATGGAGCAAAAACTGGAGTGAAGATGGAGTAGTGGGACAAAAAAAGGAAATCATGGATTCCTTCATATTATTTTACTTTTATTTGCATGCACATGCACCTTCTATTTTAGTAGTTATGATGTTTACTCACTATTTACTTGAGTCACATCCCACGACTTGTGTGGGAAACATTTGAAATTACTTATGAATAAAACATTGAATTCTGAAAATGAGTTGTGTAGTTCCTTCTGCATTTCAGCTTTATATATGGATTGTCTAATGAATTAAACAATTAAATAACCTAATTGAATGTATTTAATCATGAAGAAAAGAACTTTAAAATACCTGTAACCTTAGTAATGAACTTTGATGGTTGTAATCTACAAATCTGGTTGTTGTTCAAAACTTAACACTTTATCTATTCTATGTTTTATGTCTTTATCAAGATAACACATCTTTCCTTTAGGGCCCTTGCATTCTTTTGCTGAAGACAAACATGAAATTGTCCGACTAAGTGATTTGTTACATTTTGTAACATCACACATAACTGAAAATTACATGTAATCATTAATTAATCCAACATAAAAAATATTAAACTGAAAGAACCTCCCCTAGCTTAGTATCACTTCACCAATGCCATCCATTGTAACGAAGTTTCGAGTTGCCCATTTTTGTACATAGTGTAAAAATAGTCAACATTTCTGGCAATCCTATGGGGAAAGCTTCCTGCTAGTTTATAGACTAGTGCCTTACTCTTTTCCATTGGGCATGGAGTCCAAAGCATGTAATCAAAATTTATGCCTTTTGAAGGTCCAACCCTTCCAAAATGAACTAAAACTCAGAAAGGATCTGGTAAACTAGATCACATGTACAAATGTACTTATTGAATTTGAAAAACATTGCAATGTGTAGGAACTACACTTATTGAAAGGGAAATCCTACTCTAAACAAACACTGTAGGATTTTCAATAACATTGTTTGAGAAACATACCATTCACAGGAATGGGAAGTTCCTCCATTCAGCCTTAAAAGCTAAAAGCATTATGTTCCTTGCAAGCTGAAATCATATAAGGACCACTCCAAAGTGTGTCAAATTTTGTGTGGTTTCCTATCTTTGCATGATTAACATCCCATTATCAACATAATGTCTCCTTCATTGAAGACTCTGAACTTAGCCTTCCTATCAAAAGTTTTCTTGATCTATTTTTGATTCTTTTCCATGTTAAGATGAGCTTGATCTTTTTATTCATGTAACTCCATTAACTCTACATAAAGAACTTGTAATAGTTCATTCTCAAGTAGCTCCATCTGATGTAGCAAATCTAAACCAGGAAAATCAACTGAAATAGGCTTGTTTCCTCTCTTCCATAAACAAGATTGTATGGTGAATTTCCAACTGATATTTTAGGAGTCACTCTGTTAGCCCAAATTGCTGAATTCAACATTAGATGCCAAGCTCTCTAGTTATCTTTGAGTGTTCTTTTGATGATCCTTAAAATATTCTTGTTAGTAATTTCATCTAACCCATTACCTTGTGGGTAATAATTAGATGATGTACTTAAATAAATTTCATGCTTGATAGCCCAATCTGTTACCTTTGCACCAAGAAACACTAAGGCATTATCTGAAATGATAGTTACTGGAACACCAAATATGTAAACTATACCTTCATAAAAGGATAGTATCGAAGTTTCGTTAACATCTTTCAAAGCTATTGCTTCAGTCCAGCATGTAAAGTAATCGGTAGCAGTCAAAATCCACTTATTTCCTTGTGATGAAGGTGGATTTATCATGCCAATAAAGTCAAGACCCCACTGCATGAATGGTTGATCCACTGAAATAGATTGTAGGGGCAGAGCGAAGCTAAATGTTATTTTCCAACAAAGAAAGCACATTTCTTACACTTCCTGATCCATTTGAAGCAAGTCCTTTAAATATGTTGGGCCAATAGTAACCATCTTTCATAATTTTTAAGGTTGTAGTACGTGCTAAAAAATGACCTCCTGAGGTCCTTCATGGAATTCAGATAATAAATATTGAATTCTATCATAATCAACACATCGCAACAAGATTTCATTTATATCTCTTTTGAATAACACACCATCAATAAAAACATAAGCTATAACTTGTAACCTGAAATACTTCATTTTTTCTTTTCCATACCTTCCAGATAAGTGTCATGTTGTAGATAATTAACTAAATCGGTCATCCATCTTGATTCCTGAACTTCTTCAATGACTTCTGGATGTTGATTTTCTAATTCCTGAAGCAAATCTGGTTGCTGATACAAAAATTCAGCATGTTGTTCTGAACTTTTTAGTTCAGTAGTTTGTTGTTTTTCCATATCATCAATCAGATGTTCACATAAACATTTTCCTTGTACTATCTTTGCAACATGAATATCAACATCATATTCCATAACCTTCGTTATCCATCCTTCATCTCTTCTTATTCAATTCTTTATTTAACAAGAAAGCTTTCACACTTGGATGAGAAACAAGAACATGTATCTTATTGTTTGAAAGCATGTACTTAAAATTATTTAGTCCTCTGACTACTTAAAGTACTTTTTTTTCAAGAAAATTTTACCTTGTTTCATAGTCATGCAAACTTTGTCCAAAGAAAGTAATTGGCTTCTCAATATTTTCATCATTAACCTGAGTTAATATGGCTGAAATTGTTTCAGCGCCTGCTAGTGCATACATTGTAAAATCTTTATCAAAATTAGGATTTGTAAGAGTAGGAGCTTGAGAAATAGTTATTTTAATGGCTTCAAATCCTTTTCTTCCTTCACTTGGTCCAAGAGAAAGTATTCTCTTTCTTTAACATAGTTATCAAAGGTTTAACCAATGCTGCAAAATCTGGAACAAATCTTCTAACAAAGTTGATTTTTCCCAGAAAGCTCGGTAATGCCTTCTTGTGATGAGGAAATGATAGATGTGATATGGATTCAATTTTGAAAGGGTCAATTGCTAAACCTTGTTTAGAAACAATATGACCAAGCAATTTACCTTGATGTACTAAAAATATAGACTTTTTGGGATTCAACGATATTCCAAACTGTCTACATAACTGAAAAAGTTTACCTTAAATGTATTAGATGTTCATCAGAATTTTTTTAAAATATGGTAACATCATCCAAATAAACCAATATGAATTTATTTAGTAAGGTACAGAAAATTCATGTCCATACACGTTGAAATGTTGCACCAACATTTGAAATACCAAAAGGCATTCTTTTGTAAGCATAAGTACCCCACTTGGTGGTAAAAGTTGTTTTGTATCTATCTTCTTCTCGGACTAGAATCTGATTGTATCCACTATAACCATCCAAAAGAGATAGTCTATCAGAACTAGAAATTATTCTCAAAATATGATCCATGTTAGGTAGTGGATAGTGATCTTTCAATGAAGCCTTGTTAAGATCTCTAAAATCCACACATAATCTGATTTCTCCATTCTTTTTTTGAACAGGAACAAGGTTGGCTACCCAACTTGAATGCTTGACTGAGGAAAAATAATTCCTGATTCGATTAACTTGGATAATTATTTTCTCATCAATGGCTCAATATTCAGATTTACAGGCCTTTGCTTCTGCCTAACTGGTTTGGAATTTGGTTACAAATCTATTGTATGCTGAGCTAAAATTAGATCAAACCCTCTCAAATCTTGGTACTTCTAGGAAAAAACATCTCTGAATTCTTTACATAATTTGATAAATGATTGTTTTTCAGCTAAAGAACATACCTTTCCAATAAGTAGCTTCTTGTCATCATCCACCAAGATTTCTTCATAATTATCTATGTGAGTTGAAATCTTGCCTTTGTCCTTTCTTAACTGATCATCAGAACTGAAAATGTCTTCTAGAGTGACCAATCCTTGAGGCAACCTATTTGTTTTTAACTGAACAATTTGATCACCATAGAAGTGTTGTAGTTTTTCTTGATTTACTGCAAAAATTCAACCTCTTGCTGCAGAAATCTACAAATCTATTTATCGTCTTTGAAAACCTGCAATTCTCTCCATTGTCAGGCACTGAAGGTCTGATAATTAATTTAATATGTGGTTGTACCTTGTTGTTTTTGATCTTGTTCTAGTATCTCAAAGCTAGCACACTGACTGCTGCAACTGCATACTTATTTTTCAGCTCTTAGGAACAAATTGAATGTTAATATCATCAAAATCATCCATTAAGTCTGAAACTCTATGTTTGGAAGACTTCAAAAATGAATTCTTACACACATTAAAGTTCTTTACTTGATTAATCACTAATTCTGAATCTCTGAAAACTTGTAAAGTGCTAATACATCTCTTTCTATCCCATTGACAAGCCATGAATTAACACTTCGTATTCAGCTACATTACAAGTACAAGAAAACTACAAACTTAAAGCTAAAAAGTACCTTTCATTTGAAGGGGAAGTAAGCATTAAACCTGCACCTTGTCCTTTCTTATTTTTGGCTCCATCGAAGTGAAGCTTCCATAGCCCTTCTATTGCTTCTTCTGTTTTGGACAACAAGGGAATTGGTGCATTTTCTTCATGCAAGAAATAAACACCAAAAAATCTTCTTCCACTTCCTTAAAAGGGTCATAGGCATGTTCTTCTTGAGTCTTTTCATCCATAAAATAATTATAAACACCATCAAGTGTGGAAACATGAGCTGTAACATCGAAATCAGACTGATCTAGAATTGAGTAATTTGTTGCAGCATTTGAAGCATGAGGCTCAATATGAAATCTAGCCAGAGGCTCTAAATTTATGGTAACCTTAGTTCCATATCATGTAGTAAAGAACAAAAATGACCAATTTGAAGAAAGATAACCTCCTATTTTTGTTGTAAAATCTCATGATAAACATAAGGAAAAATAAGGAGGACAAATCTACAACAGTCACATCTTGTAGAATTGTAACGTTGGGACAAACATGTAAAGTTACTTCCATGTTTTTGATAACATCAACTGTATTAGTTGTTGTCCATTCTAGTTACAACATGCTTTTCTCTGTGAAGGCCCATACTATAGGCCCAACTTTTCCACAATTGCTTTTGGCATAACTGTGCTACTTGCACCACTATCAACCATGTAGTTATGAACTAAATGATCTCCAATAATCAGAGATAAATAAAATGGTGGCTGGATTACTATATCATGAGTTTTAAGACCTTTTGAACCATCCATTTAACTTCTTTAATGTGGTCTTGTTCTATTGTTCCAAGGACCATGTCCATTTTCTGAACTTCCTTTTTATGCCATTTTTGAAGAAATATGTAGCTTAGCAAGTTCATGAGAAAGAAACTCCTTTTGTCCTAGAATACTTTGAGCATCCCACATTGAGATATTAACATTATGTTTTTTCATTACATCAACAATGTTAAAAGAAGCAACAATTTTGGAAACAAATTCTACTGTCTTAGCATAGGCTTTGGCAAAAAATGACTCTGCTTCAGCTACTTTTGATATCTGAGGTATAAAAAATCTTCTTGGATCGGGTTGTAACTATTTTTGTTGTTCTTTACCTAACTGAAACACCTGTTTTTTTCTAAGGAACAACAAAACTGTTAGTTGATTTTTGGCCTCATAGTTGTTATTTTATCTATGACTGTGGGAAAAACAGGTCTTGTTTTGAAACTTTTGACTTTCCTGGGCCTTTTCTTGGGCCCTAATAGTAACTGAAATAAAATCATCTTCACTAAAACTGACAAGTTCTATTTAGGTGCTTTCTGAACATGAGTTTCTTGCTTCCCACCCTCCATTTGAGGCATGAACAATGTCTCAGGTTGAGGTTGTGCAACAAGGCTTATATTCAGGAAATCATTTGGGAAGTTTGCAGCTGTATGAGGTTGATTACAAGGTTGACACCATTCTTCTGTAGCCATATTAACTGTGACTAAAGCATTAGATGAACTAGGAGCCTTTGGGTCAGAATTACCTTTGTTGATATGGCTGTTTATAATTTTGATTTTGTTGATAAGGCTACCTATTTTGTTGGTTTTGCTGATAAGGACCTTGATAAGGCCTGCTAGGTAATGCAAGTCTATTTTCAATCTGAAGTTAGCTTGTTTCCCATAGTTTGCAAAGATTTAAACACATCATCTGATGGGGCTGCAATAACAGGTTCTATAATGGTAATAGGCTGTTGGAATAGGTGCCAAATATGACAAAAAAGGCATTGAAGGCCTTGGTGCCAATTTACCAGCTTGAATAAGACTATTTTCATCTCGGATAGCAATATCATAAGCTTCTGGGAGAGTCTCTCCTCCCATAGACTGAATCATAGTTGAAATATCATGTGTTCAGGGCTCTAAGATAATAAATAAAAGTATGGTCAACTTGAGGCTTGACACTTGCTGGAATTATTTCCCAAGTTCTAGCAAAATGGATATTAAAACTTGCCATAAATTCATGAGGAGCTCTCTTAATTGTAGACAGTTGTTCTATGAGGGATAAATGATCTGAATTATCTTGAAATTGTTTGAGAAATTTACCACCTAACTCATCCTAAGTTCTTATGTCTTCCAATCTCTAAGTTTCTATACCATTGCAAGGCTTTCCCTTTAAAGGATGCAGCTAAAAGTATCAAGGCCACATCTTCATGTGTTATGTTATGGACTGCACATAGGGCTGCAACATCTTTGATGTGCTCTGTAGGTATAACCTGATTTTCACCAGTGAATGAAGGTAAAAATTTCATGGCAACATTAGGAATATCATGATAAACTGGAATTACTAATGGGCTGCCATTAGTAAAGGTCACAAAATCCCTAAGTGGTTGAATAGCCATTGGAAAAACTTGGATCTAAACAAAAAAATTGATACCTGGTGAAGGAGGATTAGGAGGAGGGTTGTTAAAACCATAGCCTATTATAAGGTAGGGTGTTACCAACTCTTCTTCTTCTTACAGAATTCAAAGGAAAAGAAATAAAATCAGAAGGAATTTCTCTTACCGATGATCTTGTAGTCACTTTAGGCATGGAACATGCTGCAAAACTGGTCTGAAATCAGCCTTACAGAGTCACCAAATAAATATTTTAATCTTTAGAATAAGTTACTATAGCTTGTTGCTCTATAAGTAACCTTTCTTTGCTGTGAATCTATTGTAAATTCTTGTAATTCTTCTTGTACATCTGATTTGTTGTCCCACCGGGCATGCCAAAAAATGTTATCTCTTTAAAGTGCACCCTGTAGAGAGATGACTGCAGGTGTTCTAAGCTTTCTCTGGATCTCTCTCTTTTGTAGATACAATGGAAACACCTCAGGTCTGTGGGTATACCTATTGTTGAGGTGAGTCTCTGGTATCAAGGCTCGGTTCCTTTTTGATGTATCCTAAACTATTTTTTTGGGGTTTTGAGGGTAAAAAGATGACTGTAAATGAATTGAAAAATGGGGTGATACACAAAACTTATTGAGGGCTTTGACTAAGTACATGCACAAATATTTGAGAATGGATTTTGGATTACACAAACCAATAGTTTTCAGTAGAGTATTAAGGCAAAAATATTGATGTATTGAGGGAAAGATTCACAACAATAATTGTTATGATAACCATGCACACTAATATTATGCAGAAATTACTAAATTTGCAGCAAGGTAAGATGATCAATTAGGGAATTTTGACATTCACAAGAAATAACAAAGTATACATGACAGTTGTAAATAATTGGAAAGGAAGAAATCAATTCTCATTGAAAAGGAAAAACTGGAAAAATCTTCTTCAGTACACCTGTGTCCAAAAAGTCCTCCCCTGTGCTTTGCGAATGCAGACAATATATAGTAAAAATTATTCATCCCACCCTTCCCTAAAAATAGACTAAAAATTGTAATCGCCCATGCATCCTATTTTTATCCTTTATCATGAATAAATAAAGGAATAAAAATAAACATCCTAATACAATAAGGCATTAATAGCCTTGATTACAAAAATACAACTCAGTCAAATTGTAGTTGATTGTTCTATTTTGAATAAAGTTGGATGAATAATTTGGCTAATAATAAGTTTTTCTTGATGAGGAAATCTTCTCCAATGCATGAAATTTTTTTCTTCTAGCTGATGATGTGACATCTGCAACTTGACCCACTTTGTAGTGATAAATTTGACATTCTTTAGTTCTTCCCCCTTGGATGCACATGCAAAATAGTATCTATGTGTAAAAATAATGCCTTTGATTTCTCAAAACTCAGTAAAATAAATCCTCTTCACTGTGGGGACCACCTATAGGCATGTGCATAAAATAATACTCGTATTTTTGTGGAAAATAAGGTAATAGGACTCTAAAAGTGCTCCTTGTACTCTGATGTTGACCTTTGTATTGCATGATTTTCTTTGTATCTTGTTATCATGTCATACTTTATTTCAAATGTGGGGACCATCATGCCATGGTGTAGAGACACTTTCTTTTATTTCCTATGCCACCTGTACTTAGTTTTCTCCTTCAAAGATACTAAGATCATTTGATTTTTCTAAGGTAATAAGGACCTTAGCTTGACTTGGTCAACATACACTTGATAAAAAAATCATGTTTTGAAAAGGCCCCCTTTTGATTCTCATGGTCATAATGTTTTAAGACTGTCTCTGGATTGATATATCATTACATCTATAATTATTTTCATCCTTTTTACATAGTTGATGGCAATGATTTGGCCCCTTCTCATTAATAATCATTACAAATGCTATATCTTTTGGGTTTTTGATCAATAATTATTACTGCACTTTTCATTAATCAATATAATATGTTTTCAAACCTTAGTAAGGTCAATGTATTAATTTGGATTATTATGGGGCTGGTCCCCTTTCCACAATGACTCGACCCTTCTTTTGATTTTCGGATGCAATTGGACTAATTTGGGTTAGGTTACATTGTACCTTTGGGTTTGCATTGATAAGCTAAATCAAATGTTGGCCGTTGATTCTGGTACTTACTTCATCTCTGATCGTTGATTAGGGTTTTGACCTTGCAATTAATATGGTTGGTGACATTGTAACCATGGTGGTTTGTGTAGAAGTTGGTAATTCATCCCTACCATCAATCTTTGTACCCTTTTAATTTGGATTATTTATTTCTAACCTTATGACGGGTTAGGCCAACTCTGGTTGCATTCTATTTGGTGATTAATTCTTGATCATTGAGTGTGGTACTTGATTTATCTCCATTGTTCGATCAAACTCTAGATGAGCTAGGTTGGGTAAAATCTCATCAAGCTTATCACTTTTTCATTGTTTTTCTTGTTCTAACTGGAAAAGCCCTAGCCAATTTGTATCTCACCACCACTTTCATGTGCTCGAGCTCAGTTTTCTTCTACAAATCCATTTTAGAGACTATAAATATTGGTATTTTCATCTAGAATGAGCTCGCAGGTATTCTTTGATAGAGGTGACTGCTATTGGTGAAGTATCTTGGGCTCGTGTGAAATACTTTCTATAGCTTTCAGAGATGGCCCTTACTTTGATAATTCTCTGTAAAAGGTTATTAAAACCATCATTTGTGTAATATGGTTTTGTTGATCATTTCTCCTTGATCTTGAAGGTTAGTTTTTTGAAGTTTTTGTAAAAGGCCGAGCTTTACCAGACTGTCGTTGATGAGTTTTCAGCCTGATTTTACAGAATGCTTTTGTGTTTTCTGAAGGAGATCTCAATGTGGGTCTTCTTCTCTTATGAGAGATATATCTGATAACTTGTTCACCTAAAATTATCCCTATTGGAGAGCTGAGAACATGGTCACCATCCTTTTGGTAAGTCAAGCTCTTTTTTACACAAGGCTTGAGAAAGGGTTTCATTCTTTATTCTCTTGATAATATTGGCTATTTCAGGCACTCTACCTTTTGAATGTGAACACCATTATTGAGACCCTTTGATCTTGACCTTCTGTTAGTAGTTGTTTATTTCACTAGATAAGTTAATATCTTCTTTCCAGTGATTAATACTGATTTTTTTGAAGTTTTTGATGATGGGGATTAATTTTTCTTTTTACTCTCTACTTCTTCCACTTAGTTAATGAATTTCATCCTTAATTACTGTGTTCAATGAAATATTTTACAAAGAGCTATGGATATGGGGCAAGACCCCAAAGCTTTGTGCAAAAGACCCTCAGTGGACCATATGATAAGAAATGATTAAGGGATCCTATTTGCATGTGTTTAAAACTTGAAATAAACAAGAAATATAACAAATAAAATTAACCTCTATTCTTGAAATCTTAACAAAATATGCCTACTAAAGACTTAAACAATCAATTTTGTTGTTTACTCCATGAGGGTGAATGAATCTCACTAAATGGCTACATGGCCAAGTTTAGATATTTCATTACTAACCTAACATGGGTGCAAGATGAAGCTATTTTAATGGTGGATGACCCAAGATCAAATGCCTTATTAGCTTGGCTAATGCAAATGAGCTCTTAAGATTTCTTAGGCTTGTTTTATCTTTAGCTTATGTAGAGTTGTGTCTTTGAATGGGTAGGCCTAGCCTTGTATTTATAATTTTCCAAATGGAAGAGTTTGAACTTTGGGTGCATGTGGGACTAAATCTCAAAAAGAACTTTAGGATTAGATTATGATAAACATGCTTTAGGCTTAGTTAAGCTTGGTTTAGGCTAGTTAACTAGGGTTTAGGCTAGTTAAAATTGATTATCAAGTGATTAGAGATTCATTGAGAGTTGGGAGGGTTCTGGATAACCAATTGTGACTGATAGATAGCCTACGAAGCCAATAGAAGTGGTCTAGAGAGAACTAGGGAGGTTCTGAATGGATGAAAGGAGGAATGTTTAGCTAATAAGAGAGACATTAGCCAAATAAGATGATTATAGAAGGAATGTGATCGAGAAGGTGTCGTAAATGGGCATTTGAGAATGGAGCGAAGAAAGGTTGATTAACGAGGTGTCATCAATTGGTTGGATTGGCGAAAATGCTAGGTGTAAGCATATTTTAGGTGTCTACATTTTCCCCTCTTTGAGGTGGCATAAGTGATGTCACTTAAAAGAAAGTAGAAAAGCATAGACAAGTAGAAAATTTTGAAGGGATAGAAGAAAAATGAGTAGAATGAAGGATGCCCCCTCGATTTTCGATGGGGTGATAAAAGAACTCGATCAACGATAAAAAAATATGACAAGAAGAGAACAAAAGAAAGAATAGTGTGAAGAAGAAAGGGGATATAGAAGAAAATGGAGTATGAGGAAGAGGGAATGAGCTAACATCCATCTAGTGCATTTTTAAACAAATTTATTATTTCATCATATTGCTAAGAGATCTTCATCATCTGTTCTTATTAAAAAGAATGAACAAAAGTGTAGTATGACATGAAAATCCATATACGAACAAATGTCCATTGCTAAAAACACCAACCCTATGCCATAAAAAATGCAATGCAATACAAAAAGTAAAAGATTCCTAATGCAACATACATAATGCAATGCAATACAAGAAAGTAAAAGATGCCTAACTTCATGCAACATACAAAATGCAATGCAATACGAGAAAGTAAACAAGCTAACCTAACAGATAAACATAAATGTAGTATTTTTTTTATTGAGCTTCAGTTCTGACCTGTGTGAATCTGACGAAAAGGGTTATGATGGTGCCCTAAGTGAGGATACATACAAGGGGAATAGTGCAAGGACACTTGGGTCCTGATGAGGAAGTAATGTGCACTACAAAACAGTACCAAGGCAACTCATTGTGCCCTAAAGTACAGATGAAGTAAGCAGTCCAAGCTTTTGTTAATGGGGGTAGATCCAGATGATCCACGAGTCGACACATGAATCCAAAGAGCACATTCAGGATGATTTACATGTGAGAACCATATTTGAATGTTTTAGTGAAATTTTTCTAACATATTTGAATGTTTTGGATTTTTCTAACATATTTGAATGTTTTTGTGATTTTTCTTACATATGTTTTTTATTTTTCTAACATATTTGAATGTTTTGGATTTTTCTAACATATTTGAATGTTTTGTATTTTTCTAACATGTTTGAATATTTGAGTTTTTTGGATTTTTCTAACATATTTGAATGTTTTTGTGATTTTTCTAACATATTTGAATGTTTTTGTGATTTTTCTAACATATTTGAATGTTTTTGATTTTTAAAAGTTTTATAAAACTATGTATAGGAAGACGAGGAAATGTGGATGCCCCTAGCGATAGATGGGATGTACAAAGGCATAAGGCCACGTGCATACAAGAAAGGTGAAGATTCAAAAATGCCCCAGTGATTAGGTGGGAGTATTCAAGGGATAAATCTTCATAGGTAGCAGCGGGACCCAAGGCCATTATGGATAGGTTTAACGTGATGATGAACTGTAAGCCAATGAAGTTCTGGGAAGAAGCAAGGATGCCCCCAACATAAGTTGGCCTAAAATCACATGATAGAAAGTAAGGAGAAGATTATTTTTTGTGAAAGGGGACAAAGGTGTCTGCAAACATGGCAAAGAAGGAAATCTTATACATATGGATGTTCTGAATGAAGTAGAAGAATGATGTGAATGATATGAATGTAGCTTAGAAGTCCTCATGATGAAAAAGTGATTGGCCAAAGGCAAAAATCGTGAGACGAGATAAGGACTAAAGTAAGTGTCTGAACAAGGTCCAAAAAAGACACTTGGTAATATACTAATCCTGCCTACTCATAGAGATCCAATGTGTGCACATGGAATTTAATTACCTCTTGAAGGGAAGATTTAATAGACAACAAGTGAATACACCCTAGCCAATGTGTATGAATGATTGATTTTGATAGATGATAGGTGATCTTGTGAATGAAGGGTGGAAGGATAGTTGTACATTGCTTCGCATGCCAACAAGGCATCTATAGTCCTCGATGAGACATGTACTTGATTCTAATAAAAAAATTTCTCTACTTCCAGTCACGCATCTATAGCCCCGATAGAGATTATTGGAAACACCCCAAGAGAGAGTAATATATCAATTTGCTTTTTGCTTTGTAGCTTTTAGCTTTTGAGTTTTTGACGGATTTTGATTATTTTACTTTCTGAAAACTTATTTCAGATCTCTTGTTTGACAAGGGGTTAAGAACCACTGATAGATTGATGAAAGGAGGTGGAAGTGATTATGATGAAAAAATCAGCTAGTGTCAAAAAATATGTCCAAAAGTTCTTTGCAACAAGTTTATTAGATGTTGAATGTGATAGGATCTCTAAGAGGTTAGTCATGCTTTAATTTACCAAGGTGATAAAAGACCAGGGTCAAATAGATACCATAGAGATAAATGTTACAAAATGCATGTGAATAAGCTAACCAAAATATCACCAAAGGTATGAAAATGGTAAAAATACTTATAGAGGAATGATAAGAAAGGGAAGAAAGAAACATCCATGTGTAGGCAATACCTGATCGCAATGTTTGATCTTTGTAACTTTGATTTTTCTTGTGTTTTCTTAATGTTTTTCATATTTTTGAATTATTTTTTGATTTTTTTTAGATTTTTGATAGTTTTTGGAAGAGGTTGGGACTAACAAATTCACTCTGTGTGGTAAGATCTAACAACAATGTTTGCGAATTCCTTGATAAGGGAGACTAGGCACGTTTATTTATCAAGAGTTATATTTTCCCCGATCTCGATGATCGATGGTGAGTCTCATACTCAACAAAAGACTATGATTTATCTTGAAAAATGGATTGTCATCATGCAGGGAGCTTGAGTTCCCTATCCAGATAGGTTTGCGCACTTTATACCAAAATTAATAGTTACGTTGATGTGCATTCTTGAATCACGTGCTTGATTTATAATTTTGAGATTGTTCGAGTTGTTGGGGGATTTCAAGATCTTGGAAGTTTTGACCTGAGCTTGATTAAGAAACTATTTTGGTTTCTTATGAGCTAGACGCGTGAATTTTATGACCCTGAGAAGTAAGAGAAGAAAGAGAACATTTATGATTGATGATAGGAATGAGAGAAACGATGGTGGGCTTTCCCTAGTCATTAGTAGAAGGATGATGTGATGGATGAATAGGTTATGGTCCAAGAATTGAAGAGGATGGGCTACTAGGAGGTGAGCCACTAAATAGAATATGACGAAGGGCTACTAGGATATGAGACCTAAGATGGAAGAAATTGGGCTACAAGGACATGGCCCAAGAATAGAAGAAGATGACGAAGGGATGCTAGGGTGTGGCCCAAGTATAGATGAGGAGGGACTATCGAGAGGTATCCCATAGATAGAAGAGGATGAAGGGCTACTAGGACATGGCCCAAGAATAGAAGGGAATGGGCTACCAGGAGGTGACCCACAAGTAGAAAATGGAGGGCTACTAGGACGTGGCCCCAAGATAGAAGAAGATGACTGGGATGCTCAGTGGTGACCCAAGGAAATATTTTGATTGAGGAAGGGTAATAGATAATGAATGATTTAGTAATGAGAATATAGGCCATGGCTCAATGCTAGACCCCGACATCTCATCAAAATCAGAGGAAGGTGAAGATGGAATAATATAATAAGAATCAAGTTGTATGACCTTAGGTGTCTTCCTCTATGTTCTAATGAAAGGAATCAATTTATTTTCCCCAATACGTGAGAGTATAGAGTTCATAGAAAGAAACCTTGTTTGCAATCCTCTAGAGGGATATCTTCATGTAGTTTGATTGTTCCATCATCCTAAGAGAAATCAATAATTAGAGGTTGTTGTTCTTCGACCATATGAAGGTTGAATAGAAGAAACAGGTTTGAAAAGTGGTGAAGATTGATTGAAAGAAGAATATGAGTCAAGAGAGGAAGTAGGCCTGGAGGTGGGCATCTCATGAATGGTAGATTTAGATTTGGACCTAGGCCATTTTTCTAGAAGATGAAGTACTGTAGATTAGAAAGTAGGATCGTATAGCCATCCATTAAGTTGTGATGTATGATTCGATTTAGATGATTGACTAGAGGGAATCCTAGTCATGGAACTCTTTAATGGAGGAAGAGGTCGTTGAGATGACTAATGAAAGAGGTCCTATGAAGAAAGGGAGGACCGTGACTCAAGAACCAAATTAGATCCTTGATTGATGGAACATGGAGTCACATGAGTCTTCAAAGGAGGAAGATGATTGTCGAGGTGATTTAGAATAAAGGTCATGTGAAGGAAGGGAGGACTATGATTCAGGATTTGATCTAGGGGTATCTGGCCTAAATAGTTGGGATCTGAGTCTTTAGAAGAAGAGTGGGAGTCTAAATGGTAGTTTGGATCTGAATCAGAAGAAGATGAGTGGGGGGAACCTAAATAATAATTTGGATCAAAAGCATCCAAACCATACCACTGACTATGAGATGAAGGTGGGGCATACAGGGTACCCGGGTGGGTCCTCTAGCATGAAGAACCAAACAAGGCTTAGTCGTAATGGGAATCTTTTGATTTAAATTTATAAACCTAGGTTCTGTATTGTTGTAAATGTGAGAAACCATGTGATAGTTAGTCATTTTTGGCATCATTTTAAGCACAAATGTCTATCTCTAGATAGTTTGATGGAACTCCTTCAAAGGGAAGGAAGTGACATGTCGATTCTGACTAGCATAACATGGAAATCAAATAGACATTTCATAAGTATGGAGATGTGTGCGTGATTTTTCGAAGAGGGTATAAGGAAAATAGAAATTGTGATGATGTAATCTCAATGAGATCAAAAGGGATTGTCCTAGAAAAATAAGTTTTTAGATGAAAAATCACAAGGTTCAATCATTTAAGTGTGAAACAGACAAGACAATCCATAAGGAAAATACACCCTATGCAAATACATGTGCAAAGTGATAGTTCTGATGCAAAGACGATCAACACAATGTCAATATTTACTTTTAAGCTCGAAATGAAAAAGGTGTAAATATTAACAATGGGTGGAAGTGACTCCCAATCGAAGGATACCATGAAAAGTTCAACAACCAACAATGCCTAAATGTTAAAGGGTGAGAATTACAAATGTAGGCCATGCAACCACACCAATTGGACATGTCTATCAAGATTCGTGGAGAAGAGAGATATTAGTGTCAAAGTGGTATCGAAAAGATGCAAAAAAAGTAAGTGATACTCTTCAATATTTTGGAAAATGTTTGAAGTAAAAATAAGTCAAATTATACCAATGACGTGTTAAAATGTACGCAACGTAACGTCATAATGCAGATACTTAGATCACGTTTACGAAAAACATGACAGAAGTATCTTAATTGTGTCAAGACAATGCGAAAAAGGTAACACGTCAAAGGGAGATCAAATGATGAATCAATCCTAACTATGATGATGATCTTGAAATCAAGATCAAGTGGCCATCAAATATATAAGGATGCATCCACACACTTTAGATGTTTAACAACTCATCGGCAAACATGGATGAGTGTAAACAGACAAAAAAGTGGTGAACACTATCTATGAAAATACTCCCGAAAGATGCCTTCTTTTTCCCTAAATGGGCAACAAGAATGCAAAGGTATATATCAAAATATGAAAAATAAACTAAGTGCCACTTGGACAGAGCTTTGCCTTGTCTGAAGGTGAGAAAGAAGCTAAGCTAAGTGAAACGTCATCTAATTTCCATGATGAAAGGCACTTAGATCCAAATTAAGTAGATTATTTGCCTTGTTCAAAAAATAAGGTTCTGAATCCAAGCAAGTTATCACTTCGTGATGGCTAAGATGCGAAAAAGGACTAGTAAAGTTGGCCTCAAGACAAAATAACCTCCTTAATAAGTTCTCTCAACTAGGTGTTAAAAATCCGTCTTAAGCGAGAGAAATTTACCTAAATTGTCACCTTGACTATCTTGGGAGTATCTCGGCTTTACTTTACCCCCTTCGAGCACAAAGGGCAACTAGTGCATCCACGTGTGCTCTCCTTGGGGTCACCATATGGACAACCAGTATCTCTATCTCACAAGGAATACTAATCAAGTGGGTAAGCGAGGCGCTTCTTATTTCATCCATGAGGTTACACAGTGGTGGACTACTTTAGGGTTCATGGTACCACCCCCATCATTGTAGCTTAAGGTGTTATGCCAAAGGGGTTATGTTCAAGTTAAGCGGATAGGGACTTACCCTTTTCTGAAACCTGCAATACAATGTTTTGAATATGGTGTGTTTTTTATCTTGTTTAACTTAATGTGGTTTTAAGTGGCACACCATTTGGCAACCTGCAAGAACACATGTATTAGAAGTTTTGTGTTTTGGAAGTCTTTCTTCTATAAGCGTTGGGTCCTGTAGACAAATTTTTTTAGTAATTTTCCATTTTGCAGATTGATGTCAAGAAAGAGACTTTACACCTTGCTTTTGATTCCTAAGATCTCCAATAGGCATGAAGGAAGAGCATACACAATGTGAAAAATCCTACTAAATCACATGAAAGTTTACTTTATCCTTTATAAAATAAGTGTTTGGAACATTCGATACAAGTTTTGTATAAATGTTTCTGATCTCCAAGATCACTTTTGAAGGCATGAGGAGAGAGCATACAAAATTTTACAAACCTAGTTTTAAGCTAAGAATTGAAAGAACTTAACTATGTAAACTGAAATACCAAAGAAAAACTTCATTTTTAATTTTCTAGTCCTAGCAATCTGTAGCAAAGATCAGAAAAAAATATTTTACAAATTATCATTTTTTTTCAATATTTACACAGACACCTACACTCCCAAACCAACACTAGTACTCCCTAGCCAACGGATACACGCCCTAACCAATGCAAACGTGTGCAAGGTAAAAATGGAAAGGGGGATAACACCTACGTAGGCTTTCCTGACAAGTATGCTAGGGTTCTGACGCGGATGCGCCTAACTCAATGGGTATGCATGCCAATTTTTTTTAGTAAAATCCACATTATACCAAAAACACAGATGCATCTAAATAGATAGAGATGCTTGCAACTTGACGTGGACTCTTAGGGTTCAACGGAGATGCGTCCAAGCATAAAAAAAAAGTTTCAATTTTTTACACAGTGGGGTTATTTACATAGACACGTCTAGAAATAAAGAGATGCTTGCAACTCAACGGGGATACTTAGGTTTCAATGGAGATGCGCCCAAGCATAAAATAGACAGTTTCAAATTTTTACACAGTCAGGGTATTTACATAGATGCGTCTAGAAAGACAAAGACGTGGACCCACCAACAGAAACATGTGCACATCTCTATAGAGATAAAATTTTCCAATGATGAAAAAAGCCAGACAGGTACGCTCCTATTCTGATGAGAACACTAGGGTTTCAACGTGTACGCGCCCCTTCTTAACACCTATGCGTACCCTGTGAAAAACCTGTAAAACCCACAATTTTTCAAAATTTCAAGAGAAAATAGGTTAATTATTAGTCAAAGTGTCCTTTTTCTATATCAAACCCACAAAATACATGCAAATGAAGGTAATTTATCTAGTGTTAGAAATAGAAATGAGGAAATAACAAGTGATTTGATCCAAAAAACTTGAAAATGAACTTTGAAGAACTCAAAAGACCTCCATTAATGGAGGATGGACATAAGTGTCCCACCAGGTGTTCCAAATGTGTTCAATGAAAGGTTTTACAAAAGTTATTGAAATGGGGTAAGACCCCAAAGCTTTGTGCAAATCCCCTCAATGGACCATCAGATAAGAAATGAGCAAGGAAACCTACTTTACATGTATTCAAACTTGAAGCAAACAAGCAATATAGAAAATATAACTAACCTCTATTCTTTGAAAGCTTGAAATAATGAACCTAAAAGGGTGTAAGCAATCAGTTTTGTTGTTTAATCAATGAGGGTGAATGAATCTCACTAAATGGCTACATGGAAAAGTTTAGTTATTCCATTACTAACCTAAGATGGGTGCAAGATGAAGCTATTTTAATGGAGGATAGCCAAGATCAAATGCCTATTAGCTTGGCTAATGCAAATGAGATCTTAAGCTTTCTTAGGATTGTTTTGGCTTTAGCTTATGTAAAGTTGTGTCTTTGAATGGGTAGGCCTAGCCTTATATTTATAGTTTTCCAAATGGAAGAGTTTGAACTTTGGGTTCATGTGGGACTAAATCACAAAAATCACTTTAGGATTAGATTAAGATAAACATGCTTTAGGCTTAGTTAAACTTGGTTTAGGATAATGTTATCTCTCGAAAGTGTACCCTGTATAGAGATGGCTACAAGTTTTTCTAAGCTTGCACAATTGATCTCTCTCTTTCATAGATACAATGGAAACACCTCAGGTTTTTGGGTATACCTGTTTTGAGGTGATTCTCTGGTATCAAGGTTGGTTCCTTATTGGTGTATCCTAAACTGATTTCTAGGATTTTGAGAAAAAAATATGACTGGAAAATAATTAAAACTTAAGGTGATACACCAAATTTGTATGAGGGCTTTGACTGAGTATATGCACAAATGATATGGTAAGAATTTTTGATGCACGAGCCAATAGTTTTTTGTAGAATATATATGAGCAAAACACTTGATTTTACTAAGGGAGAATCATATTAGCATTAATAACTTAACATGCACATTAAAATTAAGCAGAAAAGAAATAATTTTATAGCAGGGTAAGGTGATTGATCTGGGAATTTGCATTCACAAGACTACAAAATAACTTAAAAAGGTAGAAAATACTTCACACTCAGAGGGAAAATATGGAAAAAAATTCTTCAGTACTCATATATCCAAAAATTCCTCCTGTAGTTCCCTGTGCTTTGCAAACACACACAATATATACCAAAAATTAAATTCACCCTCTTCCTAAAAATAGCCTAAGGCTTGTACTCGCCCATGCATCCTATTTTTTATCCTTTATTTAATAATAGATAAAGGAAAAAAATAGAGCATGTAATTACAAATAGGCATTATTAGCCTTACTTACATTACATTCAAAATGAATTTAAATGTTCTATTTTTAAGAAAAGAAGGGTGAATAATTTGCTAAAAATAAGATTACTTGCTAGGCAAGTCTCTCTCCATGAACATGAAACTCTATCTTCTTCTCTATTATGTCATGTTGTGAAGGCATACAAAAATACAACTCTCTATGAGTGAACAAAATAATTACAATACTTAAAATATTTTGCAAAATAATTCATCCAAATATCAATCCTGATTGGGACCACATTTTTCTCTGATGTTGACACTTATTCTATTTTCTAGTGATCACATGGAAAAATGCATTCCAATTCATGTACAATCTATCACCATCAGTGGGGGCCACTTGTGGTTGTGAACTCTTTCCTTCATTGGGTTTGGCAACTCTTGTGGACTTAGCATATTACCATGGTTTATAAATAATACAAGGGCACTTGTAAGAGTCACTACCATACTCGAACACATTTGATTATTTACCATGACCATGCTATATAGTCTGCCACTTTATAGTTGTCGGCCTTGGCATATTTCAAAATTCACCTTTTTGGTGATCATTGGGTATGATTTGGTCAGCCCCTTTATATTATTTGGAGCATATACTATGGTTATAATTTTAAAGTCATTGCAAATGATTTTATTTTATGGACACGTGGGGTGTCCCCTTCTCCATGGTGACTCACCCCTTGGTAACTTGGTCGGTGTCTTATGTAACTCAAGTTGAGTTTGCTTTGATATTTGTTTGATCATCTTGGGCCCTTGATATTTGTACCTTTAATTTGATTTCATCGATTCTTGGACTCATGATTAGGGTTTCTGACTTGAAATTAAATGTGGTCAGTGGTATCCTGATGACGGTAGTTTTCCTTGTACTTTGAGGATCATTCTTGGCATTTGATCTTTGTACTTCTAATCTGAAGCCATCGATCATGAACCATGGTTGAGTCAGGTTGAAAGTCACCTCTTGAGTTTGCATGGTAAAGAGTGTCTTCAACCCTCAAGCACCTTTCATTTTGTTTTTGGTTGTGCGGGCGAAGCCCTAGCAAAATTTTGATGTCATTTTTAAAGAACACTGAGCTCGGCCCTAAGCATTTTATTCTCTATATTTTCGTTAGACATTGACATGGTGATGAGAGATTTATCTTGTTTTACGGTTTCTTTGTGGTGGTCATGCCTTGGTCATTCTCAAGATTTTCCTATAATCTGTGTTTCTGAGTTCTCAGAAATCTATGAGGTTTACTTTCTGCCATGGTTTTTTCTTCAAGACAAGTCTATTCTGTTTGGTCTTTGGTGGCAAAGTCCATGAAATTTGAGTTTACTTTATGAGTTAAAATATTTGATCTCTCTTTCATATTCTTTCTTTTGAATCTGTGGAGCTCTGTGAGTGAAATTATACGATTTCTTTCCTTCGTTAATTGAGCTCTCTGGTACTTCCTTTTGAGGTAGCAGTTGTTTTTGAGATCATGAGCTCGACTCCTTCGTGACTCTTTTTTTGATCTGAAACTTTGAGGGTTTGAAAAGATTCAACTCAATAGGTGAGTCCGTGCTTATTTATATGATTCTTGATACCCATTGATGGATTTTCGATTATTGGCTAGGATCTATATATATTTTTTGATTATGAATCATTTGGACTTGGATTCATTCTGCTCTTGGTGGATGTAAAAAAAAACATGAGTTTGAAATCTACATGTTCTTCTATTTCTATTTCTACTTTGCTCATGCTTTTAGGTTTCCTTATCTCATTGTAGAGGGTTGTGTATTTACTTCATTTTCTTGTATCAGCCATAAATTAGTTTTGTTTTGCATCTTTCGGCCTTCTAATTCTTTAAGAATCTATAGCTCCTTTACAATTTTTCTGAGTGGGAGGATTGTGGATGTTTTTCATCATTTATAGAATTTAAGCTTGGAACTATATTATCCTTTGACCCACGTGAGTTTCTGTGAATGTGAACACTTAGTTTTAAGATTCTTTTCTTTGCCTTGAGTTTTTTGAAAATTTTATTATTGGCATATATCTCTATTTGGCTTTATCCCTGAACATGCTTATGTGATGAAAATCTGGCTCTTCCTTGCAGGGTTCATTTTAAGAGACCTCCTAGAAATCAGAGGTGGAGAATACCTGGCGAATATCCCCGGAACCGGTTTCACGGGAAGGCGAATTTTTTGGGGGTTGTATGAAAAAATTTCGCCTGATTATCAAGCACTGCGACAGAAGGCTGCAGACGCGCGACGGGAGATTTTGCTGTCGCGCGTCAAGTAAATGCAATGTCGCGCGTCAATAGACCTTAGTGACGCGCGTCAATAGACCTATTGACGCACGTCACTAAGGTCTATTGACGCGCGACACTAAGGTCTATTGACGCGCGACATTGCATTTACTTGACGCGTGACAGCAAAATCTTCCGTCGCGCGTCTGCAGCCTCCGACCTCTGCTTTCTCATCAAAAAATCTCTGTCACGCATCAACAAACTCTTTGTCGTGCGTCTGGTATGCGTCAATATCTGTTGTACCTCCTTGTCGCGCCGTCAATAGGCCTTAGTGACACGCGTCAATAGGCCTTAGTGACGCTGCGTCAATAGACCTTAGTGGACGCGCGTCACTAAGGCCTATTGACGCGCGACATTAAGGCCTATTGACGCGCGTCACTAAGGCCTATTGATGCGCGACATGATATTTGCTGTCGCGCGTCAATAGACCTTAGTGACGCGCGTCACTAAGGCCTATTGACGCGCGACATTAAGGCCTTAGTGACGCTGCGTCACTAAGGCCTATTGACGCGCGTCAACAGGCCTTAGTGACGCGCGTCAATAGGCCTTAATGTCGCGCGTCAATAGGCCTTAATGACGCGCGACAGCAAATATCATGTCGTGCGTCTGCAACCTCTGCCCTCTTCTTGCTCATCGAAAAAAACTCCATGTCGCTCGTCAACAAAATCTTTGTCATGCATCTACTATGCGTCAATATCTACAGTATCTCCTTGTCTGCAAACCCTCCTTGTCGCGCATCAATAACTTACCCCCTTGTCGCGCGTCTATAATATGGGATATATCATATTGTTGAAAAATGTGAAGTAGAAGTGTTCTACCTGGCGAATAATATAGGTTTATATAGGGGATATTTTTCAAGGGGTAGGCGAAGCCGACCCCTAAAAAAAATTAAAGTGTAATTTTTAGGCGAACAGGTCACTGGCCCGTGCCAAAAAATTCGCCTTTTCAAAATTTTCAAAAATGGAATATTCGCCATATTACGAATATTCGCCACTAAAATTATCCTTGCTTCCTTGTTTGAAATAATCGTATTTTGCCTTGGTAAAGAAAATTGGGTCACCATTGTTTGATGCTCATTGGGTTTTCTGACATATTTTCCCTAATTTTCTAATATTTTCTTTCTCAAATCTATGAGTTTTTGGTAAAAACCTTGAACTTAGATTTGGATAAATATTACATATCAGGTCATTGTTCATTTCCTTGATTTGTGATTTTATGACATGGGTACCCGCATATCTCTGTTTTTCTTGTATCTTCACACCTTTGAGCTTGATTTGCAATTCAGTTGTGTGTGATATTTACTTTGTATTCTCCTATGTTGAGGACTTGGATCTGAGGTGTTTGTCACTTTTACTCATTTAAGTAACTAAGCACTTTGATATTTATAATTCTTGGATCTCGTGGGGATACTAGGTCTGCACTGTCATTTCTTAGCTTATGTGATAACAACACATTTTCAACTGTGTTCCCGAATATCCCTTTGACCTGGATATGTATGAGTTTTCTAATCAAAGTTATTCTTTGGATAAACACTGAGCCTTTCCTGGAACCTATTGTAGTATTCCTTACACTTAAACTTGCTTCATTTATGAAATTCATACCTATTTTGTAACATTTGCTTCCTTAGTTCACTGCAATCTTGTTTAAGTGCTCCTTACTTTGATTCTGAAGATGATTCATGTTAGTTGTTAGAATACTGTACTCTTGTTTGTATTTCAGCACTGTATAATAATCTGATGGATAACTTATTTCTCCTAATTTAAATTTCATCCTTTCCTGTAAAAACTAGCTTTGAATAATAACCTCTTGATCGTTTTCAACATGTTTGTACTTCCTAACCTTTTTTTAAAATTCCTTTTCATCGTTATGATTGCCTGAAAATGATGTATATCTTATCCTGGAAACAATACCACATGACGGTTGTTATTTTGTAAAATTCTGTGCTTGATATTGATTTATCCATTTTCTGGAAATTTTTACTAGATATCATTCTTATTTATGTTGTGAATATTTTTGAAACATTTAATTCTGAGAAATTAAAATTGTAGAAGTTAATCATTTATTTTTGTTTGAGAACCTAGAAGGGACACATTATTTATGGAATTTTTGTTTCACACATTCTTGTATGTTGAACTTTGAAGTTTTGTTTGAATGTTGTTGTTTCTTTTCCTTTTCTGCTTAAGTACAGTAATTGAGCTTCATTACAAATTTACATGTATGTTGGAAATTTGAAATGTTGATTTTTCATGGCAAAGCCCTGTCAATTTTTTTCTAGAATTCTCACTTCCATCCATTTCCAGATATAGTAGTTGTATTTTTTATTCAAATAACTTCTTTGAGCATGTAGTATCCAAAAGCAGTATGATGAAAAGTTGTAAATGTCTATTTTACATGGTGAAGCCCTACCCAAATTTTCCCAGAATTCTCTGCATTCATTTCAGCTGTAACCTTTATTTTCTAGTTAACTTCAGCTTCTGAAAACCTGATTCTTCTCCTTTAGCTGCAACTAAAGTGTTCTTCTATTTACCAGTTTCTCTTCTACATTGTAAATTCTTCCATTTTAGAATGGTTATTGAAAGTTTGAGTTACATTATTCCTTTTATTACATGCACTTATGACTTGTCTATTTTTCCTTGGTTGCAGTCTGTACCTACACATTTAGGAAAACAGTTAGAAAATAATTAGGCTTTTTGACCTTTCTTATTTCCATGTTTTTCTTCTTTTCTCTTCTCTTTCTTCATTCCTTCTGAGTGAATAAAGCATGTATGTAGTTTGTTCTTCAAGTAGAATAATGTATCTCTTGTAGGAATATGAATTTATCCCTGAGCTCGTAACTGATAGTTAAATTTTCATCTTTTTAGGTACAGTGGATTCTACAATGGAGATGAAGAAGAAACAAAAGATGGAGATGAAGATGATTCAATTGAAGAAAAGAAACCCCAAGGCAATAATGGGCTCACTCATACTCCTTTGCCTTCTCTTTCATGTATGTGTACATTTTATTTCAGTAGCTATAATTTACTTTCTAGTTACATCCCATGGCTTGTGTGGGAAACATTTGAAAATTCCTTATGAATAAAACATTGAATTTTATAAATGAGTTGTATATTTATTTCTGCATTCTAGCTTCTCTGTATTGATTGTATAATTAACTAAACAACTCAATAACATAATTTAATGTCTTAATCATGAAGGAAAGAACATTGATGAGAACTTGTAACATTTAGTAATGAACCTTGATTTTTTGATATCTGCATTTCTGTTTGTTTCTTCAAGACTCAACACTTCACCTACTATGTAATTTTTCGTCTTCATCAAGACAACATAGTTGTCCTTAAGGGCTTTGTGTTATTTTGCTGAAGATGGCATGAAATTGTAGACTATGTGATTTGTTTTGTTTTGTGATAGCACACATAACTACAAATTACATTTAATCTTGTAATTAATTCAGCAGTAACAAATAACATTAAAACCTCCTTAGCTTAGGTATACGTCACCCAAGAATTTTCATCAGAATGACGAAGTTTTGAGTTGCCCATTTTTGCACAAGTGAAAAACTCTTCAACAACTAGTTAACTAGGGTTTAGGCTAGTTAAACCTTATTATCAAGTGATTAGAGATTCATTAAGAGTTGGGAGGGGTCTGGATAACCAATTATGACTGATAGATAGTCTACAAAGACAATAGAAGTTGTCTAGAGAGAACTAGGGAGGTTCTGAGTGGTTGAAAGGAGGAATGTTTAGCTAATAAGAGAGATATTAGCTGAATAAGTTGATTTAGGAGGAATGTGACTGAGAAGGTGTTGTAAATGGGCATCTGAGAATGGAGTAAAGAAAGGTTGATTAACGAGGTGTCGTCAATTGGTTGGATTGGAGGAAATGTTAGGTGTAAGCATATTTTAGGTGTCTACAATTACCATTGCTTGAGCTCTTGTAGTTGTCTTATTTGCTACCTGTAAGAAAGATAATTTACTTGTTTCTTTTGTATTGGTTTGTGTCATGATAACTTGTTGATGAGTTTACATAGTGGAACTTCTATTAACTGTTGCAACTTTAACTTGATATGATGTTCTCACTTTCATGCTCTATTCTAGATTTTTATGAGAAATTAATATAGATGATGAAATCTCTCTGAGAAAATGTTACTCTTCGATACCTTGAGGTTTAATGAGGTCCTCTAAGTTGTCTTGTTGTGCTTTGGCTCCTCAACTAATCTTAAGATAGTTACTTAAAATACCTTTCATACCCAAAATGGGTTTACATTTCTGTAATTATAGTATATTCACAAGATCATCTTAAACTGAAATTACTTCCTGAAGTTATATATGCTTAAAATTTGCATGGTAGTTAGAATTTTATGCTTTGTACTGTGATCTGCATAAATATTGTCTCATCTTCCTAGGGAATTTTATTAAATTCATTTGAAAAGTTTGTTTTTCTGAACTGGTTTACTTTCTCTCTTTTGTAGATCCATTTCTAAATTGTATCAAATATTATACTTCATCGTTTATTAGTTAAATAATGATGTTTAACAATGATTTTGTTTGTTATACCTGTACACCTGTAAAAAACTTGATTTTATCTGTATCAGAATCCTTGAATAAAGAATTTTAAAAATGGTATTATGAAATATCCATACTTCGTATTGATATTTGAAACACTTGTTCTTCCTATTTGAACTTTTATTGTAATTCGAGTGCACTTAAGTGATGCACATCTTGTTATTGTTGCTTATTATATGCAACAAAAACCTCTAAAAGCTTGTTGAAAATTGTTGGAACTCTGATGAATTATCTAATTTGTTCATTGGAACTTATCTTTTGAGTATAAAAGAAACATATATTACTTAATTGCAATTTCATCTACGCAGATTTATTTTATAGTGGCTGCATCCTCATTGTATCTTTTATCTATTCAAATTTTGGCAATCTGTTTGAAAGACTTCTTATACCTATTTCTGTCTCTTGATCATTATGAACTGTCATGAATGAGCCTTCAGTTTTTTATGTAGCCTCGAAGGTTTTACCTAATGTCTTAATTTCCTCGCACCTAAATCTTTGATTCTATCATCTTTTATTTATTTTTGTACTTGTGATTTTTATTCACATCTAATGTGATATCTAAGATCATTCTGGTTCTTTGTGGTACCCTTATGCCTTTTTTTACTTTGACCCATCTACAGAAATCTGTACATCAACATATTTTGGCATGTACAATGGTCCTCTAAAAGTAACTATCCCTTTGATTTTATTATACTGTATCATCTATTTCATTTTTCATGCATTTCTAAAATTACATTCTTCTTATGAATTCCTTTTTGTACTTGATCAAATTTATATGAAGAAGACACTCCCACCATTATTAATTAGAAAAATGCTCTGTAATACATGGCATGTTTCCTTAATTTGGCCTAAAATGAGCAGTAAGTTCATGTAATGAATAGCGAAATCTAAATATTTTGTAAGTCTTTTGTAACATTACTTAATATATTTTTCAAATTGAAAACAATTTTAACTCTCCTTTCTACTCTTATAAATATTAACTTGATACATCATTATTTTTCCAATTTGAGTTGAATTTATGCAATACTTCTCCTTATTCATATTACTATTTTATCAACATAGTAGTTTATCTTTTGTCACAACTTTCAATCATGTATTATTTGTGAAATAACATGATGGAAAGATGTAAAATGTTCATTTTACATAGCGAAGCCCTGTCAAAATTTTCTCATATTTATTATTCCAATCTATTTTAGTTACAATTTCATATCATTATATTTGTTAGAATCTACAGCACTAAACTTGCATTTCTTTTATGGATTAGTATAGGCACATCTCCGTATATTGATCCTTTAGTCTGTACTGAAATAAATTTACTTTTCTGATATGTAAACACAATAGTTAGTGTTTATTTCCTTCTTCTTACCTGTACTTGCACCTTTAAATAAACTAGCTATAAAAAATTATGCTTTTTGGCCTCTCTTCTATTCCATATATTTCCTCTTTATCTTTTCTCTTTGAAATGATTGTAAGAATCATATGTACTGGTGTAGAATATTGATGCTTGTCTGTTATGCATTTATCTTTTGTGTAATCATACCTCCTAATATCAGGAGATTCATTTTTATGAAGATAGAAAATAAAAGAACATGATTTAATCCTGAGCTCGCGATTCATAGTCTTTCTCTTTTTTTTAGGTACAGTGCAGTGTTGAATAACAAGGATGAAGATGGAGTAAATGGATGTTTCAATGTCTATAATTGATATGAATGAATAATTAAGGCATGTGGAAGGTGTTCATTAGGTTTGAAGGGGCTGTGAACGTCAATTTGGGTCATACACCTTATAAATGCTTCTATTATAAGTACTTATTATAAAAAATGGAAATCTCCTTATAAATAAAACATTGACTTTTGAAACTGAATTGTGTACTTTGGGTCTACATATCAGACTTGTATATGGATTGTATAGCTGAATTAAATCAGACTCAATAACATTATTGAATGTATTTAATCATGACCAGGAAAGAACTTTATAATGAGCTGTAACCATTAGGAATGATCTTTGATTGGTGTACCATCTTGTCACTTTAAAGGCCTATGTTGTTCCATGAAGAAGTTAACACTTCATCTAAGATATAAACTAGAATATAGTCTTCATTAAGGTAAGACATTTGTCAACATAAATGCCTATTGTGTTATACTAGGTGAATGTATATACATAAAATTACACCACCATGTGATGCTCTATTCACATTTATGTAACATAGATACATAGCTGCAAACTCCACATGTAAACATGGAATTTTTTGGAACAAAACGTATGAGCTTGTTTTGTATAGAGAAAATGGCATTGCCTAAATGTGTTAGTGTGTGTGTGTCACTAATGTCATCCATCACTCACAAAGTTTTGAGTTGCCCATATTTTCACAAGTGAAAAAAATTGTCGAGATAAAATTTCCCTACTATATAATTTGCTAGGGTTAACAATAGATGGCGTTATATACACCTATTTTTAATATGAATTATCCCCCCATACCCTGTTATTCAATTATGTACCCAACTCCCACATAAATTCCATAACTTAAAATTTTATGTAGGGTTGACAAGCTCAATGCTTGGATTCAAAGCTTTAAAAATTTTGTACACCCCTCCATCGTATAAGCCCTACAGTTACCATAAAATATCTTTATGATTTACAAAATAGACACATAATACAATAAAAGTAAAATGTGTAAAACGTAAAACACACATAAAACAACATTTAGTGATATTAGTCATAAACATGATGAGGCACCATGAAGCATTCTTTTTCGTAATGACAGGTAAAAACTGTGTAAACTAAATACCACTCAGATAAAAAAATTAAACGTTATCGGTCAAAAAGATAGAAATACCTTAAATATGCATTCAATGTTCCAAAAGAGAGTCGATGGTGCGAAACTTGAATTTCGATCAAGGGGGTTGTCCTTGTGATACTCGAAAAAAAAATTTAAGTGTTTTGAATCAAAATAAATACATATTATAGTAACATAATAGTGATACTCACTCAAACTCTCTGTTATAGACTCACAACTTTATCTGATTGTTGTACTAGGCTATTTTTGTGTTTTCTTGAGTAGTTTCCTTTCACAAGTTTTAAGGTATAACGAACAATTACAATTTTGAACATGGAAATAAAGACAAAATGGGTGTTGAAAAATGTTTTCCTTGTACCTCGATCCATTTTGATCAAGGAGATAACCATGAAAATAGGAAAACATAAGATAGAAGGGCATTGCAAGAAAGAAACACAAAAATAGAGATAGTAGAAAATAAATCAAACATTGGGGTCCTGAGTTTTTCCATTCACTTTAGGGAAGAAAAAATGAGTCTAATGAATCTTATAAGAGTTTTTGGGTAGCTACAAAAGTATCCATGCATGAATTTACCAAGAAAGCTTATATTAAGGGGATGAGAGGACAATTTCGACAAACAAAAGGATTTCTATGTTTTTGGTTTTTTTAAATTTATTTGGTTATCATTCTAAATATGTTTTGAGATGTGTGAAAAGGATAACTTACATGAGAATCATTGAAAGGAAAATGTACACATTGACCAAGAACTAGTACAAGAGACCAAGAGAAATTTGAAGAGTGGTGAGTGTTATAAGAAACCCCAATTCATGAAGATGTGATGACTTAGGGAGTTGAAAGGCTAGTTGTCCTTGTGATTGAATCAGGTCAGACATGGTATGCTTAAGATAAAATGCCATTCTGTGATACTCCATCAGTATTTGTACAAGACTCCTTTATCAGACCTTGACATTAAATAAAAACGATGAAACTAAGTTGCAAAGATTTAGGTTCGATATATGATTTTAGTTAATTCTCTCTAGAAATACTGAGTTCACTATGAAGGACATTAAATCATGTATGAGATTGTTGACCCTTCTCATCTTAGGAGATTTTTAAATGAAAATCTTTTCACAGTGTGAAGGTAGGGCTCAATACATTTGTACAACGATGGCTATGCCTCTCTCGCATGTGGATGAACATGGTGCATGTAGATATTTTAGTCCAACGAATAAATACATATTGATCCATTTGAATTCCAAGACCATAGCATGAATGCATCAGGAATTGGATTTTGATGACATGAGTCTCCTAGGGGAAAAGATTGAAAGGAAGACCTTATGAATGATAGGTAGATGACAGTTCAAGAAAGACTTCTTGACTTTTGAGCGTGTAACTGGTTTTTGAAATTTTGTTTTTCTGCCCATGACAAAATCATTTATTGGTTAGTGTTATTTTCCACTATCATCTGGGTGAGTCATCTCACTTAGGTGAGATCATAGGATCTATGTGTCTGATTTAGGTTTATGAGATTCCCTTACAGAATCTCATCATCATGTGTGTGTCATAGGAGTATACTTCCAACGGCATGCTGCTGGAAACGTAAGTTCATCATTGCGGATTATGGAGTGCTATATTCTCGGTTACATGGGAATTTTTTCCAACAGTTCTCCCCCTGATACTCAGGCAGTTTTTGATGATTGCAAGCAAACAAGGGCATAAGGTTACTTAGCACCTCCTATATGTACACGTCTTTTGATCTATGATATAGAGGAGAGTTTTATTGCTTAACCAGGTTCTACCCATGCTTTCGAATCTTTGCACTGCACATTCGGTTGATGCTCACTCCTCTCGAGATCTCTTCAATGTTGTCGTTACGCATGTCCGTTGATGTGCACAGAATCGTCCCTCGTGATCCTGTGCTTGCTGGGTTCTTGTGCAAACCCTCTTTCATGGTATCAGACTTGATCTTTATGGATTATTATGTGTACTCATGAGGCATTTGTGGTCTTCCAAGTGTTTAATGGCATGCATGATATTCAGGATCTCTTTCAGCTTCAGGTTTCAACATATCATGGATATTCCAGGTCCAATGCTCTACTTGCATTTGATTTGGGTTGATCAATGTTTATACCTCTAGATGGGTTGGTGCGTGTCATCAAACCTCTTCGGTTTTGGTCCTTTTGTACCTCATTCACTAGTTGCTTCATGCATGCTTCTTACTCTACATGATTTGCATGCAATTATTTTGTTGCAGCTTTCATTTTAATTGTTTCCTCCGTTCTTAAGGTTTTCACTTTACGGTGAGTACATAGCTTTATCCTCATGGCTGGTTCCTACCTTGAACAGTTCTACACCCTTGGCCTGCCACATTATACTAACTGTTTGCATGGCTCGGTTTTCTCCAGCTGGCATGGATGTTATTGTGCATTCTGAATGTCTCTGGTGGGTCAGTTTCATTGACGTTGTTTACAGCTCAACCTGCATTGAGACTCCCTTTGCAAAGAATGAGGCATTTTTGCTGCTTTGCTGCTACTTTACTTTGTAATCGTATGCGTTAACGAGATCATGCACTGCATTGGAGTTTGCTCGCACTTGCGGCTGCTCTTATGCTGCTTGGATCTTCTGCTCAGATCTGCATTCTGTTCAGCATCAGCTCCATTTTGGCTACCCGTGAGATCTGCATTGCTTCAACTTATTGTTGGGGACTTTGGTTCATGCTCTTCCTAAGCATGACCTTGTACAAATGCCATAAAGTTCCTTTTTCTATCATGGTTTCAAGTAGCTGCCATTGGACCCTCATCCTAAAGACTATTTTAAGGGTGCCGTTGCCTCAAGTAGATTCCATAGCTATGCTTGCTTTCAGACTTTTGATTTACATTTCATACATTTAGAGAACATCTTGGACTGCCTGAGTCCCATGTTACAACCACCAACACCATTTTGGCACATTGAAACTTGCTCTTGAAAAATGTTTTGGCATGCGGATCGCAACATTACCTCCTTATGTTGCATGACGCTGGTTTCTCGGCATGGTTCACACTGCGGTTTCTGTTTATGCTACCTCCCAAGAACCTGCATTTAAGCTGCTCATGTACACACTCATGGTCCTCCAGAAACTCTGCTAACACATTTTTTGGAGTCCTTATGCACACCCTGGAAATGTCAGCCAGCTAAAATCGGTGTTGACTTTCCTCGCCTACAGCAAATCTCCCCAGTGTTACGCAGCACCTTCGAATGCTCAGCCATTACGTTTAATTGGGGTCTTCACTGCAACCTGTAGTACCTCCCTCCCAGCTCCACACATTATTTATAACACTCAAATCTTGGCACACTCACACTTTGTACACAGGTGTACATGTGGCCTCTAGTGCCCTGTGTGCACCAGCATGCACATCCCAACACGTGGGCTCTCCTCCAGCTAGCTAAACCCCACATGTGGGCATCCAAACAACAAGCACACTCATTTCTTCTAATGTGGGCCCCTCCTCTCCATCAACCCTTGTTTTTAATGTTTTATGGCTTAAAACAAAACATTCATTCATTCGGCATGTAATTAAAAAAGATTGGGTTTTTGGCTGTATTTTGGCTTGTAATTTGGCCTTCCTACGCTTGTCGAAGACGGAGGGCGAGGTCCAGGGTTGGCAGGAGGCTAATCCCCCCTCGCAGTCAAAATTGAAACCCCTATAGACCTAAAATTTCTTGCCGTTTCCAACGAGTAGTCACATGATACCCTTTGCACCCGTTTTGATGCACTTTTTCAATGCGTTTGTAGCATTTATTGATTTTTCCATCAGTTGCGGGAATTGTATTTATGTTATAACTTTTGAAAAAACACTTCTCATTTTTTGAGCGCTTCCTTAGTCAAAGTTGCATGATTTCTCACACACTACGTGATGGCATTGTCAATTTTGTAAACACACTACTTTTATAAAGTGCCGCATTCTAGGGGGTTGATTGTACTCTTGGGCCTACACACGCAGACGAATTATCGGCCGAGTCCAACGTCTTGCTTTTTGCATCTTAATTTTTTCATCATGGAGAGTGCTCTTTCTAGACATGAGCATCATAGGATAACCTTACAGCCTCCGCCACTTCTCAACGGGAGAGAGACCTATTCAACTTGGCATGCTTCCATGGAATGTTACTTCACCCACAAGGGTCTTTTACCCTTCTTTGCTTGGGCCAGTTCCTGCACCCACTGATCATCATCATCTAGAGGACTTCCTCGACACTTGTGACCATGTCTTTGGTCACATGATGATGCATGTCTCTCGTTCTCTCTAGTTTCACGTGGCAGACTCAAATCCACCTCACCGTGTCTGGAGCATTCTTCAGTCCTTGTATGGAGACCCTTCACATACTGCCACCATTGTTGCTGCTAATGATTCCAGTTGTCTCCTCCATTTCTTCATGTGATGAAGAGTTCCACTGACATAGACTCACTTGGTTCTACTTCTGATGACGAATATTGTGCACCTAGTTCTAATGTCGAGAGTACTATAGAGGACTCTTCTCCTCTTTCTCTCACTATTCTAGAGAGTTTTGACACTTCCCACATCTCATCAGATATCGAGCAGTCCCCTTCTCAGTCTCACATGGAGTCATTACACCACCTCCTTTCCACTTCTAGTGTGCGAGGCCCACTTCCACTCCTCTACCTTCATTGGATGACTCATACCTATCTGACATCACTCTTATATTTGTTGAGCCCCCTCATTGGGACGAGTATCTGCCTGACCTTATTCGTCTTTTCACAGAGTTCTACTTGTGATGCACTACAGGTCCCTCATCCATCTACATGTGTTTCAGAGGAGTTCATTATCTCATGTTGTTGGGAGTGCCCCTTCTGGGACTCATACCACTTCCACTTTTCCAGAGACCTTCATTGATCCACCCTCAGCTGTGGATCCCTTTTCTGTTGTGGAGGATGTTTTGTTCCCTTCACATCACTTGGACATCCTTTCTACGGGTGTTCCTCTTCACTCTGACAACGCATGTGACATTACCTTCAGTTCCTTGGCACTCACTCGCTAGACCTATGTCACACTTCAGTGCACTAGACTCAGAGTTCTTCATGTTGTTGCCTTCAGTTTCCTTTGTGGAGTGGGCAGCCTACTTCCAACACATCAATTCTGTCCTTCCTAAGGGCCAAGAACACACAGTTCATTGTGGGTGGCTCTTCTTCAGTCCAGAGGAAAAGGATCTCGTCATCGACATTCTTTTGGGAGACTCCTAGAGCTGCAGAGTTCAGATCCGTCCATGGCATCTTCTGCATTCCTCTCATCTCCCTCTTCTTCTCTCTTCTTCTTCTTTCTGAGAGATTTCCTCTTTGTACATGGGTACCCTTTCAGGCTCATCTATGGCCAGGACCCATATTTGGCATCTTTCTTAGATTAGAGAGTGTTTTGTTCTCTTGTGGTGGATGTTTTTCCCACTGGGTTTTCCTTCACTACTTGGGACTTCTTTCTTGTACATGGGTACCTCATTACGGCTTTGTGCCGGGACCCATTTCTCATTTCTGACTTGCCATCTCATCCTAAGTTACGATGAAGGGGGGGTGTTGGTGTGTATTATTTTCCACATCATTAGGTGAGTCATCTCACTTAGGTGAGATCATAGGTCCATGTGTCATTTAGGGGTCATTATGAGATTCCCTTACGCGTCAGTGCATCAGCATCAGTAGCACGTCAGTGCGTCATATGCGTCATTGGGAGTTACACTTCTATTCTGGGAATGTAACTCCCCCTCTCTACTCGAGTTGTCATGATTGTAGCACTGGGGGTTACTCAACACCTCCTATATGTACACGTCTTTTGATCTATGAGATAGAGGAGAGTTTTATGGCTTAACCAGGTTCTGCCTATTTGTCGAATCTTTACATGCACATTTGGTTGATGTTCACTCCTCCTGAGATATCTTCACACTACCGTTCGCACGTCCATTGATGTACACATCATCCCTCATGATCTTCGCTTCCGGGTTTTCAAACCCTCTTTCAAATAAAAAATGGGACAAAACCATATTCATCGTCAACAAAGGGGAAGTGTAGATCAGACATCCAATAATGCCAAAGAGTGTAGTCTAACCATAGGATGCATACTTACAGGGTCTTCAAAAACATCCATATCCCTCCAATACAATAATCCCTCCTTATTTCTCCTCCCATTCACTTAAAATCCTCCTTGGGAGGATTTTCAAACCAATTGGGTTTCCTTTACAAGGATGGGGAAGGGGGTTCAAACCATATGAATCACCTTCCACACCTCAAACCATATGAGTTGATAAAGATAACCATCATGGATTTCCCATCAAGCCATGATGTTTAAGAGGTAAAATACCTCCCTCTTCCCCAATAAAACTCCCAAATCCATCAATCTAGATGTTGTATGGAGAAAATAACAAGTAACACAAGCAAGTAACCATACAACACATGCAACAAGACACAACTTTCAACCATAAGAAAATCTAAAATTTAACATGCAAAATAATGCAAAATAAAATCAAAGAGCCTACCTCCATAAGCTCTCAAAATATCTAAGTTGTTCCCAATTCCTTGTCCAAGTAAAACTACAACTCCAAAGGCCTCCAAGCACAAATCAAAAAAGAAAAAAAAAAGTCCTCTTTCTCCCCCATTAGGGAGTATTTGAAGAAAAAAAATTAATTTTCCTCACAAATGAGGGGGTGAGAAGTGTCAACCCTCTCTTCCCTCCAAGTCAAGATTCCCAAAACAAAATAAATAAATGATAAACTCACATTTAAACACACCTCTCCCAAATTACCCAAAAGAGAAAATGAGACAAGATTATGCAACTTTACACAATACACACATTCCAACTACCCTTACATGGATGGTGACAAAAAAAAGGTAAAATGGGAGGGAAACTTCCTCCATGCCTTGTAATTAAGCCCCCCCTACCTAATAGGTATGTTCCAAGGGATTATTTTCATGCTAAGTGAACTCCTAAAACCAAAAGGGGTAACTTAAAATGCCAAAAATAGCTCAATTTCGGGTTTGGCACATTTGGACACTTATGTAGTGGATATGGGGCCCACTCAAGGGTGCTTATGTGACCCCAAACCTCTTTAATTAAAAAATGCATAAAAAAATACATACTTAATGCAAGTCAGGACCATCAATTCCTATAACCCAATTTACTAAAAAAATTAAACAACCTAAACACAATTAATTTTATATTAAATACAACATTACAAATAAGGGTCACTCATGGTGCCCAAAAAATACAAGAAAACATTAAGGCCTTATACAACTAACATGGTTAGGACTTATCCCCATGGGATGTGTTGGTATCGAAATTGATTCTCCCTTAGAGGCCGAGAAACATCATAGATTTAGCAAGACACTTAGAGATAGACAGATCATACTATGAGTCATTTTGTATCCAGCGAGGAGATTTAGCTAGTTCTTTTTCACTTGGGCGTTGTAGATATGGATAACACCTTCATTAAGGATTTGATCTATCCTCACTACTTTATGTCATTCCTTTCAACGAGGGTGAGAGGACCCATTTTGTAACCTCTATTGGTGAAGGACATGAAGAGATCCTTCTTTGAACAATTTTCAGGGGAACCATGAGAGAATATGATTAATACGCCATAATTTAACTCTCACGAGTTGTCACTTCTAAAGAATCAGGATATTTTCTGAACACGGTTCTGGTTACTAAAGACACTTAAAACTTTCTCGCTTTTATATATTTTGGTAGTAGAATTTTCTCATTTGTGGATACACAACACAAACAGGTGTACTTTAGGTAGGATTGATGGTTATTTGAAAATTTTGGCGGGGATTAAGTGCGATGAAGTTGATTTCACCTAATCTTTGAGAACTTTTACAACAATTGGACAAGTTAACAATGTAAAGCTTCAGAATTGCCAAAATATTCCTTCAACCAGAAGGTGTGCATCAATGGAGCCCCATATCTGCACGGTTTCACACAGTCTTTGAGAATTTAACACGAAGCCTCAAGTGAAATACTCAATTAAACATTGAATACCCTTGGTTTCGCATGCCTAAGATACACTTAAAGGCTTACAGACAATATTTATAAACAAAATGACAATAAATTGATTTTAAATTTCTTATCTCATTATAGGATAAAGGTTCTTCTCATAATGAAATTGCAAATTCCACTAAACTATCATTGGGATGAGATCCTGTGTGATTCGGAGGGATTTTAACATAAGATTGCAATAGAAACATCAAAACCATTTGAAAAAATTCTGAAATAAAAGTAGACACAATTATTCCCAAGATCAACACAGATTAATTCGAGATCTATTAGATTTATCAGCAGGGGAAAGTTTCTTGAACAGTCTCAGAGCTTCTCAATACCTGTACACTTGCAACCATCTTGACATGATCAAATCTAAAACAAAAGAGATTAACAGGTTTCTCGGATGGTCTCTCAGGAATATGGGAATTCTAAAATTTTCTCGTAAGAATTAAATCCCCCAACCTTTTACAAGAGTATTCTCATTGCATTTATACAATTTACTCACTCACTCATCCAAAATTTTCCCCCAAAAAAGAAGAATATTTGAGAATTCCTTTGCTTGTTACCTGTTGGTATCCAAATTGATTCTCCTTTCCAAGATGAGAAGCATCAAAAATTTAACAAGAAGCATAGAGATAAATTAATCGTCATGTATGTCATTTTTTAGTCGGGGAGGTGATTCAGCTGGCTCTTTGTCACTCAAATGTTGGAGAAATGGATAGCACCTTCAAAAGGATTTGATCTATCCTTACTACTTTAGGTTGTGCCTTTCAACCACTGTGAGAGGACCCATTTTGTAACCTCTTTTGGTGAAGGATAATTAATATATCCTTCTTTTCAAAAATTTGAGAGGAAAATTTGAGAAAAAATGATTAATGCACCACAATTTAACTCTCATGAGTTGTCATTTCTAAAGAATGGTGATATTTTGGCAGTAGAATTTATTCATTTTTGGATATATAGGGAAAACAGGGGTAGTTCAGGCAGGATTCATTATTTTAAAATTATTTTTGGTGGGAGATTAAACACGATAAACTTGATTTTTCCATATCTTTGAGAACCTTCACAACAATTGGAAAACTAAATGACATAATGCTTCAGAATAGCTAAAATATTCCTTCAACCAAAAGGTGTGCATCAATAGAGGTCCAAATTTGAATGGTTTCACACAATCTCAAAGAATTTAACACGAAAGCTCAAGCTAAAGACTCAATTAAACATTAAATACCCATGGTTCCTCACATGTAAGATACACTCAAAAGATTACACATAATCTTTATTAATAAAATGACAGTAAAGTGATTTTAATTTTTTTATCTCAATACAGGATGAAGGCTCTTCTCATAATGAAATTTCAAATGCCACTAAAATATCACAAGGATGAGATCCTGTGTGATTCAAAGGGATTTAAACAAAAAATTGCAAAAGGAACAAGAAATATTATTTGCAGAAATTCTAAAATAAAGAAGAGACAAATTTGTAAAAGATTAACACAGATTAATTCGAAGTTGATTAGATTCACCAGTAGGGAAATGCTTCTTGAACAATCTCAGATCTTTTCAATGGTTGTACACTTGCAACCAACTTGACATGATCAAATCTAAAACATAAGAGATTAACATGTTTCTCATATGGTCTCTTAGGAAGATGGGATTTCTCAAATATTCTTGTACGAATTCAATCCCTGATAATTTGCATGACTAAAGCATGATTTTTATAACACTCAATTTACATCCAATATTTCACCCCAAGAAAAGAATATTCGAGGAACCTTTGTTTATTACATGTGTTGATCATGATTTCTAGAAAATGACGTTTAACAAGTTTGCCAAAAATTTGCCAGTTGTTCAAAAAGGTGAATCATTGCAAATATCACCATCATTTTTTTAATTGGGGTACCTAATCATCTCCTCTGACAACACATTTTTCATCCTTTTCTCCTGAAACCTCCATCATTTCATCCTTTTCCCATTCTTTCCTCTACAACTTTTCTCTGGATCCAGCTTTTGTGGTAATTCACATTTTTGCAAGTACCCAAGAAATTCCAACTTCA
Organism: Taxus chinensis; assembly: GCA_019776745.2. Lineage (NCBI taxonomy): Eukaryota > Viridiplantae > Streptophyta > Pinopsida > Cupressales > Taxaceae > Taxus > Taxus chinensis. The sequence continues at coordinate 795,006,357 of CM034148.1, read as the reverse complement.
AAATATCAACCTTTACATTCCTTATGTTGGTACCCAAATTTGTTCTCTTTTTCAAGCCAAGCGACAACACAGATTGAACACAAAGCTTAGAGGTAGATAGATCATAAATGTACATTGTTTTGTAGCTGGGGAGAAATCTAGTTGTCCATTTGTTACTTGGATTTGTGGAGAGATGGATACCACCTCAAAAGGATATGATCTTATCCTAACTATTTTAGGTTGTGCCTTTCAACCAAGGTAAGAGAACCTATTTTGTAACCTCTGTTATTTGACAGGAAATATAGGTATCATTCTTTTGCATAAATTTTATGGAGAAGGCCTTGGGAAAAATATGATCAACACACCACATCTAAATCTCATGAGTTATCACTTCAAGATCATAGAGATATCTTCACAACAAGGCAAAGGTTACTAAAGACATTTGAGACCCTGATCTGTTTTGAATAATTTAGTTAAAGGATTTTCGTCTTGGGTGGGTATATAGAGAAAAAATAGGGGTAGTATGGGTAGGATTGGTTGTTTTTAAATGAATTTTGGTGGGAGGGGAGACATGGTGGACTTGAATCACTAGATCCTTGAGAGCTTATGCAAAATGGAAAGATTCAATCAACAAAATGCCACAAAAAGTTAAATTGTTTCCTCAACTAGAATATGTGCTTCAATGGAGGCCCAGATCAGCACTCTTTCACACAACCTGTGGGATTCTGTCATGAAGGCTCGAGTCAAAGGACCCAATAAAACACCAATATTTAAACCAAGTCACGCCTGAGGTATACCTAGAGGCTTACAAATAATCTCTATCAATAAAAATGAAAGAAAAGTGATTTTAAATCATTTATCCCACTACTAGATGAAGGCTCTTCTGAGAAATTAAATTACATATGCCACTAAACTATCAAAAGGATTGATACCTATGTGATTGGTCCCTATTTTGGTACAATATTGCAATAGAAATAAGAAAAACTACTTGTATGCATTTAGAGATGAAATAAGTACACTTTACTCAAGATTAACACAGAATAACTCAAAGTTTGATCAAATTTATCAGCAAGGGAAAGTTTCTAGAACAATCTAAAATCTTTTCAATGGATGTAAACTTGCAACCACCTTGAAAAGATAAAATTTGGCATAAAGAGAGATATACAAGATTCTCTAGATGGCTTATCAAAATGGATGGGCTCTGTCAAGTTTTTTCTACTGGAGAAAATCAGTCCTGATCTTTCCAAAAAACTCCCAACAATTTGCACAAAAAAATTGTGCCATTTATAACATTTCCAAAAGAGCCCCTTCCTCCCAAAAGATAAAAACTTTAAATGCACCAATGTTCATCATGATTCTTTTGTGATTCATAGAATCATATCTGTAAAATGTCACCAGGTGCTCAAGGGAAAATCTCTTTGGTTTGTTCCTGCATTCAACTCCTTTCTCAGGAAAAACATGCCTCCATCCATTCACCAACCAATTTTTCCCCATATCAATCAAATCTGACCCCTTGCGTGCTCAGGAGAAGAAAAATAGAAAACCAGATCAAGCTTGAGAGTCAGACCATTTTAATGGTGAAAGACGTCTCCAAATATCTCCCACCAAACTCTATATATCAAAATTAACTCACTCCTCTGTTTGGCATGTAGAAAATAGCAAGAAATCATGAAGACTCACACTCCCAGGAGATTTACAGAAAAAATGGGGGGAAAAGCATATTTATATGCTCAACAGTCATTGATCTTTGATTTTGAATGTGGTCTGTCCACATGGAAGATCCAAAAATGAGCTCATGGGATTCCTTTGACCTTTTCTAACCCTTTTGAAAAAATGGAAAAAATTCCCATTTTTCTCCGTACCTCCGCTTCTGAAAATGGACCTGACGCATGTCATGAGGTGGGCCCCAAAATAAACATGGAGAAATTCTACCATTTGACTTTATTTTCAAAAATAACAATTTTCCAAGTTTTCCCCGTAGCTCCACCCTTGAGAAATACCTTTGACACATGTCCCAATGTGGGTCCCAGCAGAAATATGCTTCCCCTTTTACTTTTGAATATTTTTCTTCAAAAGGAAAATTTTACAATTTTCCTCCATGGGTCTGCACCTCTATCGTTGATCGGGGAAAAACATTGACTATTTCCCATCAGGCTCACAAGCCATTTTCACTTTTTTAACCTTTACGAAGCAAAGAGGTGAGACGTTTGAATTTCCTCCGATGTTTTGCTTCACTGCCCCTTATGACTTTTTAAATTGCCACATGTCACCACGACACTCCTTGAGATGGTCCCAAATTTTCGATACTTTAAACAAGCGCGAACTCACCACGTGTCCTGCTCTGGTAATGTTTTTCTAAATTCTTGAAGGTAAGGCACCACATGTTAGCCTGGTGCTTCTTTAGAATGAAACTCAAGGGCCGGTCCCCGAACATGTGCGGTTCGTCCATTTGTCTCTATGGCACAACTTCAAGATGGTGTCCAAAGTGGAGATTCTAAATGAGTGCAAGCTCACCACGTGTCCTGTATTACTAAACTTTATCCATTTGCATTAAATTTGTCTAATTCTGGGCCAAACAAAAAAATCCTCCACGTGTCCTCCCGGTGGTACTCCAAGGCAAAGCCCAAAATCAGATCTTCAAATGAGTTTCATTCCTCCAGTTGTCCTACAATTCCTGAAAACCTTTTGAAATTTTTGTAAGTATGGGAAACCCAACGGAAACCTCCACATGTCTCTTTCCTATCAACCCTCCATGTTTTCTCCTAGCGCTTCTTCAAAGACAAACAAAAAATTTAATTCTCAAACAAGCGTCGTTCCTACACATGGACACATTTTTAAAAATGAGGCTTTTCATGGAATTTCTGAAGTATTAAGCTAATTCGCATCCAACCAAGAGGTGCCACATTTCCCTGTTGACTGAATGATGTAAATTTGACCGAGAGAAACACCTGTCAAACTGTAAAACATAGAGAAACATCCATTTGAGCCTAAAAATGAGGTTTTCTTCAAGGACAGAGAATTTAGATTGTTATAAGGCTTAAACACGATCCTTAGGGACACATCAACTCATTTCTCCTTGAGTATTTAGGGAAAAAATGACTGGGACAAAAGATCTTGACTGTGGAAAATGGAGGAAATGGGAAAACATGAGTTTTGAAGGAACAAAGCATGAGAGAATCAAAATACAGAGATTTTCTAGAGGAACAAAGGAACCATGAGACAAATACAGACCCACACATGATATTCAACCTAAGAGAAGATTAAAATGGAAACAAAGACTGGCCAAACAGAATACGGGGAAGGATAAAATGACAGAGGCTGTGAATCAATAAATCTTCAAGGGCACAAATGGGGTGAGACAATTCTGAGCACCAACATTGTCTTTGAATCGAGGATGAGAACTCCCTGTGAGTTCCACAAGAACAATAGTATACCAAGTGCCAAAATATCCATTGTGTGACAGATTTTTCTCGTAGAGTAGAGAAATAAATCCATCTCCAAAAACAAACAAAAAATCTAGCAAAAACAGGTCACCACGGACCAAGACGAGAAAAACACAAAAACTGAACGCAAGCAACAAACTATATACTGTACAAGAGGTGTTTACCTTGATTCAAAGGAATCAATACAATAAATTCTTCAGATTCCTGCCATTAATAGGTAGTTCAAGAAATTCACCATCTAGATCCTTCAAGAAGAAGGTATGTTCACTAATTCTGATGTCAATGGAGTAAGGGTCCATCCACAATGAATCAAACTTGTTATGCTTGCCCTTATGCTCATGTCTTCTATCCCATGATAGCACAAGATCTCCAATATTTAAGGCTCTATGAGTGACCTTCTTGTCAAACAATTTCTTTAGCTTTTCTCTAAACCTTATATGCCTCTGGTGAGATGCCCTCCTCTCTTCATCAAGCTCAACAATCTGGTTGATGGGGGCATCATGAGGACTCACTTCTTGATCTTCCAATTTTTGAATGAACTAATATGAAGATAATTACATATGCAAGGGCAGTAGGGCCTGAGTCCCAGATACCAACTCAAATGGACACTTTCTAGTGCCTCTTTTGATAGTGATCCTATCAGCTCAGACAAAAACCTTCATCTGTTCACCCCATTTTTTCTTGTTCAACTCCAAGGTTCTTCTAATAATCTTTAGCAAATTCTTAGTGTTGGACTCAGCTTTTCCATTTCCTCGGGGATTATAATTAAAGGCATATGTCAAATTGATCCCATATCATTTACACATTTTTACCAGAGGTATAGCCCTGAAACTCATGGCATTATCAGTTATGATTTTGATTGGTAATCCAAACCTGCAAATAATATTGTTTAGCACAAAAACCACTACAACTTGGTGTGTAGCCTTCCTAGTGGGGATTGCTTCCACCCATTTGCTAAAGTAATCAATCGCTACAAGAATTCACTTATGGCCAACACTTGAAGGGTCTGAAATCAAACCAATGAATTCCATTTCCCACTGCTTAAATGGGGCTCCAATTGATATAGACTGCAAAGGTAGCGAGCCTGAAGCCTTCATCCTTCCAGAGAAATTTTTTCAACTCACACATCTTCTGACCAACATGGTTGCATCGTTGAAAGAAGGTAGCCACCAATAACCAGCGCTTAGGATCTTATGTGTTGTGACACTTGCAGAAAAATACCCCCCACAAAATCCTCCATGGAGATCAACAATTATTTTGGGGGCTTCATCTTCAGTGATGCATCTTAAGAGGACTCCCTCTAAGTTCTTCCATGCCAATCCAAAATTAGTAAAGACATATTTCTGGGAAGACAACTTAAGAGATATTTTCTAGTTCTTATTCAAATGCTCAGGGCAGTTTAAGTGTCTGAGATAGAACATCACATCCTTGTACCACTAGGAACTCATCAATCTTTAAAAAACAACTACCCTTTCTTCCTCAATCTCATTTACCTCAATGGTTTGTAAGTTTCTCTCACCCATGTGAGCTTAGCTAACCCAAAACCTCTCACCAACTTCATGGTTTGGATGTCCATATCATACTCTTGAAAAAATTTCACCCATCCACATATTTTGCTTGAGACTTCCATCTCTGACAAGATGTCTTTTACCATGGTATGGGGAACATAAGAAACAACTTTTGAACTTAAAATATAAGGACTGAAAACCTTTATTGCTTTGACAAAGGAAAATTCCTACTTTTCCATGATGGTGTATTTTAGTTCTAATCCTTGCAAATCCTTACTAAAAAAGGAAAGGGGTCTCTTTGCCCCTTCATCATCCTTCTGTAGCAGGACAGAAGAAATAGTGTTTTTTGAAGTGAAAAAAAACAACTAGAAAGGTTTCTTGTAATTTGGGGATGCTAAAACAGGCGTATGCTTCAATGCGTCTTTGATTCCATTGAAATATTGGATGGTATCCTCTTCCCATTTGATGATCTAATCCTTCTTTAACATGGAAGTGACTGAGATAGTCAACTCAGCAAAGTTTGATATAAACCTTCTAATGAAGTTTATCTACCCAAAGAAGGACTAAATTCAGTTTTTGGTTCTTGGAATTGGAACTTTGTTGATGGCCTCCACTCTTTCTGGATCAATCATCACTCCTTGTGACACAATGTGACCAATAAATTTTGCCTTCTGTACTCCAAAATGGCATTTCTTTGGATTGAGTGAGATGCCATATTACCTACATTTCATTAACATCTTCTCTAAGTGCAGCAAATGGTCACTTCTCCTTGTTGAAAACACCATTACATCATCTTGGTAAATAAAAATCAAGTCATTAATGTAACCAGCAAAAGCAACATCCATTGCTCTCTGAAAAGTGGCTCTAGCATTCATCAGACCAAAGGGCATCTTAACATATACATACGTTCCCCATGGAGTAGTGAAGGTTGTTTTGATCCTTTCTGATTCTTTCACCATGATTTGATTATAACCAGAGAAGCCATCTAAAGAAGAAAGAAACTCAGAAATAGTCACCAAATGCAACATGTGTTCCATGTTAGGTAAAGGATAGTTATCCTTCATTGAGGCCTTGTTTAGATTCTTGAAGTCCACACACAACCTAATTTCACCATTATTCTTTCTTACTGGCACTAGGTTGGCAACCCAAGAAGAATACCTTGTGGGCTGGATAATTCCTCCATCCCTTAGCTTTTTTAGCTCCTCTTGCATTTTGAGAGATAACAGAGGATTAATTGGCCTCAGCTTCTTCTTGAATGGTTTTGCAGTGGGCTCCAAGGGAATCTCATGCTAGAATAGGTCTTCCCTATATGATTTGAGCTCAGAATAGGTCCAAGCCATGTAATCTTGGTATTTATTTAATAATTGGATGTATGACTACTGTTCATATTTGCTAAGACAGCTACCTAAAAAAATATTCCTTGGTTTCTCCTTCATGCCAAGGACATTGTCCTCAACATACCTCGAGGCTGCCATATGCCTATTAATAGTGCATTTAGCATTATCAAAATTTGATTCAAGAGAAACTAGCCATCTAGGAATGGTGTTGGTATTAAGTTGGATGATGCCTTTTCCAAATAGGGTTTCCTTTCTCTCTATTGTATAGACCATTTTCTCGCAATCAATGTTTTTATCAGCAAACTCTCCATCATTTTGTAGGAACCTTCTGACCTGAGCCTCATCATAAAAAACATGCCAATGTTTTATATTTTCAGGGATAGAGGGTCTTGTCACTACCTCCACCTCATTGTCATAGTAAGGGGATGTTGCAGAACTGTCAAACTCAGACCCCAACACTCCAATCTTTTCTACCAAGTCATTGAACCACCTATCATGATGCAAAATGTTTAAGGAGTCAAACATCTCAATGAATTCCCGAACTACATGCTTGTACTATTTCAGTCGCTGATTCTTTGTGGCATACAGTTTTCTGACTTGCTTGACAATTAACTTTGAGTATCCTTTGACAATGATGTCCCTAACATCATACTTCCAAGAAATTCATAAACCTAACAACAATGCCTCATACTCAACAATGTTGTTTGTATACTCAAAGTTAAGCTTAAAGGAAAAAAAAAACCTTTCCTGGCTTGTTGAAATTAGGATAGCACCGGCACCATTTCCAAATTTGGAGCAAGCTCCATCAAACAATAAATTCCAAGGAGAGCCTGCCTTCTCAAGACACTTAGAATCCTCAATCTTGTGCTCTTTTCCATCAGCAAATCCCACAAAGTTGTCAGTATCAACATTTGTATACAATACTTTAGAGGACACATTGTTCGGATCCTCAATAAGGTGCAACATTTTCTTCTCCCCATATAACCTGAAAAGGCTTCCCTCAACTGGGATGGTGGCATAATACATTTCTATTTGGACACTACCACCAACACTTGCAGCCCACTTTCTTGATAGAAACATACCCCACTTCTCTAGGCAATAAACTATGACAACATCAAGTTTTAAATTTTTAACTGGGTAGGCTACAAGCTCCACCACTAAACCCTTCACACATCCCACAAATGGCACCTCTCTAGAGTCCATGGTAATGCACTTCCCATATTCTGATGTTACTTTAATATTCAGCTCATTCATGGCCTCAAAAGGCATGACATTGCATGATGCCCCTGAATCAAATATGTAGTTATGGAGCAGCCTATCCTTGATGATCAAAGTAGCGAAGAATGGATCCAAATTCAGCTGAGAGTCTACCAAATATGTCCCCAAATAAACTTCAGGTGGTTCAGCTAGCTCTTCTGATGTTGATGGTGTCCTAAACTCGTCAATGGCTAGAGGATTCTCCATAATGTTTACATTTCTCCCAAAGGCAGTCCTCTCGTCATTCAATCCCAAGTATTCAAATGCTCTCTTTTTATGCTCAGGAATCCTAAGAAACTCAACAATTGGAATAGAAACTTTTATTTGACTTAAAACTTGGGGAATTTCATAAATGACATTATTGGGCAAGGCAGTATTGGAAGGAAAGATGATATATTCATTGGGTGGCATAGGATTCTTGATAGCTTGAGCATAAGGAGGGGTATGATTTTTTCTTGGAAATGCAGGGAGTTTGGAAGATGGATCTTTCCTAAGAGCCTCTTTAGGAATGTTAGAAATTAAGGGAGATATTGGCTTGGCCTGAGGCCCTACCCGTTTGACAGCCTTACTTCTTGTGTTATATTATTTCTCTTAAGACACAACAACATTCATTAGTAATTACATGTCCTCCTCAGATGGGATTACTCCATCATAATTTTTTATCATTAAAGCCCTTAAATATTCAAATTCATTATTGGGAAACACAAAAGTTTGTACATTATCTACTTCTAAATTATGAGAGGGAGGGAGAATATGTACTCTATGAATGCAGTCCAAAAATGTGGCAGTAGTTCTTGCAGTTATCACCTCAGTTGATGTTTCCCTTTGTTGTGAGGTAGTGGAGCATCCCATCATGTAAACATCATCATCACTTTTATCATCATCAACTACTTATTCTTGTTGATATTATTCACAAGGAGCATGGGGCATGAAACATCTATCGCACCAATCAATGACTTTTGTCTCTTCCACCATAGCAACTCTGGCAACCAAAGGATAAGGTAACATTCTACTTTCTCTACCTTAAGGATACCTATTCCTAAATCCAACAGCTCCTTTGCGTCTATCATCAACTCTTTGATGATTTTTAAATCTTTCTTGGCCTTGTTACTTGTGTTGTCCTTGTGAACTCTTCCCAAGTCCTTTCTCATCTCGAGCTAATTTGTAGGAGATCTCCTTAACAGCCCCTACCAAATTTTTCACAACCTCTTCCAAATCAGTACCCATGCTTTTCTGAGGCTTTTCTGGGTTAACCAGCTTCACACCTTCACTCTTAGGAGGTTTTCCTATTGCCTTGATATTATTCTCTAGTTATAGAGCCATAGTGAGTGCTTGCCTCAAGTTGGTAGGGTTCTTGTCCCTCAAGTAGTAAGTAGCCTTTTATCAAATGCATTAGTATATTTGATCAAACATGACTCATCACATGGCCTTATCCTAACAAGACATCTCCTCAAGGTCTTATATAACCTTGTATTGAAGTCATGTACTGACTCATTGGGATTCTTCTTGATGTTTTCAAATTTTGATAGAGGAAACCTAGGGTTATTCTTATCACCATACTACAATATGAATGCATTATTCATCTCATCCCAAGAATCAACAAAATTATCTAGTAATGCTTTATACCAGTCCCTAACATCCTCCTCTAGAGTGTGAATAAACAATTTGATGTATACATCTTCATTCTCAATCTCAAAATCTTCCATCATATTGAGGAAGAGATTTAGATGCTGGTCACGAGTAATAACATTGTTTCCCTAGAACTTTGGAAGTCTGTTCCTCACATCTTGAGGCACTGCATTTGGATAACCAGCCATCCCCACAAAATTTATAGGTGCAAAAGTGTTTACAACAAAAGGGGGTATGGGTTCAGCCATGTATTGATTCGAGTAGGTGATCCTGGAGGGGTGACAAATTGATGAGGGGTAGAGGGTCCTTGGAACACAGGAGTGTAGTTTTCAAAATGGAGATCCCCCAAAGGCCTTTCTTCTCAAAAATCCCTATCTACTTCAGAAAAGACAAGTGTAAAATGTGAATCAAATCTTTCAAAATCAAATGAAGGCCCTTCTCCAACTGGAGAATTCAGTTCCACAAAGAGGGTACCTTATTCAGAGTCACTTGAATGGTAGTATTCAATGATAGGCCATTCACTTTCATCAATGGAGATCCCTCTTCTTGTCTGTTGTTCTCCCACAACTCTCTAGGGTTTTATTCCTTCTGATTTTGATTTTCCTAGCTCTGGAAACAATGTCCTAGCAGGATCCCTAGTAAAGAAAGATCTTATTCCCTCCAGCTTTGCAAATATTAGTAGAAAATTTTACTTGATAGAAGTTTAAGACACTGGTCCTTATCATAATCAAATCAACATGAAGTCGACACTAAGAATTTTCACCTTAGTTGTGAAAATGCACTAAAAATGTTCTGTTAAGTGTCTGTCAGCACTAGAAACTGAAAATGAAAAAATCTAACCTTTGTTTACCAAAATTTATCAATAAATACCATTGCATAACTTTTGGAAACTAACGAAGTTGTATACAACACTTTGTGACTTTGAAACCTCTTACAAACCTAAACACAAGATGATTTTTAAAACGGATTTCTAATAATTTATAGAATACAAGAAATGTTTACCAAGGTCTGAGTGTGAACTATAACCTTATTGTACAAATCAGTTCTCAACAACTTTCAAAATGTCCCCGGTAACGGCGCCACAAGTGTTGGTGTTGTTGACGGGATAAATAGATATGGATTGGTAGTGAAATAGTAAATTAGTCTCAGCAATGAAAATTATTTCCTAGGAGTTCCAAAAAGTCCCCAGCAAGGGCACCACAAGCGTTGTTGTTGTTGATGGGCTAAATAGATATGGATTGGCAGTGAAATAGTAAATTAGTCTCAGCAATGTAAATTATTTCCTAAGAGTTCCAAGAAGTCCCCGGTAACGGCACCACAAGTGTTGGTGTTGTTGATGGGTCAAATAGATATGAACTCAAATATGTAGGCATGTGGATTAAATTGAAATAAGTCCCCAGAAATGGTGCCACAAGTGTTGGTCCCCAAATTTGTTCTCCATTCCAAGCCAAGCAGCGACACAGATTCAACAGGGAGCTTAGAGGCAAATAGATCATAAATGTACGTCATTTTGTAACCGGGGAGAAATCTAACTATCCCTTTGTTACTTGGATTTGTGGAGAGATGGATACCACCTCAAAAGGATATGATCTTATCCTAACTATTTTAGGTTGTGCCTTTCAACCAAGGTAAGAGAACCTATTTTGTAACCTCTATTATGTGAAAGGAGATATAGGTACCTTTCTTTTGCATGAATTTTATAGAGAAGGCCTTGGGGAAAATATGATCAACACACCACATCTAACTCTCATGAGTTGTCACTTCAAGATCATGGAGATATCTTCATAATAAAGCAAAGGTTAATAAAGACATTTGAGACCATGATCTATTTTTCATACTTTAGTAAAAGGATTTTGTTCTTGGGTGGGTATACAGAGAAAAAAAAGGGGTGGTATGGGTAGGATTGGTTGTTGTTAAATGAATTTTGGTGGGAGGGGAGAAAGGGTGGAGTTGACTCACTAGATCCTTGAGAGCTTATGAAAAATGGAAATATTCAATCAACAAAATGCCACAAAAATTTAAATTGTTTCCTCAACAAGAATATGTGCTTCAACGGAGGCCCAGATCAGCCTTCTTTCACACAACCTGTGGGATTCTTTCATGAAGGATCGATTCAAAGGACCCAATAAAGCACAAATATTTAAACCAAGTCACGTTTGAGGTACACCTAGAGGCTTACAGAGAATCTCTAAAAAAAAAAAGAAAGAAAAGTGATTTAAAACCATTTATCCCACACACAGATGAAGGCTCTTCTAAGATGAAATTGTAGATGCCACTAAAAAGGACTGAGACCTATGTGATTGGACCCTATTCTGGTATAATATTGCAATAGAAACAAGAAAAACTACTCATATGCATTGATAGATGAAATAAATACACTTTACTCAAGATTAACATAGAATAACTCAAACTTTAATCAAATTTATCAACAAGGGAAAGTTTCCAGAACAATATCAAAGCTTGTCTATGGATTTACACTTGCAAGCACGTTGACATGATCAGATTTGGCACAAAGAGAGATATACAGGCTTCTCTAGATGGCTTCTCAAAATGAATGGGATCTGTCAATCTTTTTTGGTGGAGTAAATCAGTCTTGATCTTTCCAAAAAAATCCCAACCATTTACATGAAAAATTGATGCCATTTATAAATTTTCCAACATAACCCCTTCCTCCTAAAAGACAAAAAAATTAAATGCACCAGTGCTTGCCATGATTCTTTCGTGATTCACAAAATTAGATATACAAAAAGTCACCAGGTGCTCGAGGGAAAATCTCTTCGATTTATTCCCAAATTCAACTCCTTTCTTAAGAAAAACACAGCTCCATCCATTCGCCAACCACTTCTTCCACATATCAATCAATTCTGACCCCTTGCGTGCTTAGGAAAAGAAAAATAGAAAATAATATCGGGCTTGAGAGTTAGACCATTTTAATGGTGAAAGATGTCTCCAGATCTCTCCAACCAAACTCTAGATATCAAAATTAACTCGATCCTCTGTTTGGCATGTAGAAAATAGCAATAAATCATGAAGACTTGTACTCTCAAGAGCTTTACAGAAAAAAACTGGGGAAATTAGATTTAGACACTCAGCAGCCATTGATCTTTGATTTTGAATGTGGGCCGTCCATGTGGAAGATCCAAAAATAGGCTCGGTGGATTCCTTTTACCTTTTCTAACCCTTTTGAAAAAATGGAAAAAATGCCCATTTTGGTCCACACCTCTGCTTCTAAAAATGGGCTTCACACATGTCTTGAGGTGGGCCCCAAAAGAAACGCAGATAAATTCTTCCATTTGACTCTCTTTTGGAAAATGAAAATTTTCCAAGTTTTCCCCACAGCTCTGCCCTTGAGAAATACCTTTGACATGTGTCCCAATGTGGGTCACAACATAACTACGCTTCCCCTTTTACTTTTGACTCTTTTTCTTCAAAAGGAAAATTTTCCAATTTTCCTCCGCGGGTCCACACCTCCACCATTGATCGGAGTAAAGAATTGACTATTTCCCATTGGGCTCATGGGCCATTTTTGCTATTTTTACATTTATGAAGCAAAGAGGTGAAAATTTTGAATTACCTTCGATGGTCTTCTTCCCCACCCCTTATGAATTTTCAAATTTCTGCGTGTCACCACAACGCTCCTTGAGATGGTCCCAAAATTTTAATACTTTGAATGAGCTTGGGATCACCACGTGTCCTACTCTGGCGAGGTCTGTTTGAATGCTTGAAGTTCAGCAGAAGGCACCATGCGTCAGCCTGGCACTTCTTTAGAATGAACCTTAAGGGCCAATCCCCAAACATGTGTGGTTCCTCCACATGTCTCTATGGTACAACTTAAAGAGGGTGTCTAAAGCATAGACCCTAAATGAGTGCAAGCTCGCCACGTGTCCTATTCCACCAAATTGTATCCATTTGCATTAAATTTGTCTAAGTCCGGGCGAAGCAGTGGAATCCTCCACGTGTCCTCCCGGCACTACTCCAAGGCAAAGCCAAAAAGCATATCTTCAAATGAGTGCCTTTCCTCCACGTGTTGTGGACTTCCTGAAAACCTTATGAAATTTTTGTAAGTATGGGAAACCTAGAACAAGCCTAAATGTGTCTCTTTCCTGCCAACCCTCCACATGTCCTCCCAGCGCTACTTCAAATCCAAACCAGAAAGTTGATTCTCAAATGAGCATTAATCCTACATGTGGACACATTTTTTAAATGAGGCTTTTCATGTAATTTCTGAAGTATTAAACTGATCCGCATCCAACCAAGAGGTGCCATGTTTCCCTGTCAACTGAATGATGCAAATTTGACAGGGAGAAATGCCCTTCAAACCGTAAAGCACAAAGAAATGTCCATTCGATCCTGAAAATGAGGTTTTCTTCAAGGATAGAGAATTTAGACTATTGCAAGGCTCAAACACGATCCTTAGGGACACATCAACTCATTTCTCCTTGAGTATTTAGGGCAAAAATGATAGGGACAACAGATCTTGACTGTGGAAATTGAAGGAAATGGGAAAAGGTGATTTTTGAAGGAACAAAGCATGGGAGACTCAAAATACAGAGCTTTTCCAGAGGAACAAAGGAACCATGAGACAAATACGGACCCACGCAGGATATTCAACCCAGGAGTAGATTAAAATGGCAAGAAAGATTGGTGAAACACAATACGGGGAAGGATAAAATAACAGAGGTTGTGAATCAATAAATCTTCAAGGGAATAAATGGGGCGAGATGATTCTAAGCACCAACACCTTGGACTCCAAAATTAAGCTCTAAATCCATTCAATTACATTTTCAAGATAAAAATGACAAGTAATTTCATCAAAAAATGATGAAAAACAATCTGTATTTGCATCTCCAGTAGTCTTGGAGTAAAAAATGTGGCAAAATCAGATGCAATGTAGAGTAACCGTTTATTTTTCCCTTTCTCAACTTTAGATTAGAGCCATCCACATCAAAAAAATTGATTTGAAGTGGGTCTGGGGTTGCGTTTTGTATTTTATGAATTTTTGAGAAAATGTTCAATTTTCAAAATTTTCCCCACCCCTCCGAGTTTGAAAATCAGGCTTGACACATGGATTAATCTGGGCCTTTGATGGAGTCATGACTCTTTTATGCAATTTTACCCTTTTTAACAAAAAGTCAAAATTTCAAATTTTGCTCCACCAACCCACCTTCCTGATTTTATCTTTTAATGTGGGCCTTAGCAGAGTTATGGATCAATTAATAACTTTGCTCCTTATTTTACAAAAGGGTAACAAACTTCAAAACACCCCGGTAACCCACCTCTCCGCTTCTATTTTTTTATGAATGGCCACGTGTCCATCTTTCGAGTGAAAGTAAGAATTTTTCCCTGTAGAGTTGTGGATCAATTTATAACTTTGCTCCCTTTTACAAAAGGGAAAAAAAATCAAAACACCCTAGCAACACGCCTTCCACTTCTAACTTTTGAAATATGCGATGTGTCCTTCGGGGTCAAATTAAGACTTTTTCCCTATAGCGTTGGAAATCAATTTATAACTTTTCTCCCTTTTACAAAAGGGAAAAAAACTTGAAAACACCCCGGCGAACCGCCTTCAACTTCTAACTTTTGAAATATTACACGTGTCCTTCTTTGGGGTCAAAGTAAGACTTTTTCCCTGTCTCTTCATATTTGTTGGATAGTGAATCAGAGACTATCGGGTCCATGGTGACAATGTGATATTTTTTTACAAATGTGACCAAAGTGACAAATTTCACCAAAAATACCCGCTGAGCCGCATCCAATCAAAAAAGAATGCGTATCTTAAAATGTTGAGATATAATTTGATGGGGAAAACACAACCATCAAATAGTAAGATGCAGGGGAACTTCACCATTTATGCCCAGAATTGAATCTTTCTTTAAGGACAAAGAATTTGGAAATGATACAAGGCCCAAATGTGATCCACGACTATGGAGAAGGATATTCAACAACATACAAATGAATAAAACCTTTCATGCATCCATTAGGGGAAATAGAAAATACGACAGAGCCCACAGATTGAAGAATTTCAAGAGCAAACGGGGCGTGATCAAATTAAGCACCAACATCGGCTCCGACTCAAGGATGGGCACTCCCTGCGAGTGCCACAAGAACAAATAGCAGACCAAGTGCCAAAAATAAACCATTAGGAAATGGAGTCATGAGCCAACCCTCCAGGAAAAAATTGAGAAACCAACAAAAATGGCCACCAAGAAGCAGACCGAACCAAAATTAAAAAACATGAAAGCAGAAAGAAACAAAAAGACTATACATTATACAATGGTGCATAGCTCAATTATGAGAAATAAATCAAGGAAATGTTTGAAATTCCTGCCATTAATAGGAAATTAAAACAATTCCCCATCTAGGTATTTTAAGAAGAAGATATGTTCACTAATTTGAATGTCAATTGAATAAAGGCCCATCCACAATGCATCAAACTTTCCATGTTTTCCCTTATCCTCGTTCCTACTATCCCACAATAGCACAAGAACTCCCACACTGAAATATCTTCGATTCACCTTCTTATTAAATAACTTCTTTAATTTCTCTTTGAATTTTACATTCCTTTGATAGGATGCTCTTCTTTCTTCATCTAACTCAACAATATGATTGGTGTGAGCATCATAGGGACTAACCTCTTGATCTTCCAGTTGTTGAAGAAATTGAAATGAAGACAATTGTATATGCAGGGGCAGCAGAGCTTGAGCTCCATACACTAACTCAAATGAGATTTTTCCAGTAGCTTGTTTAACAATGATTTGATCAGCCCAAACAACAAACTTCAACTACTCACCCCACTTCCTTTTGTTCAACTTCAAAGTTCTTCTAATTATCTTCAATAGATATTTATTGTTAGACTCTACTTGTCCATTTCCTTTGGGATTATAATAGGAAGAATATGTCAAATTGATCGCATATTCATGGCACATGGCCACCAAAGGTTTAAACCAAAATCTCATGACATTATCAGCAACTATCTTAGTAGGTGCTCCAAACCTACAAATGATATGATTCAGAATGAAATCCATGGCAATTTGTTGAGTTGATTTCTTGGTGGGGTTTTCCTCCAATCACTTGGTGAAGTAATTAGTGGCTAATAAAATCCACTTATGCCTAGCACTTGAAGGATCTGAAATATCACCAATGAATTCAATTCCCCATTTCCTAAATGGGGCTTCAATTGATAAAGGCTACATAGGAAGGGAGGTTGAAGCTTTCAGTCTTCCAGAAAAGTGTTGGCAACTTTCACATTTTCCTACCAATAGAGTTGTATCTTTGAAAATTTTTGGCCACCAATAACCATCCCTTAAGATCTTATGAGCTATGACTCTTCTAGAAAAATTTCCCCCACAAACTCCTCCATGGAGATCAGAAATTATCTTAGGGGCTTCATCTTCAGTAATGCATCTTAAGAGAACTCCCTCAGGGTTCTTCTGAGCTAACCAAAAATTAGTAATGACATATTTTTGGGAAGCTAACTTAAGTTCTCTTTTCTTATTCTAACTCAAATGTTCAAAGCACTGTCGATGTTTGAGATAAAAAATAATGTCCTTGTACCATTCAAAATTTATCAATTTTTCAAGGACATTCAACCTTTCTTCTTCAACTTCATTACCTCAATTGTTTGCAGATTGCTCTCTACCATAAATTTTTTTGGTCCCAAACCTTTAAGAAATTTTGTTGTTTGGATGTCCATATCATACTCTTGCAATTTGTTTACCCATTGGAATATTTTTCTTGAAACCTCCATTTTTGATAGGATATCTTTCACCATGGTGTGGGGAACATAAGAAATGACTTTGGAACTTAGAATATATGGCCTGAAGACCTTTGTTGCTTTTAGCAAAGAAAATGCCTGCTTTTCCATGATAATATACTTTAGTTCATCTCCTTGTAATGACTTACTAAAAAAGGAAATTCGTCTTTCAGCTCCCTCATCATCCTTCTGCAACAAAATAGATGCAATAGTACTTTTTGAAGCAAAAGAAAACATTTGGAAAGCCTTCTTATAATTTGGAGCTGCTAAAATAGGGGCATTCTTTAATGCTTCTTTGATCCCAACAAAAGCCCGAATAGCTTCTTCTTCCCATTTGATACTTTGATCTTTCTTCATCATGCTAGTGATTGGGGTAGTTGGTTGAACAAAGTTGGAGATAAATCTCCTAATAAAATTAATTTTCCCAAAAAAGGATTTAATTCCCTTCTTAGTTCTTGGAATAGGAACTTTGCTAAAGGCTTTTACTCCTTTAGGATCAATCATGACCCGTTCACAATGTGTCCAAGCAACTTTTCTTTCTAAACTCCAAAATGAAACTTCTTGGGATTTAGTGAAATACCATACTCCCTGCATCTTAACATTATTTGGAAATGAGAATTTATTTGGATTTTTCACATTCTTAGAATGGGAAGGGATACAAGTTCTATTTGGGGAAACAAGGACTTTGCCAGAGGTATCTTTCTTAGGAATTTCCTTAGGGATATTGGTGAGAACTAGGGTTTTTGGTTTGGCCTGAGGCTCTACCCCTTTGATAAATTTACTCCTAGTGTTATATTATTTTTCTTGGGTAACCACTGCATTCATTAACAATTGTATATCCTCTTCAGAAGGAATTTCTTCATCATACTTCTTAATCATTAATGCCCTTAAGTACTCAAAATCATTATTAGGAAACTCAAAGTCTTGGACCATATCAATCTCAAAAGCATTAATGGGAAGAATAGGTAATACGCTATGATTGTAATCCTAGAATTTTTCAATAGTTATGCAACTCATCAGTTCAATTGAGGTTATGTTATCCAAAATTCACCCCTCGAGGTAATTTTGATAACATGCATCAAATTATTCAGTCTTAAGCAAGTAGAATTGATTCAAGTCCATGAATCATGTTTTTTGGGTCCCCTTGGCTTTCCTTGAACTTCTCCATCCAGGAAAAAACCCAAGAAGTTAAAGAAAATTGGAAAAAATCCAAAAATGGACTCATTCTGGTGTTTTGCGGAAAAATCAGACATTTTTTTCCCAGGTGGGTTTGTGGGACAGTTGGTATGTAGGTATGCATGGGACATGAAAATCCAATTTTTTTGCAAGTTAGTACATTGTGGGTGGCATGGAGAAATGTGTCTGGGATGGTCAGGATGTTGAGACACGCGGGACGCAAAAAGGCAAAATCACCGCACAAGGAGCCAAGTTGAATGGGATGCGGCGAATGCGTAAGTCAACGACCCTCATGGCCCAGTCAATAGAAGATGTGTAAGGAAAAGGAAGCCTAGATTAGGTGATATGGAAGAATGTGTCTGGGAAATTTGGGATACACAGACCCGATTTTGCCAAAATAGCCGCAATGAAGAGAAAAAGTCAATGTTTGACCTCTTAAACTTCAAACGGCCATAACTTTTGACTCCGAGCTCCAATTTTAATAAAATTAGACTTTATGGAATGAGAAAAATGTCCTCTGCATTAGAAGAAAAAAAATAAACATATTCAGCTCCATTCAATTAATGCTCATTCCTGTCAAATGACATAAAATGCCTGGCAAACCCAAAATAGCTGCTCGCACTCAAAAGGCCATAACTTTTGCATTGCTCAACTAAATCACATGAAATTGGTACCGTTCGAGTCATGTTTCCCAACCCAAATCATAAAAATAAATAAATTATGGATTCTATGAGGGATCGATGGATATTTTCCTGAAAATAAGGACAAGTTCATAATAGTGTTTTATTTGGTAGTTGGACGCATTCAATGAAGCATGGGCTGCCATATTTCACCGCCGTAAGTTATGAGACAGTATGGGTAGCATTTTAAAAGAAACAGAACATCATTTCACTCCATTTAGTACCTCTTACAATTGGTTGAAGGACAAATTTTGGGATTTTCATTTTTCCTCTCTCTCTCTCATCTTATTTTTCTATAAATTAGAGTGTTGGGCTCATATTAGAGTGGTAGTTTTTATTGTAGAAAATCTCTACCAAAATTTCTTTTTGAAGCTAATGTGCTGCAAGCCCTTGTAGTGGACTCCTTTCATGGTGATCTAGGCCCTAATCTTGTAATAGATTGAACTGTGCATATCATGAAGCAATAAAATACAAGTTTCTGGATGCATCTTCCCCTGATGTGTTTTCTTCCATTCTTCTTTCCCCTTAAACCTTGATTACAAGTGTGTTGTGTCTATATTATGCTCTTTTAAGGATCCATTATCATTGTGTATGTTTGAAATATTGTTGTGAATGAATTTTCTAGATTGTGGATAATTATTATCACACCTTCTAGTATGCACTTTACTTCTAGTTTTCACACACTGGAAAACAACTCTCACACCCTCATTTTCTTATGTATCACCTCTCTAGTGTAGGTTTCATTTGCATTCACTCTCTCTCCTTGGTCCCTTGGAAAGTTAGATTAGGAAAGTTCATTTTTCCTACATTAGATTAGATTGTGGTAGGTAGTTTAGGAGCAAGAACCAACTTTCTCTAAAGGTCTATCTCAAGTAGGAAGTCCCACAACTTGGAGATAGTACCCATGTTATCCAATCACATCGTGAGCTCAAGTATATGCACCTGTGTAAACATAAGGTTGATATGATTCAGTGATAATAGGTTGCTCCATGTTGTGAACTTGTAGAGTAAACCACCGTACATGCATCATCAGATTCTTCCTTAACTCCCTTTTCAACATCGCATGGGGAATGGGGTAAGAAACAACTATCACACCACTTAATTTCACAAGCTTCTTGTTATCACCAAATCATAGCACCCCCGTGTTAATATGAGTGCATATAATTAAACTCACAGTGTGATTGGATAACATGGGTACTATCTCCAAGTTGTGGGACATGTTACTTGAGATAGACTTCCAAAGAAAGCTGGTTCTTGCTCTTAAACTACCTGCCACAACCTACTCTAATACAGGGTAAGCTAACTGTTCTAATCTATTTTTCAAAGGAACCAAGGAGAGAGAGAATGCATAAAATGAAAGCCTACACTAAAGCAGTGATACACCAGAAAAGGAGGGTGTGTGAGAGTATCCTTCCAATGCGTGAGATAAAGAAGCAAAATGCACACTAGAGGGAGTGATGAAAGTTCCCCACGATCTAGCAAAACACATTCACAACAATATTTCAAACATACACAATGATAATGGATCACTGCAAGAACATAATAATAGACACAATATTCTTGTAATCAAGGTTGAAGGGGCAAGAAGAATGCAAGAAAACACAGCAGGGGAAGATACATCCAAAAACTTATATTTTATTGCTTCATGATATGCACAGTTCAATTTATTACAAGATAAGGGCCTGGATCGCCAAGCAAGGAGTCCACTACAAGGGCCTACAGCACATTGGCTTCACAAATCAATTTTGATAGAGCTTTGATATCTAAAAAAAATGTCCCCCTTACAATGAGCCCAACACACCAATTTATAGAAAAAATGAGAAGAGAGAGAGAGGGAAAAATGAAAATCCCGAAATTTATCCTTCCACCACTTGTAAGAGGCATTAAATGGAGTAAAATGATTGTATATTACTTGAAAAAAGCTCCCCATACTGTCCCAGGTGCTGCAGCAGAGAAAGAATGATGACCATGCCTCTTAATTGCACTCCCAACCACCAAATAAAACACTGTTATGAACCCAGCCACGTTTTCTAAAAAAAATCATTCAATATCTCATAAAATATGGAATTTATTGATTTTTTTTGCATTGGGATTAGAGCCAAAATTCCAACGGTACCAATTTTGTGTGATTTTGTTGCGAAATGCAAAAGTTATGGCCTCCTGAGTGCGGGCAGCTATTTTGGGTCTTGCAGGCGTTTTCTGTCATTTGATGGGAATGAGTATTAACTAACTTGAGCCAAATATGTTTTTTTTGGTGTAGAGGACATCGTGATCGTTCTAGAAAGTCCAATTTTTTGAAAATCGGAGCTCGGAGTCAAAAGTTATGGCTGTTTGAACTTCACAGGTCAAACGTTGACTTTTCTTCTTTGCCTTCGGCCGTTTCGGCTTTTCGCGTCCCGACGTCCCGGCTGTCCCATGGACTGCCTGGGACAAAAATGTCTGACTAAGCCGATTTTATTTGAATTTTGGCCCCAAACTTGGTACGACGAACCTCGGTACGACCCGCACTAGTACGATCCACACCCTTCAGACCCGAAATGCTTTAAAACAGTCCTGCAACCTTATTTTTTGCATTTTTTCCATTTTTCTTACTCGTTGGGATTTCTTCTGGGATGAGAGAGTTAGAGAGAAGCCGAGGGCCCCCCCAAAAACATGATTTCAGGCCTTGAATGAATCTACTTGCTCGAGACTGAAGAATTTGATGCATGTTATCAAAATTACCTTGAGAGGTGAATTTTGGATAACAATTTTGGTGATTCAGTGGGGTTATCTGCCTGCCAGATGAAGAATGACCAGCTACTTGTAGAAATCCATTGGGCATGGAGTCTGTTTTATAACCTCTCAGCTGATCTAAAATTTGAAAACCTGTGTCCTTGAGCTCTTGAAACATTTGTTGAGCTGGTTCTCCTGTGGCTACAATTCTTTTCCGGAGGCTCGATGAACTGAAAACATGCACATACTAGAAGCAATAGGACATGCGCACAAGCACTTAGGGAAATAAAAAACTACTCTAATAGTAGTAAAATGTGCATAAGCACTTAGAGGAATGGAAATTCTAAATTAATATTTACAAGGGTGAGAAGCTATCTTTCTAGTAGCAGCATTTGAGATAGATCCCATTGACCGGAATCTGCAATTCTTCACCATTCAACTTAGCCAGTCGGAAAGCATTGCTACCTTTGCATTCAACGATCATGTATGGGCCACTCTAGATGATATCAAACTTGGAATGCTTTCTTGGCTTTGCACGATCTGCATTCCATTTCAACACTAGATCTCCAATTTGGAAGGTTCTAGCCTTGGCTTTCTTATCAAAAGTCTTCTTGATTAAGGCTTGATCCTTCTCTATTTCTTGAGCTGCATGTTCTCTAATTTCTTGGAGTTCCATTAATTCTGCATATCTGACCTCCATGGGTTCAAACTCAGCCAGTTCCAGATGTTTCATGAGTTCCAATGCTGGCAATTCGAGTGATATAGGTAGAACTAATTTTTTCCCGTACACAAGCTTGTATGGGGAGCTTCCTGTAGACCTCTTGGGTGTGATTCTATCAGCCCATAGGGCTGATTTGAGCTTTGCGTGCCAATTTCTTTGATTTTCATCCAGAGTCCTGCTAATTCTTAGTAGGTTCTTATTTGTAGACTCGGCTTGACCATTACCTTGAGGGTAATAATTCGATGAAGTGTTGGGATACACACAATTCTTCACAGCCCATTTAGTGATCTTTGTGCCAAGGAATGCCAATGCATTGTCCGATATGATAGTGGCAAGGGCACCAAACCTTGTGACTATTCCTTCTTAGAAATCTAAGATATTGGACTCGTTTGCCTCCTTGAGTGCCACTGCTTCAGTCCACTTGGTGAAATAGTCCGTTGCTGCCAGTATCCACTTGTGGCCTTGATTCGAATTGGGGTTGATGATTGCAATGAAGTCCAATCCCCATTGCATGAATGGCTGGTCAACTTAAATTGGATGCAGGGGCAGCGCTACTAACCTTTCCTTCCCTATGAAGAATGCACATTTCTTGCATTTCTTGACCCATGAGTAGCAATCATTAAACACAGTAGGCCAATGGTAACCAGCTTTCATGATTTTGAGACCTGTTACTCATGGAGAAAAGTGGCCTCCTACTTTCCCATCATGGAACTCATGTATGATCTTCTCAACTTGACATGTTCCAATGCATCTTAATAGAACACCATTGATGTCTTTCTCGAACAAGATACCATTAATGAGTATATACGAGATATCTTGTAATCTAAAGTATCTCCTCTTTGCTTTGCTCATTTCTGAAGGGCACAAGCCTATTTGGAGGTAATGCACCAAGTCTTGAGTCCAACATGGAATGGGTGCATCATCAGTTGGTTGTTCTTGATCATTCTGTAGTAATAGGACAACATCTTCTTCACCTTTTGAGCCGTCTGGTTGTTTGGAAGCGACCTACTCACACAAACCTTTACCACAAACTAGCTTGGTCACTTTGATTTCAATATCGTATTCCATCACCTGAGTGATCCAACCTACTCTCTTCTCATTTAAATCCTTGTTTAGGAGAAAGTCCTTGACACCAGCATGAGACACCAGTAGTTGAATCTTATTGTTTGAGACCAAATGTATGAACTTCTTCAAGCTCCTGATGACGGAAAGGACATGCTTTTCAATGAAAGAATACTTTATTTTGTAATCTTCCAAGATTTGACTAAAGAATGCTATGGGCTGTTATGAACATTCTTTATTCAGTTGTGTTAAGATAGCTGAGATTGTATCTGATCCTCCAAAAGAATACAACATGAAATCCTTTGAAAAGTCTGGGTTGATAAGAGTTGGAGTGTGATATTGCATGCTTGATGTTTTCAAAAATTTCTTTTCCTTCTGCCATCCATTTGAATGCGAGACTCTTCTTCAACATCATTGTTAAAGGCTTCACAAGAGTGGAAAAATTAGGCACAAATCTGCGGACAAAATTTATCCTTCCCAAGAAGCTTTGAAGAGATTTCTTGTGGTGTGGCAATGGAAGTGTTCGGATGGCTTCAACCCTTTTAGGATCAATTGTTAGCCCTTCCCTAGAGACAATGTGACCCAATAATTTGCCCTCGTGTGCCAAGAATATACACTTCATTGGATTAAACGATACTCCAAACCTTCTACACCTCTGAAACACTTGTCTGAGGTGAAAGAGATGGTCTGCTGCATTCTTTGAGAAGATAGTGATATCATCTAGGTATACCAGCACTATTTTGTTGATCAAGCCTTTGAACACCATATCCATAGCTTGCTGAAATGTTGCTCCGGCTTTGACAGTCTAAATGGCATCTTCTTGTAAGCATACATGGCCCATTTTGTAGTGAAGGCCGTATTGAATTGATCTTCTTCCTTTACCATTATCTGATTATAGCCTGAATATCCATCTAGCAATGAAAACCTTTCTGAACCAGCTACAACCTGCAATATTTGTTCCATTGATGGAAGTGGGTAATGATCTTTGAGTGATGCTTTATTCAGATCACGAAAGTCCACACACAATCTTATTTCTCCGTTTCTCTTTCTTACTGGCACCAAGTTTGCAACCCAACTTGAGTGTTTGATGGGGAAGATGATACTAGCCTCAATGAGCTTGCTTAACTCTTTTCTCATGAGAGGTTCGATATGGGGATTCACTGGCCTTTTCTTTTTCCTAACAGGATTGGATCTCGGATCTAGCTCAATAGTATGTTGTGCCAACTTTGGGTTGAAACCTCTTAAATCTTTGTAAGTCCAAGAAAAGACATCTGGGAACTCTTGACAAAGCTGAACAAAATCATATTTCTCTTGTGGGGTACTTACTTTGCCAATTTGCAATGTCTTGCCGTCATCTATTAAAATAGGTTCTGAATCTTCACCCTTTACTTGAATGTTCACTTTCTCCTTCCAGAACTGATCATTCGGGTTGAAGATTGACTCCAAGGTTATGAGGCCTTTTGGTAATTTGTTAGTTCTCAGCTGCACCACTTGGTCACCATACTGCTGCTCCAGCTTGTCTTGATTTTTGGCGGAGAACTCAGCTTCTTCTTGTAGGAAATTAATAATTTGCTGATCATTTTCGAAGACTTGCCAACTTGTATTGTTATCCGGAATAGCTGGTCTCACAACCAATTTGATATGAGGCTAATATTTCTCACTTTTTTTATTTTCTACAATATCAAATGTAGCTCCAATTGCTATCAGTTTGTCCGCTGCTTCATTCTTTTTCCTTGGGATGGAATTGATGCTAAAATCTTCAAAATCTTCAATAAGATCCCATACTAGATTTTTTTAGTTCTTCAACAGATCATTTTTTGCAGCATTTTCTCCTTTGACTTGGTTTACGATCAGCTCACTATCACCAAATACTTGAAAATTCTTGATGCCTTTCCTCTTTTCCCAGTGCAATCCATGAACTAAGGCTTCATACTCAGCTGTATTGTTTGAGCAAGAAAACTGAAAATGGAAGGCTGAGTAATACTTTATACCTTGCGGTGAAATAAGTATAGCTCCTCCTCCTGCACCTTGTCTACTCCTTGACCCATCAAAGAATAATTTCCATACTTCATTCTCATCCTTATGATCTGGCTTGGTGATGCTGGGGAGAGGTTGGTTCTCTTCACGTAAAAAATAAACACCTAGCTCAGATTCTTCTATTTCTTGATAAGGATCAAAAGCATGCACCTTGCTTTCCCATTCATCAAGAGTCAAATTTGGGATGCTTCCAACCTTGGTGTCAGCTTCATCAGTGTTCGGATAATCTTCTTGATCAAATGCTGAAAAGTTGGTATTGATTTGGCTTGGAGTGTGAGGTTCAATGTGAAAGTGTGTAATAGGTTCAAATCTGATTGTGGCCTTAGTTCCATATCTTGTTTTGAACAACATGTGTGACCAATCAGCAGATAAGTAACCTCCAATCTTAGCTATGAAATCCCTTGACAAACATAAAGCAAAGAGTGGTGGAAGATCTATCACTGAGATATCTTGTAAAACAACAACGTTGGGGCATGCATGCAAGGTAAGGCTCAAGTTTTAATTACTCCCACTGTTGTCACCGATGTCCCATCTAATTGCACTACCCCTTTGGATATGACTTCATATTGAAGCCCCAATTGATCGGCTATTTGCTTGGGCATTACTGAACTACTTGCCTTGGAGTCAATCATGCAATTGTGTACCAATTGGTCCGCAATGATCAATGAAACATAAAATGGAGGGGGCTTCAACATTTTACCTTGCTGTCCTCCATGATTCCCCTCCGGTTGGGCAGCATTTGTGAGTACCTTCTCTTGCATTTGGACCAATTGATTTGAAGTTGACCAGTCCTTCATGGCAGCTTATAGTAGATCTCTTTGGCCTGGGATGGATAGTGATTCCCACATTGATATGTTTACATTTGTCTTCTTCATCTGATCAATGATGTTGAATGGGGATGAAGTATCCCTCTACTATCCTTTAGCTTGTGCAGTCATTCCTTGTACATGGGCAGTAGCAGCTGACATCTGAGTTGGTTTAGGAGCTGGTTTAGGTGCTTCTTGCATGTTTGGAACTACATTTTGTTTTCCAACAACTTGTGGAGTGGTAGAAGGTTGTGGATTACTTGGAGCCAATGGCTGAATTTCACCCAAATTTCTCCTTTTTGACCTTGTGTTGGCTGCAACACTTTGAGAGAGTATTTGATTCATACCATAGAAATCTTCAGCCTGCCAATTGACAAGAGCAGTTTCGTTTGGAGATGTTCCTTGATGAGGTGCTTCTTGCTGTTGATCTTCTTCGTGGATGGACTCTTGCAACCCACCAATGGTTTGTACCATCAGAGCCTGATTTAATGCACCGTTAAAGCACATTGATTGGTTATGTGGCTGACTACACGGGAAACACCAATCATATTCCTGGGCCATGTTATTTTTCACCGGTACCAAAGCTCTGGATGTGGATGCAACATTGGGATTATAGGGCTGAAATGGTCTGTTGGCAGGAGGCCTTACTTGATTCTGATTTACAGCTAGATTGGGTGTTTTTTGAGGCTGATATGGCTGCCTATTAGGTTGAGCTTGAGGCTGATAAGAAGGTCTAAAACTTTGGGCTTCCTGCCTCTTGAGTGTAACCAGCTCATTACCTAAAGTTTGCAATTGCTTCATGACTTCTTGAAGTTTGTTTGAGGCACTAGAAGATGAAGTAGAAGCTTCACTTGAATTCTGTTTTCTAGGAGTGGGAATAGGAGCTAAAATAGGCACTTGATTAGTACTTGGGATTTCTAAACTTGGATATAATGGCATTAGAGGCCTAGGAGCTAGATTTCCAGCTTGAATCGAAAAAATTTCAGCTCTAATGGCAATGCTATAAGCAACATGGATAGTTGTGCCTCCCATGGATTGAATCAACATAGAAATATCAGAATTTAAAGCTTTAAGTTAATACAGAAAAACACCTTCTGCTGCTGGCCTTACTACCACTAGAATCCTCTCCCAAGTCCTTTGAAATCTAAAGTTGAAGTCAGTCAGTTGCTCATTGGGATCTCTCTTGATGGTTGTCAGTTATTCCAAAAGGGACAAATTATCTCCTTTCTCTCCAAACTACTCGTGGAGGGCTATACATAGTTGGTTCCAATTTTGGATAGAACCTGAGGCAAGACTCCTGAACCATTGCAAAGCCTTCCCTTTGAATGAATACGCCAGTAGTTTGACAGCAACTTACATCTCATTAATCTCATGGATTTCACAAATATTAGCAATGTCCTTAACATGATCACCAGGAGTGGTCTGATTTTCTCCAGTAAAGTATGGGATGTTCTTCAATGATGCGACTGGGATTGGATTTTGTGCATTGAGAGCAAGTGGGCTGCTGCAAGTGAAGTTGACATATGGATTTGGTTGTGCCATCCTGATTGGTCGAAGAACTCTTGTTGATTGGATGAAAGGCCTACCAGGTGGAGGTGTTGACAAGGTTCTATTAGGTGGAGATGGAGATCTTTGAGCTCTTCTTCCCCTTCTTTCTTTTCCTGGAGATAGGTGTAGATAAACAGACAATCCTTCCTCCCTAGTTCTCGACCTATTCTGTATTCTTCTCATAAATCTGCCAGGCTTGGGTTGTTGAAACCAGCGGATTATGCCTCTTTTGGAGTCGCCAGATGTGGGATTTTAAAGATTTTTCAAAGCTGGAACTTACAAAAAGTGCACATAGATCTTGTTGCAATGAAATTGAATACCTCTAACCTCCCACCAGGCGTGCCAGAACTGTTATCACTGAATCACAGCACCTCCATGTTAATACGAGCGCATATACTTGAACACATGGTGTGATTGGATAACATGGGTACTATCTCCAAGTTGTGGGACTTGTTACTTGAGATAGACATCCAGAGAAAGTTGGTTCTTGCTCCTAAACTACTTGCCACAACCTACTCTAATGCAGGGTAATCTAACTATTCTAATCTAGTTTTCAAAGGAACCAAGGAGAGAGAGAATGCATAAAATGAAAGCCTACAATAAAGTGGTGATACACCAGAAAAGGAGGGTGTGTGAGAGTATCCTTCCAATGCGTGACATAAAGAAGCAAAACGCACACTAAAGGGAGTGACGAAAGTTCCCCACGTTCTAGCAAAACACATTCACAACAATATTTCAAACATACAAAATGATAATGGATCCTTGCAAGAACATAATAATAGACACAATATTCTTGTAATCAAGGTTGAAGGGGCAAGAAGAATGCAAGAAAACACAGTAGGGGAAGATACATCCACAAACTTATATTTTATTGCTTCATGATATGCACAGTTCAATCTATTACAAGATAAGGGCTTGAATCGCAATGCAAGGAGTCCACTACAAGGGCCTTCAGCACATTGGCTTCACAAATCAATTTTGATAGAGCTTTTCTATCTAAAAAAAACTCCCCCCTTACAATGAGTCCAACACTCCAATTTATATAAAAAATGAGAAGAGAGAGAGAGGGAAAAATGAAAATCCCGAAATTTTTCCTTCCACCACTTGTAAGAGGAATTAAATAGAGTAAAATGATTGTATATTACTTGCAAAAGGCTCCCCATACTGTCCCAGGTGCTGCAGCAGAGAAAGAATGATGACCATGCCTCTTAATTGCACTCCCAACCACCAAATAAAACACTGTTATGAACCCAGCCACGTTTTCTAAAAAATATTAATAAATATCTCATCAAATATATAATTTCTTAACTACTGTGTGTTGGTATCAGATCCACGATTCTTACGGTACCAATTTTGTACGATTTCGTTGAGAAATTCAAAAGTTATGGCCTCATGAGTGCGGGCAGCTATTTTGGGTCTGGCAGGCGTTTTCTATCATTTGACATGACTAAACATTAACTAACTGGAGCAAATTATGTTTCTGTGGTTTAGAGGACATCGTGCTCATTCCAAAAAGTCCAATTTTATGAAAATTGGAGCTCGGAGTCAAAAGTTATGGCCGTTTGAAGTTCACGGGTCAAACGTTGACTTTTCTTCTTTACCTTCGGTCATTTCGGCTTTTTGCGTCCTGACGTCCCAGCTGTCCCGCAGACCGCCTGGGACAAAAATGTTTGACTTAGCCAATTTTCTTTGAATTTTGGCCCCAAACTTGGTACGACGAACCTCGGTACGACCTGCACTGGTATGATCCGCACCCTTCAGACCTGAAATGCTTTAAAACAGTCCTGCAACCTTATTTTTTGTATTTTTTCTATTTTTCTTACTCGTTGGGATTTCTTCTTGCATGAGAGATTCAGAAAGAAGCCAAGGGGCCCCCCAAAAACATGATTTCGGGCCTTGAATCAATCTACTTGCTCGGGACTAAAGAATTTGATGCATGTTATCAAAATTACCTTGAGGGGTGAATTTTGGATAACACTTCTTCAAGAACAACAACTCTGGAAGCTAAAGTATCAAGCATTAATCTATTTTCCTGGGGTTGGGGCTATCTATTTCCTGATCCCATGAGCCCTTTACCCCTGTCATCTAATCTATGATCACCTATGGGATGATTTGCAAATATTTCTTGACCTTGTGGCTTGTGCTAACCTTGGGAACTTTTTCCAATCCCCTTCTCTGTTCTGGCCATTTTATAGGATATTTTGTTAACAACTCCACCCCAAGTTTTTACAACCTCTTATAGATCCACAGACTTCTCATGATTGATCAACTTGATACCTTCCATCTTAGGAGGCTAACCAACTACTTTTATATTTTTTTTAATCTACAAAGACATGGTGAAGGCTTGCTTCAAAGTTCCTAGGTTTTTGTCCCTTAAATAATAGGCAGCCTACTTATCAAAAGCATCAAAGTATTTTATTAAACAAAAAACATCACCTGTCCTTAGGATTACAGGTAGCCTATTCAGGGTCTTATTGAACAGAGTATTGAAGTCATGAAAAAATTCATTAGGGTTCTTCTTAATATTTTCAAATTAGGAAAAAAGAAACCTGGGATCTGTCTTATCCCCATATTGCAATCTAAAATCATTTTTCATTTATGTCCATGAGTCTATTGAGTTGTCTGGTAAAGATTTATACTAGTCACGTGCATCATCCTCAAGAGTATGAATAAATAGTTTTATATACACATCCTCAAATTCAATCTCAAATTCTTCCATCATATTGACAAAAAAATTTAAATGTTGATCTCCACTGATAACATTATTTCCTTGAAATTTAGGAAGTCTATTTCTAACATCTTTTGGCTCTACATTTGGATATCCAGCCATACTTCTAAAATTTATAGGCCCAAAAGTAGTGACAAGAAATGGAGGTCTAGGTGGGGGCTGGGCCATATTGTTTTGGGGAGGTAATCTTACAGGAGATACAAAATTATGAGGAGTGAGGGGTCTACAGGGCACAAGAATGTAATTCTTAGAATGAATGTTCTCTAAAACCTTTGTTTCTTGGAAGATCCTAGCATCTTTGGAAAACACAGGAACAAAATGAGACACAAACTTTTCAAATACAAATGAAGGCCCCTCTCGAGATGGATAATTTTGATCTACAAAAAGACTACATGATTCAAAAGCACTTGAGGAAGTATGGAAATATTCAATGACAGGATGATCAGTTTCCATAATTAATAACTCTTTTCTTGATTTATGATCTCCAATAACTTTCCAAATTCATCTTCCTTCAGAATTTATCTTGCCCAATTCTGGAAACAACCTTCTAGTAGGGTCTATAATGAAGAAAGATCTTCTTCCTTCTAGCTTTGCAAATATTAGTGATAAATTTCAATTGATAGAGGTTAAGACACTGACATTTCTCAAAAATTAATTCAACACAGAGTCGCCACTAAGGATTTTCACCTTAGTTGTGAAAATTCACTAAAATTAATCTGTCAAATGTCTGTCAACAATAAATTCATTCAAAGCTTCACATATCTGACCTTCCTTTACCCATATTTAACATTGATGATGTAAACTTAGTGCAAAAACAAATAGAAACTGGAGATATTGCAAACAAAACTTGTAACTTACACAAATATTATAGATCTCAACAAAGGATGACATTTGAACAACGTATTTGCACTTTGATCATGTAAGAAACATTACCATGGTTAGTATGTGTACAATTTTTTTCAAATAGTCCCTAGATTTGGTTTCATTCAGATGTTGTTTCCACACAAATGGGTCTCGAAGTTCAAATAATCCCTGGTAACACTAATAAGTCCTTGGAAAAAATGCCATTCTGGTGTTGTTGCCACACAAATACATCCCAGAGTTCAAATAATCCCTAGAAATGCTAATAAGTCACTGACAACGGAACCAAAAAAGGTGTTGTTGTCACAAAAATAGGTCCTAGAGTTCAAATAATCCCCGACAAAGCTAATAATTCCCCTTTGCAAGCTGAGAAACATCACATATTTAAAAAGAAGCCTAGAAATAGATAAATCATCATGTATGTCATTTTATAGCTAGGGAGGTGATTCAACTGGCTCTTTGTCACTCAGATGTTGGAGAAATGGATAGCACCTTCATAAGTATTTTATCTATCCTCACTACTTTAGGTTGTGCATTTAAACTAGGGTGAGAGGACCCATTTTGTAACCTTTTTTGGTGAAGGAGAATGAATATATCCTTCTTTGTACAAATTTGAAAGGAAAATTTGAGAAATATGATCAATGCATAAAAAATTTACTCTCACGAGTTGTCACTTCTAAAGAATGGTGATATTTTCTAAACAAGGTTAAGGTTACTAAAGACATTATGGAATCCTTATTGCTTTTGCATATTTTGGCAGTAGAATTTATTCATTTTTGGACATACAGGGAAAACATGCATAGTTCAGGTAGGATTCATTATTTTTGAATAATATTTGGTGGGAGATTAAGCAGGATAAACTTGATTTTTCAAGATCTTTGAGAACCTTCACAACAATTGGAAAACAAAATGATAGAATGGTTCAGAATAGCTAACATATTCCTTCAACCAGAAGGTGTGCATCAATGTAGGCCCAGATTTGCACGGTTTCTCACAATATCTAAGAATTTAACATGAAGGCTCGAGATAAAGACTTAATTAAACATTAAAGACCCCTGGTTCCTCATGCCTAAAATACACTCAAAGGCTTACAGACAATATTTTTCAACAAAATGACACTAAAGTGATTTTAAATTTTTTATCTTGTTACAGGATGAAGGATCTTCTTGTAATGAAATTTCAAATGCCACTAAACTATCATATCGACAGTATCCTGTGTGATTCTGAGGGATTTTAACACAAGATTACAATAGGAACAAGAAATACTATTTGCAGACATTTTGAAATAAAGTAAACACAAATTTTCCCAAGATTAACACAGATTATTTCGAAGTTGATTAGATTCATCAGTAGGGGAAGGTTTCTTGAAAAATCTTAGAGCTTTTCAATGGCTGTACATTTGCAACCAACTTGACATGATCAAATCTAAAACGTAAGAGATTAACAGGTTTCTCAGATGGTCTCTCAGGAAGATGGGATTTCTCAAAATTTCTCGTAAAAATACAACCCCCTACCATTTGCATGACTAAATCATGCTTGTTATAACACTCAATTTACATCCAAGCTTTCCCCCCAAGAAAATAATATTCAAGTAATCTTTGTTTGTTACATGTTTGATCATGATTTCTAGAAAATGACATATAACAAGTTTGCAAAAAAGTTGCCAGTTATTCAAAAAGGTGAATCATTGCAAATATCTCCATTAGTGTTTTTACTAGGTCACCCAGTCATCTCCTCTAGAAACACGGTTTTCATCCTTTACGCCAGCAACCTCCATCATTTCATCCTTTTCCCATTCTTTCCTATGCAACTTTTCTCTACATCCAGCATCTCTGGTAATTCATGTTTTTGCAAGTGTCTAAACAATTCCAACTTCAA
Organism: Taxus chinensis; assembly: GCA_019776745.2. NCBI lineage: Eukaryota > Viridiplantae > Streptophyta > Pinopsida > Cupressales > Taxaceae > Taxus > Taxus chinensis. Next base: position 794,973,242 of record CM034148.1, on the reverse strand, counting down.
AATATCAACCTTTACATTCCTTGGACTCAAAAATTAAGCTCTAAGTCCATTCAATTGCACTTTACAGACAAAAATGACAAGAAATTTCATGAAAAAATGATGAAAAACAATGCGTATTCACATCTCCTGGAATCTTGGAGCAATAATGGTGGCAAAATCAGATGCAATGCATAGAAACCATTAATTTTGCCCATTCTCAACTTTAGATTAGAGCCATCCACGTGGAAAAATATGATTTGAAGTGGGCCTAGGGTTGCCTTTTGTATTTTATGACTTTTGGAGAAAATGTACAATTTTAACATTTTGCCCCGCCCCTCCGCCTTTAAAAATTGGGCTTGACTCATGCCTTAACTTGGCCTTTGATGGAGTCACGACTCATTTATGTAATTTTACCCTTTTTAATGAAAAGGAAAAATATCCAATTTTCCTCTGCCAACCCACCTTCCTGATTTTATCTTTTTATGTGGGCCCTAGCAGAATTGCGGGTCAATTTTTTAGCTTGTCTCCTTTTTTAAAAAAGGAAAAAAAAAACTTCAAAACGCCCCAGCAACCTGCCTCTCCACTTCTAACTTTTGATGAATGGCCACGTGTCCATCTTCGGGGTCAAATTAAGACTTTTTCCCTGCAGGGTTGTGGATCAATTTATCACTTTGCTCCCTGTTATCCAAAATTCACCCCTCAAGGTAATTTTGATATCATGCATCAAATTCTTCAGTCCTAAGCAAGTAGATTGATTCAAGGCCTGAAATCGTGTTTTTTGGGGACCCCTCAGCTTCTCTCTAACTCTCTAATCCAAGAAGAAATCCCAACAAGTTAAAAAAATAGAAAAAATGCAAAAAATAAGGTTGCAGAACTGTTTTAAAGCATTTCGGGTTTGAAGGGTGCGGATCGTACCAGTGCGGGTTGTACCGAGGTTTGTTGTACCAAGTTTGGGGCTGAAATACAAAGAAAATCAGCTAAGTCAGAATTTTTTGTCCCAGGTAGTCCACGGGACAGTTGGGACGTTGGGACGTGAAGTATGCGAAAAGCCGAGGCGGCCGATGCAAGGAAAATCGTGAATTTTTTTTGTTTTGCGCGGTTTGGGACAACCGGGACAAAAGTACGCGTGGGACGCGAATTGGCCGATTTGCCAAAAGATGGTCCATTTCAGGAAGTTTGGAAATTTTTGTCCCAGTAAGTCCACAGGACATCCGGGACAAAAGTACGCATAGGACGCGAAAAGCTGAAACGGCCGAAGGCAAAGAAGAAAAGTCAAAGTTTGACCCGTGAACTTCAAACGGTCATAACTTTTGACTACGAGCTCCGATTTTCACAAAATTGGACTTTATGGAACAAGCACGATGTCCTCTATGCAAAAAAAACATATTAATCTCTAGTTAGTTAATTATAATTCCCGTAAAATGACAGAAAACGCTTGCTAGACCCATTCCGTAAAATGACAGAAAACGCTTGCCAGACCCAAAATTGCTACCTGCACTCAGGAGGCCATAACTTTTGAATTTCTCAACAAAATCATACAAAATTGGCACCGTTGGTATCGTGGCTTTGATCCCGACACAAAAAAATCAATAAATTCAAGATTTGATGAGAGATTGATTGATATTTTTTAGAAAACGTGGCTGGGTTCATAACAGTGTTTTATTTGGTGGTTAGGAAAGCAATTAAGAGGCACGGTCATCATTCTTTCTCTGCTGCAGCACCTGGGACAATATGGGGATACTTTTGCAAGTAATATACAATCATTTTACTCTATTTAATGCCTCTTACAAGTGGTGGAAGGACAGATTTCAAGATTTTCATTTTTCCCTCTCTCTCTCTTCTCATTTTTTCTATAAATTGGAGTGTTGGGCTCATTGTAAGGGGGGAGTTTTTTTTAGATAGCAAAGCTCTATCAAAATTTATTTGTGAAGCCAATGTGTTGCAGGCCCTTGTAGTGGACTCCTTGCATGGTGATCCAGGCCCTTATCTTATAATAGATTGAACTGTGCATATCATGAAGCAATAAAATATAAGTTTGTGTATGTATCTTCCCCTGCTGTGTTTTCTTGCATTCTTCTTGCCCCTTCAACCTTGATTACAAGAATATTGTGTCTATTATTATGTTCTTTTAGGGATCCATTATCATTGTGTATGTTTGAAATATTGTTGTGAATGCATTTTGCTAGATTGTGGGGAACTGTCATCACTCCCTCTAGTGTGCATTTTGCTTCTTTATCTCACGCATTAGAAGGATACTCTCACACACCCTACTCTTCTTGTGTATCACCATTTTAGTGTAGGCTTTCATTTTATGCATTCTCTCTCTCCTTGGTTCCTTTGAAAACTAGATTAGAATAGTTAGCTTACCCTACATTAGAGTAGGTTGTGGCAGGTAGTTTAGGAGCAAGAACCAGCTTTCTCTGGAGGTCTATCTCAAGTAACAAGTCCCACAACTTATAGATAGTACCCATGTTATCCAATCACACCGTGAGTTCAAGTTTATGCACTCGTATTAACACAGAGGTGATGTGATTTGGTGATAATAGTTCTGGCATGCCTGGTGGGAGCTTAGAGATCTTCACTTTCATTGTAACAAGATCGATGTGCACTTGTTGTAAGTTTCAGCTTTGAAGAAGGTTTAAAATCGCACATTTGGTGACTCCAAAAGACGCTTAATCCGCTGGTTTCAGTAGCCCAAGCCTAGTAGATTTATGAGAAGAATACAAACCAGGTCGAGAACTAGGGAGGAAGGATTGTTTGTTTATCTACACCTATCTCTAGGAAGAGAAAGAAGGGGAAGAAGATCTCAAAGATCTCCATCTCCACCTTATAGAACCTTGTCAACACCTCCACCTGGTAGGCCTTTTATCTAATCAACAAGAGTTCTTCGACCAATCAGGATGGCACAACCAAATCCATATGTCAACTTCACTTGCAGTAACCCACTTTCTCTCAGTGCACAAAATCCAATCCTAGTTGCAGCATTGAAGAACATCCCATACTTTACAAGAGAAAATTAGACCACTCCTGGTGATTATGTTAAGGACATTGCTAATATTTGTGCAATCCATGAGATTAATGAGATGCAAGTTGTTTTCAAACTACTGGCATCTTCATTCAAAGGGAAGGCTTTGCAATGGTTCAGGAGTCTTGCCTCAGGTTCTATCCAAAATTGGAACCAACTATGTATAGCCCTCCACGAGCAGTTTGGAGAGAAGGGAGATAATTTGTCCCTTTTGGAACAACTAACAACCATCAAGAGAGCTCCCAATGAGTAGTTGACTGAATTCAACTTCAGATTTCAAAGGACTTGGGAGAGGATTCCAGTGGTAGTAAGGCCAGCAGTAGAAGGTGCTTTTCTGTATTACCTTAAAGCTTTAAATTCTGATATTTCTATGTTGATTCAATCCATGGGAGGCACAACTATCCCTGTTGCTTATAGAATTGCCATTAGAGATGAAAATTATTTGATTCAAGCTGGAAAGCTAGCTCCTAGGCCTCCAATGCCATTATATCCAAGTTTAGAAATCCCAAGTACTAATCAAGCGCCTATTTTAGCTCCTATTCCCACTCCTAGAAATCAGAATTCAAGTGAAGCTTCTACTTCATCTTCTAGTGCCTCAAAAAAACTTCAAGAAGTCATGAAGCAATTGCAAAATTTCGGTAATGAGCTGGTTACACTCAAGAGGCAAGAAGACCAAAGTTTTAGACCTTCTTATTAGCCTCAAGCTCAACCTAACAGGCAGCCATATCAGCCTCAAAGACCACCCAATCCAGCTGCAAATCAAAATCAAGCAAGGCCTCCTGCCAACAGACCATTTCAGCCCTATAATCCCAATGTTGCATCCACATCTAGAGCTTTGGTACCAGTGTAAAATAACATGGCCAAGGAATATGATTGGTGTTTCCTTTGTAGTCAACCACATAACCAATCAATGTGCTTTAACGGTGCATTAAATCAGGCTCTGATGGTACAAACCGTTCGTGGGTCGCAAGATTCCAGCCATGAAGAAGATCAACAGCAAGAAGCACCTCAGCAAGGAACATCTCCGAATGAAACTACTCTTGTCAATTGGCAGGCTGAAGATTTCTGTGGTATGAATCAAATACCCTCTCAAAGTGTTACAGCCAACACAAGGTCAAAAAGGAGAAATTTGGGTGAAAGTCAGCCATTGGCTCCAAGTAATCCGCAACCTTCTACCACTCCACAAGTTTTTGGAAAACAAAATGTAGTTCCAAACATGCAAGGAGCACCCAAACCAGCTCCTAAACCAACTCAGATGTCAGCTGCTTCTGCCCATGTTGAAGGAATGAGTGCGCAAGCTAAAGGATAGTAGAGGGATGCTTCATCCCCATTCAACATCATTGATCAGATGATGAAGACAAATGTAAAATTATCAATGTGGGAATCATATTCGGCTCCAGTTAGTTAATGCTCATTCCCGGCAAATGACAGAAAACGCCTGCTAGACCCAAAATAGCTACCCGCACTCAGAAGGCCATAAATTTTGCATTTCTCAACGAAATCACACAAAATTGGTACCGTTGGAATTGTGGCTCCGAGCCTGACACAAAAAAATTAAGAAATTTAGGATTTGATGAGACATCAAAGGGGATTTTTTATAAAACGTGGCCGGGTTCATAACAGTGTTTTATTTGGTGGTTGGGAGTGCAATTAAGAGGCATGGTCATCATTCTTTCTCTGCTGCAGCACCTGGGACAGTATGGGGAGAATTTTACAAGTAATATAAAATCATTTTAATCCATTTAATGCCTCTTAGAAGTGGTGGAAGGATAGATTTCAGGATTTTCATTTTTTCCTCTCTCTCTCTTCTCATTTTTTCTATAAATTGGAGTGTTGGGCTCATTGTAAGGGGGGAGTTTTCAGATAGCAAAGCTCTGTCAAAATTTCTTTGTGAAGCCAATGTGCTGCAGGCCCTTGTAGTGGACTCATTGCATGGCGATCCAGGCCCTTATCTTATAATAGATTGAACTGTGCATATCATGAAGCAATAAAATATAAGTTTGTGGATGTATCTTCCCCTGCTATGTTTTCTTACATTCTTCTTGCCCCTTCAACCTTGATTACAAGAATATTGTGTCTATTATTATGTTCTTGTAGGGATCCACTATCATTGTGTGTGTTTGAAATTTTGTTGTAAAAATACATTTTTGCTAGATCGTCGGGAACTGTCATCACTCCCTCTAGTGTGCATTTTGCTTATTTATCTCACACATTGGAAGGATACTCTCACACACCCTCCTTTTCTAGTGTATCAACACTTTAGTGTATGCTTTCATTCTATGCACTCTCTCTCCTTGGTTCCTTGGAAAACTAGATTATGACAGTTAGCTTACCCTGCATTAGAGTAGATTGTGGCAGGTAGTTAAGGAGCAAGAACCATCTTTCTCTGGAGGTCTATCTCAAGTAACAAGTCCCAAAAATTGGAGATAGTACCCATGTTATCCAATCACATCGTGAGTTCAAGAATATGCACTCATCACAACACGGGGGTGCTGTGATTCGGTGATAACACTCCCTTTTACAAAAGGAAAAAAAAATTCATAATGCCCTGGAAACTCACCTTTTTCTTCTAACTTTTTAAATATGCCACGTGTCCTTCTTCAGTGTCAAAGTAACAATTTTTCCTTGTGGGGTTGCAGATCAATTTATAACTTTTCTCCCTTTTACAAAAGGGAAAAAAACTTCAAAATGACCCAATGACCCACCTTCCACTTCTAACTTTTGAAATATTCCATGTGTCCTTCTTTGGGGTCAAAGTAAGACTTTTTCCTACCTCTTCATATTTTTTGGATAGCCAGTAAGAGACTATTGGGGCCACAGGGCCAATTTGATTTTTTTTACAAATGTGACCAAAGTGGCAAATTTCACGAAAAATACCCACCGAGCCACAACCAATCAAGAATGAACATGTATCTAAAGATGCTGAGATATAATTTGATGGGGAAAACATGCCCATAAAATTGTAAGATGCAAGGGAAATTCACCATTTGTGCCCAAAATTGAATCTTTCTTTAAGAACAAAGAATTTGGAAATGATACAAGTTCCAAATGTGATTCACGACCATGGAGAAGGATCTTTAACAACATACAAATGAAGAAAACCTTTTAGGCATGCATTCAAAGAAATAGAAAATATGACAGAGCCTGTTGATTGAACAATTTCAAGAGCAAATGGGGTAAGATCAAATTGAGAACCAACATTACCAATTTTTCTCAGAAAGTGAAGTTTAACAAATTTATAGCCGAACCTACAAGGTGGAAAAATCAACCATGACTGGGATGCCATGCCCTTACTTTTTGATAGTTCTTGTAATCATTATTTTATTATGTCATGCGAGAAATCCCCTTTTCAATCATTTTCAGGTGGCTCTGTATAGTTGGGTCTGACAAATGATCCTCTTCAACCTTGAGAATACACTTTGAGAAATGCGTTCCCTCTCATGGATGCCTACATTCATCCCTCTCAGAAATGAGTGTCTGTGCATGGACTATCCCACATTACCTATGCTGCGAGTCCACGTTGGCCAAGTGCAAAGAGGAACCAACAGAAGCTTCCACATGTTCATTTGGCGTAAATTCAAAGATGAAGTTTAGAGGCGGGACATCAAACAAGCACATGATCTCCACGTATCCTGGGCCCAAGAAATTTAACTTTTGGCCTTTAAAAAAGTATTAGTATAAAAAAGGAGCCAGTGGAAGCCTCCATGTGTCTCTTTGGTACACTTTTGATATGGTGCCCAAAAGTAGAGACCCTTAATAAGCATGGCCTCACCACATGTCTCAGCCTGGAAAATTTGTTGAAAATGTTTAAGGACTAGCGGAAGGCACCACGTGCCTAGGGTTTGAGAAAGTTTCTTCAGCCATTGAAAATTATAAGTATGGACAAGATGCAGCGGAATCCTCCAAGTGTCCCTTCGGAACTCTTTCAAAAGTAAAGTACAGTGGCAGATCCCCAAATAGGTGCGGGCCCTCCACATGTCCCAGGCCTTAGAAAGTTTCTTGAAAAGTTTAAGTATAGAGAGGATCCAATGGAAGCCTCCACATGTCTCCTTGGCGCAACTGCTAAGGTAGGACCTAGACGTCGATCATCATATGAGTGTTGAACCTCCATGTGGAAAAGTTCTAAGTTGAAGCGGGCCTTAGAGCTTCAAAATTCCTCAGGGACCCACCTCGCACTTATAACTTTTGATGTGGGCCCCAGCAGATTTGTGAGTTATTTCATAACTTTTCTCCCTCGTACAAAGAGGAAAAAAACTTCAAAATGTTCCGTCGACCCAGCTTCCCGCTTGTAACATGAAAAACTACCACATGTCCTTCTTCGGGGTCAAAGTAATACATTTTCTCTGTTGCTTCATATTTTCTAAATAACCAATTAGATGCTATCAAGGCCACGAGGCCAATTTGGTATTTTTTACAAATGCAAGAAAATTTGAAAATTTCACCAAAAAGACTCATCGGGCCACATCCAATTAGAAAGGACCAAATTTCCACAGATATTGGGACAAAAATTGACAGGAAGATAAGGGGAAAAACCTGAGTTTACGCCCAAATTAAAAATTCTTTCTCATGGATAGAGGAATGAAAGACAATATTTGGATTCAATGTGATCCTCGACCAAAGGAAAGGAATGATAAAGAAAACCAAATGAAAGAAAAATCTTTCACGAATCCATATAGGGAGACAAATAAAACTTCAAACCATGCAGACTGAGATGTTTTTGAATGAACATGGAGAGATTAAATTGAGCACAAACATCAGCTCCAACTCATTTATGGGCACTCACTGTGAGTGCCACAAGAACAACATACCATGTGCCAAAAATCCATTGGGAAATAGAGTCAAATAACAAGCTTATAGAACAGAAAGACAATAACCAACTCCCCCAAGATGAACCAAGAAGCAAACAAAAACTAGTCACCATGGACCACAAAAAATCAAAACAAAAAAAACATGAAAGTAGAATGAAACCAAAATACTATAAAATATACAATGGTGTGTGTCTTAATTATGAGAAATCAGTCAAGGAAATGTTTCAAATTCCTATCATTAACCATAAACTCAAGTAATTCCCCATATAAGTCTTTAAGGAAAGAGGTGTGCTCTCCAATCCTAAAGGTCAATAGAATAAGGGCCCATCCATAATGCATCAAACTTTCTATGCTTTCCCTTATCCTCATGTCTGCTATCCCATAGTAGCACCAGATCTCCCACACTAAAATCTCTCAAATTCACCTTTTTATCAAATAGCTTCTTCAATTTCTCCCTAAAATTCATATATCTTTGGTGGGACTCTCTTCTCATCTCATCCAATTTCACAATTTTATTTATACGAGCATCATAGGAATTGACCACTTGGTCCTTTAATTATTGGAAAAAATGGTAAGAAGATAATTACATATGAAGGGAAAGTATGGCTTGAGTTCCATATACCAATTCAAATGGGATTTTTCTATTATGCCTTTTAACAGTGATTCTATCAACCCAAACAACAAATTTCAATTGCTCACCCCCACTTTCATTTGTTTAACTCCAAGTGTTCTCCAAATTATCTTCAACAGATTCTTATTACTTAATTCTACTTGTCCATTTCCTTGGGGATTGTAATTGGAAGCATATGCTAAATTGATCCCATATTCATTACACATGGCTACCAAATGTTTAGCTCGAAAGCTCATAACATTGTCAACAACTATCTTAGTAGGTACTCCAAACCTGGAAAGTTTTATGATTTAAAACACATATGTCCAGTATAAGTGTAAATACACTACTTAATAAATGATAAAGAGTAAACATGTAATTTATGAAATCACATCATCGACATGGAATCCTAATAGAGAAACATGCATAATTTCACACAAATTCAACATGTTTTTGTCATCTGTAATACATATAGATGACATATATCCATGTCTATCATGTGTTCTCATCAATAATAAAATATTCTATATCATCAAGGTGTGTGACTAAACTATGTATCCATCATATATCAATTAGGCCCAAATACCATAGCAATATTTTAGTACCCACAACATCTATTATAATGTATCAACATACTAATCAAAGCTAAATTTTTTCTACGTGCCCAAACCACCATACATTTCCATGAAGAACAAATAGAATAACATAATTTCCAAAATATGTCAAAATCCTTGTTGAATAATAACTACGTGTAAGTAAGTTAGCAAATAACTAAGGCTTTAAAATGTGGGCACTACTTGGTGCCCCCAGTTGAGGCTAAAATCATGGGGCAGTTGCAAAATATTTTGGCATATATGTGGGATTGTGCGAGAAATAAGAAATAAAATATAAAACAAGATGGCCAAAATGTGGGATTAATTAGTACTTTATTCACTTAAAAACCCTCTACAAAGTAGTAAGAAAACAACGCTAAATAATGTCTAATGTGTAATATTATGTTATTACATTTTACCCCCACTTTATGTTAGTGAATGGAAAGCTAGGTAACATAAAGTAGATAGGAAGTGTGTACCTGATATCCATGAAGAGTGTAGAAGAGACATGCCGATGGACTAGACTCTACCATGGAATGAAAAAAATAAAAAGATGGCGGTTCATGGAATTCTAGAGATGAAAAATGCACATAAAAAGAAATGAGAGTGAACCTAGGCAGAAAAAACATGTGTAGCTAATTTAGTGTTTAGTGTAGTTGCATGGTTAGTAAAGGTAATTGTCGTCATGGTGTGTCATTCGTTACACTGTCATCATCATCGTCATTTTTTTTGCCCCCCAATTTGATTGGTTATTTCTCATATGGACGAGACCTGCAAGGAGAAAACAATCAAGAAGGTCAAATATATATGTATGTAAGTGTCAAATATGTTATGAAAAATAAACAAGCATAAATACATAAATTTAAAATAAGATAAATGAAAACATGTAATTGGAATATGTACACCTATTGCATGTCGAGAGAAAGGGTGTAGAAGGGTATCCTGTACGTATATAATTTTTTCGGGTGATCTGACGCTACCCTCACTGAAGAATTATAATGAAGGAAATGCTCTGTGTCCTCTAATATTTAATCACTTATACTGAAATGTATGTGAAAATATATCTGTAGTGTCTTTTTTTTTTTTGGGAAATACAACGCCAACTGGCCAAAGAATTATACATAGGAAATTCTTTTGTGTCCTCCAGCCTTTAACTTCTCCCCAGAAATGATAAGGAAACCTTTTCATGTAAAAGCTGATGTGTATGGAGTTCATAGATTGGGTTGAACTTACTTGCTATATATAAACCAAAAATGTCAAGGGAAGATGGTACATTGTACTGAACTAGTGTAAATATGTTGTGTTAGTTTTACAAAACCCTTAATGATGCCCCCTTCATTAGGGGCACATGCTACGACACTAAAAGGATAATTTGGACCCAAAAGAGGACCTACTATACTCTAGACCTGTATAACTCTTCCCTAGAAGGGAAAAGGGAAAAAACTTGATAGAAACTGAGGTTCACACAAAAGAGGATGGATAGCTGAAATAAGTATTAGTCCAAAAACACATGCATGCAATAAGTGTAAAATACACAAACAATATAAGAATTACCAAACATAGTAGTGCAAAGACATGCAAGAAGACAATTCGACATCACAAAACGGGTTACAAAAATGGGACATCACTCACGAGGTCGGAAGACATGAAAGACCATCATGGAGGTAAGTTAAAAAAATAGTGTGCACATGAGCGAAGGGAAAATTCCGCATACAATGATAAAAAATAACAAGCAAGCATAGGAGAAAACACACAAGTAGTCATGGAAACATGCAATCTTGCAAAATAATTGTTGCACATAGAACATGCATTAGAATGTTAGAGTTATAACCCATATGCCAAAACGTGTATGAGAAATGTATATAAGATTATAAGTACAAAATGAAACAATAACACCTATATGAGAAAAAAGATGAATGTCCCCAATGACCAGTATAGGAAGGGTAGAAAGTGAGAATCCATGCCGTATGTAAGTGATCTATATTTTTGATCACATTGAACAAAGGCATGGGTGCACATGTGTGTATGATAACAAAATCTAAGAAATCAAGCTAAGATATATAGTAAAGTGATCATGTAAAATAATAGTAAATAAGAGTAAATACCCCCCAAAACAATGTAGTATGTTATAGATGGATGGAATAGAATGTATGATGGAATAACAGGAGCAATACACCCCCCAAATATATGAAATTTTATGCAAAGAGGTTCATTTTGTTTTCCCCCCGCAGCATTCTATAAAGAACTGTAAACATGAATATGTCATCAGGTAATAGTCGAGTACTGAAGGTTGTGTCTAGCATGCTACAATGAATGTGTATGTGTAGTGGTAATGTGGTATGACATTTAGAGAGATGTGCCTGAACCTTACATCCGAATTGTATATCATGAATTTTTTTGAATGGATGAGAGATGATTTATCCATAAGTGTATATCATTGTATGATATACAAATTTCTGGTGATTGAGCACCAAGTGCATATATCACTATAAGATGAAATAATGGAGGGTGGTTATTTAACCAAAGGTTTGTGCCACTACAAAATGATGTGAAAGAGGTGGTGATTTATCCTAAAGCGTATACAACTATCATATGTAAAGATAAATATGGGTGATGATGTAGCCTAAAATGTATCTCACTAGGTGCATAAATGTGGGAGGATGAAATGTTGCATGGTGAATGTAAAGAAACATTTAGTTAGTAAACCATCAACATTCGAGTATGGACTGAGGAACTAAATTATGTCATAGGGTAGTGAGCACATCGCATAGAACAATGTAGTGTATGTGAGGAAATTATTACTAGGGTGTGCAATTACATGGTATGAAGAATGCAATGTAGAATATGGAAGTTGGGGTGATAAAAAAAAGGATATTTGGTGATAAAATGTAAAGCTAGTACCATATACTATACAATGCACAATATATGGTGAAATGAAATGTGTAATTCCTAAGTGTGGTGTGTGGGATTTAGTGTAATGGTAATCCCTCAATAGTCAAGTGTGAATCGAAGATCAAGAGTGTGTCATTAGGTAATGAAGATTCTTATGATACATGATGTGATGTTCCTAGAGGAAATGAAAATGAGTGGTAGATATGAAATACGTGATGCAAGACTATGTAGCTAGGTTAAAATAGGATGGGGTGTGTAATTTTTATTCCCCCCAAGTGTATGATTCATCGACGGTAGCTAAGAAATGCCATAAAGGAGATCATCATTGTGATGATAAAAACCTACTAGGGATGCATCAAAAACCTAATAAGTGATAAAATGCGAGTGGATCATATAAAGACACATTGCCGTGAAGTTTATAAATGTTTATTGTGTATTCTTCATTTGTAAAAGGAAATTGATCGGAAATCATGAGCATCGCCAACGAAAAATGTTTGGAACATAATTAGGAGTAGAATCATTAGTAGTTTGGATAGGATCAAAAGACATGGTGAACCAGAGCTGATGATTGAAGAGGATCAATGTTACCACCGATATAATTGAGCCAGTACTGTGCCAGTGTTAGAAGAGAGTCACAAGAAGCATGTGTAATAAATATCTATAAAATGAAGGACTCGTAGACCATAAGATTTTGTGATGTGTAATTAACCAAGGTAAAGGTAGGGTGAGTGAAGATGGGGTAAAATTTTGTTAAATGTAACACTAAATTTAGGTAAACTGTTACATGTACAAATAGTATCTAAACAAGTGGAAGTAAAAGGAATGTAGTGCCAAAAGGACCTAGCGATGAAAAAGGTACATGTTAAGGGAGACCGTGGAGTAACCATCATTGGAGAAGAAGATGAAATAGCATCAACATTGTTAAAATATCCTTTATATAATACCATATCATTGGTGGAGGGAGGTGTTTTGAAACAATAATTAGCTAGGATGTTGGATACAAATTTTTCCTCAAAATAAGAATAATCTATGCCTAGAGGAGTAAAATCACGTTGTGCTAAGGATTCATCGGTGAGTTTCTATTACATTGAAATCATTTTCAAATTCGTTGGAAGTGTCTATAAATGCATCATAAATTTGTGTAGCACCATCGAGTAGATTTTTAGGCGATGTTGCTGATAGGAGGGGTAGAAGAAGGTAGTGTATAGTGGAGGTGGAATTGCTAGGAGGGATGAATATAGTAGGTGAAATGACAACCAAAGTTTGGGTAGATATAATAGGGGAAGAAATAGTAGGGGTGGTGGAAGATGAAGCACTAGATTGACCAATGTCGTTGTTGACAATTTATACACTTGTGTAAAAATGGGCAACTCAAAACTTCATTATGATGGATATCATTGGTTAAGTATACCTAAGCTAGGGGAGGTTCTTTCAGACAATATTGTTACTGTTGAATTAATTAATGATTACATGAAATCTGCAGCTATGTGTGCTGTTGCAAAACATAATAGATCACATAGCCTACAATTTCATGCTATCTTCAGCAAAAGAACACAAATCCCCTGTAAGGACAACTGTGTTTCCTTGATGAAGACACCGAATTGCAGAATAGATGAAGTGTTAGTTTTTGAAGCAAAAATCATGACTACAGATTATATAAATCAGAGTTCATTACTGGATGTTACAGGTATTCTTTAATGATCTTTCCTTCATGATTAAGACATTCAATTATATTATTGGGTTGTTTAGTTCATCATACAATCCATATCAGAAAGTAGAAATGCAAAAAGAAATACAAAACTCAATTTCACAATTCAATGTTTTATTCATAAGGAATTTCAAATGTTCCCACACAAGTCATGGGATGTAACTAGAAAGTAAAGTATAACTACTGAAATAAGAGGTACATATGCATGAAAGAGAAAATAAAGGAGTATGAGTGAACCCATCATTTCCTTGGAGGTTTCTCCTATGGTTATGCATCCTCATCTTCAGCTTTGTTCCCTCTCCATCTTCACTGCTGAGAGCACTGTACCTAAAAATAGAAAAGAGAAAACTATCAGTTTATGAGCTTAGGGTACAATCCATATTCTTATACTATCCTAATTTGTGCATATGGATCTCTCTAGCAATAGGAGATATAGATTACATGAAGATCAAACAAGCATATATGATTTTCTCACTCAGAAAGAAGCAGAGAGAAGAAAAGAAAAACCATGGACATAAGAGAGGCCAAAAATCCTAAATATTTTATAACTATTTTCTTAAGTGTGTAGGTACATGTTGTTGAAAAGAAGAAATAAATCATGTCTTATAGTTCTCACTATAGATAAAGATTGCATAGTTCAAATACTTCTATCCTATGGTACATGAAGCAAATATAAGTTTTAAGTACATGCCGGTATGAAGGGAGAATGCAACTCAAAGTTTGGTAGCTTTTCTAGAAATAGAATAAGTTACAGTACTGAACAGAGAAGAGACTTTCAAATAGAAGTACATGTTTGAGAATACAACTCAAAGGTGAAGCAAAACAATCAGAATTTGAAGGCTGAAGTTAACTAGAAAAGGAAGATTACAGCTAAAACAAAATGAGAAAGAGGTCTGAGAAAAATTTGACAGGGCTTCGCCATGAAAAGTGGACATTTACAACTTTCCATCATGTTGTTTTTAACTAATACATGCTCTAAAAGATGCATGAAAATCAAATAAGTGATACAAAAAGATGAAAAGCATGCCATGATCAAGATAATAGTTATTATGTTTTAGTTTCCAACAACAGATGAACTTCAACAAAGAAGTGATACATTCTATATTTTGAATCAAGAAAGTACATCTATTACAACTGAAACAGAGATAAAAGTTGGAAATATGGGAAAATTTTGACAGGGCTTTGCCATGTAAAATGGACATTTTAAATTTTCCAGCATGCATACTAAAGGTGTAATGAAGCTCAAATACAGTATTTAAGCTGAAAGGAAATGAAACTACAACATATCAACAAAAATTCAATGTTCAAGCTATGTCCTTTCCAATCTCTCAAATAAAAGTGAATGATTAACTTCTACAGTTTTCAGTTTTCAAAATCAAATTTTCAAGTCATTTTACAACTGATAATGAAGAAGGATACTCAGAATAGAGTTACAGGATGGCAAAACAGTGAGGAATCAAGGAAATCAAGCTCATAAATTTTTTAAAGTACAACCAACCTTAAGTATTATTTTTAGAAATAAAGCATCAATTATACATACTACTATAGTATAGCTCCAAAGCCAAATTCAGATGCATGATTTTACAGTGTCCTTGATATAGTGAACTTTTTAGTTGAGGAAGAAGGAGAAAATAGAAATGAAAGTGAAGGAAACTATCAAGTGTAACCACTCTTCCAGTTCTGAAGGATAAGTAAAGGAAAGTTTTACATTAGAACAAAGCTCCAGAATAGAGGAATTGCAAAATGATATCTATTAGTTACTCAAAGAAAACATGAGGTTGCAGAACTACAAGAAGATAACATGCAAATTGGAACTCCTAGCTATGAGAAAAATAGTGAAAATGAAATATGTAAAGTCCAGTTTAGCTTAAGAGGATGAACCTGGAAATGAGAAATTGCAGAAATAGAAAACTGGAGATCCACATCTCTTCATTTCAGAACATTAGAAGTCAGTTCCAAGCATTGAAAATAAGTAGAGATCACAAATCTTGAACACAAGATTCAAACTCAGTTATTACATGGCCAAATAGAAGGAAGTACAAAGCTCTAAAAGAAACTATGTGAAGTGGTTTTCAACCCAGGTCATCCAAGTTAACCTTTTGAAATTGAAATTTGAGATCATACAGGAGTTCCAAAATTTCAAAATGAGCACAAGGTTTGAGCAAGAGCTTACTAGGTTGGGGTCGAGGTGAGAAAACCACCAGTGATGATCAGATCAGGACTAAAATGAAGGACCCAGAATGGGTTTTGGCTCAGAGACCAAGGTTGTCTCAGAAATCACATAGAAAATGAAATAAAAGAAATGATCATCAGTTTTTTAAAGCCAAAATAGTAGTGATAAATCAACAATGATACTTAGGAGGTCCAAGAATTACTTTACCTCATCAAATAGTGTGATAGTTACACAGTCCCAAGCTCGAAGGACTTCAATGATGGCAGCCAAGAAAGAGGAAAGAGACCTTTTTTGAGAAAAATACTGAGCTTGAAGATGAATACAACTGGTGGAAAACCGACTGAATCTTGCTTAGAAAGTTTGAACAGAGAAAAAGACAAAAGATACATGCATAGTGGCTTCACAAATCCATTTAACTGAGCTTCGAACCCACAAAATGGTTGACCACCTCAAGGAGAACCAAGAAGGTAGCTCACATAACTTCCAAGAAAGGTTCTAACAGAGAGATCACAATGAAGAAAGAAACTCAGATCACATAAACTCTTCTATAGAGACAAAACAAAAAATAAATTTAGAGCTCAAAACAATTAAAATGGAAACCATTAAACCTATAGAGAGTTCAAGAACTGATAGAGAAATGATCACAGAAATATGAAGAAATTGATACCTACATGATCCTCGACATAGCTCAAAAGAAGTAAGAGACTCAAACACCAAAGAATAACATAGTCCTAAGTTCCAAGAGATCAATCACGGTGGTGGACCCACAACCATTTTTCTCATAAAAATTCGAATAGAGTAGAAATGAAAATGATACAGATTCACTCGAACTTAGATAACCATTTATGCAGAGGGTCCGAGCTCAAAGAGTTCACAACAATGGCGTCAATAAAAAAAATTTAGGGCCTTCACCCGCAGACTAAAAATCCAAATGAAATGATCATTAGGGTCGAGTTACCCTTTACCATGCAAACTTGAGAGGCGAGTCAATAGAACTCAACCATGATTGAAGCATCAATGATCAGAAATCAAACCATGCCAGATCAATGCCTCTAGATTGATCCCAAATTCCAAGCAAACCACCTAGGTTCCATATACCACTGACCACATTCAATGCAAGCCAAGAAACCCTAACCACAGGTCAAGAATTGATGGCACCAGATCAAATAGTACAGAGATCAAAGACCTGAGATTGATTACAAATTTCAAAGATCAAACTCAACCCGAGTTAATATGCCACCGAAAAAGTGTATGGAAGGGTGAGTCATCATCATAAGGGGGCCATCCCCATGATTAAAATAAATTATTTCATCTGATATGTCAAAAGGATCCCAACTATAGTCCAAGCACCATGATTAAAAATTGAACAAACAATGTTCATGCAACATCTCCCAAAAGGGAAGTATGGTCTTATTCTAATCAAATGCAAAAGTGTATGACAAACTATATAATACAATGATAACCAAAAGGTGGCATACCTTATAATATGCCATGTGCTATACAAAGGTGGCCGAATGTAATATGGTGACCCTTTTACAAAGTTGCCCCCTTGTCATGTGTTTAAAACCATAGTAATTTTCTAAATCCACAAGAGTGGCCAGACCAATGAAGACAGAACTAATGGTGAAAAACAAAGGTGATCCCAATCAAGAAAGATATTTAGATGGATTATTTTTGCAAGTATTGAAAAAAATGTAATTGATTTTTCTCACTCACAGGGATATGATTTTTTGCATGCCTCCACAAAAGGACAAAATTCATGCACTAGGAGAAGACTTGCTCATCAAGCAAGATTTATTATTAGCAAATTATTCACCCATGCTTTTCTTAAAAAATAAAAATAGAACAGTCAACTTCAGTTTAACTGTTATTTAATCAAAGGCTATTAATGCCTCCTTGTACTAGTTTGATTTATTTTATTCCTTTATTTATTATTAAATAAAGGATAAAAATAGGATGCATGGGCGAGTACAGCCTCAATCTATTTTTAGGAAGGGTGGGTGAATCAATTTTCCTATATATTGTGCATGACGTGGCAAAGCACAAGGGAGGAATTTTCAGATATAGGAGTTGCTGAAGCAATTTTCTTGCCAGATTTTCCCTTTGAATGTGAAGTATTTTCTGCCTTTCCAATTATTTCCAGTCTTGTGTATTTTTCCATTAATCTTGTGAATGTTGAATTCCCTGATTAATCATTTTAACCTATTGTAAATTAAGTAATTTCTACATGTTATTAATGTCTATGTGTAACTTAGCAGTATTGTTGTGATTCTATCCCTCAATACATCAAAGTGTTTACCCTTAATTATCTTCAAAAATTTGTTGGCCTGTGCATCAGAAATTCATTGCATATCAATTGTGCATGTACTCAGTCAAAGACCCCATATAATTATGGTGTATCGCCTTAGTTTTAATTCATTTTATAGTCATCTTTTACCCTCAAACACCTAGAAAATTAGTTTAGGATACATCAATAAGGAACCAACCTTAATACTAGAGACTTACCCTCAAAATAGGTATACCCATAGACCTAAGGTGTTTCCATTGTATCTACGAAAGAGAGATATAAAATTTACAAGCTTAGAACACTTGGAACCATCTATCTACAAGGTTAAATTTCGAGAGATAACAATTGTTTGGCATGCCTGATGGGACAAACGAATCATATCTTCATGCAAACTATAAATATTCGCACCAGATATACATCAGATTTACAACAGATAAAATTTACTTTCGGGACATGAAGCTGTAGTAATTTATTCTAAAGATTTAAATATCTATTTGGCAACTCATTACAGATGATTTCATACTAGTATTGCATCATGTTCCATGCCTAAAGTAACTATAAGATCATTGGTAAGAGGAATTCCTTCTAAGTTTATTTATTTACCTTTGAATTTTGTAAGAAGGAGAAAAGTTGGTAATACTTTACCTTATAATAGGCTTGGTTTTGATAATCCTCCTCCTAATATTCCTCCACCACGTATCAATTTCTCTATTCAGTTCCCAGTCTTTGAAATGACTATTCAATCACCTAGCAATTTTGTGACATTTACTAATGGCATCCCATTAGTAATCCCATTTTACCATGAAATACCTAATGCTACTAAGAAATTTTTTTCATCATTCACTGGCGAAAATCAAGTTACACCTACAGAGCACATTGAATATGTTGCAGCCTTATGTGTAGTTCATAATATCACTCATGAGGATATAGCTTTGAGAATTTTAGTTGCATCTCTTAAAGGAAAAACCTTGCAATGGTATAGAAATCTAGAGATTGGATGCATAAGAACATGAGATGACTTAAGTGATTAATTTCTGAAACAATTTTCAAGATAATTCAGATCATTTATCTCTCATAGAACAATCTTTCTACCATTAAAAGAGATCCCAATGAATTTATGTCTAGTTTAAACATCCATTTTGCCAGAACTTGGGAAAGAATTCTAGGAAGTGTCAAGCCTCAAGCTAATCACGCTTTTCTTTATTATCTTAGGGCATTAAACAGTGATATTTAAACTATGATTTAGTCTATGGGAGGAGAGACTCATCCCAGCAACCTATGATATCACCATCCGAGCTGAAAATAGTCTTATTCAAGCTGGAAAATCAGCACTAAGGCCTTTAATGTTTTTTTCCTGGCAAATTTAGCACCTATTCCTTAGCATATCACAAGGATATAACCTATTGTTCCACCCCCATCAGATGATAGTATTTAAATCTTTACAAATAACGGGGAACAAGATGACTTCAATTTAGAATAGGCTTGCATTACCTAATAGACCTTATTAGGCTCCTTATTAGCAAAATCCGTTAAACTAGCAAAATAGGCAGCCTTACCAATAGAATCAAAATTATAGGCAACCTTATCAACAAAGGAAATTTGACCCAAAGGCTCCTAGTTCATCTAATACTTTGGTCCTGGTTAATATGGCTACAGAAGAGTGGTAGCAAGTTTCCCAAATAATTTTCTGAACATAAGTCTTTTTGCATAACCTCAATTTGACGACATTTTTCATGCCTCAAATGGAGGGTGGGACAGCAAGATACTTAGGTTCGTAAGGCATATAAACAAAAACTTAGTCAATTTCAGTGAGGATGATTTCATTTCAGTTACTACTACGGCTCAGGAAAAGGCTGCAAAGAGAAAAAAACAATAGATTAGGTCTGTTCTAACCCACTATCACTGATAAAACAGAAACTATAATTGCAAAACCAACTAACAGTGTTGTTATTACTAAAAAATAGTAAGTTTTTTAGCTAGTAAAGAGCAGAAAAAATAGCTACAACCTTATCTAATAAGGTTATTTATACATTAGATATCAAAACCAATTGAAGCAAAATCAGTTTTCGCCAAAGCCTATGCTAAAACAGTAGAATCTGTCTCTAAAAATATTTCTTCTTTTAACATTATTTATGTAATGAAAAATCATAATGTTAACATATTAATGTCGAATGCTCTAAGTATTCCTGGAAAACAAGATTTACTTTCTCATGAACTATGCTAAGCTACAGATTTCTTCTAAAACAACAGAAAAAGAAGTTCAAAAAATAGATATGGTCCTTGGAGACAGTAGATGAAGAGCTGCATTAAAGAAGTTATATGGATGGTTCAAAAAGTCTTTAAATGTATCATGACATCAAAAATCGACCACCATTCTATTTGTCACTAATTATTGGAGAATAGTATTGTTCAGAACTGTATGGTATGGACAACGGATGTAAGCAGAACGGTTATGCTAAAAACAATTAAAGAAAAATTGTGTATGTAGTATGAACCTACAAAAAAGAATTTTCTACAACTGGATGGAACTGCAACTAATACCAGTTGGTGTTATCTATAAATTTAGAGGTAACCTTGCATGCTTGCCCAAATGTTTCCATTTTGCAAGATGTTACCGTTGTGGATTTACCTCCTTACTTTGCTATATGCTTATCAAGAGATTTCATAGAAAAGATAGGAGGCTATCTCTCTTCAGATTGGTCCTTCTTGTTTTTCACTACACATTATGGAACCAAGGTTACCATTAATTTAGAACCGTTGGCCAGATTTCACATCGAGCCTCATGCTTCTAATGCATTAGCTAATTGTTTAGCCTTAGACCAGTCTGATTTTGATAATACATCTCATGTTTCAGCATTAAATGGTGTTTCTAGCCTTTTTATGGATGAAAATACACATGAAGAACATGATCATGATCCTTTGAAATAAGTTAAAGAACATTTGTTTAGTGCATATTGTTTGCATGAAGAAAACACACCAATTCCCTTGCTGTCCAAAACAGAAAATACAACAGAAGGTATTTGGAAGCTTCATTTTGATGGAGCTAAGAATAAGAAAGGACAAGGAGCAGGTTTGATGCTCACTTCCCCAAGAAATGAAAGGTATTTCTCAGATTTGAGTCTCTAATATTTATGCACTTGTAATGTAGCTGAATACGAAACATTAATTGATGGCTTACTTTGGGCCAGAAAGAGAGGCATCATCATGCTATAGATTTTTTGTGATTTTGAGTTGGTTATTAATCAAGTAAGGAAATTTAGTGTTTGTAATAATCCATTAATGAAGTCTTATAGACATAGATTTTTAGACTTAATGGAAGATTTTGAAGCTATTAATATACAGTCCATTCCTAGAACAGAAAATAAGCATGCAAATAGACTTGCAGCAATTGGTGCTAGTTTTGAAGTGCTAGAATAGATTAAAATGAATGGGATTCAGCCTCATATTAAGCTAATTGTCATGCCTTCTATACCTGATAATGACTTGAATTGGTAGGTTTTTGAAAATGATGATCAAATCTACAGGTTTTTGCAGCAAGAAGTTGAATTTTCTACAGTAAATCAGGATAAATTACATCACTTATTTGGTGACTAGATTGTTCAATTAAAGATAAATAAGCTACCTCGAGGTTTGGTCACATTATAAGACATTTTCAGCACTGATGATCAGTTAAGGAAAGACAAAACTAAGATGTCAAGACATGCTGATAACTATGAAGAGATTTTAGTTGATGAAGGGAAAAATTTGTTTCTCGGAAAGGTATGTTCCTTGGTTGAAAAGCATTCATTTATTAATCTTTGCAAAGAATTTAAAGATGTTTTCACTTGGAAATACCAAGACCATAAAGGGTTTGATCCCATTTTGGCACAATATACTGTTGAATTACAGCCAAATTCCAAGCCAGTTAGGTAAAAAAAGAAGCATGTAAATCCCAAAATAGAGCCTCTAATGAGGAAAGAATTATCTAAATTGATCGAATAAGGTATTATCTTTCCATTTAAGCATTCAAGTTAGGTATCCAACCTTGTTCCGGTTGGGAAAAAGAATGGAGAAATCATATTATGTGTGGATTTCAAGATCTTAATAAAGCTTCATTAAAAGATCATTACCCACTCCCAAATATGGATCATATTTTAAGAATAATTTCTGGTTCAGATAGACTATCTCCTCTAGATGGTTATAGTGGATACAATCATATTCTAGTTAGAGAAGAAGATAGGTACAAAACAACATTTACCACCAAGTGGGGTACTTATGCTTATAAGAGAATGCCTTTTGGTCTTTCAAATGCTGGTGCAACATTTCAACGTGTAATGTACATTGATTTTTGAAGCTTGTTAAATAAATGCATCCTTGTTTATTTAGATGATGTTACCATATTTTCAAAAAATTCAGATGAGCATCTTATACATCTAAGGCAGACTTTTCAGTTATGTAGACAATTTGGAATATCTTTGAATCCCAAAAAGTCTATATTTTTGGTAAAAAATTACTTAGTCATATTGTTTCTAAGCAATGTTTAATAATTGATCCTTTCATAATCAAAGACATATCACAACTATCATTGCCTCATCATAAGAAGACATTACAGAGTTTTCTTGG
Source organism: Taxus chinensis (assembly GCA_019776745.2). NCBI lineage: Eukaryota > Viridiplantae > Streptophyta > Pinopsida > Cupressales > Taxaceae > Taxus > Taxus chinensis. The sequence goes on along the minus strand of CM034148.1, from coordinate 794,950,565 downwards.
AAAAATCAAAATTTTAAGAAGATTTCTTCCAGATTTTACAGCATTGGTTAAACTAATGAAAACTATAATAAAGAAAGAGAAAAATTTCTCTTAGACCAATGAAGGGAGAGAAGGGTTTGAAGTAATTAAAAAAACCATGTCTTAGGCTCCAACTCTTGCAAATCCAAATTGTGATAAATATTTTACAATGTATGAACTTGCAGGAGTTGAAACAATCTCAACCATATTAACTCGGGTTGATAATGAAAATATTGAGCAGCCAATTGCTTTCTTTAGACAGAGTTTGCATGATTATGAAAAAGGGTACACATTTCTTGAAAAACAAGTACTTTCAGTAGTCAAAGGACTAAAGAATTTTAAGTACATGATTTCAAACAATAAAATTCATGTTCTTGTTTCTCATCCAAGTGTGAAAGATTTCTTGTTAAATAAAGATTTGAAGGAGAAAAGAGCAGGATGGATAACGAAGGTCATGGAGTAATATGTTTATATCTGTGTTGCAAGGACAGTTCAAGGTAAAGGTTTATGTGAGCATCTAATTGCTGATATGGAAAAGCAGAAGGCTCCCGAATCAGAAGATTTAAAACAACATGCTGAAATTAAGTATCAACAATTAGACATCATCGTGCAACCAGAAAATCAGCAATCAAACATCATCATGCAACCAGAAAATCAGCAATCAAACATCATCGTGCAGCTAGAAAATAAGCAATCAAACGTCATGGTGCAGCGAGAAAATCAGCAACCTGAACTTGCTCAAGAAGTTCAGGAATCAAGATGGATGACTGATTTAGTTAACTATCTACAACATAGTATTTATCCGGAAGGTATGAAAAAAAAAAACAAAGGTATTTCAGATTACAAGTTGTACCTTATGTCTTTATTGATGGTGTGTTATTTAAAAATGATAAATGGAATGTTGCTGCTATGTGTTGATTATGATAGAATTCAACAATTATTATCAGAATTGCATGGACCTGCAGGAGGTCATTTTTCAGTATGCACCATAGCTTTAAAAATTATGAAAGATAGTTACTATTGGCCCACCATATTCAAAGACTATGTTGAATCAATCAGAAAGTGTAAGAAATGTGCTTTCTTTATTGGCAAAGAACGTTTAGTTTCACTACCCCTATAGCCTATTTCAGATGATCAACCTTTTATACAGTGGGGACTTGAATTTATTGGCATGATAAACCCACCTTTGTCACAAGAACACTATTGGATTTTGACTGTTACAAACTACTTTACAAGCTGGACTGAAGCAATAGCTTTGAAAGATGCTAATGAAACTTTGATACTATCCTTTTATGAAGGTATAGTTTGTAGATTTGGTGTTCCAATAACTATCATTTAAGATAATGCTTTAAAATTTCTTGGTGCAAAGGTAACATATTGGGCTATCAACCATGGAATTTATTTAAGTTTGTCATCTAATTACTACCCACAAGGTAATGGATTAGCTGAAAGTACTAATAAGAATCTTATAAGGATAATCATAAGAACACTCAAAGATAACCAGAGAGCTTGGCATCTAATGTTGAATTCAACACTTTGGGCTGATAGAGTGACTTCTAAAAGATCAGTTGGTAATTCACCATACAGACTTGTCTATGGAAGAGAAGTAAGAATGCCTATTTCAGTTGAGTTACCCACATTATATTTGTTACATCAAATGGAGCTTCTTGAGAATGAACCGTTACAGTTTTGTTATGCAGAATTAAAGGAGTTACAAGAGCTAAGAGATCAAGCTCATGTAAACATGGAAAATAATCAGAATCAGATGAAAAATAATTTCGATAAGAATGCTAAGTTCAGAATCTTCAATGAAGGAGATATTGTGTTAAAATGGGATGCTGACCCTCCAAAGGCAGGAAGACACGCAAAGTTCAATACAATCTGAAGTGGTCCTTACATGATTTCAGCTTGCAATGAACAAAATGCTTTTCAACTTTCAAGGCTTAATGGAGAGGAACTTTCCATTCCTGTGAATGGTATGTTTCTCAAACACTATTATTGAAAATCCTACAGTGTCTATTTAGAGTAGGATTTCCCTTCAATAAGTGTAGTTCCTGCACATTGCAGTGTTTTTCAATTCAATAAGTGCATTCATGCACATGATCTGGTTTACCAGTTCCTTTCCTAGTTTTAGCTTGTTTTGGAAGGTTTGACCTTCAAAGGTAGATTTTGGTTACATGCTTTAGACTCCATGCCCAATAGACAAGAGCAAGGCACTGGTTTATGAGCTAGCAGACAACTTTCCCTGTAGGATCACCAAAAATTTTGATAATTTTTTTACTTGTGCAAAAATGGGCAACTCGAAACTTCGTTACGATGGATGGCATTGGTGAGGTGAACCTAAGCTAGGGGAGTTTCTTTTTGGCAATATTATTTTTGCTAAATTAATTAATGATTACACTAAATATGCAACTATGTGTTTTGTTACAAAATGTAATAGATCACATAGTCTACAACTTCGTGACTAAATTTAGAAAAAAATACAAATCCCCGAAGGACAACTGTGTTGTCTTGGTGAAGACATTAAATTGCAGAATAGGTAAAGTGTAAATTTTTGGAACAACAATCATAATTGCAGATTGCAGCAATCAAATTTCATTATTGGATGTTACATGTGTTCTTTAATGCTCTTTCCTTCATGATTAAGACATTCAATTATATTATTGGGTTGTTTAGTTGATCATACAATCCATGCAAGAAGCTGAAATGTAGAAAGAAGTATACAACTCAATTTTAGAATTCAATGTTTTATTCATAAGGAATTTCAAATGTTCCCACACAAGCTGTGGGATGTAACTAACAATTAAATTACAACTACTGAAGAAAGAGGTACACATGCATAAAATAGAAAATAGAGGAGTATGAATGAACTCATCATTGCCTTGGGGGTTCTTATTCAATTAAGACATCTCTATCTCAAGATTTGTTCCTTCATCATCTCCATTTCTTAGAGGCAATGTACCTGAAAGGAAGTAAAGAGATAACTATTAGTTACGAGCTTAGGGTTAATCCATATTCCTATACTATTCTAATTCATGCAGATGAATCTCTTAACAATAAGAGATATAAATTACATGAATATAAAAGGCATTACTGATAGAAGTACTTTTTTGTAACAACGTACATGATTTACTCACTTAGAAAGAAGGAGAGAGAGAAGAAAATAAAAAACCATGGATATAAGAGAGGCCAAAAAGCCTAAATATTTTCTAACTATTTTCTCAAGTGTGTAGGTACAGGTTGCAGTCAGGAAGAAATGAATCATGTCTTATAGTCCTCACTGTAGATAAAAATTGTAGATTTCAATGAATTCTATCCATTTCAAAATAAGTCACAAGTACATACTGAAGAGAAGGAAGAATGCAACTCAAAGTTCAACAGCTATTCTAAGAAATGGAAGAAGCTACAATACCGAATAGAGAACAGACTTGCAAATAAAATTTCATACAGAAGATGTTATAAAGGACATGATAACATTTACAGCTCACAATCAAAGCTAAAAGGTCAAAGTAAAGCTGTAAAGAGGCCTTTAAAGGGCTCTTTCAAAATTCAATAAAACAAGGAAAGAACCTTCTCAAAATTTATGAGTGCAAATTCAACAAAAGTAAATGAGGAATCCATGCACTCTTTTTAACTAAGTACAGGTTCTGTCATATTTGTATGAAAGATTCAAATAACTAATGCAGTTAAGATGAAAATCATGCCATGATCAAGATACCAGTTATCTATGTTTAAGTCATTCCAACAACATATCAAACCTCATCAAATAATTTATACATTAGGAAAATGCTTCAAGTTTCAATGCACAAGTGACATGCAATATCACAGCAACAAATAGAGATCATAGAAGAAAATACTGGGAAAATGCCTTAACAGAGTATTTGAGTATCATGTACTAAATGTACATAGAAAATCCTCAAGCCTACATAGTAGAGGATGTTTTGAAGCTTTACAAATACCAGTATTTAAGTTTTAAAGAAATCAACCAGACAAGGCATATCTCCTCAAATTCAATGATCACCTAAATCATTAGAGAATATCAAAAGATCAGAAAAGTGCTTCTAAAGGCTAACAAATGCTATCAAGGTTGCAGGTTTCAGAGAGAAATTTTTCAAGTCATTCAGTTTCAAACTGTTGATCTTGAATTTTATTAATAACATAACTCTAGCCGAGGGCAAGAATCAATTTGTAATCAAGGAAATCAAGCTCATATAATTTAGGAGAATTACATCCAACCTTAAGTATTATTTTCAGAAATTAATCATCATTTAAACATACTGCTATAGTTTAACTCAGAAAAGTCCAACGATCTAGGATGTCAAGAATCAAAAGTAGTTCTTGATACAGTGAAATTTTTAGTTGATGCTAGAAGGAGAAAATCTAGAAGTTAGTGCAAGGCAAAATTAATTTCTTGGGTAGAAGAGTGCTTTTGCAAGTACACAAGGATAGATTCAAGGAAGTGCATATTTACATTAGAAAAGAGCTCCAAAATTGAATGCATATAGTGAAATCATATGATGTCACTAACTCAGGAAACAATACATGAGGATGTAGAACTCATCAAGAAGATAACATGTAAAATGGTCAAATCATAGCTATGAGAAAAATAGTCAAAATGAAATATGTAAAGTCTTAGTTTAGCTTATGAGCAGCATGAACTTCAAATAAATAAAGAGAAATTATAGAAATAAAAAACTAGAAATCCACATCTCTTAACTTTCAGGAAACAATAATGACAGTTGGTTCCAGCATCAACAAATAATCATTGGTCAAATCACAAGGTCCCAATATCACAATGAAATCAGATTTTATCTATTCTGAGAAGCATGTCTTAAATAGAAGGAAGTATAGGTGAACTCTAAAAGAAAATCAAACTGAAGCAGATTCCAACCCAGGTCATCCAAGTTAAACTTTTAGAAATTGACAACTCTTGAGCCATCAAATATAGAGTTCCAAAATTTCAAATTGGGCATCTTTTAGTTCTTAAGAAAAATCTCTACATAAGGATTAATGAAGAAGTAATGAAAATCTAGACAAAGGCATTATTGAGTTTCACATAAGTTCAATAAAGAATCATGATTCAACAATGGGTTCAATGGCTCAGAGAACAAGTTAAATTTTCACTTGTGCTGATCTAGAAAATGAAATTCAAAAGCTTCAGGTTATTTACTCAATTATTTACATCAGTTATCCAGAAGTGATAATTCAATATACATGATCAATTAGGAGGTCCAAAGCTCAAGATGGATTCATCAATACATTCTGATATGTTACACATTCTCAAGCTTGAAGCAGTTTTCTACGATGGCGGCCAAGAAAAGACGATATCGACCTATTTTGAGTAGTGTAATAAATATCTAAAAATCAGAGGAAGAATTCAGTGGGATAAACTGACCGAAATCTTGCTCAACATAAGTTTGAACACAGTGGAAGTAACAATTTACATTCATAGAAGCTGTCTACAAATGCATTTAAGCCGAGCTCACATCTTAAAGGATAATATTGAATAAGTTTCAGATTTGGAAAACCTAGAAGGTAGCCTATATAAATGTTCAAGAAAGGTTATAAGAGCACACGTTAACAACATATGATAATTGACTACAGATCACTTTAAAGTCATATCTAGCAGCAAAGCACAAACTTTTCAGAATCAATTTTCCATAGCTACGAAAGGAGATTTTATCATGGTAGCTATTACAACCCTACAATAGAGTTACCAAAGAATTGAGTAGATACATGATCACACAGATACCAACTAAATACTAGTACCTAAATTTTATCATTAAAGACCTGAAACATAAGTAGAGACTCAAACATAGTAGAATGGCACAGTGTCCCGAGTTCAAAAATGATCAAAAATAGCGGAGACCCCATGAACCCAAGTTTCTGCAAATATCAACTCACATAGCAAATCAAGATAGGATTACGTAGAAACCCTATCGGCACATGAAAACTTATAAGAATCATTCATGATCATTTATTTGAGGATGAGCACATCAGAGTTCAGGGCATAAAATAACAAGTCACACAAAATCTTCATTCAGGGCTTTTCCCACAGAAACCAGAGAAATGCAAGCAAATGAACGGCCTAGAGTCATCATGGTTAACTTAATTTTTACCGTGCATTTTTGATGAAGTAAGTCTACATATATTAACCATGATTGAAGCTTAAATAGTTCATAAATCATATTGAAGACCATGATCAACGCCTTCAGATTGATCCCCAACCTCAAAGATACAGACCATCCAGGATGATTTTATGATGCTTGTGACCATAATCAATGCACAAAAGATCACAAAACCCAACCAAACATTTTCTAAGATATTCAGTATCAGATCCAGGAAAAAGTGAAACAAATGGAGGCATACATATGTAACAACCTGAGATTGATTAGAAATTTCAAAGAAAAATAACCTCGAGTTAAGATGCCACTAACAAAGAGCTATGAGAAACGCAAGAAATTCCTTGCACGATGGCTCGAGATCAACCCCATGATTGCAGTCTTTTAGGCTCCATTTGAATGAGGAAAAAAAAGAATATTTCCCAACTATCATACAAAGAATGGAGGAAGAAGAAAAGAGCATGTTCAAATGTGTGGAAGGAATCATCATGCTGTAGGAGAGAGATAGTATTCTAGACTTATTCTGTTCAAATGTACAAGCTGACGGGCTATTTTTGGAGATATCAATGATAGAGCACACAAAGTTGGTGGACCATATAATATACCATGCGTTATACACATATAGCCAATATTTAATATGGAAGAGCATTATACTAAGTGCACCTTGTGCGTGGGTTTGAGATATTAAATAGGATTATTACTAAATCCAGTCAAGAGTGCGAGAGATCTATTATTGAAGCATTCTTGTATGTGTGACTATTATTGTAAAGGTGATCCCAATCAAGATAGATGTTTCAGATGTGACCTATTTCGGGATTAGGTAAGTAGTGCAAGGAATGTAATTGATTTTTCTCACCCTTAGGGATATGATTTTTTGAATGCCTGTAGCAAAAGGATCAGTAGTCATGATATAGCTGTATGCAGAGTATACATGCATTAGGAGAAGATCTGATGCGCATCATGGACTCGATGTTACTTTTTATTGTAAGAATTATTCACCCATGTATTATTGTGTTTAATATAAAAATGGAATAGTATTGACTTGAGTTTGAAATGTATTTAACCAAAGGCTATTAATTCCTCCTTGTACTAGTTTTCTTTATTTTATTCCTTTATTTATTATTAAATAAAAGATAAAAATATGATGCATGGGCAAGTATAGCCTCAGTCTATTTTAGGGAAGGGTGGGTGAATCAATTTTGTAAATTCTATAATTTCTGCATGATATTAATTTGTATGTGTAACTTAGCAGTATTGTTGTGATTGTATCTCTCAATACATCAAAGTTTTTACCCTTAATTATCATCAAAAAACTATTGGCCTATGCATCAGAAATTATTTCCATATCAATTGTGCATGTACTCATTCACAGAACTCATACAAGTTTGGTCTATCAACTTAGTTTTAATTCATTTTACAGTCATCTTTTACACTCAAACCCCATAAAATCAGTTTAGGATACATCAATAAGGAACCAAAATTGATACTAGAGACTCACCTCAAAATAGGTATACCCACAGACCTGAGGTGTTTCCATTGTATCTACGAAAGAGAGATAAAACTTGCAAGATTAGAACACCTGCATCCATCTCTCTATATGGTGCACTTTCGAGGGATAACAATCGTATTTTTCAAGAATGGCGTATGAAATTCATTACGGAGTTGGATGGGCATGGAAGTAACATGATCGATGAAGTAGTATTTGAATGGTTCAGGGTCAGAGGTAATAGTGTGATCATAGCCATCATAGAGGAACTTGGAACATTGGTGTATAATGGAACGAATGTGTTGACAATTTTTGCAATTGTGCAAAAATGGGAAAATCAAAATTTAGCTACGATGGATAACACTGGTGAAGTATACCTAAGCTAAGGGAGTTTTCTTTCAGATAATATTGTTACTGTTAAATTAATTAATGATTGCATGGAATTTTCAGCTATGTGTGCTGTCACAAAATATAAAAGATCACGTATTCTACAATTCCATGACTATCTTAAGCAAAGAACACAAATCCCCAAAGGACGGTTGTGTTGTCTTGATGAAGACATCCAATTGCAGAATAGATGAAATACTAAGTTTTGGAACATCAAATATAGTTGCATATTCCAAAGAAATCGGAGTTCATGATTGGATGTTAAAGGTATTCTTTAATGTTCTTTCCTTCTTGATTAAGACATTCAATTATATTAGTGATTTTTTTAGTTCATTGTATAATTCATATTAGAAATTATAAATGTAGAAATAAATACGCAACTCAATTTTCACATTTCAATTCTTTATTCGTAAGGAATTTCAAATTTTCCCACACAAGTTGTGGTATGTAACTAGAAAGTAAAGTACAACTACCGAAATAAGAGGTATACATGCATGAAAGAGAAAATAGAGGTGTATGAGTGAACCCATAATTTCCTTGTGTTTTCTTCTTTGGTTGATGTATCTTCATCTTCACTTATTCCCTCTTCATCTTCACCACTGGAAGTATTGTACCTAAAAAGAAGAAAAGAAGAAATTTATCAGTTAAGAGCTCAGGGTTAATCCATATTCCTACATTTTCCTTTTTCGTGCATATGGATCTCTTAACAACATTATATATAGTTTACATACTTTAATATCATATTGCATACATTATCTACTCACTCAGGATGAAGGAGGAAAGAGAAAATAAAACTATGGACATAAGAGAGGCTGAAAAGCCTAAATATTTTCTAACTATTTCCTTAAGTGTGCAAGAACAGGTTGCAATAAAGAAGAAAATAAATCATGTCTTACAGTATTCACTATTAGATAAAGGTTGTAGTCCTACAATGACTTCCATCCTATGGTACATGAAGCATATAATTCATATGTACATGTTCCCGATTGCAAATAAATAAGAAGGAACTTTGATGAAATTTTGATAGGGCTTCGCCATGTGAAATGGAATTAAAAAAAAAATAGCATACATATCAAAGTTGTAAGAAAAGAAAATGTAGTATTAAACAAATTACAGAACCAAGAAGAAATAAATAAGTCTGAATGCCCATATCAAAGGAGGGATACCCAAATCTTGGTTGAAATATATCAAGCCACAAATTGAAAAATACATGTGCAAATACAGATTTTGGGAAAAATAATTCATTCTGGTAGGAAAATTAAAGGTTCATATACAAATTTGTTTCAATACAGCTCAAAGGAATGAATAAAGTTACAGATCTAAGGAGGAAAATGTAGATCCTAGTTTTGATCAAGAAAGACCCATTAATGGGCACTAAAATCAGAGTAAGGATCAAGAACTCACTAGTTAAAATTGAAGAAGAGAAAACCCTCATCAAACTCAGAGAAAAAATGAGAACCCAAAATGAGTTTCAAATCAAAGATCAATGTTTTTCCAGAAATGACATTGAAAATGCAAAGGAAAAGTGAATATCAATATTTTAAAGATGAAATAACAGAGAAAAATAAAAAGGGAAAGGTCAATACTGATCAAAATGAGCAATATATAGTCGGGAGATTACACAAAGAGAAAAACACAAACCCGCTACCATCTTGTTCAAAATAAGGATGATACAAAAAAAAATGAGTCACAAACCTCAACAATGGAAAACCATAGCATCTTCGCAGAGCATCACAGGACACAAATATTTTGAAGAAAAGTTGAGCTCAACAGAAAAAACTATTGATGAAGATAAACCAAGCTTGAAAGATTATCTCCAATGGCCGTCATCTAGGGAAAGATTTTAGAGAGTTCCTTAAGCTTGGATAGAGCTCAAGAATGAAATGTGAAAGACTTAAGGTTTCAAGTTTTTATTCATCAGATCAACAACCATGAAGAAAAAGTCTAGAGATCAATGCTCAGAATTGATCACCAAAATCGTTGCAAACCCCAACTTGACACATGAAAATAGAAGGTCTTTTTGGCAAACTTAGTATCTTTTCATTAAATGAAAAATTCAAATGTTGAGCCCACCTCAAAATTTCAAGGAGGATTGTCAAAGCCTTTTGAGATTTTGAGCTTTATTTACAAAAGGGCGTAAAATCATAAAATGACCCACTGCCCCACTTATTTTAAAGGAAAAAGTCAAATGTTGAGCCCGCATCAAAAGAGTCAAAGCGGAGCATTGAGCCCTTTTTTTGTTTTGAGACATTTTTTCCAAAGGGTGTAAAGTCATAAAATGATCCGCAGCCCTACTTATGTTAAAGGAAAAAGTCAAAGTGGACGAGCGGATCGTTGGAATGTTTTTTACCTTTGAAAATTTTAAGCTTTTTGAAAAGGGAAAAAAGTGATAAAATTTTCCGTGACTCTACCCATGTATTCAATAATTCAAAAGTGGAGTGTTCGGTCAATATGAGATCTTGAGCCCTTTTTAAAAAGGTGAAAAAGTCTTTAAGGCACCCATGACTCTGACCACGCATCAAAGGTTAAAATAGGGGAAGTGAGCCGTTGGGGCATTTTAAAATTTTAAGCCTTTTTTGGAAAAAGCAGCAAAGTATCAAAAGTAAGCCAGAATCTCACTTTGACCAGATTCAGACACGTGTAAGACCCATATTAAAAGCAAATGGGCAAGCCGAATATTCAAAAATGCAATTTCTATCAGAAACACAAAAAGAAGGATTTTCTAGGCCCGGTTTTGGATCAATTTTTTCCTACGTGGATGATCTTTTTGAGGTAATAAAAGACAGAGTTCTTGATATAACCTTCAGTCAAGCTTGAAGTGTACATCAATGGCTGAATTTAGAAAAAAAATCACACATAAAGCTTGAATTTATTAATGGTGGCCACAAGAAATTTTTTGCAGAGCTTCGCTAGCTCGAATGGAGATTACGAATGCTAATACAAAAAATGATTAAATTTGTAATAGTTTTGCACCTTAATTCGAGTCATGAGTGTACCAGATTCAACCATGGTTAGAATGTGCTAATATTATCACTGCAAATGGATAAGGTTGCATGCCTCCACAAAAGAACAGACCAGAATATAAATTTGCATGCACAAAGAAGAAAAATTTCTCATCAAGCAAAATTTATTTTAAGCAAATTTTCACTCATGCTTTTCTAAAAAAATAGAACAGTCGACTGCAGTTGAATAAGTTGTAACGAATGGCTATTAATGCCTCTTTTTATTTGCATGTTTTGATTTTATTCCTTTATTTATTAATAGATGAAGGAAAAAAATAGGATGCATGGGTGAGTATAATTTTAGCCTATTTTAGGAAGGGTGAGAAATATTTTACTATATATTGTGTGCCTTGGCAAAGCACAAGAGGAGTTAGGAGAGGAATTTTTAGATAGAAGAGTGCTGAAGTAATTTCTGCCAATTTTTCCCTCTGAATGTCAATTATTTTCTAACTTTCCAATTATTTTTAGTCTTGTGTATATTTCCATTAATCTTGTCAATGCTAAATTCTCTTATTGATCATCTTACCCTATTTCAAATTTAGTAATTTTTGTGATATTAATGTGCATGTTTAACTTAGCATTATTGTTCTGATACTTTCCCTCGATACACCAAAGAGTTTGTCCTTAATATTCTGTAGAACATTGTTGGCTTGTGCATCAAAAATCCTTTCCATATTAATTTTACATATACTCAATCAAATACCTCATACAAATTTGGTGTATCACCCTAGTTTTAATCCTTTTACAGTCTTCCTTTTACCCTTAGATCCCCAAAAATTAATTAAGGATACAACAATAAGGAATTGGCCTTGATACAAGAGACTCACCTCAAAATAGGTATACCCACAGACCTAAGGTGTTTTCATTGTATCTACAAAAGAGAGAGATCAATTTTTTGCGAGCTTAGAGCACCTACAACCATCTCTCTACAGGGTGCACTTTTGAGAGATAATCATTTTTGGCACGCCCGGTGGGAGAACGAATCAGAAGCATGCTAGTTAAAAATATCTACAACAAATCTACAACATATTGACAACACATAAAAGTTACTTTCAAGACAGAAAATTGTAGTAATTTATTCTTAATATTTAAAGATATATTTGGCCACTCCGTAAAGCTGATTTTAGACTAGTATTGTAGCATGTTCCATGCCTAAAGTGACTACAAAATCATTGGTAAGAGGAATTCCTAATGAGTTTGTTTCTTTACCTTTGAATTCAACAAAAAGGAGAAGATTTGGTAATACTTTACCTTATAATAGGCCAGGTTTTGATAACCCTCCTCCTAATATTCCTTTACCACATATCAATTTCTCTATTGAGATCGCAGTCTTTCAAATGGCTATTCAACCACCTAGGAATTTTGTGACCTTTAATAATGACAACCCATTAGTAATCTCGGTTTACAATGACATCCCTAATACTACCATGCAAAGTCTTCCATCATTCATTGGTGAAAATCAAGCTACACCTATAGAGCACATTAAATATGTTGCAGCCTTATGTGCAGTTCATAATATTATCCGTGAAGATGTGGCTTTGAGACTTTTAGCTGCGTCCTTTAAAGGAAAAACCTTGCAAAGGTATATAAAACTAGAGATTAGAAGCATAAGAACTTGGGATGATTTAGGTGAATTTTTTTTGAAACAGTTCCAAGATAATTCAGATCATTTGTCCCTCATAGAAAAACTGTCTACTATTAAAAGAGATCCTCATGAATTTATGTCTAGTTTCAACATTCGTTTTGATAGAACTTCGGGAAGAATCCCAACAAGTGTTAAGCCTCAGGCTGACCATGCTTTCCTTTATTATTTAAGAGCTCTAAACAATGATATTTCAACTATGATTCAGTCTATGGGAGGTAATATTCTTCCGAATGCTTATGAAATTGCTATAAAATCTGAAAACAACCTTATTCAAGCTAGAAAATTAGCACTAAGGCTTTCAATGCCTTTTTGGACAAATTTAACACCTATCCCACAACCTATCACCATTGTAGAACCTACTATTATAGCCCCATAAAATGATGTGTTAAAATTTTTCCAGACTTTTGGAAACAAGTTGAATTCAATTGACAATAAAGTTTCATTACCTAGCAGACCTTATCAGGGTCCTTATCAGCAAAACTAGCAAAATAGGCAACCTTACTAGCAGAATAAAAATTATAGGTAGCCTTATCTACAAAGGCAGTTTGATCCAAAGACTCCTACTCCATCTCACACTTTAGTCCCAGTTAATATGGCTATCGAAGAGTGGTGTCAGCCTTGTAATCAACCTCATTCAGCTGTAAATTTCCCAAATGCTTTTCTGAACATAAGTCTTGTTACACAACCTCAATCTAAAAAAATATTCATGCCTCAAATGGAGGTTTGGTAGAATGAAAGTCATTTTTATAAAGCACCTTAACAAAACTTAGTCAGTTTTAGTGAGGATGATTTCATTGCACTTACTACTAGGGCTCAAGAAGAGGATACAGAGAGCAAAAAATAGTATAATAAGCATGTTCTACCTACTATCACTGCTAAAACAACAACTACAAGCTCAAAACCAGCTAACAATGCATATGTTCCTAAAAAAACAACATGTGTTACAGATGATAAAGAAAAAAAAAATAGCTAAAACCTGATTCAAGAAGGCTATTTATACCTCATATATCAGAAGCAACTGAAGCAGAATCAGTTTTCACCAAATCCTATCCTAAAACAGTAGAATGTATCTATAAAACTGTTACTCTATTAACATTATTGATGTAATGCAAAAACATAATGTTCACATCTGAATGTGGGATGCTCTAAGTATTCTAGGACAACAATATTTACTTTCTCATGAACTAGCTAAGCTGCATATTTCTTCTAAAACAACAGAGAAAGAACTCGAGAAAGTGGACATGGTCCATGGAATAATGGAACAAGACTACATCAAAGAAGTTAAATGGACAGTTGATAAATTCTTAAATGCTCATGACATCAAGAAGCCACCACCATTTTATCTATCATTGATTATTGAAGAACATCTTGTTCATAACTGTATGGTGGACAACGGTGTAAGTAGGATGGTGATGCAAAAAGCAATTGCAGAAAAAATTGTGCTTGCAGTATGAACCTACAGAAAAGAGTTTCCTATAGTTGGTTTCATCCGATATCTAGAGGTAACATTGCATGCTTTCCAAAATGTGTCCATTCTACAAGATGTTACTATTGTAGACTTACCTCCTTACTTTGCTATCTATTTATCAAGAGACTTCACAATAAAAATAGGAGGCTATCTCTCTTCAGATTGGTCCTTCTTATTTTAACTACTCATTATGGGACCAAGGTTACTATAAATTTAGAACCATTAGCAAGATTTCACATTGAGCCTCACACTTCTAATGCAGTAGCTAACTCTGTAGCCTTAGACCAGTCTAATTTTGATAATATATCTCATGTTTCAACACTAGATAGTGTTTCTAACATGTTTATGGCTGAAAAGACACATGAATAACACGATCATGATCCTTTCAAATAAGTTGAAGAACATCTATTTGTTGTGTATTGCTTGCATGAAGAAAATACACCAATTCCCTTACTTTCCAAAATAGAAAATGCAACAGAAGGGATCCGGAAGATTCATTTCAATGGAGCTAAAAACAAGAAATGACAAGGAGGAGGTTTTATGCTCACTTCCCTAACAAACGAAAGGTATTTCTTAGCTTTGATTCTCTAATTTTTATGCACTTGTAACGTAGATAAATACGAAGCATTAATTCATGGATTACTTTAAGCCAGAAAGAGAGGTATTAACATGCTACATAATTTTGGTGATTCTGAGTTGGTTATTAATCAAGTAAGAAATTTCAATGTTTGTAAGAATCCATTAATTAAGTCTTACAGACAGAGAGTTTCAGACTTAATGGAGTATTTTGAAGATATTAACATTCAATCTTTTCCTAGAAAAGAAAATAAACATACAGATAGACTTTCCGCAATTGGTGCTAATTTTGAAAAGATGGAACAAATTGAAAATAAAAAAATTCAGCCTCATATAACGCTAATTGTCAGGCCTTCGATACCTGATAATGTCTTGAATTGACAGGTTTTTGAAAGTGATGATCAATTTTACAGGTTTTTGTAGCATGAAGTTGAATTCTCTACATTAAATCAAGATAAATTAGAGCACTTATATGGTGACCATATTGCTAAGTTAAAGAAAAATAAACTTCTTTGAGGTCTAGTCACATTAGAAGACATCTTCAGCACTGACGATTAGTTAAGGAAGGTTAAGACTACAATGTCAACACATGCTGATAACTATGAAGAAATATCAGTTGATGAAGGGAAAACTTTGTTTCTCGGAAAGGTAATTTATTTAGTTGAAAAAAATTCTTTTATTAATCTTTGCAAGGAATTCAAATATGTTTTTTTCTTGGAAATACCAAGACTTAAAAGGATTTGATCCCATATTAGCACAACATACTATTGAATTGTAGCAAAATTCCAAGCCAGTTAGGTAAAAATAGAGGCTTGTAAATCCCAAGATAGATCCTCTAATGAGGAAAGATTTATCTAAGTTGATTGAATCAGGTATTATCTTTCCATTTAATCATTGAAGTTTGGTATCCAATCTTGTTCCTGTTAGGAAGAAAAATGAATAAATCAGATTATGTGTGGATTTTAGAGATCTTGATAAAGCTTCATTAAAAGACCACTACCCACTTCCAAATATGGATCAGATTTTGAGAATAGGTTTTGGTTCAGATAGAATATCTCTTCTAGATATAGTGGATACAATCATATTTTTGTTCGATAAGAGGATAGGTACAAAACAAATTTTACCACCAAGTGGGATAGTTATGCTTACAAAAGAATGCCATTTGGCCTTTCAAATGCTAGTGCAACATTTCAATGTGCAATGGATATGTATTTTTGTAGCTTGTTAAATAAATGCATCCTTGTTTATTTATATGATGTTACTATTGTTTCAAAGAACTCATATGAGCATCTAATACATCTAAGGTAGACTTTTTAGTTATGCAGAAAATTTGGGATATCTTTGAATCCACTAAAGTCTATCTTTTCAGTACATCAAGGAAAATTACTTGGTCATATTATTTCTATGTAAGGTTTAGCAATTGGTCCTTTCATAACTGAATCCATATCACATCTATCATTACCTCATCATAAAAAGGCATTACAGAGTTTTCTTAGAAAAATCAACTTTGTTAGAAGATTTTTTCCATATTTTACAGCATTGGTTAAACCATTGAAAACTATGTTAAAGAAACAAATGAATTTCTCTTGGACTAGCTAATGGAGAGAAGCATTTGAATCAATCAAAGAAACCATCTCTCAATCTTCTACTCTTACAGATCCAAATTTTGATAAATATTTTATAATGTATGCACTTGCAAGACCTGAAACAATCTCAGCCATATTAACTCAGGTTAATGATGAAAATATGGAAGAACAAATTTCTTTCTTTGGACAGAGATTGCATGATTAAGAAACAAGGTACAAATTTCTTGAAAAAAAAGTATTTCATTAGACACAGGGATAAATAATTTTAATTACATGCTTTCAAACAACAAAATTCATGTTATTGTTTCTCATCCAAGTGTTAAAGCTTTCTAGTTAAATAAATAATTGAATGAGAAAAGAGCAGGCTGGATAACGAATGTTATGGAATATGATGGTTATATCCGGGTTGCAAAGACAATTTGAGGAAAAGGATTTTGTGATCACCTAATTACTGATATGGAAAAACATCATGAACCAAAACCAGGAAATCCAAAATAGCAAGCTAAAGTTAAGCATCAACAATCAGATGTGATGGTTCAACTAGAAAACCAACAACCTGAAATTGCTCAAGAGGTCCAAGAATCAATATGGATGACTGATTTAGTTAGCTATTTGCAACATGATATTTATCTGAAATTTATGGACAAGAATAAAAGAAGGTATTTCAGATTACAAGTTGTACCCTATGTTTTCATTGATGGTGTATTATTGAAAAGGGATATAAATGGAATCTTGTTGCGATGTGTTGACTATGAAAAAATTTAGCAATTATTATCAAAATTCCATGAAGGATGTGCAGGAGGTCGTTTCTTAGCACGTACCATAGCCTTAAAAATTATGTAAGCTGATTACTATTGGCCCAGCATATTCAAGGAATGTTTTTTATGGATAAGAAAGTGTAATAAATGTGCTTTCTTTGTTGAAAAATAATGTTTGGCTTCTCTACCTTACAACCTATTTTAGTTGATCAACATTTTATGCAGTGGGGTATTTATTTTATTGGTGTGATGAACCCACCTTCTTCACAAGGAAACAAGTGAATTTTAACTTCTACAGATTACTTTACACACTGGAATGAAGTAATAGCCTTGAAAGATGTTAATGAGACTTCTATACTATCCTTTAATGAAGGTATAGTTTGCAGGTTTGGTGTTCCAACAACTATTATATCAGATAATGATTTATCATTTCTTGGTGCAAAGGTAACAAATTGGGATGTCAATCATTAAATTTATCTAATTTCTTCATCTAAATATTACCCACAAGGTAATGGGTTAGCTGAAAGTACTAACAAGAATATTTTAAGGATCATAAGAAGAACACTCAAAGATAACCAAAGAGCTTGACATCTAATGTTGAATTCAACACTTTGGGCTGATAGAGTGACCCGTAAAAGATCAGTTGGCAATTCACCATACAATCTTGTTTACAGAAGAGAAGTAATAATTCCTATTTTAGTTGAGTTACCCACACTAGATTTGTTGCATCAAATGGAGCTGCTTGAAAATGAACCATTGCAGGTTCGTTATGAAGAATTAATGGAGCTACAAGAGCTAAGAGATAAATCTCATTTAAACATGGAAAATAATCATAAACATATGAAGAAGGCTTTTGATAAGAAATCCAAATTCAGAATCTTCAATGAAGGAGATATTGTGTTAAAGTGGGATGTTGATCGTGCAAAGCTAGGAAGACACACAAAGTTCGATACAATCTGGAGTGGTCCTTACATGATTTGAGCTTGTAAAGAACACAATAATTTTCATATCTCGATGATGAAAGGAAAGGAACATCCCATTCCTATGAATGGTATGTTTCTCAAACACTATTATTGAAAATCCTACAGTGTCTATTTAGAGTAGGATTTCCCTTCAATAAGTGCAGTCCCTGCACATTGCATTGTTTTTCAATTCAATAAGTGCATTTGTGAACAAGATTTGGTTTACCATATCCTTTCCTAGTTTTAGTTCATTTTGGAAGGGTTAGACCTTCAGGAAGGAAGATTGCGGTTACATGATTTAGACTCCATGCCCAATGGACAAGATCAAGGCACTAGTTTACAAGCTAGTAGGCAGCTTTCCCCATATGATCGCCAGAAATGCTAACAATTTTTGCACTTGAAAAAAAATAGGAAACTAAAAACTTCATTATGGTGGATAACATTGGTGAAGT
The DNA here is from genome assembly GCA_019776745.2 of Taxus chinensis. Classification (NCBI taxonomy): domain Eukaryota; kingdom Viridiplantae; phylum Streptophyta; class Pinopsida; order Cupressales; family Taxaceae; genus Taxus; species Taxus chinensis. Next base: position 794,932,103 of record CM034148.1, on the reverse strand, counting down.
ATACCTAAGCTAGGGGAGTTTTCTTTAAGATAATATTGTTACTATTGAATTAATTAATGATTGAATGGAATTTGCAGCTATGTGTGCTATCACAAAATATAACAGATCACGTAGTCTACAATTTCATGACTATCTTAAGAAAAGAATAAAAATCCCTGAAGGAAACTTGTGTTGTCTTGATGATGACATCCAATCGCATAATAGATGAAATGTTAAGTTCTAGAAAATCAATAATAGTTACAGATTAAAAATAAATGAAAGTTCATTACTAGATGTTACAGGTATTCTTTAATGTTCTTTCCTTAATGATTAATACATTCAATTATATTACTGAGTTGTTTAGTTCATCATACAATCCATATCAGAAAGTAGAAATACAAAAAGAAATACACAATGCAATTTTCACAATTCAATGCTTTATTCATAAGGAATTTCAAATGTTCCCACACAAGCTATGGGATGTAACTTGAAAGTAAAGTATAACTACTGAAATAATAGGTATACATGTATGAAAGAGAAAATAGAGGTGTATGAGTGAACCCATTTTTACCTTGGGTTTTCTTTTTTGGTTGATCTATCTTCATCTTCATCTTATTCCTTGTTCATCTTCACCACTCGAACTACTGTACTTGAAAGGAAGAAAAGAGGAAAATTATCAGTTAAGAGCTCAGGGTTAATCCATATTCCTACATTGTCATTTTTCGTGCATATGCATCTATTAACAATAGGATATATATATTACTTGAAGATCATACTGCATAGATGATCTACTCACTCAAGATGAGGGAGGAAAGAGAAAAGAAAACTATGGACATAAGAAAGACCAAAAAGCTTAAATATTTTCTAACTATTTCCTTAAGTGTACAAGTACAAATTGCAGTAAAGAAGAAAATAAATCATGTCTTAAAGTCTTCACTATTAGATAAAGGTTGCAGTCCTCAAATGACTTCCATCCTATGGTAAATGAAGCAGATTATTCATAAGTACATGTTCCCGATTGTAACTAAAGAAGAAGGAATTTTGAGGAAATTTTCACAGGGCTTTGCCATGTGAAATGGACTTTTTAAAAATTTCCACCATACATATCAAAGTTGTAATAAAAGGAAATTCAATATTAAACAAATCATAGAATAAAGAAGAAATAAATAAGTTTGAATGCCCATTTCAAATGAGGTATACCCAAATTTGGGTTGAAATACCTCAAGCGAAAAATTGAAAAATACATGTGGAGATACAAAGTTTGGGAAAAGTAATTCATTCTGGCAGGACAGTTAAAGGTTCATATACAAATTTGTTGGAATACAACTCAAAGGAATGAATAAAGTTGCAGATCTAAGGAAGAAAATGTAGATCCTTGATTGATCAAGAAAGACCCGTTAATGGGTACTAAAATTAGAGTAAGGATCAAAAACCCACTGATTAAAATTGAACTAGAGAAAACCCTCATCGAATTCAGAGACAAAATGAAAACCTAGAACGAGTTTCAACTTAGAGATTAATGTTTTTCCAAAAATCACATTAAAAATGAAAATAAAAAGTGAGAATCAATGTTTCAAAGATGAAATAGCGAAGACAAATTAAAACAGAAAGCTCAATATTGATCAAAATGAGCAATATACAATCGGGAGATTATATAAAGAGAAAAACATGAAGCTGCTACCATATTTTTCAAAATAACTATGATACAGAAAGGCCTGATCTCACAAACCTCAATAATGGTGACCATAGAATATTCGCAGAGCTTCATAGGACACAAATATTTTAAAGAGAAGTTGAGATCGATAGAAAAAATTATTGATGCCAATAAACTGAGATCGAAAGATCATCACCAATGGCAGCTATCCAAGGAAATATTTTACAGAGTTCCTTTAGCTTGGATAGAGCTCAAGAATGAAATATGAAAGACTTAGGGTTTTGAATGTTTTATTCATCAAATCAACAGCCATGAATCAAAAGTACAAAGATTAATGATTAGAATTGATCACCAAAATTGATGCAAACCCAAAATTGACACATGAAAATGGTGGGTGTTTTTGGCAAACTTAGCATCTTTTCATTAAATGAAATGTTGAGCCCCGCATAAAAAATTCAATGTGGATCCTCGAAGCCTTTTAATATTTTGAGATTTATTTCCAAAAGGGCATAAAATCGTAAAATGACCTACGGCCCCCACTTATGTTAAAGGAAAAAGTTAAATGTTGAGCCCACATCAAAAGAGTAAAAGTGGAGCGTCGGGCCCTTTTTGTGTTTTGAAACATTTTTTCCAAAGGGCGTAAAGTCATAAAATGATCCGGGGCCCCGCTTATGTAAAAGGAAAAATTCAAAAGTTGAGCCCGCCTAAAAAAATTCAAAGCGGATGAGTGGATCGTCAGAACATTTTTTACCTTTGACACTTTTAAGCTTCTTGAAAAGGGAAAAAAGTGATAAAATTTCCCGCAACTCTGCCCATGTATTCAATAAGTCAAAAGTGGAGCGTCTGGTCAATATGAGATCTTGAGCCCTTTTTAAAAAGTTGAAAAAGTGTTTAAGTCACCCCACGACTCCGCCCATGCATCAAAGGTTAAAATAGGGAAAGCGATCTGTTGGGGCATTTTAAAATTTTAAGCCTTTTTTTGGAAAAAGTAGAAAAGTATCAAAAGTAAGCCGGAATCTCACTTTGACCAGATTTAGACATGCATAAGGCCTAGATTAAAAGAAAATGGGTAGACTGAATATTCAAAAATGTAATTTCTATCAGAAACACAAAAGAAGGATTTTCTAGGCCCATTTTTGGATCAATTTTTTCCTACATGGATGATCTTTTTGAGGTAATAAAAGATAGAGTTCTTCAAAGAAACTTCACTCGAGCTTGAAGTCTATATCAATGGTAGAATTTAACAAAAAACTCACACATAAAGCTTGAAGTTATTAATGGTGGCCACAGGAAAAAAAAAATTAGATCTTTGCTAGCTCGAATGGAGCTTAACAATGCAAATACCAAAAAGGATTAAATTTGCAATACTTTTGCACCTTAATTCAAGTATTGAGTTTACTATATTCAACCATGGTTAGAAAGTGATAATATTATCACTGCAAATGGATAAGGTTGCATGCCTTCAAAAAATAATAGACCAAAATATGAATTTGCATGCACAAAGAAGAAAATTTTCTCATCAAGCAAAACTTATTTTTAGAAAATTATCACTTATGCTTTTCTTTAAAATCGAAGATTCAACTGTAGTTAAATGAGCTATAACCAATGGCTACTAATACCTCTTTTGCATTTGCATGTTTTGTTTTTATTCCTTTATTTATTAATAGATGAAGGATAAAAATAGGATGCATGGGCGAGTACAATTTTAGCCTATTTTAGGAAGGGTGGGAAATATTTTGCTATATATTGTGTGCCTTGGAAAAGCACAAGAGGAGCTAGGAGAGGAATTTTTAGATAGAACAGTGCTGAAGTAATTTATGCCATTTTTTTTATTTGCAATCTTGTGTATGTTTCCATTAATCTTGTGAATGTTAAATTCCCTGATTGATCATCTTATCCTGTTGCAAATTTAGTAATTTCTATGATATTAATATGCATGTTTAACTTAGCAGTATTGTTGTGATACTTTCCCTCAATACATCAAAGTGTTTTCTATTCATATTCTGCAGAAAACTATTGGCTTGTGCATCAAAAATACTTTCCATATCAATTATGCATATACTCAGTCAAAGAACTCATACAAATTTGTTGTATCACCCCAGGTTTAATCCTTTTACAGTCTTATTTTTTACCCTTAAACCCCAGAAAATGAATTTAGGATAGATCAATAAGGAACCATCCTTGATACCGGAGCCTCTCCTCAAAATAGGTATACCCAAAGACTTGTGGTGTTTCCATTGCATCTACGAAAGAGAGAGATCCATTTTTTGTGAGCTTAGAACACTTTTAGCCATCTCTCTACAGGGTGCACTTTCAAGTGATAACAGAATGGCTTGCATTACACTAACCCAAGGCCTACCTAAGAGGATGTTAACTTAAAAGGATATATCAAGGACATAGAAGTCAGTGAGAATAGTCTTATGTCTAATCCAAATGTGTAAGGAAATAGAGCCTAAACATGTGTGGGTAGAAGAGTCATAACCATGAATGAGGGTGGAATTATTTGAGATGAGATTATCATTAATGCCTAATTATTGGAGGACAAAGTAGGTAGAAATAATAACAATAGACCCATTTGTTATCCAAAATTCACCCCGAAGTTAATGTTTCGAGGCCCAAAATAAGGTTTTAAGGGATCCCTTGGCTTTTGTATAACTTCCCTATCTAAAGAAATGTCCAAGGAGTTAGTGAAAAATTGTAAAAATTCTAAAAATGAATTCAAGGACCTATTTTAGTGCAAATCAGGTCTGGGGGATGTGGATGGAACCAATGCAGATTGTACCAATGTTCAATATACCTAGTTTGGGTCTTATTTTGAAAGGAGGCAGTGTATTAGGGATAGGTTAGCTCTTAGTGTCCCACACTATAGAAGTTTGGCTCACCAGTTCCCTGAAAATCTGAAATAGCCACAGCCAGAGAAATGCAAAAAACAGTGGAAGATTTTCTCCCACGCGGTCTGTGTGATAGCTAGGACAAAAGTACCTGAAATGCTCAAAAATATGATTTATATGTATTTATTTCATTGTTAAAATGGTGGAAAATAATGTCTCTAGAGGTCTAAGGGACAGTTGGAACAACATTATGCATGGGTCCCGAAAATCCAAAATAGTCCTAGCTAGTGGAGTGCAGAGATGGCAGAGAAAAATGTTTCAGGACAGCTAGGACACACAGACATGAAATAGCCAAAATACCCATGGGTGACTAGTGCAGAGAAGTTGGAAGTTAATGGCCCACTTGGTTCAGACAATGAAGAATGTGTGAGGATAGAAAATCCTGAGTCTTGTGATCCAGAGAAAGGATGCCCACACAATCCAAGTTCTGTGGGGACATGAGTTCCCCAAAAATCTGCAATACCTATAATACAAAAGGAAAGTGGAACACCCGAGCCACATGAACTTCAAACAAGCACAACGTTTGACCTTGAACTATGATTATCACAAAATTTGAGTTTTTGGAAAGGGCATGACATCCTCTAAACTCCAGCTTTAGAAAATTAAATGATAAATCCCATGAAAAAGAAACAAACATCTCATGTTCCTTAAAAAATTAAACGATCAATCCCATGAAATGCAAGAAATCTTTGGAAAAATCAATATAACTGCTCACACTCGAAAGACCATAAGTTTTTTAATTCTCAACGAGTTTTCATAAAATATGTTCATTGGAATCCTGACTTTGAGAACAATGTACATAATTAAAGAAATACATAATTTTATTAAGTTTTTATAATGATTTTAAGGAAAAATTTCCAGGTTCTGAAAAATGATTTTATTAGTGGTTGGAGATGCCTTTAATGAAGCACGGGAAAAAAAATTCTATTGCTGCAAGTCAGGGGATAGTATGGGATCCTTTTGCAAGTAACATACCATCATTTCACTTTAGTTATTACCTCTTGCAAGTGGTTGAAAGGTTAATTTTAGGATTTCAATCCCCTCTCTCGAAAATTCTATAAATTAGATTGATGGGCTCATTTTAAAAAAGGAGATAGTTTGAGTAGAAAAACTCTTTCATTTTGGTTTTTTGAAGCCAATGTGTTGTAGGCCCTTATAGTGGACTCCTTGCATGGTGATCTAGGCCTTTACATTTGTAATAGATTTAATTATGTGCATATCAATGAACATTATGCAAGTTTTGGATGTATCTTCTCATACTGTGTTTTTTGGCATTCTTCTTTCCTCTTCACTCCTATTGCAAATATATTGCATCTATTTTATGATCTTCCAGGGATTCATTATGATTGTGTGTATATGAAATATTGTTGTTCAATGCAGTTGCTAGAACTTGTGGAGAAGTGTTATCCACCCTTCTAGTATGTATTTTGCTTCCATTTTTCACTACATTGGAAGCTATTCTCATTCACTCATTTTCTAGAGTATCACCGCTCTTAGTGTAAAGAATTTTTTGATTCATGTACTCTGCTCTACTTGGTCCCTTGGAAAGTTAGTTTAGGATAAGATAGTATTTCCAACATTATGAGTAGATTTTTGTAGGTAGTTTAGGAGCAACATATTTATTTGTTTCTGGAGGTACTATCTCAAGTAGTCACTTTCCATCTTAGTTGGGGATAGTGCCTATCTCTAGCCATGCCACACAATGTAAGCTCCAACTCACACACTTGTGTAAATATAAGGGTGTTGTGATTAGGGACGACCATATAGCTCATTTCTTGGGTGTGTAACTTAGCACCATGTACCATGTAATCAAAAACATGTCTCGTTAAGTGGATTGAGTGGTGTAGATTATCGTGTTAGAAGCAAGGATGAACTGATCTTTTTTTCCTGAATCCACATCCTTATCAAAATCTCGAGATACCTTAGATCCTCAGATTAATTATTAATTAATCATATAACCACTTATCTAACCATTAATGTGTGCACTAATATCAAATACCATACATGCAATGAACCATTTGAACAAGAGAATCAACATTTCAATGAGACCTAAGATATGAAGTGGGAAACCCTCAAAGGGAAGTAACAACCTATCTAAAAAATAATGGCTCTCTCATATCTGATATGGTTCAACATTTAGTGAGGCACCAAGTTCTCCATAAGAAGGACACAACCCCTAGTTTCAGTAGAGCTTGACCAACCCTACAAGGATGCACCAGACCCCCTGATTTAGCCTGAAGAACCCTACTCCACAGGGAGGCTAAAACCTTAACATAAGCATGATCAAGCACCTCACTCAACCACCTTATGATGAAGATATCCTTGATTTATGTTTCTTCCACAACTAATGGAGACTCGACAAATCTTCAAGCATCATCACATGCCTTTAAACTCCTAGGTTTTCAACCTTGCAAAAACCTTGTAACTTCTTCACTATTCTCAAATATCATCAAATCCCTCTGCACGTGCATGAGCGCACGCACACTTTCACTTTTCACACACTAAGAATCATTAGTCATTCTATCATACCTATGTTACACACTTGCTCCAGTTCTGCACACATTACATCTCTCTATAAGTACCTGTTATCCAATTTTGATACACTTGGGCAAAAACATGACCCTGGATGAAAATGGAGAGGTCTGGTTCAGTCATGCAAGCTCACATTTTTGCAATTCCGGAAAATCAAGTGATCTAACACAACCTTGCCTCGACAATGAAATAGTAGAGGTCGATTCAGTGAATAGTGAGCTCAAAAGTCTGAAAAAAAGGAAAATCAAGTCCGAAAGGAAAAATTTTGACAAGGGGAAATGCAAGTTCGAAAGGAATTAATTGCTGAAAGGAGGAAAATTTCCGAAATTATGATCAAATCTCAAAATTTTAGACTATCAGGTTTCAGAGTTTCAGACTTTTGGGTTTCAGATGTTTTGGAACTCTCAGAGGCAATTTGAAGGAAAAAAATGAACAGTGTTTTGAAAGAGTCCAAAAGGCAAAAAGTTTTGAAATTCTGAAAGTCTAAAATTTTGGACTTTCAGTGTTTCGGAGTTTCAGACATGTCGGATTTCAGACTTTCAGAACTCTCAAGGTGATTTAAAGGATGAATAGTGAGAAAAAAATTCCTAAATCTTGAAAGGCAAAAAGTTCCTAAAAGGTTCTGAAAGTTTGAAATTTTAGACTTTCGGGTTTCCAAGTTTTGGACTTTTGGGTTTTGGAGTTTTCAGACTTTTAGGTTTCAAAGTTTTGGAACTCTCAAGGCGATTTGAAAAAGGGATGAACAATGTTTCGGGTCCAAAAGGGCAAAAAGTTCTGAAATTCCGAAAGTCCAAAATTTCAGACTTTCAGGTTCGGAGTTTCAGAGATTTCAGGCTTTGAGAGTTTCAGAACTCTCGAGACGATTTGGGATCAAGCGATGAACAATGACAAAAACTTTGAAAGTGGAAAGTTCTGAAGTTTCAAAAGTCAGAAATTTTGGGGTTTAATGGAGTTTTCACGCACCCAAGACAGATGAACAGTAACTCAACCTCTAAAATGGAAATGTTCTGAAAGTTTGAATTTTTCAAGATTTCCGGAATGGTTGTAGGCATTTCGGACTCCGAAAAAGGACAGAGTTAACCACTCACCATTAATGGCAGTATGGCACCCTAATCTTCAGATGGACATAAATTTTGACTGGGAGCTCAGATTTGCACAAGAAAGGATTTTTTGGAAAGCTTACAGTCTCCTCTACACAACTACAGTTCATAATATTAATTTTAGTGAGACCAAGTTATTCAAAATGAAGAAATACAGTCCTTCATTTTTAGAGGGTGTTCTGGGTTATCTCACCTACCACATTGATGAAGTATGGGCTTCCTTTCTTACCTAACAAGAAAGAGTACATGGAGGCATGGGTTTTGCAGTAGAACTCATCATTATTGCAGGTGAATTCAATGCATTTTAGGGTGGTCGGAGCAGGAATTTCAAATTTTTCTATCTTCTTTCTTCTCATTCTGCATATATATTGTGAGGAGGGACATTTTTCTAATGTTAGATAATTTTTCTTTACACCCTCCCTTCTTCTCTTGTCTGTAAGTGGATTTGTGGAGTTCAAACCTCCCATCAAAATTGTAATGCAAAATCTGGTGCCTCTTGGCCATTGTAAAGCATTGTATCAAATTTTTGGAGCAATAATAAAAGTCTATGGATGAATTTCAACCCTCTCTTATATTCATTACATCTTCATCTGATCTCTCATTGATAATCATGGTTATCTGTGCATGGTGGTTGTATTAAATTTTTAATGGTTTGTGTTTAATTGCAAAGTAGGTGTTCAACATTCCTTTTGGTGTATCACCTTTGTTAGTTTATGTTTAATTTCTTGTAATATTCTTAAATATAGCTCCTTGGAAAGTTAGAGTAGATTTTAGAGTAAATCCTCTAAAATTTGTATGTGTGCATCATAACAGCGGAATAGGAACTGGCCTTCATTCAGAGAGTTTTTGGAATCACAAAGTCCCACACTTTGGGAAAAATTCCATGTTATAAAATCACGCTAAGCGTTTTAACCCATTGAGTTATAGACATTCATGGGTGATATGATTACACATCAACAGTAATTCATGATTCATACTCAGATGTTGAGGGTCAAATTATGAAATGAACCTCATATCTACTATACAATCCCCACTTCGAGCTTCACCAGATACACTTTCTATCACACGATAAACCTATATCCCGATAATGCACTCTTATTCTATGCTTCATTCTTTATTTTCGATGGATATTTAACAAATGAAGCCAATCTCAAACACATTCCCTGGGCAGAAAATGTCACCTATAAGATTCACACATTGCATTCCATTCTATTGCACTGATTCACCGGATTTACATATTCTTGTTACACTTAGTCTATATTTCATATACTACTTACATGATGCACTTTTATTATTATACTAGTTATATACTCAATATGTCATTATATTTCCATATATACACATGCACGCTAACTTGGTCTTTTAGAGTGAATACAGATCTCTTATATATTTTCACAAGATGTAATTATTCTCAACATTATATCCTTTTTTAGTTCCATTAAGGCTCCTAAGGGAATCTACCTTTCCTACTCTCACACATTACAGGTTTTATTATTTCATCATATACTACTTCCTATTCTCACTAGCACATTACTTTTAATTAATACATACATTTCTTGACATACTTTTTATCTTTATGGCATGCTAATGGGTGCTTCACTTGTAGCTTTTTATTTGCAAGACTATATACAACCATGGTTTTCTAATACGCTTAGATTAGCATTGTTTTCTATTGTATGTCATTGTTTGTCAGCTTTGCCCTATGTATTATTTGATCACTGTTGTATGATTTTGGCTTCTTCGGACTTGTTTATTATGTGACATTTTCAGCAATTTCCTATTTATAAAAGCATTTTTATACGGTCCCATTTATTTGCACACTTTCTTCTTACTTTGTATTCTATTACATGATTGTTACTCTTTATACTAACCCATGTTCGTAGCCACTTTATTTATATGTGCCTTTGTTTCTACTATGCACATCCCATACCCCCTGTATGTATCAGCCTCAGATCTACATCCAGTTCCTCTCTTTATTTGAGCACACTCGTAAAGTCATCGCATGCACCCAAAATTAGGGGGGGCATATAATGTGTTAAAATCACCCATATAAAAAATCAGAGCTACAATATAAAGCTATTAAATACAGGAAGAGAACATCAACACCGTCATAGAATGTCCAAGAAATAGACTTGGATCAGAATCACATCACAAACACTAATGGCTAAAATCATACACAACGATTGGGCGCATGTGTCCTCCCCTAGTCCCTATTTTCCTTGGGGCACATACAGTTAGCTTATTAGATCGACACAGTTCATATAATACTTCAGAGTAGTTTCATACTTATAGGCACATTCCTTCAGTTATAAAATTTATGCAATGTCCTACAATCCATTTTAATCGGAACAATCTATACAATCGAAAGTAATATGGGATAGCAAGAAAAATATAGGTACGTACTATGTACAGTGGTGATTATCAGGAAGATTCATGGAAGGAGAGTAAAACTATACCTCTCTCCCCCAAAAAAAATACTCTTGGCATGAGATCAAACAAAAACCACACATTTGGCATGAGATCAACCAAAAAACTTTCTATTTTCATGATATCACCCAAAAAATTTCTCTTCACAACATTTTCCCAACACTTCTCTATCCTTTACACTCTTATAGATGAATTGAACACTTTCCTTTATGCACCTTTACACACTTTTACTTATTCACAATTTTCTCTTATTGATCATATATAGGACTTTGAATACATTGCTTCTCTTCTTTTGTAGGTCCCTCCTTATAGAAGTAGAAACTACAAGCTACAAAAACACGGTACAAAAGATACACTTCACCCTTAGGATATCTTTCCTTTCCTAGTCTCCACGTTTCAATTTACATCATTCCAAACTTCATTTTTCCTCTCGGCATACTATTTTCCGCATGATCTACATCGTCATAAGGTACGCATATCTTATCTACTTTAAGTTATCAAGTATTCACTCAACAACATAAATTTGACAGAAATGTAGACACAAAATAATGCACTTGGGTACATTTCCAGGTCCTAAAACTATACTAGAATTTACATGATTCCTAACTAAGAAAACTAGTAATTGACAACTATCTTCAGCCTCTTTTATTTGTCTCTTTCTTTCTATTTTTTTAACACACCCTACACCCTTATCAAAAAATTACTGATTTATATTTCATGGCTCAAGACATTAGTGCCAATCTAGGAAAACATTGCCTGGAATCACTCTTGTCCCCTCTGGGTGTCCCTAATCGTTTCTCACATTAATCACTCATTTTTGGTCTCTTTCATATTTTAGGAATATTTTCACTTATGGGTTGTCCATTCAGTTATCAATTATGAAATTAAAACAAGGGAATCATATTTGTACATAGTTTAGTTTTTAAAATAAAGGACTCACTACTAAGAATTATTATCATCACCTAAGCTTGCACTCCAAAGGAACTAAAGTACTCTAAAGACATACATCTCTCATCCATTTAATGAGAAAGAGTTGAATCAAATCTGCATAAAAAACATAGGAAGGGGAAGTTAATTCTATTCAATCCAAAACAATTAGTACATTGTTACATTCTAACTACATCATGTTATCAAGTGCAACTTGCACAAGGGCATCTAAGGACATCATTCTTATGCACACATATCATAATTATAAGGATTATAAGATTTAGTGTATTGATCAGTCATAAGTTAACTCTTAAGGAAACCGTCAGGGTCATTCCAACTCCCCATTATCTATTTTTATTTTTAGGTTTGATGTGGTTATGTGGGATTTTACAGGTGAACATCTCTTTTGTAGGTTACAGGTACCTTTGACATTCAAAAATTGATTATTAGGTGATCAACAAGAAACAACTGCGACATTCTTCTGACATAGTGAATACCATATTCTAAAAATTTTGCAGTCACAAGTTCCTAGTAGTAGTCTATAGTGTCCAGGTACCCTTGCCTTAGTGTGGGTTCCCAGGTATGGATTTTTTCATCGGTTGCATAAATTTTATTGAGAATATATTACACTTATCCATCTTATTCAGTAATTTTCCTAGCCTAGATTAGTTCCACATCAAGTGCAAATCAACCAAGTCATCCTTTCTCTATCTCTTACTTCAAGTTTCATATTTACATCTTAATTTTTTTTTCATTCCTGGAATTCATCATTTATACATCACTTTGCAATATATAGATTTAATTCAAATTAAATTAAATCATATGGTGAACCCAAAACTCAAATCCAAAGATCCATCTAGGGTTTTCCTTTTATGGTCGTCATGCGTAGTGATCGTTTTGGTTCCTTTGTGTACATTGAGCTTCCTCCCTCTATTCATAAGTCCCATGAGTCAATGTCTGAATCTAATAAATCCTTTTACAACTCAAAGGATGTTCCTCTAGAAAATATTGAAACCTTGAATAGTAAAAACTTCTACAAGGAGGACACTAATGTTGATCAAGAATAATTATACAAGCTCACTAAATGTCTGACAAGCTTTTCAATCCAACCCTTTGCATATTTGACATGTTCTCAATAATTTACTTGGTGTAAAAATATCTCAAGATGCTACGTATAAACCTCTTTTTCGTTATTCTTTAGCTTTCATTACCTCCACCCAACCCCTTAACATTATCACTTTAATTCCTATTTGTACCACTCCCCTCCTACACCCAAATGCTTCTAATACACTACACTGATTCCTCTTCTGCCACCCATGACTTACATTCTTGATATTAGGATATGTAAATTAAAATCTATTTATTACAGTGAGATACTTCACGTTCCTCTTCATATCTTTATTGTTCCTTAGTTCTTCATACCCGTTTCACACCCATCATTTATGCTTATCCAATTCCTCCTAATTGTTTCACCCCTAAGCTACCTATTTTTAATGGCCATGGTGAACCTCAAGAGAATATCAGACTATTTCATGTGGCATGTCTCGATTACGTGGATGACCATACATTACTAGCTGAATATATTTCCTTGAATTCTTCAAGATTATGTCATGTGTTTGTTTTATGATCTGTATGTTCATTCAATAACTTCTTTAAAGCATGTGGCTAATTATTTTATTTCTCACTTTTCAATCAATATCTGACACCAAGATATATTAGTCACAACTCGTTCAAATCAAAAAAAGTATATAATGCACATCTAGATAACTACATTTTGCATTACAAGAATAATCTAGCTATGAAGAACAATGTACTTGGTAATTATAAATTTTAAGATATTTTTGTTTAAAAGCCTCTTACGACCACTTTTGGAGAGTAGTTATGGCTTTCAGGTACATCTCCTTCCTTTTGATAAGTTATTCCATACGCTTAAACTATGCGAGGTCAAAATTATCTTTATTTGAAATTTAAAATATCATGATTCTTCTTCATCTTCTTCTAATAAGTTTCAAGATAAGTCAACATTTTACCCATCTCATGACCCCAATGAAGCAAATGGAAATTATTAATGTCGTCTCTCCTCTTGAAAACATTCAATGACATCCTCCAAAGAATAATTTCACCACGTCACCCTATGCACCTCACTTTCTACTTCCTCAACTCCTTGAAAGTGTTCTAATAACTCTTCCATTTTCTCTCGATCTTGATCCATATCTCTCACATGGTCGTAATTGTTATGAAAATTATGAATATGAAAATCATAAATGGATTGGGCATCCTACCGATTTTTTGTTTCAACCTAAGGCATCTCATTCAACATCTTATTGACAATAATTCACTCGATATACCTGAGCCATCTACTTCTTTTCCAGTCAACGATAATAAAAATCTAAAAAAATTCAATGTCCTTTTTTCCTAAAAATGATACACAAGCTCCTAATTATGGTGCAAATCATACATATCAATTTGTTCCCCATCCTTCCTTAGTTCCTCTCGAATTATTGCTATTGAAAATACATCACCACCATTGATTTCATTTTTAGATCATGATTATCATGTTACATTCTCTTATAATTTAGTACATATCAATGCTTCTATCAGTTTATATACTATCAATAACACCATGATCTATCTAGTGACTCATATCATTGTATTCTCCATTACACTTCTCATCACTATCAAATGTCTAGTATCTAATATCACATATCTAGTTTATAATTCTTCTAGCTACATCAAGCTTCCCATTAGAGTTGGACCTCTTACAATGCTTCTTCCATTCATGAAGGCATCTTCAATTGAGGTTTGTGATGTGCTCTTAGGTATTCCTTGGATCCAAGTACAACCCAAGCCATTCTCTCCATGAATCATTTATATCTCAAATTTATTTAGAATAAGAAATCTTACATCTTAAATTTGTTCCACCATGCACACTATTTCCTAAAGCTAGTTTAGAATGACATCTTTCAACCAATTACAACATCTAGGCCTCCTGGTAATTTCAAATCTATGACACACTCTACACTGAGTTCTCTTATTCATACATGACCCACTTTACAACCTTTTCATCCTCATTGTTCCACTATTCCACCTCATTAGCCTAAGTCCCCTACTCAGGAAACACATTGATATAGGTTTTTACCACCTCCTTCACCACATATGTAACCTTCACATGTTTGTCATTACTTTAATACTCAACCAATCTTAGAGCATTATCAGATGCTTTTATCTCCTTTGATATTAGGTGGAATGTCCCTTCCATTCACTATCATTAGATATCCTTATATCCCTCTCACACTTTGAGGCATCAATTTTTATTCTTCCGCACCCTACTAGTGTCATCAATTACCTATTGTGTCAACTATCATGCTCTGTGCTACACACTTAATATTTCTCAATGTACATATTCATCTTGATAAATACATTGTATCATTATTTCCATATGATGCACTCTAGTTCCATGATTCATACTTTAGTAATGAGGGTCTAATTCTAATATGAATCTCATATTTACTACACATTCCACACTCTTAACTTCACCACATACAACTTGCAGTACATGAAAAATCTATTTATCGATGACACACTCTTGTTCTATGATTCATTCTTGATTGTTGAGGGGTATTTTATAAATTAATCTCATCTCATACACAACCATTAGGTAGAACACTACTCCAATAAAATTCAGACATTACATACCATTCCATCACACTCATTCATTGTATTTTCATATCTTGGTTAAACTTACTCTTGCTTCCCTATACTAATTATATGATGCAGTTTTATTACTATGTTAGTCAGATAATTAGTATCTCATTATTGTTCTATTTATACACATGTGTGTTCACTTGGTATTTTGGAGTGAATGTAGATATCTTACATATTTTCACACATTGTTAATGATGCTCAACATTGTATCCTTTTAAAGTCCCACCAAGGCTCCTGAGGGAATCTACCTTTCCTACTCTCACAAATATTATAGGTGGTATTTTTTCATCATATACTACTTCCTATTCTTAATATCACATTAATTTCTATTGATACATACATGGATCAACATACTGATTATCATTCTAACATGCTTACAAGGCCTTCGTGTGCAAATTTTTTTGTATAGGAGTCTATGCCACCATGGTTGTCTGATACACAGTTTTTTGTGATTGGTTGAAATTGTATGCCATTTTTTATGGGCTATGCCCTATGTCTTGTTTGATCACTGTTGTATTATTTTGGCTACTTCAACCCCACTTATCTTGTGACATTGTGAGCAATATCCCATGTATGAAACATGCTTTTCGCATTCCTTTTTGTTTACAAACTTGCTTCTTACATTTTCTTCTATTAAATGCTTGTTACTTTTTCTAATAGCATAGGTTACCAACAACTTTGTTTGTATATGCCTTAGTTTTTGCCATGCACATCCCCTACCCTATGTAGGTATCAAATTTATATCAGCATCTGGTCCTCTCTTTTTGTCTACACACTCTTACATTCATTACATGCACCCAAAACAACGAGAAATAGATAAGGTAGAAAAATAACCCCTATAATAGCTCAGAGATATAGTACAAATATGAGACAATACATGAACAACACAATAACACGGTCACAGAATGGACCAGAATCATAATTGGGTCAGATTAACAATAGAAACACTAGAGCCCATACTTAGACAACAACTTATGGGCACCTGTTTCCTCACCTAGCCATTAATATCATGGGGGAACATACAATTAACTTATCAAATCAAGAAAAATTACATAATCCTTTAGAGCAGTTTTATAGTGTAAAGGTATAATCCTTGAGTTACAACATGCATGTAATTTCCTACAATTAATTTCAATCAGAACAATAAATACAATTGGAATGAATCCAGGAAAACATGAACAAAATAGGAACATACAATCTGTAATGTTTCTTATCTTGCAGATTCATATAAGAAGAGTAAAACTAGAACTCTTTCTCGCAACACTCACTCTTGGCATGAGAGCACCCCACAAACTCACTCTTGGCATGAGATCGCAAAAAAAATTTCACTTCACCTAATATCACCCAAAAAAATTTCTATTAGCATGAGATTTCCAGAAAAACACATTCATCATAGCATTTTCCGAAAACTTTTCTAGCCCTTTACAATCTTATACATCCGGTACACACTTTCCTTTATACAATTTTACTTATGCATGATATTCTATGGTTTCTCATATACATGACTTTGACTACATTATTTCTCTTCTTTTACAGGTTTTTCCTTACAAGAAGCATCAAGCAAAAATCTACAGAAACATGGTACAATGCATACACATCACCCCTATGGTCACTTTCCTTTTCTAGTCTCCATGCTTCACTTTGCATCATTCCACGCTTCACTTGTCAACTCGAAAATGCTATTCGTCGCATGACTCTATAGGATCATAAGGTACACATCGATTATATATTTTATGTTATCGATTATTAACTCAAAAAAAAACATGGGGGAAAATGCAAAGACAAAACCACACACTTTTGTACATTTGTAGGTCCTAAAAGTATATTAGCATTTACATGATTCTTAAGTAAGAAAGATATTAATTGACGATTATATTTTTCCTCTTTTCTTTTTCTCTTGTTTTCTAATTTGGTCTTACACACCCTACAACTGAGTCAAAAATTTACAGATTTATTTTTTATGGCTTCAAACACCAATACCCAGCCAAGAAAGTAATACCTAGGCATCCCTTTCCCCTTTGGTCTCTCCTAACCCTTTCTCATCTTACTCGCTCCTTTTGGGTCTCTTTTATCTTTTGGTAATCTTTGACACTTATGGGTTCAGTATTCCAGTTGTCAATTATGAAATTCAAACAAGGGAATGATATAAATACATAGTTATGTATTCAAAATAAGGGACCAAGCACTAATAATTATTAGTAATCACCTAAGCTTGTATTCCAAATGCACTAAATCTCTCTAAAGGAAGCCCTCTAACATCCATTCAAGGTAAAACGATTGCATCAAATCTGCATACACCACATAAGAAGGAGAATTTCATTCAATTTCATCCACACTTTCTACTACATTGCTAGATTCTAGCTACATATCGCTATCAAGTGTAACTTACACAAAGGCATCCTATGACACCATTCTTACACACACACACACACACACACACACACACACACACACACACACACACACACACACACACACACACACACACACAATACATGGATTCTGACATGTTTTGCAGTGATCGGTTGTAAATTCACTCTCGGGATGACTGTCGGGGTCAGTCTGACTCCCTATTCTACATTTAATTTTCTAGGTTTTATCTAGTTTTGTGGATTTGTTTATGAGAGCATCTATTTTACAAGTTAAAGGTACCTTTGACATTCAAAGAGTGACTATCATGTGATAAACAAGAAACAGTTGTGACACTCTTATGAATTAGTTATCACCAGATTCATACCATTTGTGCAGTACATGAAATCCCATTAGCAGTATCTAGTGCTCAGGAGCCCTTTCCCTAGTGTGGGAACCCATGTCTGGATCTTTTTATGAGTTACAAAATTTATAATGAGAATTTATGACACTCATCCTCAAATGTTCGACACTTTTCCTAGTGTAGATTAATTCTAGATTGATTTTAAATCAACTAAGTCATCCTTTCTCTATCTCTTTCTTAGTGTTTCATATTTAAATTTGTGTTTTCTTGTGTCATTCCTAAATTTCATCAGTTAATACATTAGTTACTCTATAATATATATATATATATATTTAATTAAAATTAAATTAAATCATCCACCAATTAGGACTTTGATAAGTGTGTCCTCTTCTATATTGACAAAGTGAATAATTTCATCAAATGAATATCATAATATAATTTCAGTTGAAAGAAGAAGGAAGATAATTTATATTCAACAAAATTTTCACACAAAACCCATTATTGGTCAATTCATATTTTGAGGAGGAGTAATCCAAAAATAAAAATTAGCTTGAAATTAAATAAGGGAGAGTAGAATATATAAGAAGATGTTTAATAAGATGCAAGAAAAATATATATAATGTATTCTGAGAATAACTAGTGATGAGTAGAAGAGTTATAGATAAACCTTTATGACATAAAAAAATGTTTCTAAGCATGTATTAGGAATATAATTAGTGAATTAAATACACAAAATACATGTATTCTAATGTTGTTATGAAATATATTTAATTATTCAAAATGTAATTTAAATCTCGTAAGTTTTGTTTTGATTGTTTTAAATAAATGATGTAAAAACTCACCGAATGTATTACACTTATTCTCAAGTATTACCATACTTAAGCTATGATTTATCATTAGGGAAGTAGGGTAAAATTTGAAATACTACTGTAATGGCGTAACCATGATTTTCTTTCATTCTCCAATCCATTTTCTTAATTAATGTATACATAGAGACTTATAAGTTCATAAATCCATATATCGTAATGTAAAATTATATTAATATTAATCTTTAACTTTTTGTTTTTGTTAACAATATTCAATTCTTTGTTAAATTATATTTATTGGTTTAAACAATATAGATTAAATACAAGGACAATTATCTTCCATCATCCAAAAGAGATTTCACGTAATGTCGAGTACAAGAGAACGTTTAATTATTTTTTTGGTAAAAATGAAGGTTATTTTACATGATACTTCTATTAAATTGAATCTTCTAATAATCTTCGGCATGTGCATGAATTATTTACTAATTCATTGACATATTAACTGGATACCTTCTCATTTTATAAAATTTAAGCTAAGTCATCTTGACCTTTCGTAAGAGATGCTCCATTGATTATTTATTTTTACTAATTTTTGTTTGAAGTTCATGGAACATCCCTTAAGGGCATTTTCCTCCTAGGGTTCTATGAAAACACATTTTTTAATTTTTTGTAAATATTCACGATATATTCTAGTTTGAATGTAACGTATATTTAAGAAAAATTATAGATATAGATTTACACATTAATTTAATGTAAACCCTGTAATGGTAAAACAACAAACTATAATATTTAGGAAATGAATAAGGACTAATGTTTTCTACATGTTATTCAATAGAGGAGGAAACGTAAGACAAAATTATAATCATATTTGCATCAAAAATCAAAGTTAAAAATAGAGAATGAGTTTTATTATTAATATTAAGAGTGTTAAGTAAAATATAAATAGATTAAATACTATTGTCTTATGAAGGAAATTTCACAGAAAAGTCACCTCTATAACACAAAACAAGTTATATGAAATTATCTTTTCTATTCCAATGAATTTTTGAACAAATTATAAAGGATTAAGTATATATATTGGCTGATTATATATACAATTTGTAATAGAAATTATCGAAAAGAAGAAACGATATATTCTTATATTTAGCAACAAATTTTGAAATTCCTTGCTTGTACAATCTTTTTGGCACTTTTTTTTTTCTTTTTTTAAGGTTTCAAGATTTCGATCAGAATCCCCATTTTTTTGATTTATGGGGAGTCTTATATTTTTTTGCATCTTTCATGGATTCATATGCCCCACCAAATATTCTAGAGTAGGAGCGAATGCTGTAGAATTTGGAGAGGTAAATCACATATTTTTCTAGTAAACTAAGTTGACCCTTAAACATTGTTACAATTTCTAGTTTTGGAGGACGAATTCACATGAAATGCAACACATTATAAAAATAGCACCTTTTAAAACCATCCTCCCTAAGGAAATGCGGTGTTTTCATTGTTATTTCAAATGGATTAATAGCAATTAAACTTTGTGCTTTCATTTTGACTGACCAATAAAACAACTAAATAAAAAATTGTCCATGAAAAAAAAACATATAATGGACGTTAGTATCTTATAAAGAAAAACTAGAAATAAATTAGCATTACCTAAGATGAAAAATATATGTAAAATAAAAAATATATTTTAGAAAACTATGCAACGAAAACTGATGTATAAATAATTTCTCTTTAGCAAGTAGCTTTAATAACCTCTATACAACACAGTCTACCATCCAACTAGGGGCGTATCCATGTGGCATCATAAGAGGAAATCCCCTTCAGGATGTAATGATTTTTGGCTTTAACAATGGCACATGTCCCCATATACCAAAATGAGATATAAGAGTGTGACTACACAACAATTTTTTTTGTTCAATTTACATACATTTGCAACTTTACAATTTTTTCCCATACAATAAAGAAAACGAAACATAATCAAATGTTTTTCCATACAAAATATGAAGGAATGAATTTAAGAGAACTAAATATTGTAACACCCACATTTTTCTACTCTCAAAACAAATAGAACCAATAAATTAATAGTCAAGTTTACGATAATAAATTAATATTTTTTATTTAAGAGTGTTTGCAAGGTTCAAAATTTACAGAATTAATAATTTTTCGGTTAAAGACTCTCTATACAAGCTTGTGAACAACAAAAGTAAATTAATAATTTAATATTATTAATTTACTTCCTAAGCTATATTTACAGTTTTAAACATTTGTTGAGCTTCATTAGTTAAATTATTCATCATGCACCAAGATTACATTATTTCTAACTCACGGGTTTAATTTTTGTTTCCTAGCCACTAAGTGGCCCCATTCACCCCATTACACATGTTATTTTTTTAAAAAGTTACATTCCCACAAAATTCCTTCTGACTTAAGTGAGGTAGGGTTTAATTTGGGCCATTGGATTGAATCTATCTTAGCCCTTAGATTTAGGTTTCCCAAAATTTACTCATGGTTCTCTTTTTAATTCTATTTTCCCCAAACCAACCTCATTTTCTCATTTTGATTTGCAGATTTTGGAAGAGGAGAAGGAGGAGCATCCATGAGAGAAAGAAGAGAAACTATGGAAAAAATTTCTTGGGTTTAGTTATAAATATTTTACTATTGTAAATTTCTCATTTGTTTAATATAGGGATCCTACCATGGATCTATTTTTTTATTTAATGAAATTAGTTTTTTAGTTCAATAATTGGGGAAAAACTCATTGCATTTAAATCTATGATTTTTACACATTTGGGTGCCATAAAAGAGATTGGAGATCTTGAAAACTTAAAATCAATTCATTTCTAGTTGCTGGAAGATTCCTTATAGTTGTTTTAAGATTAGATTTTACTTAATTTTAAATCTAGGTTCTTTCACAAATGGATGATATTTTTCTTTCAAAAGTGGTGAAACCATTGCCCTACATAGACCGGAAGTCATGTGACTACCACCCTACCTAGAGGGTGGTTCATCGACTTCCGCTCTGAGCTGGGCAATGGTTTTGAAATCGTTGCTCTGCAAAGGGCGACAGTTTTGTTATTTGAAAACATAACCTTTAACAATGCATTTCTTTAACAGTTTTTTCTTCTTAAGTTGAGTTTAATGCAACAATAATTTTTAATATGGGTGTCTTCCATTCCTTGCTTGGTAAATTGAGAAAATGTCTAGTTTTATACTCAAGTACATAACATCAAATCATTCTCTATTCTTTCCTTTACAATAAAATGTAAAATTGATTATATCATTACTACAATTCATTCCCTTTCATTTATTCATTTTTTCCAAGAAGAAAAAAACATAATTTAACACACTTCGTTTCAATGCATATTTGATTTCCAAATATACATGTATATATATTGAAACTTTAAATGCATATAATTTTAGGAGAGTTTCATTTCAAGACAACTAAACAACTTAAGCTTCCTTTCACTATAACATTGTAGTACAAATATGAAAAGTACAAGTTGCCATATCATCCATTTACCATAGAAGGACTTCAAATTCATTTATTTCACTAAAACTAGTCCTTTCTAACAAGGTAAATATCCAAGAGTTATTTCTACATTCACTAAAATCACTTCAAATTTGAATAAGAGACTTATTACAAAATTTCTTCCAAACATACAAATGTTACGGACTTTCACTTAAAGTGGGAATAATAATATGATCAAATAAAATGTAAAGATTCTTCAATAAAGAAAACACACAATTCTTCTTTGCATGTCTTCTCCCAACTTGCAGCTTCAATCTTACATTGTTCAATATTTCAAAATCTTGGATCACAATACAAAGAAAAGGGAGAATAGGCGACACTCTCTGTCAAACCTTTACTCCAATAAGAGGAGAAGCCATCCCCTTCTTTCCCTCTAGCCCAAACTAAAGAACAATGATGGAGCTTGAGAAAAATTTGAATTTTTTTTAGAGGAATAGCTTCCACAAAAACATACAATTCAAAACATTCAACACATATAAATGCACATACTCAACAAAATTTACAAGTTTCTCAAATAACACATAGGCTTGATATCAAACCAAAAGGGCAAGGAATATTGGAACCACCACATTTTTCCTCCCAAGTGAATCAGGAGTTTCATATAAAGCCTCCATGTGCGCAGTACAAACAACAAAACATCATTATCTCTAACACCAACTAACACACACACAGAAATAAAATGCCAAAAAACTAGGGTAATTTGTTTTTTTGACTTACTTGGAGTTTAAATGATGACATAGATGACTAGGAAGGGCTACAACCAACTTTCTATAACTTTAACACAACATTTACCACATAGGAAACAATGAGTCATACAACACCCATCACGAATAATTCACTTTTCTCTTCGACAAGGCAAAATGTAATAATCCAACTAGAATACAAACTTACAGTTAAGGACATCTCACATAGAAAAATATTTTAAGGTTATTTATTCATACTCAAGCTACTGAATTTTGTTTCCTACCTCCATTTAACAATATTACAAGCAAAATCTCCAATTGAGGGCAAAGTACTGTTTAGTTTCAGAACTCTAACCTTCTTGTGCAAGGATTAAACGTTTAAAAAAAAATAAGAGAAGATTACGAAGAACTTGGAATAAATTAGAGGAAGAAGATCAAGTTTTTTCATCTTCAATATCTCATTAATTATTAACCATGGTTTTATTGGGGATAAGAATCTATCAAAAATGATAACGATTTTCACTTAGGCTTCACTTGATGAGATTGACATAAGTATACAAATTATGTTTTCAAAGGGTAAGATAGATTGAATGGTTTTTACTCAGTCTCCTCCTTATTATGACCCTATAATCTTGAAATAATATAAACATTGATTTTACCTTAAAATTGTTTAAGGAATCACCATAAAAAGGATAATGTTCATTAGTTTAGCTAGGGGTAGCAAGGTAGATATATATTGTTTCTTTACAAAATATAGTTTCCTCTTTGATCACTTAAGGACTCAAACGTTATCAAGTAGATCACATCTACATTAATTTATTCACACACGCACACACAGATATATATATATATATATATATATATATATATATATATATATATATATATTAACTGTTATGATTATTACTCAACCATTTTATTATGCTCGAAATTACATTGTTACTATGTCCTACAAGGGTTTACAACACAAAAAATTATATCAAGAGTAAAGTTTACCATTACTCTTTTGTGAAAACTAAACATGGTTACCTTAATCCTTTCCAACATGAAGCACAATCCATTGGTGGCAAAATATTTTATTGGAATTGAATTGGGAGAAAGAAGGTAATCAGAATCGATCAAGAAAAATTATACTAAGGTTGTTATAATACAATAAAAATACTCATAACAATATGGTGATAAATTTGTACCTTTCACAATAGTATTTACAAGTTCTAGTTTCAACTTGTTGTGACAATATTACTCCACCATATAGATCATTTCTTTCCAACTTTCCAAACAAACACTAATCTAGATTTTTTCAACATGTTTAAGCATACGAGAAAATGAACTTGATAAGCACAAGTTATGTAACTCTTTACAATTCATCCCCTCTCTTTTTTTTACTCACAAAATCCATCTACATAAGTATCAATTTGAGTCTATTTGCGAGAACTGAGCATGATAAGACTACAAATAGAAATAGTATGCTAACATTTAATAATATCATGAAAGGAAAACTTCTAATTAATGAAATGGTTCAATCTCTAAAACATTAGCAATTTCCTATTCATGTTAAAATTTTCATAATTCCAACAAGAAGGAAGTCATAAGTATCATTTTTAAACCTTCTCTCTAAATGAAAAAAGTTAAATAATCAAACAAGTGGGAGCCATTGTTATAATAAGTCAAACATGAAGGGGTATCGATCTCATTAGGATTTCAATCATGTAATCATGTAGATTATATGATTGAAATCTAATACTTGAACCATCAATCAAAATTTCATCATCTAACAAATTGAAATCATGTGTTCGTGTTCGTCAAGGATAAAATTTGACAAAATATGGTCAACACATAAAGTTTGGGAAATAAATAATCAATAAGTTCAAATTATATATTCATACATTTTCTTATTTATTTAGTTTTTAAGTAAATAACAAATATACAAGAATGATTGACATATAAAAATTAAATTTGTAATTATTAAAACTAAATACTAGATTAAAATCCTAAATGCAACTCAAACATGCTCTAATCAAAATGTTTCATATTTTTGCATATGTATCTAAGGTTATCTAAATAATCTTGTGGTTTTATTTTTATTGAAATAGACACAACAAAAAAATATTTATATTTTAATGAGATCCCAATTTACTTAGTCAACGTGTGTGCTATATAATAAAGAATATAATATGGAAATTAACTAGACCCTTGGCAAAATGGAGTATTATAGAAAATAGTGTAGCTAAAAGTCTAAACATACTGTGGCATTTAATTAGTACTGTGCTAAAAATAATATGGAAATTAAAGTCCCGATGCCCATAAAACAATAGTAAATTAGTCTACCACTATAATATGGAATTAAATTTTTAGAATAGTAGTTAATAACTAACATATATTTAAATAACATGAAACCCTAACAACTGACAAGAATGAGTAAAATTAAAAATACCCAATGTTGGTGCTCGATTTGATCATGCCCTAGTTTTCCCTCGAAATTCTTTAATCTGCGGGTTCTGTTGTATTTTCTATTTCCCCGAATGGATGCATGAAAAGTTTTCTTCATTTGTATGTTGTTTAAAATACTTTTCCATGGTTGTGGATCACATTTGGGCCTTGTATCATTTCCAAATTCTTTGTCCTTAAAGAAAAATTAAATTTTGGGTGCAAATGGTGAAGTTCCCCTGCATCTTACTGTTCGACGGGCATATTTCTTTGTCAAAATTATATCTTAGCATCTTCAGTTATGTGGTCTCTTTTGATTGGGTGAGGCATGTCAGATCTGTTTTATAACTTGTAACTTTTTTCTATGTTTTTAAAAAGATCAATTTGACCCCACAGCCCCGTTGAGTTCTAATTGGCCGGTCAAATGTATAAAGGCAAAGTGAATTTCTCTTTTTTTCCCCGAAGGTGTATACATGTTCATTTTTAATTGGTTGCGGTCCGGTGGGTCTTTTTGGTGAAATTTGGCACTTTTGTCACATTTGTAAAAAATACAAAATTGACCCCATGGCCCCAATAGTCTCTGATTTGCTATTCAGTCTTAGTTTGATCCCGAAGAAGGAAACATGGTATTTTTTCATGTTACTAGTGGGAAGGCGGGTCGACAGAAGATTTTGAATTTTTTAACCTCTTTGTACAAAGGAGAAAAGTTATAAATTGACCCACAACTCTGTTCGGGCCCACATCAAAAGTTAAAGGTGAGAAGGTGGATCGTCGGAGAACATTGATTTTTTTTGGCTCAACATTGAAAAGTCAAAGTGGGGAGGTGGGTCGTTAGAGGTTTTTGAAGGTTTTTTACTTTTTGTGAAAAGGAGAAATGTATGAAAATGAAGTGTAACTCCACTAGGGCCCACATGAAAAGTTACAAGCGGGAAGGTGGGTCGACAGAGGAAAATTAGAAATTTTGTCTTTTTATTAAAAAGGGTAAAATTGTAGAAATGATTCATGACTCCATCAAAGGGACAGATTAAGCTAGGTGTTGATCCTGTATTTCAAAGGCAGAGGGGCTGGGCAAAATGTGAAAATTGCGCATTTTCTCCAAAAGTCATAATATGTAAAAGGCAACCCCAGGCCTGCTTCAAATCTAATATAAAGTTGACAAAAGGTAGAATCAAGGGTTGTTGTGCATTGCATCTGATTTTACCACCATTTTTTCTCAAAGACTCTTATAGATGCAAATACACATTGTTTTTCACCATTTTTTGATGAAATTACTTGTCATTTTTGTCTCTAAAGTGCAATTGAATGGATTTAGAGATAATTTGTGAGTCCAAGGAATGTAAAGGTTGATATTTTAAAGTTGGAATTGCTCAGGAACTTGCAAAACCATGAATTTCCAGAGAAGCTTAATGTATAGAAAATTTGCAAAGGAAAGAATGGGAAAAGAATGAAATGATGGATGTTGCATGCATGAAGGATGAAAACATGTTCCAAGTTAAAACAATGATGGAGATATTTGCGATGATTCACCTTTTTGAACAACTGGAAAGTTTTTGTTGTAAATCTCTTAAATGTCATTTTCTGGAAATCATGATCAAATAGGTAACAAACAAAGGTTCCTCAAATTTTATTTTCTTGGAGGGAAAGTTTGGATGTAAATTGAGTGTTATAAAAATCAAGCTTTAGTCATGCAAATCTTTGGGGGTTGAATTCTTATGAGAAAATTTGAGAAATCCTATATTCCTGAGAGATCATCTGAGAAACCTGTTAATCTCTTATGTTTTAGATTTGATTATGTCAAGTTGGTTGCAAGTGTATAGCCATTAAAAATCTCTTAGAGTGTTCAAGAAACTTTCCCCTGCTGATGAATCTAATAGATCTCAAATTAATTTGTGTTGATCTTGGGAAAAATTATGTCTGCTTTTATTTCAAAATGTTTTCAAATGGTTTTAATGTTTCTGTTGCAATCTTGTGGTAAAATCCCTCTAAATCACACAGGATCTCATCCTTATGAT
This sequence comes from Taxus chinensis, assembly GCA_019776745.2. Taxonomy (NCBI): domain Eukaryota; kingdom Viridiplantae; phylum Streptophyta; class Pinopsida; order Cupressales; family Taxaceae; genus Taxus; species Taxus chinensis. Next base: position 794,904,724 of record CM034148.1, on the reverse strand, counting down.
AGTTTAGTGGCATTTACAATTTCAATACGAGAAGAGCCTTCATCCTGTAATGAGATAAACAATTTAAAATCACTTTACTGTCATTTTGTTGATAAAGATTGTCTGTAAGTGTTTGAGTGTATCTTAGGCGTGAGGAACAAGGGGTCTTTAATGTTTAATTGAGTCTTTAGCTCGAGCCTTCGTGTTGAATTCTCAAAGATTGTGTGAAACTGTACAAATCTGGGCCTCCATTGATGCACACCTTCTGGTTGATGGGATATTTTAGCTAGTTTGAATCATTTTGTCATTTAGTTTTCCAATTGTTGTGAAGGTTCTCAAAGATCTAGAAAAATCAAGTTTATCATGCTTAATCTCCCAACAAAAACTATTTAAAACAAATGAATCCTACCTTAACTACCCTTGTTTTCTCTGTATGTCCACATATGAATAAATTCTACTTCCAAAATATGTAGAAGCAATCAGGATTCCATAATGTCTTTAGTAACCATAACCTTGTTTAGAAAATATAACCATTCTTTAGAAGTGACAGCTCATGAGAGTTAAATTTTGGTGTATTGATCATATTTTCTCAAGGTTTCCTTTCAAATTTGTGCAAATAAGGATATCTTCATTCTCTTTCACCAACAGAGGTTACAAAATGGGTCCTCTCACCCTGGTTGAAAGGCACAACCTAAAGTAGTGAGCACAAATCAAATCCTTTTGAATTTGTTATCCATTTCTCCAGTATCTAAGTGATAAAGGGCTAGCTGAATCACTTCCCTGGCTGGAAAATGACATACATGATGATTTATCTATCTCTAGGATTCTTGTTAAATTTGTGATGCTACTCAACTTGCAAAGGAGAATCAATTTGGATACCAACACAAGATTGGCAACATTTCTGGGGATTATTTGAACTCTAAGACTTATTTGTGCAGCAACAACACCCAGATTGGCGTCGTTTCTGGGGATTACTTGAACACCGGGACCTATTTGTGCGGAAACAACACCTATATTGGTGTTGATGTTGGGGTTTATTTAAACTCTGAGACTTATTTGTGTGGCAAAAACACCCAGATTGCCATCGGTGATGAGGAATATTTGAAAAAAGGTGTACACATACTAACCCTAGTAATGTTTCTTACATTATCTAAGTGCAAATACATTGTTTAAACATCATCCTTTGTTGATATTTTTAATATTTGTGCAAGCTACAAGTTCTATGTGTAATATTTCTAGTTTCTATTGGTTTTTGCACTAAGTTTACGTCATCAATGTTAAATACGAGTAAAGGAAGGTTAGATATGTGAAGCTTTGCATGAATTTAGTGTTGACAGACATTTGACAAATCAATTTTAGTGCATTTACAAAACTAAGGTGAAAATCCTTAATGGCGACTTCATTTTGAATTAATTTTTGATAAATGCTAGTGTCTTAACCTCTGTCAATTGAAATTTATCACTAATATTTGCAAAGCTAGAAGGAAGAAGATATTTCTTCATTAAATAACCTACAAGAAGGTTATTTACAAAATTGGGAAAGATGAATTCTGAAGGAAGAAGAATCTGGAAAGTTGTTGGAGATCAAAAATCAAGAAAAGAGTTATGAATTGTGGAAATTGATGAGCCTGTCATTGAAGATTACCATACTTCCTCAGGTGCTTCTGAATATGGTGGTATTTTTGTAGATCTAAATTCTGCAACTGGAGAGGGTCCTACATTTGTGTTTGATAAGTGTGATTCTCACTTTTTCCCCGTGTTTTCCAAAGCTGATAGGATCTTCCAAGAAATAGAATTATTTGTGAACATTCATTCTGAGAAATGCATTCCTGTGCCCCACAGACCCCTCACTCCTCATCATTTTGTATCTCCTACAAATTCACCACCTCAAAAAAACATGGTCCAACCCCCACCCAGACCTCCATTTGTTTTTAATACCTTCAGTCTTATAAATTTTAGAGGTATGGATGGATATAAAAATTCTTAGCCCCAAGTTGTTAGAAATAGACTACCTAAATTTCAAGGAAATAATGTTATTACTCGTGATCACCACTTAAATCTTTTTGTTAATATGATGGAAGACTTTGAGATAGAATTTGAGGATGTGTACATAAAATTGTTTATTCATACTCTAAAGGAGGATGCACGGGACTGGTATAAATATTTTCCTGACAATTCCATTGATTCATGGACATAAATGAAGAATACTTTTAGATTACAGTATGGAGATAAAACAGACCCTAGGTTTCTTTTATCAGAATTCAAAAATATTAAGAAGAATCCTAATGAATTTGTTCATGATTTCAATACAAGATTTAAAAAAACATTGATAAGATTGCCTATAAACTTAACGCCATGTGATGAATCTTGTCTGATAAAGTATTCTGATGCATTTAACAAAAAGGAAGCATATTGTTTAAGGGACAAAAACCTAGGAACTTTGAGGCACACCTTTACCATGGCTTTGCATATTGAAAACAATAATAAATCAATTGGTAAACCTCCTAAGAGAGAAGGCATCAAATTGATAAATCAAGAAAAGCCTCAGTAAAGTAAGGCTGTGGATCTAGAAGAGGTTGTAAAAACTTTGTCCAGAGCTGTTAAGGAAATATCCTATAAAATAACCAGAGATGAGAAGGGGATTGGACAAGGTTCCCAAGGTCATCACAAGCCACAAGGTCAAGAAATATTTGCAAATCATCCCACAGGTGATCATATGGATGACAAGGGTAAAGGGCTCGTGGGATCAAGAAATAGACAGCCCCAACCTTGGGAAAATAGATTGGTTCCTGATACTTTAGCTTCCAGAGTTGCTGCTGTTAAAGAAAATCATGAAAGTGAGTGGTGTGATAGTTGTTTCTTTCCACATTCTCCATGTGTTGTTGAAAAGGGAGTTGAGGAAGAATTTTATGATGATGATACAGATGATGATTCATGCACGATAGATTTCTCTACAAGTTCACAGTAAGGAGTAACCTCAACTGAGCTGATGAGTGCCAAAATTGAAAAATTTTGGGATTGCATTCACTGGGTATTGCCTCTTCCTCCCATTAATGATTTTGAGATTGATATGGTACAATATTTTGAGTTTCCTAATAATGATTTTTGGTACTTAAGGGCATTAATGATTAAAAATTATCATGGAGGAGTTCCTTCAAAAGATGACAAACAGTTGTTAAAGAATGCATCAATTACCCAAGAAAAGGAATACAATACTAAGACTAAGGTTGTCAAAGGGGTAGGGCCTCATGCAAAACAAAAAATTGCAGTGCTAAGGAAACCCCTAATAAAGATGCATCTGGAAAAGGCTTTTTCACCCCAAATAAAACTTGTTTTCCTCCCCATACTTAGACTATGAAAGATCATGTGTCATCAGATGAATTTGTAAACCTTCCTCCTAACACTGCCTTACCAAAATATGTTCCTTGTGACATAGCCCAAATCTTAAGTCAAATCGAGATTATTGTTCCTATTTTTGAATTCCTTAGAATCCCTAAGCATAAGAAAATGACCTTTGAGTATTTGGGGTTTAAGGAAGAAAAGGTCAACTAGGGTAAAAAGGTAAACAATGTACATGTTCCTCCTACCATTGCAAAATTAGAAAAACCAAAAGCATTGGAGGAATTGGGTGAAGCACCAAAGGTTTATTTGGACACTTCTCTGGTTGAGTCTCAACTGAATGTGGATCCATTTTTTACTACTTTGATTATTAAGGAGAAACTGTTACATAACTGCATGTTTGATTTAGGAGCCTCATGTAATGTAATGCCTCTTGAGGTCATGAATGAGTTGAATCTCAAAGTAACAATAGTTTATGGGAAATGTACTTCCATGGATTCAAGAGAGGTTCCAGTAGTTGGATGTGTCAAGTGTTTATTTGTGCAATTGGTAGTGTATCCAAGAAAGCACTTAACTTTGAATGTAGTAATTGTGGATTTTCTTGCTAAATGGGGGATGTTATTATCCAAAAATTGGGTAGCTAGTGTGGCTGGAAGTGTGAAAATGGACATGTATTATGCCACCATACCAATTGAGGGAAGCCTTGTGAAGTTATGTGGTGAAAATAAAAATTAATATCTCATTGAGGACCCCAACGATGCTTCTTATGAAGTATTGCAAACAGACATTGATGTTGATAACTCAGTGAGCTATGTTGTTTTCAAGGAGTATGAAATTGATCAATGCAGATATCCTCAGCAGATTGATTTTCTTGGGACTTTGATGTTTGATGAAGCCTTCAGAGATGTTGAAAAACTTGACATAGGCACAAAGTATAAGCCTAAAAAAATGTGGTCAGATAGCAACTTGGATGGGAAAGAGAAACAATCATATGACCAGTTGCTAAAGAAGTATCAGAACTGCTTAGCATGGTCATATCCACAATTGAAGGAACTTAAAAATTTTCCTTGACTGATTTCTTAGAACAAGACACACACCATTGTACAGTGTAGTCTTTTGGTTTCAATTTGCTTTCGTGTTTTTCTATTTTGGTTCATCCTGGTCCCTGGTGACCAATTTTTGTTGGTTTCTTAGTTCGTCTTAGGGGAGTCAGTTATTATATTTTAGCTATGTAAGATTTTTCTTTGACTTCGTTGCCTAATGAATTATTGGCACATGGTTTTCTATTTTTTCTTGCAGCACTCGCTGGGAGTGTCAATCATCAATTCGGAGCTGATGTTGGTGCTCGATTTGATCATGCCCTAGTTTGCCCTCAAAATTTTTCAATCCGCGGGCTTTGTTGCATTTTCTTTTTCCCCGAATGGATGCGTGAAAGGTTTTATTCATTTGTATGTTTTTGAAGATTATTTTCCATGGTCATGGATAACATTAGGGCCTTGTATCATTTCCAAATTCTTTTTCCTAAAAGAAAAATTCAATTCTGGGCATAAATGGTGAAGTTCTCCTGCATCTTACTTTTCGACAGGTGTGTTTTCCCTATCAAAATTATATCTAAGCATCTTTAGCTACGAGGTATCTTTTGATTGTATGAGGCACGTTGGGTCTATTTTACAACTTGTAACTTTTTGCTATGTTTGTAAAAATATCAATTTGGCCCCACCACCCCATTGTGTTATGATTGGCTGCTTAAATTTATAAAGGCGGAGTGAATTTCTCTTTTTTTCCCTGAAGGTGTATACGTGTTAATTTTTAATTGGTTGCGGCCCAAAGGGTCTTTTTGGTGAAATTTTGCACTTTTGTCACATTTGTAAAAAATACCAAATTGACCTCATTTCCCTGATACTCTCTGATTGGCTATTCAAAAAATATGAAGGGGTAGGGAAAAGGTCTTACTTTGACCCTGAAGAAGGACATGTGGTAGTTTTTCATGTTACAAGCGGGAAGGTGGGTCAGTGGAAAATTTTGAATTTTTTTTCCTCTTTGTACAAAGGAGAAAAGTTATAAATTGACACACAACTCTGTTGGGGCCCACTTCAAAAGTTAAATGTGGGAAGGTAGGTCATTGGAGAACTTTGAAGTTTTTTTGGCTCAGCATTGAAAATTCAAAGGGGGGAGGTGGGTCACTAAAGGTTTTTTAAGATTTTCCCTTTTGTGAAAAGAAGCAATGTATAAAAATGAAGTGTGACTCTGCTTGGGCCCACATGAAAAGTTACAAGTGGGAAGGTAGGTGGGCGGAGGAAAATTGGAAAATTTTCCCTTTTGTTAAAAAGGGTAAAATTACATAAATGAGCCATAACTCCATCAAAGGCCTAGATTAAACCACATGTCGAGCCTATATTTCAAAGACTGAGTGGCAGGGAAAAATATTAAAATTTCAAATTTTCTCCAAAAGTCATAAAATGCAAAAGGTAACCCCAGGCCTACTTCAAATCAGATTTTTCCACTTGGACGACTCTAATATAAAGTTGAGAAAGGCACGAATCAACGGTTGTTGTGCATTGCATATGATTTTAACGCCATTTTTTCTCCAAGACTCCTTGAGATGCAAATACGCATTATTTTTCATCATTTTTTGATGAAATTCCTTGTCATTTTTGTTTGCAAAGTGCACATGAATGGATTTAGAGCTTAATTTGTGAGTCCAAGGAATTTAAAGGTTGATATTTTTAAGTTTGGATTTCTCGGGCACTTGCAAAAACATGAATTACCCTTAGAAGCTTGATGCAGAGGAATGTTACAGAGGAAAGAATGGGAAAATGATGAAATGATGGAGGCTGCATGCGCGAAGGATGAAAACGTGTTCCCAATTAAAACAATAATGGAAATATTTGTGATGATTCACCTTTTTGAACAACTAGAAAAATGTTTTTGCAAACCTATTAAAAGTCATTTTCTAGAAATCATGATCAAACATGTAAAAAACAAAGGTTCATCGAATATTATTTTCTTGGGGGGAAAGCTTGGATGTAAATTGAGTGTTATAAAAATCAAGCTTTAGTCATGCAAATCTTTGGGGGTTGAATTCTTAAGAGAAAATTTGAGAAATCCCATATTCCTAAGAGATCATTTGAGAAACCTGTTATGTTTTAGGTTTGATCACGTCAAGTTGGTTGCAAGTGTATAGCCATTAAAAATCTTTGAGAGTGTTCAAGAAACTTTCCCCTACTGATGAATCTAATAGATCTCAAATTAATCTATGTTGATCTTCGGAAAAATTGTGTCTGCTTTTATTTCAAAATGTTTTCAAATGGTTTTTATGTTTCTCTTGCAATATTGTGTTAAAATACCACTGAATCATGCAGGATTTCATCCTTGTGATAGTTTAGTGACATTTACAATTTCATTATGAGAAGAGCCTTCATCCTGTAACAAGATAAACAATATTAAATCACTTTACTGTAATTTTATTGATACATATTATTTGTAAGCCTTTGAGTGTATCTTAGGAATGAGGAACCATGGTATTTAATGTTTAATTGAGTATTTAGCTTGAGCCTTCATGTTGAATTCTCAAATATTGTGTGAAACCATGCAAATTTGGGCCTCCATTAATGCACACCTTCTGGTTAAAGGAATATTTTAGCTATTCTGAAGCATTATGTCATTTATTTTTCCAATTGTTGTGAAGGTTCTCAAAGATCTAGAAAAATCAAGTTTATCCTGCTTGATCTCCCACCAAAAATTATTAAAAAAGAATGAATCCTACCTCAACTTACCCCTGTTTTCCCTGTATGTCGACAAATGAATCAATTCTACTGCCAAAATATGAAAAAGAAATAAGGATTCCATAATGTCTTTAGTAACCTTAACCTTACTTAGAAAATATCACCATTCTTTAGAAATGACAACTCGTGAGAATTAAATTGTTGTGTATTGATAATATTTTATCAACGTTTCCTTTCAAATTTGTGTAAAGAAGGACATCTTCATTCTCCTTCACCAACAGAGGTTACAAAATGGGTCCTCTCACCCTGGTTGAAAGGAACAACTTAAAGTAGTGATGACAGATCAAATAATTTTGAAGGTGTTATCCATTTCTCCAACATTTGAGTGACAAAGAGCCAACTTAATTGCTTCCCTGGCTACAAAACAACATACATGATGATTTATCTTTCTCTAGGCTTCTTATTAAGTCAATGATTTTGCTCAGCTTGCAAAGGAGAATCAATATGAATACAAACACCCAATGGAGGAAGCTTGATGGGAATAACTTTAGATGAACCATGTAGGCTTGGTGGTACCCTTGATTTTACTCATGTGAAACTAAACACTCCACAAACCCCAGTCGATGTACACAAAGACTTCACACCAGTTGATGAACAAGGATGAATGTACAGTCGTGGCACAACTGAAAATGGATGAATGGATAGTAGGGAACATTTGAAACAAAGCATGACCTTTGCAAGAGACCTAAACCATAGTTTCTAGCCTCTAAACATGCTTAATTGACCTCACCTGCACTCTTCAACGATTTTCAACATTTTTTTAAATTTTATTTTATTGAATTCACCGAATTTCAAATTTTTAGGCTGAAATTTGGCAAATCTTGTGACTTAGGATATCGGACCATTACTAAGATTCAAAAAACATTTAAAGAGACATTTAACAATAGCCTCGTAAACTTCAAATAGAATATTTACATTGATATGTAAATATGCATATTTAATCCATGTATTGATTAAAAAATTCACTTGTATATTGACACATTTTATAGTTTTTTTATGCATTTAAAACATATATTTGAACAATGTGCTAGTGGTCTTCATTGTTCAATAATGAAATACATTATCCACACATTGTATGTGTTAAATTTTTTAAATAACACTTGCACATTGATATTGTCATTCATGCATATCTACACATTTATCAAGATAAATATAGTATAACCTCAACAAATCCTTCAAACTAACGAGACTCAATAGAACACTACAGAAAATCACTTGCAAAAATGGGAATAAGAATTCATTATACATACATTCCACATATGCTCATATATGCAAGAAAGAAAATAACAGAGATATGGAAATAAACCATGTGCAGATCCATTTTTAATTATTTATTTACTTATTTATATTTTTTTTGCAAACAAAGTAATTGAGAACAAGAGAATCAGATAAACAGGAAGGGACAACCAGTACTATCAAGGTGACTAATAAAACAACCACAAAAAACCAAACCAAGATGCCATTTCAAGAAGAGAAGAATTAGGCTTATCATGCCTAATTCAAGCTTCCACAACGCACATCCATCTACCTGGTTAGCAACAACAATGAGTCTCCTTCTCCCCTGCTTATTGGGTTTCCAAATTTCATTCACGTCTATGCTAAGCACATGAAGGGAGTATGAAACAAGAGTAGGAGGCTCTAAACCAACAAAACGCCTCTGATAGCATGTTCCAACACCCCCTTTTAACAATAGGAAAACTATTCCGCATGAAAACTAGAGCAATACAGTCCTTGTGCCCAAATTTCTTTCAGGAATTCAGTTGATAGAATGTAACCAAATCATGTTTCTCCATCAATAACATTTAAGGAATGGCAGGAGACCACCAACTCTACCTACTTTCAAGCTAGGGAAATTTTTTTTAATGCCAGAAAACAGTACAATTTTTTAATGCAAAGAATATGAGAAGAGTAAAAAATGTAACTTTTTATTTTTGTTGATTGAATCGCAATAAATTTACATTTCAAAGTCATAATAACATCCACCTTCCATATTTACATTGTGGTGTGAATCAACACATCTTGAATACATTTTTATATGTGGAAGTAAATTTCTTATGGAAACTATGGTTTTATGATTAAATATGCATGTTATAAAAGGTACTAAATTCTACCATATGTGTTTCACCTTATTCTTGGACGTTTCTTTGAATATTGACAAAATAGATAGGGTAATGGGCGTAAGAGGAATACCTATTGAAATGATGGTTGTTGGGTTGTTGTGTGCATATGACTTCTGAATCCACAACTGATCATGAGAGATTCCTTTTGGCTTGGAGGAATTACCTGAAATGAAACACAAGACCACCAGAAAGAGTTAAACAATATGTGTAATGAACTGCCTAGTGTGTGCTAGATCCTGGAAGTGTGATACTTCCTAGATGGTTGTTAGTCCACTGTTTAACACAATTTAATGCTGGTAATGAAGTAAATCTATTGTAATTGAAATGATTTAAGTGTGTCATTAAAAACACAATAACAAATATTTAATCTAACAAGCTAGGTTAAAATAATATCCAAAGGTCAAGTAGTTGGTTCTGGTTCTTTATAGGTCTGACAAAGGTCTCAAGGAGGACATAGGTGATTAAGGGTGATGTGAAAATAGGTGGGTGGGTCACTATTCTTGGCTCTATTGATGAGTACAGAGACCGATGCCAGTTAAGGGTGACTGACGCTGGTTGGGTGGAACTGGTGTGAGTTACTTTGGAAAATTGGGAATGCCACAAAATGAGCTTTGGGTCCCCCTTGTGAGTGCATGAAGGACTTGGTTGGCCACAATGAGGTATCATGTTGTTTGGATGGGGTTAGGTGGGGTTTTAACGGGTATGAGAAGGGGTGAGTATTAAAGGAGGTAAATGGGTGACTAAGAGAACAAAGGATGACAATATAATGATGAAATGAATGAAGCAGAGGAGTAAACTGTTCTACTTACTTAAAATCTAGTTCTGGGTGCTTGTGAGTGATGGATGAAGGTGCTAGTAAGAGGTTGAATGTTGTTGAGGATCACCAAACATTGGAAAGCTCCTACATGGGCTGCATGTGCATTCCCTTTTTCCTGGTTGGATCAAATATGTGTTGTGTGATTGCTAGATGATTGTCGGGTGAATGTTGGATGTCTATGCAAGAGAAAATGCTTGATCTCTTTCCTTGCATGCGTGTTCTTACAGAAACTTGTTCTCAAAAGATGTGATATCTCTCCAGGAATGTACCAATGTTTTCCAACCTCCAAAATAAGGTTGTTTTGGGGATTAAAAGGTGACCAATGGTGGTTCTAGCTTAACCGGTGATGGTTAGGGGTAATCGGCATCGGTCAAGGTGGCATTTCCTAGGTTTACTAAAACAAGGCAGATCCCCTTGATTTTCTGGGATCTCGTGTTGTTAACCCATGGATTAGTATACAAGCTTCTTGTAAGCATGTGGGAATTTGGTTAGAGGGAATGTAGGTATTGATTTTTAGGGTTTGGGTAAGTCTTAGTTACTTATGGCATCTTACTATGAATAGGTATTAGGGTGAGTTGGCTTGATGAGGTGTCTAGGTGAGGTGGATATGTGGGCATTATCTAAATTAAAATATTTAAATAATAAATATGGTGAGGATAATGAATTAAATTAATTAAATTAATATTACTGGGGTGAAGGGGGCCATGGCTGGGTGAATGTGATGAAGGTATTTGTTTGTCAAGGGACCAAAGGGGAGTGTGACCTAATTTTAGTGTCTGCATTTCGAACCTTTTTATTGTGTATCTTGTATTAGTAAGCGATGCTAACAAAAATAAGATGTGGTTGCCCCATGTGTGGGTGAAGGTGATCCCCCTCAAACCAGGAAGTGATGAGGTAGAAGGTAGAATCAGTGAGTGGTTTTATAAAAGGTAAATGTAAGAAAGGGAAAGGTGGCGAGTGGGTGGAAAAAGGAAAAAGGTCGACTCGGGAAATTTATGTAATGGGTCAGGGTCAAAGGTAGGAAAATTCAAAAGCACGCACACGTATAAAATGAAACACGTTAACATGTTGAAGAGTAGGAAAAATCTACATCGTCTAAGGTCGATATGTTTATCCAAATAAGGTTGAAGTGATTCTGGTATCCAAGGTATAGGATATGGTCAGAAAACACAACATAGATTAGGTGCAGGAACGTTTAGGTATGTTTCGGTACACCAAAGGTAGGGTTAGGATAAATGGTCACAGCAATAGGTGGGGTAAGGTCATTAGGTCAACAACACAGGTAATAGTGCTACAAGGTATAGTGAACACATGAGGTCAAACGTCACTAGCAATGGTCCAAGTCCAAATATCTAGGTCACGGTATGGGTAAGGCCGAGGTATGGGTAAAATAACGAGTCCCCAAAGGAGGACAAAGGGAGGTAGTAAATGATGAGGTCTGGAGGGTGAGGTAAATAGTCGAGGTAATGGTTGGGTGAGGGAAATGGTCAGGGTAAAGGGTAGGTGTGAAGAAAAAGGAGGGATAGCCAGAGTAATAGGGTAAAATGTTGGGTTTTGGGTAAGAGAGGGTGACCAATGCTGGTAAAGGGTAACTGAGGCTGGTATAGTGCAACCGACGACGGTAAGGTAGGGCACGCGACTGATGCCGGTGAAGGGTAAACCAACATCGGTTAGGTAGGGTTTGTTATAAAAATAAAAAATCCATGTTTTTTTTATTCATTTGTCATATAACGAATTGAGAAAACAAAAAAAGAGAGAAAAGAGGGAAAAGTGTCTAGACGAAAAGGAGTGTTGAGTTGGTGGTTTGGATGGTGGGTGATTAGGTGGTGAGAGGAGGATCCAGGATCAGTATGTGTGATTCGATTGGTTGGAGACACGGGTGGAGACTAGGTGATGGCAGAGGCTAAAGAGGGATCAGGCGGGCCATGTGTGTAGTGTTCTAGACATGCCACCGTGACATTAGCAGCATGATGAGGGAAGCATCTAACTCTAGTTGTATTTGGTTAGATAGATTAGATAATTTGTAAATTGGTTTTTTTGTTTTTTTTGTTTTGGGTGGGGGAAAAAATAAAAAATTGGAAATGGGGAGGGTAAAGTGGGTAAAATAGGAATGGGGAGAGAGATAAGTAGGAGAGGGGAGGAGGGGATGAGGTGTAGGTGATTTTAGGTGGGAGATGTGTCAGGGTGTTTTTTTTAAGAAGGGGGGTTTGGGCGTCGCAGGTTTTTGTTGCGACAGTGACTGGCGTCAGTCAGGTTTAGATGGTGTCAGTAGGGTGTAACCGGTATTGATCATGAAATAGGTGACTGATGCCGGTTTAGGGGTGACTGGGGTCAGTTAGAGTGAACTGGCACCAGTTATGTTTTGGAGGGTAAGGGGTCAAAAGTGCCACAGGTTGGGTGACTGAGTTGGGTAGGGGTAAAATAGGGTGTTCGAAAATGATAGGGGGAAAGTATGGGTGTTATAAATGTAGATTAATGTGTTGTTTGTATTAGATGCAGGGGAGAGCTCAGCTATATATACAGGACAGGGTTCCACCCATGCTCATGATAGTGCACAACACAGTGACCCCTGAGGAGCTGTGACATGTGGAGGTGGTAGGCCTGAGTTGGGTCCAACGTTACCGGCATGTAGTCTGGTATCCTAGTTTGATGTTCGTGCTCATCGATAGATGGGATTCTGTGACCAACACATTCCACCTGCTCATGGGTGAGATCACTGTCACCTCGAAGGACGTGCTCAAGATTCTATGGCTACCCATACTGGGTACACAGGTCTACTCTATCTCCTATGAGGCCTCAGAGGAGATGATGTTGACAATGTTTAGAGAGGGTATGGCCAAGCTAACATTCCATAGTTCCAGCATCGACTATGGAGAGATGTACCTAGCCCGTCTAGAGAAGACAAGGATATCAGTTCTATTGATGGAGGCATTGTGCTTCTTTGCACTGCCAGTTGTAGAGGGTGGTAGATTTCCCCGATCATTGATGGGGGTAATACACAACATGATGATGGAGCAAAATACCTTTTCCTGGGCACCAGAATTCTTGGTGTAGTTATATAGGGAGTTATGGGCATATGGACAGTTGTATAAGTTCAACATGTGTTGTACTTTTTTACTTCATTGCTAGGCATTGGGGATTCCCTGAGAAGATACATTTCTACCAACCTATGTATGAGTGGGGTATAAGCGATGGGTGATTTTTATTAGAGAGCGAAGATCAGTCAGGGCTACACATGATGTGGCCTATTTCTGACGACTATTGGAGGGGTTGTCTAGAGTGGATATCATTTAGAGGCCATATGTGGGCTTCCCCTCATATAGGAAGATGCGTGATGGGCTAGTGGAGCTATAGATACTGAGATGGATAGAGGGTCACTGTGCCGAGGAACATGAGATGATCCCAGTTGATAAAGTTAGGTGGCAGTTTGGGCTATTACAAAACATACCTCTGCCCTTCCCGTAGTATAAGAGAGATGATGTCGAGGGGCCCTTACCTCTACCATAGCCTACAGTACCCACAGGGTAGGAGGAGCAGGGAGTGGGCCAGTGGATTGATGATGCTGGATCATAGACAGATATAGACAGTGGTGGGCGACCCATATATGAGCCATACCACCTAGACCGAGGAAGCTGGATCTAGCCACCATCACAATGCAGAGAGACACCCTATAGGGGCAGGTTCCTACTCTGATTACCTAGTTGGGTATGGTACAGACACAGCTGGTAAGCTTAGAGGTAGAGGTAGTAGAGCTACATGTACAGGTGGCCAGTCTATAGTCCCATATGACTGGAGATGGGGGTGGAGATGGAGATGAGGATGATGGTCAGGCGATAGCCTCACAAGAATAGGTGATAGGGTTACAGGGCTAGTTGGCCATATCTCAGGCATATATTGGGGTTTTACAAGCCTAGATACATGTATAGGGATAGAGGGCACCACCACAAGCACTGGGAAAGGGTCCCAGTTTGTAGGCAGGAGCGGGATAGGGTCCCGTCAGATAGGTACAAGGGCTGAGGCATATGGGACCACCACAGACCATGCCTATATCTAGGTTACGAGATGCCCTAGGTGAGGCCATTTACTACTAGGACTAGCTGATGGTGGCCAAGATAGACTTTTTATCCTATGGAGTGTACCAGGCATAGCAGGATTCGAGTGAGAGGACTAGATCCCGCACTCACAATGTAGAGAGCACAGGGGTGCATTGAGCTCTAAGGCTAGATCATGGAGAGGCCACCAGCTCATGAAGACTAGATCCAGATGAGGTGTAAGTAGGGACCCAGACTTGCGCCAAGGTGGTAGAGGGTACAGGAGACACAAATATGGAGGATGTACACCGAGATGCCTAAGATACGACTTTTGATTGCTGATGTATTATAGTCATTTTTTGATATATACCAGCCTACGTACCAAAGATAGTGAGGATGTATGAGAGTTTTTTTATATTTTGAGCATATACTGGCCTACGTGCCAAAGAGATTTTGTATTGGTTTATTGTTTTAGTGTATATATTGGCCTGTGTGCCAACAATTTTGAGATGATAGACATGATTGGATATCTTGTGTACATTGTATTGAGATACATATCTATTTATATGATGAGATACGTGAGATGATTGATTTGTTGGTGTTTTGTTGAGACTTTTGATTTGTTGTTGTGATATGGAAAAAAATTAGGTGAGGTAGGTATGATGGAGTCAGGTTGGTTTAGGCATGGACCGAGTCAAGTCATAAGCATGGTTCGATTCAGGTTGGTTTAAGCATGAATCAAGTCAGGTTGGTTTAGGCATGGATCGAGTCAGGTCATAGGCATGGATCGAGTCAGGTTGGTTTAGGCATGGTGGAGTCAGGTTTGTTTAGGCATGGTTGTGTTTAAAGTAGTTGAAGTTGTGACTCATTATTTTGTGTAATGAATGATAAAATGTTTCATGTGTGAGATGTGTTATAATAGCATGATGATGGTAGAGAAATGGTAGTCGTAATAAATGTATGTTGTGATGATGATAAAAATGTGTTGCATCTTGTTGTTTGTGTGGTTTAATTTCCAATTTTGTGATATAAAAAGGAAACTACATAGGGGAAAAAAGTGATTTTAGGATTGGTTATTGTAGAGAGTGGCCAAGCTAACCTCTAAGGGCCCAATTCCCTCAGAGTGCTACCTTCATAGTCCCGATGAAAAGGGACCTCAGGCCGATGTAGTTTTTCCATGAGCTAGGGAAGAATATGATGAGGTATGAGAATGAGTTAGTAGGTTTTAGGCATGTTGTGGGTTTAGGTCTGTTAGGTGTGGGGGGGTATAGGTAAAGTGATATAGGTGATGTTGATTGTGGTAAAAGAATAAGATTACCCCAAAGGTAAGTGTCGAGGACCAAATCCTGTATAAGGTAATAAAAACATAAATAAAGATGGTGAAAATATAAGAGGGGGCAATAAAGCCACCTGATTGGTTAGGATTAGACTGAAGAGATCATACTGTGGAGGAGGTGATGAACGTAAGACCCCTAAATACATTGAATGATTGATGATTCTAAGGTGAAAATTAGTCACATGATCACCAAATGTCTTGGTTTCCAAGAGGTCCCTTGAGGTGGTAGGAAATGGGAATTGGAATGGTGAGAAGAGTGAAAGGTGGTTAATTTTTTATATGGTATGAGGTGGCATGCTCTTTGGGCAAGAGATTTGAGATCACAATGGGAAAGTCCATGACTAAAAAGTTCTCTATTTTGACTTCTATTTGAGATAGACTGAGCAATGCATGAATTCTATATGGGATGAGAAATTTAACTCCTTGAGGTCTTCGTGAAGCTGATCGATGTGGGAAGCTTCAAATTATCTTGCCCTTTTTTTCTTTTTGGCTTTACATAGCTGTTTGTTAAGGGAGAAGTCTATTTAAAGTAGTGATTGCTGAGAGGAAGATGTCCTTTTGAGGGAGTTATATTTTTGTTAGAATTTTTATTCAAGGAGTTGGGTCCCAGGTGGGTCTTTGAAGTCTTGGAAAAGACCAAGGTGAAGAATAGGATTCTTGTTTAAAAAGCAAGGTGAAACGACCATGGGATCTCATCTAAAGGTAGATGAAAAGTATCCATGAGAATCATGCTATGTGCAACACCATGGTACACATATTCAAGAGAAGATAATAAGTGAGAAGCACTCACATGATTCATTTTTAGTCATCTGTGATATGTAGGAAGTGGGTAGCGCTCAAGGGACAAGCATGGAAAGAGAAAAAAGTTGAGGTAGGACTATAGGTCAACAGTATAATAGTCAAAGATGCAAGGAATTAAGGGGCTCAGGTTTGGGTTTACCATTAAGTGAAGATAAACAATAAGCACCCGATCCATAAGTTTGAGTCACAATATATGGTCCAAGCTAATTAGGAGCAAATTTTCTTTTTTCTACTTTGGTTACGTGTTGATTTTATGTCAGGACAAGGTCACCAAGTTGGAAGGTTTGTTCATGGACACATTTTTCATAGGTACATTTGACACATTTTTGGTAAACTTTAAGGTGATCAAGAGCATTAAGATAATGTTCTTCTAATAACTCAAGCTATGCTAAACAGTCCTGACGAAATTCATCATCATTGAGCATGTCATGGAAAGAAATGTGGAGTGAAGGGATTAGGACTTTGAGAGGTAGAAAAACTTTTGTACCATAGACCAGAGAAAAAGGTGTAGCGGTAGTGGAAGTGTGAATACTAGTGTGGTATGCCCATAGGGAAAAAGGAATGTACATATGCCAATCCTTCCCGGTATCATTAACCACTTTCATGAGAATATTGTTTAGGGTTTTGTTAGTGGATTCAGCTTGGTCATTGGTTTGTGGGTAATAAGGTGATGAGAAACTTAGCTGAATGCCGAAGGCATCGCAAAGTTTTTGTAGGGTTTTGTTTTTGAATTTTTTTCCATTGTAAGTGATGAGGAACACCAAATCGACAAATTATGTGATGATTGATGAACTCACATATTTTCTCAGCTTTCATGGAGATGAGTGGTATGGCTTCCACCCATTTTGTGTAGTATTCGGTAGCGGTGATGATCCATTGATGTCGTTGGGAAGAATGAGGGTTAATCTATCCGACAAGATCTAAACCCCATTGAGAGAAGGGCCAAAGGTCACGGGTGACCTGTAAGGCATGATTGAGTGTATGATGAAGGTTGGCATGTTATTGGCATTTTACACAACATTTGATGTAGCCGCAACAATCAAGGTTAAGGTTTGGCCAGTAATAGCCTAGGTGAAGGATACGCTTAGCAATAGCAAGGCCACTGAAGTGACCTCCATGAATGCCATCATGAACTTCCTTAATGGTATAAGGAATTTCAGAACTCATGAGGTATCGTAAGTGAATACCATCAAATTCATGCTTATAGAGGAGGCCCCCCATGATGACGTCATGAGAGACATTTTTAAGGAAGGCATGTTGTCCACTATGGATGAGATTAGGAGGTAAGATGGAGAGAGAAACATAGTCAGAATATTATTTATACCATAGGTCATTCGGGTCGGGGGTAGCGGTTCTAATATAGTAAACTTACGAAGGTAATTAAGAAGGTGATTGGAGTCATTGTATGGTGAAAAATATTTTAGAACCAGCGGGTGAAGCGGGTATTTGAGAAGCCAAGCAGGCCATGGTGTCTACAAATTTGTTGGTTGAATGAGGGACGGTTTACAAGGCGTAATGGTCAAAGGTGGTCAAAAGTATATCCACATGATGTTTATACTTTTGAAGAATCTTGTTATGACATTGGTATATACAATTGACTTGGTTTATGACCAATTTAGAATCACTAAAGATGTTGATTGATTTGACATTTAGGGAATAGACGGCTTGGATACCTAATACTAGCACTTCGTATTCGGCAATGTTGTTTGTACAATCACAATTTAGTTTGAAAGACAAAGGCATGGGTTCACCATTAAGAGAATGAGGATAATACTAGCCCCACCCCACACTGACACTTGGAGCCATCAAAGAATAGTGTCATTTGGTAAGTGGGTTCATCCAAGGAAAGGGTAGCAATTGACTCATCTAGAAAGTCAAAATTAGAGGATTGATCCCTGATAATAGGTGTGTCGGCCAATTTGTTGGCGATAGCTTGGCCCTTGATGGAATTTTGATGAATGAATTCAAGGTCAAGGTCAGTTAAAAGCATAAGCCATCATGCGGCACACTGATTTTGATAAGGTTTGACATACATGAAGTGTAGGGGGTTGGTGTTGGTCACAACATAAGTTTATTGGTTGAGTACGTAATGGCGGAGTTTGGTGGAAAACAAAACTAAGGCTAAGAAAAAAAATTCGGGATGGGTATATCGGGTTTCATAGTCTAAAAGAGTATGACTTATGTAATAAACCATCTTCTCCCTGTGTTGTTCATCGCAATGAGTGAGCATGGCTCCCAAGGAGTGACCAGTAGCTGAAATGTATAGGTAGAAAGGTTGATTTTATTTAGGTGGAATGAGTATGAGGGTTTGGAGAAGGTATTGTTTTAGGGCCTCAAAAGGTTTATGGAAGTCATCATCCCATTGAAAGGAGACATCCTTCTTCAGCAGATGATGAAATGGTTGGCACCAATCAAATAATTGTGAAATGAAACAGTGAATAGACTGCAACTTTCCTTGCAGGCTACAGAGTTGTCTAAAGTTAGTGGCTAGAGGCATTTCCAGAATGGCCTTGACTTTAGCAGGGTCAACTTCTATACCACATAGGGAAACGATAAAGCCCAGGAGTTTTCTTGAGAGGACCGCAAAGACACACTTCTTAGGCTGAAGGTGAACACAATATTTAATGAGATGGTCGAAAATGGTTTTTAGCATGGCAAGGTGCTCAGAGCGGTGTTTAGATTTGGCCAGGAGATCATCCATGTAATATTCCAATATAGAATGCATGATATCATGGAAGATGTAAGTCATAGCCTGTTGATATGTGGCACCGACATTTTTAAGGCCAAAAGAGATGACTCAGTAGCAAAAGGACCCCCAAGGTGTGATGAATGTTGTTATATGTTGATCCTCTAGGGAAAGTAGGATTAGGTTATAACCCGAGAAGCCATCCATGAGTGATAGAATCTTGTAACCAGCGGTAAGGTCAACTAGTTGGTCAATACCGAGGAAGGGGAATTCATCTTTTGGGAAAGCTAGGTTGAGGTCACGGAAATCCATGTAAATACGGAGTCCCCCTATCACCTTAGTGACATGGACAATGTTAGAAATCGAACGAGGATAATCAATGGGTAATATGAAGGAAATAGAAAGAAGGTGTTGAAGTTCTTCTTTGATGAGAAGGGCAATATGAGGGTGAATTTTCCTCAGCTTTTGTTTGATGGGTTTTGCATCAAGAACGGTTACGATATTGTGGACTGCTATGGTGGGGTCAATATCAGGCATGTATTTATAAGACCAAGCAAAATAATGGTTATGATTTTTGAGAAAAGAAGTGACAGCTTCCTGTTCAGCAGCATCCAAAGATTGGTTGATCTTTAGGATGTGCGGGTCATCCTGAGTATGAATGTTGATTTTGATAGTCAATTCATTCATCATGGCTTGTGTTTCAGAAGGTAATGACCAATGAATATACGAGTCTTCTGCACCGAGGTAGGTGAGTATAGATTCATCATCATGACATTGAACGACATTAATTGAAGGTGTATCATCATCGATCATTTCAGGATACAGGAAGGGAAGAGAGGAAGGAGCCTCGCCCTCGCATTGATAAGTCAAAGGCCCCAATGAAATGGTGTTTATGAAAAAACAAATTTAGAAGGGATAGATTCAGGATCCATTGACTCCATCGACGAAGGTGGTTATGAAGGTGGAGTGGGTAAAGAAGGTGGATAAGGGCTGGTGTCCTTGATGAGTTCAATGTGGGCCTGTTTGGTAGGTGGTTCAGGATATCCAATACCACCATAGTCATTGTGTTTGTGGGTAGTACATGGAATAACGGTATGGTGGCCTTGCTTGTAAAAGCCAAAGCCAAAACCCTTCCACACACATCGGTGTAGGAAGGTGTGGGTAAAATGGAGATTGGTGGGAGATTGGAAGTCAGTAGAAAATGGGTGCGTTTGTGATGGTGGTTTGGGTGTGTACGTGGTAGTATCAAGTCTCCCATAGATGAGACTAGTAAGAAGATGAGGAGGACCATAAAGGATTCATTCTCGTATGTGGTGATCATAGCGAGGGTGTTGGTGAAGACTTTCATACTCTTGTGGAGTAAGGAATGTGTTGACACTATATAGGCAGTATTCCCCCAAAGTGAGGCATTGAAAAACATGTTCCAAGGGATATGTGGTTGGTATGTGGGTAACGAGAATAGATGATGTGTCAAAGGTCGATGTGGAGGTGGAGTTAACAGATTGGGAAACTGATGGGTTGGCCGTGGAGGTTGTAGTGGTGGTAGGAGTGGAAGAGGTATGTGCGGTGGAGGTGGCAACTGTAATGGTAAGCGGAAGTGTAGGTGAAGTGGTAGGGGTTGTGGAGGTATATGCCTTAATGAGTATAAGCATTTCATTAGGTTGGTAAAGGATGTTGCATGTTTTAAAAGGTGATGGATCAGCTGGAATGGTATAGGTGTGTCCTTCATGTTGAAACTTTACACAATGACGTAAAGTGGAAGTCACACAACCCATGACACGAATCTAGGGTCTGCCAAGCAACAAGTTATATTGAAATTCCCCCTTCAAGATGTAAAATAATTCTAGGATAGTGTGGGGGCTCAAGTGAATGTGGAGGATGACGGTGCCTAATGTAGAGGTGATAACGTCATTGAATGAACGTAACATGACAGGATGTTTATGCATGCAATTTTCAGGTATGTTCTTTTGAGCAATTGTATTGGATGAAATTATTTTAATACTAGTGCCCCCATTAATCATTACATGTCATACATGTATATCATCAATGTGGACAGAGATGAAGAGGGCTGGGTCTGTGTCATCTGTTTGGTGTGGTGCGATCTCTTCCTCTGAGAAGCTAAGGGAGGCTACTTGGTGAGTAGGGTGCGGTGTGGTTAAAGCTAGCAATTTGGTGAGAGAGGATACATGATGGGGTGTGATAATGGAGGCTACGGGTGTAGGGTCATTAGGTATAACCTCAATAGATTGAAGAACCTCCATGAGATCTTGACGATGAGATTCCAAGGTTTGGATGAGGTCATATAAGGACATTTTGAGGGGAGATTGGTGTAATTGTTTGAGCATGGTGTGATGTGTGAACCCATTAGAAATAGGGCATGTGGGTCCATGGATAGTAATATTAGGTGTGGTTACAGATGGTATGTTGGGTATAGGATTGGTCGGGGAGTCAGTTGCCTTTTCTTTACCTTTGTCCTTCTGAGCATGGGTAGTAATGTGGATCATGTTGATCTGAGGGGAGTTGGAAAATGTAGAAGGTGTAGGATGAGTGGTATAATGACATGACGGGGAAAAACCTACTGGAGGAGAAAATTCATATGAGGTGAGCTGAGCGCAATGACATTTACGTGATGGTGTGGCAAGTTCTGTGATGCGAACCATGTTAATCTCAAATCTTGGAGGTGGCTCGAGGAGACATGGGGGTGGAGGTCATGGTTGTTGAGTGGGCAGTGAAGGAAGGACTATGGGAATGGGTGTTGGTGAAGTAGGGTCCTCATCAATAAGGTCATCATCGTCAAAGTTGGCTTCCAGAGGACACAACTAGATAAGGATAGTTTTCAAAGCCTTGCAGTTCTCCACATTGTGCCTTGGCACACGATGGAAGGCACAAATTTTATTGTCATCAAACCATTTTGGCTAGGGTTTGAGGGGGTCATAAGGTCTAAGTGGCGGTAATGTGATGATAGAAGTCTCAAGGAGGTTGGTTAAGATTTTGGCATACGACCTTGCTAGTGGGTCGTAATGGGAAGTGAAAGTGGGTTTGAGTGTAGGTGCGGCTAATTGTTGAGGAACGGTCCTTGCAGGAGGGGGAGTGGGTTCAGCTATGGTTTTGGGTGCTGGAGTAGTCTTGGATGTTGGTCATGTTTTTTTCGGTAGGGGTATGGTAGATGAATGGGTAAGAGGGTGTTTGGTTGCTTTGACTACCTTATTAGAGGGTAGCGGGTTTTTATCTTTGGATTGAACCTTCTTGGGTAAAGGTGATATCAGTGTACGAGATCTAGAGGGAAAAGTAGATGGGGGAAGAGGGTGAGTTACCCACGAGGATAACGAAGGTCCTGTGAAGGTAGATGATATTGGTTGAGCAGGGGTGTGAGAGATAGATACTGAAGTGCAGTGGGTAATGAAGAAGTGGTTGAGGTTATTGAAGGTATGGGTGGTAAAGATGTTACAGGTGTAGGTATAAGCCATTTTTGGGTGCTTGGGTAGGTTAAAGGTTTGTGGGGAAGGAGTGATTTGTTGTGTTTTTGGTTTATTGATGGGTGGAATTTTCTTAACCATGCTGGGAAGCTGATGTCCTAAGACAGACGGGACAAGTGCAGGTGTGATTGGCATAACCGGGGTATGAGTTTTATGGGTTTGGTTCTTCTTTTTTGGTGTTGGGGTAGGTCTCATGTTGACGTTGGAGGATGTAGCTAAATCCAGTTTGATAAGTGGATAAGTATGGCTGGCGGTTGGGGTGACCCGAAAGGTAGTGATAGGTTTAGTCAAGGAAGATGGTTTATGTGCAGGTTTGGATTTAGATATAGGTTGGGTTATGGGTAAGGGTATGTGTTGAGGTATGATGGGTGTTGTGGAAGAAGTTGTGATAGCAATGGTTGTGTTCGGTTTGATTGGTTGAAATATTTTTGGGTAGATAGTGGAAGTATCAGCAAGCGACATCTACATTTGTGTTGAAACAGGAAGCAGAAGACGCCCCCATAATAAGGCTCTGTCCACATAATCTAGGTGATCGACCAAATGTGAGAATGACATGCCTATAGGTGATGTTGATGAGGACCCAATGGCTATTCCCATAAAATGTGTCTTAGAGACAGGGAATGTGTTAGCTTCAGCTTCCATGGGTAAGAGAGCCGATAGTAGGTCTGCAGGATGTTAGGTAGCTGACGGATAATGCTCACCAAGAGGAAAAGGTATCTCTACTAGATCTGTGATAGGTGGAGGAGATGATGGGTGCTACTCTATAGGTGGAGGAGATGATGGGTGCTTCTCTGTGGGTGGACGAGGTAAAAAAGTATCCTCCATGGAGAGAAGAAGTATTGTGGGTATCGGTTCTCTAGGTGGAGAAGCCAAAGATGAAATGGTCTTGATGTTAGAGGAAGGATCCTTTGTCATAGGAAGGAGATGAAAGGTGTTCATCTGTGGGTGTAGGAATAGGTGAGGTAGGTTCCAATGCAGAAGGATGATTTTGGGCTAGAATCTCCTCTATGGAAGGAATATGGGGTATTGGGAAGCAACAGGTGCATCACTAAAAATAGCATGGACCTCGCGGGTATGGCTATCATGAGTGGAGGTCTCACCGATTTGATCATACGAAGGGGCATGATTGGGAAAGAGTTTCTTGAAGATATGTAGGTTTATTTTGGTGGGTATGTTAGAATTATCCACAATTAACTAGCCTTTCTTGAGCATTTCTTGGAAAATATTTTTGAAAGTTATGCAATTTCCATCACTATGACCCTTTACTCAATGATAGTTACAGAAGTCATGTTATTTATACCATATGAGCATAGGGCGAGTAGGGTCAAAACCAGTGTGTGGTTTTATAGGTGGAAGGGTGATGGCCCCAGCTTTGATAAGATTTTCTAAGACAGAAGAGTAAGGCTCCCCAATTGGGGTGTATTTCTACTGTTCTCATCTGAATTGAAAACTCTATATGGGTGAGAGATTAGATGAAGGGGTAGCCTAATTTGATGGATGAGATGGGCCAGCCTTGAGTACCACTGCATGAGCAGTGCCTTTGGCCTTTGAATAATTGTTCTGCGGTTTGGAATAAAGAGAGGTATCATTCAACTTGAATGCTGAATTCTTATTGTGTAATTGGATTTTCTTCTCTTCGATGGCCTGAATCTCTAGCTTTCGTGCAATGGTGAAAGCTTCATCGAATGTTTGGAAGGTTTGGACTTGTAGGGTTGGTGAGATACATCTAGCACAAGCCCATGTGAAGAGCTCGATGATTTTTTATTGTGGCAATTGGAAGGTGAGTTTATTTATCAGGCTACGCCAGCGAGTGACAAAATCTGTGATAGATTCATCCTCATATTGATGCATGGAGTATAGGTCAGTCATGGTAACCTTCTTGATGATATTGATGGAGAAGTGATCCAAGAAGGCTTGGGCTACCTGTTTAAATGAAAATATAGAGTGTCTAGGTAACCCACTATACCAATCTAACGCATGTCCAGTTAGTGACATGGGAAAGTTCCTTAAGAGCAAAGCATCATCATGGGTAGTTTGGTAGAAGCCGTGTTTGAACGATCGCAAATGTTATTACGGGTATTCCTTGCTATTGAAGTGGATGAATTTAGGCATCTCCCAATGCACGAGATATGGACGAATAGGAATGGATGGGTGGATAGGCTCATTACAAATCTTGTTATAGGTGAGAGTATTGTGGGAACTAGAAACTAATGCCTCTAATGTCTGCATCTTATCCATCATCAATTTGATTGGGTCATTGGTAGGTTGCGATGATTGGGTGCCTCTTGTAGTATAAGAGGGTTGGTGTTGGGCATGTAACATGGATGGCATTCCAGTATATGGTGTTTCCATGTCGGTAGATTGAGAAGGAGGTAGTTAAATAAGGGTTACGTACCTAGAGTGAATAATAGATGAAACAGGAGGTTGTTGATAGTATGTATATAGAGGTGGAAGGGTCGTGGTAACCCTAGTGGAAATGGGGGCTAACGCTTGTGGAATGGAAAGGAAAACATTCTGAAAAGGGGTAGAGGTCACTGACACTGGAGGTGGTTGTGTAGCTACAGGTATATGCGAGACATTAGGGGTGGATGGGGTTGTGTTCTGGGTGGTTTTCAAAGGTATGGTGGATGTGGCGGGTGCAATGGATGTAGCAGATGATGTAGTCATAGCGGGTATAGTCCCTAGCTGCAAAATGACTAGGGATAAGGTAGATGCGGGAAACACAGATCCAGCTAGGGCTGACACACAAGTGGGAGTGAGATTCGGGTGGATAGATATGTCCATGTCATATATCAATTGATCTGAGGAATCTCAGGTGGATGAGTGGGAAAGATAAAACTACAAGGCTATAGGGTTTTGGTCAAGGAGGCATGTGAACTCTTCATCTCCAGTAGAAATAGTGATAGGTTGGATAAGATCTATGGTGGGTGATAAAATGGAAGGTGGTGAAAGGCTAGGTCAAAGTAGTTGAAAACTGGAGTGGAATATGAGTGTGTTTTCTTGTCTTCAGGTCAGCACCATGTGAACTAGTACTGATCAAGTTAGGCAACTTCTCTATAAATGACACAGAAAATTAACAAGAACAGGTGAAACAGGTGGTAAAAAGTGTACTAGGTATGAAATGTTGGCTAGAAAGTGGCATAGGATAACCAATATCAGTCGGGGTAAACCAATGCCAGTAAGGGGTAATCGATGCCAGTCATTGTGGGAAATGGACAGTGAGTCAAAAACAGGGTGTAAGGTCAAATCTGACAGGCATGCCAAACCTAATGAGTTTTACAAAGTCAATGGGAATGCTAATAGTGACAAGGACTCTGAAAAGTTGAAGAAGGTGAATAAATGTCCCTTTGGGCAGGTTAACCAAAATGATAGTGAACCGACACCGATTGGGTATAACCTATGATGGTCAGGGGGTAACCGACGACGGTCGGTGGACCGACACCGGTCACTATGAAATTCAAACAGTGATGAAAGAAAAATGGTTGTGAGTTAAAATCTGATGTGGAATCACACCCAAAATTCTGAGAATGATGAGAATATGGTCCAAGCATACTCAGATGAATCCGGAATACACCAACTATGATGAGGAGCGTGTAAGGATAAACAAGAAGAAAAAAGAATGTAACCTCTTGTTGGTGCCATTTTTGATCTTGCACCATGTTGCCCTAAAATTTTCTAATCTATATTTGCTCAAAAATTGTTTTATCCTTTGAATTGATGGTCTGAAATTCTTCCCCTCCAATTGAATGCTTTAAAAATGCTCACAAACTTGTTTTGTTTGCCCTAATTTGAGGGAATAAGTCCAAGTTTGCCCCTTTTCTGTGCCCTAGTTCTTCTAAATGTTGTGGGTTGTGTGGTTTTTCCCTTTTGCAAATTGTGAAAAAATCTGAAATTGATCAAATCATACTTGTATGCAATTAAAAATGCAAATCCCATTAGGTCGAAAATGTTGTAAAAAAACATGCTTCAGTTGATTTAGAATCGGAAACATCTACCATCCTAGGTGAAAAAATTGAATTCTAGGGCATCCCTAGAATTTTTTTATGTTTTGATGGTCAGACGGGCATCATTTGACTGTAAAATTCATTCTCAAAAGGTATTGGCAATATGGCAGGTTTTCATTGGTTGAGGAAAGGTGGGGAGGTGCTCTAACTTTTCATTTTTCACCCTTTTTTAGCAATTGGGGCAATTTTCGGGCCTAGGGATCCTGTTTTTTCCAAATTTGCCTATGTGGCATGTTCTGACCAGTAGGCGGGATGGCGGGTGGTTGTATTTCTTTAAGGTTGTTTAGACCTTATTTTGCAAAAAATGTTAAATTCAAAAAATAGTCCAAATCTCTCGCAGCCAATTGGGAGTGGACACGTGTCCTGAAAAATAACCGAAATGGAAGGAGTAGGCCGATCGGCAGGACTGGTAGAGGTTTTGGTTAGATTTTGAAGTTTTTAAACTTCAAATGGTTTCAAAGTCAAATTTTGGCCCGAAACTCCACAAAAAATCAGAGAGAGGACACGTGTCCTGAAAGGTCAAAAGCGGAGGTCGGCGGGCCAACAGTGGGTAAATTTTGAATTTTAAAAATATTGCACAGGGAGGTTTGAACGATTAGAAATTTTGAGCACTTGGAACGCATAGCGAATCAAGGAGATGGACATGTGGCAGAGGAGATAAGTCAGAGGTGCGGGCTCGCATGGAGACAAAGTAGAGAATTTTCCCTTGGCTTAAAGGGATTAAAAATGGAGATTAAGCCCGTGGGTCCTCAGACAAATGAAATATGGACACGTGGTAGAGGACAATTTTGAGCAGGTCAGCGGGCCAGACAGAGGTAAAAGGGCATTTTTTCCCTTTTTCAAAAAAGAGTGTCAAAATCAAAATTTGAAGTGCATAGACCCATTAGCGAATCACGAGGAGACACATGGCAAGGGAGAAATCAGAGTATGCAGGGCCTGTGCAGGCAGAAAAGTGAATTTTTTCCCAATTCTCTAAAAAAGGTCAAAATGTACATAATTGAATCATGAACGTGAATGGGACCCACCATGTGCCACGTGTCAGCTCCAAATTTCAAGGGCAGAGGGGCAGAAGAAAAAAGTCAAAATTTTCCAATTTTCCGAAATAGTGTGGAAAGGTCAAAAATGAGTCCCGAATTTTGGTCTCCAATCATGTTTTGTGCCACGTGCCTGGCCTTATTCAGAAAAATTACAAGGGTAACTCAAGCTTATTTCTAAGTCCGCATCTTCCACGTGGAGGGCTAGGATTAAAAGATGGATAATATCGATGGTTCTTGTGCATCCATTTGTTTTGACTGCCATGGGAGCTCCAGGAAGCTTGGATTCACAATTTTTGCATCAAAATTCATCAAATTTATAGTGATTTTGTGTCTTCTTGGCCTCTCCAGGATCATTTGAAATCGGTTTCATGACTCAATATTTTGACTTGAGATGTTTTTGAAGTAATTTTTTGCCCCAGCCCGAGTAAACACGTGAAATGACAATAATCAAAAGTTGTAGAGGGTAATCTTGAATAGGTAAAAATGATGAAAATGATGAGTAAAGGGTGTTTGCATGCCTCAATGATGAAAAACATGCCTCCAGGTTGGATAATCATCCAGATATTTGTAATGATTTAATATTTTTGAGCACACCTGGCAACATGTGAATTATTTTTTTGTTTGATGTCATTTTCATTGAATCATGAAGAATTGTTGTAACAAAATTGATCCCTTGGCATATTCTTTGCTTGGGAAAGAAGGCTCCAAGGTGGCATAAGGTATATATAATTAATTTTAGAGAAATTGTAAGATAGGAGGGAAGTTGAAAATTCATGACCAAAAATTCTGAGAGAAAGATTATTTTTCTGAGAAATCCACTGAAGAACTAGCTTAATGTCGTCTATGTTTTGGAAATTCATATATGTGAGTTGGTTACAAGTGTATAGCCATCACACAGCTCTAAGATTGTTCATGTAACCCTCCCCTACTGTTGAATCTAAAAAGCTTTTGAATTAAATCTATGTTTTTCTTTGGGTAATATGGTGTCTGTTATCATTTCTAAATGCCTATAAATAGTTTTCATTTTTCTTGTTACAAATCTTGCATTGAAAGTATTTATAAATCACACAGAATCTCCATTTCTTATTGATAGTTTAGTGGCATTTTCAATCTCATGTTGAGAAGAGCCTTCATCTGATAAGGAGATAAACAAATTTAAGATCACTTTACCTTACTTGACTATAGAGATTGATTATAAGCCTTTAGGGGCACCTTAGGCGTGGTTTGATCAAGGATTTTTGTGTTTAATTGAGTTCTTTACTTCAAGATTTTGTGGTGAGTTCTCAAATATTGTGTGAAGAGCGCAACCTGGGACTTCCATTTGCGCCTCTACTGGTTGAAAGAAAATCCTATGATTATTTGAAGCCATTTCATCTGATAGTTGTTCAAGTATTATAGAGATTGTTCAAAGATCGGATCTATCCCAGTTTGTCTTGCCAATCCCCCACCAAAAACTAATCAAAACAATAAAGATCCTATCATGTACTATCCCTGATTTACAAATTGTATACCCATTTAAGATCAAAATCCATTTCCAAATGTATGCATAATAGATCAGGATCTCCAATGTCTCTAGTAACCTTTGCCCTGTTTTGAGAACATACCCTTGTTTTGAGAAGTGACAACTCTTGAGAATTCAGATCTGGGGTGTTGATCATGTTTTTATCAAGGTCTCCATCATAGAATTTCAAGCTAAAGAGAAGGACATCTTCATCTACTTCACCATTACAAGGTTACAAAATAGGTCCTCTTACCTTGGTTGCAAGGCACAACCTAAAACAACTAGGACAAGATCAAGTCCTATTAGGAATGCTATCCATTTATCCACAAACCTGAGTGCTAGATAAACCATGTCCCCAGCTACCAATGACATGCAACATGGTCTAATATGTCTTTAAGCTCCATGCCATATCTATGGTGTTGCTCAGACTGAAAAGGAGAACAAATTTGGATACCAACACAAGTGGTGCTGTTGCCTAGGGTACTTCTTGGAATTCCTTAGTTTTTTCGAAGTTTTTGAAGAGTTTGAGCATTTGTGTGTTCAAGTATTTGAGCTGCTACATTGTTAAAATATCATTCTATGCTTCATATCTACAAGTTTTAAACAAGGGTTTCATGTTTTTTCTACCTTTTTTTTTCGTTTCCTAGCAGTTCATACACGTTGGGTGCATTGTGATTGACTGATTTAAGAAGAAGAAGGTCTGATTTATAAATACCTTGCAAAGGTTTCAGTACTAGCAAACATATTTGACAGATCATTTTAGTGCATTCTTTCACAACTAAGGTGAAATTCCTTAGTGGCGACTCCATGCTAATCTGATCTTGAAAGTACTAGTTGTGTTACCTTGTCTGTCATTTACTTTTGTGTTGCTAATGCCTTGCAAAATTGGAAGGAAGAATATCCCTCTTCGTCATGGAATTTAATCCGGGAAGTTGTTTATAGATTCAAGAAACTTAGAGTTAGAAGGAAGAAAAGTGTGGAAGGTTGTTGGAGACTTGGCTACAAGTTACGAGATCCCTATTGTTGATTTTGAAAGTGAGAAACCCGTTATTGAGGACTACAATTCTTCTTCAAGTGGATCTGATTCAGACAATCATATTGCTGATTTGAATTCCCCATAAGGTGAGGGACCTTCTTGTGCATTTGAAAGGCTTGCTCTTAAATCTGCTACTTGTATTTTCTAAATTTTCTAGAGATCATCAAGAAGGAGAGCCCTTAAGAGAGATTTGTTTGGAAGTTTTCATTCCCATTCCCCAGAGACCTCTCACTCCTCATTATCTTGTTTCACCTCCAAGATCACCTCCACCAAACAATATGGCTCAGCCTAGACCTCCATTTGTGGTTAATACCTTTGGTCCTATAAATTCTAGGGGAGTGGATGGTTACCCAAATGTTTTCCCACAAGATGTCAGAATATAGGTTGCCGAAATTCCAAGGTAAAAATGCTATTACTGGTGATCAGCATCTCAAAATTTTTGAGAATATGATGGAAGATTTGTGAGATAGAGTTTGAGGATGTGTATGTCAAATTGTTTATTCATATACTAGAAGAGGATGCTAGGGGATTACTACAAGGCTCTACTTGATAATTCTATTGATTCATGGACTGAAATGAGAAATGTATTTAGGTTGTAATATGGTGACAAGACTGATCCTAGATTTCTTTTATTTGAGTTTGAGAATATCAAGAAGAAACCATAATGAATCATTCCATGACTTCAACACAAGGTTTAACAAAACTTTGAGAAGGCTTCCTGTTGGTTTGAGGCCGTGTGATGAATCTTGTTTAATCAAATATGTAGATGCTTTTGATAAAAAGGAAGCCTATTACTTGAGAGACAAAAACCTATACAAATTTGAGGCAGGATTTTACCATGGCACTGGAGATTGAAAACAATATTAAAGTCCATTGGTAAACCTCTCAAGATAGATGGTGTAAAATTGATAAACCCTGAAAAACCTCAAGCTAGCAAAGGTGCTGATTTAGAAGAGGTTGTGAAAAATTTGGCAGGGGCTATCAAAGAAATCTCATACAAGTTGGCAAGAGCTGAGAAGGGAATCTGGGAAGAATTCACAATGTCAGCCTAGGGAGCAAGCACAAAACCATGATAGATTCAGAAATCATCCTAGGGGTTATCAAAGACAAGATGATAGAGGTAAAGGACCTATGGGATGGGGAAACAAACAACCCCTAAGCACGTGAAAGTATATTGGTTCCTGACCCTCTAACTACCAAGGTTGCTACTATTGATGAAGTTACTGATATGGATTGGTGTGATAAATGTTTTCTTCCTCATCCACCATGTGAAGTGGACTGAGACAAGTTGATGAAGCTAATAACGATGATGGTACTGATGATGATATTTGCATGATGGGTTGTTCTTCAAGACTCACAAGGAGGAGCAACATCTATTGAAGTAATAAGTGTTAGGATTGCTGCTAAATTTTTGGGATTGCATAAAATGGGTACAAATCTTTCTCCTCCATCATGCTCTTGAAGTTGATGTAGTGTAGGCTTTTGAAATTCCTAACAATGACTTTGAATACTTAAGAGCTTTGATGATTAAGAAGTGTGATGGTGGTATCCCTTGGGAGGAAGATAGAACAATTGTTGATGAATGTTGTTGTAGCTCAATAGGATAAAGACTATAACACTAGAAGCAAAGTTGTTAGGGGCAGTTGAGCATCTAGGCCAAACCTAAAACACCCTTTCTCACAGGCATTCCAAAAGAAGTTTCTAGGAAAAAAACATCTTGTTAAAAGCTCTATTGTCCCAAGCAAAAATTACAGTCCACCTCATGCCCAAGATGCCAAGAATCCACTTGCCATCTAATGAATCTTCTTGTCTCCCTTCCAATGTTGTTTTTCCAAAAGAGTGTCCCCTATGACATAGCCCAAGTATTGAGCCAAATTAAAGTGAGTTTTCCAATCATTGAGTTGCTTAGAATTCCTGAGCATAAGAAGAGAGCATTTGAGTACTTAGGGATTGAAGGAAGAGAATGATCACTCCAGGTAGAAATGTAAATGTTGTTGAGACTCCACCTCAAATCATATGTTGACCTTGAGACACCATCAACAATAGAAGATCTCGGGGAGAAACTTGAGGTATATTTGGGGACATCCTTGGTTAATTCCCAATTGAATGTTGATCCATTCTTTACAACTTTGCTCATAAAAGATAGGCTACTTCACAATTACATGTTTGATTCTGGTGCATCATGTAATGTCATGCCTGTAGAAGTCATGAATGAGTTGGATATCAAAGTGACAGCTGCCTATGGGAAGTGTATTGCCATGGATTCAAGGGAAGTGCCGAGTGGTTAGTTGTGTGAAGGGTTTGGTAGTGCTACTTGTAGCCTATCTGGGTAAGAATTTGAAACTTGATGTTGTAATTGTTTATTTCCCTGCCAAATGGGGTATGCTCTTGTTAATAAAATGGGCTGAAAGTGTTGGTGGTAAAATTCAGATGGACATGTATTTTTCGACCATTCCAATTGAGGGAAGCCTTTTTAAACTATATGGTGAGAAGAAGATGTTACACCTAATTGAAGATCCCAACAATGCTTCCTATGAAGTGTTGTATGCTGATGTAGATGCTGAGAATTTCATTGGTTTTTCTGATGGAAAAGAAAATAATATGGACAAATCAAAGTGCCTTGATATGGTAGGTTCTCCATGGATAGTGCTATTTGATGGATCATGCTCCAAATTTGGGAATGGTGCTGGTATAGTTCTTCTTTCTCCTAGTTTGGAAGAATTTGTTTTTTCCTTCAAAGTTAATTTTGAATGCACTAACAACATTGTTGATTATGAGCCATTGATGTTGGGGTTAAGAATTGCATGGAAGTATGGAGTGAAAGATATTGTTCCAAAAGGAAACTCAGAGCTGGTTGTCAAACAAATAAGAAAACTATATCCTACAAAATATCAGGGTATGAAACAATATAAGCATTCAATTTGGGATTTAATTGAAATGTTTGATTCCTTTAATGTTATGTATCATGACAGAGGTCTCAATGTTGTTACTAACAAGTTGGAAGTGCTAGGTTCTAGATTTGGAAATTGCACCATTTCACCTTATTGTGAATACAACATTAA
Source organism: Taxus chinensis (assembly GCA_019776745.2). NCBI lineage: Eukaryota > Viridiplantae > Streptophyta > Pinopsida > Cupressales > Taxaceae > Taxus > Taxus chinensis. The sequence goes on along the minus strand of CM034148.1, from coordinate 794,871,715 downwards.
AGTGCTAACCAGGCCAGCTATCCCTGATAATGTGAAACATTGGCAAGTGTTTTGATGATGATTCTCAAGTGATAAGGTTCTTGAAAAACCAAGGTTAATTTACAAATCAATAATATTGATTGGGATCCAATGGTATGCATGACTGAAGGAAGAGAAACTTTGATTTTGAAAAGATATCATCCAATTGAAAACAAACACCATTCCTACAGGTCTTGTTGCACTTGAGTCAAATTTTAACAATGTAGATTGCATCATAAATAGAAACATGTCTACCTTAAGGGATGTGGCAGAGAATAACTTGGGCACTAATGGTAAACCAAGGAATATTTTGTTGGGCAGCAATTTAAGTAAAGAGGAAAAAGAATCCTATGCCCAGCTCTTGAAAAAACATCAAGACTATGTTGTTTGGTTCTATTATGAGCTAAAAACATACAGAGAAGACCTAAGGCTTTCATCACATTAGATCAACCTCTTAGATTTTTCAGGTTCAATCTCAACTCCCATGGTGATTTGAAATAACCCTTTAATCCACTTGGCTCTCCATTACCATGCTTCGATCTCCAGTTCAAAAAAGTTGAGCAGATGTGAGGTATTATTCAAGGTATTAAATATTCATCTTCGAAACATTGTGCCATCACAAAGAGAGAAAGAAGGACATGCAGAAGGTGGATTTTAAAATCTAAACACAACCACCCCATGAATAATACTATCACCCCCCTACCATTATGGACACTTTATATTTTGCAGCTGCGTTGATTACAATCAAGTGTGAATGTGTGTTTTGAAACAGTGGATGGTCACTCCGGATACTTGTCAATTAGTTGTCAAAGAATCAGCAAGACTTATGGATAAACAAATCAAGTACTCCTTCATGACAATTTGACACCATAAGCAAGCAACATAGTGTTTTTGTTAGGATGCCCTTTGGTTTGATGAATGCTAGTGCCACTTTTCAAAGAAAATGAATGTTACTTTTGCTAGTTACATCAATGAGTCATTGTAGTTTACCAAGATGATGTGACTATGTGTTTTCAAGACAAGAGAGATGATCCCTTGCTGCACTTGGAGACTATGTTGGATCAGATGTAAGTAGTCTGCAAGTAATTAATCAAAGAATTTCGATTTTGGCAGTGCAAAAGGCCTCAAAACATGTCAAAACGACCGCTTGGACTCAGGAAGATAGTTCCCGGAAATGATGGACCCTAAGAGAGTGTGAAGGTCACTACTCACTCTAGCAAAAAACCTAGTAGCAAGAAAATGTCTAATAATGCTATATATCGCACTTTTAGTTTGGTCCCCAATTAATTTTATTGTAAAAAATTAAGGGGTTAAAAATGTTGAGTTAACTCGTTCCAATTAAAAAAATGCTAAATTAGGACCACTTATTAATTTAATTAAAAGGAGGTTCTAATAATTCAATAAAACCTCAAGGAATTAAGGATAAACACCTCCTAAACAATTTAAAATTAAATAATAATATTAATTAATTAATTAAACCTTTATCAATAGCACCTGTTTTAGCAACCCTAAACTATAAGAGGACTTTCCAAATAATTTTCCTTTTCATCTGAGTAGGCACATTTCTTCTTAGTTATCTCAAAAACAATGAAGGTGAAGCTATGTTTTTCTTCTAAGGGGGTTTGATTTTAGACACATAACATGGAAAAAAACTTCCTGATTAACAATTAGCACAACATTTCCACCTGTGGAGTCACTCCAATTTACCTTTACTTTTTCAATGGAAACATTTTGTTTATAGGTGATCATGGAATCACAAAAGAGATGTGTATGGGCCAATGTTGTTGTATGAAGAGGAATCGATTTCTCATTATGTACAATAATTTTACCAAATATTTGGTCACACACTAATTTGGAATTAGTTTCAACTACCCAAAATTTTTACAATGTGTTCTACAAAAGTGAAAAGATTGTCAATAAGACCTACATAATAAGATGCATTCAATTTAATTTCATTGTTGATTGATGTTGAGTTCAATATGTGGACATATATAAAAATATGTGTATTTGAAGCAATTCAAGCTCGTATGTTGTGGATACTTAAAGGACACCTTTCTTGTCATTATGATGGACCATATATAAAAATTATGTGTATTTGAATTTGGCTTCTCAAAAATCGTATTATCACAGACCTTGGGCTGGATTGTAAGAACCACATGAATGTATCCTTCTTCCATATTCCTAACTGAAAATAAAAACCGAAATAAAGAAATGACTATGCGATGATGTATAATGTGGCAATAACTAAACAAATTCATAACTATTGAACATTGTTATAACTTCACCTTGAATAGATATCTTCAAAGGATGAAATAACACCATGTGTTTTTCAACCAACAAACACCATATCCAAGTACTCAAATGTTTCTTACTATTACAAATATTACAAGAAATTTACTTTGCCATTACTTCAGAATTCTAAATTGATAATATAGTAGAATATATTGTTTTTATGCACATCACCGATCCAAAAGTAGGATTGTATGCATTTGTCAATAATTCATTATTTAAAAATTAAGTAGCGTGTATCCAGTATACTCATTTTAATTGTAAAGATAAATAATATGTCAAACGTGGCCCTTTGGTTAGTAATGAGGATTAAAATCTATCAACTAAAATTTTGCATTGCTTATTTATGTGTATTTAAAGGTAATATGTTATGAACTTGGCCCTTTGGTTTAGTAGCGAGGATCATATGCAGATATGGAGTCCCAATCAAGATTTTTGCTGATAATGCTGTATTTATGGGCCAAACCTTTAAAGGCAATGTGTAATGAATATGGGAGATTTTAGCTATGACTTATTCATAACATAGGTGAGATAAAAGGAAAGGCAAGTAAATATATTTATACCAAAACCATCATCACTTGTTTATTCATTCATTTAATTGTTTTGTTTCAACTCTTTGTCCCATAGACTCTTTGGTCTTGTATATGTTATCAAAATCTTTCATTCATTCACTTTTCAATAAAATATATTCATACCAAAAGAGTTAATCAATCAAGCATGAAGAAAAGAAAAGGAAATAAGCATATTCATCTAGCAATTCGATTACTAAAAAAGAAAAGCTAACAAAACATTATCATTACAAAATCAACTCTACATTATAGGGAAAAAATGACAATTATAACTCCATATAAACCAAACTAGAACATAATATAATCAAAATCAAAAGTTCATATTAAGACAAAAAAAATTCTAAGATAAAATGCAACTAAAATGGTCTTTGGATACCAAGAAAGTAATGTATCGATTCTTTTTACAAGAATGGTCTTTGGATACCAAGAAAGTTAAAGATTTCCATTTTGTTGCATTGGGCCAACAGACTATTCCTTAAAGGTGTTAAAGATAAATTTTCTTTTGTCATTTTCATGTTGTAAAGAAGTGGTTGAATGTTGCTTTTCATTTGTTGTGCCTTTGTGTTGTATATTATTTATCATACACAACATTAAGAAGAATAGTTCTAGAATAAAGTTCACTGTAAAGACTGCAATACAATCTATAGAGAAAACCCCCACTACCTTACAAAAACTCAAGACAACGGACAGAGAAAGAGACCCACCACCCAACAATCATAGCTATTCAATCCAAGTAATTACGTGTGTACCAAAATTAATATAGAGAACCATAGACAAGCCCAAATTCAGCTGAAGCCATCATCCCCTTTTTATACAAAATGACAATATATAAATCGAACAAATCTAGCTCAAAGGCCTCTACAAGTTCTGTTGGTGCCATTTTTGAGCTTGCACCTTGTTGCCCTAATTTTCCAAATCTGTATTTGCTCAAAAAAGTTTTATCCTTTGAATTGATGGTCTGAAATTCTTCCCCTCTAGTTGAATGCTTTAAAGTGATCACAAACTTGTTGTTTGCCCTAATTTGAGGGAATATTCCAAGTTTGCCCTTTTTTGTGCCCTAGTTCTTCCAAATTTGCGGGCTGTGTCATTTTTCCTTTTTGCCAGATAATGCAAAAATCAAAATTGATCAAATCATACTTGTATGCAATTGAAAATCCAATCCCAAGGTCGAAAATGTTGTAAAATCATGCTTCAGTTGATTCAGAATTGAAAAAATCTACCATCCTTGGTGAAAAAATTGAATTCTAGGGCATCCCTGGAATTTTTTACGTTTTGACGGTCAGACGGGCATCATTTGCCTATCAAATTCATCCTCAGAAGGTATTGGCAATGTGGCAGCTTCTAATTGGCTGAGGAAAAGTGGGGAAATGTTGTAACTTTTCATTTTTCACCTTTTTTGAGAAATGGGGCATTTTCGGGCCCAGGGACCCATTTTTTCCAAATTTGCCTACGTGGCATGTTCTGATTGGCAGGCGGGATGGTGGGTGGTTAGATTTCCTCAAGTTTTTTAGACCTTATTTTACAAAAATGTTAAAGTCAAAAATTTCTCTAAATCCCTGCAACCAATCGGGAGTGGAAACGTGTCCTAAAAAATCAAAATGGAGGAGCTGGTTGGCGGGCCAGTAGAGGTTCTGGTGATTTTGAAGTTTTAAAAACTTTGAATGGTTTAAATTCAAATTTTTTCTTGAAACCTTCCGCAAAAAATCAGGCGTTGACAACGTGTCCTTGAAAGGTCAAAAAGGGAGCATGGGCCAATAGCGGAAATTTTGAATTTTCAAAATTTTGTAAGGGAGGTTTGAAGGAAGAAAGGAAGACTTGGACCCACAGTTAATAGGAGATGGGCATGTGGTAGGGGAGAAGTTGTAAGCTTGGGCCTGCAGAGACAAATTTGAGAATTTTCCCTTGGCTTAAAGGGAGTAAAAATGGAGATTAAGCCCGCGGGTCCTCGACAAATGAAAGATGGACGCATGATTGAGGACAAGGCGGGTTGGTGGGCCGATGGAGGTAAAAGGGGATTTTTTCCCTTTTTCACAAAAGAGTTCAAAATCAAAATTTTAAGTGTTGGCCTACTAGTAAATCATAAGGAGACACGTGGCAAGGGAGAAATCGGAGGTGCGGGCCCATGGGGGAAAAAGTGAAAATTTTCCCAATTTCCAAAAAGGGTCAAAATGCACAGAATTGAATCATGATCCCAATGGGACCCACCATGTGCCATGTGTTAGCTCCAAATTTCAAGGGCGGAGGGAGAAAAAGGTCAAAATTTTCCATTTTTTCCAAAAAATGTGGAAAGGTCAAAAATGAGCCTGAATTTGTCTCCAATCATTTTTTGCCATGTGTTTGACCTTATCAAAAAAAATTAAAAGGGTAACTCAAGGTTATTTCTAAGTCTGCATCTTCCATGTGGAGGGCCAGGATTAAAAGATGCATAAGATCGACGGTTGTTGTGCATCCATTTGTTTTGACCGCCATGGGAGCTCCATGAAGCTTGGAATCATGATTTTTGCATCAAGATTCATCAAATTTATATTGATTTTGTGTCCTTTTGGCCTCCTAGGATCATTGACATCAGTTTCATGGCTCAATATTTTGATTTGAGATGTTTTTGAAGAAAATTTTGTCGCATCCTGAGGAAACATGTGAAATGACAAAATCAAAAGTTGCAGAAGTAATTTGAAAAGGTAAAAAGGTGAAAATGATGACTAGAGGGTGTTTGCATGCCTCAATGATGAAAAAATGCCTCCATGATGGATAATAATCTATATATTTGTAATGATTTAATCTTTTTGGGCACACCTGGCAACATGCGAAAGTTTTTCTGTTTGATGTCATTTTCATTGAATCATGAAGAATTGTATAACAAAATTTATCCCTTGTCATATTCTTTGCTTGGGAAAGAAGGCTCCAAGGTGGCATGAGGTATATAATACATTTTGGAGAAATTGTAAAAGGAGGGAAGTTGAAAATCATGAGAAAATTATGAGAGAAAGCTCATTTTTCTAAAAAACACACCAAAGAACCTGAATAATGTCTTCTATGTTGGATCTTCATGTATGTGAGTTTATTACAAGTGTATAACCATCACACAGCTCTGAGATTGTTCATAAAACTCTCCCCTGCTAATGAATCTAACAAGCTTTTGAGTTAATCTGTGTTTTTCTGGACAATATGATGTCTGTTATCATTTTTAAATGCATGTAAATAGTTTTCATTGTTCTTGTTGTAATCTTGCATTGAAAGTCTTTAGAAATCACACAGAATCTCCATTTCTTGTTGATAGTTTAGTGGCATTTGTAATCTCATGTTCAGAAGAGCCTTCATCTGATAAAGAGATAAACAAATTTAAAATCACTTTACCTTCCTTGAGTACAGAGATTGATTGTAATCCTTTGGGGGTACCTTAGGCGTGGTTAAAGTAAGATCTGAAGGTCAAGTAGTTGGTTCTGGTTCTCTACAGTTCTAACAGAGCTCTCAAGCAGGTCACAGGTGATTAAGGGTGATGTGAGAATAGGTGGGTGGGTCACTATTCTAAGCTCTATTGGTGATTATAGAGACCGAAATTAATGAATTAAATCCTATTATAATTGAAATGATTTAGGTATCTCATTAAAAACACAATAAGAAATATCTAATCTTATAGGCTAGGTTAAAATAAGATATGAAGGTCAAGTAGTTGGTTCTGGTTCTCTGAAATTCTAACAAAGCTCTCAAGCAGGTCACAGGTGATTAAGGGTGATGTGAGAATAGGTGGGTGGGTCATTGTTCTAGGCTCTATTGGTGAATATAGAGATTGATGCCGGTTAAGGGTGACCGATTCCAGTTTGCGAGAACTGGTGTCGGTTATTATGGAAAACTGGGAATGCCATAGAATGAGCTTTGGCTCCCCATTGTGATTGCACAAAGAACTTGGTTGGCCATAATGAGGTATCAATCTATTTGGATGGTGTTTGGTTGGGTTTTAATGTGTATGTCGAAGGGTGAGTATTAAAGGAGGTCAATGGGTGACTAAGAGAACAAATGATGACAATACAATGATGAAATGAATGAACCAGAGGAGTAAACTATTCTGATTACTTGAAATCTGGTTCTTGGTGCTTGTGAGTGATGGATGAAGGTGCTGGTAAGAGGTTGAATGTTGTTGAGGATCACCAAATGTTGGAAAGATCTTGCATGGGCTGCATGTGCATTCCCTTTTTCCTGGCTGGATCAAATCTATGTTGGGTGATTACTGGATAATTGCTGGGTGAATGTTGGATGTCTGTGCAAGAGAAAATGCTTGATCTCCTTCCTTACATGCATGTTCTCACGGAAACTTGTTCTCATGAGATGTGATATCTATCCAAGAATCTAACAATGTTTTCCAACCTCCAAAATAAGGTTGTTTTGGGGATTAAAAGGTGACGAATGGCGGTTCCGGCTTAACCGGCGATGGTTAGGTGTAACCGACATCAGTCAAGGTGAGATTTCCTAGGTTTACTAAAACGAGGCAGATCCCCTTGATTTTCTGGGATCTCATTTCGTTAACCCACGGATTAGGATAGAATATTCTTGTAAGCATGTGGGAATGTGGTTAGAGGGAATGTAGGCATTGATTTTTAGGGTTTGGGTAAGTCTTAGTTAGTTATGGCAACTTACTAAGCATAGGTCTTAGGGTGAGTTGGCTTGATGAGGTTTCTAGGTGAGGTGGATATGTGGGCATTATCTAAATTAATATATTTAAATAATAAATATGGTGAGGATAATTAATTAATTTAATTAAATTAATGAAATTAATATTAGTGGGGTGAAGGGGGCCATGATTGGGTGAATGTGATGAAGGTAGTTGTTTTTCGAGGGACTAAAGGGGAGTGTGACCTAATTTTAGGGTCTACAATATGTTCAATATCAATGCTATATTATTGTTTTTACTATTTATATGATGTTATTTAGCTTGAAAAATGTGGAAAAATCCAACCCGAGAAGAATTTTTAAATATTTTTGTAAATTTAGAGGGATTGTTATCTTTGGTACTGCATAGGGCACTAAGAATCTTTAATTCGGCCCTAGTTTCCAATATGGAAATTGAACACCTTTACAAATTAGTCATAGGAAAAAATGGCATAATAGAAGGAAAGGGAAAAAAAAAGCAATTTTACTTTGCAACAAAGATTGTAATTAGTTAACAATCAAACGAGAACTTAAAAATAAACATTCGATGTTTAGCAATGGGGCAGGGCAACGAAAAATGAATGTCGATGCCAAATAGGGCATGACATTCTCCTCCCCTTAAGAAATCATCATCCTCAATGCGACATGATGTGAAATAAAATAAAAGAGGATAAACAACAAAGAACGGATAAATACAAGAGTTATTCCTATGGTTAAAGTTTCAGTTGTTAAGGCACGAACACAGGGTAGAATTAGAAATCTTGCCAGATTATTCAACTTTCATTGTTTTGTGAAGATTGGTAGTTCTGTCTTATTCAATATTTAATTAGTCTCTTTATGTTTACATTATTAATAGTTCATGTTCTTTAAAATTTCATTGTTGTAGACTTTTAGTTTATTCATTCTTGTGGGTGCCCAACATGAACTTCTATCATAACACCCTACCAAGGTCATATGCAAGAATAATGATTCACAGGCATAATTTTACCTACTTTCATGACAGTACCACACCAAAAGAGCTTATTAAAATTATGGAAAAGAACATGCATGGTCCACATAACATAGTACTTGTCACACATCTATAAATGACATACAATACTCGAACAAAAGTATGCTGTAGAAACCATAAACTTCCACAATTCCACAAATGAAGATTTCAAATAACTCAAAACAATAGCTACAGATACATAGAGTCAACAAGGGCATCAAAGTCATATCGACAACATCACAAAACATATTCAACTAACATGAGTAACACATACATCATAACACCACAACCAAAACATCATAATAACATTACATACATCCTGAAGCATCAATAACACACACACAAATCTCTTCTACCTCCCTCAATTATCTTATACATCCCTGTATTCTCTTATGTGTCCCTCAAATATCTTATGCCTCCCTTAAGTATTTTATGCCTCCCTCAAGAAGTATCTTAAGAGGTTGGTTTCCCTATGGACCTAGGCACATAGAGTCCAAACACCAGTAACCCAAGTGACATAATAACTCATGGTTCCCTCAAGAAGTATTTATAACTCCTTGGGGCATACCCCCATAAAACGAAGCAATTCCATAGGTCCAACCATTCCATGGTGCAACCCATGACCCTATTCCACACATAGTGACAATAGAACTAGCATAGAAATCTGATTCAAATGCCAAGTGGAAAATTACAAGCCTTGGGCAAGGCTGTGAAAAAAATTAAATTTAAAGAAGATCCAAATCCAAGAAAAAAATGGCCAAATAGCCATAGTTAGCACAAAAATCCACATGTTAGTAGCACAAACAAAGGAAATACCCAAAATATAAAACATACCAATCAAGAAAACTACTGGTCCTTGCAAAAATAAAATAAAAAGTTTAATTTACAAATAAAATACATATATAAGAATAACACATTATGATGACTATCTAGCCTTATCTGGCCGCCAAGGGGGGTACTGAACGAGTTGCTAGAACTCGGAACATCGAGCCTCAACTCATTAAATAACATATCAATAGTACAACTACCATCATCTCTATCTAAATCATCCCTCCACAACTTCAACAAAGATAAACACAGTCATAGCTACACTTATGTTACATCCATACAAAAACCACATAGGGAGAGAGGAAAGAAGCAGATGTCGTCATCTACGAAACTGAAGGTCGGCTCAAGTTACTGGCCCATGATGCACATTCCCTTACTCTAAACATAAAATTTTACTGATTTCCCTCAGGTTCAGTTAGCATAAGGTTCACAACATAACATGTAAGTACATCACTAACAAAATGGTGGTTCACACACATTAACCATAGTTTCTCATGCATGGTACCAATATAGGGTATATCACATACATTACATTCACGGTTTACAACACACCACATTAACACATGTTGAACCCCAAGTGCAATCACTATACGATAGGGATTCTATACTCACCATATGTCCCTAATTCCTGACATGGATCATTAAATATTAAATGAATTATAATTATGAGGAGAAAAATTACAACATACAATCAACTACCATATAACACGGGGATACACACATTTATACACAAATGATAATGGAATCATTATGAAATCTAGTTCACTATAAACCATCCTTGTCGTAAAACATATCAACACAATCACACATAAAAAAATGGTACATAAAACTCAAATTTTTATTGACTTCATGAAAAGGAAAAACAATAATCTCATCTCCAACACATCAACATACCAACAGTTACACCCTAAGTGATATACAAAACATGTGCGCTCACAATATCACAATTACAACATAGCTCACATCACGCTTAAATCACATTACTCTTCAAATTACCACCACCACAACCATGGAACATCATCAACACTCCAATCTTCCCCATAGTTTCGAGAGCTTGAACCTCTTCTCCGATACAAAGTGTAACACCCACTAAGACACACAAAAATACAATGCCGAAAAACTTGAATAACTTTTTTTTACTTACTTGGAGTTTACATGACGACACAGATGACCAGGAAGGGATAAAACCAAATTTTTATAAGTTTTACACAACATCGACCACATAGGAAACAAGGAATCATATAACACCCATCACAAACAATACACTTTCCTCTTCGACAAGGAACAACATAATAATCCAACCACATTACACAGTTACAATTAAGGACATCCCACAGAGAAAAATATTTTAATGTTATTTATTCATACTCAAGCTACTAAATCTTGTTTCCTACCTCCATTCCATAAGATGATGAGCACAAGATCCAATTGAGGGGAAAGTACCATTTAGGTTTGGAACTATAACCTTTTTGTGCAAGGATCAAACGTTTAACAACAATTAAGAGAAGATTACAAAGCACTTGCAATAAGTTATAGGAAGAAGATCAAATTGGATTCATCTTCAAGAAATCATTAGTTATTAACCAGGATTTTATTTGGGCTAAGAGTCTATCCAGAATGATTAAGGGTTTCACTTAGGCTTCACTTGAGGAGATTGATATAAGTATACAAATTATGTTTTCAAAGGGTGATATAGATTGACTGGTTTTTACTCAGTCTCCTCCTTATTATGACCCTATTATCTTCCAATAATCAAAACATTTATTTCACCTTAATATCATTTGAGGAATAATCATAAAAAGGATAATGTTCATTAGTTTAGCTAGGGGTAGAAAGGTATATAATTTTTTTTCCTTTACAAAAGATAGTTTCCTCTTTGATCACTTAAGAACTCAAATGTTATCAAGTAGATCACATCTACATTAATTTATATATATATATATATATATGTATATAATTTTATAAGGATTACCCAACCATTTTATTATGCTCATAATTGCATTGTTACTATGTCCTAGAAGGGTTTACAACACAAAATTTTATATCAAGAGAAAATTTTACCATTACTCATTTCTGAAAACTAAACATGGTTACCTCAATCCTTTCCAACACTACGCAAAATCCATAGGTGGAAAAAATATTCTGTTAAACTTGAATTGGGAGCAAGAGGGTAAGCACAATCGGTTAAACAACACTATACTAAGGTTGCTATAATACAATAAAAAAAACTTATAACAATACGGTGATCAATTTATACCTTTCACATTAGTATTTAAAATTTTAAGTTTTAGCTAGTTGTGACACCATTACTCCACCATACAAATAGTGTCTTTCTAACTTTCTAAACAAATACTAATCTAGATTTTTTCAAAATATTTAAGCATTTTTTTAACTCACAAAAACCATGTGCACAAGTATTAAATTCAGTCAGTTCGTGAGAACTGAGCATGAAAAGACTACACATAGAAACAATATACTAAGATTTAAAAATATTATGAAAGCAAAAATTATAATTAATGAAACGGTTCAAGATCTAAAACGTAAGAAATTTCTTATTCATTCTAAAATTTTCATAATGCCAACAAGAACGAAGTAATAAGTATCAGTTTTAAACCTTGTCTCTAAATGAAAAAAGTTAAACAATCAAACAAGTGGGAGCCATTGTTATAATAAGTCAGACACAGGGTGTCAAATGCATTAGGATTTGAATCATGTAATCATATATATTATATGATTGAAATATAATACTCGAATCATTAATCAAAATTTCGTTATCTCAAAAAATTTAATCAGGCGTTCATGTTCATGAAGGATAAAATTCGACAAAAATTCTTCAACCCATAAAATTATGGAAAAAAAATCATCAATAACTTCAAATTATATATTACTACATTTTCTTTTTTATTTATTTTTAAAATAAATAATAAAAATACAAGAATGATCGACATATACAAAATAAATTTCTATATATTAAAAGTAAGTACTAAATTAAAATCCTAAATGCAACTCGAACATGCTCTAATCATAATGTTTCATATTTTTGAAGATGTAAGTAAAGTTATCTAAATAAGGTTGTGGATTTATTTTTATTGAAATGGAAACAATCGAAAATATTTATATTTTAATGAGACCCCAACTTACTTCGTCAATGTGTGAGCTATATAATAAATAATATAGCATGTAAATTAACTAGACCCTTGAAAAAATGGAGTATTATAGAAAGTAGTGTAGCTAAAATCCTAAACATACTATTGGATTTTATTATTCTCGTGTTAAAAATAATATGGAAATTAAAGTTGCGACACCCATACAACATTAGTAAATTAGTCTACTACTATAATATGGAATTACATTTATACAATATTAGTTAGTAACTAATATATATTTAAATATCATGAAACCCTAATAGCCGACGAGAATGAGTAAAATTAAAAATACCCAATGGAGGAATCTTGACGGAAATAACATTGGCTGCAGCCTATAGGCTTGGCAGTAACCTTTGATGCACACAAAGACTTCACGCCAGTTGATGAACGATGATGAATGTACAGTCATGGCACAATTGAACAGTGACGAATGGACAATAGGGCATAACTAAAAAAAAGTGTGACCTCAGCAAGAAACCTCAGCCACACTTTCCAACCTCCAAACGTGATTAAAACACCTCACCCACACTCTTCAATGATTTTGAACATTTCTTTTTAAAAAATTTTTTTACTGAATTCTCTGAATTTCAAAATTTTAGGTTGAAATTTGGAAAATCCCTTGAATTAGGATAACAGACCATTAGTGGGATTTAAAATACATTTAAAGATACATTCAACAATAACCTCTTCAACTTCACACTAAAAAATCTACAAACCCCATTCGATGCACACAAAGACTTCACTCTAGTTGATGAACAATGATGAATGTACAGTCATGGCACAACTGAATAGTGACAAATTGAGAGTAGGGTATAACTAAAACAAATAGTGACCTCAGCAAGAGACCTTGGACACACTTTCTAGCCTCCAAATGTGATTAAAATACCTCACCCACACTCTTCAACGATTTTGAACTTTTCTCTTTTTAATTCTTTTTACTGAATTCTCCGAATTTCAAATTTTTAGGCTGAAATTTGGAAAATCCTATATAACAGACCATTAGTGGGCTTTAAAATGTTTTTAAAAATACATTCAATAATAACCTTGTCAACTTCACACTAAACAATCTACAAACCCCATTCAATGCACACAAAGACTTCACGCCAGTTGATGAACAATGATGAATGTACAGTCATGGCACAATTGAACAGTGACGAATGGACAGTAGGGCACAACTAAAACAAAGCGTGACCTTAGCAAGAGACCTCAACCACACTTTCTAACCTCCAAACGTGATTAAAAGACCTCACCCACACTCTTCAACGATTTTTAACTTTTATTTTTTAAATTTTTTTTACTAAATTCTCCAAATTTCAAATTTTTAGGCTAAAATTTGGAAAATCCTGTGACTTAGGATAACAAACCATTAGTGGGCTTTAAAAAACATTTAAAGATACATTAAATAATAACCTCGTCAACTTCACACTAAACATTCTACAAACCCCATTCGATGCACACAAAGACTTCACGTCAGTTGATGAACAATGATGAATGTACAGTCATGGCACAATTGAATAGTGACAAATTGAGAGTAGGACATAACTAAAACAAATAGTGAACTCTGCAAGAGACCTTGGCCACACTTTCTAGCCTCCAAACGTGATTAAAATACCTCACCCACACTCTTCAATGATTTTGAACTTTTCCTTTTTTATTTTTTTTACTGAATTCTACGAATTTCAAATTTTTAGGCTGAAATTTGAAAAATCCTATGACTTAGGATAACAGACCATTAGTGGGCTTCAAAAAACATTTAAATATACATTCAACAGTAACCTCGTCAAATTCAAATAGAATATTTACATTGATATGTAAATATGCATCTTTAATCCATGTATTCATTAAAAAATTCACTTGCATATTGACGCATTTTATAGTTTTTTCTATGCATTTAAAACAAATATTTGAAGGGCATGCTAGTGGTCTTCATTGTTCAATAATGAAATACATTATCCACACATTATATGTGTCAAATTATTTAAATAACACTTACACATTGACAATGTCATTCATGCATATTGACACATTTATCAAGATAAATATAGTATTTAATACCACCTATCTTTAGTATAACCTCAATAAATCCATCAAACTGACAAGACTCAATGGAACACAAAAAAAAATCACTTGTAAAAATGGGAATAAGAAATCATTGTACATACATTCCACATATGCTCATATATGCAGGAGATAAAATAACAGAGGTAGGGAAATAAACCATGTGTAGATCCATTTTTATTTATTTATTTATTTACATTTATTTTTTATTTTTTTTTACAAACAAAGTCATTCAGAACTAGAGAATCAGATAAACAGTAAGGGACAACCACTACTATCAAGGCGACTAATAAAACAACCACAATAAAACTAAATCAAGATGCCATTTAAGGAAGAGAACAATTCATTTCATGGGATTGTTAAAGATAGCAAAATATTGCAATGGTTAGGCTTATCATGCCTAATTCAAGCTTCCACAATGTACACCCGTCTATTAGGCTAGAAATAGTAACAAGTCTCATTCTCCCCTACTTGTTGGGCATCCAAAATTCATGCACATCTATGCTGAGCACATGCAGAGAGTATACAACAAGAGTAGGAGGCACTGAACCAACAAAATGTCTCTTCTAGTATGTTCCAACACCCCCTTTTAACAATAGGAAAATTATTTTACATGAAAACCAGAGCAATACACTCAACGTGGACACATTTCTTTCAGGCATTTAGTTGACAGAATGTAAGCAAAACATGTTTCTCCATAAATAACATATAACGAATGGCAGGAGGCCACTAACTCCACCTACTTTCTAGCTAGGGAACTTTTTTTTTATACCAGAAAAATTACTAAGTGCCTAGTAGAGAATATGAGATGAATAAAAAAATGTAATGTTTTCTTTTTGTTGATTGAATCGCAATAAATGTACATGTCAAATTCATAATAATAGCTACCTTCCATCTGTAGATTGATGTGTGAATCAACACATCTTTAATACATTATTACATGTCGAAGAATGTATATAATACATTATTATGTGTGGAAACATATTTCTTATGGAAACTACAGTTTTATGATGAAATATGCATGTTATATAAGGTACTAAATTCTACCATATGTTCAGTATCAAGGTTACTTGATTGTTTTTACTTTTTGTATGATGTTATCTAGTTTGAAAAATGTGGAAAAAAGCCAACCCGAGAATAAATTTTAAATACTTTTGTAAATTTAGAGGGATTTTTGTCTTTGGTACAACATAGGGAACTGAGAATCATTAATTCGGCCCTAGTTTCCATTATGAAAGCTGAGCACCTTTATAAATTAGTCATAGGACAAAATTGCATAATAGAAGGAATGTGTAGTGCCCACTTCCCTTCAACACCTTTTTTATTATTGATTTCAATACTGTCAACTACACTTATGGATATTATTATAGCTTTTGTTTTAGCATGATACTGGATGTTAGAGATACTGGACTGTTGTTGATTTTGACTCATATGTGATGCATATGGATTATTAGAGACATTTGATATTGATGTTCATATACTATTGACATGGTTATTTATATATGTTTCTGACATATGATATATTTCGTCATATTGAGTATACCTTTGATAACTGGATTAATGTTGTGATCATTTTGACATGGATGAAATGTAGAATAGAAATGCTACTAGAAATTTTGAATGACATCATAATTGCCTAGATGTTATTTGATTCATATATATATGATTGTGGAATTATGTTTCATATTTTATCATAGATGTTTTTAATGCGGCCATGAGGCTGAAGGAGGTATTTATGTGTTTTGCAGGTAAAATTATTTACAACAAACATTGAGGGGATTGGAGACCAACCACATTAGAATTCTAGGTGAATTCAACAAGTTTCACCATGGCAACATGTATTTGTGTGTGTGTTTGAATTATTTAGGGGGAAATTGTGACCAAGGGGTTATGGTTTTTTATTTTATTTAGTTTCCTCTATTGATGTTAGTATGTGATTTTAGTGATGTAATTCATTGTATTATTTATTAGGATTTTGATGTATGTATTTTACCCCTTTATTACTAATGGGTTGTAGTGTCTTAATTAAGCTAATTTAACCTTTTCCTAAACTAATTAAAGATGTGACAAAAGGAATTCATTTATTAGAGTAGATTTCTCTTGGCTTTGGTGTTGTAAGTTGAGTGCTTAGGGATCTTGAGTGTTGTACACTCTACCCTTTCATGAAAATTCAAATTCAGCCTTAGAGGAAAATTTTGGAGGCTTGTGGGATAATTCAAACTTGTTCCACCCCTCTTTAATTGATATACCAACCCTACCTATGGGTTGGGGGTGTTATTGCTTGTCTCGATCTCGCATCATTTTTCCCTAATTTCTTTAGAATCCATGGGTTCTACCTTTTTGTCCTATTTTTCCACGACCATGGAAGCTTAAGAATGATCAATTTATATTTGTATGCCATTGAAAATATAAATCCATGGTTGAAAGATTCTCAAAACCATGATTCACTTGGTTTTGTTTCAAAAAAAATTATCCTTAGCAAAAAATCGGGTTCTGAGAAAGAATGGTGAATTTTTGTGTTTTTAATGCTCTGGTGGGTGTCGTTTTCCTTTCAACATTATTCCTCAGTATTTGGCGGTCACATGGATTCTTTTGGTTGGTTAGAGGATGACAAGAAAATGCTTTAACTTATCACTTTTTACTTTTTGGAAAAAGGAAAATTTGGTCCCGTAGCTCCGCTCAATTCTGATAGGATCTTTTGGTGCTTACGTGGCCTCTTCTAATTGGATGGAACATAGCTGTTTTGTTTTTGAACTTATTCTTTATGGATACTTTGGAAAAAAGTTTGAACTTTCCCTGCGGCCCCGCCAGTCTTTGACTAAAGCAAAATTTAAGTGGCAGGGAAAAAGTCTTAATTTGACCCCACAGAAGGACACGTGGCATGGTTAAAGGCGGAGATGCAGGCCTTTGGAAGAAGATTGGATATTTTACACTTTTGGAAAAATGGAGTAAAATTCTAAAATGGAAGCCCACCCCCGCCAAATAATTTCAAAGCCTTAAGGTTTTTGAAGTTACGCCATAATGACATGTGGCGAGCCCGCGCTCATTCAAGGTCTCAAATTTTAGGGACCATCTTAAGATGTGCCATTGTGACACGTGGAAGTTTGAAATGTCAAATGGGTGGGGAATCTGACCATCAGAGGTAAATTGGATTTTTTGCCTCTTGTTATAAAAAGGATCAAAATATCAAAATGGCCTGCAAGCCCGACCGGAAGGAGGTCAGTGTTGGCTTTGAAAATATTAAGAGGCGGGGAGGCACACCATCAAGGGAAATAGGGATTTTTTTCCCCTTGATATGCAAAAGATGGAAATCATCAAAATGACCCATGGGCCTAATAGAGAAAAGTCAAAACTTTCTCCAGTTAATGACGGAAGTGCAAACCTATGGAGGAAAATTGGAAAATTTTCCTTTTATGGGAAAAGTAGTAAAAAGTGCAAATGGAAGCGTGGTTCCACTGGGACCCACATTGGGATATGTATCAAGCCCATTTTTCAAGGGTAGAACTACGAGGAAAATTTGGAAAATTTTTTGTTTTCCAAAAAAGGGGTGAAATAACAAAATTTGGCCACGGTTCCTTTGGGACCCACCTTAGGGCACATGTTAAGCCCATTTTTCAAGGGCAGATGTGTGGAGAAAAATGTGAAAAATTTACATTTTTCCAAAAGTTGTAAAAGGAAAAAGGGAACCTGCAGGCCTGTTTAAAAGTGGATTTCCCATGTCGATGGTCCAAATTCAAAATAGAAATCAACAACAACTATGCATTTGTATCTGATTTTTCTGCCATTTTCACTCCAGAGCTCTTGGAGATGCGAGTCTTCATTATTTCTTGATATTTCTTACATGCCAAATAGGAAAGGGGAGTAAATTTGATATCTAAGTTTCGTGAGGAGGATCTGGGGATGTATTTTTCCATTAAGATGAGATCTGATCTCTGGGCTTAATCCGATCTTCTGTTTTTCCTTCCTAAGCATGAAAAGATCCATATTTGATAGATTAGGGGCGGAAATGCTTGGTGAGTAGAGGGAAAAGTGATCTACCAGAAAGAGTTGAATGTAGGAGATATTCAAAGAGATCCACCCCTTGAGCACCTAAAAAATGTTTATAGATCTGATTTGGGGAATCGCAATCGAAATCATGGCGAGCACTGGTGGATTCAATATTTGGATTTGTTTGGGGGCGGGAAGGCTCTGTTGTAAAATGTTATAAATAGGCATGATTTTTCCATAAAAAGGGTTGGAGGTTGGAATGTTGGTGTGTAAGAGATCGAGACTAATTTTTCTAAAAGAGAAACTTGATAGAACCCGTCCTTCTAAGAAATTATATGAAGAAACCTATTTATCTTCTTTGTGTTAAATTTGATCATGTCAAGGTGATTGCGTGTGTACAACCATTGACAAGCTCTGAGATTGTTATAGAAACTTACCCTACTGATAAATTTAATCAAATTTGAGTTAAGCTACATTATTTCTAGGGAAAATTTGTGTTTTCTTCATTTCTAAATATCAACAAGTTGTTTTCTTGTTCATGTTGCAAGCTTCCATTAGAATCTTTGTGAATCACACAAGATCTTATCCTTATGATAGTTTGGTGGCATTTGTGATTTCATTTATCAGAAGATCTTTCATTTCATAGTGAAATAAACAAATTTAAAATCATTGTCACTCCTAACATGACTATAAGATTGTTTGTTACCCTTTGAGGGTATCTTAGGTGTTATGTAACAGAGATTGATAATGTTTAGTTGAGTTTTCCTATTTGAGCCTTCATTTTGGATCCTTGAAGTTTGTGTGAACAGTGCTGATTTGGGCTTCCATTGAAGCACATATTCTAGTTAAAGGAACATCCTAGCTATCCCAAAGCATTTTTTTGTTTCAAATCTCTCCATTTTCGTAAAATTTCTCAAGGGTCTGGTATAATCAACTTTATCCTTCTTCAGCTCCCACTAAAAATTCATTTAAAAACAACCAATCATAACCATACTACCCCTGCATACCCATACTACCCCTGTTTGTCCTGTGCGTATACAAATGCATAATCTTTAGTACCAAAAAGAGTAGAGACAATCAAGTTTTTATTGTATTTAGTGGCCTTAACCTTGCTTAGAAAATATCTCCATTATCTAGAGTGACAACTCGTGAGAGTCAGGATTTGTTGCATTGATCATATTTTCTTCAAGGTCTTCTTAATAACTTCACAAGGAAGGATATCTCGATCTCCTCCATAAATAGTAGCTAGAAACAGGGTCCTATCACCCTAGCTGAAAGGCACAACCATAAAGTAGTGAGGATAGGTCTAATCCTCTTGAGGGTGCTACCCATTTCTCCACATCTGTGTGACAAAGAGAAAGCTGCATTTCATTCCCATCTACAAAACAACACACTGTATGTTCTGCTTGTCTCTAAGCATCCTTCCAAACCTATGATGTTTCTTGGCTTCTGAGGGAGAATCAATTTGGGTACTAACACCCAACTGGTGCCGCTTCCACATACATTGTGATTGCAGTTCATATTAAAACCTAGGGAAACACTTCTTATATGCTCAAAGTGCTAATACATCTTTTCAAACATCATCTTGTGCTCAACCTTGTAAGAAGTTTTGAAATTTAGAAGCGGAATGTGCAACATCTCCAAGTTCTACAGTTATTGCACTAGGTTGCATTGATAAATCTGGGTAAATAAAATTCACATCATCCCATTTCTACTTTCTATTATTGACATACATTTGACAGATCATATTTTAGTGTTTTTGTAAAACTAATGTGGAAATTCTTAGTTGTGACTCCCTATTGATCTGATTCTTGGTGAGTACCAATGTTTTAACCTCTGTCGAGTGATTTTTGTTACTAATATTTGGAAATATTGAAGGAAAAATATATTTCTTTGCTAGGGATCCTACTAGGACATTATTTCCAGAGCTAGGAAAGAAAAATTTAGAAGGAAGAAAATCCAGGAGAGTTATTGGAGATCAACAGACAAGAAAAGGTATCTCCATTGATGAAAGTGATTGGCCTATCATTGAATACTACCATTCAAGTTCTTCTGAATTAGGTAGCCTATTTGTGGAATTGAATTCTCCAACTGGACAAGGGCCTTCATTTGATTTTGAAAGGTTTTCTTCTCATTCTTCCCTTGTCTTTTCATAAGTTGATAGGGTTTTCTAAGAGACAAGGCCTTTAGGGGATATCCATTTTGAAATTTATACTCCTGTGTTTCAAATACCCTCTTCCCCTTATCAATTTGTCTCCCCTCCATGGTCACTTACTCAAAACAACATGGCCCTACCCCCACCCAGACCTCCATTTGTTGTAAACACCTTTGGTCCCATCAATTTTACAAGGATGGATGGTTATCCAAATGTAGTTCCCTAGGATGTGAGAAATAGATTACCAAAGCTCCAAGGAAATAATGCTATAACTGGTGATCAACATCTAAATATTTTTATCAATATGAAGGAAGACTTTGAGATTGAACATGAAGATGTATATATCAAATTTTTTATCCAAACTTTGGAAGAGGATGCAAGGGACTGGTATAAATATTTTCCAGATAATTCCATTGATTCTTGGATAGAGATGAACAATGCATTTAGATTGCAGTATGGTGATAGAATTGACCCTAGGTTCCTTCTATCACAATTTTAAAACATCAAGAAGAATCCTAATGAGTCACTACATGATTTCAACACAAGGTTTAACAAGACCTTGAGGAGATTTCCTGTTAACTTAAGGCCATGTGATGAATCATGTTTAATCAAATATTTAGATGCATTTGATAAAAAGTTACATACTAATTGAGGGATAAAAACCCTACTAATTTGAGGCATGCCTTCACCATGGCTCTGTAAATAGAGAACAACATCAAGGAAATTGGAAAGCCTCCAAAAAGGGAGGGTGTAAAACTAATTAACCTAGAAAAGCCTCAGACAAGTAAGGTTGTTGATTTGGAGGAAGTTGTGAAAACTTTGGCAGGGGCTGTCAAAGAAATATCATACAAATTAGCCTAGGCAGAAACTTGGATTGGGCAGAGTTCACAAGGTTAGTACAAGCAAGAAGGCCAAGATAGGTTTACAAATCATCATAGGAATGATCAGAGATCTGATGATAGAGGCAAGGGACCTTGTTGGATTTGGAAATAAACAACCCCATGATAGGGAAAAAAAATGGTACATGATCCTTTGGTTGCTAGAGTTGTTGTGGAGGAGAAAAATTTCATTGATTAGTGTGACAGATGTTTCATGCCCCATGCTCCATGTGAGGAAGATCAGAAAGAAGAAGAAGAATCTAATGATGATAATGATGATGATGTTTACATTATGGGTTGCTCCATTAGCTCACAACAAGGGGAAACTTCAACTAAGGTAATAAGTGCTGGAACTGCTGCTGAATTTTGGGATTGCATCCACCAGGTACCTCTTCTTCCTCCCTCTCATGCTTTAGAAGAAGATATTGTACAAGCTTTTGAATTTCCCAATAGTGACTTTGAATATTTAAGAGCTATGATGATAAAGAAGTATGATGGAGGAATCCCACCAGAGGAGGATAGGAAGTTATTGATGAACATTGTTGTTACCCAAGAGAAGGAGTATAACAAAAGAAGTAGGGTTGCCAAAGGGACAGGGCCTCAGGCCAAGTCAAAAACTCCATTTATTTCAAATATTCCTAAAGAGTTTCCTAAGAAAGATGCATCTTCCAAGGGCCTTGTTATCCCAAACAAAACTTATACCCCTCCTCATGCCCAAACTGTCAAAAATCATGTGCCATCTAATGAGTGTATCAAATTTCCTTCCAATGCTGCATTGCCAAAGTCTGTCCCTAATGATATTTCCCAAGTCTTGAGTCAGATCAAGATCTCAGTTCCAATTGTAGAGTTTCTTAGGATTCCTGAGCACAAGAAGAGGGCATTGGAATATTTTGGATTGAAAGAAGATAAGAATGCCCTGTTTAGAAATGTAAATATTGTGGAGAATCCTCCAATCAATGAAGAACTAGAAGCACCACCAACATCATAAGAGCTAGATGAACCACCTGAGGTTTATTTGGGAACATCCTTGGTTGATTCCCAGCTAAATGTGGATCCATTTTTCACAACTCTAATCATTAAGGATAGACTACTACACAACTGTATGTTTGATTCGGGGTTATCATGTAATGTTATACCTCTAGAAGTTATGAATGAGTTGGATATCAAGGAGAAAATAGCATATGGGAAGTGCACTTCCATGGATTCCAAAGAGGTGCCAGTGGTGGGATGTCTGAAAGGTTTGGTGGTACATCTTGGAGCCTATTTGGGAAGGAAATTTGAATCTTGATGTAGTTATTTTTGACTGTCCAACCAAGTGGGGGTATATTGTTGTCTAGAAAATGGGTTGCAAGTGTTAGTGGGAGTGTTAAAATGGATATGTCCTATGCCACCATCCCAATTGAGGGCAACCTTGTCAAGTTGTATGGGGAAAAGAAGATGTTGGACCTTATTGAAGATCCCAACAATTGATCTTATGAAGTATTGTACACAAGTGTTGATGTTGATAACTTTGTAGGATTTGATGATGGAAAAGAGTACAAAATTTAAGAATGCAAATGTATTGAACAGACATAATCTCCTTGGACTTTATTGTTTGATTGAGCTTGCTCCAAGTTCGAAAATTGTGTTGGTGTTGTTCTGAACTGTCCATGTCAGGAAGACTTTGTATTTTCCTTCAAACTCTACTTTTAGTGCACTAATAACATTACTGAGTATGAGGAACTGTTGTTAGGACTAAAGATTGCTTGGAAATATGGTGTTAAAGACATCATTGTCAAGGGAGATTCATAATTAATTGTAAATCAAGTCAGAAAACTTTATGCCACAAAAAATCAGTGAATGAAACAATACAAGCAGGCAACTTGGGATCTCATTGAGATGTTTGATTCATTAAAATATTGTGCATCATGATACGAGGTTCAATGATTTAGTAGATAATATTGTAGTGTTGGGATCTCCATTTCATAATTGTATAGTATCCTTATATAGTGAATATGATGTTGAGGTCTTAGCTAAGCCATCTATACCTGCCAACATTAAGCATTGGAAAGTATTTGATGATGATGCTTAAGAAGATCTCTATAGAACAAAGGTGAGGTTGTTGATCAAAATATTTAGTAGGAGCTAATGGTGTGCGTATTAGAGGGTAAAGAAACTATGTTTGGCAAAGGCATCATCCAGCTAAAGACTAATACCATTCCTAGAGGACTAGTTTCTTTTGAATCCAAATTTGATAATGTTAATCACATTATTAAAAGATGCATGGCAGCCTCAAGGGATATTGAGGAGCATGAACTTGGCACAAAGGAGAAACCAAGGAAGATCTTGTTGGGAAGCAATCTCAGCAAGGAGGAAAAATAGTTTTATGTCCAATTGCTAAAAAAGTATCAAGATTGCATGGTTTGGATATATTCTGAACTAAAGGCGTACAAAGAGGATATATTTCAACATGAGGTTCCCTTGGAATCTAATGCAAAACCATTCAGGAAGAAAAAGAGGCCAATCAATCCACTCCTATCTCTTAAAATGCAAGAGGAACATAAGAAACTGAGGTATGGAGGGATTATTCATCCTACAAGGTATTCTTCTTAGGTTGTGGACCTAGTACCAGTCAGAAAGAAGGATGGTGACATTAGGATGTGTGTGGATTTTAGAAATTTGAATAGATCATCAATGAAGGATAATTATCCTTTACCAAACATGGAAAACATGTTACAATTAGCAACCAGTTCTGAGTTACAATCTACCCTAGATGGTTTCTCTGGTTATAACGAAGTTGTGGTGAAGGAATAAGAAATAATTAAAAAAACCTTTAGCACTCCTTGGGGGACATATGTATATGTCAAGACTCCCTTTGGGCTGATGAATGCTAGAGAAACCTTTGAGAGAGAAATGGATGTTGTTTTTTCTAGTTACATCAATGATTTTATTGTTTTCTACTAAGATGATGTAACTACGTTATCTAAGAAGAGAGCTGATCATTTGCAGCACTTGGAGAAAATGCTGATAAGATGCAGAGAATATGGCATTTCACTTAATCCATTGAAGTTCCATTTTGGAGTATAGAAGGTAAAAAAATTTGGTCACACTGTGTCACAAGAAGGGGTAATGATTGATCTAGAAAGGGTGGAGGCCATCAGCAAGGTCCCAATTCTAGAACCAAGAAGGGGATTCAGTCCTTCTTTGGGAAGATAAAATTTATTAGGATATTCATATCAAAATTTGTTGAGTTGACCATTGCAATCACTGGCATTCTGAAGAAAGACTAGGCCATCAAATGGGAGGAGGATGCAATCCAATATTTTAATGGGATCAAAGAGGCATTTAAACATGCCCCTACTTTAGTAGCTCTATATTATAAGAAGCCTTTCAAACTATTTTCTTTTGCTTTAGAGAACACTATTGCATCTTTCTTTTTACAGAAAGATGATGGAGGGGCTATGAGGCCAATTGCCTATTTTAGTAAGGCATTGCAGGGGGCAAGCTGAAGTACACTATAATGGAGAAAGAGGCATTTGCCTTCGTAAAAGCAAAAAAAAAATTCATGCCTTAACTTTTAAGCTCTAAAATTGTTGCTTATGTTCTCCACACTGTGGTGAAAGACATCTTATCAAAGATGGAAGTCTCAAGCAAAATATGCAGATGGGTGAACAATTTTTAAGAATATGACATGGATATCCAAACCATGAAGTTGGTGAGAGGTTTGGGCTTGGCTAAGCTTATGGATGAGAGAAACTTGCAAAATATTGAGGTAAATAAGGTAGAAGAAGGTAGGGTAGATTTTTTCAAAAAACTGATGAGTTCTAAGTGGTACAAAGATGTATTTTTTTATCACAAACATCTATGCTTCCATGAGCATTTGAGTAAGAACCAGAAAAAAGCCCTTAAGTTGGCTTCCCAAAAATATTTCATTACTGATTATGGGTTACCTTGGAAGAACCCTGAGGGAGTTATCTTAAGGTGCAATACTAAAGATGAATCCCCAAAGATAATTGCTGATCTCCATGGAGGATTTTGTGGGGGGAATTTTGCTGGAAGAGTCAAAAAACACAAGATCCTGAGGGCTTGTTATCGGTGGCCAAATCTCTTCAAGGATACAACTCTTTTGGTTAGAAGGTGTGAGAGTTTCCAGCACTTCTCTTCAAGGCTCCCTACCTTTGCATATTGTATCAATTGAAGCCCCATTCAAGCAATGGGGAATCGATTTCATTGGTGAGATTTTAGAACCTCCAAGTGTTATCCATAAGTGGATTCTTGTAGCCACTGATTACTTCACCAAGTGGGTGGAGGTGATCCCCACCAAAAGAGCAACACACCAAATTGTCATGGACTTCATGCTGAACCATATCATCTGTAGGTTTGGGGTGCTAGTCAAAATTGTTGTTGACAATTCCATGATCTTAAGAGATAAACCCTTAGTGGAAATGTGCAATGAATATGGGATCAATTTGACATATGTTTCTAATTATAATCCCCAACGAAATGGACAAGATGAGTCCAATAATAAAATTTTGTTGAAGATTATCAGAAGAAACTTAGAGCTGAACATGAGAAAATGGGGTGAGCAGTTGAAGTTTTCTATCTAGGAAAACCAAATTACTGTTAAAAGAGCCACTGGAAAGAGTCCATTTGAGTTGGTATATGTAACTCAGGCTACAATGCCCCTACATATGCAATTATCCTCATATCAGTTCATTCAACAATAGGAAGATCAAGAAGTAAGTCCATATGACGCCCGCATTAACCAGATTGTTGAACCTGATGAAGAAAGGAGGGCATCCCACCAAAGGCATGTAAAGTTCAGAGAAAAGCTGAAGAAGTTGTTCGACAAGAAGGTCACTCCCAGATCTTTCAAAATTGGAGATCTTGTGATGTTATGGGATAGCAGAAATGAAGAAAAGGGAAAGCATGGTAAATTTGATGCACTGTGGATGGGCCCTTACTCCATTGACATTCGAATTGGTGAACATACCTTCTTTTTGAAAGATTTGGATGGTGAATTTCTTGAATTGCCTGTTAATGACAGCCACTTGAAGCATTTCCTGGATTGATTCCCCAAAATCAAGGTGAAAATAAACTATACAGTGTATAGTTTATTGGTTTGTTTTCTATCTTTTGTGTTTTTTCTCTTTCTGGTCCTCAGTGACCTGGTTTTGCTGGTTTCTCGATCTAGTTTTCGGAGGATGGTTGTGGTTGTTCTGTTATGTTGGTTTTCTCTTTGACTCTATTTCCCAATTTTTTGTTCTTAGCACTTGGTGTGCTATTTGTTCTTATGGCACTCGCAGGGAGTGCCCATCCCTCAGTTAGAGCCGATGTTGGTGCTCATTTTGATCTCACATCATTTTGCCCTAATTTCTTCATAATCCATGGGATCTATCATTTTTCCTATTTTTCCCCGACCATGGAAGCTTGAGAATGATCAATTTATATTTGTATGCCTTTGAAAATCAAAATCCATGGTTGAAAGATGCTAGGAACCACGATTCACTTTGTTTTGTTTCAAAAAAAATTCATCCTTAGCAAAAAATCGAGTTCTGGGCATGAATGGTGAATTTATATGTTTTTGACGGTCTTGTGGGCATATTTTTCCTGTCAACATTATTCCTCAGCATTTGGAAGTGATGTGGCTTATTTTGGTTGGTTAGAGTATGCCGGGAAAATGCTTTAACTTATCGCTTTTTACTTTTTGGCAAAAAGGTAAAATTAGTTCTTTTGGTGCTAATGTGGCCTCTTCTAATTGGATGGGGCACAACGGGTTATTTTTTGAACTTGTTCTTTTTGGCTACTTTGGCAAAAAATTTGAACCCACCCCGGGCCCTACCAGGATTTGTTTAAAGAATAATTTAAGTGGCAGGGAAAAATTCTTACTTTGACCTCGCAAAAGGACATGTGGCAAGGTTAAAGGCAGAGATGTGGGCCTTCAGAAGTAGGTTGGATATTTCACCCTTTTGTAAAAATGGAGTAAAATAATAAAATGAAAGTGTGCCCCCGCCAAATAATTTTGAAGCCTTAAGGTTTTTGAAGTTGCACCATAGCGACAGGTGGCAAGCCCGCGCTCATTTAAAGTCTTACCTTTTGGGGATCATCTCAAGATGCACCATTATGACACGTGGCAGTTAGAAAAGTCAAAGGGGTGGGGAAGCGGACCATCGGAGGAAAATTGTATTTTTTGCCTCTTGTTATAAAAAGGATCAAAAGATAAAAATGGCCCACAAGCCCTACCGGAAGGAGGTCAGTGTTGTCTTTGAAAATGTTAAGAGGTGGGGAGGTGCGCCATCAGGGGAAACTTGGATTTTTTGCCCCTTGATATGAAAAAGACTAAAATCATCAAAATGACCCACAGGCCCATAGAGGAAAGTCAAATATTGCTCCAGCCAATGGAGGAAGTGCGGACCTACGGAGGAAAATTATAAAATCTTCCTTTTGTGGGAAAAGGAGTAAAAAGTGCAAATGGAAGCATGGTTCCACTCGGACCCACATTGGGATACGTCTCAGGCCCATTTTTCAAGGGCGGAGCTGTGAGGAAAACTTGAAAAAGGGGTGAAATAGTAAAATTTGGCTGCGGTTCCTTTGGGACCCACCTTAGGACACGTGTTAGGCCCATTTTTCAAGGGAAGAACTGTGAAGAAAAATGTGAAAATTTTACATTTTTCCAAAAGTTGTAAATGGAAAAAGGGAACCTGTTGGTCCATTTTAAAGTGGATCTTCCACATGGACAGTCCAAATTCAAAATAGAAATCAACGACATATGTGCATCTATATTTGATTTTTCCACCATTTTCACTCTAGAGCTCTTGGAGATGCAAGTCTTTATTATTTCTTGATATTTCTTACACACCAAACTGAAAAGGGGAGTAAATTTGATATCTAAGTTTTGTGAGGAAGATCTGGGGATGTCTTTTGTCATTAAGATGAGATCTAACCTCTGGGCTCGATCTGATCTTCCTTTTTTCCTTCGCGAGCATGCAAAGAAGAATATTTGATAGATTAGGTGTGGAAGTGGTTGGCGAGTAGAGGGAAAAGTGACCTACCAAACGGAGTTGAATGAGGGAGATATTCAAAGAGATCCACCCCTTGAGCACCTGACAAATTTTTACATATTTGATTCTAGGAATCATGATAGAAATCATGGCGAGCACTGGTGCATTCAATATTTGGATTTTTTTGGTGGGAAAGGCTATGTTGTAAAATGTTACAAATAGGCATGATTTTTCCATAAAAAGGGTTGGAGGTTGGAATGTTAGTGTGGTAGAGATCGGGACTTATTCTTATAAGAGATTAAATTAATAGAACCAATCCTTTTGAGAAATCATCTGAAGAAACCTATTTATCTTCTATGTGTTAAATTTGATCATGTCAATGTGGTTGCAAGTGTACAGCCATTGACAAGCTCTGAGATTGTTCTAGAAACTTTCCCCTATTGATAAATTTAATCAAATTTGAGTTAACCTACATTATTTCTTGGAAAAAATTGTGTTTGCTTCATTTATGAATGTCTGCAAGTTGTTTTCTAGTTTTGGTTGCAAGTTTGCATTTAAATGTTTGTGAGTCACACATGATCTTATCCTTGTGAGAGTTTGGTGGTATTTTTGATTTCATTTATCAGAAGAGCTTTCATTTTATAGTGAAATAAAAAAATTCAAAATCACTATGACTCCTATCATGACTATAAGATTGTTTGTTAGCCTTTGATGGTATCTTAGGCGTGATGTAATAGAGATTGATAATGCTTAGTTGAGTTTTCCAATTTGAGCCTTCATTTTGGATCCTTGACGTTTGTGTGAAAAATGCTGATTTGAGCCTCCATTGAAGCACATATTCTAGGTAAAGGAACATCCTAGCTATCCCAAAGCATTTTATTATTTCAAATCTCTCCATTTTTGTAAAATTTATCAAGGGTTTAGTATAATCATATTTATTTTGCTTCGCCTCCCACAAAAAATTCATTTAAAAACAACCAATCATACCCATATTACCCCTATTTGTCATGTGTGTATAGAAATGCATAATCTTTATTGCCAAAAAATGTATAGAAAATTAGGTTTGCATTGTCTTTAGTGGCGTGAACCTTTTTTAGAAAATATCTCTATTATCTAGAGTGACAACTCGTGAGAGTTAGGTTTTGTTGCATTGATCATATTTTCTTCAAGGTCTTCTTAATAACTTCACAAGGAAGGATATATCCATCTCCTCCACAATTAGCAGGCTACAAAAAGGGTCCTCTCACCCTGGTAGAAAGGTAAAACCATAAAGTAGTGAGGATAGGTCAAATCCTCTTGAGGGTGTTACCCATTTCTCCACATCTGAGTGACAAAGAGTAAGCTACATTTCATCCCTGACTACAAAATGACACACTACATGCTCTGATTGTCTCTAAACTTCCTGCCAAATTGGTGATGTTGCCTAGCTTCTGAGGGAGAATCAATTTGGGTACCAATAAGGGGGTCAAAATTAGACCCCATTAGGTGTTTTGGGAGGATAAAAAGGTAAAATGTTTATTGCACTTTCTTTCTTGAAATTATTTTTTTCCTTAGGGGTTGTGGGATTTGATTGTGTGTGTAAGTAAAATGTCATTTTTTTAACCACTTATTAATTGTGTTTTGAAATATGAGGTTGACTGGTGTGATGTGGAGTGGAGAGGAAATGATGTGGCATCCTACTTGGAGACATATCGTCCTCCTCTCTCCCTTTTCTATTTATTGAAGTGCTTTTGCTTGTTTGGGATTACTTCATTATTTTGTGCTCTTGCTCTTTTGGAGAGTTAGAGGATTGTTGGGAGTTCTTGTGGATTGTTGGAGCTTGTGGATGCTTGCTTAGTTTTGAGGACCTTATAGTGTTACTCTTGGAACAAGCTCTACTATGGAAAGGTAGGAGATTTACCTTGCTTATGTTATGCTTTATTTTGTGTTTATGTGCTTGTGTTGAGTATTTTTTTCTTTGGAATTCTTGTTAGGTGTGGGTAGACTACCTAAGTTTGGAGTAGGAGGATACCATGGGGATATTTTATGTATGGAGGCATAATATTTTACCTTTTTGTTTGAAGGGAGTTTGCGTTGGGTGCCCCACCTTGTCCAAGGAATGCTTCCATTTCTTTCTTGTTCCTTTTATGAGGGAGGCCTAAGAGATTGAGGGAGGCATAAGAGTATGTGGGAAGTATAAGGGGTACTTGAGGGAGGCATAGGAGTATGTAGGAGATTTGGGATATGTATTGGAGGTTTTAAGGTGGGCACCCATTCCCATTAGGAGGCAAAAGTTGCCTCCCCATAGGTCTTGCTCCTTTGGATTTCATTTTAAGCCTTTTTTTTGTTGTCTTGTTATTCTTCTTTCTTGTGTTGTAGTTGATTTGAATGTGGTTGAAATGGTTGTGAAATATTTCTTTTTGTTGTGAAATCTTGTTGTTTCCATGTTTTGTAATCATCTCCCATTGTAATGTGATTGGGGCTCAGGGGCCAATGGAGAGGATGTCTTCTCCTCTTAATTGGATATCTTAGCTGGGTGGAGAGCATTGCCTCTCCTCCCATTTTGTTGTGAATCAAAAAATTATTGGAGGAGATATATTGTTGGAGTTAGGAAGCTTTGAGTTTTTTTGGAGACCTTGTGAACCTTTCCTTTGATAAGAATTTATAGTATTCCCACTTAGGGTGGGAAAGCTTGTATTAATGTATTTTCTTTTGCTTACATTCTTGTATTATTTCCCACCTTGAGTGGAAGACTTTGTAATAATTTCATGGAGAAAATTTTTGTTCCAATATTTGTATATTGTGTAAGAGAAAGAATAAAAATGAATATATTATGTAAAATTTTAGTTGCAAGTTGCATTGTGAAAAATAAATTTACTTTCATTGTGAAGTTGTAATGTTGTAAATGAGAAAGAAGAAATATAGAAGTTGTAGATGTTCAAAATGTATTCATAGTAAACTTGAATGGAAAATAAAGTTGTTATAGTTGTTTTTAACATATATATGTTGTAGTAAAAATGGGAACAAGAGAATTTTTTTGAAGTTTATTGTTATTTGGAAATGTTGATTTTGTAGCATGAGAATAACAATTTAAAAGTAGATTTAAACATCTTTTTGCTCATGGAATTTGAGAGAAGACTAGTTGAATAAATGAAATTATTCCAGTAAGTAGAGGTACCTTATTGGATTTGGAAATGTCTAAATGAGTAGATTTAACTAAGGAATGAAAAAAGAGAAATAAATCCCAAAAATGGAACTCTAGATGAACAAAAATGAGCTCAGAATGTATTTTAGCACTTTTTAGTAACTTTAAGTTTTTGTGAAATCTCAAGTTTTAAGGTTTTGTTTTTCAGAAACATGACCATCGCCCTATGTAGAGTGGTGGTCCCATAACCACCACTCAGGCTAAGGCGGTGGTCTCAAAACCACCGCTCCATAGGGCGGCGGTCCTAAGGTCACTGGTCTGCTCTGGGCAGTAGTTTTGTCACTTACGATAGAACTCCTCGGATCTGTGCATATGCTAAAACTCTAACTGGTTTATACTAAAATTTAAGTTGTAAAATTTAACCAATAATCACCAACAAGTAAATAATGAGTAATCCCATGGATTTGAGCAATAAAACATACAAATGGTGAATTAAAAACATTGTTTTCATTTATAACTATGGGGTTAGGGTTTTCCCCAAATCTAAAAACCCAAATACAAATGGCTGGAAATAAAATTATATTGGTGAAGGAAATCCCTCCCAATCCTTGAATGTAAGTAATAACAACAAATAAAATTCAATCTAACCCCTCTCAGTTTGATCTCCTTGTTTAATCCACCATAGTTTCACCTCTCTTGCTCCCATGGCTTCTCCTCTCCAACCTGTAATTTCTCTCAAAGAAAATAGATCAAATGAGGAGACTTGGTAAAGAAAGAGATTAAATAGAACTCATAAGGATTTTTAGGGTTAATTGGAACCCTAGAATGTTTTTGTTAAAATTGATTTGATCTAAGGGTGGAGGATTAACCCTTTTTTTTAGGTGATAACAAATTTTATAAATGTTGTTTTAAAACCTTATTAGTATGTGTAATAGAGGAGTGGGGGCCATTTAATTTCCTTAGAGTGTTAAATCTTATTTTTAGTTCTTACCAAGCCTTAGGAATTCAATGGAAATGACTCTAAGTTAATAGGATAATAAATTTAAATAAATTAACATAAGGTTAACCTTTCTAGGATTGAATATTAACTAAAGAGATGAAAACATTTAACTATGTAAACTAATCTATGGTACCTTCCTAATGAATAATTGACTAATGGACCTTTGAGATAAATTTGAGATTATGTTAACCCTTATCTAGACCCGGTTCATTAATCATAAAAGTGGGGTTTAGTGGAAGTTAATTTAACGGACCCTAAGGGTTAAACACCCTTGTAACCTTCTTATAACTTAAACAAAAAAACATTAGTCACAATTTTTGGGATAAGTGTTAGGTGTTAGAGTGTTTTTTAGAACGTCTTTTTGCGGGTGTTACAAAAAGGAAAAACATTAATTTTACTTTGCAAAAAATATCGTAATTAATTAAGAATCAAACATGAACTCAAAAATAAACATTCAATGCTTAGCAATGGGGTAGGGAAATAGAAAACGGAAGTCGACGCAAAACAGGGCATTATAATATCTCTCCACTTGCAAGTACGCAAAAATATTTCCATGTTTTACTTTTCACTCCCCATAGGTGAAACTCCCAATAAAACTCCCTCCAAATTACATGCCTCCAAACTCCCTTTTCCCTCCCCAATGGTCCCATACTTTCATCTCCCACTCCCTTCTTAAGGAAAACTACCCAACCACACAAAACCACATTCACAACACTCAAACAATATTTAACAAGAACATTTTTCATATCTACAAACATAAATAAGAAAATAAGAAAGGTGGATATCATACCTTTCCATCAAGCTTCCAAGAGTATTCACTCCACAAGATTTTGACACCTTCAAGCCAAACACACTCAGAAAACAACTCAAACAAGATCCCATTTCCAAAAGTGCAAAAGAAGGAAAATGAACAAGTAACCCCAAATCCATCTAATTTAATCAATAAATAGAAATGGGATGTGAGGATGATGATTTTTCTCTAATTAAGATACCACTTCTGTGATGCCCGCTAAAACAACCCACTTGAGACCCAAGAACAACATAGGATTAGTCAGAAAAATTATGGGATAATTTTTATTTTTTTTAAGGTGAGACTACAAACAAGCCTCGAAGCAACAATTGTCACAAAGAAATATATCAAGGTCAATTATGTTAAGAAGATAAAGTTTTCCATTATAACCAACATTAAAGATCATAATACAATTAATGAGTAGAAAACAACCAAGTAGAGATTAAATTTCCTTTAGGTGTTGATTTATCAATTAATTAGATTAACACTAAGATTAAACATTCCCTAATAAAATTCAGAGGGTTAAAGGGGTCAAAACAATTAAATACCCCAGGTATTTAATTCCACTAGGTCTAAAAATAGACACGGTTCTCATTTACATGGGGTTAGGAAAACATTCACTTACCCCATGACATGACCCCTTAAAGGGTCAACCCATACTTTAGAATTAACATTTTAAATTAATGGGGAGTTATTTCCCACTTACCCACTCTTAGGCTTACCTTGCACTTTAACCTAATTTTTCACATATTTAATGCACTAAAATTTTCCTAAAAACAAAACCATTAGATAGAAAATTTCTTCCCCTTTCCAATGATATAAAGAAGTCCTTCTAACTCCCTATAATTCTCAAGTTATGGGCGAGCCTGCGGGCCTTGGGAAGAAAATTTTCCCTTAGGGCAGGCCTTAAGGCCTGGGGAAGAAATTTTTCCTTCCTCTTGAGCGCACCTTCCGCGTGCCCAGGCGGCAGGGAAGAAGCAAATTTTTTCCCATGTGCGGGCCATCTGTGGGGGTGATTCGGGAAAAATTTTAGCATTTTGCGCATGGGGTTCGAGCCCATAAGGGACACGTGTCAGCATTTCCAAGCCTCAGCGAGAAGTCGGGCCACCGGAAGGACTTAAGACATTAAGTCTCATTTTTTCCAAAAGCATTAAGGGAATGAAAATGATCCATGCTCAGCCATTGCTCCAAGGTGCCACGTGTCAAGCCCAGATTCGCGTGGAGAAACAGACTTGCGGGCAAACTTAAGAATTAAACACCTTTGTGATACAAAAGCACAAAGGATAGGATTAACCCGCACCTCCACCGCCATACGATGCCAGATCTCATGCCACATTTTAGAATCTTTTTCCCTAAGAATTTTGAGATGGGTGGCAAAGAGAAACTTTTAAATTTAGCTCCAAAGATTTTTTTGAATTTTGAAACATTAAGGTTGAGAGATCAACGCACTCCTCCACCATTATCTCGTGAAGCCAAGTGTCAGCCAATCATTGGCTGTGGGGAGGTGGGCCATCACAGAGAAACTGTTTAGAAATTTTCCAAAAATTTTAAAAGTTAAGTTTTAGAACATGCACCCACGCATGCCTGCGGAAGTGATTTTTCCAAGTTCAAGGGCGGGGATGTGGGGCCGTGGAGAAAAGTAGGAATTTTTGCCCAAAAAATTTATTTTGAAAGCGTTAAGGCTAAAAGAGATATGCTCCTCCGTTGATGCCTCGTGAAGCCACGTGGCAACACCTGATTGGATGCGAGGCTGGCGGGGCTGCGTGGTGAAAACTTACAAGTTTTTCCAAATTTATTTTTGAAAGCACAAAAGTTTAAAATTGATCCGAGCATCTGGACGGCACCCAAACGAAGCCATGTGTTGATCAAGGATTGGCTGCGGGGCGACGGGCCGCGGAGGAAAAATTGCCAAATAATTTTATTTTTTTTTTACTTAGATCATTTTAAGACAAAATGAGAAGGTTTGTGGGTCAGCAGAGTGGTGGGGAACTTCATGAATTTGCATCCTTTTTTGGAAAAAAGCAAAAAAGAGAAAGTTTTAGCCCGTGGGTCTCACCCAAGAATATTTTATTCACTTAAATTTGACAGTTAGATTTTTTTTTGAAGCCAAACGAAGTAAAACTTCAGAAGGCCATAACTTTTGACTGGGGACTCGAGTTCTGGCAAACAAGAGGACTTTTTGGAAAGCTCTCGAAGCCCTATTTTCTCAAGAAGCATAAAATTTTAATTTTGATAAATTTTGAAGGGTCAATTTTGAGAAAATGTTTGCAGGTACTTCTAAAATGTGAACTGGTTTTTAAAACTTATAAAGTTTTGTTCAATTTCGACATTCTTTCTTTCTCAACATGTTAACAGACATGGAGGATTGCACTTGGAGGAATTTAGGTTGGATCAGTGAGGGTTAAATTGTTGGATTGATTTGCAATTCCAAATTACCAATTTTTATACAGGCAAGAAAACTTTTTCCTTTTCCCGATTTGAAAGATTCTATAATAATTTCTTAAGTGTTAAGGTCTAATTGAGATCATTTCAATCATATTAGGTTCAATTTGTCATTTCATTTGTCTTCTATAGATTGGCAGAGTTCGTCCTGTACATTTTTATGATTAATATTTTGTAGCTTTAAAAGAATCTAACAAAGATCAAATTCAGAAAGATCTATTTTCCATTTATCATCTTCTAAGTATTAGAATTCATTCCAGATCTAATCTAACACATTAAATTGATTCAAATCAAAGTATTCAAATGCCAGATTATGATTATTGATTTCTAAAAAATTCATTTCTAAAGAACAGAGCATTGTGACATTTCTCCATATGTGCTTCACCTTTTTCATCTTTCCCAATCAAAATTTTCAAAATACATTCAACAATCCAATTTCAATACCTAATAATGTCATTTGAGAAAATACAATACAATCTTTTATTGATTTCTAAGAAAGATACATTTACACTTCTTCTTTCATTCCTCGAATACAACGACCAACTCAATTACAATTTCTTTCACATTCTTTCAAAACCAGAATACAAAGTACATTTCTTTCACATTTCAAATTACAACTTTCATAACCAATACAAAACATATTTCCATCAAAAATAATGTACAAGGTCCTCCACCTCAAAGTGGGAAAAAGGTTACAATACATGAAATATTCTCAACAAGGACTGTCAAACTTCTTCTTTTTTGTTCCAGAACAACAACATGAATATCCTCCATTTTATTTTATTTCCATTTGATCACAACAGAGCAAGGGGAAAGGAAACACTCTCCACCCAACCAAGACATCCAATGAAAAGGAGAATCCATCCTTCATCATTGGCCCCCAAGCCCCAACCATAATGCAATAAGAAATGTGTTTCAACTCATGGCAACAGTAGGCTTCCACAACACACATGTAATTTCACATTTAAAAACACAGTCCAAAACAAATATGCAGTTTGCAACCACAGATAAAAGACAAATAAACAACACTCAGGCTTCCTCATGCAAGCCAAAGGAGCAAGAAACTATGGGGGATGTTGCTTATGCCTCCCAAAGGGGAAATGGGTATCACCACCTGAAAACAACCACCAATATATACATACATACATACATATATATATATATATATATATATATATATATATATATATATATATATACACACCATATATCAAATACCAACATGCCCTTATGCCTCCCCAAGTACCCCTTATTCCTCACATTTCCTTATGCCTCCCCAACCTCTTATGGCACCCCATAATGAGTAAAGAAATGCAAGCTATTTCTTTTTAAGGTGGAACCCAAATCCCAACTCCCTCAAGACTTATACCTCCCCAAAACACTTATGCCTCCCACAGAAATACCCCATAGTCTTCTCCTACACCATCCCTAGGCCATCTACCCAAACAACCCACACACAAGCCAAAACATTCACAACAATAACATTTACACAATAAAAGAAGAGCATTTCAAGAGCCAAGCTCTTACCTCTCCATAATGGAGTTTGTTTCAAGTTCCAAACAGCAAGCTTTTTAATGCAAAATAACCTAAAGATCAACAAAACATAGGCCTGTAAAAAGTCTGCAACTTTCTCCAAAAGCAAGAGCTCAAAACAGCAAAATAATTCACCCCAAAAGAAGTATGCAAAAGTAAAGAAACCAAAAGAGTGTAACCCCAAAACAATAAAATGAATTAGAATATATAGAAGGGGGAAGAGAGGAGGATGAGGTGGATATTTGTAGGATGCCACATCACACATCCTCAACTCCAACTCACAAGTCAACTTCAATCTCCAAGACACAATAAATAAGTAGGTGAATAATATGACAATCTTACTTACACACTCAAATCAAGCCCATATCCCAAAGGACTGAAATTAATTTCAAGCAATAAGTGCAATTAAAACATTCAGCTAGACTTACAAAAATTCATAATGAAAGCTAGATTTAAACTCTCCAACCATAGGTAAGGTTGGTATGCAAATTTAAGAGGTATGGGACAAGTTTAACTTGTCCCACAAGCCTCCAAAATCAGTCTCCAAGGACAATTTCGAATTCCAAATAAGATGAAGTGTTTCATACTCCAAATTTTACTTACATATCTCTTACACATCACATACACATTGATTACACATATCTTACAACATTTAATACAAGAGTCAACCACTCCAATAATTACTTTCTTATGACCCAATTTGATTAATTTATTTTAACAATATGATTACTCACATTATATACCACAATTTATTTAAATAAAAGGATAAAGGGATCACTTAACACATACAAACATCAATAAAAAGGAACCAAATAAATAAATACACATAACCCTTGGTCACATTTAAAGGTGATCCCCCCATGGGAATCCCTAACACAATCAAACACACAAAACAAATACAAGTTGCCATGGTGACCTTGTTGAATTCATCTAGAATTCCAATGTGGTTGGTCTCCAATCCCCCGATGTTTGTTGTGATATTTTAAACCTAAAAAATACAAATACCTCCTTTGGCCTCGTGGCCATATTAGAACATCCAAATGAATATAAATATAATTTCAAGATCATCGACATATATGTGAATCTCAACAAACATCAAGACAATCAAGCAATATCACTTACAATTTCATCCACAACTATATCATCACCAATTTTAATTCAATTCTCATTTTCTAGGTCTACTCAAAATATCCAAATATCACAAGTTCAAACAACATCTATAATGTAACCATGTCAAACAATATATCAACATCAATATCCAAAATGTCTCTAATAATCATTATGCACCATATATGAATCAAAGTCCACAATAAACCATGATCTAACATCTAACATCATGCTAAATTAAACTATAACAATGTTCATAATATAGTTAGCAGTATCAGGATCAATATCACAAGGTGTCAAAGGAAAGCAGGGCACTACATCCCCCTCCCCTTAGGCTCGACTTCCTCCTGGAAGTCACTGGAACAGATGTGGGAACTGAACTCATAACAAAGTAGCATCCTCCCATGTAGCTACAGTCTCATCATATCTGTCCCACTGCACCTAGACCTGATCAATCTCTCTACCTCGAAGGCCCAGGGTCCTGCGATCTATGATACGAACGGGATCCACCATCACCTACCCCTGATCCTGCACCTACAATGATGTCCAATCTAACACATGAGAAGGATCTACAACATATCTCCTAAGAACTGAAACATGGAATCACATCATGTATGTGAGACAAGCTAGGTGGTAATGCTAGATGGTAGGCCAAAGGGCCGATACACTCCAAGATCTCAAAAGGACCAATGAATCTAGGAGCTAACTTAGAACCTTTTCCATAATGGATGGGGATCTTGTGTGGCCTGACATGAAGGAAAACCTTCATGCCCACACCTAAAAAATATGATCGGTCCTATGTTGGTTGGTGTATTCTTTCTTCCTGTCTTGTGCCTCTTGTAGCCTTTTCCTGATCATAACCACCTATTGCTCCATGTCCTACAACAAAGCTGGTCCAAGAGAAACCCTGTCCTCTAACCTGTCCCAGCTAAGAGGTGTCCTACACTCTCTACCATACAAAGCATGAAAAGGAGTCATGCCTATAGAACTCTGAAAACTATTATTGTAGGAAAACTCCACCAAGTACAGGTACTCCTCCCATTTAGGACTACTGGTCCATAACGTACATCCTAAGCATGTCCTCTAAGATCTTGATTCACCCACTCAGTCTGTCCATCAGTCTCAGGGTGATATGTTGTGCTGAAGTTGATCCTCATCCTGAGGGCATACTTCATGGTGGTCCAAAAATGGGAAGTATACAAAGGATCATGGTCACAAATGATCTTCCATGGAATCCCTTGCAACCTGAAAATCTCATCAAGATATACCCGTGCCACTACACTAGTTGTATAAGTGGTCTTTACCAGAGAAAAATGAGCCACTTTTGTCAATTTATCCACCATGACCATGATGGCGTCGTGGTGGTATCTTGACATCGATATCCCAACAATGAAGTCCATGGAAATGGTGTCCCACTTCCATTCTGGTATAGCATGAGGATAGAGAAGGCCAGCTAGATGCTGATGCTCAGCCTTCACTTTATGGCACTCTAAAAAGCATGTGACACAAACTGAGCCATGTCTCTATGAAGTCCTCTCTAGATAAATAACTGTCTCAAGGTGGCATGCATCTTCTTCACCCCAAGATGGGCTGAATAGGGTGCATGATGTGCCTCTACTAAGATGTCCTACCTCAAGCCTCCATCTTTGGGAACATAAATTCAGCCTATGTGCCTGAGAATACCATCTACCTCTAAATAAAAACCATTGAACTTCCCTTCAAGGGGTCTCTGAGACTTGATCTTTGCTCTGGATGTAATGTAGAAGTTGTCATGAGGAAGCTATTGTAGAATCTTGCTCCACAAATCCATGCTCACTGAGGTGGCCATAGCCACATGTCTCCATCTACTAAGAGCATCTGAAACCACATTCTCCTTCCCTTTCACATGCTCTATCTCCATATCATACTCACAAAGTAGCTCCATCCAATGTCGCTGATGAGCATTGAGATTGGGCTGCGTGAAGAGGTGGCGAAGACTCAAACGATCAGTCCTGAGTGTGAATCTCTAACCAAGAAGAAAGTGTCCTCCATAAAACCAAGGCGTGAAAAAATACCATAAGCTCAAGATCATGAGTTGGATAATTAATTTCATAATCATTAGTTTGTGAGACTCAAAGGCCACCACTCTGCCCTCCTGCATCAAAACACCTCCAAGTCCTACCAAAGAAGCATCTGTGCATAAGAAAAACTCACCCTATGGATCTGAAACTACAAGGATAGGTGCTGTAGTGAGACATTCCTTCAATGACATGAATTCTTGCTTGCACCTGTTTGACCAAACAAAATTCTTCCCTTTCTGCTGAAGGGAAGTGATGGGGTGCATAATCTGAGAGAATTCCTGAACAAATCTCCTGTAGTAACCTACTAATCCCATGAAGCTACACACCTCAGTCATAGAATGGTGGGTGTTGGATAATCAATAATAGATCTAATCTTGGAAGGATTGACGACGATACCTTCCCTATATATGATATGACCCAAATACTTCACCTCTGTCTGAAAGAATGCATACTTCTCTAGGTTCTCTGTAAAGCTGCTGCTCATGAAGACACTAAAGAAGCTGGCGAAGGTGCCCCTCATGCTCCTCATGCTTTCATGTGAGTAAATCAAAATGTCATCAAGGAAGATGAGAAAAAATCTATCTAAGAAGGATCTAAATACCCAATTCATCAAACTCATAAACACTGCGGGGGCATTTGTCAAACCAAAATGTACCACTATGAACTCATAGTGGCCATATCTCATCCGGAAGGCGGTCTTATGAATGTCTAGCCTCTATAATCCTTAGCAAATGGTATCCTTACTTAAGAAATATCTTATAGAAAGTTGTGGCTCCCTTCATATGATAAAACAAATCATCAATGTCATGGAAGGGGATAACAATTCTTGATCATTACTTTGTTCAGCTGGCGCTAATCAATACACAATCGCAAGGATCTGTCATTTTTCTTTACAAAGATCTCCGGTGCACCCCAATGGGATACACTAGGAAAAATTAGGCCCTTCTCCAAAAGGACCTCAAGCTACAAAGGCCCTGAGCTCACAAAGCTCAGGGGTAGTCATCCGATAAGGTGCTCCTGAGATAGGCTCTACTCAAGGAACCAAATCTATATGACAATCTATCTCCCGTGGGGCCGGTAACCTCGGTAGCTCCCCTGAAAGACATCAGAAAACTCTCTAAAAATGGGATGGTCATCTAGCGATGGTCAACTAGACCCATCTTTTTATTAGTCACTAATTGTGACAGCAAACATCTAATGACCCCCGTCGCACACATCGCTTAAGCTACATAGTGGAGATGGTGTGAATAGAAACAAGTCTCCTGACCCCCGTTATCACTGTCTCAACTCCTAGATCATTTGTACAAGATATGATCTTGTGGTAACAATCCACTCTGGCTCTATGTGCAGATAACCAGTCCATGCCCAAGATGACTCCATAAGAGCCCAACGGAAGGATACGAAGATCTGAGGTAGTGGTGAAAAGGTCCCAAATCCACTACACACTCCTTAACTAAGGAGTCTATAGAGATCTTGGCTCCAGAAGCCATCTCAACATCCCAACTATGACCCTACCTAACTGCCACTAGCCTTGCATCACTCTACTAAAGATGGTGCAATAAAGGAATCAGAAGAACCATAATCAAACAAAATGAAGGTAGGAATACCACCAATATTACTTGTAGTCTCAATAAATGTACTCTGATGCTCTTCCTGGTGGTTCTCGACCACTGCATACATCCTATGATTGCCCCATGTCACCAACCAGTAGGCTTTGAGGTTTGTGTCCTTACCCTTGTTATTAGGGTTCTGTGGGTAGTCTCTCGAAAAATTTCCAGTAACACCACACCCAAAACAACCACCTCATCCTCTCCCCTGAGTAACAGCTCTAGTCGGTGCCCTAGAGGGGTGTGATGTGGATCCTGATGACCCTGCTATGGAGCTGCTGAGGTCTATGCTGGCGAGATCCTACTAACTGAGCTCTAGGTGCTCCTTGTGTCCTAATGGGACCCCTAGGAGGAGGCCCCATACTCCGACCCCTATGTGCATCAAATCTTTGTGGAGGTCTATATGGTGGGTGAGACTGTTGCTATGCTGTGGTCTAAAAGATGACTATGTTGAGCCTTGTCCACCATGAGGAGGAGGTAGCTAACCCCCTTGATTTGCTATCCTTGCATCTGCTGGATATGGCTCTGGAACTCGGTCTCTAGCCTGGTGGGTCTTTCCCTGAGTCTCCTCTTCTATATAAGCCTTCTCAATGGCCTCATCCAATGTCTATGGACAATGGATCTGCACTGCACCTCCAATGTCCAGATTTAAGCCCCAAATGAACCTGTGGATCCACACCCACTCATCCTACATGTAATCAACATATTGGAGTAGATCCAAAAATTTACTCTCATACTCAGCCACTTGTAAGAGATGCCTATGTCGGAGGTCATGAAACTCATCAATCCTCTGTTGTATGAACCTCTAAGATAAATATATTCTCCTGAACCACTCCTCAAAGAGCTCCCAAGTAACTAACTTTGAATCAACATGGAGCTTCTGCTCCTCCGTCCTCCACCATACACCTTCTCCATCCCTTAGAAGATGGATCGCAACATGAGATTTCATGTTGCTAGAACAAGGGAAGAGCTTGAAGCATCCGCTCAAGCTCACTAACCAGGCCTCTTCCTGAAATCCACCTATGTCACCCAAAATGAGCTAGCCGTAGCTTCAAGATCTCCTTGATATGGTGTGCAGCGGTGGTCTGGCGACCCCTAGGCCTCTCTGCATGCTCATCCATAAGCCTAGGGCTCCAAGACCTATCTTTGTGTCCTGAAACCTAGTCTCCATGTCCCCTCTGTGGTGACTCTACTCTGACTGACTCCTCATGGGAGTTCTCTCCTCTATGCTCCTCTCTATGTCCAAGGAGATGCATGAGCCTCAATGGATGTCACCCTATCATGTACGACTAAATGTGCTCCCATGGTCCCTCCATGTAAGAGTGGCATTAACATCCTGGAGTATCTATAAAATTTGTGGTAGGATGGCTACTATAACATGATCTGGTGGTGGTAAGCCTAAGTCTATGTGAAAAGACCCCTCGTCCCCTCCGTATGCCTCCTGCACAGACCAAGGCGAGAGTTAGTTCTTCTTTCTAAGTTTTATTCAAGTTTTCCATGTTTACTAAGTATGTAATTTCAACAAGGTTGTTCTCTAGATTTGAAGTGTGCTAGGTTTAATATCATACTAAGTTTAGAGTTCATGTCTCAAGTTTTCTAGTGTGCCCAAGGGTCCAAGATTTGAACCCACGACTCTGATACCAAGTGTGATGCCCGCTAAAACAACCCACTTGAGACCCAAGAACAACCTAGGATTAGTTAGAAAAATTATGGGATAATTTTATTTTTTTTTTAAGGTGAGACTACAAACAAGCCTCGAAGCAACAATTGTCACAAAGAAATATATCAAGGTCAATTATGTTAAGAAGATAAATTTTTCCATTATAACCAACATTAAAGATCACAATACAATTAATGAGTAAAAACAACCTAGTAGAGATTAAATTTCCTTTAGGTGCTGATTTATCAATTAATTAGATTAACACTAAGATTAAACATTCCCTAATAAAATTCAGAGGGTTAAAGGGGGAAAAACAATTAAATACCCTAGGTATTTAATTCCACTAGGTCTAAAAATAGACACGGTTCTCATTTACATGGGGTTAGGAAAACATTCACTTACCCCATGACATGACCCCTTAAAGGGTCAACCCATACTTTAGAATTAACATTTTAAATTAATGGGGATTTATTTCCCACTTACCCACTCTTAGGCTTACCTTTCACTTTAACCTAATTTTTCACATAATTAACACACTAAATTTTCCTAAAAACAAAACCATTAGATAATAAATTTCTTCCCCTTTCCAATGATATAAAGAAATTCCTTCTAACTCCTGAATAATTCTCAAGTTATGGGCCGGCAGGCCTTGGGAAGAAAAATTACCCTTAGCGCCTGCCCTTGGGAAGAAAAGTGCATTTCAGTTCAAAAAGTGCACGGGTCGGAAGGGATGGGGAAGAATTTGGCTTGTTTTCCCATGTGGGCAGTGACCTACGGATGAGCCTGGAAGAATTTTAGCACTGCCAAGATGAAATTTAGGTTTGAGGTCCACAAGGGACACGTGCCCAAATTTCTAGAGTAGGTGAAAGGGTGGGATGTCGGAGGCAAAATTGAATTTTCACCTTATTATTTTTTTTGAAAGGGTGAAAGGGTTCAAAATTACCTGCTCCTCCACCGACGTGTAGAGGACACCACTTTTTCAGTCCTAATTTTCAAGTGGGGAAACGGGCCAGTGGGGAAAACTTAGAAAAATTGACTGTTTTCTAAAACGTGTTAAAGTTTAAGAATCACCTGCACCTCTGTTGATGCCCAATG
This sequence comes from Taxus chinensis, assembly GCA_019776745.2. Classification (NCBI taxonomy): domain Eukaryota; kingdom Viridiplantae; phylum Streptophyta; class Pinopsida; order Cupressales; family Taxaceae; genus Taxus; species Taxus chinensis. Next base: position 794,826,757 of record CM034148.1, on the reverse strand, counting down.
ATGCCACGTGTTAATCAATCATTGGTTTCGGGACGATGGGTCGGCGGGGAAACTTAAGAATTTAATACTTTTTTGATACAAATTTGCAGAGGCTAAAATTAACCCATGCCTCCGCTGATGCCAGACGATGCAACGTGTCAAGCTCTCATTGGCTGCAAGCAGCAGGGGTGGCAGAGAAACTTTTAAAAATATCTCGAAAATTTTAAAAGTTAAGTTTTAGAAGGCTGACCCGTGTACTTGCATAAGTGATTTTCCAAGGCAAGGGTGGGGATGCGGGGCCATGAAGAAAAGAAGGAATTTTTACCAAAATTTTGAAAGGTTAAGATAAGAGTTCTGGCAGTGCGCACTCGCCGAAATGTTTCCAAAAGTGAAGGGTGGGGCCATGTGGCCACTGGGAAAATTTTCTAAATTTTTATTTTTCAAATATAAATTAATTTTAGTTAAAATGAAGGCTTACGGGTTAGCGGAGTGGTGGGAAACTTCATGACTTTGTAGTTTTTGGGAAAAAAGTGAAAAAGGAAAGTTTTAGCCCACGGGTCTGCCCAATGAATATTTTATTCACTTAAATTTGACAGTTAGTTTAACTATTGAGCCAGAAATGAAGTAAAAACTTAAGTAGGCCATAAATTTTGATTGGGAACTCAATTTTTGGAAAACGAGGTTTGTTTGGAGAGGTCTCGAAGTCCTCTTTGCGTAGGAAGCTTAAATTTTGATTTGTATGAATTCAGAATGGTAAATTTTAAGAAAACATTTTGCAGGCTTTTAAAAGATGAACTAAACTTTTAACTTGACAGAATCAAATTGATGTGAATCCAGCTGCAAGAGGTTGAAATACCTCCAAAAACACACATAAACACCTTTGCAAATAAAACCAGGAGTTTCACAATAGCTTACCTCATTCTGGAATTCACACTGATCTATTACATCATTACCATTCTCCTTTTATTTCAAGACTACTCTAAAACCCTAAAATGCCAAAAACCCTAAAATGCCAAAAAAACCCTAAAATGCAAAACAACTCGGATTGACCCTAAAATTTGCGTGCCAAATATGCATTCATAAATTAGGGCTCACACGAAATTTGGACTTATTCTGAAAAGCACAACAAAAGTTATTAAAGTTTTAAGACCTAGAGAAAAGCAGAAAAAACATTCGGAGCCAATTTTAGACCACTAGATGACGGAATCCGAGCCCGAAAACGTGCCAAAATGAGCACAACCTTGTAGGCAAGTTGTCCCCAGCGTAGTACTAATGTATATCTACCACCCTGTAAAATTTCAGGACGATCCAACGGTCGGATCAAAAGTTATGGCCTCTGCAAGTTATGCTCCCGCATCACAATTCAATATGCCATTAATCCTCCTTCCACAAACCTAGTAGGTGTGGAGAAATGCACTTGGAGGAATTTGGGTTAGATTGTGAGGATTAATTTGTTTGATTGATTTGCAATTCCAAATTACCATTTTTTTTTTTAATACAACAAGATGTCTGTAATTTTACCTTCACCGAATTTGAAAGATTCTATAATAATTTCTTAAGTGTTAAGGTCTAATTGAGATATTTTCATCATATTAGGTTAAATTTGACATTTCATTTTACTTCTATAGTTTGCAGAGTCATCCTGTACATTTTTTGATTAATATTTTGTAGTTTTGAAACATCTAACAGAGATCAAATTTGAAAAGATCTATTTTCCATTTATCATCTTCTAAGTATTAGAATTCATTCTAGATCTAATCAAATACATTAAGTTGATTCAGATCAAAGTATTCAAATGCCAATTTTTTTTTCTCATTTCTAAAACATTCATTTCTAAAGAACATAGCATTATGACATTTCTCTGTACGTATTCACCTTTTCATCTTTCCAATAAGTATTTCAAAATACATTCAACAATTCGATTTCAATACCTAATAATGTCATTTGAGAAAATTAATACAATCTTCTATTGATTAAAAAAAGATACCTTTACAACTTCTTCTTTCATTCCTCAATTTTAATATACGGAATACAGTTTCTTTCTTATTCATTCAAAAATAGAAACCATAGTCTATCTCTTTAACATTTTGAATTACAACTTTCATATCCAATACAAAACATATTTCCATCACCAATAATATACAAGGTCATCCACTTCAAGCAGGAATATTTTTTACAATAAGAAATAATCTCATCAAGGACTATCATACATGTATTTTTCCTTTGCTTCAGTATAGCAACATGAAGATCCTCCAGTTTCTAGTTTGATCACAAAAAAAGGTAGGGGTAAGGCAACACTCTCCACCCAACCAAGAAATCTAATTAATAAGGAGAACCCATCCTTCTTCATTGGCCCTTGAGCCCCAGCCACAATGTAATAAGAAATGTGTTTCAACTCATGGCAATAATAGGCTTCCACAACACACATGTAATTTCACATTTAGAACATAGTCCAAAAGAAAACTACAGTTTGCAACCACATAAACAGAACAAGAAACAATACTCAAGCTTCATCATGCAAGCTAGAGAAGCATGAAACTATAGGGGGATGCTGCTTATGCCTCCCAAGGGGAAATGGGTATCACCACCTGAGAACAAACCTCCAAAATATATATATATATATATATATATATATATCATTTCAAATCCCTGACATGCCCTTATGTCCTCCCCAAGTACCCCTTATTCCTCACATTTCCTTATGCCTCCCCAACCTCTTATGGCACCCCATAACGAGTAAAGAAATGCAAGCTATTTCTTTGTAAGGTGGAACCCAAATCCCAACTCCCTCCACACTTATACCTCCCTAAAACACTTATTTCTCGCACAAGAAATACCCCATAGTCTTCTCCAACACCATCCCTAGGCAGTCTACCCAACTAGCCAACAAAGATAACACATTCAACATTCTAACTTTCCAACATTTAGCCATTCACTAAGTGCGAAAAATAAAGAAAAGAGATCATTTCAAGAGCCAAGATCTTACCTCTCCATGATGGAGTTCTGTTCCAAGTTCCAAAAAACAAGCTTTCCAATGAAAACACAATCCAAGATCAACAATCTTCAAGCATGCAACAATCTCAAATTTCTCTGAAAAGCAAGAGCTCCAAAGTAGCTAAAATAAATTCGCCCCAAAAATGAAGCATGCTAAAGTGAAGCAACCCAAAAACAAGCTAAGGAATTCGAATATATATATAGATGGAAGAGAAGAGGATGAGGTGGATCCAAGTAGGATGCCACATCACACATCCTCAACTCCAACTCATAAGTCAACTTCAATCTCCAAGGCACAATAAATAGGTGGGTGAATAATATGACATCTTACTTACACACTCCAAAATCAAGCCCACACCCCAAAGGACTGAAATTAAAAACATGTAAGAAAGTGCAATTAAAACATTCAACTTCACTTACAAAAATGCACATAATGAAAGTATAAATTTAAACTCTCCAACCATAGGCAAGGTTGGTATATAAATTTAAGAGGTATGGGACAAGTTTAACTTGTCCCACAAGCCTCCAAAATCAGTCCTCCAAGGACAAATTCGAATTTCAAAGAAGATGAAGTGTTTCATACTCCAAAATCAACTTACATATCTCTTACACATTACTTACACATTTCTTACAACACTTTAATTCAAGGCCAACAACTCTATTAATTACTTTCTTATGACATATTTTAATTAATTAATTCTTAACAACATGATTACTCACAATATTACAGTCCATTTAATAAATAATGAAAGGGGGTCAAAGCACACAACTTATAAACACATGCAAACATTAACAAAGGAATCAAATAAATAAATACACATAACCCCTTGGTCACATTTAAAGGTGATCCCCCCCATGGGAATCCCTAACACAATCAAACACACACAAACAAATACAGTTGCCATGGTGACCTTGTTGAATTCATCTAGAATTCCAATGTGGTTGGTCTCTAATCCCCCGATGTTTGTTGTGATATTTTAACCTGCAAAATAAAAATACCTCCTTCGGCCTTGTGGCCATATCAAAACATCCAAAATGAATATAAATATAATTCCAAAATCATATATATATATGAATCACAACAACATCAAGTCAACAACAATATCATTTGCAGTTTTATCAACAACTATATCATCATCAAATTAATTTCACTTTCTAGGTCTACTCAAAATATCCAAATATCACATGTCCGAACAACATCTATAATATAACCATGTCAAACAGTATATCAACATCAATATCATAAAAAATGTCTCTAATAATCATCATGCATCATATATGAATCAAAGTCCACAATAAACCATGATCTAACATCTAACATCATACTAAATCAAAACTATAACAATGTCCATAATATAGTCAGTAGTATCATGATTAATATCAAAAGGTGTTGAAGGGAAGTGGGCACTACATCTTCCATAGGTTGTCTATCCATGTTGTCAACAGATTTAATTCCAACACGATGCTTTAGACCATGAACTTCAATTGGGGTAAGACTTGGTTCCAAGCGACACATTATTTCTCTTTCGGCAACATTGCACCCCTCACGTGCGATTCTATTGTAGGGAATGACATGTTTTATTATCTCAAGGAAAAGTAAACCGAACCAACAACTTTTTACTCAAAAATTGAAGCTTTAAATTAATCAATGTATTAAAACTAAGTGTAGAAATACAATAGTTTCCCTGGCTAAGTGTTAATGATGCTATGGATCGACAAGAATGTACCTATGTTTTCGACCGCGAAGCACTCCACATAAACAGGTTCTTGAATCAATATCTAAGACCATGAAGTATTGAAGAAAGATTGTACAACCATACAAATAATATGGCTATCCCACATACATAAAATATTTAAGTATTTATACCCTATAATGGATCCAAGTGTCATATTCCTTAAATCTAGTTTCACAAATTAAGGATTATTAATTAAGTTAGCATCAATAATATCCTAGTCAAGTTTTTCTCAATAAAATTTAATACGATTTAAGCCGATTCTACAAGAAAAAGTGTAAAAATTTAGAAGAAATTTTTATGAACATTATATATTGGCCACACGTTTGAAAATACCACCAATATGTGTTTAAACCTCCAAGACATTATGTGATGAAATCACCTAAATAAATCATTAACCTGACATGTTGAACTTATCAATTTCAGAGGCATGTTGAAAAAAATCGTAACATAGCTTCCCATTAAGGATTGTCTCTTATGACTCCAGTTCAATTGGAATGGATTGTTGAATGGAACCTCTATGCAATTCATTACAAGACATACCTCATTTGAAGCACTCATGATTCACATTAATTAAAATATGTTTAACAATTATAATTAATTCAATTCATATTTTCCTAAAGTGAAATAATAGTTATATAAACATTGAACAAGATAAATAGTAATAAAGATTCAACATCTCATAGACTAACCTGAGTAGAGATAAAGGATCCACAGGCTATAATATGAAGTTGATTAAGATCCTACTTTAAGTATGGTCATTTGAATGTTTTTGCACAAGTGGGATATTTGGGTATTGGTTTGTCTATTTGTTTCAGCAAGAAAATGTGAATTGCTCAACTGCTACAGATATTTCTCTTGTGTTCATATCAAACTTATGGTAGACAGCCTAATCTAAAAAATGAGAAGAATTCAATACTTATCAAAAAGATTAAAAAAATCAGGCTCAGTGATATCGGCCGCAAGTTTCAAGATAAGTTTAATAGGATCTACTTGATGTTCATATGTTGGAATATATCATTCCAATTTGTTATACCGTATGATAAAACTAAAGGATTAACTTATTACATTTGTAACAGGCATTTTATATGAGACTCAAGATTTTATGATAGATTCTTGAGACAAATGCCAATGGTATTTCGTTGTACAAGATGTGGGGAACTACATTTCGGACAACTATAAGGTTGTAGCTAGAATTTTACGGCATAAGCTACTTTAGTTCATAGGGGATGCATACATCCAAATTTTGTAACGTATGGGTTGTACATATTTTGTTGCACTAGACATAATTTACATTGTTAATTATATAATTCACTGTATGAAATTAAGCTTATGTGTTAATAATTCCTTTCCTTATAGAGAGGTTACCTAAAGTGGAGAACTTGCGCAATCAATGTCAGGATGATCTAGAATCAAAGGCTAGATGCAAGTACAAGAATTGACTAATTATAAATGTCATTTTGATTTATGTGAATACTGTATATTGTCGAAAATACAGATAAAAGTAGTTTCAATACAAGAAACATCCTAATCTTGAAATTGACGTACAAAATTAAATAATTGTCATCACTGTGAACACTTGAAGTTCAACTCAAGTTTAGGAAGCTGAATATGATCTTAGATCTATGAATTCTTCATTTACTGGTGCACTGGTAAATTTACAAGAAAGGCAATTCATGTAAAATGTTTTTTTTGTTTAATATTTCTTATGTTTTCTTGTACAAATTTGACATTACATTTAAATAGAAAATTACTAGAATTAGGTCAAGAGTTGATTAAACATAGTTGTGCATATATATGGTTTGACATTGTGAATTTAGGTTTCTCACTGTTACATTAATACTTTGTCATATAGAGAAATCACTCTTATATGGAGTTTTACATTATTTGTGGTGTTGCATAAGGTCTTTGGTTAAATTTCTCATTGTTTAAAATTTCGATACAAGTAGGGTTAAATGTAACTTGTGTATTCATATAAGGGGATGTAATCGATATTTCATCTATAATGTTTTTGAAGTTGGAACTCACTTATAAGATTATTCATGGTAATATTCGTATTGTCTTTATGAATGAATCTCAAATTTTAATATTCAGCATAATTGTAGTTTTAATATGCTCAATCAAATATCCTCATTAATTCTAGCTTAAATGATAGCAATGACACTAGTTAATATAATAGTAAATAAACTAATTCTAAATTCACTTAAAATACGGTTGTATTCATATTAGTTATTATTTAGAGTGAAGTCATATGTAACTCAAAGTCAATATCGCACTAAGAACTCGCATGTATCAATTTTAACATTAGTAATTACATTTATGATTTTCATCACTCAAAAGAAAATAAAAATAAAAGTTTAACTAAAACATGCATAGGTTTATAATAATTCTTTGTCAAACTACGATCATTAAGAATGGCACATGGGTACTCTCTGACAAATAGTACTATCTTTAGGGCACTTCGATAAATAAAAAAGGTATGAAAATATGTCAATATCGCAAATATCAACATATTTTATAAACTCTACCACTAATATGTAATGAAGGGAAATATACTAAGTATGAAAATCCAAACTAATAATTCCAAAAGTGGTACTTTAATAAACTTGCCATATAGAAGAGGGCACTATAAAATACAGAGTGTCAAAGGATATTTAATACAATTTCATGACTAAAGTCAAATGTTAAATTCAGAACAATCAAATTATAAAAATACCTATTGACATTTTCTCTTCATGTTTTGAAAAAATAGACTTTTAAAAGAAATATTAGAAATTTGTATAACCAAACGATAATGTACTTCATGAATTTCAAATTTTCACTAAATTCTTTAAGTTCATTCAACAAATTGTTAATAATGATGTTATAACATTAATAGTTCTTTTATAATATATCACATGTAAAATATTAAATGTATGTATTATGAAAAAATTAAAACATTGATTAAATTTAGTTGTAGAGAATATCCAATAGATAAAACTATTTCATAATAGTATCACAATTAATGTAAAATCCATATACATTTTGGAAAATATCACATTATTTTCAGTTGTGGATAATCCTACATAATATAATTTTCATGATTTCAATTTCTAGTACTATTTCTACATACTCAAACATAAATTGTGAAAATTATACATTAAGAATGCACTTTGGTTGCAGTTGTTATGCACAAAATGTAAAGTAAATAGTTCAGTGCACTCACATGACATTAGTTGTTGGTGACTCAATCTACTCGATAATATTATTTGAAATAAAGTCTAATTATACATGCTCACAAAGAATTTTATTTGTATTATCCACAAAATGTAAAATTCATGTATTATTGATACTCAGTACACAACAAATAACTCTAAATTATGATAATTTTTACTTTAATAATACCACGCTAAAATGAGGCATAGTTTTGTCATTAGTAATATGTATTGAATTTATGCTACGAATATTTAATTATGATAATTTACAATATGTAAGATAAACTCGAAATGGTAGATTTGGAGCACACTTTTTTTTACTCCTCTTATAATTATTCTTTCAAGCATTACACATTAAAGTCTCCCTAAATTGGCTTTACCACCATTGACAATATTTTAAAGATAACTTTCTTGGCTCTCTCAAATATTTACGTGAAATAGAAATTATCTACACATTAACTATGTATTTTAAAATATAATGAATAATAAAAAATTCTTCTAAACACGACAAGTTTCAAAATAATTTTTTGAAATATAAATGTTTACATTCCATACTCCCAAAATAAATATTAGTCTAAAATATATTTTAATTTTATAAAAATTTAAAAGGATATCAAATTTCAATATAAATATAAACAATATCGATACATACATCTTGTTGGTGCTCAAAATAGTTTCACCCCAAGTTTGCACTTTGATTTTTTTGAAACATGGATTGTTTTACAGCCTCTGTCACTTTCCTTTCCCCCGTGTTGTCCCTGATTAATCCTTGTTACCATTTTTTTGGAAAGCCTCGTATATCACTTATGGAGTCCATGGCTCATTTGAAGATCTGACTTATTTCTTTGTTCCTCTGGAGTAGCGCCAAAAGGATCAGGTTTTAGGCTTACCTTTCGCTCTCCACAGTCGGGACTTGTCTTCCTTGTCGTTTCTGCCTTAAATGGATCAAAGAAAAATGGAATTGACATGTGGCAAGCTCGAGGAACGTCATTTGGGTCTTGCAACTTTGGGCTTACCAAAAATCATTGAAGAAAATTGCACTTTCATGGAGACAAATGGAGGAATTTCTCTGCATGTTTTACGGTCTTCAACCTTAGAGTTTTCATTTTAAAGAAGTGACATGAGGCTAACACGTGGAGGCCTTCTGCTCACTTTGCATATTTTCTTAGAATTTTAAATGACCAAGAAGGAGACTTCCTCGGAGCATGACACGTGGTGCCCTCCATATATCTTCAAGCATTCAAACAAACCTTACCAGAGCAGGACACGTGGCAAGCCCGCGCTCGTGTTCAAGGTATCAAATTTTTGGGACTGCCTCAAGGTGCGTTCCATGGTGACATGTGGCAATTTGAAAAGTCATAAAGGCGGGGAAGCGGACCATCGGAGGCAACTTAAACTTTTCACCTCTTTGCTTCATAAAGGTTAAAATATCAAAAATGGCCCACAAGCCTGATGAGAAATAGTCAATGTTTTTCCCCAGTCAATGGTGGAGGTGCGGACCCGCGGAGGAAAATTGGAAAATTTTCCTTTTGAAAAAGAGAGTTAAAAGTAAAAGGGGAAGCGGGGTTCCGCTGGGACCCACATTAGAGACACTTGTCAAAATTATTTCTCGAGGGCATGGAGCTGCGGGGAAAACTTGGAAAATTTTCCTTTTTTCCAAAAGAGAGTCAAATGGCATAAAATTTCTCTATGTTTCCTTTAGGACCCACCGCAGGACATGTGTTAGGCCCATTTTCAGAAGTGGAGGTGCGGAGCAAAAATGGGAAATTTTTCCATTTTTTCAAAAGGGTTAGAAAAGGTCAAAGGAAGCCCCTGAGCCTATTTTTGCATCTTCCATGTGGATGACCCACATTCAAAATCAAAGATCAATAGGCTTCTGAGCATCTAAATATGATTTTCCCCCATTTTTTCTGTAACATGTCTGGAAGTGTGAGTCTTCATGATTTCTTGTTATTTTCTACATGCCAAATAGAGGAGTGAGTTAATTTTGATATCTGAAGTTTGGTGTGGAGATTTGAAGGTGTATTCGGCTATTAAAATGGTTTGACTTTTGTGACTTGATCGGATTTTCTGTTTTTCTTCTTCTCCTAAGCATGCAAGGAGCCAGATTTGACAGATTAGTGGCGGAAGTGGTTGGAAAATTTAAGGAAGCATGATCTACCACAGATAAGGATTTGAATGCGGGAGGAATTCGATGAAATCTACCTCCTCGAGCACCTGGAGACTTTTACAGATCTGATTCTGAGAATCACGAAAGAATCATGACGAGCACTGGTGCATTTTTTTTTTTGTCTTTTGGGGAGGAAGGGGCTCTATTGGAAATGTTATAAATGGCACAAATTCATCGTGCAAATGGTTGGGAGTTTTTGGAAAGATCAGGAGTGATTCTCTCCAGCAGAAAAATCTTGACAGAGCCCATCCATTTTGAGAAGTCCATCCAGAGAAGCCTGTATATCTCTCTTTGTATCAAATTTGATCATGTCAAGGTGGTTGCAAGTGTACATCCATTGACAAGCTTTGAAGATTGTTTTGGAAACTTTCCCTTGCTGATAAATTTGATCAAACTTTGAGTTATTCTGTGTCAATCTTGAGTAAAGTGTATTTATTTCATTTCTGAATGCATACAAGTAGTTTTTCTTGTTTCTATTACAATATTGTACCAAAATATAGTCCAATCACATAGGTCTTAGTCCTTGTGATAGTTTAGTGGCATCTGTAATTTCATTTCTCAGAAGAGCCTTCATCTGGGAATGGGATAAATGGTTTAAAATCACTTTTCTTTCATTTTCTTGATAAGAGATTCTCTGTAAGCCTTTGGGTGTACCTTAGGCATGATTTGGTTTAAATCTTGGTGCTTTATTGGGTTCTCTAACTCGAGCCTTCATGATAGAATCCCACAGGTTGTGTGAAAGAGTGCTAATCTGGGCCTCCATTGAAGCACATATTCTAGTTGAGGAAACAATTTAACTTTTTGTGACATTTTTTTGATTGAATATTTCCATTTTGCATAAGCTCTCAAGGATCTGGTGAGTCAAGTTCATCCTATCTCCCCTCCCACCAAAATTCATTTAACAACAACCAATCCTACCCATAGTACCCCTGTTTGCCATGTGTGTACACAAATGCATAATCTCTGTTACCAAAATATGCAGAAACAATCAGGGTCTCAAATGTCTTTAGTAACCTTTTCCTTGTTGTGAAAGTATCTCCATGATATGGAAGTGACAACTCGTGAGAGTCAGATCTGGTGTGTTGATCATATTTTCCCCAAGGTCTTCTCTATAAAATTTATGCAAAAGAAAGGTACCTGTATCTCCTTTCAAATAACAGAGGTTACAAAATAGGTTCTCTTACATTGGTTGAAAGTCACAACCTAAAATAGTGAGGATCAGATCACATCCTTTCGCATGTGCTACCCATCTCTCCTTCAAAGCCTGAGTGCCAACAATTCAGATAGATTGCTTCCTTCGCTACAAAATGACATACATGATTGTCTATCTTCCTTTGAGTGTCCTGTCAAACCCATGATGTTGCTCGGTCTCTAAAGGAGGTTAAATTTTTGTACCAACATAAATGACACCATTTCCAGGGATCTGATTTATGTTTCTAGGAACTTAGATCAATTTAATCTATGTGCATACATATTCGAAGCCATATATATTTGACCCGTCAACAACACCAACACATATGGTGTCATTTTTGGGGAAATTGTGATACATTTCATACTCAAACACTTGTAAATGTTTCTTGTATGCTCTAAAGTGCTAGAAATCCATTTTAAAAATCATCCCGTGTTCAGGTTTGTAAGAGGTTTCAAAGTCACAAGTGTTGTTATGAAAATTCTCTAGTTTCCACAAGTTTTACAATGGTATTTATTGATAAATTTTGGTAAATAAAGGTTAGATTTTTTCATTTCTAGTTTCTAGTTCTGACAAACATTTAACAGAGCATTTTTAGTGCATTTGCACAAATAAGGTGAAAATCCTTACTGGTGACTCCCTGTTTATTTGATTCTGATAAGGACCAGTGTTTTAAACCTTTGTCAAGTAAGATTTTTTACTAATATTTGCAAAGCTGGAAGGAAGAATATCTTTCTTTGCTAGGGATCATGCTAGGACATTATTTCCTGAGTTAGGAAAAGAAAAGTCAGAAGGAAGAAAATCCTGGAGAATTTTTGGGAGATCAACAGAGAAGAAAAGGGATCACCATTGAAGAAAGTGAGCGGCCCATCATTGAAGATTGCAGCTTAAGTGCATCTGAATTAGGAAGCCTCTTTATGGAGTTGAACTCTCCAGTTAGAGAGGGACCTTGATTTGATTTTGAAATATTTTCTTCACATTCTGCACCTGTCTTTTCTGAAGTAGATAGGGATTTCCAAGAAGCAAGGCCTTTGGGGGATCTCAATTTTGAATACTACACTTCTATGTTCCAAAGTAAGGACCCTGAATACCCCTCATCAATTCGGTGAAATCTACCTCCTCTAGGATCACCTACGCGAATCAATATGTAGCTCTGATCGTAAGACCTCCTTTTAGAATTGTGGCGAGCACTTTTGGACCTATACATTTTTTTTGTATTTTGGGGAGAATGGCTGGTTACCCAAATATAGTTACCTCAAGATGTAAGGAACATTTTTCATGCCAAATGTTCTAGGGAAACAATGCTATTACTGGTGATCAGCTTCTAAAGCTTTTTATTAGATAAATCTTGATAGAGGATCCATTTTGAGAATCCTTGAACATGAGGATGTTGTATATCAAGATGTTGTATCTATACCTTGGAAGAAGATGTCAAGGTGGTTGCAACTGGTATAAAGCATTTCCAAGATAATTGATCATTGATTCTTGGGATGAGACTGAGTAATGCATTCAGACTGATAAATGTGCTGATCAGGACTTTGAGTTATTCTAGGTTAATCTTTTGACAAAGTGTATTTGATTTCATATCAAAATGCATACTAATGAGTCAGTACATGATTTCAACACAAGGTCTTAATAAGACCTATTATCCAATCACATAGGTCTCAGTCCTTATGATATTTAAGTGGAATATGCAATTTCATTTCTCATAAGAGCCTTCATCTGGGAGTGGGATAAACAGTTTAAAATCACTTTCTTTCATTTTGTTGATACAAATTCTCTTGAGAAGCCTCTGGGTGTACCTCAGGGATGACTTGGTTTAAATCTTGGTGCTTTATTGGGGGAAAATAATTTGATCCTTCATGATAGATTTCCACAGGTTGTGTGAAAGAGTGCTAAAATGAAAGCCTCCATTGAAGCACATATTCTAGTTAAGGAAATAATTTGAGACTTTTTGTGGCATTTTGTTGATTGAATATTTCCATTTTGCATAAGCTCTCAAGGATCTGGTGAGTCAAGTCCGTCCATGTCTCCCCCCCAGCAAAATTCATTTAACAACGAATCCTACCCATAGCATACCCAATGTTTGTCATTGTGTACACAAATTCATAATCTCTATTACCAAAACATGTAGAAAATCAATCATGGTCTCAAATGTGTTTAGTAACCTTTTCCTTGTTGTGAAAGTATCTCCATGATCTAGAAGTGACAACTCATAACAGTCAGATCTATGTGTTGATCATATTTTCCCAAAGGTCTTCTCTACAAAATTTATGCAAAAGAAGGGTACCTGGATCTCCTTTCAAATAACTACAAGGTTACAAAATAGGCTCTCTTACCTTGGTTGAAAGGCACAACCTAAAATAGTTAGGATAAGATGATATCCTTTTAAGGTGCTACCCATCTGTCCAATTTAAATCCAAGTAACAAAGGGAAAATGGTCCCGAAATCTACCTCAACCCTGGCTACAAAACAACATATGATTTATGATCTACTTGCCTCTAAGCTCCATGTTGAATCAGTGTTGCTGCTTGGCTTGAAAAGGAGAAAAATTTGGGTACCATGCATTAATTGGCACTGTTTCCAGTGACTCTCCAAATCAAAATCACTGTTATGAACCCAGCCACGTAAAAAACTTATTGACCATGCTCATCAAATATGTTTATGTGCAATTATTTGCAGTTGGCCACACCTAGTGCACTAGCTTTCATTTGATAAATCTTGGTGAAGAAACATTCAAAAGCTTTCCATTTCTAGTTTCTTGCATTGATATACCTTTGAGAGATCATATTTAGTGCATCTGCACAACTAAGCATGAAATTCCTTATTGGCAGACTCCATGTTAATATAATTGTTTAGAAAGTACCAGTGTCTTAAAACACTAAGAAAGTCAGATCTTTTACTAATATTTGCAAAGCTGGAGGGAAAAGATCCAATTTTTGCTAATCGGATCTTCTAAGACATTGTTTCCAGAGCTAGGAAAAGTTTCAAATTCAGAACGAAGAAAATCTTGGAGAGATGTTGCAGATCATTCCACAAGAAGAGGGATCTCTATTGATGAAAGTGAATGTCCTATCATTGAACATTAAAGCTCAAGTGCATCGGAATCAAGCAACCTCTTTGTGGAGTTGAACTCTGCAGCTGGAGAGGGACCTTCATTTGATTTTGAAAGGTTTTCGGCTTCACAATCTGCACCTACTTTTTCTGAGGTTGATAGAGATTTCCAAAAATCAGCCAGGCCTTTGGGGGGTATCCATTTTGAAAATTATACTCATGTGTTCGGAAGAATATTCTTCCCCCCATTAGTTTTTCACCCCTCTAAGATCACGTCCTCAAATAAATATGGCTCAACCCAGTCCTCCATTGTTTGTAAAAACCTTTGGAACTATTTTTTTTGGGAATGGCTGGTTACACAAATGCAATGCCTTAAGATGTAAGGAATATAATGCCATAGTTCCAAGGAAATAATCAGCCATAACTGGTGACCAACATGTAAAGATATTCCTGGATATGATGGAATATTTTGAGATTGAGCATGAAGATGTGTACATCAAATTGATTTTTCACACTCTAAAGGAGGTTGCTTAAGGACTAGTATAAAGCATTGCTAACTAATCTTGTTGATTCTTGGATGGGAAGTTATGAACAATACATTCGAGGGGGCAAAAACATGATTATAGGGCCTGAAATCTTAGGTTTCTTCTATCAGATTTTGAAAATATCAAGAAGAATCCCAATGATTAGTACATGATTTCAACACAAGGTTCAATAAGACCTTGAGGAGATTACCTATCAGATAAGGCCATGTGATGAATCATGCTTAATCAAATATACTGATGCATTTGATAAAAAGGTTGCTTACTACTTGAGGGATAAGAACCCTACAAACTTAATGCAAGCCTTCACCATGGCTTTAAAAATAGAGAATAATATCAAGGCAATTGGGAAACCTCCAAAGAGGGAAGGTGTAAAATGGTTAACCCAGAAAAGGCTCAGACAAGCGAAGGGTGCTGATTTGGAAGAGGTTGTGAAAAATTTGGCAGGGACTGTCAAGGATATATTCCTACAAATTAGCCGAGTTGAGAAAGGAGTTGGGAAGAGCTCACAAGGACAACAAAAGAAACAAGGCCAAGATAGATTTACAAATCATCAAAGAATTGATGACAGAGATACAAAGGAGCTATTGGATTTGGGAATAGGCAGCCCCAAGGTAGAGAAAATAGAATGGTGCCTGATCCTTTGGCTACTAGAGTTACTGTTGTGGAAGAAACAAAGGTCATTGATTGGTGTGACATATGTTTCATGCCCCATGATCCTTGTGAAGAAGATCAACAAGAAGAAGAAGTAGCTGATGATGATAATGATGACGATTGCATAATGGAGATCCCTACAAGTTCACCAAGGGAAGCAACTTCAACTAAGGTAATAAGTGCTAGAACTGCTGCCACTTTTTGGGATTACATCCACCGGGTACCTCTTATTCCCCCCCTCTCATACTTTAGAAGTAGAAATTATACAATCTTTTGAATTTCCCACTAATTAGCTTTTGAATACTTGAGGGCATTAATGATTGAAAAGTATGATGGAGGAGTTCCCTCAGAAGAAGATAGGAAGCTATTAATGAATGTTGTAGTTGCCCAAGAAAAGGAGCACAATACCAGAAGTAAAGATGCCAAGGGGCCACAAGCCAAGTCAAAATTTCCAGTGCTTACCAAAGAAACCCCAAAGAAAAATGCATTTGGCAGAGAGTCTTGTTTCCCCAAGCAAAACTTGTGTTCCTCCCCATGCCCAAAATGAAAAGAATCCCATTCCATCTGATGAATTTTCCCATCTTTCCCCTAGTGCTTCTCTACCCAAATTTGCTCCATATGACATAGCCCAAATTTTGATTCAAATCAAAATTCTTGTCCCAATTGTTGAGCTAGTTAGGATCCATGAGCACAAGAAGAGGGATTTTGAATATTTGGGATTCAAAGGGGAGAGATCATACAAGGTAGAGATGTAAACAAGGTTGAGGTTCCCCTTACCGTTGCAGAGTTGGAAAATCCACAAGTATTGGAAGAGCTGTGGGAAACCACCAGAGGTTTATTTAGAAACTTCTTTGGTTAAATCCTAGCTGAATGTGGATCCATTTTTCACTACCCTGGTTATCAAAGACAATTTGTTACATAACTATATGTTTGATTCTAGAGCTTCATGTACTGTCATGCCTCTTGAGGTCATGAATGAATTAGGTATCAAAGTAATAACATCATATGGGAAGTGCACTACCATGGACTCTAGAGAGGTGTTAGTGGTGGGGTGTGTCAAAGATCTAGCAATGCAACTTGCATCTTATCCTGGAAGGAACTTAAAGCTTGATGTAGTCATTGTTGACTACCCTGCCAAGTGGGGGATGTTGTTGTCAAAAAAGTGGGTAGCAAGTGTTGTTGGTAGTGTGAAAATGGACATGTCTTATGCCACTATCCCCATTGAAGGAAACTTGGTGAAATTGTATGGAGAGAAGAAGATGATGTACCTGATTGAAGACCCAAAGCAATGTATCTTATGAAGTTTTGCAAGCCAGATGTTGATCTTAACAATTTTGTGAGCTTTGTGGATTTCAGGGAGTATGAGAGTGTTGAAAACAGGAGCTCCTAAGTATGCTACTTTTTTTGGGAATTTGGTCTATGTTTCAGCCTTGAAGAATGTCAAAGAATTTGACTTAAACACAATGGAGGAGCTTCAGAAAAGATGGGTGGTTTACAAACAGAACAAAGATGAAAAAGAGTTCTGCTTCTAATTCATGAAAACATATCAAAACCTCTTGGCATGGTCATATCTAGGATGGTAGAACTTGAATTATTTCCTTGATTATTTTCTTTAAATCAAGAAAAAGGCTTCTATTCAGTGTATAGTTTGTTGTTTGTTCCCTATTTTTTCTATTTTTTCTCGTCCTGGTCCTTGGTGACCTGTTTTTGTTGGTTTCTCCATTTACTTTTGAAGATGGCTTTGATTCTCCAATATGCAAGCTGACTCCTTTACCCTAATGGATAGTTTTGGCACTTAGTCTACCTTTGTTCTTGTAGCACTCATAGGGAGTTCCCATCCTAGAGTTGGAGCTGATGTTGGTGCTCAAAATAGTCTTGCCCCAATTTTCCTTAGAAAATCTATTGATTCATGGCCTCTATCACTTTCCTTTTCCCTGTGTTGTTGCCTGGTTAATCTTTGTTACCATTTTTTTAATTTGTTACTGAGTCGTATAGCATTTATGGGTCCATGGTTTGCTCCTTGTTTCTTTGTTCCTCTGGAAAAGTCCAAAAAACTCAAGTTTTTTCATACCTTTCAGTCTCCACAGTTGGGATTTGTCTTCTTTGTCGTTTCTTCCCTAAATACTCAAATAGAAATGAATTGATATGTCCCCGAGGAACGTATTTGAATCTTGCAACATTTCTAAAATATCTGTCCTTGAATAAAATTTCACTTTCAGGCTCAAATGGTCGTTTCTCCATGCTTTACAGTTTGACGAGCATTTCCCCCAATCACATTTACATCCATGCATCAACAGGGAAACGTGGCATGCTTTGGTTGGACGCAGCTTGGCCAGACACTTCTAAAATTCTATAAAAATCCTCAACTTTAAAATGTGTCCATGTGGTGGAATGACGCTCGTTTGAGAATCAAATTTTTTGTTTGGCTTCGAAGTAGCACTGGGAAGAAACTTGGAGGGTTGGTAGGAAAGAGACACATGAAGGCTTCTGCTGGGTTTCCCATACTTATACAAATTTTCAAAAGGGTTTTCGGAAAGTCCAAGACACATGGAGGAATAACGCTCATTTGAAGATCTACTTTTGGGCTTTGCCTTGGAGTAGCACCAGAAGGACACGTGGAGGCTTCTGCTACTTTCCCATACTTAGAAATTTTTTTATGCAAATGGAAACAGTTTGGTAGAACAGGGACATGTGGTGAGCCCGCTCTCATTTAGGGTCTTCAACTTGGGCACCATTCTGAAGAAGCGCCATGAGGACACGTGGGGCATTCTGCTCACTTTGCATATTTTCTTGGACTTTTCAATGACCAAGGAAGACTAGCTCGGAGCTTGACATGTGGTTCCCTTCACAGAGCTTCAAGCCTTCAAAAAAATTTTACCAAAGCAGGACATGTGGCGAACCCGTGCTCGTTCAAGGTATCAAATTTTTGGGGCTCGCCTCAAGGTGCGCTATTGTGAGACGTGGCAATTAGAAAATTCATAAGGGGTGGGGAAGTGGACCATTGGAGGAAACTTAAACTTTTTTCCTCTTTGCCTCATAAAGGTTAAAATATCAAAAATGGACTCGCAAGCCCGATGAGAAATAGCCAATGTTTTTCCCCAGTCAATGGCAGAGGTGTGGGCTTTCAGAGGAAAAGTGAAAAAATTTCCCTTTGAGGGAAAAGGAGATAAAGGCATGAAAATATCTTGAGGTTCCTCTGGGACCCACATTAGGGAGTTGAAGTGGAAGGAAGGAGCTACGTGGGAGAAACTTGGAAAATTTTCCTCTTTTCCAGAAGAGAGTCAAATGGAAAAAAAATTCCAGTGAATATTTTTGGACCCACCTCAGTACTATGTGTCAAGCCCATTTTTCAGATAGCGGAGGTGGGGAGACCAAAATGGGAAAATTTGTCCATTTTTGCAAAAGGGTTAGAAAAGGTCAAAGGAAGCCCCCGACCCCATTTTTGGATCTTCCACATGGGACAACCCACATTCAAACATCAAAGATCAATGACTGTTGAGTGTCTAAATCTGATTTTCCCTCCATTCCTCTGTAACACATGTCTGGAAGTGTGAGTTTTCATGATATATTCGTTTTTTCTACACACCAAGCAGGGAAGGAAGTTAATGTTGATATCTAAAGTTTGGTGGGAAGATCTAGAAGGTGTCTTTAGCTATTAAAATGGTCTGACTTTTGTGCCTAATTGGATTTTCCATTTTTCTTCTCCCAAGCACGCAAGGAGCCAGATTTGACAGATTAGTGGCGGAAGTGGTTAGAAAATTGAAAGAAGAGTGATCTACCAGAGCAAAGAGTTGAATGCGGGAGGAATTTAATGAAATCTACCTCCTCGAGCACATGGAGACTTTTTACAAATTTTATTCCTAGAATCATGAAAGAATTGTGGCGAGCACTGGTGCATTAAATTTTTTTGGTATTTTAGGGAGAAGGGGCTGTATTGTAAATGTTATAAATGGCACAAATATTTTGTGCAAATGGCTGGGAGTTTTTGGAAATATCAAGATTGATTCTCTCCAGCAAGAAAAATCTTGACAGAGCCCATCCATTTTGAGAAGCCATCCAGAGAAGCCTATATATCTCTCTTTGTATCGAATTTGATCATGTCAGGGTGGTTGCAAGTGTAAAACCATTGAAAAGATTTAAGATTATTGTAACGCCATGAAAAAATGAATGAGCACCGATGACGATGACGCGCCACAACCAAGCAACCTGAAAATGTGACAAAAATTTTTTTTATCGAGATTAAGAGAACCAGATTAGAAATGCAATATATTTAAATCGGGGAACTTTGCTATAGTGTTAAGGACAGGATGCTGGAGAAAAAAAAATACAGTCTAGCTGGGTTGCAAAGAGCCTCCCTAACATTTTTCTCGACACTAGCATCGTCGTCAGAGATCGAAGCCATGAGCCAGTTCTTATCTGAGGAGTCATTTAATCTTAGCGCTAAATAACGTTAAGAGCATGCGTCAGAGAAAATTATTCTCATGACAAGATCGTAACTCTATAACGAACATTACATTAAGTAATTATATAAAACACAACTCAGATGTTACATACACATTTATATGAACTAATTCTGATATTTGTCGAGGTGGGAACTCACACCCAATCAACAACATGCAAGAGTGAAAGATGCGAGAATTTTAAGACTACTTATTTTATTGGCTAATAGGAATACTCCTCCATTGTATCACGTAAAAAAAACGGATACATAGCAACGGTTTCACCCCGAGAAATCATTGTCCACGAAGTGCTTGAGTTATCATGTTTAAACATAGTTTACTTCATCAAAAATTACATTATATGAACCTATAAGATTAACCTAAATTTGAAAATATGGATAGGGAGGGGTGCGTGGCTTTAATGGCCACCCGCCAAACATTGACATTCCATTCTAAGGCGTGCAAGATACCCACTGGGCCGCCTGATTTTCTTTGCTATTAATTACACTTGAATTTTGCGGGTCTATACCCTAAAGGGTCGGCCTGCTGTGCATGCTGTCCTAGCCGCGTGGATTCATTGCAGTGGTTGGAGGAGAATCTACAGTTGGGTCGCATCCTACATTCATTCGCTTGGATCTGTAAATATTGATTTTTTTCCCTCCCTTGTTTTATTTACCCACTCTTCGTATCTACAGAACAAATGGGGGAAAATCACGCTATTCTTATTATGCCGCGTTAGCCGCAATCTGGCACCGAAAATGACCGATTTTAGTAAAGACGGATTGGGATTTTTGAGGCGTGGCTTTCAACCTTTTTGCAAAAAAGTGTATAGACACATTACACTACTAACTGCTCAGAATTTCTCGTTCTCAAATTTGTGTGACTGAGGAGGAATGGGAAAGGGATCAGAATGGATCTGTCAGGGAAATTTTCTGATAGAAGTGTAAGTACGCCTGCTAAGGAAAATGTGAGATACCACTGGCGCGGGGGAAACAGATTCATGAAATATCATGCCGCCATTCTCATTTGAGTACTGTAATGAAAGCATTTGTTACCCTGCGATGATGATTATTGGACAGGGAATATCATTATTGTTGTCTGGGTGTTCTACTGGAATCGATAACCAAATACTCTTTTTTTTCCTTGTCAAAGTTAGTTGAAAATTTGTGTCTGTGAGGAGTGTTCACGCTGGGATCCATGGCCGCGGCCTGGTCAGGGATATAGCCAGGTCGTGGCAACCAAACAAAGCCCCCCCCCTTCTCTCTTATCTTGTCTCTCTTTTTAATTTCCCTGAGCGCTTTAAGGCATGCAGGTTGTCCATTTCTGTTGTTATCTGTTCAGTGTCGAATGCAACTTCAACTCGAAAAACACCTCTAAGATTTTAATCAAAATCGTTTGAGGAACAAAGAGAGTATTACTAGAAGACTGGGTGAAATTTATTGCGAGATCTTCTAATGGGAACTCACCCGTTTGCAGTGTCGCGCGTGGAAGGAAGTCTCATAGAGGTAGGGTCTATTTCAGATCAGAACATTTGTGAAGCACAGTCAACTATGCATACAACGAGCTCGCAGGGCCTGCCGCTAGTTCGGCGTGACAGGCTCTAGGAGGCTAATACAAAAAAAAATCATTTGTTTTATATATGTATACATTAGAAATACGTAGACTTTTGTTAACATATGTTATAGCAATGAAAAGTACATTAATAATAGTAAATCCAATAGTAATAAATTCTTTAGTTTTAATGACACTTAAATATGAATAACATTTAGAACTATTAGTTTTCTCTATTAGGCATCATGGGGTAGTGGGTAAAGGACTAAATAATCTTGGAATTCTTTACATTATAGATCTCTTTCTACACCATTTTAATAGGCCATTGTACGGGAATTTGAAGGAGGTTTGGTTTCATTTCTTTCTTTCTTTTTTACGATTTTGCAATTAGATTTACAATGGATTCATGAAATGAAGAAAAACATAAAATAGGGCTAGGAGCTTAAAAATGTACTTCATTGGCATATTAAAAACCATTTAAAAACTTAAGTCTTTCCATCAAGTATACAATAGATAGGGATAATTCACTATTTTTCCAATCTTTCCAACACATCACTTTCAAGTATCCAAACAAAAATTTAATATATTTTCTTTTGTAATTTCTTTCCAACATTCCACAAAAGAATTCAACAACATTTCCAATAAATTTTAGAGTAAGAAATACTATCATTTCAATGCAAATTTTCCTTCAAAATCTTGTTACAACCTTTCCTACTTCATGTGGAAACAAATTTGCAATAACGGAAGCTAAAGAAAAAAAAGCAATATTACATTTTTCCTCCACTCAAGGTGGGTAAAGTACATGGTGGTTTTACATTGTCAACAACAAGGCTCCAATGCTCCAAATATCAACAAGGTGGCTCCTCCATAGTTTTCTTGATTCACAACAAAACAAGGGGAGAGGCAACGCTCTCCTCCCAACCAAAATACCCAATGGAGAAGAGAAGCCATCCTCTCCATTGGCCCCCAAGCCCCAACCACATCACAATGGAAGAGAATTCAACTCATGGAAACTACAAGCTTCCACATAACTAAACATAACATTTCACATTCATTCCATAATCCTTCAAAGACAAGAGAATCAACAACTCAACAAGAGAGAAAACAATCACAACAACTAAGTCACAAGGCTTATCAAGAAAGCCATAAGAGTAAGACATATGGGGAAGCCACTTATGCCTCCCAATGGGAATGGGTGCCACCTAAAATCCTCCAATACAAAACACAATACCCCTAACAACTCTTATGCCTCCCTCAAGTACCCCTTATCCCTCCATTCACTCTTATGCCTCCCTCAACTCTTATGGCTCCCTTAAAGTAAAACAAGAAGAAAATGCAAGCATTTCTCTTACAAGGTGGACACCCAACCCAAGCTCCCTCCTCAAGCACATGATCTCTTATGCCTCCCTCAATTAAACTCCCCATAGTCTCCTCTCACTCCCAACTTAGGCATTCTACCCATTCCCAACAAGCATTTCAACACAACAACATTCAACACAACATAAAAACTACATTCATATGACAAAAGAATAAAACATAATGCAAGCAAAGGGGAAGCTCCTACCTTTCCATGGTAGAGCTTGTTCTCGAAGTATGAAGTCTCAAATCTCTCCAAAGATCAAACAGGAATCCACAAGCTCCACAGCATTTCCACAAGTATCAACAAGCTCCAAAAATTCCACAAGCTCCTTCCCAAATCCTCTCCTCTCCAAAATACAAAAGACTAAAACATGAAAAAAACTTCCAACCCCCAAAACAAACAAGAGGCTCAAATAAATAGAGAAAAGAGAGGGGAGGGATGATGTGGCGCCAAGTAGGATGCCACCTCCTTTTCCCTCCACTCCACATCATTTGGTCAACATCAAATTCCAAAGCACCATTAATAGGTGGTTGAAAGAAAGGCAAGCAACTTGCACACTCCAACTAAGCCCACCCCCTCAAAGGACAAAATTAAATTTGAAAGAAAGTGCAATTAATATTTTTACCCTTTTATCCCCCCCAAAACACCTAAAAGACCCTAAATTTGGCCTTCCAACCCATAGGTAGGGTTGGCATGGGGTTTCAAGAGGTGTGGGACAAGTTTGACTTGTCCCACAAGCTTTGAAATTTGGCCTCAAAGGCCAAATTCGAGTTTCCCATGTAGGGTAGAGTGTGTTACACTCAAAACTCAAACACACATCAATCCACACAAAATCCAAAGTAAATCAAGGTTAATAAATGAACTCTCTCAGGTCATATCTTTTAATTAGTTTAAGAAAATCTCAAATTAACTTACTTAACCCACTACAACCCATGGCTAACAAAGGGGTAAAATCCAATCCAAAGAAATATGAATAATAACATAAGTAAAAATTTCACTTACTAAGAGCAACACATACTAACATAGTACAGAAAGTGAAAAAAATTAAAACAAAGCAACACATGATCCCTAGGTCACAATTTTTCCCTTTACCAGATAACTCTAACACACACACAATTACTTGTTGCCATGGTGACCTTAGTTAGATTCTTCTCGAATTCCGATGTGGTTGGTCTCCACTCCCCAGTATTGTTGTGAATATAATATACCTGCAGAGAAGAATATACCTCCTTCGGCCTATTGGCCACATTAAAACATTCATGCCAAATATACAATATAATCTAAAAATAAACAACACCTGATTTACTATCATCTATGCAAGTACGATATCACTTAACACTTTCTAGCACATTTCTATTCCACATTTCAGTTATGTCAAAACGATCATCACATTAGTCCAATTATCAAGTTCTAATCAAAATGATTAAACATATCACATGTCATAATTAAAGATAAATAACCCTGTCAAAATTATACAAATATCGTCATCAAATGTCCACCAGTAAACTATATGCATCATATAAAGATTGAATCAATAACAGTCCAATGTCTATGGCATCTACTAGCATGCTAAAACAAGAAGTCATAATGAATCCATAAGTGAAGTAATCAGTCTCTAAAGCATGACAAAACAAAATGAGGTCCAAGGGAAGTGGGCATTACATCCCCCCCCCCCTTAGACTCGACTTTATCCTAGAAGTCACTGGAAAAGGTGTGGAAACTGTCCTCGTAGCAAAGTAGCGTCCTCCCATGTAGCTGCAGTCTCATCATACCTGTCCCATTAGACCCGAACCTGATCAATCTCTCTGCCGCGAAGGCCCAGGGTCCTGCGATCTAAAATGCGCACGGGCTCCACCATCACCTGCCCCTGATCTTGCACCTGTAATGCAGTCCAATCTAGCACATGAGAAGGATCAGAAATATATCTCCTAAGCACAGAAACATGAAACACATCATGGACGCGTGATAAGCTAGGTGGCAATGCTAGACGATAGGCCAAGGGACTGAGGCGCTCCAAGATCTCGAAGGGACCCACAAACCTAGGAGAAAGCTTAGAACCTTTTCCATAACGGATAGGGCTCTTATGAGGTCTGACATGAAGAAACACCTTCGTGCCTACCTCAAAGCTGCAATCTATCCTATGCTGGTCTGCATACTTCTTCTGCCTATCCTTACACCTCCTGCAATCTCTGTCTGATCAAAATAACCTGCTGCTCCATCTCCTGTAATAAAGCTGGCCCAAGGGAAACCCTGTCCTCAATCCTGTCCCAACTCAGAGGTGTCATGCACTCTCTACCATATAATGCCTGAAAAGGAGCCATGCCTATAGAACTCTGAAAACTATTATTGTAGGCAAACTCCACCAAATACAAATACTCCTCCCATCTCGACTGATGATCCATCACGTACATCCTGAGCATATCCTCCAAAATATGATTCACCCTCTCTATCTGTCCATCTGTCTCAGGGTGATAAGCTGTGCTGAAATTAATTTTTGTCCCGAGGGCATACTGTACGGTGGTCTAGAAATGGGAAGTGTACAAAGGGTCGCGGTCGCAAATGATCTTCCATGGAATCCCATGTAATCTGACAATCTCATCGAGGTATACTCGTGCCATAGCACTCGCTGTATAGGTGGTCTTTACTGGAGAAAAATGAGCTACCTTCTTCAATTTAACCACCGTGACTATGATGGCATCATGATGGTATCTCGACATAGGTAATCCAACGATGAAGTCCATGAAAATGGTGTCCCAC
The DNA here is from genome assembly GCA_019776745.2 of Taxus chinensis. NCBI lineage: Eukaryota > Viridiplantae > Streptophyta > Pinopsida > Cupressales > Taxaceae > Taxus > Taxus chinensis. The sequence goes on along the minus strand of CM034148.1, from coordinate 794,801,141 downwards.
TTCCACTCTGGTATGGCGTGAGGATAGAGAAGGCCAACTGGATGCTGATGCTAAGCCTTCACCCTCTGGCACTCTAAACAGCAGGATACAAATGAAGCCCCATGTCTCTCCGAAGTCCTCTCCAAAAGTACAACTGTCTCAAGAGTGGCGTGCATCTTATTCACCCCAGGGTGGGCTGAATAAGGTGCACGATGAACCTCTGCCAAAATGTCATGTCTCAAGCCTCCATCTCTAGGAACATAAATCCGACCTCTGTATCTGAGAATACCATCTGCCTCTAATGAAAATCCATCAAATCTCCCCTCAAGGGGTCTCTGAGACTTAATCTCTGCTCTGACTCCAAGGTAGAAACTATCCTGAGGAAGCTGCTGCAAGATCCTACTCCGTAAATCTATGCTCACTGAGGTGGCCATAGCCACATGTCTTCACCTACTCAAGGCATCTGCAACCACAATCTCCTTTCCTTTCACATGCTCTATCTCCATGTCATACTCACAGAGTAACTCCATCCAACGCCACTGACGAGCGTTGAAATTGGGCTGCGTGAAGAGGTGGCGAAGACTCAAGTGATCAGTCCTGAGTGTAAATCTCTCGGCCAAGAAGAAAATTTCTCCACCGTACTAAGGCATGTACAACTACTGCAAGCTCGAGGTCATGGGTTGGATAATTGAGCTCATAATCTTTGAGTTTGCAAGACTCAAAGGCAACTAATCTACCCTCCTGCATTAAAACACCTCCAAGTCCTGCCAAGGAAGCATCTGTGAAAACGTAGAACTCACCCTGAGGATCCGGCACTGCAAGAATAGGTGCTCTTGTGAGGCATTCCTTCAGTGTACTGAAGGCCTGCTCACATCTATCTGACCATAAAAACTTCTTCCCTTTTTGCTGAAGGGAAGTGATGGGGTGCGCAATCCGAGAAAAGTCCTGAAAAAACCTCCTATAGTAACCTACTAGGCCCATGAAACTATGCACCTCGGTCACACTAGTGGGTGCTGGCCAATCCCTGATGTCTTGAATCTTGGAAGGATCGACTGCGATGCCTTCCCCAGAAATGATTTGGCCCAAATACTACACCTCAGGCTGAAAGAACACACACTTCTCCAAGTTCCCGTAAAGGCGTTGCTTCGCGAAGACACTGAAGAACCTGGCGAAGGTGATCCTCGTGCTCATCACGTGTGCATGAGTAAACTAGAATGTCATCAAGGAAGATGAGCACGAAGCGATCAAGGAAGGTCTTGAATACCCCATTCATCAAACTCATAAATACTGCAGGGGCATTTGTCAAACCGAAAGGTACCACTATGAACTCGTAGTGGCCATATCTCGTACGGAAAGATGTCTTGTGAATATCTGTCTCTGTAATCCTGAGCTGATTCTATCCTGACTTAAGATCTTTCTTAGAGAAAACTATAGCCCCCTTCATCTGATCAAATAAATCATCAATGCGTGGAAGGGGGTAACGATTTTTGATCATTACTTTATTCAGCTGATGGTAGTCAATACACAACCGAAGAGATCCATCCTTCTTCTTCAAAAAGATCACTGGTGCACCCCAAGGGGATACACTAGGACGGATTAGGCCTTTTTCTAGAAGGTCCTCAAGCTGCAACTTGAGCTCACATAACTCAGGAGTAGTCATCCGATAGGGTGCTCGTGAGATAGGCTCTGCGCCCGGAACTAGATCTATATGGAAATCGATCTCACGTGGGGGAGGTAACCCCGGTAGCTCCCCTGGGAACACATAAGAAAACTTTGATAAGATGGGATGGTCGTTGAGGGAATATCCTTTGGAGTCATCCTCTGATCTATCACTGACCGTAATAGCAAACAACTGACAACCCTGTCGCGCACACACCGCTTAAGCAGCATAGCGGAGATGGTGTGAATGGATACGGCTCTCCTAACTCCTGATATCACTGACTCTACTCCAAGATCATCTATGCAAGAAATAGTCTTATGGTAACAATCCACTCTAGCTCTGTGAGCGGACAACCAATCCATGCCTAAAATTATGCCATAAGATCCTAATGGAAGGATCCGAAGATCAGAAGTAGTGGTGAAGGGTCCCAAATCCACTACACACTCCTTGACTAAGGAGTCTATAGAAATTTTGGCTCTAGAAGCCATCTCAACGTCCCAACTACGGCCCTACCTAACTGCCACTAGCCTACAATGCTCTACTAAGGATGGTGCAATAAAAGAATCAGAAGAACCAGAATCATATAATATAGAGGTGGAAATACCACCAATACTACCTGTCGTCTCAATCACAGTACTCTGATGCTTAGCCTGGTGGTTCTCGACCACTGCATAGATCCAATGACTCCGTGCCATATCTCCAATAGTAGGCTCTGAGCTCTGTGTCTTACCCTTGTTAGGGTTCTGTGGGTAATCTCTCCAATGATGTCCAACAACACCACAACCATAACAGCTGACTGGTCCCCTCCAGTGGGAAGCAGCTCCAGGTGGTACTCTAGATGACTGAGATACAGATCCTGAAGATCCGGCTATGGACTGCTGAGGTCTCTGCTGACGAGCTCCTGCTGACTGAGCTCTCGGTGCACCCTGTGTCCTGATGGGACCCCTAGGAGGAGGCCCCATACTACATCCTCTCTATGCATCAAATCTCTGAGGAGGTCGGTAAGGTGGGTGGGTCTGCTACTGCTGCTGCTGCTGTGGTGGCCTGAATAACACTTGCCCTGAATTCTGTCCACCCCGTGGAGGAGGAACTGACCCCTTCGACCTACTATCCTGCATCTGCTGGATACGGCTCCGAACTCTGTCTCTAGCCTGCTGCGTCTTCCCCCATGTCTCCTCTGCAATATAGGCCTTCTCCACGGCCTCAGCGAATGTCTGTGGGCAGTGAATGCACACTGCGCCACCTAAATCCAAATTTAGGCCCTAGATGAACATGTGAATCCGTACCTGCTCATCCTGCATGTAGTCGACGTACTGGAGTAGGTCTAGAAATCGACTCTCATACTCAGCTACTATCATCGATGCTTGACAGAGTTCATGAAACTCGTCTATGCGCTGCTGTATAAATCTCCTGGGTAAATATCTGCTCCTAAAACACTCCTCAAATAGCTCCCAGGTAATCATCTCTGAGTCAACATGGAGCTTCTGCTCTTCGGTCCTCTACCAGACTCCTGCTCCATACTTCAGAAGATGGATTGCAACACGAGCTTTCGTGTTGCTAGTACAAGGGTAGAGCTTGAAGCATCCGCTCAAGCTCACCAACCAGGCCTCTGCCTAAAAACTACCTGTATCACCCGAATAGTGAGATGGTCGCAGCTTCAGGATCTCCCTGATATGATCTGCAGCTAACGTATGACGAATCCTAGGTCTATCTGAATGCTCCTCCCTCTGTCTAGGGCTCCGAGACTTGTCCCTATGTCCTGAGATAATGTCCCCATGTCCTCTCTGTGGTGACTCTTCCCTAGCCGACTCCGCATGGAAGTTCTCTGCTCTGTGCTCCTCGCTGTGTCGATGGGATGCCTGGGCATCTACTGATGGCTCCAAACTATGTCTAGCAAGTCGTCCTCCCAAGGGCTCTCCACGTATAGTGGCATTGACATCCTGGAGTGTCTGCAAGATCTGAGGTAGGATGACTGCTACGGCCTGCTCTGGCGGTGGTATGTCTAGGTCTATATGAAGAGACCCCTTACCCAATCCATGCCTCCTGCACAGATCAAGGCAAGAGTTAGTTCATCATTCTAGGTCTTGTGCTAGTTTTTCTAAATTTGTTGTTTACTATAATTATCAACATTGTGGTTTTATATTTTAAAAGGATTTACTCTGTACTAAGTTAAATGTTCTTGTTTTGTGTTTTTTGCGTGTGCCCAAGGGTCCAAGCTTCGAACCCCTGGCTTTGATACCAAAATGTAACGCCATGAAAAAACGAACGAGCACCGACGACGACGACGCGCCACAACCAAGCAACCCGAAAATGTGACAAAAATTTTTTTTATCGAGATTAAGAGAACCAGATTAGAAATGCAATATATTTAAATCGGGGCACTTTGCTATAGTGTTAAGGACAGGATGCTAGAGAAAAAAAAAATACAGTCTAGCTAGGTCGCAAAGAGCCTCCCTAACGTTCTTCTCGACACTAGCATCGTCGTTAGAGCTCGACGCCATGAGCTGTCATCACCAATCCGGCACTATGATAATTCCTCACCGGGAACTCCTCGTGCTATGATTATTTACTAATGCACAACCTTTAGTTTGGTGGATGTAATCTGGAAACAAAACAACAACCGAACACAAGAATACCATTGACTATGATAAGACAGAATGATGACAAATCTGAAATATCAAAGTAAATTATAATATTAACATAAAATTGTTACAATCTCACCCATGAGGTACTTCAACAAGACTATGGGAGAAACTTTACAATTACACCTCTTGATGGCTTCTTCAACACACCTTTAACTGATGGCTTCCTTTGCACACTTCCTACAATATTTCTCACTACTTCTTTCTATGCTAAATGAGGGGGGTGGCCTCTCTATTTATAGAACTTCCAGGCTTATCCATCCTATCTCTAAGATAGGATAAGAAATCCACTCTGACGAATCATATTCCATACCTTAACTCTTATCTGTACATGTAAGCTTATCTCTTAAGATAAGATAAACCTTATCATTTTACATGGGTTCCACATTTTTAGGCTTTTAACAAATAAAATACACAAAATATTTATGACCTCACTTCTTGTCCTTATTACCAATATAATATTTCTAATTCCTAATCATGTAGACCCTACTTCTCTAATTACCCAAACTTTGACATTTTAACATTACCGGACCACTTACGACAAATATTTACTTTTTACAACATTCCTATTGTACTTTGACTGTTACCGTACTCCACATTATTGGCAACACCGTACTGACAGCGTCGTTATCTTCTATCAGACGCTACTACTAATTATACTTAACAACATCCTATTCCTAATACATACATTAATGAAATAGAAATTATGGAGGAAAATTTTAGTGTCGACATCTTCCCCCTTCCTAGCTTCTACTCCGTCCTCGGAGTAGACTATTCTGGTGCTTGGAAAATATTCAACTTGTCGTGGTTGACCCATTTCGTAATGGGAGTGCCATCCAATTCCTCCAGTCGGTACGTACCATTTTCATGCACAGCTGCTATTTTGTAGGGCCCCATCCATTTTGGAAGAAATTTTCTCTGTCTTCTTTTTTGTATCTAGAATCATATACTAGAACCAAGTCATTCACTTGAAATGGAGACCACCGGATCTTTTGATCAAAGTACTCCTTCTGCTTCATTTTCTTCTTATGGCTTGTATCCTTTGCTATTTCCCTCATTTCCTCTAGCAAATGAAGATGTACCAACCTTTCTTTTACTGAATCACTTTCATCCATCCTTTCATTTTTCATAACTCTCATAGTGGGAATATCAAACTCAATAGGAAGAACTGGATCAATGCCATAGGCCAACTGAAATGGGGAGTATCTTGTTGCTGACTTTGATGTTGCCCTATATGCCCACAATGCTGCATGAATCCTCTTATCCCATTTATGTACCTGCAAGGCTGCATCTTTTGCTAGAATTTGACACAGCACAAAATTTGTTCGTTCCACCTGTCAATTTTTGCTTGGCTTGTATATTGTTGCCTTCTTGTGCTTAATAAAAATTTATTGACTAGGGCTTCTACCACCTCATTAATGAAGTGGCTTCCTTGATCTGTTACAATTTCTAATGGACAACCAAATCTGGTGACAATACGTTCATATATGAACCTTGCCACTTCATCCATAGAAGCTGTCTTCAATGGCCTAGCTTCAACCCACTTGGTTAAATAATCTGTGGCAACTACAATATACTTATTTTGGCATGATGTAGTTGGAAGTGGACCTACAATGTCTATTCCCCACTTTTCAAAGGGACCAAGGGGAAGAATAGGACATAATGGAGCTAATGAAGTCTTACGGTTACCATGTGTTTGACAAATATCACATGTCTTACAATAATTATAACAATCTTTAAAAAGAGTGGGCCAGTGATAACCTGCATCCAAAATCCTTCTTGCTGTAAGTTGTCCAGAGAAGTTCCCTCCACATGTACCATTGTGGAATTATTCTAGCAGCTCCTTTCCTTGATCACGTCCAACTACCCTCTTATACTGTCCATCAGGTCCTATTCAAAATAATACTCCATGCAGAATAGAATATGGATGACTGGCTTGAGTAATCTTTCTCTTAGTATTTACATTGGCACCATCAGGAAACTTGAATTCATTCAGATAATTCCAAATATCTATGTATTCAATAGGGATTGTGTCAAGGGATAACAATGTTGCATTGGGGAAATCATCATCATCACAAGATGATCCTAAACCATCATAGGCTCGAGAGAGTGCATCTGCATTGACATGCTTCTTTCCTGGCCTATCTATAATATCAAATTCAAATTCTTGTAGCAAAATTATCCATCTTGCTATCCTCCCTGATGGGTTAGGCTTATTGACAATATATTTCAGAGCCTGATGATCTGTTACAACTATAAATTTCTTCCCTAGCAAGTAATTTCTAAACTTCTTTACAGCAAAAATGATAGCCAGAGCCTCTTTTTCAGTTACAGTATAGTTTACCTCAGCACTGCTCATTTGTCTGCTCCCAAAGTAAATTGGATGTTCATTCCCATTTTCATCCTTTTGGCTCAAAGTACTTCCTAGTGCTGCATCTGAGGCATCAGTGTACACAATGAATTGCTTGCTCCAATCTAGATTCTTCAAAATAGGTGAAGACACCAGGGCTTCCTTCAGTTGTCCAAAAGCTTCATGCGCATTATTTCCTTGTTCATAAGTAACATCCTTCTTCAAGAACTGGGTTAGTGGTTGTGCAATCTTTGAGAAATTCTTGATGAACCTTCTATAGTAACCCACATGGCCTAAAAATGATCTCAACTTACTTCTATTAATAGGAAATGGTAAATCTTTGATTTTTGAAACTTTATCAGGATCAGTACCAATACCATCTCTAGATACAACATGCCCTAACAAAACGCCTTTAGAACATCCAAAGACACACTTTGTAGGGTTTAGTGAGGCTTGTGCTTCATCTAACCTTTGAAATGCTGTCTTCATTTGGTGCAGGTGGTCCAACTTACTCCCATAGATGCAAAAATCATCCAGAAATACTCTGATGAAGGTCCCAATGTAGGGTTCGAACACCCTATTCATCAAACGCTGGAATGTTGCTGGAGCATTACACAACCCAAAAGGCATAACTCTATAAGCAAATGTTCCCCAAGGAGTGGTGAACGTGGTCTTCAGCTGATCTTTCTCTGCTATACGAACTTGGTTGTAGCCGCTATATCCATCAGAAAAACTATAGCACTCATGGCCAACTACTTCGTCCAAGATCTGATCTGAAAATGGAAGAGGGTAATGATCCTTCTTTGTTGCCTTATTGAGCTTCCTGTAATCAACACAAATGCGTAGCTTCCCATTCTTTTTTATTGAGATCACAATGGGAGAAACCCATTCTGAATTCTCCACAGCAAATATGAATCCTGCATCAAGCAACTTATCTATTTCTTCTTTTACATTCTTGGAAAAATTAGGATTCATTCTATATGGCATTTGCTTTATGGGCTTAGCACCATCTACCAGCTCAATACAATGTTCTACCCAACTTACTTGATGGACTTCCTTGTAATCAAAAGTGAATAGATGTATGTACCTTCGAAAGAGCTAGAGGTAGGATTCCTTATAACTCTCCATCACAGCATCACCAATCTTTATTTGTTGGAGACGATCATCAATTTCTTCTTCAGATAATTTTATGGGGTCATGAGTTGGTGTGACTGGAAGGATATCCATGACTGAAACATCCATCTCGCTTTCTTCATCTTCAGTGTCCACTTCACTGGTACTAGAGTAATCAGAGGATGTCCAATCATCAGTTTCATCACTTAAATCCACAGGTTCTGCCTTATGTTGTCGAGGGATCACATTTATCTTCACCCTCTCTCTACCACATCCAAGTGTCATGAAACCTTCATTCCAGTAGTTTCTTGCATGAACTCTCCTTAGCCATGGCCTTCCCAGCAACATTGGGTACACAACAGTACCATTTTTCATCACCTGAAAGTCTACCACACATACAACACCCATAACAGATATTGCCACATTTGAAACTACACCTTCTGGTTTAGTTTTTCCTTTATTTAATGACCTTAACATAAGTGTTGAAGGGCGATCAATTTTTAAACCCAACATATTCATTATAGACTCGGTCATTACATTAACTGCAGCACCTCCATCAACTAAGACATCATGAATTGAAATACCATTACATAATACCTCAGCTTGTGGAGCATAGGGATCTGTCTCTACCTCCAAAACAGGGACCTCAACCTCCTTCCTTCTTCGAGCATTGAGTCCACCTTGCAACTCCCGTCTCTTCTCAGAAGACATAGCCAAGAGTTGACCATATGTAATATTTGCAGGACTTTTGGACAGATCTTCCAAGATGGAGTATGGTCCTTGCCCCTGTGAAATCAGAAAATCCTGCACACCCAACTTTCTTCTCCTATGTTTCTTACTAGTTTATCCTTTCATCTTCTTAGGATCAGTTCCATCTGGATTATCTTTTTCTTTCTTTCTTTTTGTTACAAACACATCTACTTCATTATTTCTACTCTTATCTACTACATCAAGAGAATTCACAGGTGCTTTTCCTTTATCATTATCTCTTGTACCAGATGTAGAAGCTCTATCTGGACAATTATACTTATAATGACCCTTTTTATAACAACCATAACAAACAACTTCAGAAATATTTCTTTTTGGACCTCTATCTCCTCCCTGAGAACTAAATTCCTTTCCTTGAAGAAGATTAATAGTTAACTGACCCATCTTTTTGAGCAGATCTTCATACTCAGTAGATGTATTAGGAGAAATATTTGTGCTCACCGGGAGTGGTTGTGGATTCTGGACCAAAGGTGTTGGTGTAGGCTCTACTTTAGCAACAATTTCTTTGGGCTCCTCTTCCATGTTTTCTTCTTGCCTTCTTGCAATCTCCTTTGCTTGTTCAATGGTATCTGGGCGGTCATACTTCACTTGTTGTCTGATCTCTGGCTTCATCCCAAGAATGAAGTGCTTACATAGGCGATTATCCACACCATTCATCAACCCATCCGCTAATCCTTCCTTCCGGATCTGGGTGTCGAGCTTCCTCCTTAGCTCTAGAACACGAGCATGATAATCCCTTATCTTCTCCTTCTCTCCTTGGGTTAGCTTTGTGATATCGATCATGAGATCTGCATATCTCTGTTGTTCACCAAATTCTTCAAGAAAACTTTCAGTTAATAAATCCCATGAATTTTTCACGTTATCACCTAGTGTTTCAAACCACCTAAGTGCTGAACCATCCAAAAAGGTAGGAAAAAATTCAGTCCATTGTTCCCTTCTTATAAGACCATTACAAATACAAGATCGTTTAAACTCTTGAATGAAAGAAGAAGCATCTTCATTAGATTGAGTTGAAAAAACAGGAATCTTTCCCATTTTCAAAAGTAACCACCGTGAAATACCAACCCACAAGTACAATCAACAAGACTTATGTGCACAAATAATTGGAATTACTATAGAAATGACCACGGTAAACTATGGTAAAACTTGACTTACTGCGGTAAAAACTGATTTTACTGTGGTAAACACTATTCACGGTAAAAAGTGAAGTTACTGCGGTAAATACTATTCACGGTAAAAAGTGACTTTACTGTGAAAAATACTATTCACAGCAAAAATGACTTTGTCATGGTAACTACTATTCACGGTAAAAATGACTTTACCATGGTAACTACTATGCACAGTACAAACAAGGTTACCCTCCAATTGTTTTTTGACTTAGTGGGAATATCTCCCCAGAAAATCCACCAACGAGGAATGATCCCGGCAACGGAACCAAAATGTCATCACCAATCCGGCACTATGATAATTCTTCACCGGGAACTCCTCGTGCTATGATTATTTACTAATGCACAACCTTTAGTTTGGTGGATGTAATCTGGAAACAAAACAACAACCGAACACAAGAATACCATTGACTATGATAAGACAGAATGATGACAAATTTGAAATATCAAAGTAAATTATAATATTAACATGAAATTGTTACAATCTCACCCATGAGGTACTTCAACAAGACTATGGGAGAAACTTTACAATTACACCTCTTGATGGCTTCTTTAACACACCTTTAACTGATGGCTTCCTTTGCACACTTCCTACAATATTTCTTACTACTTCTTTCTATGCTAAATGAGGGGGGTGGCCTCTCTATTTATAGAACTTCCAGGCTTATCCATCCTATCTCTAAGATAGGATAAAAAATCCACTCTGACGAATCATATTCCATACCTTAACTCTTATCTGTACATGTAAGCTTATCTCTTAAGATAAGATAAACCTTATCATTTTACATGGGTTCCACATTTTTAGACTTTTTACAAATAAAATACACAAAATATTTATGACCTCACTTCTTGTCCTTATTACCAATATAATATTTCTAATTCCTAATCATGTAGACCCTACTTCTCTAATTACCCAAACTTTGACATTTTAACATTACTGTTATCCAAAATTCACCCCTCAAGGTAATTTTGATAACATGCATTAAATTCTCAAGTCCCAGGCAAATAGATTGAGTCAGGGGAAAAAGTCATGTTTTTTGGGTCCCCTCGGAATTTTCTAACTCCCATGTCCAAGAAGGAGAGAGCAAGTTCCGAGAAAATGTAAAAAAAATTGCAAAAAACAGGCTCGGGCCAGGAAAAATCACGAAAAATGGCTAAATCCTAGTCCTCGCAACAGTCGGGACAGTTGGGACAAAAGGGCGTGAACCGGCCGAAAGGCCACCAGGCGGTCCGCGCAGCATTTGGGACAAAAGGACGCGCGGGACGCAGAAATCCGAACTGGCTGAAAAATGAAAAAAATTGGCTAACTGTTGAAACAGGCAGTCTGGGACATCTGGGCAAAAAGTACGCGAACCGACCGGATCGACCGAAATGAGTCAAGGCAGCCCGAAACAGTCTGGGACGCGCGGGCCAAAAGTACGTGAACCGGCCGGATCAGCCGAAATGAGAACTTTTGTCCCGGAACAGTTGGGACAAAAGGGCGCGAACCGGCCGAATCGGGCGAATCAGGAAAATTTGTCCCGAACGGTCCGAAAGCAAATGGGACATCTGGGCCACGAGTACGCGAACCGGCCGGTTCGGCTGAAATGGGGAATTTCAGCACTTTGCCAAATGGGACAAAGGGACGCGTGGGACGCGAAAAGCCTAAATGGCCAAAGGCAGAGGAGAAAAGTCAACATTTGACCCGTGGAACTTCAAACGGCCATAACTTTTGACTCCGAGCTCCGATTTTCACAAAATTCCAGTCAGTCAATGCTCATTCCCGTCAAATGACAGAAAACGCCTGCCAGACCCAAAATAGCTGTCCGCACTCAGAAGGCCATAACTTTTGCATTTCTCAACGAAATCACACAAAATTGGTACCGTTGGAATCATGGTTCCAAGTCCAATGCATAGAAATCAAGAAATTCCAGATTTGATCAGAAATTGATTGAGATTTTTAAGAAAACGTGGCCGGTTTCAGAACAGTGTTTTATTTGGTAGCTGGGAGTGCAATTAAGAGGCATGGTCATCATTCCTTCTCTGTTGCAGCACATGGGAAAGTATGGGGAGCCTTTTGCAAGTAATGTATGACCATTCCACTCAATTTAATGCCTCTTACAGGTGGTTGAAGGATAGATTTCGGGATTTCTATTTTCCCTTCTCTTTTCCTTCTCATTTTTCTATAAATTGAAGTGTTGGGCTCATTGTAAAGGGGAGTTTTTGGGTAACAAAGTTCTGTCAAAATTGCTTTGTGAAGCCAGTGTGTTGCAGGCCCTTATAGTGGACTCCTTGCATCGTGATCCAGGCCCTTATTTTGTAATAGATTGAACTGTGCATATCATGAAGCAATAAAATACCAGTTTGTGGATATATCTTCCCCTGCTGTGTTTCCTTGCATTCTTCTTGCCCCTTTAATCTTTCTACAAGTATATTGTGTCTATTTATTATCTTTCTTGCAGGGATTCATTAACATTGTGTATGCTTGGAATATTGTTGTGAATGTATTTTTCTAGATTATGGTGAACTGTCATCACCTCTTCTAGTGTGCGCTTTGCCTCTTTATTTCACACATTTGGAGATTACTCTCACACCCTCCTTTTCTGGTGTATCACCGCTTTAGTGTAGGCTTTCATTTTATGCATTCTCTCTCCCTGGTCCCTTGGAAATCTAGATTAGAACAGTTAGCTTATCCTGCATTAGAGTAGACTGTGGCAGATAGTTTAGGAGCAAGAACCAGCTTTCTCTGGAGGTCTGTCTCAAGTAGCAAGTCCCACAACTTGGAGATAGTACCCATGTTATCCAACCACACTGGATGCTTAGAGTGATCAAACTAGAAATCTGATCAACATCCAGGGGTGCTGTGATTCGGTGATAACAATTACCGGACAACTTACGACAAATATTTACTTTTTACAACATTCCTATTGTAGTTTGACTGTTACCGTACTCCACATTATTGGCGACACCGTACTGACGGCACCGTTATCTTCTATCAGACGCTACTAATAATTATACTTAACAACATCCTATTCCTAATACATACATTAATGAAATAGAAATTATGGAGGAAAATTTTAGTGTCGACAGAGCCAGTTCTTATCTGAGTAGTCATTTAATCTTGGCGCTAAATAACGTTAAGAGCATGCGTCAGAGATAATTATTCTCATGACAAGATCGTAACTCTATAACGAACATTACATTAAGTAATTCTATAAATCACAACTCAGATGTTACATACACATTTATATGAACTAATTCTGATATTTGTCGAGGTGGGAACTCACACCCAATCAACAACATGCAAGAGTGAAAGATGCGAGAATTTTAAGAATACTTATTTTATTGGCTAACAGGAATACTCCTCCATTGTATCGCGTAAAAAAAAATGGATACATAGCAATGGTTTCACCCCGAGAAATCATTGTGCACGAAGTGCTTGAGTTATCATGTTTAAACATAGTTTACTTCATCAAAAATTACATTATATGAACCTATAAGATTAACCTAAATTTGAAAATATGGATAGGGAGGGGTGCATGGCTTTAATGGCCACCCGCCAAACATTGACATTCCATTCTAAGGCGTGCAAGATACCCACTGGGCCACCTGATTTTCTTTGCTATTAATTACACTTGAATTTTGCGGGTCTATACCCTAAAGGGTCGGCCTGCTGTGCATGATGTCCTGGCCGCATGGATTCATTGCGGTGGTTGGAGGAGAAGCTACAGGTGGGTCGCATCCTACATTCATTCGCTTGGATCTGCAAATCTTGATTTTTTTCCCTCCCTTGTTTTATTTACCCGCTTTCTGTATCTACAGAACAAAAACGGGGCAAATCATGCTATTATTATTATTCCGCGTTAGCCGCAATCTGGCACCGAAAATGACTGATTTTAGTAAAGATGGATTGGGATTTTTGAGGCGTGGCTTTCAACCTTTTTCCAAACGAGTGTACAGACACATTACACTACTAACTGCTCATAATTTCTTGTTCTCAAATTTGTGCGACTGAGGAGGAATGGGAAAGGGATCAGAATGGATCTGTCAGGGAAATTTTCTGATAGAAGTGTAAGTACGCGTGCTAAGGAAAATGTGAGATACCACTAGCGCAGGGGAAATAGATTCGTGAAATATCATGCCGCCATTCTCATTTGAGTACTGTAATGAAAGCATTTGTTACCCTGCGATGATGATTATTGGACAGGGAATATCATTATTGTTCTCTGGGTGTTCTACTGGAATCGATAACCAAATTCCTAACCAAATACTCTTTTTTTTCCTTATCAAAGTTAGTTGAAAATTTGTGTCTGTGAGGAGTGTTCACGCTGGGATCCATGGCCGTGGCCTAGTCAGGGAGATAGCCAGGTCGTGGCAACCAAACAAAGCCCCCCCCCTTCTCTTTTGTTTTGTTTTTTTTTTTTTTTTTTGTTCTAAGCGCTTAAGGCAAGAAGATGGTCCAACTATGTTGTTATCTGTTCAGCATCGAATGCAACTTCAACTCAGAAAACACCTCTAAGATTTTAATCAAAATCGTTTGAGGAACAAAGAGAGTATTACTAGAAGACCGGGTGAAATTTATTGCGAGATCTTCTAATGGGAACTCACCCGTTTGCAGTGTCACGCGTGGAAGGAAGTCTCATAGAGGTGGGTTTGTTTCATATCATAACATTTGTGAAGCACAATCGACTATGCATACAGCGAGTTTGCAGGGCCTGCCGCTGTTTCGGCGTGACAGGCTCTAGGAGGCTAAAACAAAAAAAAGTCATTTCTTTTATATTTGTATACATTAGTAATCGTATACTTTTGTTAACATATGTAAAAGCAATTAAAAGTACATTAATATTATTAAATTCAATATTAATAAATTCATTAGTTTTAATGTTACTTAAATATAATCCCATAGGTTGTGTAAAAGAGTGCTAATTTGGGCCTCCGTTAAAGCACATATTCTAGTTGAGGAAACAATTTAACTTTTTATGGCATTTTGTTGATTGAATCTTTTAATTTTGCATAATCTCTTAGGATCTGGTGAGTCAAGTCCATCATGTCTCCCCTCCCACATAAATTCATTTAACAATAACCAATCCTACCCATAGTACCCATGTTTGTCATGCATGTACACAAATGCATAATCTCTGTTACCAAAACATGCAGAAACAATAAGGGTCTCAAATGTCTTTAATAACATTTGTCTTGTTGTGAAAGTATCTCCATGATATGGAAGTGATAACTCGTGAGAGTCAGATCTGGTGTGTTGATCATATTTTCCCCAAGGTCTTATCTATAAAATTTATGCAAAAGAAGGGTACCTGTATCTCCTTTCAAATAATAGAGGTTAAAAAATAGGTTCTCTTACCTTGGTTGAAAGGAACAACCTAAAATAGTTAGGATAAGATCATATCCTTTTAAGGTACTTCCCATCTCTCCACAAATCCAAGTAACAAAGGGACAGTTAGACCTCCTCCCAAGCTGCAAAATGATATATATTTATGATCTCACTGCTTCTAAGCTCCATGTTGAATCGGTGTTGCTACTTGGCTTGAAAAGGAGAACAAATTTTGGTACCGACACATCGATCCAATTTTAAAAATAATTCTAATTAATTAATAAATATTTTATAATTCTCTTCAAAAATTAAACATATTATTATTAATTAGAAATATGAATATAAATTATTTTATGATCAAACAATTCATATTTCTCGTATGTTGTGTAACCCGATCTATATTATAAATATAATATTCAAAAATAGTAAATATTAATTCTCTAAATAGAAATTTTAAAACAATATCAAAAATGAAAAAGTCATATTTTTTGTTTATTGGGATGTTTTGTTTATAATTATTATTCAATATATGCAAAAGTATGCAACCCTTGTATCTTATATAGATACCTTTGGAGTGATTTAGTGCCTTTAGGAATGCATGCTCAGGTGATAATAGTAATGCTTAGTGTTTGGTCCTTATTTTTGAGAATTAACTAAGAATTTATATGATTCCCTTATTTGAATTTTGCAATTGAAAAATAGAAGGTCAACCCATAAGTGAAAAAGATACCTAAATGATAAAAAAGATCCAAAAAGAACGAGTAAAGGTACAAAAAGGGGCAGGAATGTCATTGTATAGATAGAAGCACCTAGGCGCTAGTGTCTGTGGCCATCAAAGATAACTCAGTCAGGTTCTGTCCAGGGATTCCTTAGGCTATGTATAGACCACAAGAGATAAGCAAGAAATAAATTAAAGAGGCCATTTTTTAAGATATTCGTTGTCAACCACTATTTATTAAAAGTTGCTTACGAATTATGTATACACTTAGTATGCTTTTGTTAGCATTCCTAGAAATGTACACAAAGTGCATGACTTTTGTGTCTAAATTCCATCTTTGTAGAAATTCTATGCTTTGCAATTAGGTAACTGTCATAGAAAAGTCTATAGATGTGGCAATAAAGGTCATACAATTAGAAGAACCATCTTCATTACCCCAGATAAAATATGTAGATGGAAGCTACAATTTAATTGCCGCAATAATTAATTTTGTGAAATTATATATTGTTTTGAAATCTAGAAATGTTACTATTTACAATCAATTTTTAATTTATTTTTAATTGTTTGAAATACTTTATAACCATAATACCAAATCAGGAACCATCTTAACAGTAAATGTAGATTGTAAAAATACCATGAACGTAGCTACTTCAACATTTAGCATGAAAAAGTTTCAATTGAATGTAGGTTTAGGAGGCCATATTAATGGGAGGATTCATTCAAAAATAATCCCTTTTATTCAGTTGTATCTCTGCCACTTCTGCTATTGTTTCAAAAAGGTGACCCACTCTACAATGTTATCCAATAACTCCCTTTCCAGGCATGAAGGTAATTCATGATGTGAAAGTGAATTCTTAGATATTTTAAATTAAGGAGACCTGCAACGCCCACATTTTTCCCACTCAAACCAATGATAACCCGATAGCAAACCGATAAAATTATGAATTTTCTTTTTAAAAAAATTGTTTAAAGGTTACGAAGCCTTAGCAAGGATTTTATATAAGTCCCGATTATAAAATTTTAAACAATTACAAGGCAGACAAAATGAAGATAATGCTTAATATTTTAAACCCAAACTCGAAATGATGTTACGATTTAATTCTTTCTCTTCTAGACTTATATATTTTATTTAAATAATCCTCATTTACCTTTTCATTATTTTAACTCCACTAATCCCTTTTTAAAATAATTTATTTATCATACAAAAACAATTTCATATTAAATCATACTAGGATAATAACCTTACATTGTTAAATGCATGCAATTTATAATAAGTTTATTATTCTAAGAGGGGCAAGGTGCACAACTTAGTTTAACCCCTTAGGCCCCATTTAAAATTACACACACACACACAAATATTTTATTAAATCATTCCCACCTAAATACCCCATCACTTAAGTGATGTAGGGTTCATTATACACCACTTGATCAAATCTTTATCAACCCTTAGATTCATGTTTGGCAAAACTAACCCTAGATATCCTTATGGAATGCCATATATTCATTTTCTAAATATATTTTGTCATTTTCTCTTGTTTTGTGTTGTAGGTTAAGGGAGAGGGCAAGAGGATGAAGCCATGGAAGGGAACTCAAATCCTAGGATGAATACTCACAAGAAGAGTAATAGTTGTAGCATACCTCTCCTAGGGTTTTCTTAACCTCTAATGACATTTTACTGGTTATGGTTTGCATCTCATTTGTAAAGAAAAAATTACCCGATTGGGTGTGGGTATTTACCCATTTATTCTTGCTCATTGCACTAATTTTAGTTACAACCTGGTATATATACACATTGTGTGTGTGTGTGTGTGTATATATATATATCATTTGGGTGGGTATGTATATATAAACACATACATATATATATATATATATATATATATATATATATATATATATATATATATATATATATATATATATATACTAACATATTACTTTATCCTTTAAAGACCATTTTAATATGTGTGTGTGTGTGTCGCGGTAAGGAAACATAGGTTGCATTACTGTGCAAAGCCGACTGTAAAAGGAAAACATGTGTCTGTGTTTTTAATATAACATAGGGTTTGGAAAATAATGTAGGCTTTCATAGTGTTGGGGGGAGGGGCGTCAACCCCATTCCCACCCCCACCCCATATAAACATTAAATGGGTTGTGGGTGGGGTTGGCGCCCCTACCCCCAACCCCCTTTTTTATTAGCTAATAGCTTTCCAAAACATTAAGACGACTACACTCATTCCCATTTTATTTATTTATTACACACACACACACACACACACACACACACACACACACACACATATACTAAAAACTTTATTAATACACTTTATCTTTTCACTTACCTAATTTGAAATGGGTCATGTTTTTAATTCTAACTTTGACTATTATTACACACATATATATATAATATAATTTTCTTATATAATTGCATATATATAAATATTTGTCAAGACAATGAAAATATAATAATATTTATTAATACTAGTTATACGCTGATATTATAAAATTTAATATACAATAGATATATCTTTTCTTAATATATCTCTATGATATATTAAGATACATATTTATTAATTGGATAAGTTTTCCATTAATATATGAGCTTATAAATTAGTGTGAGAGGGTAAATTTTCCTTTATAAATATATATGGTTATAATTTTCATACACCTAGATAAATATAGAAGAGTTTAAATTTATGCCTTAAATTTTGAACAAAAACATTACTTTAAATTTATTTAAAGAATGATATAAGTGTATAGTTAGTTGTGTTTTTAATTCCTCTACTTTAAGAAAATTTCTATCGTAAATAAAAAGGAACTAGAATTAAAGAATTAATTCTATTAATTCTTTCATGCACAATCACTTGGATAAACGAAAGTAAAACATGACTTGAATGCATTATTATTCCTTTTTGTACAAAAAAATTACAGGGTTCACATTCCCTACGAAGTAAGCAACGCATGATAAACCATTTACAAGAAGCTAACCAATGAATAAAATCACATCCAATGTCTTATTGGAATCATTTTCAAGTTGATGAGTATTAATATTGCAAGCTATAACTTCACATGCCTTCCTCCAACAAGAGAAATTAATCCTTAGAGTTTTCCATCTTCATCAAACCATACACACAACAAAATGGGGGAGTAGGTAACACTCTCCACCCAACCAAAATATCCAATGAGGGAGAGAAGTCTTCTTTCTCATTGGCCCCCTAGCCCCAACAAGGAAGCAATGAGGGTTATTTAGACAACCATGGCAACTCAAAAACTAGCTTTCACATACACATTCACTCAATACAATCAATGAAATAACACAATACCAATTTTATAACAAGACAAAAATATCAAAACACAAAGGCTTCACACTAAATCCATGGAGGAGAAAGGAACATGGGGGTTCTTCTTATGCCTCCCAAGGGCTTGGGTTTCCACCTATGAGCCTCCAAAACATCCATCACAAAACACACAACAATATTATGCCTCCCTCGAAGAAGATACAACACTCTTATGCCTCCCTCAAGAAATCAACCCACTCTTATGCCTCCCTCAAGAAAATAACAATATATTAAAAAATCATATTTACCAACAAGGTGGACATCCCCACCAAACACCTTTCTAAACACCTAATAACATTTCTCTTATGCCTCCATCAAGTTTTACCCCATTTCCATTTCTCTCACAACCTACGGACCGTGTTTATTTCCCACAATCATAAGTAGTAAACAATCATGAACTACACATATGAGCACAACCAAAATCGTATGATAAAAACAAGGTTGGAGATCTACCTTACAAATGAAGAGTATCAATATACAACAAGCTCCAAACCTTCCAAAATCCTAAGAAAAAAAAATCCACTCCAAGCTCCATTCACCCTCCTCAAGAAAACTCTCCAAAATTACAAGCATTCCAAAAAATAAATGAGCAAGTAACCCCCAATACTTCTCAAAAACTCCAATAAATATAAAAGAGGGAGGGAAAGATGATATGGCTCCATGTACGATTCCACACCATTTCTTCTCCATCCCACATCACCAAATTCAAACCCATACCCCAAGCCATAATAAATGAGTGGCTGATAGGAATGATAAACCTCTTAACCACAACACTCCAATCCACACCGCTTAAGGACAAAATTTAAAAACATGTAACAAATTGCAATTAAATCTCACATTTTTCCTTACAAAACACATAATGGGGTCTATTTTTGACCCCCCAACCCATTGGTATGGTTGGTAAAATAAATTAAGAGGTGTGTGACGAGTTTAACTTGTCCCACAAGCCTCCAAAAATTGCCTTTAAGCTCAAATCCGAGTTTCCCAAGTAAGGTGGAGTGTACAACACTCAAAAACACATACACTCAACTAACAAACACAAGAACCAAAGACCCAACCACTCTAATAAATGACTCATTTTTGTCACCTTTGAAATTAGCTTAATACTATGATTAATTCACTTAATTAAGACACATAAACCAATTAATGATAAAAAGGAATTACAACAAAAATTAAATCACATACACCAAAATTAAATTAAATTAAGGACAAGAATTACACACAAACCCTTGGTCACAATTGGGGTCATCCCCCAATAGGAACCCCTTAACAACAAATAACAAAACAACAACATTACATAAGTTGCCATGGTGACCAGTTGCCAATACCCTACATTACTTTGTTTTTGGTATCCTATCGCCTATAGTTTATTGTTGTGATATAATTTCCTGCAAAATTAAACCATACCTTTGCAGCCTCATGGCCATATTAGCAATGTCAAACTAATAAAACACTTATATCTACATATCAATTTCAACATCCAAAATCATCACTACTATTTCTAAGACCAAGTAATTCAAAAATTACTTCAATTTTAACATTTCAATTCTATTAATACATCAGTTTGTAACTAAGATCATAAACCAACCCAATCATCTACTTGAAGCAATAATTTCACTCGTGCACAATTTTCTCAATTCTTCAATATCAAAGAAATCACAAAATAACTTTGAACATCATAATAAAAATAAATAAGAAGAAAATTTGAAATATCAACATATATCTAAACTGATGACACATCATTATCTTACATATTGAATGTCTATCAAAAGTTAATCAGTTCGGTGAAAATAATGTCTATCCTTCAATTTCCATATCACAATGTGTTAATGTCGTTCATCTATAAATATTTACATGTACAATGAGTAATGATGTCTATGTGTTTAGTCAAAGGGATACATCAAATTTAGTAAAGCAACATCGAAGAGGGATGACATCATAACAAGGAAACCATTCTAGATCATCATCATATCCATAAATTCCCATCAAGTCCACAATATGACCATACAATCAAAATAGTAACCAAAACACAATAGTATTCATGATGTCCCACACACCATATTAGTATGCTAACTAGAATAAATCAACAAGGTTTACGCTGATAATCAATTCGAAATTGATAATACGGTTCAAACAATGTTCAAGAGGAGTGGACATTACAGAACCATTAATTAAGGACAACTTAATATAAGTATATATTTATTACAGTGTCCAAGCAATGTAATGTTGAGTAATTTCCACACTCCATAGTTGAGGAGTGATTTGAATGTGTATTTTGAGTGAAAGGATTATGGAATGCAATGACCGTTATTCTTTATTAGTTTATGCACTGAGAACTGATACAAAACCTGATCAACTCTTCATGTATAGTAAGATACAACCAAGAGATTGCTGAGCTGAGCCAATCTGAGCATATTGGTCAACACAATGGAGTGAATGCGGGCTGCATCGAGCCCTCAATTTAAAAACCAAATACTTTCGGTCATGAGGAATCAAATCCAAGTCGAGTGCAAAGCACATAAACAATGGAAAATTGAATATATTGCAATCAAATCAACCATCAAGGGTTCATAACTTATAAATAACTATAAACAAAAAATCACTCATGTTCAAGAAGAAGAGTTGCTCACTGTATAAAAATTCAATATTATTCACTACAAGAAAGAAATTATTTACACACAATTTCTCTACAATTTTTTTTGTGGATAGTAATGTTAGAATTGGGAATCCAATTTTTTGGATTCCACCCACAATTTAATTGTAGAGAATTAAAATTGTGATAATTTCTACAATTTCAAAATTGTAGAAATTGCAATGATTTATCAAATGTTGCAATTTTTATAATTTTACAATTGTTGTTCTTCAAAAAATTTGTCTCCATGACAAAATTGTGCAATAAATCCACAATATTAGAGTCAAAATTAAATTTTTCCTATCTAAATTTTTTGTGATAAAATAATTTCATAATTTTGAATATTTGCACAAAATTATATAATCATTCAAAAAATTTAAAATTTTAGTTAACATGTGAAATCTCTAAAATAATAATTAATATGTATATTATCAATTTTGTTACTATAGTTAAAAAAATTATAGATGTTTCTACATTTATAAAATTATAGACATTGTAACATTATTTTATTATAGATATTATATTGTGTTTTATCAATTCTAACATTAAAACTTTATTTTGATTACATTTATCACAATTTTAATAGTATAATATATTTTAAAATTTGAAAAATTATTAAAAATTTAAATTCATACTAAAAATTTAATAAAATTCTTCATATATATAATGTAAATCATAAATAAATATTTTTAAAAATGATTTGATTTTTTTTTTGAAAACATATAATAAAAATTAATGTAAGCATTTAACTAAATTAAATAGTTTATAAAATAATGTAAGGGATTAACAAATTATTTTAAATTAAATAGAAAAGATTTGTAACCATTTCCCAAAAAAAATGCACATAATTTAACAAAAATACTATAGCCTCCAAAAATATATAAAATAGTGAACGATTCATTATGTGGGGCATAATTCTTACAAAATTCATACAAAAATAGAATGGAATGTACTTTTATACTTCCAAACTAGAAAATATAAACATCACAAAATCCAGAATCGTTTGAAAATAATAATATGGATGAAATTTATTTATTTCTAAAATCTGTAAATACATACTAAAATAAAAATAGAAATGTCAAACAAAAGGGAAAAAATCAATCAAACCATATAATAGAGTTTCTTATTTTAAAAACACTTTACCATTGTTGTTCAAATCTATTTGATACTGATTATTATATTGCTCAAATAGTGCGCCTCTCCACACCTATTTATTTATTTAGTGATTTTTACTTCTTTGTTTGTCATTGGTTAATAACCAATATGTTTTTCAGAGTTAATGAGATGAAGTAGAAATGGGAGGAAAGTAATTTGAGGGAGGGATTTTAATGGAAGTGTTGTTCTTGGTATTTCCATTAGCTGATCCCATTGCAATACCCAATTTCAATAAAATAAGCAATTGGTATTGTTACAAGATCAATGTTTTACATGATGAAGAAAGATTTTTTATTATCTATAATCGTATGCTAATGAAAGAAGACTCCTTCAGGTTGCTGGTATCCAAATTGATTCTCCCTTTGCAAGCTGAGCACCATCACATATTTAACAAGAGGCTTTGAGACAGATAAATCATTATGTATGTTGTTTTGTAGCCGGGGAGGTGATTCAATTGGCTCCTTGTCACTCAAATGTTGGGGAAATGGATAGCACCATATGAAAGGATTTGATCTATCCTCACTAGTTTATTTTGTGCCTTTTGACCAGGGTGAGAGGACCCATTTTGTAACCTCTGTTGGTGAAGGAGAATGAAGATATCCTTCTTTACACAAATTTGAAAGGAAACCTTGAGAAAATATGATCAATGCACCACAATTTAACTCTTGTCACTTTTAAAGAATGGTGATATTTTCTAAACAGTGTTAAGGTTACTAAAGACATTATGGAATCCTAATTTCTTCTACATATTTTGGTAGTAGAATTTATTCATTTGTGGACATACAAGGCAAATAGAGGTAGTTCAGTTAGGATTCATTGTTTTTGAATAATTTTTGGTGGGAGATTAAGCAAGATAAACTTGATTTTTCAAGATATTTGAGAACCGTCACAACAATTGGAAAACTAAATGACAGAATGCTTCAGAATAGCTAAAATATTCCTTGACCAAGAAGGTGTGCATCAATGGAGGCCCAAATTTGCATGATTTCACACAATCTCCAAGAATTTAACATGAAGGCTCGAGCTTAAGACTCAATTAAACATTAAACACTCCTAGTTCCTCATGCCTAAGATACACTCAAACGCTTAGAGACAATCTTTATCAACAAAATGACAGTAAAGTGATTTTAAATTGTTTATCTCATTACAGGATGAAGGCTCTTCTTGTAATGAAATTGCAAATGCCACTAAACTATCATAGGGTCGAGATCCTATGTGATTCAGAGGGATTTTAACACATGATTGCAATAGGAACAAGAAATACTATTTGCAGACAATCTAAAAATAAAGCAGACACACATTTTCCCAAGATTAACACAGATTAATTCAAAGTTGATTAGATTAATCAGCAGGGGAAGGTTTCTTGAAAAATATCAAAGCTTGTGAATGGTTGTACACTTGCAACCAACTTGACATGATATAATCTAAAACATAAGAGATTATAAGGTTTCTCAGATGGTCTCTCAGGAAGATGGGCTTTCTTAAATTTTCTCGTAAGATTTCAACCCCTGACACTTACATGACTAAAGCATGCTTTTTATAACACTCAATTTACATCCAAGATTTCCCCCCAAGAGATTAATATTCAAGGAATCTTTTGCTTATTAACAATTTGTCTCAGAAAGTGTTCTTTAACAAATTTACACCCGAAGCTGCTAGGTGGACGAATCATGAACTGATCACATTTCTCAGACACTCAACCATGATTGTGATGCCATGCCATCACTTTTGGATTGTCCTAATAATTAGTAATCTGTCGTGCAAGAAATCCCATTTTTAATCATTTTTAGGTGGCTCTGTATAGTTGGATATGAAAATAAATCCTTTTCACCCTCAGGAAAACACCTTGAGAAATGAGTGCCCTCGCATGGATATCTGCATTTGTACCTCTCAGAAATGAGTGTTTGTGCACGGATTATTCCACATACCTACACTATGATTCTGAGTTGGCCAAGTGTAAAGAGGAGTGAGCAGAAACCTCCACGTGTTTCCTTGGCGCAATTGCAAAGATGAAGTTTAGAGGTGGGACCTCAAATTAGCGCAAGATCTCCACATGCCTTGGGCCAATGAAAATTGCCTTTTGGCCTTTAAAAAAGTATCACTATAAAAAGGATCCAGTGAAAGCCTCCACATGTCTCTTGGCGCACTTTTGATATGGTGCCCAAAAACAAAGACTCTAAAAAAGCGCAGGCTCACCACGTGTCTCAGTCTGGAAATGTTGTTGAAAGAGTTTAAGGACTAGCAGAAGGCGCCACATGCCTAGGGTTTGAGAAATTTTCGTTGGCCATTGAAAATTCTAATTATGGTAAGTCACAGTGGAAACCTCCATATTTCTCTTTGGCACACTTTTGATATGGTCCAAAAAAGTGAAGAATCTACACAAGTGCGGGCTCACCAAGTGTCTTAGTCTGGAAAAGTTGTGAAAACAGTTTAAGGACCAGTGGAAGGTGCCACGTGCCTAGGGTCTGAGAAATTTTCATCATCTGTTGAAAATTACAAGTATGGGAAGACCCAGCGGAAACCTCTAGATGTCCCTTCAGCACTTCTTCAAAACTAAAGAACAGGCGCAGGTCCCAAACAGGTGGGGCCCTCCACATGTCCCAGGCCTTAGAAATTTTCTTGAAACATTTAAGCATAGAGAGGATCTGACACAAACCTCCACATGTCTCCTTAGTGCAACTCCTAAGGTAGGGCCTAGAGGAAAATTTCAAATAAGCGCTGGCCCTCCATGTGGACAAGATTTGAGTTGAAGTAGGCCTTAAAGTTTCAAAATTCCTTGGCGACCCACCTCTCCGCTTGTAACATGAAAAACTGCCACGTATCCTTCATCAGTGTCAAAGTAAGACTTTTTCCCTGCCACTTCATATTGGTTAAATAACCAATAAGATGTTATCGTGGCCACAGAGGCCAATTTGATATTTTTTACAAATGAGAAAAAAGTGGAAAATTTCACCAAAAAGTCAAGCCGCATCCAATCAGAAAGGACCATGTTTCCACAGCTTTTGGGACAAAATTTGACATGGTAAAAAAACATGACTGTGGAAAAATAGAAGAAGGGAAGAAACTAGAATTTACACCCAAGTTACAAATTCTTTCACATGGACATAGGAATGGAAAACAAATTTTGGACTTAATGTGATCCTCGACCAAATAAAAGAATTCATCATGGCAACCAAATAAAGGAAAGAGATTTCATGCATCAATACAGGGAGATAGAGAAAACTTCAAACCATGTGGACTGAGACATTTTTGAATGAATAGCGTGAGATTTAAATTGAGCACCAACATTGGCTCCAACTCATGGATGGGCACTGCTTACGAGTGCCACAAGTAAAAATAGTAGACCAAGTGCCAAAAGTAAACTACTGGGCAACAGATTCATGAGTCAACCCTCTAGGAGCAAACTGAGAAACCAACAAAAACAACTGCCAAGGAACATGGAAAACCAATACTGAAAAAATTCAAAAACAAAACAAAAACCCAAGACTTTACACTAGACAATGGTGCATACCTCGATTCTAAGAAATCAATCAAGAAAATGTTTCAACTGCCTCCCATTAATAGGCAATTCAAGAAATTCCCCATCTAGGTCTTTTAAATAGAATGTATTGTTATCACCGAATCACATCACCCTTATATTTATACAAGCACATGTACTTGGACTCACGGTGTGATTGGATAACATGGGTACTATCTCCAAGTTGTGGGACTTGCTACTTGAGATATACCTCCAGAGAAAGTTGGTTCTTGCTCCTAAACTACCTGCCACAATCTACTCTAATGCAGGGTAAGCTAACTGTTCTAATCTAAATTTCCAAGGAGCCAAGGAGAGAGAGTTCATAAAATGAAATCCTACACTAAAGCGGTGACTCACCAGAAAAGGAGGGTGTGTGAGAGTATCTTTCCAATGTGTGAGATAAAGAAACAAAATGCACACTAGAGGGAGTGATGACAGTTCTCCATAATCTATCAAAATGCATTCACAACAATATTCCAAACACACACAATGATAATGGATCCCTGCAAGAACATAATAATACACACAATATTCTTGTAGAAAGATTAAAGGGGCAAGAAGGATGCAAGAAAACACAGCAAAGGAGGATACATCCACAAACTTATATTTTATTGCTTCATGATATGCACAGTTCAATCTATTACAAGATAAGGGCTTGGATCGCCATGCAAGGAGTCCAATACAATGGCATGTAGCACATTGGCTTCACAAAGCAATTTTTACAGAGCTTTGCTATCTAAAAACTCCCCCCTTTACAATGAGCCTAACACTCCAATTTATAGAAAAAATGAGAAGAGGAAAATGAAAATCCTGAAATTTGTCCTTCAAGCACTTGTAAGAGGCATTAAATGGAGTGAAATTATTATATATTACTTGTAAAATGCTCCCCATATTGTCGCAGGTGCTACAACAGAGAAAGAATGATGACCATGCCTCTTAATTGCACTCCCAACCACCAAATAAAACACTGTTATGAACCCAGCCACGTTTTCTAAAAAATCTCAATCAATCTCTCATCAAATCAAGAATTTATTTATTTTTGTGCATCGGGCTCAGAGCCATGATTCCAACGGTACCAATTTTGTGTGATTTCGTTGAGAAATTCAAAAGTTATGGCCTTCTGAGTGCGGGCAGCTGTTTTAGGTCTGGCAGACGTTTTTTGTCATTTGACGGGGATGAGCATTAACTGACTGGAGCCGAATATGTTGAATTTTCTTCTTTTTCTTTGGCTGTTTGGGATTTTTGCATCCCTCGCATCCCACGTGTACCTTTGTCTCGGCTGTCTCGGACGAATTCTCCCGCATCGGCCGATTCGGGCTTCCTTGTCTCTCTTTTGCGGCCTTTTTGCCTTTTCGCGTCCCTCGCGCCCCACGTGTACCTTTGTCCCGGCTATCCCGGACAAAAATATTCGAACTGCCCATGATGGACCATCTTTTGGAAAATCATACGATTTGCGTCCCATGCGTACTTTTGTCCAGGCTGTCCCAAACCGCGCGAAACAAAAACTTGACAATTTTTCTTGCTTTTGGTTGTTTTAGCTTTTCGCGTCCCTCGCGTCCCGACGTCCCAACTATCCCGCAGACCGCCTGGGACAAAAATGTCTGACTTAGCCGATTTTCTTTTTATTTTGGCCCCAAGCTTGGTATGACGAACCTCGGTACGACCCGCATTGGTACGATCCGCACCCTTCAGACCCGAAATGCTTTAAAATAGTAATGCAACCTTATTTTTGCATTTTTTCCATTTTTTTCTAACTTGTTGGGATTTTTCTTGGATGGGAGAGTTAGAGAGAAGCCGAGGGGACCCCAAAAAACATAATTTTTTGCCTTGAATCAATCTACTTGCTCGGGACTGAATAATTTGATGCATGTTATCAAAATTACCTTGAGGGGTGAATTTTAGATAACAATTTTGGTGACTCAGCGGGGTTATCTGCCTGCCAGATGAAGAATGGCCAGCTGCTCATAGCAATCCATTGGGCATGGAGTCTATTTGATAATCTCTCAGCTGATTTCAAATTTTAAAACCTGTATCCTTTGAGCCATTGAAACATTTGTTGAGTTGGTTCTTGTACGTACCCAAAATTGTAAGGTATTGTACTGCCGGAACAATGTAACAAGCACCCCAATGATGATACAGGTCTCCTCGCAAGGTGTTCGGGATCCGGAAAATATCTCCAAAGTGTGCATTAACATCTCGCATGCCCCGCTTAGCCCCTGTGTCCTTCCTTTTTCTCTTTTCCTCTTTTCTGGATCTTTTTCCCTTCAGTTACGAAACCGCCGCCCTACCTGGCGGCAGTCTTGTGACCACCGCCCTGAACAGGGCGGCGGTCCCATAACCGCCGCCCTGCTCAGAGCGGCGGTCCTTTACGCGTTTTCCAAAAATCATTTTTAATGCGACTCACGTAAAAATCAACGATTCACCAACTTTTTTCACCGCCTTGGGCTTGCATTTATGTTTTTGGTCCCCTAGAATAGTGTTTGGCCATTGTTTATAGTTTTAGAGTTCAGTTTGGTTTTGATCTTTGGGTGAATGAAAAGCAATAAATAAATGGTTTGTGCACAAACAAATGGACTAGCCCCTCATTCACTTCTCATATTCTCATTTAAAATAGTTCAGTTTGTTATTTCACTTAGAAGCCATAGTTTTAGTTCATTTGCATGCTTAGTTAGTATTGTTTAGCTGTTGGTAAGCCACATATCCATCTTGTGCAGGCAGTACTGTTATTTCACCCAATCCATTGGAGTAGAATAGCTTAGGAAGCCATTAAAGTTGCAGGTTTTGCTCCTCAAAATAGGATAGTTTCAGGTTCTGGACGCTTTATGTTGCATGACCCGCAATAATTCCCACTAGGAATTGCATAAGCCAAGCTCTGTACTCTTGCGCTATCCCTCTACTACTCACATTATATTCAGTCTGCATTCTGAGCTACCTTTGTCCCAAAATATACTTCTGTTGATGCTAGCATTACACACTTTTCTGGACTCATGTGAACACAAAGGAACGAGGAGATCACACTGAGGGGACAAGATCACACACACCATTAGCTTCGCCACTATTCTGCAGAATCCAAGTTCTAGCTTTCAAAGTTCTAAAGTTAGAAATATATCAAATAGAGTAGATAATCACTTCTTTTTAGTTAAGTTTACTTTCGCTATTGCCAAGGAAGGTGTGGGGATTGATAGTTTCTGAGAAACTATGATTCATTCCTCACTTCTGAGGTAGGATCGAGAGTCTGGCAAATAGATTAAGCAAGTTATTTCATTATTTAGAATAGATCTACAAATTGCACAGACAAATAACTACACTCGGTTATTTTGTTTGTTTTAAGTTTTATCTTAGTTGTCAAATTCTAGATACGTTTAAATAGCTGCTTTCTTAAATCCTTAAAAGTTTCTCAGAAAATACAAAAATAGAAATTATATATATGTTCTAGATTTATTCCACGTAGTTAAAATTTGCTTGTGTTGCAGTTAGATTTACATTATTGTTTTATATGACAATCATGGGACCCAGGGAGCCCAGGGAATACGTATTTGAGACAATTGTGCCTCAACCCAAATCTCAGTCACAACAATAGTTGACATAGACCAGAACCTTAGAATACAAATCTTCCAAACAACAACAAATTTACGACAAATCAGCTCTCAGTTGAGGGGATTAAATATAGAAGATGACCAAGCACACCACGTTTTGGTCAAATCAACCGAACTACAGATTACCCTAGGAAAACATACACATGACTGTAGAAGGGTTCGAAAGAGAACAAACCTCTGGTTGTGATCCTTTGGTCCCATAGCCAGATGTAGGAGACACTCTTCTAGATATAGATACCAGCCTAAGAATCCAGGTTACAAGAACGCCTGTGAGGTACTCTGAGAATATCATGTAATTATTAATCCTAAATATAGAAGTTGAGAAAGCATATGATAATTGGATACTAGGGATTAGGACTTGATTTCGTACATGACCATAGCAGGACCGCAACAACCAAGAGTCTACGGTTGTGATCCACAAATCCCGCAACCTAACGAATCCATAAGTCAATCAGATATAGACACTGGCCTACGCATATTAGTATTCAGATCTACCCCACTTCCACCCACCATCGTCGAATAGTTATCCTTACTAGATATAGCGGCTAACAAAGCTAGAGAATTCTGGACTAGGTCTAGAGAATCCATCCGTAGAGTCAATTGTATTCATTACCCACCATATGACCTTATCTGGAGACATACACGAAACTATCCCAGGTCATTTTCCACGTATTCCACAACCCATAGATCGAATCACGCCAGAACTCGATATTGATTGGAGCCTTTGAGCAGTCATCCTTGCCGATCGATCTATCACACCAGTTCAGGTTAGAAGGGCCTTCTTTGCCTTAGATTCACAAATTCCACTAGTGCGTATTGAAGACATTAGATTGCCTAACTAGTTTGTCTACATCCCACGCATATTCCATCCCCACCGGCTGTCTCAGTCACAACCTCGAGAGGTCGGGTACGTCGGAAGAGTTACCTGTAGATTCCCGACGCTCGCTTGTCACTTTTCCGGCGTACAAAATTGGTGAACCTGACATGAAACAAACAACTATCCTCACCTTTTATACCTCATTAGCCTTCACATCAGCTTGACCAACAAAATTGGTGAACTTCCATGTGAACAAACAACTGTTTCACCTTCTCCGCCTGAGAAGCTTTCATCTTATCTCATCCACCTTCACTCTCTTCCCATTATTCTGCGCGTATTCATATACCCCCCGAATATGTCAGGATTCGATGCATATGGCAGACCCCTCTTGGGTCTTGAGGCATACTACGCCCAACAGAATAGGCAATCATCACCCTCACTCTCGGTATGGGGTGACAACTACTCAACTAATCAGTTGTCAACACAAACTCCAAGAATCAGATATAATTCATCTTTTCAAACTGAGGAGTTAGATCAACCCCCTCGAAAACAACAAACAGAGCCTTCAGGCTCGAATAATATGACGTTTACCAGACAATCTGGTTCATCTCCTCAGATGCTACTTAGACCAAAAATTGGTAGAAAATCAGACCCATACCTGGTCTTAGATGATGAACAGTCAATACGTTCTCCTAGGAGTGAACAACATTCTCGGGGTATGTACCCACATGTAGGAGGTTTACAAACACAACCCGAGGTCTCTTTTCAAGAAAATACCTCTATGCCACTGCATATAGGAAATACTCTCGGAGAAACTTGGCAGGACAGCGATCAGTTCATAGTAGGATATCACATGCCTATACAACACCAGGGTATACAACAAACGCCGCTAAGGCAGAACACTATGACTTCACCAAATGAAGTCATTTCAACGCTAGTAGAAAAGGTTAGAGGGTTAGAACTTGCCCAAGCAAGTCAAAATTCACAATTCGTACAAACAGGGGGTTCCAATCCTCCACACCATCCTAGCCAAGTAGATCTCCTCATAGGATTAGGGACATTAGGCATGCCTCCTCAGTATTCATAACAAACGCCAACTAGACCCAGCATCTCTAACACTGTTCTTCCCGGTCTAGTACAGAACAATCACTTCCTGGACAATACCCCGTCATACTTAAACATGTACTCCAAATCACCACAAGGAGATATGTTCTCCTCTCCCGGCATGTTTTCTCAAACACAGGTGTTTCCTTATGCCCCTACCAACACATACGCTACGCCATATCAACAATCCATTCCACCACCACTCCCTCAACAGGCACCATCAATGGTCGAAACCTATGCGATAGGGACTTATTCAAAATATTTGAAAGAGCCCTTAGACTTCACCATATGAAGTGTCATGCTTCCAAGACCTCTTCCTGATTTACCTAAGTACAAAGGTGAGGGAGATCCAAACGCACATATCAAGGCTTACGCCACAGCTATACGAGAACTACTCCCTTGGGATGGGGTTGTTGCTAAAATATTCCCCAAAAATTTGGAAGGCATCGCTCTTGATTGGTATTATAGAATACCTGAGGCTTCCATCCATTCATTTAAACAACTCGTATCAGAGTTCATTAAGGCATTTGACATGAACAAACTGTTAAGAACAGGAATCAGGGAGTTCTTACACATCAAACAAGAACACAACGAATCTGTCACCCATTTCATCCAAAGGTGGCTTACAGTCCTTTATTCCTTGGCAAGTGCACCAAACATGGATCAAATGGAACTATGTGATTTATTCCTTCATTCGCTTAGCAGAGAAGTGAAGGAAGAAGTCCAGAAGTTCCCATTACGAACTTACAATGAAGTACTAGAGAGTTCTCTTCGAATAGATCAAGAAGCAATTGATAGTGGTCGCAAAACATATGGAGCAAACGGGAGGTTAATCACCTCCAGCCAGAACACTACAACTACCACAAACGTCAATCAAGGACCTAAAATCCTTAACAAAAATTGGGGTGTAACAACAGATGGAGTAACCGATCAGCCCAAGAAGGTAAATGTTGTCAATACTCCATCACAAACAAACAACCAACGAAACAACAACTTTACCCTGACAATCAATACAGTGGATTTTAACCATCCACAACAACAACAAAAATGGTGAAATCCCATACAAGGGCCAAGGAAAAACTCATTTGGTTATCAAAACCAAAATCAAAGCCAGAACCAACAAATGCAAAACTTTAATCCTAATAGGCAACAGTTTGATCAGAGTTTTAGGCCACAATCTACACCAAACCAACAAACCAGGAACTACAATCCCAATTCATATTGTGGTTTCCACAAAATTCGAGGTCATGATACTAGAACGTGCTGTGACTACAATAAATTCATGCAACGTTTTCCAGAAGAACAAAGACAGTTCTTCACAGATTTGTTTTTGGCAGATCCCATGTCACCACCACCAAGCACGCTCGCAGGGGCAGTTTCCCCTCAAAATGTTCCCCTCAAGATCTTTAACGATCCACTCCCAAATCATGATAATAATAGACTAAGTCCAACTGGGATGAACAAGGGTGTAATGATGGGAAACAATGATCATGAAGCCTCGACTTCACTAAATTCATCAGTTGCACCACAATTAGGAAATTAGCCGAGACCCAAGATAGTTAGTTTAGTAGAACTAGACGTTGAACTACCTATCGAAGCTATAACAAGAACATGAGAATATTTCTCTCAACCAAGCCCAAGTCACCTGCCAGAAACAGATAAGAGCCAACAAATAGTAGAAAAACCTGTAGGTGCCTATGATTTAATTAGTGACCTAACAAAAACCTTCTCGCACATTTCATTTTTGGACTTACTGAAGAATTTCCCTTCCCACAGGGCTGCTCTTTTGGAAGCATTAGGTTTAGGTCATTTAATTAACATCACTCCACCTCCTGAAACACAGGTAAATCATGTAGACTTTGATGTTCATCCTCCAGGGAAGCCGGACAAGGATGTCGAATTCATATTCAAAATAAGTAAAATGCCTACAGATGCTGAGATTGCACACCGAGGCGATCCAGCCTTACACTTACAAGTATGGGTTTATAATAACTACGTAAAACAAGCAATGGTTGACGATGGGGCTGCAGTTAACATAGTCCCCATCTCTTTCCTTCAAAAACTAGGATATTGGGAAACAAACTGTTCCACCACTCGAAATACATTGAGAGGCTATGATAGCCTTAAAGCCACTTCGATTGGAACTATAATACTACTAGTCACCTTAGGACCCAAAACGATCCTGACTGAGTTTTATATTATAGATCGGGAAACTAATTATAATATGATCCTTGGCCGGCCATGGATACACCGAATGAAGGCAATCCCTTCTACGTTATTCCAATAAGTAAGATTCTTGCATCTAGGAAAGGTATTTATAGCCAAAGGTGATCCAAAACCTTTCGATATACACCTAGTTGACTTAAAGAAAAGACCAGGTGTGCACTCGGAATTTTAACTTCCAACAAACCAACTTAATAAACCCACTGACGCAAAACCAGAGGAGAAGTTGGTACCTACAACGGATCTTGAAACTATCAGCATAGCCAAAACAACCCCAACCCCCAATGATAAAGCTAACACTATAGAAACGGTATCATTAGGGACTACTGCAAAAATCGTTGAGTTAATAGAACAAGATTTACCAATGTTCTTACCATTTGATTCAGTAGGCATAGGATATTCCCTAGGTGTTGGTTCCCTTCCAGCAGAGGATCTCTTTATGGTAGAAGTGGAGTGCACAAACGCAGTAGATACCCCAACATCTATACTCCCAGCTAAGTATTAGACTCTCCATTTTGATGGGGCTAGATGCCGTTACGGGGCAGGGGCAGGTATAATTCTTACTTCACCCGAAGAGAAAGTCCTTCCATTTTCCTTTAAGCTAAATTTTGAGTTGGTGTTGATAACATCAAAAATAATTGGTGTTGATAACATCTAAGTCTTAGGAGACTCGCAATTAGTGACAAACCAAGTTTCTGAAGTATACAAAACCAAAGCCAAACACTTGCAGCTTTACAAAAAAGCTGTATTAGATTTAAGCAAGGCGTTTAACTTCATATCCATTGAAGCAATCCCGTGAGAGAAAAATCTTCTCGTTGATTCAATAGCAACTTCAGCATCACGTTTTACTCCAAGCAATGAGTTAAAGGATACCCATTTCACGGTATCCATTCATGATGAACCATTGATAAAAACAATGACAAATCCCCTTCTAAATAGAAGTGAATCTACCACCCTGGATCAGGTTAATAGTGATGTGGCTACTTTGGATTACTTAAACGCCTATGCAACACTACATCTCTCCTATCATATGCTAGATTTTTCCTTAATTCCACATTCGTCTTCCTACTTTGGAAATCCCATGATGGATCTTCCCTCACAAATGGAACCTAGCATATACACAGTAGAAAATGTGGATGATTTGGATTTACCTCCAGCACCACCTGAGTTCGAAGAGGGTAATGCCTCTTTGATCGAAGAAACAATCGATGTCAACATCGGGACAGAAGACGAACCAAGAATATTGAAATTAGGGTCCTCGTTAACCTCAGAAGAAGTAGAAATACACACTCGGATCCTCAAAGAACATCAGAAGGCATTTGCATTTAATTATAAGGAGATGACAGGAGTCGCACCCCACATCGCGGTACATAACCTTGTCACTAAATCTGATGCAAAGCCAGTTAAAAAAAAATTGAGACCCATGAAACCCAAGGTAGCTCTCATGGTAAAGGAGGAGGTAATAAAACTCCTCCAGGTAGGATTCATCAAACCAGTCGACTACTCCCAATGGGTATCTAACATCGTTCCCGTTCTCAAGAAGAATGGAAAGATACGCATCTGCATAGATTTCCAAGACATCAACAAAGCATGTCCTAAGGACGACTTCCCGTTGCCATCTATTGATGTCATTGTTGATGCAACAACTTGAACTTTTGTCTCTCATGGATGGATTCTCAGGATATAATCAAATTAAAATATTTGAGCAAGATCAAGCTAAAACCATGTTTATAACTCCGTGGGGAACCTATTGCTACGATGTTATGCCATTCGGTCTCAAAAACGCTAGTGCTACATACCAGCGGGCTATGACATATATATTTCACAATCTAATCCATAAAATCGTGGAATCCTACGTAGATGACTTGTTGGCTAAGGCCAAGAAGCATTGTGACCATCCAGAAGTACTCCGTTTCATTCTCTCACGTCTGATAGAATACGGAGTCACGCTAAATCCGGAAAAATGCGTCTTTGGTGTAACGGGAGGGAAGCTCCTAGGTTACATCATATTGTCACGAGGGATAGATGTTGATCCAACCAAAATTTGGGCTGTCCTTGAAATGGTTCCACCTTCAGATTAATCTGGAATCAGATCATTTCTTGGAAAGCTGGGTGTAATACGAAGATTCATCCCGGACTTGAGCTTCGCAATTCATCCAATCAACAATTTACTCAAGAAAGACTATAGCATTGATTGGATTGAAGACTGCAATGAAGCTTTTGATGCAGTTAAGCATTTCTTGTTGTCACCACCTACGCTAATGCCGCCTAAGCTAGATCACCCGTTAATTTTATATTCACGAGCTACCAATGTCTCGTTAGCTTGTATGTTGGCCCAAGAGGACGATGACAAGAGAGAACGTGTGATTTATTTCATCAGTCGAACACTGCTCGACTATGAAACACGCTATACAAAAGCAGAATGAGAATGTCTCACCATAGTCTTTGCAACCAAATGCCTAAGACATTATATGCTAAACCAAGAAACAAGGGTCATGGTAAAAACGGACCACTTATGAACTTTCCTCACACAAGGGTCCTTGTCTAAAAAGGCTAGACATTTTACAACCTTAATGGGAGAATTCGAATTAACATTTATAAATCAGAAGTCAGTTAAGGGACAAATCATTACAGATTGGTTAGCTGATAACCCATTAGATGGAGGTGATCTAGTAGATTTAGATTTTCCAGATGAGTGTGTATACTACATCGAAACCCGACCCTCTATCTCTGAGTGTCCCTAGTACGCTGATATCATAAACTATATCATGGACCATACGTATCCAGAAGGAGCTACACCACAACAAAGAAGGTGGTTACGTATTATCGTAGCTAAATACGTGATTATAGAGCAAGTGCTCTATCGAAAAGTGTTCGATGGAATGCTCCTAAGATGTGTCAACACAGAAGAATCCAAGAAGATTCTCCATGAATCCCATAGTGGAATATGTGGAGGGGACTTCGGTGGCCATGCCACCACTCGAAAAATACATCGAATGGGCTATTTCTGGCCCACTCTAAAACATGACGCAATAGAGTTTGTACGCAGGTGTCATAAGTGCCAAGAATTCTCCCATGAGATCCACATGCCGGCATAATCTCTACAACAAATCGCTACTTCATGGCCCTTTTCTACATGGGGCTTAGACTTAATAGGGAAATTCTCTCCCTCATCCACAGATGGCCATAATTTTATAATCATGGCCACTGAATATTTTACCAAATAGGTAGAGGCTATGCCTCTTACTACTGTACCTGGTTCTGTAATCACCAAGTTCATTTTAAACCAAATCATTTGCAGGTACGGTATCTCGCAAATCATTATCTCCAATAATGGAACTTCTTTTAAGAATGAAGAGGTTTGTGAACTATGTAATAAATTTAAGATAAGCCATCATACGGCTTCCTTGTATTACCCTCAAGCCAACGGATGGGCTGAAACAACGAACAAGACACTGAAAGCCATTCTCCTTAAGACTGTGAAAGAAAACAAACGAGATTGGCATTTGAAGTTATATCCAGCCTTGTGGACCCACCGAACCTCAATAAGAACACCAACGGGAGCCACTCCTTTTTCACTAGTGTTCGGGGCAGAGGCAGTTCTCCCACTCGAGGTTGAAATACCTAGTCTCCGCATTTCATTACAAGGGATCCTAGATGAAGACGCTTACAAAGAAGCACGTCTTTCCCAACTAGAAATCCTAGATGAAACTAGGTTAGATGCTGAATAGCGAAATAGAGTTTATGCTGACTGGATGTGCCAGCAGTACAACAAGAAGGTCTATGAACGCGACATTTACGAAGGTGATCTAGTTCTAAGGCTAGACAGCCAGATCGACAAGAAGACCGGCGAAGGAAAGAAATTCCGGCCAAAATGGTTGGGCCCATACCGAGTCATGAAGGACTACGGAAACGGTGCATACCTCTTATGTACGCTAGAAGGTGAGGAATTTGGTGAAACAGTCAATTCCCTGCACCTCAAGCGGTTCTACGCATAAGCAACTAGCACTACTTATAAATATTTACATTACATCTTCATATAAATTAAGATCATTTTGTCCACTTGTTTCTTACATAAATGGTGATCAAGGAATCTTTTCTCAAAGTAATTCATTACAAACTCATGATGTTTTTGGCATAAACTCTTTAATCATACCTCTCCATTTTCATGATGTCATCAAATTATCTCGGAATCATTTTATCAAATAAAGCTAGATATGACAAAGTCTTAACGGTAACCATACCAAGATCTGCAAGTTTATTCTTGCTTTGATTTCTTCTTAGGGTAGGTGTCTTGCCTATGGTCTGTTCTAGAAGCTTCATGGTGTCACATCTATCCCATATGTATATCTCTTTGGAAATAAGCACATACTGACGTTTTACTCAAGAAAACAAGTCAAACGTTGATCAAATAGAAAATTTTAATTTTACACATTTCCTTGCCCCACCAACCTTCGGTGATGAGCTTGCGTCTCTTACTAGTGACGTAGGGTT
Organism: Taxus chinensis; assembly: GCA_019776745.2. Lineage (NCBI taxonomy): Eukaryota > Viridiplantae > Streptophyta > Pinopsida > Cupressales > Taxaceae > Taxus > Taxus chinensis. Next base: position 794,762,561 of record CM034148.1, on the reverse strand, counting down.
GGGAAAGGATGGAAATGCCCTTACTCGCCTATGTTTTTCCCATGGTGTTAAACCCACGCTTCTTACTAGTAGCATGGGGCAAAGTGTAGGGGGTCCTCTTGACAAATAAATGCAAATGGTCATACACAAACAATTCAAACTTTGAAACTTTGAGTCAAAAATAAATGAATCAGATATTCAAAATTCCAAGAGAGTTAAAATCGTAAAAACCCATATTTTGTCTACTATGTGGCCATCTACGGATCTAAGTCTAGATAAACCGCAAAGTAAGTTGCATTCTAAACTATGAAGTCACTCGAGTAGAGTAAGCTTGTAGCTTCCAATTTGGTTCCACCAAAGCTTTGTCTGTCTTTCATCACTATCATTTCAGCTACAACTCGCAACTTGTGCCCTTTCTAGCTCTCAGTGATGATCCCTTGCATCTTACTAGTTGCGTGGAGTTAGGAGTGGGGCAAGTTTATCTATTCATCATACTAGTTTATATTCATCACTTTGCAAAACAAACATGAGGTATCCAAAATTGCTTACATAAGCTAAGATTCAAAATCACATTATATCTACATCACCATATATCAGCATCATGAAATACACAAAAGGAAACAAACATTTGCATCATTTTTTCTCCATTGCATACATTCTAAAAAGCATATAAACATACATCGTAGTATACATAGGGAAACTGGAAATAGAAAGGAAACCATGAGTGCCAAGATTTTGATCCAAAATAAATACATATATATAAATGATCAATGTTTATATACAATGCCATCATGCACTAAGCATGGTCAAAACACTCAAAGAGCCCGGGATATACAAAGAATATATAGTACAAAATCTACGAGAGCCAAGTGGCATCTCAATCCCTACGCCACCCCTCCGAAGGTGCATGCCCATGCCTAGGACTCCGGCTACGTCAGTGCTCTGAATGTACGGAGAGCTCAGGGTCTCGAGGAGCAGCCACAGTCTCACCATGAGAATGGCTCCTCATCAGATGCTCAGCCGTCCTGTACCCCACTAGCTCGGTGCGAAGGTTTGATACCATCCTGGCCACATGCCAGACTGGAGAAAAGACGTCGGTATGCCTACCAGCTGCTGAAGGCTCCCCAGCGTCTACATACAGCTCTGCATGGGTCCTATCCATAGGGATCATCAGGGAATCAGTACATACCCTTTGGATCAAATCCCACCACTCATCAACAGTCTCTGCAAACAAAGGAGAAAACGAATTAGAAACTAAACAAGAAACTAAAAAATACAAGATAGCAACTAAGGAGAGCCTACAAATAAACATTAAAAGGGAGAAAGGGTAACTTACTCGGATCACCAGGCCTTCAGGATGGTTCATTGGGGCCGGCACCTGCCACAGATGCCGCTACCGACTGAGGGGCTGCTCCTGTGGCAGGAGCAATGTATCACCCCGCAACAGACTCATCCTCTCCACCATGGCCCTGGGAGAGTGGCTCCTCTGAAACCAGAGTCACCCTCTCTGCACTCTGCTCGGCCCTCTCTACTTGCATAATATCCTAAGTTTCATGCCACTCAGGATCGTTGTCCTCGGTCTCCTTCGCTGACCCTCTCTCTATGAACTCCTCGGACTCGGAGTCAATATCAATAGGGTCATCGCTGCTATGAGCAGGACCCGCAGCAATCTGAAGAAAAGGCGCCTGAGGCACACCGGCTCTCCCTCTAGCACGAACTATCCTCCTGGCTATAATAGGAACGCCAGGAGTAATCACTGTCTAACCTCAGCCTCTATGCACCCCTCTGGCCTCACGGACTGATCTGTAGACTGGCACCACTGGGGGAAGCATACCCGTATATGGTAGGCCAAACTGTTGAGGAACCCGGCCAAAGGGGTGCACCTCCACTCATCCCACTTTATCAATAAGTTTCCCTGTGGTGGAGCAGGAGATCAAGGTAAGAGTCTCCTCGCCCCATATGCCAGCCATAGTCTGATACGGTGTTGCCTCCATGTCGGCAGTAGTCAGGGAGGCAAGTGGCTTATGAGGTGCTCTAAGCACCGACATGTCTGTCCATCTGGCTTCCCTCACAGCCCCAGGATCTGCCACCTCCACACCCCTACCATAAGGGATGAAATGCTCATAGACCCAACTCATGACTAGAGTCGGGTGGCTCAATGACTGCCCCTGTAAACGGACCACCCTGTATAGATTGTGGTAGGTGGTCCCAAGAATGTCTGCTCCCCAAGTTTATATCCGACTGTGCCCCTCTATCTATGCAATAATGGGGGCCTAGCAGTATAATAATGTGTCTCCCCCCTTGTCCCCGATCAGTCTCAAGGCAAGGATCCCCATGATAGCCTGTCAAAGTACGGGGATGGGAAAAGAAGGAATAGATCGAACTCTCACCCCCTTATTCGACCTCGTGGAGATGACTGCATCTCCCATATATGTCGCCCACTATGCAATCTGTGCCCGTGAGCCTGCTGTCTCTAAAGTGAGTCGCCTCCCAATGATCGGGACCCCCAGAATGTGGTAGACGTCCTCCAATGTAATGGTCCACTCGCCACGGACCCCTGGCAATCGGAAGGTGTTCTGATCTGCATCCCAGTATGAAAACAATTCATAAAGGATGTGACTAGATGGTCTAACATGGGGCATGCGCGATATGCGCAATATACCAACCCTCTAAAGTGTGTCCTCCTCATCCTGTGAGAGGGCATCTAGTACCCCTAGGAGCCAATCACACTCCCTCTCTCTACTCCATCAGATGTACTCCTCTCTCGCCTGCATACACCCAAAAACACACAAAACAAAGTAAGTTAGCATCCAATCAATACTGAGAAAGTCCTAAAAACACGTAGAAATGCTAATAATACAAACACAATCTCAAAAAGAGGTTCCTTTTGCATTCTGTGCAAAACCGCTGCCCTAAGCAGGGGGGCAGTTTTGTAACCGCTGCCTTAAGGGTGGCAGTCGTGTAGCCGCCACCCTGAGCAAGACAGCAGTCATGTAACCACCGCCCTGGGCAGGATGGCGGTCGTGGTCTGAAAATCCACGTGGGTTTTTAAACCCAAAAAGCCTATGTTAAAAAAGACCATTTTACGTAAAAACAGAGCCTACCCAGTAGGCACCCCCCCTAGGTGGACCTTTTAACACTAACATTTTCGAAAATTACCCCCCCATGACAAAGATTTTAACATTTCAAAATAAAGGGGGGAAAAAGGAAAAACTGAAGAAAACTAACCTGTAATCTTGCTGGTCGATGTCCCGCACGTGGAGGCATGTTCACTATCTCATCGCAGACGTTTTGACTCTACTCACAAAAGAAACCGTCACCATGGGTCCCAGAGCTCAAAATCAATCAAATCAACTCATGCAAATGAATAGGAAAATGGGCCCACTTTCATATATATAGCACTCTGTTTCGTTTTAAAATGACTTTTTCACAAGTTTGGAGCGCTGATGGAGGTAAGTTCCTATCCCCGCACAGATGGTACGTTCTCATTCACTGTTATTCTTAGCGTTTATTTTCAAACTATTGTATCTATCTGCACTTGAGTTCTCTTTTTGTTTTGCAGGTAGCAGGAATTTTGGATTGCGTCATTTCAACACATGGACGTGTCAGGCATAACTTTTAACTTCCCATTTCGGGACTGCCATACTCGGACCCACTATTTTATGCCTCTCCATGGCTAAAACGCTTCTACGAGGGGGAAATATGTATGTACCCAAAATTGTAAGGTACTGTACTACCGAAACAACGTAATAAGCACCCCAATGATGATACAGGTCTCCTCGCAAGGTGTTTGGGATCCGAAAAAGATCTCCAAAGTGTGCGTTAACATCTCGCATGCCCCGCTTAGCCCTTGTGTCCTTTGTTTTTATCTCTTTTCCTCTTTTCTAGACCTTTTTCCCTTCAGTTACGAAACCGCTGCCCTGCCTGGGCGGTGGTCTCGTGACCGCTGCCCTGAACAGGGCGGCGGTCCCGTAACCGCCACCCTACTTAGAGCGGCGGTCCTTTACACGTTTTCCATAAAGCGTTTTTAACGCGACTCATGTAAAAATCAACGATTCACCAGCTTTTTTCACCGCCTTGGGCTTGCAATTATGTTTCTGGTCCCCTGGAATAGTGTTTGGCCATTGTTTATAGTTTTAGAGTTCAGTTTGGTTTTGATATTTGGGTGAATGAAAAGCTATAAATAAATGGTTTGTGCACAAACAAATGGACTGGCCCCTCATTCACTTCTCATATTCTCATTTTCAATAGTTCAGTCTGTTATTTCACTTAGAAGCCATATTTTCAGTTCATTTGCATGCTTAGTTAGTATTGTTCAGTTGTTGGTAAGCCACATATCCATCTTGTGCAGGTAATACTGTTATTTCACCCAATCCATTGGAGTAGAATAGCTTAGGAAGCCATTAAAGTTGCAGGTTTTGCTCCTCAAAACAGGATAGTTTCAGTTTCTGAACGCTTTATGTTGCATGACCCACAATAAATCCCGCTAGGAATTGCATAAGCCAAGCTCTGTACTCTTGCGCTATCCCTCTCCTACTCGCATTATATTCAGTCTACATTCTGAGCTGCCTTTGTCCCAAAATCTACTTCTATTGATGCTAGCATTACATGCTTTTCTAGATTCACGTGAACACAAAGGAACGAGGAGATCACACTGAGGGGACAAGATCACACACACCATTGGATTCGCCACTATTCTGCAGAATCCGGGTTCTAGCTTTCAAAGTTCTAAAGTTAGAAATATATCAAATATAGTAGATAATCACTTCTTTTCAGTTAAGTTTACTTTCAATATTGCCAGGGAAGCTGTGGAGATTGATAGTTTCTGAGAAACTATGATTCATTCCTCACTTTTGAGGTAGGATCGAGAGTCTGGCAAATAGATTAAGCAAGTTATTTCATTATTTAGAATAGATCTACAAATTACACAGACAAATAACTACACTCGGTTATTTTTTTTGTTTTAAGTTTTATTTTAGTTGTCAAATTCTAGATACGTTTAAATAGCTGCTTTCTTAAATTCTTAAAAGTTTCTCAGAAAATATAAAAATAGAAATTATATATATGTTCTAGATTTATTCCACGTAGTTAAAATTTGCTTTGTCGTAATTAGATTTACATTATTGTTTTGTATGACAATCACGGGACCCAGGGAGTCCAGGGAATATGTATTTGAGCCAATTGTGCCTCAACCCAATCTTGTGACGGAAATAGTTGACATAGACCAGAACCTTAGAATACAAATCTTCCAAACAACAACAGATTTATAACAAATCAGCTCTCAGTTGAGGGGATTAAATATAGAAGACGACCAAGCACACACGTTTTGGTCAAATCAACCGAACTATAGATTACCCTAGGAAAACATACACATGACTTTAGAAGGGTTTGAAAGAGAAATAACCTTTGGTTGTGACCCTTTGGTCCCATAGCCAGATGCAGGAGACACTTTTCTAGATATAGATACTAGCCTAAGAATCCAGGTTGCAAGAACACCTGTGAGGTACTCTGAGAAGATCGCGCAGTTATTAATACTAAATATAGAAGCTGAGAAAGCATATGATTATTGGATACTAGGGATTAGGACTTGATTTCATACATGACCATAGCAGGACCGCAACAACTAAGAGTCTACGGTTGTGATCCACAAATCCCGCAACCTAACGAATCCATAAGTCAATCAGATATAGACACTAGCCTACGCATATTAGTATTCATATCTACCCCACTTCCACCCACCATCGTCGAACAGTTATCCTTACTAGATATAGCAGCTAACAAAGCTAGAGATTTATGGACTAGGCCAGAGAATCGTCTGTAGAGTCGATTGTTTTTACTACCCACCATATGACCTTATCTGGAGACATACACGAAACTATCCCAGGTCATTTTCCATGTATTCCACAACCCATAGATTGAATCACGCCAGAGCTCGATATTGATTGGAGCCTTCGAGCAGTCATCCTTGCCGATTGATCTATCACACCAGTTCAGGTTAGAAGGGCCTTGTTTGCCTTAGATTCGCAAATTCCACTAGTGCATATTGAAGACATTAGATTTCCTAACTAGTTTGTCTTCATCCCACGCATATTTCATCCCCACCGGCTATCTCGGCATGACCTCAGGAGGTCAGGTACGTGGAAGAGTTACCTATAGATTCCCATGCTCACTTGTCACTTTTCCGGCGTACAGTTCCCCTTGTGGCTGCAAATTCTTTTCCAGGAGCTTGATGAACTACAAATATGCACATACCAGAAGTCGAGGGGACCCCAAAAATCATGATTTTTTTCCTTGAATCAATCTACTTTCTCGGGACTGAATAATTTGATGCATGTTATCAAAATTACCTTGAGGGGTGAATTTTGGATAACAATTTTGGCGACCAATTCAAATGTCAATGGAATAAGGGCCCATCCACAATGCATCAAAATTTACATGTTTTCGCTTATCCTCATGCCTACTATCCCACAATAGCACAAGATCTCTCACATTGAAAGCTCTTGGATTCACCTTCTTATCAAAAAATTCTTCAATTTCTCTTTCAATTTTACATGTCTCTGATAGGATTCCCTACTTTCTTCATCTAATTCAATAATCTTATTGATGCGAGCATCATAAGGAATAGCCTCTTGATCTTCTTGTCATTCAAGAAATTGAAATGAAGACAATTACATATGCAAGGGAAATAAAGCTTGAGTTCCATACACCAACTCAAATGGGATTTTTCTGATAGCTCTTTTAATATTGATTCGATCATCCCAAATAGTGAACTTCAACTGCTTACCCCACTTCCTTTTGTTCAGCTCTAAAGTTCTTCTAATTATCTTCAACAATTTTTTATTGCTGGACTCTGCTTGTCCATTTCCTTGGGCATTATAATTGGAAGCATGTGTCAAATCGATCCCATATTTATGACACATGGACACCAAAGGTTTATCCCATAAGCTCATGGAATTATCAGGAACTATCTTAGCAGGAACTCCAAAAGTGCAAATGATATGATTCAGAACGAAATCCATGACAATTTGGTGAGTTGCTTTCTTGGTGGGGATTGCCTCCACCCACTTGGTGAAGTAATCAGTGGATACTAAAATCCTCTTATGGCCAACACTTGAAATATTTGAAATCTCACCAATGAATCCCATTCCCCATTTCCTTAATGGGGCTTCAATTGATACAGACTGCAAAGGAAGGGAGCTTGAATCTTTCAGTCTTCCAGAAAAGCGTTAGCAACTTTCACATTTTCTTACCAACAGATTTGTATCTTTGAAAAGAGTTGTCCACCAATAACCAACCCTTAAGATCTTATGAGCTATGAATCTTCCAGCAAAATGCCCCCCACAAACTCCTCCATGGAGATCAACAATTATATTATGGGCTTCATCTTTAGTAATGCATCTTAAGAGAACTCCCTCAGGGTTCTTCCAAGATAACCCAAAATTAGTAATGCCATATTTTTAGAAAGTTAACTTAGGTGCTCTTTTCTTATTCTTTCTCAAATGTTTAGGGCATTGTAGATGTTTGAGATAAAAAATGATGTCCTTGTACCATTCAGAGTTTATCAAATTTTCAAGTACATTCAAGCTTTCATCTTCAACTTCATTTACATCAATTGTCTGTAGTTTACTCTCTGCCATAAGTTTTGACAGGCCCAAACCTCTGACCAATTTTTTTGTTTTGATATCTATATCAAACTCTTGGAATTTTTTTACCCATCAGCATCTTTTGCTTGAAACCTCAATTTCTGATATGATATCTTTCACCATGGTGTGAGGAACATAAGAAATGACTTTGGAACTCATAATATATGGACTGAAGACCTTTTTTTATTTTACCAAAGAAAATTCCTGCTTCTCCATGATAGTATACTTTAGCTCAATTCCTTGTAATGCCTTACTAAAAAAAGAAATTGGTCTTTCAGCTCCCTCATCATCCTTCTACAACAACACAGATGTAATAGTACTTTCTGAAGAAAAAGAAAACATTTGGAAAACCTTCTTATAATCTGGAGCTGCTAAAATAGGGGCATTCTTTAATGCTTCTTTGATCCCAGCAAAAGCTTGAATAATTGCTTCATCCCATTTTATACTTTGATCTTTCTTTAGGATTGTAGTGATTGGGATAGTTAGTTCAGAGAATTTGGAGATAAATATCCTAATAAAATTAATCTACCCAAAAAAGGATTGAATTCCCTTCTTGGTTCTTGGAATAGGGACTTTGCTAATGGATTCTACCCTTTTAGGATCAATCACAACTCCTTCCTTTAACACAATGTGTCCAAGCAGCTTTTCTTTATGAACTCCAAAATGGCACTTCTTGGGATTTATTTAAATACCAAACTCCCTACACCTTAACAGCATTGTTCCTAAGTGTTGCAGGTAGTCACTATTTTTCTGTAGAAAACAATCACATCAACTTTATATACAATAATGAAATTATTAATATAGCCAGAGAAAGCTACATCCATTTCTCTTTGGAAAGTGGCTCTAGCATTCATTATACCAAAAGGAATTCTGACATATGCATATGTTCCCTAAGGAGTGCTAAAGGCAGTCTTGATTAGATCTGATTCCTTCATAACTACCTGGTTATATCTAGAAAAATCATCCAAGGTGGATAAAAATTTCGAACCAGTAACCAATTGTAACATATTTTCCATATTTGGCAAAGGGTAGTTATCCTTCATTGATGCTCTATTCACATTTCTAAAGTACACGCATAGCCTTATATCTCAGTTCTTCTTTCTGACAGGTACTAAGTTTGCAACCCATGATGAGTACCTTGTGGGCTGTATGATTCCTCCATCCCTCAATTTTTCAATTCTTCTTACATCTTCATGGAAAGGAGTGGATTAATCGGCCTTTATTTCTTCCTAAACGGCTTGGCAAAATCTTCCAAGGGAATTTCATGCTGGAAAATATGCTCTCTATATGCTTTTAGCTCAGAATAAGACCATGCTAAGCAGTCTTGGTAATTATTCAACAATTGGACATATGACTACTTTTCTTCCCTACTGAGATTGCTACCTAGCTAGATCTTACGTGGTTTATCCTTCATGCCCCGGTCATTCTCTTCAACATCCCTCGAGGCTGACATGTGTCTGTTGAAAAAATAATTAGCATTATCAAAGATTGATTCAAGTGCTACCAAACCTCTAGGAATAGTATTATTCTTCAACTAAATGATGTCCTTACCAAATAAAGTATCCTTTCCATCATCCTCAAAAACCATTGTCTCCCAATCGGTACGTTGATCAAAAAATTATCCTTGGTTTTATAAAAACCTTCGCACATGGGCATCGTCTTCGAACACTTTCTAGTGTTTAACATTTTCAGGAACATATGGCTTATTCAATAACTCAATATTATACTCACAATAGGGGGATACAGTAAAATTTTCAAATATGGACCCCAATACAGCCAATTTTTTTGCTAGAGTACTGTACTTCCTATTGTTATGTATTATGTTGAAGGAGTCAAATATTTTAATGAAATCCTAGAATACATGCTTATACTAATTCATTCTCTAATTTTTTATTGCATAGAGTTTTCTAACATGTTTGACAATTAGCTCTTAATCTCCTTTAATAATGATGTCTCTAATACCATATTTCCATGTAATGCTTAGACCCAAGAGTAGTGCTTCATACTTAACAATATTATTAGTGCACTCAAAGTTGAGTTTAACAGAGAAAAAAAACTCTTCCTGTCCTAGAGATATAAAAAAAATACCAGAACCATTTCAAAATTTAGAGGAATTTCCATCAAATGACAAAGTCCAAGGAGAACCTACTTGATTAAGAGACGTGCATTGATCAATTTTGTGCTCTTTACCATTAGAAAATCCAACAAATTTATCAGCACCAATGTCAATGTATAACACTTCATAGGAAGCATTATTGGGATCCTCAATGAGATGTAGCATCTTCTTTTCACCATACAACTTTACAAGGCTTCCCTCAATAGGTATAGTGGCAAAAGATATATCCATTTGTACACACCCACCCACACTAGCAGCCCATTTTCTTGATAACAACATTCCCCATTTTGTAGGGTAATCAACAATAACAACATCTAGTTCTAAGTTCTTATCTGGGTAAGCTACAAGTTACACTATCAAACCCTTGACACATCCAACCATTGGCACCTCTTTAGAATCTATGGAAATGCACTTCCCATAAGCTGTTGTCACTTTGATATCTAATTCATTCATGACCTCAAGAGGCATAACATTGCATGATGCTCCAGAATCAAACATACAATTGTGTAACATCATGTCCCCAATAATAAGAGTAGTGAAAAATGGATCTACATTCAGCTTGGACTCAACCAAGGATGTTCCCAAATATACTTCAGGTGGCTCACCTAGTTCTTCCAGCACCTGGGGTTTTTCCAACTCTACAATGGTAGGAGGAGTCTCAAAATTGTTTACATTTCTACCTTGGGTAATCTTTTCTTATTTCAATCCCAAATACTCTAAGGCCATTTTCTTGTTCTCAGGAATCCTAAACAGCTCAACAATTGAAACAAAAATCTTGATCTAACTCAAGACTTGGGCAATGTCTTAAGGAACATATTTGGGCAAGGAAGCATTTGGAGGAAGACTAAAAAACTCATCTGATAGCAAAGGATTTTTCATGATCTGAGCATGGGCAAGGATACTAGTTCTGTTTAAGGAAACAAGGCCTTTTCCAGATGTATCTTTCTTAGCAATTTCTTTTGAGATATTGGTGAGAAGTGGAGTTTTTTGTTTGGCCTGAGGCCCTATCCCTTTAACAACTTTACTCCTAGTGTTATATTATTTTTCTTGGGCAATGACAACATCCATTAACAACTACCTATCCTCCTCAGAAGGGATTCCTCCATCATAGTTTTTAATCATTATTAGGAAATTCAAAATCTTGTACTATATCTATTTCAAAAGAATGAGAGGGAGGAAGGGGTAATATCTGGCTGATCCAATCCCATAAATTTGCAGCAGTTCTGGAATTGATTAATTCAGTCAAACTTGCTCACTTCTATGATCCTGTAGAGCACCCCATCATTCACACGTCATCATCAGTGTCATCATCAGCTTCCTCAACTTATTTTTCTTCATCACATGGGGCATGTGGAAAGAAACATTTGTCACACCACTCAATTTCATTGGCTTCTTCCACAGCAGAAACTCTGGCAGTCAAAGGATCATGCACAATTCTATTTTCACGGGCTTGGTGCTATCTATTTACCAACCCCATGGTCATTTGCCTCTTCATTAGATATTTGATCACCCCTAGGAATATTTGAAAATATTTCTTGACCTTGTGCTTTATGTTGACCTTGGGAAAATTTTCCAATCCCCTTTTCTACTCTAGCATGTTTGTAGGATATTTCCTTAATAGCTCTGGCCAAATTCTTTACAACCTCCTCCAGATCCACAACAAACTTACTTGACCGAGGCTTCTCTATATTGATAAGCTTGATACCTTCCCTCTTAGGAGTCTTACTAACGACTTTGATATTGTTTTCAATCTACAAAACCATGGTGAAGGCTTGCCTTAATGTTGTTGGGTTCTTATCCCTCAAATAATAAGAAACCTTCTTATAAAATGTATCAGAGTATTTTATCAAACAGGAAACATCGGTTAGCCTCAGGATTACAGGTAGCCTATTCAGGGCCTTATTGAACTGAGTATTGCAGTCATGAACAGATTCATTAGGATTCTACTTAATATTTTCAAATTCTAATAAAAGAAACCTAGGGTTTGTTTTATCTCCATACTGCAATATAAAACCATTCTTCATTTCTACCCAGGATCAATGGATTTGTCTAGAAAATATTTATACCATTCCCATTTATCCTCCTCTAGAGTATGAATAAACAGTTTTATGTACACATCCTCAAATTTGATCTCAAAGTCTTCCATCATATTTATAAAACCTTTAAGTACTAATCACTAGTAATAGCATTAATTCCTTGAAATTTAGGCAGTCTATTTCTAACATCTTGGGGGACAACATTTGGATATCCAGCCATACCCCTGAAATCTATAGGACCAAAAGTGTTCACAACAAATGGAGGTTTGGGTGTGGGGCTGGGCCATATTGTTTTGGGAAGGTGATCTTACAGGAGAAACAAAATTATGGGGAATGAGGGGTCTGTATCGTCACAAGAATGCAATTCTCAAAATGAATTTTCTCTAAAAACTTTGTTTCTTGGAAGATCCTATCAGTTTTGGAGAACACATGGATAGGATGAGATGTAAATTTTTAAAATACAAAAGAAGGACCCTCTCTAGTTGGAGAATTCAGATCTACAAAAAGACTACCTAATTCAGAAGAACTTGAGGAAGTATGGAAATCTTCAATGACATGCTGATTAGTTTGCATAATTGATAAATCTTTTCTTAACTTATGATCTCCAATAACTTTCAAGATTCTTCTTCCTTCAGAATTTGTCCTTTCCCAATTCTAGAAAAAACCTTCTAGCGGGGTCTTTAATGAAGAAATATTCTCTTCCTTCCAACTTTGTAGAAATTAGTGATAAATTTCATTTGACAGAGGTTAAGACACCTGGCATTTATCAAAATTTAATTCAACATGAAGTCACCACTTAGGATTTTCACCTTAGTTGTACAAATGCGCTAAAATTGATCTGTCATATCTCTTTCAACACTAAATTCATGCAAAGCTTCATAGATATGACCTTCCTTTACGCGTATTTAACATTTATGATGTAAACTTAGTGCAAAAACCAAAAGAAATTGGAAATATTGCACACAAAACTTGTAACTTGCACAAATCTTACAGATCTCAACAAAGGATGACAGTTTAAACAACATATTTGCTCTAAGATCATGTAAGAAACATTACCAGGGCTGAATATAAGAATTTTTTTGAAGGGTCCCTAGCAAACATTGCAAAAAGTGTTGTTGCCACACAAATATGTCCTCTATAATTCAAGTCATCCCTGGCAATGGCGCCAAAAGTGTTATTTTTGCACAAATAAGTCCTTTGTAATTCAAATCATCCCCAGAAATGGTGCCAAAAGTGTTGGTATCCAATTTGATACTCCCTTTGCAAGTTGAGCAGCATCATACATTAAACAAGAATCCTATAGATAGATAAATCATAATGTATTGTCATTTTGTAGCTGGGGAGGTAATTCAACTGGCTCTTTGTCACTCAAAAGTTGGGGAAATGGATAACACCATATGAAAGGATTTGATCTATCCTCACTAGTTTAGGCCGTGCCTTTTGACCAGGGTGAGAGGACCCATTTTGTAACCTCTGTTGGTGAAGGAGAATGAATATATCCTTCTTTACAAAAATTTGAAAGGAAACCTTGAGAAAATATGATCAATGCACCACAATTTAACTCTCACAAGTTGTCACTTTTAAATAATGGTGATATTTTCTAAACAGGGTTCAGGTTACTAAATGACATTACGGAATCCTGATTTGCTTTTGCATATTTTGGTAGTAGAATCTATTCATTTGTAGACATACAAGGCAAGCAAGGGGTAGTTTAGTTAGGATTCATTGTTTTTTATTAATTTTTTGGTGGGAGATTAAGCAATATAAAACTTGATTTGTCCAAATATTTGAGAACCTTCACAAAAATTGGAAAACTAAATGACATAATGCTTCGAGAATAGCTAAAATATTCCTGCAACCAGAAGGTGTGCATCAATGGAGGCCCAGATTTTCATAGTTTTCACAAAATCTCCAAGAATTTAACAGGAAGGCTCGAGCTAAAGACTCGATTAAGCATTAAATTACCCCTAGTTTCCTCATGCCTAAGATACACTAAAAGGCTTGTTATTACCGAATCACAGCACCCTTATGTTTATACAAGTTCATATACTTGAACTCAAGGTGTGATTGGATAACATGGGTACTACCTCCAAGTTTTGGGACTTGCTACTTGAGATAGACCTTCAGAGAAAGCTAGTTTTTGTTCCTAAACTACCTGCCACAATCTACTCTAATGCAGGGGAAAACTAACTATTCTAATCTAAATTTCCAAGGGACCAGGGAGAGAGAATGCATAAATTGAAAGCCTACATTAAAGTGGTGATACACCAGAAAAGGAGGGGTGTGAGAGTAGTCTCTAAATGTGTGAAATACAGATGCAAAGTGCACACTAGAAGAGTTGATGACAGTTCTCCATAATCTAGCAAAATGCATTCACAACAATATTCCAAGCATACACAATAATAATGGATCCCTGCAAGAACATAATAATAGACACAATATTCTTGTAGAAAGATTAAAGGGGCAAGAAGAATGTAAGAAAACACAGCAGGGGAAGATACATCCACAAACTGATATTTTATTGCTTCATGATATGCACAGTTCAATATTTTACAAGATAAGGGCCTGGATCACCATGCAAGGAGTCCACTACATGGTCTTGCAGCACATGGGCTTCAAAAATAAATTTTTACAGAGCTTTGCTATCTGAAAACTCTCCCCCTTACAATGAGCCCAACACTCCAATTTATAGAAAAAATGAGAAGAGAAAGAGAAGGGAAAAATGAAAATCCCGAAATCTGTCCTTCAACCACTTGTAAGAGGCATTAAATGGAGTAAAATGATTATACATTACTTGCAAAAGGCTCCCCATACTGTCCCATGTGCTGCAGCAGAGAAAGAATGATGAACATGCCTCTTAATTGCACTCCCAACTACCAAATAAAATACTGTTATGAACTCGACCACGTTTCATAAAAAATATTAATCGATCTCTAACCAAATATAGAATTTATTGATTTTTGTACATCAGGATCGGAGCCACAATTCCAACGATACCAATTTTGTGTGATTTCGTTGAGAAATACAAAATTTATGGCCTTTTGAGTGCGGGCAGCTATTTTGGGTCTGGTAGGCGTTTTCTGTCATTTGACGGGAATGAGCATTAACTCACTGGAGCCGAAAATGTTTCTCTTAATTCAATATATCTAACCTCATTAAAAAATAATAAATCTAGTTTTTTTGGCGTAGAGGGCATCGTGCTTGTTCCAGAAAGTCCAATTTTGTGAAAATCGGAGCTCGGAGTCAAAAGTTATGGTCGTTTGAAGTTTCACGGGTCAAACGTTGACTTTTCTTCTCTGCCTTCAGCCGATTCAGCTTTTCGCGTCCCACGTGTACCTTTTTCCCGGCTGTCCCAGACAAAAAAATCTTGCTTCGGCCGATTCGGGCTTCCTTGTTCCTGTTTGAGGTGAAGACACGTGGCGAGATTCCATTCGTTGGCAGCTCTTTCGGCTTTCCGTGTCCCACGCGTACTTTTGGCCCAGATGTCCCAGACCATCTGGGACAAATATCTTCGAACTGCCTGAAATGGACTGACTTGCGCCAAACCAGCTGATCCGCGTCCCGTGCATACTTTTGGTCTAACTGTCCCAAAACCGCGTGAAACAAAACTTTGACGATTTTTTCCACTTTTGGCCGGTTCGCCTTTTCGTGTCCCGCGCATCCTGACGTCCCAACTACTATGCGGACCACTTGGCGGTGTTTCGGCTGATTCATGCCCCAATGTCCTAACTGTCCTGGACTACCTGGACTAGGACTTAGCCAATTTTCTTCATTTTTTCGGCCCCAAGCTTGTTTTTTTGCAATTTTTTCACCTTTTCTAACCCGTTGGGTTTTCTTGAGGGGTGAATTTTGGATAACAATTTGGTGACTCAGCGGGGTTATCTGCCTGCCAGGTGAAGAACGGCTAGCTGCTCGTAGCAATCCATTGTGCATGGATTCTGTTTGATAATCTCTCAGCTGATCTGAAATTTGAAAGCTTGTATCTATGAGCCATTGAACATTTGTTGAGCTGGTTTTCTCGCGGCTGCAAATTCTTTTCCGAAGGCTCGATGGAATGCAAACATGCACATACTAGAAGCAATAGGTCATGTGCACAAGCACTTAGGGAAATAAAAACTATTCTAACAACAGTACAATGTGCATAAGCACTTAGAGGAATGGAAATTCTAAATTAATATTTACAAGGGTGAAAAGCTTTCTTTCTAGTAGCAACGTTTGAGATAGATCCCATTGACTGGAATCTGCAATTCTTCACCATCCAACTTAGCCAATCGGAAGGCATTGCTACATTTGCATTCAACGATCATGTATGGGCCACTCCAGATGGCATCAAACTTGGAATGCTTTCCCGGCTTTGCACGATCTGCATCCCATTTCAACATGAGGTCTCCAATTTGGAAATTTCTATCCTTGAATTTTCTATCAAAAGTCTTCTTGATCAAGGCTTGCTCCTTCTCTATTGCCTGAGCTGCACACTCTCTTATTTCTCGGAGCTCCACTAATTCTGCATACCTGATTTCCATAGGTTCAAACTCAGCTAGTTCAAACTATTTCATGAGTTCCAATGCTGGCAACTCAAGTGATATAGGTAGAACCGCTTCTTTCCCGTACACAAGCTTGTATGGAGAGCTTCCTGTAGACCTCTTGGGTGTGATCCTATTAGCCCATAGGGCTGATTTGAGCTTTGAGTGCCAAGTCCTCTGATTCTCATCAAGAGTTCTTCTGATGATTCGTAGTATATTCTTGATCGTAGACTCGGCTTGGCCATTACCCTGAGGGTAATAATTCGAAAAAGTGCTGAGATACACACAATTCTTGACAACCCATTCAGTGATCTTTGTGCCAAGGAATGCCAATGCATTGTCTAATATGATAGTGGAGGGGCACCAAACCTTGTGACTATCCCTTCATAGAAATCTAAGATATTAGATTCATTTGCCTCCTTGAGTGCCACTGCTTCGGTCCACTTGGTGAAATAATCCGTTGCTATAAGTATCCATTTGTGGCCTTGACTTGAATTGGGATTGATGACTCCAATGAAGTCCAGTCCCCATTGCATGAATGGCTGATCTACTGAAATTGGACGAAGGGGCAGTGCTGCTAACCTTTCTTTCCCTGTGAAGAATGCACATCTCTTGCATTTTTTGACCCATGAGTAGCAATCATTGAACACAGTAGGCCAATAGTAACCAGCTTTCATGATTTTGAAAGCTGTCACTCGTGGAGAAAAGTGGCCTCCTACTTCCCCATCATGGAACTCGTGTATGATCTTCTCAACTTGACATGTTCCAATGCATCTTAATAGAACACCATTGATGTCCTTCTTGAACAAGATACCATTAATGAGTATATACGGGATAGCTTGTAGTCTAAAGTATCTCCTCTTTGCTTTGATCACTTATGGAGGGCACAAGCCTGTTAGGAGGTAATGCACAAGGTCTTGAGTCCAACATGGAATGGGTTCATCATCGGTCAGTTGTTCTTGATCATTCTATAGTAGTAGGACAGCATCCTCTTCACTTTTTGAGCTATCTGGTTGTTTGGAAGCGAGCTGCTCACACAAACCTTTGCCACGAACTAGCTTGGTCACTTTGATTTCAATATCATATTCCATCACCCGTGTGATCCAACCTGATCTCTTCTCATTTAAATCCTTATTTAGGAGGAAGTCCTTGAAACCAGCATGAGACACCAGCAGTTTAAACTTATTGTTTGAGACCAAGTGTCTGAACTTCATCAAACTTCTGATGACGGAAAGGACTTGCTTTTCAATGAAAGAATACTTTATTTCGTAATCTTCCAAGGTTTGACTGAAGAATGCTATGGGCTATTCTGAACCTTCTCTATTCAGTTGTGTCAAGATAGCTGAGATTGTATCTGATCCTCCAAACGCATACAACATGAAGTTCTTTGAAAATTATGGGTTGATAAGAGTTGGAGCTTGTGATATTGCATGCTTGATGTTTTCAAAACTCTCTTTGCCTTCTATTGTCCATTTGAATGTAAGACTCTTCTTCAACATCATTGTTAAAGGCTTCACGAGAGTGGCAAAATTAGGCACAAATCTGCGGACAAAGTTTATCCTTCCTAAGAAGCTTTGAAGAGATTTCTTATGGTGTGGCAATGGGAGTGTTTGGATGGCTTCAACCCTTTCAGGATAAATTGTTATCCCTTCCCTAGAGACAATGTGACCCAACAATTTGCCTTCGTGTGCCAAGAATATACACTTCTTTGGATTCAATGAAACTCCGAGCCTTCTACACCTCTGAAACACTTGTCTAAGGTGAAAGAGATGGTCTATTGCATTATTTGAGAAGACAGCGACATCATCTAGGTATACCAGCACTATATTGTTGATTAAGCCTTTTAATTCCATATCCATAGCTCGCTGAAATGTTGCTCCGGCATTTGACAGTCCAAATGGCATCTTCTTGTAAGCATACGTGCCCCATTTTGTAGTGAAGGCCGTCTTGAATTGATATTATTCCTTTACCATTATCTGATTATAGCCTGAATATCCATTTAGCAATGAAAACCTTTCTGAACCAGCTACAACCTGTAATATTTGTTCCATTGATGGAAGCAGATAATGATCTTTGAGTGATGCTCTATTTAGATCACGAAAGTCCACACACAATCTTATTTTTCCATTTTTATTTCTTACTGGCACCAAGTTTGCAACCCAACTTGAGTGTTTGATGGGGAAGATGATACTGGCCTCAATGAGTTTTCTTAACTCTTTTCTCATGAGAGGTTCGATATGAGGATTCACTGGCCTTTGCTTTTTCCCGACAGGCTTGGATTTCGGATCTAACTCAATAGTATGTTGTGCCAACTTTGGGTTGAAAGCTCTTAGATATTTGTAAGTCCAAGAAAAGACATTTGGGAACTCTTGACAAAGCTGAAAAAAATCAGATTTCTCTTGTGGAGTACTTACTTTGCCAATTTGCAATGTCTTTCCTTCATCTACTAAGATATGTTCTGAATCTTCACCCTTTACTTGGATGTTCACTTTCTCCTTCCGGAACTAATCATTCGGGTTGAAGATTGACTCCAAGGTTATGAGGCCTTTTGGCAGTTTGTTGGTTCTTAGCTACACCACTTGGTCACCATACTGCTGCTCCATCTTGTCTTGATTCCTGGCAGAGAACTCAGCTTCTTCTTACAAGAAATTAACAATTTACTGATCGTTCTCAAAGACTTGCCAACTTGTATTGTTATCTGGAATAGCTAGTCTCACAACTACTTTGATATGAGGCTGAGATTTTTCACTTTTGATATTTTTTACAATGTCAAATGCAGCCCCAATTGCTGCCAGTATGTCCACTGCTTCATTCCTTTTTCTTGGGATGGAATTGATGCTAAAAGCTTCCAAATCTTCAATAAGATCCCATACCTGATTTTTTTAGTTCTTCAACAGATCATTTTTGGCAGCATTTTTTCCTTTGACTTGGTTCACAATCAGCTCACTATCACCAAATACTTGTAAATTCCTGATGCCTTTCTTCTTTTCCCAGTGCAATCCATGAATTAAGGCTTCATACTCAGCTGTGTTGTTTGAACAAGAAAACTGGAAACGGAAGGCTGAGTAATACCTTATACCTTGTGGTGAAATGATCATAGCTCCTCCTCCTGCACCTTGTCTACTCCTTGACCCATCAAAGAACAATTTCCATACTTCATTCTTGTCTTTATGATCTAGCTTGGTGATGCTGGGGAGAGGTTGATTCTCTTCATGTAAACAATAAACTCCTAGCTCAGATTCTTCTATTTCTTGATAAGGATCAAAATCATGCACCTTGCTTGCCCATTCATCAAGAGTCAAATCTGGGATGCTTCCAACCTTGGTGTCAGCTTCATCAGTTCTTGGATAATCTTCTTGATCAAACGCTGAACAGTTGGTATTTATTTGGCTTGGAGTGTAAGGCTCAATGTGAAAGTTTGCGATAGGTTCAAACATGATTGTGGCTTTGGTTCCATATCTTGATCTGAGTAACATGTGTGACCAATCCGCCGAAAGATAGCCTCCAATTTTAGCAGTGAAGTCTCTTGACAAGCACAATGCAAAGATTGGTGGCAGGTCTATGACTGACACATCTTGTAACACTATTACGTTGGGACATGCGTGCAGTGTGGGGCTCAAACCTTTGATTACTCCAACTGTTGTCACTGCTGTCTCGTCTAATTGCACTACACCCTTGGAGATGACTTCATATTGGAGTCCTAGCTGATCAGCTATTTGCTTTGGCATCACTGAGCTACTTGCCCCGGAATCAATCATGCAATTGTGCACCAATTGGTTTCCAATGATTAATGAGACATAAAAAGGAGGGGGCTTCAACATTTTACCTTGCTGTCCTCCATGATTTCCTTCAGGCTGGGCAGCATTTGTGAGTACCTTCTCTTGCATTTGGACCTGTTGATTTGAAATTGACCAGTCCTTCATGGCAGCTTGTAGCAAATCTCTTTGGCCTGGGATAGATAGTGATTCCCACATTGATATGTTTACATTTGTCTTCTTCATCTGATCAATGATGTTGAATGGAGATGAAGTATCCCTTTGCTGCACCTTGGCCTGCACATTCATTCCTTGCACATGGGCAGCAACAACTGGCATTTGGGTTGGCCTATGGGCTGTTTTAGGCAATCCTTGTGTGCTTGGGATTGTATTTTGTTTGCCAATAGTTTTTGGAGTGACAGAAGGTCGTGAATTACTTGGGTCCAATGGCTGTTCTTCACCCAAATTTCTTCTCTTTGACCTTGTGTTGGATGCAACACTTTGAGAGGGTATTTGATTCATACCGCAGAAATCTTCAGCCTGCCAATTGACAAGAGTAGTTTCACTCGGAGATGTTCCTTGCTGAGGTGCTTCTTGCTGCTGATCCTTTTCGTGGCTGAACTCTTACGACCCACCAATGGTTTGCACCATAAGAGCCTGATTTAATGCACCGTTAAAGCACATTGATTGTTTATGTGGCTGAATGCACGGGAAACACCAATCATATTCTTGGGCCATGTTATTTTGGACTGGCACTAATGGTTTAGAAGCAGATACGACATTGGGGTTATAGGGCTGAAATGGTCTATTAGCGGGAGGCCTTACTTGGCTTTGATTTTGATTTGCAGCCTGAGTTGGTGACCTATTTTGTTGGTATGGGGGCCTAGCCTGGTACTGCGCTTGAGGCTGATACGGTCTAGCACTTTGAGCTTGCTATCTTTTGATAGTAACCAGCTCATTTCCCAAATTTTGCAATTGTTTCATGACCTCTTGGAGTTCATTTGAAGCACTAGAGGATGAAGTAGAAGTTTCATTTGAACTTCGATTTCTAGGAGTGGGAATATGAGCCAAAGTGGGTGCTTGACTAGTGCTTGGATTTTCTAAGTTTGGATACAAGGGCATGGGAGGCCTAGGAGCCAGTTTACCAGCTTGAATAAGACATTTTTTGGCTCTAATGGAAATGCTATAAGCAGCAGGTAGGATTGTGCCTCCCATAGATTGAATTAACATAGAATTATCATAATTCAAAGCCTTAAGATAGTATAGAAAAGCACCTTATGCTACTGGCCTTACTGCCACTGGAATCCTCTCCCAAGACCTTTGAAATCTGAAGTTGAAGTCAGTCAGCTGCTCGTTGGGAGCTCTCTTGATAGTTTTCAATTGTTCTAGTAGAGACAAATTGTCTCCCTTTTCCCCAAACTGCTCATGGCGAACTATGCATAACTGATTCCAATTTGTGATAGAACCAGCTGCAAGGCTCCTAAACCATTGCAATTCCTTCCATTTGAACGAAGATGCCAGCAACTTGACAGCCACATCCATTTCATTCATCTCATGGATTGCACAGACGTTAGCAATGTATTTGACATGATCACCAAGAGTGGTATGATTTTCTCCAGTGAAAAATGGAATGGTCTTCAACGCTGCAATTGAAATTGGATTCTGTGCATTGAGGGCAAGTGGGCTGCTGCCAGTGAATTTGACAAAGGGATTCGGTGGTTGCACCATTCTGATTGGCCTGAGAACCCTTGTTAATTGGATGAAAGGTCTACCAGGTGGAGGTGTAGACAAGGTTCTATTAGGTGGAGATGGAGATCTTTGAGCTCTTCTTCCCCTTCTTTCTCTTCCTGGAGATAGGTGCAGATAAACAAACAATCCTTCCTCCCTAGTTCTTGACCTGGTTTGTATTCTTCTCATAAATTTGCTAGGCTTGGACTGCTGAAACCAGTGGATTATGCCTCTTTTGGAGTCACCAGATGTGCAATTTTAAAGCTCCTTCAAAGCTGGATCACGGAACAAGTGCACATCGATCTTGTTGCAATGAAAGTGAAGACCTCTAAGTCCCACCGAGCGTGCCATAACTGTTATCACCGAATCACAGCACCCTTATGTTTATACAAGTGCATATACTTGAACTCACGGTGTGATTGGATAACATGGGTACTACCTCCAAGTTGTGGGACTTGCTACTTGAGATAGACCTCCAGAGAAAGTTGGTTCTTGTTCCTAAACTACCTGCCACAATCTACTCTAATGCAGGGGAAACTAACTATTCTAATCTAAATTTCCAAGGGACCAGGGAGAGAGAATGCATAAAATGAAAGCCTACATTAAAGTGGTGATATACCAGAAAAGGAGGGGTGTGAGAGTAGTCTCCAAATGAGTGAAATACAGAAGCAAAGTGCACACTAGAAGAGGTGATGACAGTTCTCCATAATCTATCAAAATGCATTCACAACAATATTCCAAGCATACACAATGATAATGGATCCCTGCAAGAACATAATAATAGACACAATATTCTTGTAGAAAGATTAAAGGGGCAAGAAGAATGCAAGAAAACACAGCAGGGGAAGATACATCCACAAATTGATATTTTATTGCTTCATGATATGCACAGTTCAATCTATTACAAGATAAGGGCCTAGATCACCATGTAAGAAGTCCACTACAAGGGTCTGTAGCACATGGGCTTCACAAAGAAATTTTGACAGATCTTTTGTATCTGAAAACTATCCCCCTTACAATGACCCCAACACTCCAATTTATAGAAAAAATGAGAAGAGAAAGAGAAGGGAAAAATGAAAATCCCGAAATCTGTACTTCAACCACTTGTGAGAGGCATTAAATGGAGTAAAATGATTATACATTACTTGAAAAAGGCTCCCCATACTGTCCCATGTTCTACAGCAGAGAAAGAATGATGACCATGCCTCTTAATTGCACTCCCAACTACCAAATAAAACACTGTTATGAACTCGGCCACGTTTTATAAAAATTATCCATCTATATCTCACAAAATCTGGAATTTCTTGATTACTATGAATCGGGCTTGGAGCCACGATTCCAACGATACCAATTTTGTGTGATTTCATTGAGAAATGCAAAAGTTATGGCCTTCTGAGTGCGGACAACTATTTTGGGTCTGGCAAGCGTTTTCTGTCATTTGATGGAAATGAGCATTAACTGACTGGAGCCGAATATGTTTCTCTTAATTAAATATATCTACCCTCATTAAAAAGTAAGAAATCTAGTTTTTGTGGCCTAGAGGGTGTCGTGCTCATTCCAGAAACTCCAATTTTGTGAAAATCGAAACTCGGAGTCAAAAGTTATGGCCGTTTGAAGTTTCACGGGTCAAGCGTTGACTTTTCTTCTCTGCCTTCAGCCGATTCAGATTTTCGTGTCCCTCATGTCCCACGCATACCTTTGTCCCGGCTTTCCCAAATGAAAAACTCTTGCTTCGGCCGATTCGGGCTTCCTTGTTCCTGTTTGAGGTGAAGACACGTGGCGAGATTCCATTCGTTGGCGGCTCTTTCGGCTTTCTGTGTCCCACGCGTACTTTTAGCCCGGATGTCCTAGACCATCTGGGAAAAATATCTCCGAACCACCCGAAATGGACTGACTTGCGCTAAACTGGTCGATCCGCGTCCCGCGCATACTTTTGGTCCAACTGTCCCAAAACCGTGTGAAACAAAACTTTGACGATTTTTTCCACTTTCGGCCAGTTCGCCTTTTCGTGTCCCACGCGTCTCGATGTCCCAAATGCTGTGTGGACCACATGGCGGCTTTTTGGCCGATTCGTGCCCTGATGTCCCAACTGTCCCGGACTGCCTGGACTAGGACTTAGCTGATTTTCTTCATTTTTTCGGCCCCAAGCTTGTTTTTTTGCAATTTTTTCACCTTTTCTAACCCGTTGGGTTTTCTTGAGGGGTGAATTTTGGATAACAAGGCTTACAAATAATATTTATCAATAAAGTGATAGTAAAGTGATTTTAAATTCTTTATTTCATTATAGGATGAAGGATCTTCTCGCAATGAAATTTCAAATGCCACTAAACTATCACAGGGACTAGATCCTATGTGATTCGGAGGGATTTTAACACACAATTGAAATAGGAACAAGAAATAGTATTTGAAAACATTCTGAAAATAAAGTAGACACAAATCTGCCCAAGATTAACATAGATTAATTCAAAGTTGATTAGATTCATCAGTAGGGGAAGGTTTCTTGAACAATCTTAGATCTTGTCAATGGTTGTACACTTACAACCAACTTGACATGATCAAATCTAAAATATAAGAGATTAACAGGTTTCTCAGATGGTCTCTTAGGAAGTTGGGCTTTCTCAAATTTTCTCGTAAGAATTCAACCCCCAACACTTACATGAGTAAAGCATGCTTTTTATAACACTCAATTTACATCCAAGCTTTCCTCCCATGAGAAGAATATTCAAGGAAACCTTTTCTTGGTACCAATTGTCTCAAAAGTGATGTTTAACAAATTTATACCCAAAGTTTCCAAGTGGAAAAATCATGAACTGATCATGTTTCTCATACCCTCAACCATGACTATGATGCCATGCCATAGGTTTTTGATAGTCCTTCTAATCATTCTTATTTTGTTGTGTGAGAAATCCCCCTTTTAATTATTTTCAGGTG
Source organism: Taxus chinensis (assembly GCA_019776745.2). Lineage (NCBI taxonomy): Eukaryota > Viridiplantae > Streptophyta > Pinopsida > Cupressales > Taxaceae > Taxus > Taxus chinensis. Next base: position 794,737,850 of record CM034148.1, on the reverse strand, counting down.
ACTCTATATAGCTAGATCTGACAAGCAATCATTTTCACAATTAAGAAAACACCTTGAGAAATGAGTTCCCTTGCATGGATGCCTGCATTCATGCCTCTCAGAAATGAGTGTCTGCACATTGATTATTCCACATACCTACATTGTGAGTCTGATTCGGCCAAGTGCAAAGAGGATTTAGCGGAAACCTCCATGTGTTTCCTTGGCACAACTGCAAAGACGAAGTTTAGAGGATAGACCTCAAATGAGCACGAGCTCTCCATATGTCGTAGGGCCCAAGAAAATTTCCTTTTTCCCTTTGAAAAAGTATCAGTATAAAAAGGATCTAGTGGAAGCCTCCACATGTCTCTTTGGCACACTTTTGATATGGTGCCCTAAAGCAGAGACTCTAAACAATTATGGGCTCACCACGTGTCTCATTCAGGTGATGTCATTGAAAGAGTTTAAGGACCAGTAGAAGGCACCATGTGCCTAGGGTCTGAGAAAGTTTCATCGGCCATTGAAAATTCTAAGTATGGGAAAACCCAGCGGAAACCTCCACATGTCTCTTTTGCGCACTTTTGATATGGAGCCAAAAATTGGAGACTCTAAAAAAGTGTGGGCTCACCACGTGTCTCATTCTAGAAAATTTGTTGAAAGAGTTTAAGCACCAGTGGAAGGCACCACATTCCTAGTGTCCAAGAAAGTTTCATCGACCATTGAAAAGTGTAAGTATGGGAATACCCAGTGAAAACCTCCACGTGTCCATTCGATGCTTCTTTAAAAGTAAAATACAGGGGTAGGTCCCAAATAGGTGTGGACCCTCCATGTGTCCCAGGCCTTACAAAGTTGCTTGAAAAGTTCAAATCCATGTGTCTCCTTAGCACAACTGCTAAGGTAGGATCTAGAGGAAAATTTCAAATGAGCGTCAACCCTCCACATGGTAAATATTTGATTTAAAGTGGGCCTTAAAGTTTCAAAATTCCCTAGCGACCCGCCTCTCTGCTTGTAACATGAAAAATTACCACGTGTCCGTCTTCGGGGTCAAAGTAATATTTTTTTCCTGTTGCTTCATATTTGTTAAATAACCAATCAGATGCTATTGAGGTCATGGGGCCATTTTGGTATTTTTTACAAATGAGACAAAAGTGGCAAATTTCACCAAAAAAACCCATTGGGCGGCATCCAATCATAAAAGACCACATTTCCACAGATGTTGGGACAAAATTTGACAAAGAAAACAAAACATGACTTTGGAAAAATAGAAGGAAGGGAAAAAACCTGAACTTACACCCAAGATACAAATTCTTTCACATGGACAGAGGAATGGAAAACGAATTCTCGACTTAATGTGATCCTTGACCAAAGGAAAGGATTGATCATGGAAACCAAATGAAGGAAAGAGATTTCACGCATCAATACAGGGAGACAAAGAAAACTTCAAACCATGCGGACAGAGATGTTTTTGAATGAACATAGCGAGATTTAAATTGAACACCGACAGGGGTCAAATCAGGAAAGGGATAAAAGGGATGTTTAAGCTCTATTGACCTTCAAACATGGAATTGTTGTTGGCTCAATGCAATCGCTCTCCACCTGGGCTGCAAACCGTTCAAAAAGTGTGTGCTCCTAGAATGGTTTTTGGTGTAGAAATCGTACAATGATTCCTCCTCAATTGAGATTGGAAGGGACGATTTATTCTTCCAACATTGAATTTGCCTGAGAATTCTTTCAACCAAAGGATTCCACCTATTCTTAGCAACCTGAAAGTGTTGAGGAAATGAGCACTAGGTGATTTCAAAAATATATGTACCAAATATTTTTCCAAATGACCTCTACCATAGGATTTTCTATTTTTATCAAGGGCTCAACATGCTTCTTGATCGATCATATACTATAACCCTTAATTGATGGGTCTGATTATATAAATCATATTCAATTATTCCACTATATATGATTTTCTTTATGATTAATTTTGACATTTTCTTTTATGATGTGCCCTATTAACCCACCTTTAATAATGGAGAGTTACTTTGCTAACAACTTCACTCCTAGCTCTACGGATATACCCAAGTGGAACATTCAAGTATTGATTATGAACTTTATAATATTTCTTATATTTGATTTTATTTTTAATGTGGTTTATTCACATACTCATTTTTATTATTGAAGTTGTGTATATTTAATATGGTTTATTTACTATTTAATTTTGGATTTTCATGTATTATAACATAAAATATAGTTTTCATATCTTATCAAATTGTTAAAAATTGTGACTTTTGTAAGTTTATTATTATAAAAAATGGTGGATAGTTTTATTTATAGTTCTACAATTTTATTTTTTTTAAATTATATTATTCATTGACTATCAACTAATAATATTTTTAATTCATACATTACTATTCATATTTATTTTAATAGTGTAGATTATACACAATTAGAATTTGAAATATAATTAAAAATTGGTATTGTAGACTTCATACAATTTTGTTTGAACTTAAAAAATAATGGAAAAAAATGTGAATAATGACAACTTATGTTTTTTTTGGGACTATCCATACTCTAGTTTCAAAAGTCTAGAGTTTTCCATACTACGCAAAAAATGAGAATTTTTCACAATAAACTTTTAAAAATATAGTTAATTAAAAATCATAGAATATCTACATTGTATTTTATAGACGATATCTACCTAGTGTTGATAATTCACATTTTTTTCTAAAATTTGATTATTTTGTATATAACGTTGTTGATAGATATCCATACTTCTAGTAATAATTGAAGCACACACCCATAAATGAGAACACAAAGAGGTAGATTGTCATAATTTTTACCAAATAAAAATATGTCTATTTAATTTTAAAGTTTCAAAAACACTACCTATTTTTTATATGTCTAAATTTTTAATATTTATAAACCTTACACATTGAATGGGGCTCTTATAGACCATAAACAAGCCTCTTTTCCTCCCCCCCTCCACCCGCCCCCCCACTACCATAAAAACAAAAAACCTCCAATACTTATGATCTAAAAACAAATGGAGAGAAACAATATAAATTATATAAACGTAGTCTTCATCCTATAAAGTATTTCCTGAATTACCATATTACATCTCAAATCCAATGTCATCTAGCTTCTCCAAATTATTCGACATGGCATTTTAGTTTTATAAAAAGACACACTTCATGGGATAGGTCAACGTAGGATCCAAAACTATACAGGGTTAAATTCATTTTTCAAATATAAAACTTATTCTTAGACTTCCATTAATAGATTACGTAGAGAATCGAAAGTAATGAAATGGTGAAATTTGATCCATTAATTTGACTATCTTCAAAATAATACTATAATATAAAAATATTCAAAAAATACTATAACTTTGAATGATGAACATGACACCAAAAATATTCTCTTTTATTTATTGTGCATACATCTAGGATGGAAACAACTAATTTGAAATAATATAAATAAATGGACTATGCCTAGTTATAAGAGCCAATATCATAAATTACCCAAATATCTAGCGTATTTTCGAATTAGCGTGTTTTATTCCTCTTTTATTCTTCCATGTATAAACTTGTCTAGACATCCATTGGACATGTACTCGTACACAACTACACTTCTGAATCCCTGAAAACAATACCCTAACAAATGAGAACAAGATGAATTTGGTGAATCCTTTCAATTGTTTCAACTTCATTAATAAATTGAGTCTCACTTTATCTTGACTATTTAAGCATTTTTATGGCCACGTCATTACCGCTCCGAAGCTTTCATTTATAATCGACACCAAAACCCCCCTTCCCCCAAATTTATCTATAAAATCATTAGTGACCCTCTTGAGCTAAGAATATGAATATCGTACTGGCATTTCATGAACATAATCAAGCAGGAATTGTTCAATATTAGATTGATGGGGTTTAATGCGAGGACTAGGAAATCAGAAGATCTTATCCATCACATGAGTTTGCAAGGATTACTGGGCAATCAACGTTGTTTACAACTTTTTTAGGTGAAATTATTATTATTTGGTTGACCATACATCCTTGAAAACTAATTTGATGTTTAGGTTGAGGGGAGGAAAACAACCTCTTTCGATAAATGACCACAAAAAATACTACTCTCAATAATAATGCATTGGTTCCAATGGCCAAACTTCATATCATCAATTTGTTGAATAAATTTTTTTCGTTTACTAGTGAAATATGTAGTGCCCCACTTCCCTTTGACACCTTTAGTTATTGATCCTGATACTGCTTACTATATTATAGACATTGTTATAGTTTTATTTAGTATGATGTTAGATGATAGATCATGTATTATTGTTGACTTAGATTTATATATGAGGCATGATGATTATTGGAAGCTTTTTATATATTGATAATGATATATTGTTCGACATGGTTATATTTATGGATGTTTTTTTTTATTAAGGGAAAATAGTTTTGAAGGGACTATACCCTGTATACCAAAGGGCTCAAAAGCCAGATAGTAAAGGTGAGAAAAACAGCCTAGAGAAGGGAAAAAACTGCCAACCAAAGAGGGCTCAATAGCCAAATATGACAATATAAGTGAAAAAAGGATCCAAACATACAATGATCCAAAAAGAAGCAGAAAAGATCAAAAAGAAGCCAAAAGAGAAACAACATATAGATCTCTGCCAAAAAAAAAACGCCAGAACCGCCAGATAACAACAACTTCGCAGCCAAAAAAACAACATCATAGCAACCCATTACTTGATAGCCCTGTCAATCTTGGTCTTGATAGCCTGCAACGACATGAAGAAGGCAATGGCAGTGGCCTGAGAGGAGTCTTGCATATCTGCCTGAGAAATTGCAATATCCCTTTTCTCTTTAGGGCCCCAAATGTCCTCATTAACCCCACTTAAACTGCAGACACTATGAACATGTTGTTCAATGAAATTATAAATGCTTTTGAGGGCAGACAATATGCAGTCATTGTGGCTTTTAGCATTCCCCAATCTGTCATCTAAGGACTATAACTTCCTGAAGACTTCAGCAATAACACCCTCTTCCTCATCACTTTGAAGAATCCCTTTTCCCTTAGCTTTTTCCATATTTTTTATAGTCCCTTTGAGCTTGTATCTCCTTTTCTAATCTATCCACTCTGTCCATCAATTCCTCCTCCTTGGGCTCCTCCACCGGTTTACTAATATGCAGGAGGTTTTCAGCAAGTTCCATGTCTTTGTGGATCCTTATGACCCGTTGGGAAGCAGGGATTTTAGCTTTGATGCTCTTGATTTTCTTGCTGGAAGTAGCAGCTTCACTCATTCTTTTCAGCAGGGGGAATGGAAGCGGTGTGAGCATGTGGAGGTATGGAGGAGGGAGGTAGGGTAGGATTCACGAGGGGGCAGCTGGAACAGTGGCGGTGGATAAGGAGGATAAGTCCCTAGTGCAAAGGGACATCCCTAGAGTGGCTCTGAACTTCCCTAATTAATTTCTATAGCAAGTTTATCAAATAGTGAGGAAAGCTGATTATGTTATGGATGTTATTCGGACATGTGATATTCAATATAATGAGTAGACCGAGAAAGTTGAATTAATTTGATGATCATATAGTTGTTGATAAAATTGCAAATGATATTGTTAGTTTCCTTGATGTTGTTGTGATTCATATATGTAGATGATTTTGGAATTATATTTATATGTATTTTGGGATGTTCTGATATGGCCACAAGGCTGAAGGAGGTATTTGTATTTTGTAGGTTATAAATATCACAAAAAACATCGGGGGATTGGAGACCAATCATATTGGAATGCTATATGAATCCAACAAGGTCACCATGGCAACTTGTATTTGTCTGTATGTGTTTGTTTGTTGTTAGGGATTCCCATTTAGGGAATCACCTTCAAATGTGACCAAGGGAATTTATGTTTTTCTATTTTTTTGGTCCTTTGTTAATGTTGTATGTGTTTTATAAGTGATGTGTTTTCCCTTTTTATTATTTAATTAAATTGTGGTATATAATGTGAGTAATCATATTGTTCAAATAAATTAACCAAATTGGGTCACAAGAAAGTAATTATTGGAGTTTTTGAACCTTGTAAGATATGTTGTAAGTAATGTTTAAGTGATGTGTAAGAGATATGTAAGTAAATTTTGGAGTATGAAACACTTCACCTTCTTTTGAAATTCGAATTTGTCCTTGGAGAATGATTTTGGAGGCTTGTGGGACAAGTTAGACTTGTCCCACACCTCTTAAATTTATTTTCCAGCCATACCTATGGTTAGAGGGTCAAATTTATACTTTTATTATGCATTTTTGTAAGTCAAGTTGAATGTTTTAATTGCACTTTTCTTACATGTTTTAATTTCAGTCCTTATGGGGTGTGGGATTGATTTGAGTGTGTAAGTAAAATTGTCATATTATTCACCCACCTATTTATTATGCATTGGAGAATGAAGTTGAATTTGGTGTTGGAATTGAGGAGGTGTGAAGTGGCATCCCACATGGATCCACCTCATCCTCTTCTCCTCCCTCTTCTATAAATTTGAATTTCCTTGGCTTGTTTTGGGTTGCTTCACTTTTGCATACTTCATTTTTGAAGGTACGAATTCTTTTGTTGTTGGAGATATTGTTTTAGAGAAGTTGAAGGTTGTTGCATGCTAGTGCTTTGTTGATATTTTGGGCTGCTTGCATTGGAATAGCTTTTTGTTTGGAACTTGGAACAACACCATCATGGAGAGGTAAGAGCTTAGCTCTTGGAAATGTTGTTTCTCCCTTTTTTATGAATGTGTGAAGGGTTGGTTGTTTGTTTTTCTTGATGGCTAGTTGGATAGACTGCCTAGGAAAGGTGTAGGATAAGACTATGGGGAATTTTGTGGGAGGCATAAGTGTTTTGGGGAGGTATAAGTGTGGAGGGAGTTGGGATTTGGGTTCCACCTTACAAAGAAATAGATTGGATTTCTCTACTCGTTATGGGGTTCCATAAGATGTTAGGGAGACATAAGTAGCATCCCCCCGTAGTTTCTTGTTCCTTTGGCTTGCATGATGAAGCCTGAGTGTTGTTTTTTGTCCTTATTCTGTAGTTGTAAACTACAGTTTTTCTTTGGACTATGTTTTAAATGTAAAATTTTCTTTTGTGTTGTGGAAACATGTTGTTGCCATTAGTTGGAAAACATCTTTGATTAAATTTTGGTTGCGGCTTAGGGGAAAATGAATAAGTAGGCTTGTCCCTTTCATTGGATGTCTTGGTTAGGTAGAGAGCGTTTCCTTTCCCCTGCTTTTGTTGTGCTCAAAGTGGGAAATGGAGGAACTTCATGTTGCTATTCTGGAACTAAGAAAGAAGACAGAGTTTGGTAGTCATTTGTGAGACTTATCTTTATAAACCTTTTTCCCACTTCAAGTGGATGACTTGTAATATTAATTATATTGGATAGTTATTCTGTTTTGGAAATGAAATCCTATGTTTAAATAAGAAAGAGATATGCACTGAAATCTGTACTGTGTAAAGAAACGTGAAAGTGTATTTGAATGAAAGGAAAAGAGAAAGAGTTGTAATTTGTAAAGTTTTATTTGATCAATATAAATAGAATTTCTATTATTTCCACAAATGGAGTTACTTTTGTTTAAAATCTGTGTTGAAATATGTTGAGGAATTTCTGTTTGGAAGAAAGAAATACATATAAAGAAAATACATTACTCTGTTTTGTTGAAATGCGTGATTTGAAAAAAAGAAGTTGTATTATTGTTTCTACATTTTGATTGAAGGAAAGATAACTATCTAAGACTAGCATAGAATGAGCTCAATGTTTTTATAGTATGGCAAAAGAAATAGATTAATCTCTAATTTTTTTAAATGTATAAACTTCATTTTTATTTCACTGTAAACTTTGTAAACTTTTATTAAAAGATGTAAAACGACCCTGTAAAACTATGAAAAACATTTGGAACACTAATACAATATAAGGAAGATCAAAATTGTCCCAAAAAAACTTAATAACTTAAGAAAAATTTATAACAAAAAAATATCCTTCAAAATCGGGCATGGTCAAATTTACAGTTGTTTTGTTGCTAGATTTGGAAATTTTAAATTAAAAATTCATCAATCATTTAACCCATGTAATTCATCCTAAATTATCCCAACCACATACCTCCATGTCTCTTATACATGTTGAAAGAGAGATAATGGTGGATTTGAGCAAATTTTATAAGTTAAAATGTTCAATTAATCTTTTAAAGTCTTCTAGAATGTTTTCTTAAAAATCACCCTTAAAAGTTCCTCAAAATTAAAATCTTAAGCTTTGTGTACAAAGAGGAATTTTAGAGATTTCCAAAAATTCCTCATTCACCAAAAACTGAGTTCCCAATCCAAAGTTATGGCCTTCTAAAAATTTTACTTAAATTCGGGCTAAAATTAATCTAATTATCAAATTTAAATTATTAAAATAGTCATTAGCAAACCCACGGGTTAAAAATTATATTTTTTGCTTTTTGCCCAAAGGGTGCAAAAATCATGAAATTCCCTACCTCCCCCACCAGCGCGAACCTTTTTTCCTTGACACAAATTTTCTAAGACCAAAAATTTCTTTTGGAACACTTTTCTCCGTGGCCCCGCATCCCCACAGCCAATCATTGACTGACACATGGCTTATAGAGGTGTTGGTAGAGGCGTAGATCCTTTTTTTTCCTTAGCACCTCAAAAGAAAATTTGGAAAAATTCCCAAATTTTCCCCACAGACCCATGGCCAATGGCTGGCTGACGCATGTCTCCGCGACGCGTTGGCAGAGGCGCGGAGTGGTCGGAAGCTTTACACTTCAAAAATTAACTTTTCCTGATTCTCCCCACCGACCCGCCGATCTGCATCTAATGAACGTCTAACACGTAGCATCGTGAGGCACTGGTGAAGGAGTGGGTGGGTTTTAATCCCTTACACCTTCTTAATCCTTAGGTAAAAAATGCATGTTTGTCCCCGCTAACATGTTTCTCCGTGTTGGCTAGGAAAGGGACACGTGTCCCTTGTGGCCCTGGGTATAATTCCATTTTTGGGCGTGGAGTCCTACCACAAACTCATGGGAACGCGAGGGTAAAGTTTGATTTTCACCCCAAGTGCTAGGAATCCAACTTTCCTCACCAATCCCGCCGACCTAAATGCCCTTGGGGAAAATTTTCTCCCCTACTCCCGCAAACCCACCTTTGGGGAAAATTTTCCTCCCAAGGCTCGTCGGCCCATAACTTTAGTTTTATAGGGAATTATAAGGACTTCCTTATATATCTGGAAAGGGGGAGAAAATTCCTATCTAATGGAATGGTTTTTAGGATTTTTTGAGGGTAGGAAATGTGAGAAAAATAAGTTTGAATCTTTTAGGTCAGTATGTGAGTGGGTAAGAGGAAAATTACCTTCCTTATTTTCAATGTGTTTCTCTAAAAGTATGAGTTGACAATTCTGGGGCCACCTTGTGGGGCAAGGGAATGTTTTTTTGTAACTCCTTGTAATGAAAGCCTTGTTTTAATGTTTTGGCCCCCGTAGCCCTCTAAGTGTAATTAAGAAATATTTAACCCTAGTGTTAATTTCATCTGATTATTAAATTATCACCTAAAGGAAATTTCTACCATACTTGGTTAATTATACTCACTAATTGTAATGTGGTATTTTATATGTTATTCTAATTGAAAACCTTATCTCCTTAACATGATTGACCTTGATGTACTTCCTTGTGTCAAATTTTGTTTCGAGGCTTGTTTGTAGTCTCACCTTTAACAAAAAAAAAATTCCATAATTTTTCTAACCAATGTTGTTCTTGAGTCTCGAGCAGGAGTTTTAGATGGGAGTTACACTTGGTATTAGAGCCGTGGATTCAAAACTTGGAACCTTTGGCACACTAGAAAAATTGAGACATGAACTTTAAACCTAGTATAGAATTAAACCCAACACACTTTTAGACTTAGAAAACAACTTTGTTTAGAAATTGCATATCTTAGTAAACATAGAAAAATTGAATGAAACCTAGAATAATGAACTAACTCTCATTTTGGTCTGTGCAAGAGGCTCGAACAAGATGAGAAGTATTTTCACATAGACTTAGACTTGCCACCACCGGATCATGTTATAGTAGCCATCGTACCATAAATTTTACAGACACTCCCAGACGTTAATGTTGCCTTATTCAGAGGGTCTATGTGAGAACATACTGTTAGACATAATAGAGATCCATCAGATGAGGCTCAGGCACCTTCTCGACATAGTGATGATCATAGAGCAGAGAACTCCCATGAGGAGTTAGCTAGAGCAGAGTCACCGCAGAGGGGACAAGGGGACCGAGTTTCAGGACACAGAGATAGGTCTTAGAGCCTTAGGCTTAGATATGAGCATGCAGAGAGGCCTAGGGGCCATTAGACTACAATTGCATATCATATCAAGGAGATCCTAAAGCTTTGGCCATCACACTATTTGGGTGACACAGGTGATTTTCAAGAAAAGACCTGGTTGGTGAGCTTGAGCAGGTTCTTCAAGATCTTCCCTTATTATAGCAACATGAAATCTCAAGTTGTGATCCATCTACTGAGGGATGGAGCAGGTGTATGGTAGAGGACAGAGGATCAGAAGCTCCATGTTAATTCTAAGACAGTTACCTGGGAGCTCTTTGAGGAGTAGTTTAGGAGATGATATTTATCTCGGAGGATCATACAGTAGAGGATTGATGAGTTTCATGACCTCCAGTAGGCATCTCTTACATTGGCTTAGTATGAGAGTAGATTTTTAGATCTACTCCAGTATGTTGATTACAAGTAGGATGAGCAGGTGTAGATCCATAGGTTCATCCAGGGCCTGAATCTAGATATTGGAGGTGTAGTGTAGATCCATTATCCACAGACACTAGATGAGACTATTGAAAAGTCCTACATAGCAGAGGAGACTCGGTGAAAATACCTAGCAGGCTAGAGACCAAGTCTAGAGCTGCATACAACAGATGCAGGATAGTAGATTGAGGGGGTAAGTACCTCCTCCTCATGGTGGATAGGGTTCAGCATAGTCATCTTTTAGACCACAACAAGAGCAATAGTAGTCCCTCCCACCTTGTAGACCTCCACAGAGATTTAATGCACACATAGGTCAGAGTATGAGACCTCCTACTAGGGGTCCCATTAGGACAAAGGTAACACCTAGAGATCACTTAGCAGGAGCTCGCTAGCAAAGGCTTCAGCAATCCACAACACAGCCCTCTAGGGCACCGACTAGAGATTATACTCATGGGAGAGGATCAAGCGGATGTTTTGGTTGTGGCGTTGCTAGACATTTTTAGAGATATTGTCCAAAGAAACCTAATAACAAGGGTAAGACACAGATATTAGAGCCTATTGTTGGTGACATGGGGCATAGTCATTAGATCTACGCAGTGGTCAAGAACCTCCAAGTTGAGCATCAGATTACAATTATTGAGACTACAGGTAACATTGGTGGTATTCCTACCTCCATTTTGTTTGATTCTAGTTCTTCTGATTCTTTTATTACACCATCTTTAATAGAGCAATGCAGGATGGTGGTAGTTAGGCAGGGTCATAGTTGGGATGTTGATATGTCTTCTGAAGCAAAGATCTTGGTAGACTCCTTAGTTAAGGAGTGTGTAGTGAATTTGGGACCTTTTACTACTACCTCGAATCTTTGTATCCTTCCGTTGGGTTCTTATCAAGTCATCTTGGGCATGGACTAGTTATCTGCACACAGAGCCAGAGCAGATTGTTACCACAAGATCATATCTTGTACAAATGATCTCAGAGTTGAGGCATTGATAGTTGGGGTGAGGAGAGTTGTTTCTATTCACACCATCTGCATTATGCAGCTTAAGCAGTGTGTGCGATGGGGTTGTCAAATTTTTGTTGTCACGGTTATTGACCGATCAGAGGATGGGTCTAGTGGACCATCGCTAGATGACCATCCCATTTTGAGAGAGTTTTTTTATGTCTTTCCAGGGGAGCTACCAGGGTTACCACTAGGTTTTTAGGGTAAAATATGACTTTAAATGAAATTAAAACTAAGGTGATACACCAAACTTGTATGAGGTATTTGACTGAGTACATGCACAATTGATATGGGAATGGATTCTTGATGCACAAGTCGACAGTTTTCTGCAGAATATTAAAGAATAACACTTGGGGGTATTGAGGGAAAATATCACAAAAATACTGCTAAGTCAAACATACACATTAATATCATGCAAAAATTATTGAATTTACAACAGGGTAAGATGATTGATCAGGGAATTCATATTCACAAGATTAATGGAAATATACACAAGACTGCAAATAATTGGAAAGGTAGAAAATACTTCACATTCATAGGAAAAAACTGGAAGAAACTACTTCATCACTCTTGTATCTAAAAATTCCTCCCCTCATGCTTTGTCAAGGCACACAAGATATAAAAAAATTAATTCACCCACCCTTCCTAAAAATAGGTTAAAGTTGTACTCGCCCATGCATCCTATTTTTATCCTTTATTTATTAATAAATAAAGTAATAAATAAATAAAAATAATAAAAAGAGTCATTAATAGCCTTTGATTACATCACTTTCAAACTATAATTGACTGTTCTATTTGTAAGAAAAGCATGGGTGGATAATTTGCTAATAATAAATCTTGTTTGATGAGCAAGTTTCCTTCCTTGTGCATGCAAATTTGTCGTCTTGTCTATTCTATCCTTTTGATAAGGCATGAAAAAATACTCCTATGCAAGAAAATAAATACTTTTGACCTCCAATAATCAGAAAAATATTCACCTCACTGTGTGGACCACCGGAAGCACATGTGCAATCATAATCAACTCTTATTTTGTGAAAAATAAGGTAATCAAGTATTCAAAAATTATTTGTATTTTGATTTTGACCTCTGCTCTATCCCTTGTGATCACATGGAAAATTTTCATTTCAATTCATATTCAATCCATTATAATTAGTGGGGACCACCATTATAGTTGACCATTAGTCTCCATTTGGTTTGGCAACCCTTGTGGACTTAGCACATTATTATGTTTTGAAATAAGAAAAGGGGGCACTTTTTAAAAGGTTGCCATATCATACTCAGCCACCTTTGATTAATACATGATCATTTCATTTAATTGGTTTGATTGACAACCTTCACATAAAATATGGTCACCATAGTGCTAGGCCACTTGATTACTTCGGACATATACTATGGTTTAGACTTTTGAAAGTCAATATGCAAATGATTTTGTTTTAATCATGGGGGCTCGCCCCCTCGTGATAATGAATCACCCCCTACACATTATTTTTAGGTGACATGGTTAACTCGAGTCAAGTTTTCTTTGGTATTTGGTGATTGATTTTTAACCATTAATCGGTATCCCCCTCAATCTATATCCTTTGATCTCTGACCCTTGTTTAGGGTTTGTGATTTGGCATTTAATGTGATAGTTATTAATGTGACCATGGTGATTTTATTTCATGGTTGTTGATCAGTTTCCAATCATTTATTTCAGCTCGTCAATCTTTGATTCGTGGTTAGTGTTTAAACCCTGCAATTAATTGGAAAGGTTTTATCGCAACCATGGTGGTTTGCTTGAAAGTTGGTGTTTATATAAAGACGTTGATCTTTGTATTGTTTCTTCTCCACCATTGATCATCTTAATGTGGTTGAGTTTCATTAACTTACCTCCCGAATTTTCATGCTAAAGGGTCACTTGACCTTAATGATCACTTCATTTTGGATTTTCAGCTTGCAGGTAAAGCCCTGGCAAAAAAATTCCGACGCCATTGTTGAATTGTTTCGAGGTCATCCCTGTGTTATTCTTTGGGTGCTTGTGAGTTTTATTTGAAGTGGCCACCATTTCTTATCCTTTCAAGATCTGTTACTTTGCGAGCTCTTGCGGTCGAAGGCTTGAGCACTTGTATATTTTAGTCTTTTGGTCGCCATTGTTGAGAACTTGAAGCTCAGAACTAAGTGGTTTGTCTAGTTTTGAAACATTCCTGCATCTGTATTATTATTGCCTCTGATCCCTTTTGAGTTTGTGATGTGAATGGTTGATGCTGGTTGTTTTTAGGGTAACCCTCAAGCTCGATTCCCAACTGTGAATACATTTTCTGAGTTTTCAGAACTCATTGATGTTTGTGGACACCATTTCTATTCCTTTCGAGCTCTGTTAATCTAACCTTATGAAAGAATGTCCACCATTGTCGAAGTATTTGATCTTGGGGACTATGTAACTGACATTACTATTTGATAAGAGATGGTAAGTTTTTAATCTCTGAGTACAATAACTACTTTGTAATTATCACTTTGAGTTCAAGATATTGATATTTTTCTCCTTTTTGCATTTTTTGTGTCATCTCTTGGTTCCCCTAGAGACTTTGAGTTAAAACTTGTTATGGGTCCTCATTTTATGGTTGTGATCTTGATCATCCTTAAAGGGTTTTCTCAAATCCAATTCAAACGGTGAGTTCTTTTTTCTTTTTTTGATTCTTGATACCCATTTAATGGGTTCTTCGATTAAAGCCAGAATTTGCACTTTTCTTCTTGGGATACTGTAGCCTGAAACTGATTTTAATGGAAATGAGAATTTCTAAAATACTTGAATAATTCTTCAACTTGGATGTGCATGCATTTTTTATTCAAGATTTTTCATTTGATTTTGTGTTTTGAATACTAAATGGGTATACCTATTTTCTCGAAACTTACCAGATCCAAATGTTTATTGATGTGGTAATTCAAACTTCTTCATTCTTTTGATTATGCAATCTGTTCTTGAGGATTATAATGGTTTCTGAAAAGTAAAAATCCACTTCACATTATTTTAAGTTTTGCACTACCTGATTCCATTCAACCTTAATACTCACCGAGTTTGTATTCTGAGTAATATTTCAATATATTTTTTCTTGCTACTATATTCATAAAGAATCCTCCTTGAATCTAGAATGTTTATACTTTATCCTTTTCAACTTCTTGTACACTGATATATTTGAGTTCTGATAACTCCCTGCCTCCTTACATGTAGAATTAGGAGCTAAGGTTTACATACAACTTCTTGTAGTTCTAAAACCTCGTGTTTTCAAGGTTCCCTTTGGTTCTCATGATTTTGTAGTAGATCGAATCTCTTGTTCCCATTTTTCTGTAAGTAACTGATGGATCTCACTTTCCAACTCCGTTATTCTGAAGCTCTGTTTTGATATGAAGTTTTCTTTCACTCATCCTTCAAAACTGGAACAGTGGTTTCACTTTGATAGCTTCCTTCACTTTCCTTTCTCTTCTATGTTCAAATTTACTTCCTTAAATTAAAATTCCATTGTATCAAGGACACTGTAATTACTCTACTATCAGTTTCTAAAGATATTTGAACTTGGTCCTTGAATGTCTTGAATAAGATATACCTTAAGTAAAGAAGTTTCCCCTTCATTTAGGAAACTATGACTTAATGAATCCAATGCATACTGTTCTACTGAAGTGTTGCAATATTTTACTATATCTATAAAAACATGCATCTAAACCTCGCTTTGAAGCTATACTGTAGCATTATGTTCACTTCATACTTGTTTTATTTCTGTAAACATTACTCTAAAAAATGGCTTCACTTTGTAAAATTATGAGCTTGATTTCTTGATTCCTCACTATTTGGCCTTCTTGTAACTCTGTACTGGACATCCTTCTTCATTTTTAGTTATAAAATGACTTTGAAAATTGATTCTGAAAATTGAAAACTATAGAAGTTAATCATTTACTTCTTATTTGAGAAATTGAGCAAGATATGTTATTTCTGGACTTTTCTGTTCACTATTCCTTCATGCTGAACATTGAAATTTTGTTGAGATGTTGTAGTTCCATTTCTTTTCTGCTTAAATACTGTATTTTATATTCATTGCAAATTTAGTATGTATGCTGGAAAATTTAAAATATCAATTTTACATGACAAAGCCCTATCAAATTTTTCTCAAATTTATTTCGTTATTTTGTTTCAGCTATAATATTATCCTTCTAGTTAGCTTCATCCTTTATCTTCTAATTTTTCTACTTCATTTGTAATCTAAAACATGTAATTTTATTTGTAAGTCTCTCCTCTGATCTATAATGTAACTTCTTCTATTTCTAGAATAGTTGCTGAACTTTGAGTTGCATTCTTCCTTTATACCAGTATGTACTTGTGACTTATCTACTTCATGTACCATACAATAGAATTCATTTAAAACTATGATATTTATCTATATTGAGGACCATAAGACATGATTAATTTATTCTTGATGGAAACCTATACCTACACACTTAACAAAACAGTTAGAAAATATTTAGGCTTTCTTGCCTCTCTTGTGTCCATGGTTTTTATTTTCTTCTCTCTCCTTCTTTCTTAGTGAGTACATCATGTATGTTGTTATAGAAAAGTACTTCTATTAGTAGTGCCTTTAATATTCATGTAATTTATATCCCATGTTGATAAGAGATTCATCTGAACGAATTTGGATAGTATAGGAATATGGATTAACCCTGAGCTCATAACTGATAGTTTCCTCTTTTCTTCCTTTCAAGTGCAACGCTTTCAATAATGAAGATGGAAATAGAAAAAATTTGGAGATGGAGATACATCAACTGAAGAAGAAAATCCCAAGGCAATGATAATTTCATTCATACTCCTCTATTTTCTCTTTCATGCATATGCACCTCTTTCTTCAGTAGTTACATTTTATGTTTTAGTTACATCCCATGGCTTGAGTGGGAACATTTGAAATTCATTATGAATAAAACATTGAATTCTAAAATTGAGTTGTGTATTTCTTTCTACATTTCAGCTTTCTTTATGGATTGTATGATGAGTTAAACAACTCAATAATATAATTGAAATTTTTAACCATGAAGGACAGAACATAAAATACCTGTAATCATTTAGCAATGAAATTTGATTGCTGCAATCTGCAATTATGATTGTTGTTCCAAAAATTAACACTTCATCTATTATGCAATTTGATGTTTTCATCAAGATAACATAGCTGTCCTTTGGGGCTTTGTGTTCTATTTTTAATATTATCATGAAATTTCAGACTATGTGATCTGTTACATTTTGTAACAACACACATAGCTATAGATTTCATGTAATCATTAATTAATTCAACAAAAACACTATTGACTGAAAGAAACTCCCCTAGCTTAGGTCCACTTCACCAATGCTATCCATCGTAACGAAGTTTTGAGTTGCCCATTTTTGCAAAAGTGTAAAAATTGTCAATAGCCCTTTGGACCCACATACGACCTCTAGGATCGTCAGTTCAACCCCTAGGTGCTTATGGGATCTTAAAGCCTTCACCGTCAGATATTTTCCACATGTCATCACCTAGAGCACTATGGAATTTGATGTTCCTCATTTCCCTTATAGGTGAGGAACATCAGATATGAAGAAATACACTCAGCCCATTAAGGATACTCCTGGTCATTCATGTGACCTCTTCAAGAGAGAATTTCCAGCCCTCAGGTGTTTTTCAAGCCTTCATTCTCAACCGTCAGATCAAGTGCCACGTGTCATCACCTTGATCACCATGAAATTTGATTTTCCTCACACCCCTTTGAGGTGAGGGACATCAAACATGGAAAAATCACCCCACCCTTATTGTGTAATTTTTAAATGTTTGAAATCCAACACTTAGCCATTCCCCCCCCCCCCCCCATTTTTCTTCACAGCTTCATACCTTGCCATAAATCTCTTTATACTTGCCTAGACACACGATCAATCATTGTTGCTAAACCAACTCCACCATGGCAATAAAATCCTCCACTTCATGAAAATGCATAGGTCTTAGAGGAAAAATGAATTGAAAAAATGAGAAATAACAGAGAATGAATAGAAGATGAAGATTTTTTCCAGATAACCATGAAGTCACCCATTCAAAAAATCTTCATATCTATAAAAATACATATCAGATTAAGGTTTCTTATTTTGCAGACTTGTAAATTTTTCAATATGCTCAAGACACAATAAAAAGGAGGTCGAATGGTGCCTTGAAATATTTGTTCCAACCAAATCCCCATTTCATGCATCGGCTCACATTTGTGATATTTCCCAACAATTCGGTAATAGAAAAAAGATGAAAAACTTACACACAGACTCCATATGAAAAACCTATGGCAATGGAGTTATTTTCTTCCAAATGGAGATAAAAACCAAACCTACAAATTTTGAGCTCCAGTATCGCAGCCATGGCAGCTCCATGCTCAAAGTCACTGCCAGGTGAAAATTTTAAATTTTATTTCCAAGTATTCTTGCAACACCCATTAAATTTGCCCCACATGAAACCTAAGAACAACCTACGACAAGCTAGAAAAAATATGCAATATTTTTTTTTAGAAAAAGTGCCCGCAAAAAGTTTCAAACTACCAGTTATCACATTCATATCTCTAAGTTACTTTAAAATTAATAATATAAATTTTCTTATTTAAAGCCCATTATAATAAAAAATAATAATGCCCTAAGAATCTATGAATAAACCAAGTTATTCTAAGGCTTTGTTTAGTTTCCCCTAATTTTCATTTTGATAATTACTTGATTTCCACTACAGTCGACTAGAAAAAAATAATTTCATGGATAAAAGAGGTCTATTTAAATAAAATAATAGAGTCATAATAATCCCAAAAGGTGACTAGGTTTAAAATAAATAACAAGGTTCCTAACTAGCACAAGGGTTATAAGAATAAATCCACCCCTTACCCAATTAAAGTGGCCCCTTTAAAAAGTCAACCCCATGTATTTCAAATTTCAAATTTAAATTTAAATTCATATTGCTCTCACCCACTCCCCAAATAATTTTTGTAGCAATGATTCTCATCCCTAATATGGATTCATTTGGGGCCCTTAGATGAGGGAAAAACAAGTAAAACCCTAAAGTTTTCTTAAGAAAACTCCCCCTTCTTTATTTCGCTCAAAACTTCTTTATTTGGATTTGCAAGTTGGAGGAGAAGGAAGAAGCCATGAGAGGCCATTTCAAGCTTTTAGGAGGAAGCACTTCTTATGTTGTTTTTTTTTATTCACACCCTCTCCTAGGGTTTCAATACATTTGTTTATTTTTTTTATTTCATTGCCATGATATTTTCCAAAATGGCAAATGGGGTTTGCCCTATTTTGGAGTTAAATAGGTTAGAATGGTTCATTATACTTTGGGAAAGAACTACACACACACACACACACACACACACACACACACACACACACACACACACACCACACACACGTGTGTGTGTGTGTGTGTGTGTGTGTATACATATATATACATATATATATGTATACATACATATATATATATATATATATATATATATATATATGTATATGTATACATATATACATATATATATATATATATATATATATATATATATATATATATATATATATATATTAAAAATTCCATTTTAAATAAAACCCAAATTTCAAAAGAGGGTATACTTGTAGAAATACCATTAAATAGAATAATATACATTTATATATATTGAAAATGGTAAAAAATCGGTTTACACAGTCCGCGTAGAGGGATATGCTCATGGATCAATTTACCACAGGTTTACAGCTTTGTAGATTGCAAATATTTGGGGGTTGGGGGAGGGTCACCGACCCAACCTCCCATCCCATTTGATAATTGGGTGGGGTAGGGCTTGTGACCCTCCACCCAACCCTATTCCCTTTTTTACGTAAACAAGGATAGGCCGCAGCCTTCCTAAACCAACGACTTGTTTAAAATTGCTTTTGGTTATTTTTATATATATAATTTAATACATACTTATTATATGTGTGTGTGTGTGTGTGTGTGTGTGTGTGTGTGTGTGTGTGTGTGTGTGTGTGTGTGTATAACCATTTAAAAAAAAATGAATTGATATTAATATTACTTTAATGCTAATAATATCTTAATATTATTAATATTTTAATAATAATAATATCTTAATTTCAATACTAATATACAAGTAGTAACATTTATATTTCCATTAGTGTTAACTAATTTAATTTCATTCTTAAAATTTCTTTGTGAAATTTGTTAGTATTTAGATAAAGGTTTTTTTTTAAATCAAGTCAAATTTCAATTATTGTTACATCAAGTTACATTGATTTTATAAGTAATTCTACATTAACTTAATAATAAATTTACACCTTTCAACGAGGCTAAAGCCTAAGTTGCAATGAACTAATTTCCTTTCTCCACTAGTATTAGGAATTAATCTAATTTTTTTACTAACCAAGAAAAAAAAAGAAAATATGAGTTCTTTTATCTACTCATAAGAAGTTTGGCTTTCTAAAAAACAATGTAAGGAAATGCACAAAATAGTCTAAATTTTCCTTTAAATGCCTTTCAAGTAATACAATACAATTTCATATTTCCTTTATTCAAATTTCCAACATTCCCACAAGAGGCATTCAACAATATTTACAATAATTTTAAAGCAAGATTGACACACCCATGTGGGGAAATAAAACAATTCAATATGGACAAGTTGTCTTCCTTTCATCCACATTTCCTCTATAAAAAAACTAGCTTTACTACAATGTCTTTCTTTCCTTTATAACATACAATACAATCTTGATCACTAATAATCAATACAACTTTTCTTCCAAAATAAAATACAAAAACTCTTTTCCTTCAAATAGACAATGCAATGATATTCCACTTCAAGTGGAGATTTTACAACGAGGTCATTATAGTAAAATATTTATTTTTTTCTAGTAGTCCTTCAAGAATAAAAACTCCACAAGTCTCCATCTTTATTCACTTGATCACAACATCCAAAAATGGGGGAGAGGCAACACTCTCCACCCAACCAAAACTCCAATCACAAGAAGAAGCGATTCTTCTCATTGGCCCCCGAGTCCCAACCACAAGGCAATAAGGGATGGATCCAACACATGGAAACTCCACAATGCTTCTACATTTACTTGCAAGAAAACAACACACAAGAAGATAAACACAGAAAGACACTAATTTTGAACACAACAACTTCCCAACAATGTCTCCAAACTAAGACAAGTAGAGATAGGAATATAGGGGTACCCTTGTGCATCCCAAGAGTTTCGATGCCCAACTCTAAAATCTTCCACAACACAATCAATCCCAAAATCTCTTATGTCTCCACAGAACAACATATATATTTCTCTTATACCTACCTCTCTCTTATGCCTCCCTCTCTCTTATGGCTCCCACAAAATACAAAATAACAAAGTAGAATAAGTTGGGGCATCCAAAACCCAATCCCTCCTAAACACACAAAGAATCTATTATGCCTCCCAAAATATTTCATCCCCATTTCCAAATCTCACCACAGCCTAAGCTAAATTTACTACCCACAACTTCAAGCAAGAACATAAATCCATAAAACACAATTCATAAAATAAACAAGAAGAAAAATAAGAGTGCAAGATCCTACCTTGCCATGGTAAATCTCCACTTTCCAAGAAATTCCCAAAATATTCAAACACAAGAAATTTTCCAATAACCCTTCAACTCCCACAAGCAAGCATCCAAAAAGATAGAGCTCCAAAAACAAGTGAGTAACTCCATTTACTTCCAAAAAAATTCAATATATAGAAAAGAAGAGGAGGAAGATGATGTGGCTCCATGTAGGATGCCACATTATTTCTTGTCCACGCCACATCACCCAAATATAACCCATACTCAAAGGAAAAATAAATGGGTGCCTATTAGGTATGAAAAACCTATTACACACACCACTCCAACTCATACCCTTTAGGACAAAGAAATGAGTATGAGTAAGAAAGTGCAGTTAAAACTCACATTTGACATCCAAAACACATCATGGGTTCTATTTTTGACCCCCTAACCCATAGGTAGGGTTGGTATGATAAATTAAGAGGTGTGGAACAAGTTTAAATTGTCCCACAAGCCTCCAAAATTGGCCCTTAAGGCGAAATCCGAGTTTCTAAGAAGGGGTACACTGTACAACACAGAAGACCACATAAACTCCACTTACAACACATAAACCAAAGAACCATATAATATAATAAATGACTTATTTTTGTCCCATCCATAATTATTTTAGCTTAATAATGTTATTAATTCACTTAAATAATACACATAACCCAATAATGATAAAAGGGAAACTACTTCACAATTTAAATCACATATACTAAAAATTAAATAAATAAAAGAAAATAAATGACTAAACATAAACCCTTGGTCACAATTGGAGGTAATCTTCACCATACCCCCAACAACAAATGAAACACACACAACATAACACATGTTGCCATGGTGACCATTGTTGAATCCATCTAACATTCTGATGTGGTTGGTCTCCAATCCCCCTTTGATTGTTGTGATATAAATGTTGATGGTCAATCATAGCACCCCTGAATGTCTGCAACTCGATTGGTTGAGACTCTCAGTGCGATTTCATAACATGGAGCTTTTCCCAAGTGTGGGACCTTGTGAATCAAGAAAGCTCTCCGGATGAAGGCTGGTTCCTATTCCTCTATTTAGATGCACACATAAAAATGCAGAGGGTTTACTCAAAAACCTAATCTAACTTGCCAAGGAGGAAGGGTAAGAAGATGCATAAAAATAAACCTAAACTAACAAAGGTGATGCACTGAGGAATGGAGAAACACTTGTCTTGCCAATAAACACAAACCATTAAAATGCAATGCAAGATCATGCACAGATAACTGGATTTACAGTGAAATATTATAATAATGCAAATGAACACAGAGAGGGTTAAGAATCATCCACAGACATGAATTATTTTCTCCAAAGATTGATACAATACACTACAAAATTTCAAGAGGCAAAGTTGCATTACAATTTTAGATGGGATATTTGAACTCCACAAATTCACCTACCAAAGATTAGAAGGGAGGGGAAAAACATGACTGTCCAACCTTTAGAAAGAAGCCCATCCTTACAATTTATATGAATAATGAGAGAGGGAAGAGAGAGGAAATCCAAATCTACCCCAACCACCTCCAGATTGCATTTAATTCATCTCATTATGGTGGTAGGTGAGAACCCTAGCAAACCCAAAAAATGGTGAATTCTATTTTGTATTTTTGAAGAACTTGTTCTCACCCAATTAAATATATCCAATCATAGTTGGACAAAGGAATTCGTAATATTTCTGAAAATTCCAACCTTGCATGAATCTAAGCTCCCTGTGAAAAGTTATGGCCATTTGAATATTTGCGTCAGGGTTTACTTTCTGTCGGGTTAGGGGTGTCAATGCTCAAAATTTTGCGCCTCCTGAAGGTGTGCCTTGGCACATCCATCCTCATGTCAACATACTCTTATGTGTGCCATAGGTGCTGAAAATTTCATGTCGACATCTTCTACTCTGTGCGTCTAACCTACACCTGGGTGCATTTATTTTCATGTTGACATCTTCTGCTCTGCACCTCTAACCTGCACCTGGGTGATTCCATTTTCATGTTGACATTTTCTGCTCTGCACCTCTAACCTATTCCTGGGCACATCCATTTTCATGTCGACATTTTCTGCTCTACGCCATTGCACATCTACTTTCATGTCGACATTTTCTTACTTGCGGCAGGGTGACTGGTGGCACAAATAAATGTCAGGTTTTGAGTTTCTTTGATTTCCATATTCTTCTATTTGTCTATATTTACCCAGGGGGGAGATATATACAACAATAAATATTTACAAAACATAGAATACCTCCTTCAGCCTCGTGGACACATCAAAACATCCAAGATAAAATATACAAATATAAATCGACAATCATCCACATATAAATTAAATCATCATCTAGACAAATAACGTTATCATTTTCAATTTCTAAAATCTTAATTTTACATTTTATCAATACCAATAAGATCACCAGATTAGTTCAATTGTTAAAGCCTACTCAATATGACAAGAATGTCGAATGTCACAATATATAAATATGTCAACAATGCATCATCATCAATATAAAATGTCTCTAAGAATCCACACACATCATACTATGAATCAAAATCCAACAATAGTCTAAATATATCTATCAACTAACATCATGCTATGTAAAAATGATACAATAATATCCATACATATAGTCAACAGTATTGAAATAAAATATAATAAGTGTCGAAGGGAAGTGGGAACTACATCCCCTCCCCTTAGACTCGACTTCCTCCTGGAAGTCACTTGAATAAGTGTGGAAACTGGACTCGTAGCAATGTAGCATCCTCCGATATAACAACAGTCTCATTATACCTATCCCACTGGACTCAAATGTGGTCAATCTCTCTACCTTGAAGGCCCAGGCTCTTGCGCTCTAGAATACAGATGGGATCCACCATCGACTGCCCCTATCCTACACCTGCAATGAGTTCCAATCTAATACTTGAGAAGGATAAACAATGTATCTCCTAAGTACATAAACATGAAACACATTGTGGACGTGAGACAAGATAGGTGGAAATGTTATACGATGGGCCAAAGGACCGATACACTCCAAGATATAAAAGGGACCCAAAAATATAGGAGCAAGATAAGAGCCTTTTCTGTAATGGATAGGGCTCTTATGGGGCCTGACATGAAGAAACACATTCGTGCCCACCTCAAAACTCTTCTCTATCCTATGCTTGTCCACATACTTCTTCTTCCTGTCTAACACCTCATGTAATCTCTTCCTGATCATAAGAACTTGTTGATCAATATCCTATAGTAAAGTTGGTCCTAGAAAAACCTTGTCCTCCAACTTGTCCTAACTTAAAGGTGTCCTACACTCTCTTTCAAATAGTGATTGAAAAGGAGCGATGCCTATCGAACTCTGGAAACTATTATTATAGGAAATCTCCACCAGATATAAGTACTCCTCCCACCTCAACTGATGGTTCATGATGTACATCCTGAGCATGTCCTCCACTATCTGATTCACTCACTCAGTCTATCCATCTATCTCAGGGTGATAAGCTATGCTAAAATTGATCTTTATCCCAAGAGCATACCACATCGTAGTCCAGAATGAGAAATTTACAAGGGATCACTGTCACACATTATCTTCTATGGAATCTTGTATAATCTTAAAATCTCATGAAGATATACCATTGCCATTACACTAGTTGTGTAGGTGGTCTTCACCAGAGAAAAATGAGCCACTTTCATCAATTTATCCAATGTGACCATGATGGTGTCATGGTGGTATCTTGACATCGGTAAAAAAACTATGAAGTCCATGGAAATGGTGTCCCATTTCCACTTTGGTATGGCGTGAGGTAAGAGAAGGACATTTGGATGCTAATGCTCAGCCTTCTACTTTCAACACTCTAAACAATGTGACATGAACTGAGCCACATCTTTTCAAAGTCCCATCCAATGGTACAACTATCTCAAGGTGGAATATATTTTCTTCACCCTAGGATGGGCTAAATAAGGTGCATGATGAGCCTCTACCAAAATTTCTTGTCTCAAGCCTCCATCTCTAGGAATATATATCCAACCTCTATTCCTAAGAAGGCCATCTATTTTTAATGAAAATCCATCAAATCTCCCCTCGAGGGGTCTCTATGACTCAATCTCTACTTTGGCTACAAGGTAAAAGTTGTCTTGAAGAAGGTGCTTAAAAATCCTACTCCGCAAATGTGTACCCACTGAAGTATCCATAGCCACATGTATATTTATACTCAAGGCATCTGAAACCACATTCTCTTTTCCCTTCACATGATCTATCTCCATGTAATACTCACAAATTAACTCCAACCAATATTGTTGACGAGTGTTGAGATTGGGTTGCGTGAAGAGGTGGCGAAGACTCATGTGATCAGTCTTGAGTGTAATTCTCTGACCAAGAAGGAAGTTTCTCCACCGCACCAAGGCATGCACAACTACTACAATATCAAGATCATGATTCCGATAATTGAGCTCATAATATTTGAGTTTTCGAGACTCAAATACAACTACTCTACCATCCTGCATCAACACACCTCCAATTCCTACCTAAGAAGCATCTGTGCAAATGAATAACTCACCCTGAGGGTCTGGTACTGCAATAATAGGTGTTGTCATGAGGCATTCCTTCAGCATCTTTAAGGTCTGATCACATCTATATGACCATAAAAAATTCTTCTCTTTCCGCTGAAGGGAAGTAATGGGGTGCACAACCTGAGAAAATTCATGTAAAAATCTCCTCTAGTATCCTGCCAAACCCATGACACTGCACACCTCAGTCACACTAGTGGGTGTTGGAAAATCCATAACAAATATAATCTTGTGAGGATCAACTGTGATACCTTCCCCGAAAATGATGTGGCCCAAATATTACACCTATGTCTAAAAGAACACACACTTTTCCAGGTTCCCATAAAGTTGCTGCTCACGAAGACACTGAAGAACTTGGTGAAGGTGCCCCTTGTGCTCCTCACGAGAACATGAGTATATCATGATTTTTTAAAGTAAAATGAGCATGAAGCGAACCAAAAAATTCCTGAATACCCCATTCATCAAGCTCATAAACATTGTGGGGGAATTTGTCAAACCAAAAGCCACCACTGTGACCTCGTAGTGGCCATATTTCGTACAGAAGGCGGTCTTATGAATATCTTCATTATCCTCAGCTGATGATACCCTGACTTAAGATCTATCTTGGAGAATACTGAGGCCCCCTTCGTATGATCAAATCAATTATCAATGCATGGAAGGGTTAATGATTCTTGAGCGTTAATTTCTTCAGCTGGCAATAATCAATACACAAACGAAGATATCCTTTCTTATTCTTTAAAAAAATCACCGGTGCACCCCAAAGGGATACCCTAGGATGGATTAGGCCTTTCTCTAGAAGTCCCTCATGCTACAACTTGAGCTCACAGAGCTCAGGCGTAGCCATCCGATAATGTGCTCGTGAGATAGGATCTGCACCCAGAACAAAATCTATGTGAAAAGATATCTCATGTGGGGGAGGTAACCTCGGTATCTCCCATATAAAAACATCAAAAAAATATCTCAAGATGTGATGGTCATCAAGGGATGGTCCACTAGACTCATCCTTAGATCTTTCACTACCCTAATAGCATACATCTGGTAACCTCTTCGCACACACCGCTTAAGTTGCATAACGGAAATAGTGCAGATGGAAACGAGCCTCCTAACTCATGTTATCACTAACTCAACTCCTAGATAATTTGTACATGAAATAGTCTAATGGTAAAATCCACTCTAGCTCTATGTATAAACAACAATTCCATACCTAAGATGACTCCATACAAACCCAACAGAAGGATATGAAGATCTGAGATAGGGGTGAAGGGTCCCAAATCCACTACACACTACTTAACTAAGGAGTCTACAAAGATTTTTTCTCTAGAAGCCATCTCAATGTCCAAACTATGGCCCTACCTAACTATCACCAGCCTATAATGCTCTACTAAATATTTTGCAATAAATGAATTAGACAAACAAGAATCAAACAAAATACAAGAAGGAATACCACCAATGCTACCTGTAGTCTCTATCACAGTACTCTAGTGCTCAGCTTGGCGGTTCTCGACCGCTACATAGATCCGATGGCTACATCCCACGTCACCAACCGTAGGCTATGAAATCTATGCCTTATCATTGTTACTATGGTTCTATGGGCACCCTCTCCATTGATGTCCAACAATGCCACAACCATAACAGTTGTTTTCTCATCTCCAGTGAGATGCAGCTCCATCTGATACTCTAGAGGTCTGTGCTATGGATCCTGAAAATTGTACTATGGATTGATGAGGTCTCTGCTGAAGATCTCCTGTTGACTAAGCTCTTAGTGCACCATGTGTTCTAATGGCACTCCTAGGAGGAGGACCCATACTACGTCTCCTCTGAGAGTCAAATCTATGAGTAGGTCTGAATAGTGGATGAGTTTGTTGTTATTGAGGTGGCTACTATGATGGCCTGAATGACGACTGTGATGAACCATGTCTGCCATGAGGAGCAGGATCTGACCCCCTCAAACTACTATCCTGCATCTGATGGATGTGGCTCTACACTTTTTCCCTGGCTTGCTACGTCTTCCCCTGTGTCTCCTCTGCAATATACATCTTCTCTATGGCCTCTGTTAAGGTCTATGGGTAATGAATGCGCACTGCACCACCCAAATCTAAATTTAGGCCCCTGATGAACCTATAAATATGGACCTACTCATCTTGCATATAATCGACATACTGTAGTAGGTCTAAAAAGTGACTCTCATACTCAGCTATAGTCATAGATTCCTGACAGAGGTCGTGGAACTTATCTTTCCTCTATTGAATGAACCTTCGAGATGAGTACCTACTCCTGTATCACTTAAAGAGCTCCCAAGTCACCGTCTCTTAGTCAACATGGAGCTTCTTCTCCTTGGTCCTCCACCAGACACCTGCTCCATCCCTCAGAAGATGGATCAAAACACAATATATCATGTTGCTAGTACAATGGTAGATCTTGAAGCATCCACTCAAGCTCACCAACCATGCCTCTTCCCAAAAACCACATGTATCTCTAGAATAGTGAGATGTGTGTAGCTTCAAGATCTCCTTGATATGATCTGAAACTAATGACTGATGACCCCCAGGTATCTATGCATGCTCCTCCCTCTGCATACGGCTCCGAGATTTGTCTGTGTCCTGAAATCTTGTCTCTATGTCCAATCTGTGGTGACTCTTCCCCAACCGACTCTAGGCAGTAGTTCTCTACCCTATGTTCCTTGCTATGTCAAGGAGATGCATGAACCTTGTTTATAGTGAATCATAGCACCCCTGAATATCTATAACACGATGGGTTGAGAATCTAAGTGTGATTGCATAACATGGAGCTTTTCCCAAGTGTGGGACCTTGTGAATCGGGAAAGCTCTCCGGATGAAGGTCGATTCCTATTCCTCTGTTTGGATGCACATATAAAAATTCAGAGGGTTTACTCAAAAACCTAATCTAACTTGCCAAGGAGACAGGGTAAGAAGATGCATAAAAATAAACCTAAACTAACAAATGTGATGCACCGAGGAATGAAGAAACACTTGTCTTGCTAATAAACACAAACCATTAAAATGCAATGCAAGATCATGCACAAATTACCAAATTTGCAATGAAAAATCAGGAGGATGCAAATGAACACAGAGAGGGTTGAGAATCATCCACAGACATGCATTATTTTCTCCAAAGATTGATACAATACACTACAAAATGCCAAGAGGAAAATTTGCAATACAGTTTTAAATGGGAGGTTTGAACTCCACAAATTCACCTGCCAAAGAGAAGAAGGGAGTGGAAAAACAAGAACATCCAACCTTTAGAAAGAATCCCCTCATTACAATTTATAGGAAAAATGAGAGAGGGAAGAGAGAGGAATTCCAAATCTACCCCAACCACCTCCAGATTGTATTTAATTCATCTCATTATGGCGATAGGTGAGAACCTTAGCAAACCCAAAAAATGGTCAATTGTATTTTGTATTTTTGAAGAACTTTTTCTCACCCAATTAAAGATATCCAATCCTAGTTGGATATAGGACTTCGTAAGCTTTCCGAAAAGTCCAACCTTGCATGAATCCGGGCTCCCTGTGAAAATTTATGGCCATTTGAATATCTACGTCCGGGTTTGCTTTCTGTCAGGTTCGGGGTGTCAACGCTCAAAATGTTGCACCTCCTGAAGGTGCACCTCCACGCATCCATCCTCATGTCAACATACTCTTAAATGCACCATAGGCACTGAAAATGTGGTGTTGATGCCTTGCAATCTGCGCTAGGGCATGAATTTTTCCATGTCGACACCTTCTGATCTACACCTTCAACCTGCGCCAGGGTGCGACTTTTTCCATATCGAAACCTTCTGATTTGTGATTTCAACCTGCGCCAGGGCATGAATTTTTCCATGTCAACACCTTCTGATCTGTGCCTTCAACCTACGCCAGGGCATGACATTTTCCATGTCGACACCTTCTGATCTGCGCCTTCAACCTACGCTAGGGCGTGACTTTTTCCAAGTCGACACCTTTTGATTTACGCCTTCAACCTACACCAGGGCATGAATTTTTTCATGTTGACACCTTCTGATCTGTGCCTTCAACCTACACCAGGGCGTAAATTTTTCCATATCAACACCTTCTGATCTGTGCCTTCAACCTATGCCAGGGTGCGAATTTTTCCATGTCGACACCTTCTGATCTACACCTTCAACCTACGTCAGGGCGTGACTTGCAGTGTAAATAAATGTCAGGTTTTGAGTTTCTTTGATTTCCATATTCTTCTGTTTGCCCATATTTACCTAGGAAGGAAGATATATACAATAAGCCTCAACTTATGGCTCCCTATCCTATCTAGAAATTCATCCTCCTAAGGACCCTTCACGTATATCGGAATTAACGTCGTGAAGTGTCTATAAAATCTGAGGTAGAATGGCCGCTACCGCCTGATCTATAGGATGTAAGTCTAGATCTATGTGTAAGAACCCCTCGTCTTGTCCATGCCTCCTGCACATACCAAGGTGAGAGTTATTTCATCATTCTCAATTTTTTTTTCGGTTTTGTAGGCTTTCTATATTATACAATTATCAGAAAATGTTGTTTTTTAGGTCTAAAAATATATTTGCGCTAGGTTAAATGTTCATGTCTTGTGTTTTTGAGTGCGCCCATGGGTCTAAGATTTGAACCCACATCTCTGATACCAATTGAAACACCTACTAAATTGTACCACATGAAACCCAAGAATAACCTAGGGAAAGCTAGAAAAATTATGGAATAATTTTTTATTTGGTTCAAACATGCCCGCAAAAAGTTTTGAATCACCAATTGTCACAATTATGTATCTAAGTCACTTTAAATTAATAATTATAAATTTCCTGATTTGATCCCCATTATAGTAAAAATAGTAATTCCCTCGATAACCTATGAATAAACTAGGTTAGTCTAGGGCTTGGTTTAGTTTCCCTTAAATTTTATTTTGATAAATATTTAATGTACACTCATAGTCAAAATTGCACAAAATTAGTCCCATGGGTAAATGGTTCTAATTTAATTAAATATCTAAAGTTATTTTAATCCCACAAGTTGAGCTAGTTTTAAAAAATAAATGACAAGGATACTGTAATTCAGCACAAAGGATATGAAAAATAATCCCACCCCCTACACAAATCAATTGCCCCCCTTAAAAATTCAATGCATCTATTTTATATTTTAAACTTTAGAATTTTAATTCATATTCCTCTCACCCACTCCCAACTTACTTTTTGTAAAGGATGAGATCTCATCCCTTGGATGGATTCAATTAGGGCCACTTAGATCAAAGTAAAAATACCTAAACCCTAAATTTTGCGTAATTAAGCTTTCCCTTCTCTTATTGTGGGGCTCATAATTTCTTTGTTTGGTTTTTTTTTTGCAGATTGGTGGAAGTGAGATAGAGGAAGCCATTACAGGTCATCTCAAGATTTTTGGGAGGAAGCACTTCTCTATTTTATTGTGTGTTACTCATAGCCTCTTCTAGGGTTTCAAAACATTGGTTTCTTTTATGTTTATTTCATTTTCGTAATATTTTCCCAAATGGGCTAATGGGTTTTTCCCCATTTAAAATTGAAATTCCTAAAATAGTGGTTGAATCAATGGTTAGATAGATCTGTGTGTGAAAGAAGTCTACCTTTTGTATACATATATATAAATATATATTTTGTTACATATTTTATTTAACTAAAAAACTGAAATAATAATAAAAATTACAGTGGTATGTTGCACACACACATATAATTATATATATATATATATATATATATATATATATATATATATATATATATCCTTATATATAATATATATAGCTCGAATTTCGAATCCTAGGATATATATCCGCGCAGAGAAAACACACAGGCCGCATATGGAGGGAGGGGTGATACTATGTCATAGTATATATGTGGCTGCGGTTTCTTACCCGATGAAACTTTTATGTGAGTTGGGGGGACGGTAACCGACCCCAACTCACATAAAAGTTTCATCGGGTAATAAACCCTAGTCCAAAAAACTATGACATAGTTCGCCCCTCCCTCCATATGTGGCCTGTGTGTTTTCTCTGCACGGAAATGCACAGGATTAAATTATACATACATATGTATATATTACGTATTAATTTTTATATAAAAAAAACTAACCAAAGATAATTTTAAGAAAGTTGTTATTAGGAAGGTTATGGCCTACCCTTGACTATGTAAAAGGGAATAGGGTTGGTGGGAGGCTCACCGATCCCACCCCCAACCCCATTACTTAGTTAATGGGATGGGAATAGGGGTTGGTGACCGTCCCCCCAACCCTTTTCACCCTTTGCGATTCATCGGGTATTAAACTGCGGCCACAGACCTATTCGACCGAGTTCGCCCCTCATTACCATATGTGGCTTGTGTGTTTTCTCTGCGCGGAAATATAAAGGATTATATTAATTTTATATATATACACTATA
Source organism: Taxus chinensis (assembly GCA_019776745.2). Classification (NCBI taxonomy): domain Eukaryota; kingdom Viridiplantae; phylum Streptophyta; class Pinopsida; order Cupressales; family Taxaceae; genus Taxus; species Taxus chinensis. The sequence continues at coordinate 794,705,545 of CM034148.1, read as the reverse complement.
TATACTATACTATATAACCATTTTGTTTTATTATTATTATCATTATTTAAATTGATATTAATATTACTTTAATAATAATAATATCTTAATATTATTCATAATTTAATTATAATAATATCTTAATTTCAATAGTAATATCAAGGTAGTAACATGTATATTGCCATTAGTACTAACTGATTTAGATTTTACACTTAAGATTTCATTGTAAGATTTGATAATATTTGGATAAGAGGTATAAAGAAATATCAAACCAAATTTCACTTGTTATTATATTGATTTTCTTTAGGTTTATAAGTAATTTTACGATAACATAATAATGAATTTGCACATTCCAATGGGGCTAGGTCCTATGTTGCAATGATGTAATTTCATTTCACCACTACTATTAGGAAATTAATCTATTTTTTTATCAACGAAGAAAAGAATCTAAGAAAATATAAGTTCTTTTATCTACTAATGATAAGTTTGGCTTTCCATCAAATAATGCAAGTAAATGTACAAAATAGTCCTAACTTTTACATTGAATGCCTATCAAGTAATACAATGCAATTTAATATTTTGTTCATTCAAATTTCAAACATTCCCACAAGAGGCATTCAACAATATTTATAATAATTTAAAATGCAAGATTTACACAACCCATGTGAGGTAATAAAATAATTCAATATGGATATGTTGTCTTCCTTTCATCCACATTTCCACTGTAAAAAAACTACCTTTACTAAAATGTCCTTTCTTTCCTTTATAACATAAAATACAATCTTGATCACTAATAATCAATACAACTTTTCTTCTAAAATAAAATAAAATAACTATTTTATTTCAAATAGACAAATACAATGATCTTCCACTTGAACTGGAGATTTTACAAGGAAGTCTTTATAATAAAATATATTTTGTCTTCCATTATTGCTCCAAAAATCAAGTTTTCAACCAAGCTCAATCTTCTCTTCACTTTATCACAACAACCAAAAATGGGGGAGAGGAAAAAATCTCCACGCAAACGAAAACTCCAATGAGAATAAGAAGAAATTATTCTCATTGGCCCCCTGAGCCCCCAACCACAAGGAAATAATAGATGGAGCCAAGACATGGAAATTCTACAATTCTTCCAAACTTACTTGAAAGCATCAAACACACAAGAATATAACCACACAAAAATAATAACTTTAAAACATAAAAACTTCCTAAACAACTAGCTCCAAAATAAGGCAAGTAGAGATAAGAACAAGGGGTTTCCCTTGTACCTCCCAAGGGTTTGGATGTCCACCTATAAAATCCTCCAAAACGTAATCAATCCCAAAATTCTCTTATTCCTCCCAACAACAACATATCTAGGTATCTTATGCCTCCATCTCTCTTAAGCCTCCCCGTCTCTTATGTCTCCCACAAAATATAAAATAGCAAAATAGAATAAGGTGGGGGCATCCTAAAACCAACTCCCTCATAAACACACAAATAAGATCTTATGCCTCCCAACATATTTCATCCCCATTTCTAAATATCACCAAAACCTATGATGAATTTACTACCCAACACTTCAAGCAAGAACACAATTCCATACAACACATAACATACAAGAAATAAAAAGAAACTAAGAATGCAAGATACTATCTTATCATGGAAAAGCTCCAACTTTCAAGAAAGAAGAAAATCCTTCAAATTAAAGAAAATCCATGCTTCCTTCTACTCCAACAAGAAAACACTCCCAAAAATCGAAGATCCAAAACTAGGCAACCCCATTTACTTCCCAAAAATTTCAATATATAGAAAAGGGGAGGAGGAAGATGATGTGGCTCCATGAAGGATGCCACATCATTTCTTCTCCACTCCACATCACCCAAGTCAAACCCATATTTCAAGGCAAAACAAATGGGTGGTTGAGAGGTATGAAAAACCCCTTACACATACCACTCCAACCCATACCCTTTAGGACAAAAAAATAAATATAAGTAAGAAAGTGCAATTAAAACTCATCTTTTCCCTTCCAAAACACATCATGAGGTCTATTTTTGACCCCACAACCCATAGGTAGGGTTGGTATAATAAACTAAGAGGTGTGGGACAATTTTAACTTGTCCCACAAGCCTCCAAAATTAATCCTTAAGGCCAAATCGGAATTTCCAAGAAGGGGTAGAGTGTACAACACTCAAGACCACATACACTCCACATACAACACATAAACCAAACAATCATCTAATCTAATAAAAGACTTATTTTCTTCCCATCCATAATTATTTTAGCTTAATAATTTTATTATTTAACTTAATTAAGACACATAACCCAATAATGAAAAAAGGGAAACTACTTCACAATTTAAATCACATATACTAAAAATTAAATAAATAAAAGAAAAGAAAGGACTAAACATAAACCCTTGGTCACAATTGGAGGTAATCCCCCCCATGGGGACCCCCCGAAAACAAATCAAACATGCACAACATAACACATGCTGCCATGGTGACCATTGTTGAATCCATCTAGCATTTTGATGTTGTTGGTCTCCAATCCCCCTTTGATTGTTGTGATATAAATTCTTGTCAAACACACAATACCTCCTTCGGCCTCGTGGCTGCATCAGAACATCTAAGATAAAATATACAAATATAAATCGACAATCATCCACTTATAAATTAAATTATCATTTAGACAAGTAACGTTATTATTTTCAATTTCTAACAACATCTCAATTCTACATTTCATCAATACCAATAATATCACTAGATTAGTTCAATGGTTAAAGCCTAGTTCAACTATTAAAGCCTACTCAATATGACAAGAAAGCCAAATGTCAAAATATATAAATATGTCATAAACACAACATCATCAATATATAATGTCTCTAAGAATCCACAAACATCATACTATGAATCTAAATCCAACAATAGTCTAAGTATCTCTATCATCTAACATCATGCTTATGTCAAAATAATACAATAATATCCATACAAATACTCAACAGTATCGAAACGAAATATAATATGTGTTAAAGGGAAGTGGGCACTAAAATTCTAGTAAATGAAATCATGTGAAATTCGGAGGATGTGATCACGACAAGGAGCCGATTGAAAAAATATATGTTTCATCACAAAGTGAGCAGTGGACGTCCACTTTCTAAAAATAGTAAGTTTTCCTATACAGACGTGTTATGTTTAGGAAGTCACCATTAAAAGAGGTTATGGCAAAGGTAGTGTACATTGAAGATCACCAGGATGCCAAAATGAGTGTTTGGAGTAGAAAATAGTGAAAATGGCCACTTACTAAAAATAGTAATCCCCCTATATGGTTACTTACTAAAAATAGTAATTTACCCAAATAAGTGGCCGAGCTAAAGGTAGTGTGCACATGAGTGAATGAGGGAGTTCATTACATTACGATGGTTAAGAAGAGACAAAAATCACCTCTTACCAAAAATAGTAAGTATCCCATCGAGGCACTTACTATTAATAGTAAATTACACTCAAAGGCCGGTTTTTTCACAATGGGACGTACATGGATAATAATTCAGGGTGTAATGCCCCATTGGGCATCGGCTTCAATTTCTTCCACCTTCCCTCCATTACCACCTTGGCCTCCTCCCAACCACCCTACCTGCCGACTGTATGACTGTCATGTTTCCTGTTTGGCGTGAGACAGTGGGAGTCGGTGGAGTGTTGGACGCGTCTTCTGGAGCTATAGGCATTGATGGAGGGAAAACGTGTTTTGTTTTGTCCTTTTTCGTAGTGTTGTTCCTGTCTCCTGCCATGAACCTTCCTTCCTGTGCGCGTGGGTGTTGTTGGAGCTTTAGGCTGGGGGAGAAGGAGTGTTACCTCCATTTCCTTTGGGTACTACGAGGTGTGTTCTGGTCATGTGTTTGAGACGTAGGGGTGTGTAAGAGACTGGACGCGAGGACCGTTGTTTATAGCTCTGCGGGGTTCCTTCTGCAGCGGCCTGCAACAGTTTTAGACAGGCAGCAGACAGGTTGCAGAGTAGTAGAAGCCTTTGTGAGCGCCTCCAACAAGCAGGTCATCCAACTATGTTGTTTTCTATTCAGTATAGAATTCATCCTCAGATTCAGTTTTCTCCTTCAATGATATGGTCTATCAAAATCAACTATGTGACAGTGAGAGTGTTACTAGGAGACCTGACGAAATTCTTTTGCAAAGATTCTCTACTGAGACCTTGCTGGTTTTATGATGTAACTCATGGAAGAGAATCTCATAGAGTGCGGATTTCTTTCATATCAAAATATTCATGAAGCACAATCTTGCTTCACAATTTTATGAGCTGCTTCAATGAGTCACCAAGTTGACAGGCATAAAGGTTTCTGTTGGATTTATCACACCTTGTAAGCTATAGCTGAAACGTTTGCACTGAGAGTTTGATGCTATCCTCAATCTGATAAAGGAAAAAGGTTTATTTATCATTTCGGTAGATGCCTTTCAGAGCCAGGAGCATGATGTAATCATTATGTCTTGTGTTCTGAACTTCAAATCATGGGGTTCCCAAGCTTCTCTGGTGTGTCATCAAGAATTCTGGTATTCGTCAACACAGTCCTCTCAGTTCGTTCCTTGAAGATCCTTCTAGTCCAATCCTTAAAGGATATTTCCAAATCATTTATGTATATTTTGGGGCCTATTCTTTTCTACTTCTTCTGCTAATAATATGCTAGTGAATAGCAGGAGTACCCAACTACTCAGAAGGGAATATTCTAATTCTAATCCCGAAACATCTTCAGAGACTGCTCCAATTTTGGGGTCTGAGCTTGCCCAATTACCCCTCATAGTTGATGAAATCAAGCAGAGCCTTCTTGTTGTGCCCTACAAAACACCTACAAACATTACCCATGTGGTGGAATGTGTTGTTTGTTTATGTGAAGTTTGAAGAAGGAGATCAGATAAGGGAACTGTCGTGCTCACATTTCCTCCACAGAAATTGTCTTGACAAGTGGCTAGATCACCAACAAACAACCTATCCTCTATGCAGATTATCCCTCATACCAGAACAGACTACTATTAGGCTGAGGAGAAGAGAGCAAGAACTCAAATAAGAGCTTATGTTCTGGTTCTCCTCCTTCCACGGTAATGGATTTCACAGTATGTGGTGGCTAAGGGCTAATTTGTAGCAGTGTTCGGGAGGATTTTGGATCTACTTCTGAGAAACCCAGGGATGCATGGCAACAATATTTGGGGGAAGAGGAGTTAGGGTGTTGCGCTAGAAGATCAGCGAGGGAATGATAATCGGGTGTCAATGCGACCCGACCAAATTATGGGCAGAGATGCACATTTCAGACTATACCATCGATTTTATGAAGTCAAGAGCATGGCCCGTTAACAGAGTTTGGACCTTCAGTAGGCTCAGGAAGAGAAGTTGTGTAGGTTTTGTTGTTGTTGCTCGAGCCCTGGTCAACGTGCTTATTGGATTGGAATAATTCTAATCAGGCATGTTAAATCTACCCCCTTGTAATAGATTTCTACCTTCTTTCAGTATCTTCAAATGATTATTCTTTCCTCTTGAATGGCACCTAGCCAAAGATGTTTTTCGTGGTTGTTTATATCGCTGCCTGATTGTGTTGGTTGTTCCTTTAAATCTTGTTTCCATTTTCGCTGGTTTTGCTTGGAATGTTCTTTTCCTCTCTTATAGCTTACTCTATTTTCATATTTTTCTAAATGGGCTACTGCAATTTTGAGTGATGCAGCCTAGTTCGTAGGGAAGGAAATGTTTTACAGTTTCGTTTGCTTATATGACTCTCTTTTAAAAGATTTATGTGATGGTATTTATAATTGAAGGCTTACTGTATGGAAGGTTAAGCCTTCATATCTCTATTTGCTTGAATAAATATGTGTTTCCTATTTAGGGCTGTCCTGTTTTGCTAAAGGTACTTTAATAGTGACATTGTGTTCTGAAACTTGTTTAAGCCTCTGGGAATTCCTTAATTTTGTTTAATTAGAAAATGGCATTAGGGTTTTGTTTTAGAACTGTACATGGTTGACTTTTGTACCCAGCTCTAGGGGATGAATAACCTGACATCTATTTTGGCCTCTACGTGTTGAGAAAATTACTATACCTACTACCTGGTTCAAACTCTTGTTTGATTAAAGTAAGGGGAAAACATTGTAAGTTTTACTGAATGAAATCTCTACAAATTTTATTAAGGGTCGCAAGCAAGCTATTAATAGCTGGACCGAAACAAAAGTTGTAGGTAAATCCATGGTATTGGACTCGTGAACTCGTTTCCTGTTAGATGACAGCTGATTACAGTGATAATATAATAGGTGATTATTATATTAATTTGTTTGATATTTGTTAGACATGTCCTTGATAAGCCCACATGGATTGGGTAAAATTTCCATCTTCTATACCATTGGCAAGGAGTTCATAGAACTTCTAGGCCTGACTACACTGCGTAACCTTCCTGACGGATATGTGTGTTGGTTCTTATTTTTTTTGTGCTTGCACTCGTGGTAGGGTCTTTTGAGTCTGGGGCATTGTTGGTGTTTTACCCCTCTGCGTATCAAATCCCTTTGTTTTTGAACTCGAATATCTTATACTTCAAACTTGGTTACTAAAAGGTCCCATTTTGTGGCCTTGTTAAGGAAATCAATTTTTATTTTAATACTTATTGACATTGTCGGAAATATTTAAAAAATTATTAACGACTTTTGGGTTTAGCCTCCCCTTATATTATGTAGAGAAGTTGACGTTTAGGATAAGGTTTGTTGGTAGAATAATGGTCCTTTTTGTGTGTCCTTTGTATGCTTTTGGAAGAGTGGTTTTGTTTTGTTAACTAGTCCTACGTTTAAGAAATCCTATAAGAAGGTAGTGGTAAAAAACTCCTTGGTTAAAACTGAAACTATAGTTGTTTTTCTTTTAAGGGCGTCGAACATAATTATTGCTATGAAGCCTCCCCCTGGGAGATTTGGGTAACGTCGTTTGGTTTTGCGCCTACGATCATAATTAATATATTTTGTCTTCTCTTGGACCTCTTTAGATGTATGGATTGGGTATTGGATTCCAATCACGTAATCTATAGGACTACATGAAGGAAATATATCAACACTCTTGACTTTCTTGTTCCTAACCCATAGGGTCTTGCCTTGATTAATGTGATTTTGTTCTTACTGGTATTTTGACTTTCTCCTTGTTGGATGGTTTAGATTTCTCTCTCATGCGAATATTTTTGGAGTTGTGGGTTGTGTTTTAAATCCATTTCGGAATTAGAACATTCCTTTCTTGATATTGTTAAATGTTAGCTTACTGTTGCAATGTGTAGCCTTAACATGCTTAGTTCTCGCGAACTGATTCTAGCTAGTATTTGTGCAGATGGATTATGCAAGTAGATTAAAGGAAAGAGTTGTAAAGGTTTCATCAGTGCAATTTATGAAGTTCCTTGTAAAAATTTCCAATGTGAGGTAAATTTTGTAATAGTGCTTGCAAAGGAGTTTAGAAGACCTCCTGCCTTGGATTGTTCGGAAAATTCGTGAAGAAGTTGTTTTGTCTTTTTTTGTAATTTGGCTGGTAACTCTTCTTAGTGAGAAATAATATTCAATCTTTTCACTGGCATAAGCATTGTAAAACTTTGATCTTGAGAATTAAGTGTCTAATTTAAATCTTTCTAAGACTGAGTGACAATATATTATAAGTAAAGTAAAATGGGTCGGTTAACCCTTAAAGAAGCTAAACAAAAATAATAATTTTACATTGCAAATAAATTTGTGTAGAGGTGACCAACTTGAGAGCATGTAATTCCATAAGTGATCAAAGATGAAATTATCCTTTGTTAAGTAACATTATATAACCTTGATATTCCTTGCGACACTAATGAACACTATCCCTTTTATGGTGAAATTCTTAAACGAACTTAAGGGAAATCTATGGTTAGTTGATCTGGAAGATAATATGATTTAATAAGCAGGAGAAAACAATTTTGAAACCATGCAATCTATCTCTTAGCCATTGGAAAGGTAAATTGTTTTTTTCTTTTTTATAAAACTCATTTAGTAAAACCCTAAGTAAAATCTTTAATAATTCTGGTTAAGTTCCTCAAGTTTCAATTAAATCTTGGTTATAACAAATGAGATCTTGAAGATGATTTCAACTCAACCTTCTTCCTCTAACCTTTTTCCAAGGTGCCTTGTCTAATCTTTCTCTTAAGTATGTTAAACGCAAACCGATGTTGTCATATGGGCATGAACAAGCTCTAGTAGCGTAAGCGTTAATAGATGGCCTTGTGGAACTTAAATTATCCCTTTCTCTAATTAAACGAATTAAGACAAATAAATGTCATAATAGAGAAGATTTTAAAGATGATTACTCAGTGAAAAATGAATAAACTTAGCTTGGTAAGATGAATTGTATGAATCATATCTTGAGTCTCCTTGAAAACATAAGCTAAGAATTGTAAGATGTCTTATTAAAATAAATAACCCTCAAGAATATCTCATTGTGTTTGGTGCTAACTGTAAGTGTGTTTTGTGGTTGGACTTCTATGTTGTCATGTTTAAAAGAAAAGTAAATTGTCCTTGAAAGGTGTGAATGTTTTTCATGCTGCCTTTAGGGCCATCCTTGTATCAAGTTGTTCACAGTGTTAGTTGTATCCTTGGTGACGACATGTTGCGTCATGTTATGAGTCAAACAAGTCAAAAAAAAAATTTCCTGTTTATCCTGTGTTGTTCGTGTGTGAATATTTGGGTAGTTACACTTGGTATCAGAGCGTAGGTTCATGCTCTTGAACCTATGGGCCGGATTGGTGTTGTACGATGATGATACATGGTGGTGGTTGTGTTAGATGATGATACTGTATGATGATGATGGTATTGCATGATGATGATTTATATTGGAAGAGTAATGTGCTTTAAGTGTGATGTGATCCATGTCGTAATTGTGATTTTGTGAACGCACATGATGTGTATGTCAGTTTGTGCGTGTTTGTAATCATGTTGATATGTTGGGGATGGGAATATTCTCTCTCCTTCTTGTGGATTCTATGAATAGTTCACGAGTGAATTACTGTTTGTGGTGGGTGAAAAGAATTATAATGTGGATGACGTAGTGTTGGAGCATTGTGGCATATTGTGGTATGTAAGTGTACCAATGTGTTGTATGACTAGATTGATGTTAAAAGAAATGAATTGTATCATGATGTTTTTACCATGTTTTGAAGAAATGTGTGTACCACCTGGTTATGTAGCAATGGATGTTATGTTGAGATGTACTATGTTCATCGTATGTATGATTTGTGCAAATATGTAATGCTTCATGTTGTGATTTGGGGTCATACGGTGAGTGTATGAATCCTATCATATGGTGATTGAACTTTGGGTGCAGAATGTGGTAAAGGGATGTGTTACACCCGGTGAATGTATGATTGTGATCTGCCTTGTATATGTGTGTGCCACCATTATGTTAGTGATGTTGTTACATGTTATGTTGTGAGCCTTACGCTAACCGACCCTGAGGGAAATCGGTAGAAGTGTATGTTGAGAGTGAGGAATGGTGTACCATGGGTCAATAACTCAAGCCAAAATTTGGTTTAGTAGATAACAACCTGTGATTCTTTCGTCTCTCCCTATGAGGTTGTATGTATGAAACCTAAGTGCAACTATGACTATGTTTAGCCTTGTCGAAGTGGTGGCGGGATGATTCAGATGGAGGTGATGACAGTTGTATTATTGATATGTATTTTACGAGCTGAGGCTCGATGTTCCGAGTGCTAGCAACTTGTTGAGTACCCCTTTGGTGGCTAGATAAGGCCACACAGTTATCGTAATGTGACATTATTATAAGTTTATTTTATTCGTAAATTGAGCTTTTTACTTTATTTTGTAAGGACCAGCAGCTTTTCTTGATTGCCATGCTTTACAATTTTGGGCATTTCCTTGGTTTGTGGCACTAGCATGGGGATTTTGATACTAACTATGGCTATTTGGCCATTTATTTCGCTTTAATTTGTGGTCTTCTTTTAAATTTGGAATTTTTACCGCCTTGCCCAAGGCTTGTACTTTGCCACTTGGCATTTTGATTGGATTGTTGTGCTGGTTCTATTGTCGTGATGTGTGGAATAGGGTCATGGGATGCACCATGGAATGGTTGGACCTATGGACCCGCTTCTTTGTATAGGGGGTACGCCCCAAGGAGTATAGATAACTAGCGGGTTGTTCAACCACGCGTTATTATGTCACTTGGGTTAGGAGTGTTTGAACTCTATGTGTCTTGGACCATAGGGTCAACCGGCCTCCTTGAGGGAGGCATAAGAGCATAAGAGACTTGAGGGAGGCATAAGAGACTTGAGGGAGGCATAAGAGACTTGAGGGAGGCATAAGAGTTTGAGGGAGGCATAAGAGCTTGAGGGAGGCATAAGAGTTTGAGGGAGGCATATTTGTGTGTATGGTTGATGTTTCGGGATATATGTTGAGTTATTGTGATGTTTTGGTAGTGGTATTTTGATGTACGTGTTACTCATGTCAAATGGATATGTGTTGTGATGTTGTGGATATGTCATTGATTCCCTTGTGGACACTATGTACCTGTAGCATTTGTTTGGCGTTTATGTGAATTTGTTTCATTGATGCAAATTGAGGAAATGTCTGGTGGATTGTAGTACTCTTTTGTTCGAGTATTTTGTATGTCAGTCATTGATGTGTGACGAGTACTATGTTATGTGGACTATGCCTATTCTATTCCGTATTTGAATAACCTTTTTGTGGTGTAATACAATCATGAAGTATATACTTGTGTGCTTGTGAATTTGTAGTGTCTTTTTGAGCCTGATAGGGTGTTGTGTTAGCAGTTCATGATGGGCACCCTCAATAAGGAATAAATCAAAACTCTTCAATGATGATATTTTTTAAAAGAAACTAAAACTATAAATAATGATAATGGAAAGAGACTAATGAAATGATGAACAAGAAAGAACTGCCAATCTTCACAGAACATTGAAAGTTAAAATTTCTACCAAATGTTCCTAAGGCTACCTTGTGACCGTGCTTTAATCAACTAAAATTTTAAACCATAGGGTGTACTTTCTCCTTTACCTGTTCTTGGTTGCAAACCATTTACTTTCCTCTGTGTAATGTCGCATCGAGGACGATGCTTTCTTAAGGGGAGGAGAATGTAATTCCCCGTGCATCATTGCACCTTTTCTTCTGCGACGACTGTGCTTCTTAGAGTTGAACATTGTTTCGTTTCTTTTGAAACGTTAGTGGTTTTCACCCTGTCGAGTTTAACGGTTGGTTGCTAGAAGATGATTAATAATTTTATGTCAAATAAACTAAGCCTTGTCTGGTATCCTTGCATACTTATTTCATAATTATGGAAGCATGCCTTTCAACCACCGACCTGCCTTTATGGTCCATATTCCTTCTGTTGGCATGAGGTAGAGGGTTTCCTTTCCTTTTCTAGCAAGAAGACGGTGCGTGGTAGAGTGTATGGTCTCCTGCCATATTATTCTTATTTGATTTTGGTGCCTTGTTTGGCATATGTTTGGTGAGGATTAATGAAACAAATTTTATTGCCCACCCACCGTATGTCTTTCTCCCTGCTGGCCGCTTAGCTTTCAAAATCGTGATTTTATTATTGGTCTTCCTTGTGTTTGTCTTTCACCTGCCATTGCATTACAAGAACCTGCATCCTGCTTGGCATGTTGAAATCTCCTTCTTGCTGTCATGGCGTGCACTTCCTCCTTCATTTATTAAAATTTTGCGATTTGCAAATCTTCTGCTGACTTCCGTGGTCTGGGTGCCTTACTCTGTCCTGGACGCGTGAGTTTGTGTGGTCTGATGAAATGCATTTTTTTTTTATCTGGGCTCTTGCTCTGTCCTGGGTGCGTGAGGATTGTGTGGTCTAGAACGTGTTTTTTGTGGACGCAGGGGTGTGTAAGACCAGACTAGGTAGCGAGGATCATGTTTACCTGGCCACATGGAATTGGGTGCCAGCTCTGGAAACTGTGTTCCTTGTGGAGCAGGGGCCTGCAAACAGTACATAGCCAGGCAAGGCAGGCATGTTACAGTTTGGTTGAAGCTTTTTGAGCACTGTCCAACAGGCAGGTTGTCCAACTATGTTGTTTTCTGTTCTGTATCAATACATCCTCTGATTCGGGGTCTCTCCTTCAAGATATTTCTATCAGAATCGACTATGTGACAGTGAGAGTGTTCCAGGAGACCTGATGAAAATTATTGCAAGGATTCTCTTTTGAGACTACTTGTTTCACGATGTAACTCATGGAAGAGAATCTCATAGAGGCAGGATCTATTTCATATTAAAATATTCATGAAGCACATTTTGCTTTGCAATTTTATGAGCTGCTTCAATGAGTCACCAAGTTGGTAGGGATAAAGGCTTTATGTTGGATTTATCACACCTTGCAAGCTACAGCTGAAACGTTTTGCAACGAGAGTTTGATGCTGTCCTCAATCTGATGAAGGAAAAATGTTTATTTATCATTTCGGTAGATGCCTTTAAGAGCCAGAAGCGTGATGTAATCATTATGTCTTGTGTCTGAGCTTCAAATCATGGGGGTTCCCAAGCTTCTCTGGTGTGTCATCAAGAATTTTGGTATTCGTCAACACAGTCCTCTCAGTTCAATCCTTGAAGATCCTTCCAGTCCAATCCTTAAAGGATATTACCGAATCATTTATGTATATTTTGGGCCTATTCTTTTTTACTTCTTATGCTAATAATATGCAAGTGAATAGAAGGAGTACCCAACTGCTCAAAAGGGAATATTCTAATTCTAATCCCGAAACATCTTCAGAGACTGCTCCAGTTTTGGGGTCTGAGCTTGCCCAATTGCCCCTCATAGTTGATGAAATCAGACAGAGCCTTCCTATTGTGCCCTACAAAACACCTGCAAACATTACCCATGTGGTGGAATGCACTGTTTGTTTGTGTGAAGTTTGAGGAAGGGGATCAGATAAGGGAACTTCCGTTGCTCGCATTTCTTCCACAAAAATTGTCTTGCCAAGTGGCTGGGATCACCAACAAATAACCCATCCTCTATGCAGATTATCCCTCATACCAGAAGAGACTGTTATTAGGCTGAGGAGAAGAGAGTAAGAACTCATATAAGAGCTCATGTTCTGGTTCTCCTCCTTCCATGGTCATGGATTTCACAGTATGTGGTGGCTAAGGGAAAATTTGGAGCGGTTGTTCGGAGGATTTTGGATCTACTTCTGAGAAATCCAGGGATGTATGGCAACAATATTTGGGAAGAGGAGTTAGGGTGTCGCCAGAAGATCAACGAGGGAATGATAATCAGGTGTCAATGCGACCCCGACCAAATTATGGGCAGAGATGCACATTTCAGAATATACAATTGATTTTATAAAGTCAAGAGCATGGCTGGTAACAGAGTTTGGACCTTCAACAGGCTGAGGAAGAGAAGTTGCGTAGGTTGTGTTTGCTGTTACTCGAGCCCTGGTCGACGTTCTTGTTAGATTGGAATAATTCTAATCAGGCATGTTAAATCTACTCCCTTGTAATAGTTTTCTACCTTCTTTCAGTATCTTGAAATGATTATTCTTTCCTCTTGAATGGCGCATAGACTAAGATGTTTTTCGTGGTTGTTTATATCACTGCCTGATTGTGTTGGTTGTTCCTTTTAATATCGTTTCCATTTTCACTGGTTTTTCTTGGAATGTTCTTTTCCTCTCTTATAGCTTACTCTATTTTCATATTTTTCTAAATGGGGCTACTGCAATTTTTGAGTGATGCAACCTACTTCGTAGGGAAGGAAATGTTTTACAGTTTCGTTTGCTTATATGACTCTCTTTTAAAAGCATTTATGTGATGGTATTTATAATTGAAGGCTTACTGTATGGAAGGTTAAGCCTTCATATCTCTATTTGCTTGAATAAATATGTGTTTCCTATTTAGGGCTGTCCTATTTTGCTAAAGGTACTTTAATAGTGACATTGTGTTCTGAAACTTGTTTAAGCCTATGGGCATTCCTTAATTTTGTTTAATTAGAAAATGGCATTAGGTTTTTGTTTCAGAACTGTACATGGTTGAATTTTGTACCCAGTTCTAGGGGATGAATAACCTGGCATCTATTTTGGCCTCTACGTGTTGAGAAAATTACTATACCTACTACCTGGTTCAAACTCTTTTTTGATTAAAGTAAGGGCGAGACATTGTAGGTTTAATTGAAGGAAATCTCTTCAAATTTTATTAAGGGTCGCATGAGCAAGCTATTAATAGATGGAATGAAACAAAATTTGTAGGTGAATCCATGGTATTGGACTCGTGAACTCATTACCTATTAGATGACAGCTGATTTCAGTGATAATATAATAGGTGGCTGTTATATTTATCTATTTGATATTTGCTAGACTTTTCCTTGATAAGCCCACATGGATCGGGTAAAATTTCCATCTTCTATACCATTGGCAAGGAGTTCATAGAACTTCTAGGCCTGACTGCACTGCGTAACCTTCCTGATGGATATGTGCGTTGGTTCTTATTTTTTGTGCTTGTACTCGTGGTAGGGTCTTTTTGAGTTTGGGGCATCGTTGGTGTTTTACCCTCTTCGTATCGAATCCCTTTGTTTTCAAACTCGAATATCTTATACTTCAAGCTTGGTCACTAAAAGGTCCCATTTTGTGGCCTTGTTAAGGAAATCAATTTTTTTATTTTAATACTTTTTGACATTGTCAGAAAATATATAAAGATTATTAATGACTTTTGGGTTTATCCTTCCCCTTATATTATGTATAGAAGGTTGACGACTAGGATACGGTTTTTTGGTAGAATAATGGCCCTTTTTGTGTCTCATTTGTATGCTTTTGGAAGAGTGGATTTTGTTTTGTTAACTAGTACTACATTTAAGAAATTCTATAAGGAGGTAGTGGTAAAAACTCCTTGCTTAAAACTGAAACTATAGTTGTGTTTCTTTTAAGGGCGTCGAACCCTAATTATTACTATGAAGCCTTCCCCTGGGAGAATTGGATAACGTCATTTTGCTTCGTGCCTATGATCATAATTAGTATGCTTTGTCTTCTCTTGGACCCCCTTTAGTTGGATGGAGTAATTTTTGGATTCCAATCATGTAATCCATAGGATTACATGAAGGAGATATATCAACACTCTTGAATTTCTTGTTCCTAATCCATAAGGTCCTTGCCCTGATTTATGTGATTTTGTTCTTACTGGTATTTTGACTTTCTCCTTGCTGGATGGTTTTAGATTTCTTTCTCATGCGAATAATTTTAGAGTTGTGGGTTGTGTTTTAAATCCATTTTTGAATTAGAAGTTTCCTTTCTTGATATTGTTAAATGTTAGCTTACTGTTGCAATGTGTAGCCTTAACATGCTTAGTTCTCACGAACTGATTCTAGCTAGTATTTGTGTAGATGGATTATGTGAGTAGATTAAAGGAAAGAGTTGTAAAGGTTTCATCAGTGCAACTTTATGAAGTTCTTTGTAAAAGTGTTCTATGTGTTGTAAATTGTGTAACATTGCTTGCAAAGGAGTTTAGAAGACCTCTTTCCTTGGGAATTGTTCGGAAAATTCGTGAAGAAGTTGTTTTGTCTTTTTTTTAGTAATTTGGCTAGTAACTCTTCTTAGTGAGAAATATTATTCAATCTTTTCACTGGCATAAGCATTGTAAAAATTTGATTTTGAGAATTAAGTGTTAATTTAAATCTTTCTAAGACTGAGTTACAATAATTTCATAAGTAAATTAAAATGGGTCGGTTAACCCTTAAAGAAGCTAAACAAAAATAATAATTTTATATTCAACAAATAAATGTAGAGGTGATCTACTTGAATTCAGATAATTCCATGAGTGATCAAAAGGAGACCATCCTTTGTGAAGTAAAATTTTTATAACTTGATATCCCTAGCTTCACTAGCGAACATTATCCTTTTTATGGTGAATTCTTAGAATGCTCCTAAGGTGAAACAAATTGTTAGTTGATATAAGATGATAAGATTTAATAAGTAGGAGGAATCGGCTTCGAAACCACGCAATCTGTCTCTCAACCATTTGAAAGGTAAATTGTTTTCTTTTGTAAAAATCATCCAGTGAAGCCTAAGTAAAATATTTTTGTTATTTTCGATAAATCCTCAAGCTTCATTAAAAACCGGGTTAATAACTAATGAGGTCATAAAGATGAATTCAACTCGACCTTCTTCCCCTAACCAGTTTTATTTTGGTGCTTGGTAATCTTTCTCTTAAGTTATTCAACGTGAACTGATGTTGTCATAAGGGCATGAACGAGTTTGAAAGTATAGTACCAACTATGTGCATGAATTAGCTATCCAAACCAGAGTCGAGTTTGAAAGTATAGTACCAACTATGGTTACATGTTAACAGAGACAATTCTCTGATGGTTTCAGGGGCACACCGTTGCAGCAGAGTTAAATTTTCATGTCCATCCCTGATATGAAATTAAGGGTTAGACCAAAATTGCGCTGGATCGTTAATAGACGATGGATTGCATTTATCCCCTTTTAGACTCCCGTCGATTAATGTCATGTTATGATTGGAATCCCTCTCTAATTTGTTTGTGGGCATAAAGTATTCAAGCGGGAACTTTATGTGGTATTGATGGCCACTGATATTAAGTAGAGGTTTCTGTTCTTCATAATCACAGTCGACCTGAAGCGCAGGGTCACCGCAGCCGCTATTCTTCAATCCAAAAGGATATCCTAAAACATACTTCCCGCATTTAAACACTCCACATGCTCCACACGAAGAAACTGGCCATAATATTAACACCGTGAAAACTACAAAGAGGAATCGAAGTTGGCATTGAGGAACGAGATTGAAAAGTTGAGAATGGAAAAGATGAACTTCTAACCCTTCCCCTTCCATTTCCAAAATGTTACGACAAGAATAAAAACTGAAAAGAAGTAAACAGGAGAACAGTACGATTAGTAAGTTAAAGAAGGAGAGATGGCGCAGAAAATGTCCGCGCACGAGGAAAACAATTGACCACATACCAAGCGGAGTGAACACGCCAACTTGACTCATTTTCCTTAGTCCCTTTCGCTTTTAATTGTAAGGGACATTTGTTATTTCCATCCATCCATCCGCGAAGCAATCCTTGTCTACAAAAATCAATAACTCGTGAGATAAGATGCGCCTTGTTCTCATTTCAAGTAAACACACGCCAACTTCACTCATTTTTCTTTGTCGCTTTCGCTTTTAACTGGAAGGGACGTTTGTTATTCCTTCCATCTATCCGTGATGCAATCCTTGTCTACAAAAATCCGTAAGTCATGAGATAAGATGTGCCTTGTTCTCATTTCAAAGACGTGTATGTCCCGAAAACAAAAGTGGTGCATAGCCAAGTTTATTCCAACATTTGTTTCGTCTATGGCATAGATGGTCTTACATGTTTCACCCATCGTTAAAAAAGGGGCTATTTGTTAAAGTAATGGCCCCATTTGAACAATAAGATGGACACTTAATATTGTGCATTAATTATTGTGAAATTCTTAAATTATAATTGGAAAAAGCTAATGTGTAAAGTTATAGATGGCTAAAAGTAAAAAAGTGTGTTTTACTAAATAGATTTGACATGTAAATAAATATTTAAAAATATTATTAAAATTTTTAAAATTCTGGTTAATTTTGGATGTTTTATGTCTTGGTATATTTAAGCTCTTAAAAATATATGTTGGAAATTTTTGTATGTTTGGTCATATTTTAGTTTTGGGACATATTTTGCTAAAGGTTCAAAAAGTGTAAAAAAGTGGGACGTGTCGTTATATGTTTTGACCTAGATACTAGTATGTGAGAGAATGTGAGAATAAGGATCAAGCAGGATTATGCGCACATCAACCGAGTTGTACTCGAATGGAAGCATGACAGAGTTCCATGTAGTAAGCAAACATTCAACCATGAAATGTACATGTAAAATCAAAGGGGCTACTCATAATCATATATCAGAAAAAGGTACAAATAGGAGTGTTATGTAACATCTAATGCAAGACCAATCATACCTACACAAGGGAGAAGAGGAGTTCATTCCAGAAATGGAAATAACTCATGTATGACACACTGACGCACACTGAAACGTATGATGAAATCTCTCATAACCCCTAAGACACATGAGTTATTTCTATTACTGGAATGAACTCCTCTTCTCCCTTTTGTAGGTATGATTGGTCTTGCATTATATGTTACATAACTCTCCTATTTGTACCCTTTTTCTGATTTATGATTATGAGTAGCCCCTTTGATTTTACATGTATGACACACTGACGCACATTGAAACGTATGATGACATCTCTCATAACCCCTAAGACACATATGACCTATGATCTCACCTAAGTGAGATGACTCACCAAGTGATGTGGATAATTCCTTGAGACGAAAAGGCAAGTACCTCACACAAACACCCCCTCCCCTCGTCGTAACTTAGGATGAGACAAGCAAGTTAGAAATGAGAAATGGGTCTTGGAAGCTATGGATGATAAGGTACCCATGTACAACGAGGATATCAAGTAAGAGAGGAAAACCCAATGGAAATTAAATCCACTTACAAGAGATAAAAGACTCCCTTAAACAACTTAAGAAAGCTGTGTCAAATGGGTCTTGGAAACTAAACGCCTAATAAGGCACCATGTACAAATAGAAATCTTCCCAGAAGAAGAAGAAGAAGAGAAGAGAAGAGGGAGACTAGAGAAACAAAACAAGATGTGAAGCTGCAGTTAACTTCACCCAAAATGAGAGCACAAGTAAGGATACTTGGCCTTAGTGAAGGGGTTGGTGAATAAACATGTAACCGGATCTAAAATCTGGAACTCTATGAAGTCTCCAAGAAGAGGGTCGATGATGTTTTCTTCTGTTTGTATAATGAAGAAGGTCCATCCACATCGAATAATGTTTCTGCCCTTATGAAGAATAGAAATGGAGTAATGGAAGTCCGCCCACTCCACAAAGGAAACCAAAGGCAACAGTATGAAGAAATGTGAATCTAGTCCACTAGAATGTGACATAGGTCTAGAAAGTATATGCAAAGGGACTGAAGGTAATGTCACTCAACTAGAACTATCAAATTGTGAGACTGAAACATACATCTAAAGAATGTCTATGTGAATTGAAGTAAAAGAAACAACCCCCACAACAATAGAAATAGGATCCACAAAAATAGGTGGATCAATGATGGTCTCTAAAATAGTGGAAGTGATGAAGGTTCCTAAAGGGGCGCTCCCAAAAAATAAGATGAAGAAAGAAATGATATGAACACATACAATGGAAAATAAAAACACACACAAAATATTTAGACATACCACACAATAAAAAAAAATCCTAAATCGTCTATGATACAAGTGGGAGGAAACCTTCATTATTTATAAAATTTCAAGTATTTCTCGTTGTGGGGAAATTCTAAGGGTGTGTCATGAAGGTAAGACAATTAGAATGCATTGTGTTTACAAAAATGTTTGATCTTGAAGGGTTCCAACCATAGAGAATAAAAGTTACCATGGATACCTTTTTTTTCTCTTCTTTTGTCCCAAGGTAAGACACGGTCTCTAATTTAGAATGTTTTTTCCTGGATATTTTGATCAAAACAATTATTCACCCTCATTTGATGTTCTCTAATTCATTCATATACCATAAATATTTCTTCATTAATATTATCAAGGAAAATTTTAAATAACAAGAAAGTGTGTGATTTCGTGACTACAAATAGTGATCTATGAAATGAAGAAATTCAATGTTTTACAAAAAAAATATCACGTATCACAGAATTAGTAACATTCATGTAACAAAGGAACATGACCATGGAGACATATGATGTAAAAAAAAAGGAAAAGGACCATAAGGGATGTGAAGGAAAGTGAAGTGAGGGAGTGATAGAAAATTTGTGGGAAATCAGTCATTCAAGGTGAAAGGCCCATGGAATAAAGCAAATTTAAAAGTCTTCCGCGTAAGACGAATTTGAAATTCCATTGAACTGAGAGTCCACGATACAACGAAAATCATGTTGGAAGGAAAAATTACACAAAATGTAGTATGATCCATGGAATGAAGAACAATAAGACCACAAAAGGAGAAGATGGTGGTAGAGATCAAAATGAATCCATGTGACATAAAATGTTCACCAAACACATAAAAATCCATGGAAGATGAGATCAAGGTAACTGAACATAAAAACTCCATTAAAATATGTAAATTCACTCCTAATTTAGAGAAGGTGTTCAACCACTATAGCAACCAACATTAATTTTAAAATGGCACCATCCTCTTGCACTATCGGTTTGATCATGTGTGATTGGATCAATGTCAAGTTCCCATACCTCTCCTACGAAATCAATGAAGAATGGTCCTTAGTGTTGGTACGGTGGTTGAATTCAATCATCACTAGATGTGATCTTCTCCCTCTTCCTCTCTCTCAAAATTTCTATTTATGTAAGTGTGAGAGAACATGAAAAGGGTTCATTTTTCTACTAAGTCTGAGTGTTGTTCTCTTTTGATCTCAAATCTTTTTCTCGCATACCTTTATAACACACATTTGAAGGTTTCACACACCTTGATTTTACTATAAATAAATGCATAAGTTATTTATATTGTATGCGAGTTTTATTCCTTTCCTTTGAATGTGATAGTGTTTATTATGAATATTTTAGTCCTATTTCTTTCCTTCAATCTTACTGTATTCATTTATTCCAAAGGTTTATGCACAGTATCTTGGGTCTTCTCATGTGTTGGTATATTTATCTCTCTAGATCCAAAATCAAACCCTATTCTAGTTTTCTACATCACCTTTCTTTATTTTCATCATTTCTCTATCTCAAGCCTATTTCTTTGGAATAATTAGGATATGATTAGATAGTAGTAGCACAATACCTATTATTTAGTTGCAATGAGCTATGCTAGAAGGATCCAGCCTTCTCTAGAGATTAACCTCAAAAATCATCATTTTTCCACACTTTGGATGTCTTTCTATGTTTCACTAAGTTTTTGGGCTTGGTCTCAGTGAAGGATGCAATCTCAAGAAACAACAGAAACCTTTGGTGACGACCAAACCTATTAGCATCAAATCTAATTAAGTACATTACATATATGTGCATATGAGCGTCACTAATTCGAGGTTGCATGCGTAGTGTAGTGTTATTTATAAGGAGTATGGGAAATTCCATACTAGAGAGGGCCTCAGTGTTGTACTCATTTATCAGGGTCAATTCAAAATGGGGCCAATCAATAGTGATGTGGTTTCAATATTCAAGATTTATTGTTTATTTAATGATTTCAAGTTCTCATCGTTTAGTTTGTAATCTAGCCATGAATGAAGATGAGTATGTGGATATTTTATCCTCTGCATGTTCATGGTTATCATGATCATTAACTTATAGTAGCGATGCATGAAGTGCAGGTTCAATTATTTTAAGGGTAAAATACATGTGGGTAGTTAATGTAGGTAGGTTAATGATTCATTTTTTTATTTTAACATATGTGCAGTATGGTTCATTTATGATCATGGAATTCAAATCATCAAGAAATTAGCATCTATTTTCATATTATTCATAAGGTTTCCTATGTGTGTGATACTTGCACACTACTAGGACATCAAAATATAAAATTCTATGTGGAAGATCCTGCACTATTGATTTGATGTCATGAGAGAAGATAATAGTGTGGATATTTTATTTGTATTTTCATCCTTGGACATGGATTACTTGAAGTATTGGGTTTACACGTTTAACCAAAATCTCTTCCACCCGAGTTACATTTTTCAACTCTTATGGTTGTTCTATTAGGTATATGTTGTTAGATCTATGCAAAAAAATATATTGATGAATCTCTCTTCAAATCATCTTATACAATTATGTGCATTTTATATTAAGTGAAATTACGTGCATGTCCATCTATTTTTGCCCATGGAGGAAAATACAAATACATATGGCAAAAAAATTTCTTTACATATGTAAACCCAATACTTCAAAAATATGTATTTTTGTCCATCTATTTTTGATAAGCTAATATTTGTGCATTATATTATTTACATATGGCACAAATTTTTCTTTTTTACAGTGCATCTATTTATTTTTAGAATTTTTTGGAAGAAGCCGCGAAGAAGTTTGACTTTTACATGGGTGTGGGTTAGATGCAATGTCATTGTGTATTCTAGGGTGTAAATCTTGTTGATGGTTCAATTTAATATTTTGTGGTGTTGTCAATAGTAACATGCACCCTATTGTTTTAAGGGATGATTACAATGGACATAGTGGATGTTATTTGAAGATGTCAAACAAGTCATCATTTTTTACATTATATGTGGTGGCATGCATTTATTTTCACTCAATGGTGCGTGTGGTATTTTTTAATTCTAGTATGCATTTCCATTTTATGTTGTTCAATGAAAGAGAGGTAAGTTTTATGTTGCAAGGAGAGTTGGTTGATTTATATTAGACAAATAGTGGTTATCCTATCATTTTTAATCTTGAGACATGTATGCTCATGTGTTGTCACAACTATAGGGTTAGTGTTGGTTTTAGTTGTGATATTTTTAATGCAATATTATTATTAGTCTCAACCAAACCATGCCAAATTTGATCTAGTTGGCCAAGTGGAGGGACACTAGTTTGTGACAGATGTAAAGTTTGAGGTAAGTGGTGGTCTATGTGTCGCCAAAAATGATAATCACGTGTTTTCAAATGTATGGTGAACAATAGGTTTATGTTATTTATTAGGATATTGTGTGTTATCTCTCTTTTCCTAGGTGTTTAGGTCATGCATATTTAAAGTAAATATTAACATGTATTACTAGTAGCACTATTCTAAAAGGCATGCACGACAATGATATTTGTATAGATAAAAATGACATATCGGTTAAGCATATGAAATGATATTTATAACTACCTTACATTCAATGATTTCCTACACCTGGATTAATCCTTATGGGCATAATGTACATGGAATATATATGTACATATAGAAGAAATGTATTATAAAGGAACATACATAACAATAAAAATTGAATGTGTATATCGATGCAAATAGTTACATCATAATTTTTACGAGTTTTAAGCTCACATCTCAAGTTAATAAAATGGTATCCAAGAAAAAGAGAAACTCCAAAACATGGGAGGGTTTAAGGAAACCTTCGATGTGTGATGATGATGGAGGATGAGATACAGGTGCAAGTATCCTCTCCACGGAGAGCTCGATAACCTCCACGATAAAGGGACAACTAGACAAGAAAAAGACTAGTAGATTATATGGTGGGATGTCTGATAAAGTTAGTCCTGAGAAGTGATAAAATTCCTAGGGAAGATGTCATCCTCTATAATTAAAATAATAATTGAAAATAATGGATAAATGACATGCAACATATAATCATTATGGAACATAGATCAAATATTTACTAGATATGATAAGATAAATATCTTATAACAAATACATTAGAATAAAAGGATGAAAACATGATAGGGTTGATAGTGACCCAAGACAGAAAAAGGCAATCATTGACAATTGTAGCAGAGTAGATCAAAATAGGTGAAGATAGAGGAACTAGAAATAATTCTAAGAAGTTGAAGATGTCTTGGATATGGTATAGAAACAGATGAAACATAAAGGATTCAAATTATAGGTAGATAGATGAAAATGTGATAGATGTAGATTTGTTCGACAGATACCGATGACATATCTAGGATAGTTGGTGGTGACTAGGATAGAAAAGGTTAAATATGGGCTATCTGATAGGTGGATCAAAAAGACAGAGAGATCTAGATGTTGCAAGGGTTAAGAAATAGATGGAAAATGGGACATAATGCAAGGAAAAGGAGTGATGTAGATTAGGTAGAAGGTGATCACGGAAAAATCAATGGTTAGTGGAGGTGGATTAGGTTTTGGTTTAAGGTAATAGAGATGAGAATTAAGATCTCCAAGGTGATGAATATACCTGTAAAGATGATGAAACAAGATAGGGCTATAAGAAAAATCTAAGTTTCAGATCTCAAAAAATGATGTGCAAGGGATCTAATATGACTCTAAAATGTTGATAGCAGCTCATAAGAAGAGAATAAAATAAGAAAAAATTTACCAGAAAAAAAAATATCCAAAGGTTCATGCTCTTTGAGGAGGGGGTAGTGATATATTTATAGGTCTCTGGAGAACCGCTAGGGACACCATCGACTGTAGAGGACCATTATTTTGGTAGATGGGGTGATGCACAACTCGAGACAAGATCCCTTATTAGGGTTAGATTAGGGTTGCATATGGATGATAAAAGTGGTTGGAGGGTGGAAAGGCATTAAATGAGCTTAGATGAGAGTCTAGGGAGGATAAATGAAGGGTTTAGGGATGTGAGTAAGATAATAAGCAAGTATTTTAGGATAACTAAATGTGATTAAGGGTGAATAATGAGGGATATAATAATGATGTGATGGGTTAGGATTAAGATAGGTAAATATGAAATTAAGAGGAATAAATAGTGTTTAGGAGGGGGAATGATATTTTGAATAGGATATGAATATGATTGGCCAAAATGACGATGAAGAGGGGATTGAACGTGGGATAAGGGACAAGTGGACAAAATTATTGTGTCTACATTGTCCCATTTTTGTTAATTGGTTTGTGTTTTGCAAGCCTTGAGATAAAAATAAGAAGTGATAGAGGATGGTTGTTGAGGTGCTCCCCCTCAATTTAGGGATGTATGGCTCAAAGAAGAATTAATTACTAGGTTAATAGAGATAGATAAAGGAAGGTAGGAGAGGATAAAAATATGTCCCAAGTGAAGCGTGATGACCATTACAAGAAAGATAGTGTAACGACCCAAAAACCACACATGAATAACACGGTGAAATACAGGATAAAAAATTTTTTTACTTGCTTGACACATAACACGACGCAACATGTCATCACCAAGGATACAACTAACACTGTGAACAACTTGATACAAGGATGGCCATAAAGGCAGCACGGAGACGTTCACAGCTATCAAGGAAAATACATTTTTTTTTCTCTTCTTGACAAGACAACATGACACACTTACATTTAGGGCATCCCATGAGGAAATTCTTGTTAAATTATCTTGTTTACTAAAATGTCTATTAATTCTTAACTTACGTTCTTATAAAATTTCATGTAATGATTCACACAATTCTTTTCGCAAGGGAGAACTTCTTTCTTTTCAACTATTGACTAAATAGCTTAAGGCCAAGCTTTCTAAACTAGGATCATCAATTTTATGTCCAAAGATTTTTATTCATTTGATTTTAGAACATTTTCCATTTCTTACAAGGTTAAATTAAACTTACTCAAGCCACTAACACATGTTCCACACCTCTATTGCACAGGTGAAGGCATAAGCTCCGATTGAGTGGGAAGTACCGCTTAGGGTTCATAACAATAACCTTCTTGTTTAAGGATCAAATTTTGACCTTGCTTAAGAAATATCACCATGAATCAAGGCAAGGGTTAACAGAACAGGACAACAGAATTTAGCTTCAGGGTCACATTGTTTACTATCCGTCTTTTATTGAGGGTAAGAGTTTATCAAGATTGGTTAAATGTTCCATCTAGACTTTACTTAATTAATTTTGACAAAGGAAAACATTTCAAATGATAGAGAGAGATTTAAGGTTTTATTAATCAATTTCCCTCCTACTTAATAAATCCTATCATCTTCTAAAATTTAACCATTGATTTCACCATGAGATCAATTAAGATTACACCATAAAAGGATAATGTTTATTAGTTTGGCTCGGAAAAAAAAAAATCATATTTCGTTACAAAAGATAGTTTCCTCTTGATTGTTCCAGGTCTCAAAGGTTATCAAGTAGATCACATCTACATTAATATATTCATATACATAAATTTTCGTTTAACTTTTATAAGGACTATCCGGTCCACTTTATAGTACTGACAAACTCATTGCTACTATGCCTTAGAAGAATTTACAACTCAACATTTTAACTCAAGAGCAAAGTTTAAGAGTACTCGTTTGTGAAAACAAAACCAGGTTACATCAATTCTTTCCAACATGATGCACAAACCAAGGGGACATACCATCTCTATTAATCCATGACTAGGGAACAAGAGCGTAATAACATGGAACATGCCACGCTACTATTCTAAGGATTTAAAATACACTAGGATATCCCATAACCAAGCGGTAATAAAATTTCATCTTTCACATGATAACCAAACAAGCCAAAGTTTCAACAATTACAACAACAATACTCTACAATACATTTACTAAGGCACTGACCCTTCTTCTAAAATGTCCAAAGGCCCTTTCCGAAATTTTAAAACATACTACGCATTCGTACAAAGGAACATCATAACCAAGATTGATGCAGTAATCTACAAGTCTTTCCATCATCTAACCACATAAGCCATCTGCAACAATTAATAACCTGAGTCAGTTCGTGAGAACTGAGCAAGATAAGACTATACATAGCAACAATAAGCTACTAGCTAACAATACCATGAAAGGAAACATTCTATTCCAAGAAATGGATCAAATTTCTAACATCTAACAACCTTTTGAGACAAGATATAATTTTCAACATACCAACTAAGAAGAAATCCATAAGTTTTAGTTATGAAAAATATCTCGAAAACCACAAAAGTTTGACAACTAAAATATGCAATACTATGGAATTTATAATGTTAGAACAAAGAGTTGAGAGTATTAGGATTTCAATCATGTAATCCAGTAGAATACGTGGTCGGAATCTAATATGTTGCCCATCAATCAAAATTCTCTAGGTGAAGTTGAAAGATGAAAACCAGTCACGATCTTAGTCACCAAAAACAAACAATATTTCAACAATCATTCTAGAAGGCCATAGGCCTAACAGGTTAGAAGTAAACCACAAGGGTAAGAAGAGAGTTCCATCATGTAAACAAAAGGTTAAAAGGCTGAAAATATTATATTCAAACTCAAACCATTATTTCTTATCTAACAAGTGACTTCATAGCTTAATAAGGATGAATGGAAAGGATGAAAAAAAAAGAAAATCAATGTCTGGAATAGGTATTGCCTAGTAGAATACCTACTAGACATAACCAAGGCCGGAATAGAGACAAGCCCCATGACTAACCAAGTCCATTAAGCAAGCTAGAATTCGAAACACATCCATTCAATTTTCATAACACTATAAGGCCATAATATTATCAAATTTTAATCTTAAGGAGAGTAGGGTCAAGTGGGGATTCTATCAAAATCATGCCCTTTTAAAACAATAATAACAATCTAAGCATTCATCCCAGTCAGGACCTAACAACATAATCGAAAACACAGAGGTCTAAACCCAAAAATATATATATATAATTGACCCCAAATTTCTTAGTTTGGGTTTATACAAAAGTGCCAATTTCTAAACTCGTAACAAAAATAAAACTTGCACTTCAACTCAGCTGAGCCCACCAAGACAACGAAATGATACACATATACCTGATTAAGGGTGATTAAAACATTAAGGCTCACTGAGTGAAAGTCGGCCTACCAAAAACAATAATTATGAAGCCATACAACCCAGGAGGTTTAAAAATATTTAAAGCAAGATCAAAGATATGCCTTCTATCAACCTAGGACATATTTTCAGTCCAAAACTTCCTTCTTAACAAGCATATATATTGATCTTCTAATTTCCAAATACCCTAATAATTTGCACAATACACGAAGTGCATAATTACGCTTATCATAAACAAATAATAATTTAACTATATATTGTCCTCTAGGGAAATAACATTAAAGGAACCCAATACTAGTCAAAGCTACAACGTTCCAGGGGCGATTACATACCCATGTTCACAAAAGAAACAACGAAATTTTTGTAGAAGGAAGTAACTTAAGATTATATATATATATATATATATATATATAAGCCGACAAGTTGTTAAAACCAGCGTACCTAGAAGACTCGATTTCTAGCACAGGGTATTGTTATCCTTACAGTACCATTATATATATATATTTCCATATAATTAATCGAAGCATAAACACCGAGAACATTTTTTTTATAAATAAATGGGTTTGATCACTTCAACAAGAACAACCAATGGAGGCAAATCCAGAAATAACAAACTATTACCCATATACTGAACACAAATCCACAAAATCACAATTTTATACCAATTTCTAGAAAGGAAATGTTTCATTTTAAGAGGTCTGTTAGCTTCTAGCATATTATGTATATGGTTAGTCTATCTTGCCTGTTTAACGCATCCACCAGTCGTGTACATCCAACAGGGACTGCTACAGCCACACGCCCTCCGCTTTATCCTCTGCTTTACTGGTCTTTTCTTGCAATATACCATACCAGGATTCCCTTTTGAAGGCATGACTAGAAGAATGCAATAGGTGGCTGTCCAAACACTAGATTGCTTCAATGCAGCTGCTTTGGGGGTGAGAGTCGAATTGCTTACAACTCAGTCTGTGAGCACTTGCGCTAGAAAGCTAAACACCAACCATGGTTTGAAGCTCGAACACAAGACATAATGATTACATCGCTCCTGGATCTGAAAGGCATCTACCGTAATGATACATAAACCTTTTCCTTCATCAGATTTGGGGACAGCATCAAACTCTCGGTGCAAACATTACAGCTGTAGCTTGTAAGGTATGATAATTCCAACAGAGAACTTTATGCCTGCCAACTCAGTGACTCGTTGAAGAAGTCCATATCATTGCAAAGAAAAAGTGCTTCATGAATATTCTGATATGAAACAGATCCACCCCTATAAGATCCTCTTCCATGAGTTACATCGCAGAACAAGCAAGGTCTTAGTAGAGAATCTCTGTAATAAATTTCATCGGGTCTCCTGGTAACACTCTCACTGTCACTTAATCGATTTTGATAAAAATATCTTCTAGGAGAATCCGGATTTGAGGATGCAGAGATACAGAACAAAAAACAACCTAGTTGGATAACCTGCCTATTGGAGGTGCTCATGAAGGCTTCTACCAAACTGTAGCATGCCTGTTGCCTAGCTATTTACTGTTGCAGGCAGTTGCTGAGGATCCCCAACAAGAACACACCTTACAACTCCAAATGAAAGTGGAGGTAACACGCCTACATCCCTAGCTTGTTTCCATGCCCCTCCTCCACAAGGAACCAGTCTCCACCTAGACGGAAGTGACTTTCCAAAATGAAAAGGCAAGACAACTCAACTAAAACTTTATCTCGTTCTTCTACTACAGCTGCAATATTTTGCAACAACTGATCACGACTGTGGTCACGTGCAACCAGAACATCAGGATCAACACCAACGGTTCCTTGGGATCACCCTGCAGCAGCTATCGCACTTAACTCTCTCTAGAGGCCACTGATTTTCTTGGATAAGTTTACTTCTCTACCCTGTAGCTGCTGCATATAGCCAAATACTTCCTCACGGCACTTTCCTAGGAGAATTTTTGTTCTACGCTCCACTGAAATTTCCTGTACAGCACGATTTTGAGAATCCACACCCACCCACGCAACATCAGGGCGATAGACCTTCATTTCACCATCAATGAATCCACTGTCCAGAACATGCCAATGCAAGCTACGCGGCCACCAAGGTTTCTTTGCGTGAGTAAGTCAAAATGAGGTGTCAGGGTTATAAATCATGGTACATTAGTGAACAAGTAGGCCTGTCAAACAATGAAGATATTTGGTGGAGGTGCCCAACCACACACCACTTGCCAAAAGGACAAAACAACAACAACTCGTGGAACAACTTCTCCCTCATGCCAGGCAGGTCGCATAGATGGCCATAAAGGATGGCATGAAGGTAGGTGAATGCAACTATTTTCCATTAATTTTAAGCTTGCATGGAGCCAAGGGAAAAAGACTAGAGGTTGCAGTCTTTAAGGCAACACATTTGAATGGCTAACCAAGGCAACAATAATAGACATCCTCTTCAATTGCGTGAACCCAGGCTCGGTCTACGGGAGCGACCGACAACATATAAAAAAAGACTTAACGATAATAATTAATACTTAAAATTGATAACAATTGAAAATAAAATATAATCACCAATCGACAATAATAATAATAGTAATATTATTATTATTAAAAAAATTATTATTATTATTATGGATATTCCTCTTTAACCGAACACATCCTAACACACCAAAACGTCATTCCAGCCCTCTACTAGGATTATAGAACATGATATGACTTAAACAGGGTATTCACAAAGGACACTATGAGGTCTACAACCAGAGGCAACGACAACAAAAGAGGACGCAAGACGGAGACAAAGGATACTAATCCTTCTCTGTGAAAAGGAAGAAGTCATCTAACGAATAATGAGAGCACTCGCAAATGTTCAATTTTTAGCAACAGGGTAACCGAAACAAGGACTAGGGTACGCCAAATGCGGCATTACAGATAGGATAAAAAATAAAAAGATATGTATATATATGTGTGATCCTGAAAACACATCGGTAGGGACCATATCATGATCTAAATGGAGGAAACATTAATGTCCTACAAAATCATGAGTAAGAAAATATCACTCCAAGATGGATGGAATCTTATTAAAATCCATGTTGATGGATGAGAGAAAGATAACACAAAGCCTGAAAACATATTGGTAGGTAACATAAAACGACCTACACGGAAGCGATGCTAATGTCCTATGGACTCATGAATCAGAAAAGATCACTACATGATGGAGGGAACTCAATGGTAATATACTCAGATGGATGTGAAAGCCACAAGACCAATGGATCAAAAGCAGATATCAAAAGTGTGCACAAAAATATATGGTCAAGGCAATGGTCTGACAAAAATGTTTGAAAAAAAGTGAGGGAAAAAGAGTATGCATTCTCCTTCATCTATGAGGAAGTGAGAGAAGATGTGTCCTAGTGGAATAGATAGGGAAAGGAAAAAAAAGTGGGCTTAAGATGTGATATTGTGCCATAACAGTTAACACAAACATGGCTATAAAGTGAGCCTATAGATATGATTGTGAATGCACGATGAGATAAGTAAATAGGCCAAAATAGCACAATAATCCTTGTAACGAAAGGAATGGTGTGTTATGTGTGACATATGTTCTCAATAAAAAATTTCAATGGATAAATCGGTGGGTTTCTTGCCAATGCTCTGAGAGTCTAACTCCCTCTACTTAACTGGTGCAACTGTCGTATATGCATGCGTGAGTAAAAAGTGAGTATTATTCTGGCAGCCTTTTAGTTGGGGATCTAACAAGGGAACTCAATTTACCTCACGGATAAATCTTGAAACTATTTGTAAGGGAATAATTTTCTCGGATATTGGGAAAGAGAGTAAGAATATGATGTAGGGGAACTAATGTTGCAAGTAGAAATTTAGATTCCTGCACACACTAGTTAGAAACTTCATCACATGCACTAAAATTTGGAAGAAACAATACTGCAAATATCAATAAGAACAATTAGAATTTAATGAAAACAAAATATCAGTAAGCCTCTTTGTCAAAAAAGAGTCGAAACTCCTTTTATTGATGCTCAAAATTTTTTTTTACATAGTATGAGAATGGAAGACATTGAGATTAGGGGAAAAGTGGCTAACTCATTTCACTCACAAGTGAGTAAAATATCTCTCATGAAAATACAAGAATACAACCAACTATAATAATTTAATAATTAGAACCCTTTCGAATGATGATATCATTACAATTTATAGAAGAGAAAATCTTCATCTTCTCGATGACCCTCCATATGCCTTATTTACGAGTTTAGACTATTCATATTCCCTCCAAATATTAAGTCCCTTTTATAAAATAAAGGTGACTTAATTTACATAATGTTTCTAAAGACACTTTAAGAAATCAAAAACTCCGAACCCCCAACGCGAAATTAGAACATGGAGGAGAGAGAAAGTTAGGGGAAGAAGAGAGAGAAGGAAAAGAAAAGAGTTTTGCTCCTGATGAAGTTCGTTGATCCTTGTCTATGGTAAGCTAAAATGCAGTGAAACTTTGAATATTTAAACTCTTTGCACTCTACGGAAATCCTTCAAATTAGCTCATGGATGATTTGGAATGAGTGTTTAAAAAAACTTGTCAAATGACTTCATCGATCCACTTTAGTACTTGACCGACCCGATGCAATGCTTCAATGTAGTATAACCTAAATCCTCTCACGAACACCATGAGATAATTGTTAAAAAACACTGACAAATGATTCCATTGGTGACTGTGAGTATCACCCATAGATATCTCTTTAGGAAAGAATGAAGCTTTAGATCAAATGCTATCCTGATTTCTTACAACATTACCACATTACTTAGATGATTTAAATGTGACTATGATGAAGTGTATTATGAACAGATTGATAATTTTGATTGTGAATTCCACCTCACACTTAAATCTTGAAATACACTATTGATATCCATGAAAGTGAAATCACTTATATAGTTCTCACCCCTATGAATCTAAACTTAAATCTTCCTTGACACCTACTATATTAGGAAAAGACAATTATTTTTAGAAAGTGTCAAGAATTTTCCCTCTTTCAGCTTGAACTAGTGATGCCAACATGAATGTTCAACTCCTAGTGTGATCTCTCTAGGAAATCCACCCTTTGGAGTACCCATGCTTATTTTTATTAAGTTCCCATAGGACAACTTACTATTTCTGGCAGGTACACAAATTAGCTTTTCTAGACCTCGAATGATTATGGTAGCTCAAATTACCCTTTCTCCCTGTATTCCCCTTGCTTTCTAGATGGATTTAATAATTTTACTAGGTGTCCATGAGATCACTTGCTATTTTTATGTAAGTGTTAATTTTTAACCAATTCGACCATTTCGACGATCTTTCCTTGCAATATATCTTATGTGTTTAATGCCTCTTTCATAGTTTTTTTAGTTGACAACTTTGCCAAAACGGAAGTCCTCTTTGTAGAAGACCAATTATTTTTGGAAAGTGAACCTCCAGTGGTTGGATCACTACAAAAATAAGTTTATTTATATGGGGTTTTTTGCAATATCACTCCTCTGAAATCTTGCACCTTTCCACTTAATAGTTTGGTAGATTTTAAAGTTTTAAAATTTTGACCTGGTACTGTTTTTGAACACAACAACCATTAATGGACCTCGAAAATTGCATGCATGGTTTTTTAGTCTATTTATAACAAAAATTACATTTTTTTCTATGGGGTTTCTCCTCTTATTTTTCTAGTGAAAGTTTTCTTCTATTCGGTTGCTGGTTTGATGGGAAATCAAGCTTTTTCCCTCGTTCTACAAAAAGATAAATTTCTTCGCTATGAAAATTTTGTGCCATGGAAAAAAGGGTTTTAAGGTGTTATTTTGATGGATTTCAAGAGTTAAAAACTTAAAAATATATGGTTTTGTGATCTATGCTTCCATTTGCAAAATCTCGTCAAATTTCTACTTCACTGCCATGAAGAATTTCATTATTTCTTGTTATTTGTTATTCATTTTTTTTCTCCTTTCCTTGGTCAAATTTTCATGGAATATGATATTGCATTTTTTTCTGTGGGATATTTTTTGAGCTTCAATAATGGTTGAAGGTGATGGGAAGTTGTCAGAGCAAGTTGTGCATAGAAAGGTTAGATGTTAGAAGCGGGAAGCAGGAGAGGTTTTAAAAATTTGAAATAAAGATGAGCAAGGATGAGGAAAAAATTCATGTCCTTGATTTCCCTTAAGAATTAATGTATGTGAGGGAAATCAAATTTCATGTTTTGAGGGCCCAAGAAACATGATCTGTTCACAGTTAGTCCACCTAGAATATTTTGAATCTGAATTTGTTAAACATCGTTATCTGAAGCAAATTAGTAACATGGAAAAGGTCCCTCGAATATTATTCTCTTTTGGGGGAGAAAATTTATCAGGAAAAATGTCTAAATGTAATGAGAATACTCTTGCAAATAGACGGAGTATGAATTCTTGAGAATTTCTTTTGAGAAATTCATCTTCCCAAGAGGCCAAAAGTAAGATTACCTGTTATTTTCTTGTGTGTTAGATTTTCTATCATGTCAAGTTGGTTGAAACTTTATAGCCATCAAAAAGAAATGAGATTTCTCTGGAAACTTTCCCCTACTGATGAATCTAAGGAATTTTGGAATTAATTTGTGTCTAATCTCTAACAATTTTGTGTCTGCTTTATTTTATGAAAGTCTATAAATAGTTTCTTTCATTCCTATTGCAATCTTACACTGAATTTTTTGTGAAATCACATAGAATCACATCCTTGTGACAATATAATGGTATTTTCAATTTCATTTCAAGAAGATTCTTCATCTTGGATGAGATCAAAAAAATTAAAATCAATTCACTATCATTTGTTGATAAAGATTGTATGTCAGTCTTCGTGTGTATCTTAGGTGTGATTAATCAGAAACTTTGGTGTTTAATTGAGTCTTCTAATTCAAGCCTTCATATTGGAGTCTCAAATATTATGTGAAAACATGTTGATTCGGGCCTCCATTGAAGCACACCTTCTAGTTGAGGGAATGTCTAGACTGTTATGAAGATTTATGTTTTTAAATTTTTAATTATTGTGAAGTCCCACCAAAGATCTAGTATAATAAACTTTATCCATACTTCATCTACTACAAAAATCATTTAAAAACCATTGATCAACCCTGAACTACCCCTGTTTGCCTTTTGTATCAACAAAGGAACAAAATCTACTTGCAAAAATATGCAAAACAATCAGGATTTCTTAATGTCTTTAGTAACCTTTTCTTTATATTGAAAATATCTCTGTAATCTGGAAGTGACAACTCATGAGAGTCATATTTGGTGTATTGATCATATTTTCCCAAGGTATTCTCTATAAAATTCATGAAAAATAAGGATTTACCAGTGTTCTTCAATAACAGAGGTTATAAAATAGGTTCTCTTACCTTGCTTGAAAGGAACAACCTAAAATAGTTAGGATTAGATCACATCCTTTTAAGGTGATACCCACTTCTTCAAATCCTAAGTGCTAAAAATTCAGATAGATTCCTTCCCTGGCTACAAAACGATATACATAATCATCCATCTACCTCATAGGGTCTTGTCAAATCCATGATGCTGCTTGGCCTTTAAAGGAGATTAAATATGGATACCAACACACTTCTGGCGCCGTTACCAGGGAATTGATTTACATTGCTGGGAACTGATTTACATTGTTGAGACTATTTGTTGATTTATTTCAACAAATTTGGCCCATCAACAACACTTCTAACATCGTCATCAGGGACTTGTTGAAAATATTTTAAATATTTGGATACATATCAAACCCTGGTAATGTTTCTTACAAATGTTGTGTGCAAATACATTGTT
The DNA here is from genome assembly GCA_019776745.2 of Taxus chinensis. Classification (NCBI taxonomy): domain Eukaryota; kingdom Viridiplantae; phylum Streptophyta; class Pinopsida; order Cupressales; family Taxaceae; genus Taxus; species Taxus chinensis. The sequence goes on along the minus strand of CM034148.1, from coordinate 794,670,398 downwards.
AATAAGTCATTCTATATGCAGATTTGTGAGATTTGTTTGAAGTAATATGCTCTGTCTGCAATTTTCCTAGTTTCCAGTAGTTGTTGCACTTTTCTTGCATTGTGATTGATAAATTTGGCTAAAAGAAGATCAGATCTTATAAGTTTTGCAAGATTCTAGTACTGATAGACATTTGACAGATTATCTTTTAGTGCATTTTTGCACATCTGAGGTGAAAATCCTTAGTGGCGACTCTGTGTTGATTTTTTTTACAAATTCTAGTGTCTTAACCTCTATCAATGTGAATCTGTTACTAATCTTTGCAAAGTTGGAAGGAAGAAGATATTTCTTTGTTAAGGACCCTGCTAGAAGGTTGTTTCTAGAACCGGGGAAAAACATTTCAGAAGACAGAAGAATTTGGAAGGCTGTTGGAGATCAAGCATCAAGAAAAGAGATCTCCACTGGTAAAACTGATTATCCTGTGATTGAAGATTGCACTACTTCCTCAAGTTCTTCTGAATCAGGTAGCCTCTTTGATGAACTAAATTCTCCATCTAGAGAAATTCCATCATTTGTATTTGAAACATTTGCTTCTTGATCTACCCCTCTATTTTCAAAATCTAATAGAGCTTTCCAAGAGATAGAACCTTTAGAGGGAAGTCATTCATAAAATTGTATCCATGTACCACACAGACCCCTCACTCCTCATCAATATGTTTCTCCTGTAATATCACCTCCTAAGAATAATATGGCTCAACCTCCACTCAAACCTCCATTTTTCGTTAATAATTTTGGTCCCATCAGTTTTAGAGGCATGGCTGGCTATCCAAATGTTGTGCCACAAGATGTAAGAAACAAATTGACTAAGTTTCAAGGAAATAATGCAATAACTGGTGATCATCACTTGAAACTCTTTGTCAATATGATGGAGGATTTCAAAATAGAGTTTGAAGATGTATACATTAAATTATTTATTCATACTTTACAAGAATATGCAAGGGACTGGTATAAATATCTTCCAGATAATTCCATTGACTCCTGGACAAAGATGAAGAATGATTTAAGAATGCAGTATGGTGATAAAACAAACCCTAGGTTTCTTTTGTCAGAGTTTGAAAATATAAAAAAGAATCCTAATGAATCAGTGCATGATTTCAACACTAGATTTAACAAAACATTAAGAAGATTTCCTATTAATTTGAGGCCATGTGATGAATCATGTCTGATAAAGTATTCAGATGCATTTGATAAGAAATTTGTTTACTATTTAAGGGATAAGACCCCTGGGACTTTGAGTTAGGAATTTACCATAGCTCTGTAAATTGAGAACAACATCAAAGAAATTGGAAAACCTCATAAGAGGGAGGGTGTTAAACTGATCAACCCTGAGAATCCTCAATCAATTAAGGAAGTGGATCTTGAGGAAGTTGTAAGGAATTTGGTCGGAGCTGTCAAAGAAATCTCTTACAAGGTGGCTAGGTTAGAAAAAGGAATTGGACAAGGTCCTCAGGGTCAGCATGGGACACAAGGACAAGAAAGACTTGCGAATAATCCTAGAAATTATCATAGGTCTAATGACAGAGGTAAAGGACCCATGGGAGCTAGACAACCCCAAGCTAGAGAGAATAGAGTAGTGCCTGATCCTCTAAATGCCAGATTTGTTATTGTTGAAGAGATAAATCATATGGATTGGTGTGAAAAATTCTTCTTACCCCACCCGCCATGTGAAATAGATCAGCAAGTTGAAGGAGATGATGATGATGATAACACTGATGATGATGCATGCATGGTGGATTCCTCTACGAGTTCACAATAGGGAGAAACCTCGACTGAGCTTGATGAGTGCATGAACTGCTAAATATTTCTGGGATTTCATTCATCGGGTATTACTTCTTCCTCCCACTCATACTTCTAAAATTGATATGGTGCAAGCTTTTAAACTTTCTAATAATGATTTTGAGTACCTAAGAGCTCTAATGATTGAGAAGTATGATGGAGGGATACCTTCTGAGGGGGATAGGCAGTTATTAATGAATGTTGTGGTTGGCCATGAAAAATAATATAATACCAGGAGTAGGGTTGCCAAAGGGGTGGGGCCTCAGGCCAAACAAAAAATTCCAGTGCTTACCAGTATCCCAAAAGAGACTCCAAAGAAAGATACATCTCGCAAAGGCCTTGTTGTCTCAAGTAGAACTTGTGTCCCTCAAATTCTTAGATTGTAACAAATCCTGTACCATCAGATGAATTTGTAAACCTCCCTCCTAACACTGCATTACCCAAATATGTTCCTTGTGACATAGCCCAAATCTTGAGTCAGATCAAGATTTATGTTCCTATTGTCGAATTGCTTAGAATCCCTGAGCATAGGAATAGAGCATTCGAATATTTGGGGTTTACAGAAGAAAAAGTTACCCAAGGAAAAAATGTTGAGACTCCTCCTACCATTTTAGAGTTGAAAAAACCCAAAGTACTGGAGGAACCATGTGAACCACCTAACATTTACTTGGGAACATCTTTGGTTAAGTCTCAATTAAATGTTGATCCATTTTTTACAAAACTGATTATTAAAGACAGACTGCATCACAATTGTATGTTTGATTCCCAAGCATCATGCAACGTTATGCCTCTAGAAGTGATGAATGAATTGAACATTAAAGTGAGAGAAGCTTATGGAAAGTGTACTACAATGGATTCTAGAGAGGTGCCTATTGTAGGATGTGTAAAAGGTTTGGTGGTACAACTTGCAGCTTATCTAGGTAAGAACTTGAAACTTGATGTTGTTTTTGTTGACTTCCCTACCAAATAGGGCATGTTGTTATCAAGAAAGTGGGTTACAAGTGTTGGTGGAAATGTTCAGATGGACATGTCTTATGCCACCATACCAATTGAGGGCAACCTTGTGAAGTTACCTGGTGAAAAGAAGATGTTATATCTTATTGAGGACCCCAATATTGCTTCTTATGAAGTATTGCATGCAAATATTGATATTGATAACTCTGTGAGTTATGTTGCTTTCAAGGAATATGAAATTTATCAATGCATGTATCATGAACAGGATGATTTTTGTGAGACTTTGATTTTTGATGCAGCCTCGAAAGATGTTATAAAACTTGACCCGGTAGAAAGGATAAGCCTGAAGAAATGTGGTCAATTAGCGACTTGGCTGGAAAAGAGAGGCAATCATATGACCAGCTGTTAAAAACATATAAGAACTGGTTAGTATGGTCATATCCAGAATGGCAGGCACTTGAATTTTTTCCTTGATTTTTTCTTTGAATCGGGATTCTATCCATTGTACAGTGTATAATTCTTTGTTTGCATTCTACTTTTTTGTTTTTGTTCATTCTGGTCCTGGGTGACCTGGTTTTGTTGGTTTCTTGATTCATTTTTTGGAGGATGGTCATGGTTGTTCTACTCTACAAGATTATTATTTGACTCTGATGCCCAATAGTCTATTTTTTGCACTTGGTCTTCTATTTGTTCTTGTGGCACTCAGAAGGAGTGCCCATCCCCGAGTTGGAGCCAATGTTGGTGCTCAAATTAGTCTCGCCCCGTTTGTCATTGAAATTACTCAGTTTGCAGCCTCTGTCATGTTTTTTGTCTCCCCATATTAGTGCTTGAAGACTCTGTCCTCCATTTGGTTGCCATGATCAGTCCCTTCTTTGGTCGAGGATCACTTAGAAGGTGCAAAATTTGTTTTTTGTTTTTCTATCCATCTGAAGGAGTCTATAAATTGGGCCTAAAACTTGGGTTGTTCCTTTCCTTCAGTTTTCCGCAGTCACATTTTTTTGTCCCTGTTATTATTGTCCCAAATACATGAGGAAACATGATTGGATATAGCTTAGAGGATCATGTTTGAAACTTATAAAATTTCCAAATTCTCTATCCTTGAAGAAAAATTCATCTCCAGGCTCAAATGGTGGTTTTCTTGCATTTTTATGGTTTTATGGGTGTGTTTTCCCTGTCATATTTACATCTCTGCATCAATGGAAACGTGGCCCTTTTTGGTTATATGCGGCTCAGTGGGGCACTCTAAAAACTTTGTGGCTCGCCTCAACCCACAACTTGTCCACCTGGAGGAACGAAACTCATTTGAAAACTCACCTTTTCATTTGGCCTTGGAGTTGCACCGGGGGGACACGTGAAGGATTCCACTGCTTTTCTCGAACTTAGATGAATTTTTCATGCAGCCGGTAAAGTTTTGGGTGGGCCATGGATATGTGGTGGGATGGCGCTCATTTGAGGATCTGCCTCAAGGTCCCACCTTAACAATTGCGACAAGGGGACAGGTAGAGGATTTCGCTGACTCTGCTTTGTACTTAAACTTTTCAAAGTAATTTTCTGAATCCTGGGACACATGGTGAGCCCGCTCATTCAGGGTCTCCACTCTTGGTCACCTCCTTGAAGTTGTGCCATAAAGACATATGGAGGTTTCTATCGGGCCTTCATTTCCCTTATACTTTTCAAGAAACTTCCTAAAAGGGCCTAGGACATGTGGAGGGACCGCGCATGTTTGGGGACCGACCCCTGAGTTTTATTTTGAAGAAGCACCAGGAAGACACTTGGAGGCTTCTGCTCACTCTTCCTTTTTTCTTGGAATTTTCAATGGCTGAAAAGAGACTATCTAGGACCTTAGACACATGGTGCCTTCCAGCTTAACCTTCAAATTTTTAACAGACTCTTCTAGACTGAGACATGTGTTGAGCCCACACTTGTTTGGGGTCTCTACTTTTCGGGGCCATCTCAAAATACACCATTAAGACACGTGACAGGCGGGGAAAATGGAGAAATGGAGCTTTGGGGTTATTTAAGGTTTTTTTCCTTTTGTAAAAATTGGATAATATTGTAAGTTGAAGTGCGGCCCCGATAAAAAAATAATGCTAGCGTTGACTAGTCAAAAATGGAGGTGCGGGCCCGTGGGGAAAATATGAAACTTTTTCCTTTTTGGAAAATAAGTATAAAGTGAAAAATGAAGCAGAGGTCCATGGGGATCCACATCAGAATGGTGCAACTTACAGATGGTGCCCAAGAGTGGAGACCCTGAAAAATCACGGGCTCACCACGTGTCCCAGGTTTCAGGAAATTTGCCTTAAAAATTTTAAGTACAAAGCGGAGCCGGTGGAAGCCTCCACCTATCCCCCTGTTGCAATTTTTAAGGTGGGACCCTGAGGTAAATCCTCAAATGAGTGTCAGACCACCACTTGTCCATGGCCACAAAAAACTGTACCAGTTACATGAAAAAAATTTCTAAGTCTGGGAAAAGTAGCGGAATCCTCCACGTGTCCCCCCTGCGCAACTCCAAGGCCAAACCAAAAGGTGAATTTTCAAATGAGCTGTCGTTCCTCCATGTGGAAAATATTTAGGTTGAGGTGAGCCACATAGTTTTTTAGAGTGCCCCCCCAAGCCGCATCCAACCAAAAAGGGCCACATTTGCTTTGATGCAGAGATGTAAATTTGATGGGAAAAAACACCCATCAAACCGTAAAAGTGCAGGAAAACCACCATTTGAGTCTGGAGATGAATTTTTTCTTCAAAGGACAGAGAATTTGGAAATGTTATAAGGTTCAAACATGATCCTCTGAGCTATATCCAATCACGTTTCCTCAAGGTATTTGGGACAAAAATGATAGGGACAACAAAATGTGACTGAGGAAAACAAAAGGAAAAGAACAACCTAAATCTTACGCTAAATTTATAGTCTCCTTCAAATGAACAGAGAAACGAAAAAAAAATTGGACCTTTTAAGTGATCCTCTACCAAGGAAGGGGCTGATCATGGCAACCAAATGGAGGACAAAGTATTCAAGCACCAATACGGGGAGATATAAAACATAACAGAGGCCGTAAACTGAGGAATTTCAATGAAAAATGGGGCAAGACTAATTTGAGCACCAACATTAGCTCCGACTCGGATATGGGAACTCCCTGTGAGTTCCACAAGAACAAATAGAAGACCAAGTGCCAAAAATAGACCATTGGGCAATGGAGTCAAAGAATAAGCTTGTAGAGAAGAACAACCATAACCATCCTCCAAAAAATGAACCAAGAAACCAACAAAACTAGGTCACCCAGGATCAGAACGAACAAAAACACAAAAGCAGAATGAAAACAAAGAACTATAAATTGTACAATGGAGAGCATCCTGATTCAAAGAAAATAATTAAGGAAAAACTTCAAGTGCCTATCATTTTGGATATGACCATGCTAAGCAGTTCTTATATGCTTTTAACAGCGGGTCATATGAATTCCTCTCTTTTCCATCCAAGTCACTATCCGACCACATTTCTTCAGGCTTATCCTTTGTTCCTGGGTCAAGTTTTCTAACATCTTTCGAGGCTGCATCAAACATCAAAGTCTCAAGAAAATCATCCTTCCAATGATACTTGCATTGATCAATTTCATATTCCTTGAAAGCAACATAACTCACAGAGTTATCAATATCAATATCTGCATGCAATACTTCAAAAGAAGCATTGTTGGGGTCCTCAATAAGATATAACATCTTCTATTCACCAAGTAACTTCACAAGGTTGCCCTCTATTTGTATGGTGGCATAAGACATGTCCATCTCAACATTTCCACCAACACTTGCAGCCCACTTTCTTGATAATAGCATGCCCCATTTGGTAGGGAAGTCAACGACAACAACATCAAGTTTCAAGTTCTTACTCAGATAAGCTGTAAGTTGTACCAAAAAACCTTTTACACATCCTACAACAGGAACCTCTCTAGAATCCATTGCAGTACACTTATCATAAGCTGATGTTAGTTTAATGTTCAATTCATTCATGACTTCCAGAGGCATAACATTGCATGATGCTCCGGAATCAAACATACAATTGTGCATCAGTATGTCTTTAATAATCAATGTTGTAAAAAATGGATCAACATTTAATTGAGACTCAACCAAAGATGTCCCCAAGTAAAATTTAGGTGGTTCACCTGGTTCCTCCATTACTTGGGGTATTTTCAATGCTGAAATGGTAGGAGGAGTCTCAACATTTCTGCCTTGGGTGACTTTTTCTTCTCTAAACCCCAAATATTCAAATGCTTTGTTCCTATGCTCAAGGATTCTAAGAAATTCAACAATAGGAACAAAAATCTTGATCTGACTCAAGATTTGGGCTATGTCATAAGGAACATATTTGGGTAATGCAGTGTTAGGAGGGAGGTTTACAAATTCATTTGATGGCACAAGTTTTTTTACAGTCTGAGCATAGGGAGGGAAACTGTATGTTCTACTTGAGACAACAAGGCCTTTTCCAGATGTATCCTTCTTTGGAGTCTCTTTTGGGATACTGGTAAACACTGGAAGTTTTGGTTTGACCTGAGGCCCTACCCCTTTGGAAACCCTACTCCTGGTATTATATTATTTTTCATGGCCAACCACAATATTCATTAACAACTACCTATCCTCCTCAAAAGGTATCCCTCCATCATACTTCTCAATCATTAGATATCTTAGGTACAAAAAATAATTATTAGGAAGTTCAAAATATTGCACCATATCAATTTCAGAAGTATAAGTGGGAGGAAGATGTAATACCTAGTGAATGTATTCCCAGAAATATTTAGCAGTTCTGGCACTCATCAGCTCAGTTGAGGTTGCTCCCTGCTGTGAACTCGTAGAGGAATCCACCATGCATGCATCATCATCATTGTTATCATCATCATTAGCTTTTTCAACTTGTTGATCTACTTCACATGGTGGGTGGGGTAATAAGAATTTGTCAAACCAGTCCATTTTATTTGTCTCTTCAACAACAACAAATCTGGCATTTAGAGGATCATGCACTACTCTATTCTCCCTAGCTTGGGGTTGTCTAGATCCCATGGGTCCTTTACCTCTGTCATCAAACCTATGATCATTTCTGGGATGATTCATAATTCATTCTTGTCCTTGTTACCTATGCTGACCCTGAGGACCTTGTCTAATTGATTTTTCTGCCCTGGCTAGCTTGTAAGATATTTCTTTGACAGCCCCATCCAAAGTCCTTACAACTTCCTCAAGATCCACTTCCTTACTTGATTGAGGCTTCTCAGGGTTGATCAATTTAACACCCTCTCTCTTAGGAGGTTTTCCAACTACTTTGATGTTGTTCTCAATTTTTAGAGCCATGGTAAAGGCCTGCCTTAAAGTCCCGTGGTTCTTATCCCTCAAATAGTAAGTAGCTTTCTTATCAAATGCATCTAAATACTTTATCATACATGATTCATCACATGGCCTTAAATTAAAAGGTAGTATTCTTATTGTTTTGTTAAATCTAGTGTTAAAATCATGCACTGATTCATTAGGATTCTTTTTATATATTTTCAAACTCTGATAAAAGAAACCTAGGGTCTATTTTATCACCGTACTATATTCTAAAGGCATTCTTCATCTCTGTCAAGGTGTCAAGGGAATTATCTGGAAAATATTTATACCAGTTCCTTGCATCTTCTTCTAAAGTATGAATAAATACTTTAATGTATGCATCTTCAAACTCTATTTCAAAATCCTCCATCATATTGACAAATAGTTTCAAGTATTGATCACAAGTTATTGCATTATTTCCTTTAAACTTAGGTAATTTGTTTCTTACATCCTGTGGCACAACATTTAGATAGCCATCCATGCCTCTAAAACTGATGGGACCAAAAGTATTAACGATAAATGGAGGTCTGGGTGGAGGCTGAGCCATATTATTTTTAGGAGGTGATCTTACAGGAGAAACATAGTGATGAGGAGTGAGGGATCTATGTGGTACAGTGATTAAATTTTCAGAATGACTACCCTCTAAAGGTTCTATCTCTTGGAAAACTCTATTAGATTTTGAAAATACAGGGGTAGATCAAGAAGTAAATGTTCCAAATACAAATGATGGACCCTCTCCAGATGGAGAATTTAGTTCAACAAAGAGGATACCTGATTCAAAAGCACTTGAGGAAGTACTACAATCTTCAATCACAAGCTGATCAGTTTCACCAATGGATATCTCTTTTCTTGATGCTTGATCTCCAACAACCTTCCAAATTCTTCTTCCTTCTAAATTTGTTTTCCCCAGTTTTGGAAACAACCTTCTAGCATGGTCCTTAACAAAGAAATATCTTCTTCCTTCCAACTTTGCAAAGATTAGTAACAGATTCACATTGACAGAGGTTAAGACACTGGTATTTGTCCAAAATAAATCAACATGGAGTCACCACTAAGGATTTTCACCTCAGATGTGCAAAAAATCACTACAAGATAATCTGTCAAATGTCTGTCAGTACTGGAATCTTGCAAAACTTATCTGATCTGATCTTATTTTACCCAAATTTATCAATCACAATGTAAGCAAAGTGCAACAACTGTTAGACACTTGGAAAATTATAGACAGAGCATATAACTTTGAACAAATCTCACAAATTTGCATATAGAATGACTTCTTAACAATGTATTTGTACACAACATTTGTAAGAAACATTACCAGGGTTTGATATGTATCCAAATATTTCAAATATTTTCAAAAAGTCCCCGACAACGGTGCCAGAAGCGTTTATTGATGGGTCAAATGGATACGAACTGGCAATAAATCAACAAATCAGTCTCAGCAACATAAATTAGTTCCTAGCAACATAAATCAATTCCTCAGTAACGGTGTTAGAAGCATGTTAGTACCCAGATTTAATCTCCTTCAAAGGTTGAGCATCATCATGGATTTTACAAGACACTCCTGGAGGTTGATAGATGATTATGTATGTTGTTTTGTAGCCGGGGAAGCAATCTATCTAAATTTTTAGCACTCAAGCTTTGAAGAAGTGGGTATTACCTTAAAAGGATGTGATCTAATCCTAACTATTTTAGGTTGTGCCTTTCAACCAAGGTAAGAGAACCTATTTTGTAACCTCTGTTATTGAAGAACGCTGGTAAATCCTTCTTTTGCACAAATTTTATAGAGAATACCTTGGGAAAATATGATCAACACACCAAATTTGACTCTCACGAGTTGTCACTTCTGGATTATGAAGATATTTTCAATTAAAGGCAAAGGTTACTAAAGACATTAAGAAATCTTGATTGTTTTGCATATTTTTACAAGTAGATTTTGTTCCTTTGTTGATACACAAGGAGAACAAGGGTAGTTTAGGGTTGATCAATGGTTTTTAGATTATTTTGGTGGGACCCACATCAGAAGCTAAATGCCGAAGGGCGGAGTTGTGGGGAAGCAATCTATGTGAATTTTTAGCACTCAAGATTTGAAGAAGTGGGTATCACCTTAAAAGGATGTGAGCTAGTCCTAACTATTTTTAGATTGTAGTATGGTGACAAAATAGACCCTAGGTTTATTTTGTCTGAATTTAAAAATATAAAAATGACTCCTAATGAATCAGTGCATGATTTCAACACTAGATTTAACAAAACATTAAGAAGATTGCCTGTTAATTTGAGGCCATGTGATGAATCATGTCTGATAAAGTATTTCAGATGCATTTGATAAGAAATATTCTTACTATTTGGGGGATAATAACCCTGGGACTTTGAGGAAGGCCTTTAGCTTTAGATGTGGGTCTGCACAGACCTGTGCTTTACTTTTTTCACTTTATTCTTATTTTCCAACAAGGAAAAATTTCCATATTTTCCCTATCGGCCCGCACCTCTGTTTTTGACTATTCAACATTAGCATTACTATTCTGTCGGGGCCACACTTTAACTTACAATTTTATCCCTTTTTAAAAAAGGCAAAAAACCTTAAATAACCCTGACATTGCATTTCCCTATTTCCTTTCCTGCCATGTTTCTTAATGGCACATTTTGAGATGGCCCTGAAAAGTAGAGACCCCAAAAAAGCACAGTCTCAACACATGTCTCAGTCTCGAAGATTCAATTAAAAAGTTGAAGCTTCAGCTGAAGGCGCCGTGTGTCTAAGGTCTGAGACAGTCTGCTTCGGCCATTGAAAATTCCAAGCAAAAAGGCGGAGTGAGTGGAATCCTCCAAGAGTCCTCCTAACGCTTCTTCAAAATAAAACTCAGGGGTTGGTCCCCAAACATGCACGGTCCCTCCATGTGTCCCATATCCTTTTAAGAAGTTGCTTGAAATGTCTAAGGGAAAGGAAGGCCTGACGGAAACCTCCATGTGTATTTATGGCACAAATTTGAGATGGTGCCCAAGAGCGGAGCCTTGAATGAGCGTGGGATCACCACAAGTCCCAAGCTTCAGAAAATTTCTTTGAAAAATTAAAGTACAAAGCGGAGTCGGCGGAAGCCTCCACATCTCCCTCTATCGTAATTGTTAAGGTGGGACCATGAGGTGGATCCTCAAATGAGTGCCAACCCACTATGTGTCCATGTCCCATCAAAAATTGTATCGGTTGCATGAAAAAAATTTCTTAGTCCGGGAAAAGCGGCGGAATCCTCCACTTGTCCCCTCGGCGCAACTCCAAGGACAAACCAAAAGGTGAATTTTCAAATGAGCATCGTTCCTCCACATGGAGAAGTTTTAGGTTGAGGCAAGCCACAAAGTTTTTAGAGTACTCCGCTGAGCCACATCCAACCAAAAAGGGCCACGTTTCTACTATTACAGAGATGTAAATTTTATGGGAAAAACACACCCATCAAATTGTAAAAATGTAGGAAAGCCACCATTTGAGCCTGGAGATGAATTTTTCTTCAAGGACAAATAATTTGGAAATGTTATAAGGTTCAAACATGATCCTCTGAGCTATATCCAATCACATTTCCTAAGATATTTGGGAAAAAAATTACAGGGACGATAAAACGTGACTACGGAAAATAGAAGAAAAGGAACAACTCGAGTTTTATGCCCAATTTACAGACTCCTTCAGATGGAAAGAGAAATGAAAAACAATTTTTTTACCTTTTAAATGATCCTCAACCAAGAAAGGACTGATCATGGCAACCAAACGGAGAAAAGAGTCTTCAAGCACGAATACGGGGAGACAAAAAACATGACAAATGCCGTAAACTAAGAAATTTTAGTGACAAACGGGGTGAGACTAATTTGAGCACCCACAAAGTGATTGAAAAGGGGCCATGCCTATCGAACTCTAGAAAATATTATTATAGGAAAACTCCACCAGATACAAGTACTCCTCCCACCTCGACTAATGGTCTATTATGTACATCTGAGCATGTCCTCCATGATTTGATTCACCTGCTCAGTATATCCATCTATCTCAGCGTGATAAGCTATATTGAAGATGATATTTATCCCAAGAGCATACTGCATTGTAGTCCAAGAGTGATAAGTGTACAAGGGATCATTGTCACAAATTATCTTCTATGGAATCCTATGTAATCTGACAATGTCATCAAGATAGACCCATGCCACTGCACTAGCTATGTAGGTGGTCTTCACCAGATAAAAATGATCCACTTTCAAAAATTTATCCATTGTGACCATGATGGCGATGTGGTGGTATCTCAACTTCGGTAATCCAACTATGAAGTCCATGGCAATGGTGTCCCATTTCAACTTTGGTGTGGCGTGAGGGAAGAGAAGGCCAGTTGGATGTTGATTCTTGTCCTTCTACTTATGACAATCTAAACAATGTGAAATGAACTAAGCCACATATCTCTAAATTCCCCTCCAATGGTAAAACTATCTCAAGGTGGCATGCATCTTCTTCACCCTGGGTTGGGCTGAATAAGGTGCACGATGATCCTGTATCAAATTGTCCTATCTCAAGCTTCTATATCTAGGAGCATATATCTAACCTCTATGTATGAGAAGGTGATATGTCTCTAATGAAAATCCATCAAATCTTCCCTCAAGGGGTCTCTGTTACTCAATCTCTGCTCTGGCTGCAAGGTAGAATTTGTCGTGAGGAAGCCGCTAGACAATCCTACTCCTCAAATCTGTACCCACTAAAGTAGCCATAGCCACATATCTCTATATACTCAGGTCATCTGCAACCACATTCTCTTTCCCCTTCACAGTCTCTATCTCCATGTCATACTCACAAAGCAACTCCATCCAATTCCACTTACGAGTGTTGATATTGGGTTGCGTGAAGAGGTGGCGAAGACTCAAGTGATCAGTCGTGAGTGTAAATCTCTGACCAAGAAGGAAGTGTCTCCAGCGCACCAACATGTACACAACTGTTGCAAGCTCAAGATCATGATTCAGATAATTGAGCTCATAAAATTTGAGTTTTTGAGACTCAAACGTAACTCCTCTTCCCTCTTACATCAATACACCACCAAGTCTTACCAAAGAAGCATATGTGTAAATGAAGAACTCACCCTGAGGGTCTGGTACTACAAGAATAGGTGTTTTCATGAGGTATTCCTTCAGTGTCTAGAATGCCTACTCATATCTATCTGACCATAAAAACTTCTTCACTTTCCACTGAAGGGAAGGGATGGGATGTGCAACCCGAGAAAAGTCTTGTACAAATCTCCTGTAGTATCCTACCAAACCCATGAAGCTACACACCTCGGTCACACTACTTAGTGCTGGGTAATCCATAATAGCTCAAATATTGGAATAATCGACTGCGATACCTTCCCCAAAAATGATGTGGCCCAAATATTGCACCTATGTCTGAAAGAATGCACACTTCTCCAGGTTCCCATAAAGTTATTGCTCACAAAGACACTGAAGAACCTGGCGAAGGTGGCCCTCATTCTCCTCATGAGTATGTGAGTATATCATAATGTCATTAAGTAAAATGAGCATGAAGTGATCCAAAAAATTCCTAAATACCCCATTCATCAAGCTCATGAACACTGTGGTGGTATTCATCAGACCAAAAGCCACCACTATGAACTCATAGTGGCCATATCTCATACGGAAGGCGGTCTTATGAATATCTTCCTCCGTGATCCTTAGTTGATGATACCCTGACTTAAGATCTATCTTAGAGAATATTGTGGCCCCCTTGATATGATCAAATCAATCATCAATGTGTGGAAGGGGGTAACGATTCTTGATCGCTAATTTTTTCAGCTAGCAATAATCAATACACAAACAAAGATATCCATCCTTATTCTTTACAAAATTCATCAGTGCACCCCAAGGGGATACACTAGGAAGGATTAGGCCTTTCTCTAGAAGGCCCTCATGCTACAACTTGAGCTCACAGAACTCAGGGTTAGTCATCTGATAACAGGCTTGTGAGATAGGATCTACGCCCAGAACCAAATCTATGTGAAAATCTATCTCACGTGGAGGAGGTAACCCTGGTATCTCCCCTGGAAAAACATCAGCAAAATATCTCAAGATGTGATGGTCATCAAGGGATGGTCCACTAGACTCATCCTCATATCTATCACTACTATAACGGTATACATATGGAAACCTCGTTGTACACACCTCTTAAGCTGCATAGTGGAGATGGTGCAGATGGAAACGGTTCTCCTAACTCATGCTATCACTGACTCAACTCCTAGATCATCTGTACATGAAATAGTCTTATGGTAACAATCCACTCTGGCTCTATCTACAGAAAACCATTCCATGCCTAATATGACTCCATACGAACCCAACAGAAGGATATGAAGATCCCAGATAGTGGTGAAGGGTCCCAAATCCACTACACACTCCTTAACTAAGGATTCTACAAAGATTTTGGCTCTAGAAGCCATCTTGATGCCCAAACTACAACCCTGCCTAACTACCACCAGCCTACAATGCTCTACTAAAGATGGTACAATAAATGAATCAAACAAACCATAATCAAACAATATATAGGTAGGAATACCACCAATGCTACCTGTAGTCTCTATCATGGTACTCTATTGCTCAGCCTGACGGTTCTCGACCACTACGTAGATCCAATGGCTACATCCCTTGTCACCAACCGTAGGCTCTGAAATATGCCCCTTACCCTTGTTACTATGGTTTTTTGGGAACTCTCTCCAATTATTTCCAACAACACCACAACCATAACAACTTCTTGGTCCTCTCTAGTGAGATTTTAGCTCCAGCTGGTACTCTAGAGGTCTGCACTGTGGATCCTGATGATCAAGCTATATACTAATGAGGTCTCTGATGATGAGCTCCTGTTGAATGAGCTATCAGTGCACCTTGTGTCCTAATGGGACCCCTAGGAGGAGGCCCCATACTATGTCCCCTCTGAGCATCAAATATCTGAGTAGGTTTGAATGGTGGATGAGTTTGTTGCTGCTAAGGTGGATGGTGTGATGGCCTAAATGACGACTGGGATGAACCATGTCTACCACGAGGAGGAGGATCTGACCCCCTTGACCTGATATCCTACATCTGTTGGATGTGGTTCCGTACTCTATCCCTGGCCTGTTGTGTCTTCCCTCGTGTCTCCTCTACAATATACACCTTCTCCACAACCTTTGCTAAGGTCTGTGGGCAATGAATATGCACTGCACCACCCAAATCTAAATTCAGGCCCCTGATGAACCTGCTTGTCCTACATATAGTCAACATACTATAGTAGGTCCAGAAAATGACTCTCATACTTAGCTACAGTCATAGATTCGTGACGGAGGTCATGGAACTTGTCTATCCTCTACTGAATGAAGATCCAGGATAAGTACCTACTCTTGAACCGCTCCTCAAAGATCTCTCAGGTCACCGTCTCTGAGTGAACATGGAGCTTTTGTTCCTTATTCCTCCACTAGACACCTTCTCCATCCCTCAGAAGATGGATCACAACACGAGATTTCATGTTGTTAGTACAAACACAGAGCTTAAAGAATTCGTTCAAGCTCACCAATCAGGCCTCTTCCTGAAAACCACCTATATCTCCAGAATAGGGAGATGCGTGTAGCTTTAGGATCTCCTTTATATGGCCTGCAACTGATGATTAACGAACCCTAGGTCTCTTTATATGATCCTCCCTCTGCCTAGGGCTCCGAGATCTATCCCTGTGTCCTAAAATCTTGTCTTCATGTCCCCTCTGTGGTGACTCTACCGTAGCCGACTCCACGCAGGAGTTCTCTGCCCTATGCTCCTCTCTATGTTGAGGAGATGCATGAGCCTCAACTAATGGCTCCTTATCTTCTCTATCAATTCATCCTCCTAAGAACCCTTCACATATATCGTCATTAACATCCTGAAGCGTCTGTAAAATCTAAGGGAGAATGGTCACTACCTCCTAATCTAGATGGTTCCAAGTCTAGATCTACGTGAAAGAACCCCTCATCTAGTCTGCACCTCCTACACACACCAAGGTGAGAGTTATTTGATCATTCTAGGTTTTTGTTTCAGTTTTCTAGGCTTTCTATATTATACAGCTATCAGACAATGTTGTTTTCTAGGTCTAAATAGAATATTTGCGCTAGGTTAAATGTTCATGTCTCGTGTTTTCCAGTGTGCCCATGGGTCCAAGATTTTAAAAAATTCTTAAATAACAAGCATAACGCCCACTAAACTTTCCCTGCACAAAACCCAAGAACAACCTAGGGCAAGCTAGAAAGATTATGCATTAATTTTTTTTAGAAAATGTTCCCGCAAAAAATTTCAAATTACCATTTGTCACATTCATGTCTCTAAGTTACTTTAAAATTAATAATTTTAATTTCCTTATTTAAATACCATTATAATAAAAATAAAAATGCCCTCAGAACCTATGAATAAACCAAGTCAGTCTAAGGCTTGGTTTAGTTTCCCCTAATTTTCATTTTGATAATTATTTGATTTCCACTATAGTCGACTAGAACAAATTAATTCCATGGATAAAATGGGGTCTATTTAAATAAAATAATAGAGTCATAATAATCCCACAAGGTGACTAGGTTTAAAATAAATAACAAGGTTCCTAATTATCACAAGGGTTAGAAGAATAAACCCACCCCTTACACAATTAAAGTGGCCCCCTTAAAAATTCAACCCATGTATTTTAGATTTCAAATTTAAATTTAAATTCATATTCTTCTTACCCACTCCCCACCTACTTTTTGTAGGGATGAATCTCATCCCTAAGATGGATTCATTTGGGGCCCTTAGATGAGGGAAAAACAACTAATCCTAAAATTTGCTTAAGAAAGCTCCCCCTTCTTTGTTTGGCTCAAAATTTCTTTGTTTTGTTTTGCAGGTTGGAGGAGAAGGATGAAGCCATGAGAGGCCATTTCAAGCTTTTAGGAGGAAGAACTTATTCTTTTGTTTTGTGTTATTCACACCCTATCCTAGGGTTTCAATACATTTGTTTATTTCATTGCCATGATATTTTCCCAAATGGAAAATGGGTTTTGCCCTATTTTTGAGGAAAATATGGCTGCAATGGTTGTGTTTATACTTTGGGAAAGAAGTGTGTGTGTGTGTGTGTGTGTATATATATATATGTCCATATATATCAAAATATATATATTAATGGTATTTCTACAATATGTCCATTTTAATAAAACCCAAATTTCAAAATAGGGTATTATTGTAGAAATACCATTAAATAGAATTATATATATATATATATATATATATATATATATATAATATATTGAAAGTGGTCAAAAACCGGTTTACACAGTCCGCATAGAGGGATCTACGCATGGATCATTTTACCACGTGTTTAAATTTTTGTACATTGCAAAGATTTTGGGTTGGGGGAAGGGTCGTGGACTCCACCCCCCATTCCATTTGATAATGGGGTGGGGGGTGGGGTCGGCGACCCTTCCCCCAACCCTATTCCCTTTTTACCTAAACAAGGATAGACCCCAACCTTCCTAAACCAGCGACTTGTTTAAAATTGCTTTTGGTTATTTTTTTTTATATATTTTAATATGTACTTAATATGTGTGTGTGTGTGTGTCTGTGTGTATATATATATATATATATATATATTTGTTTTAAATTGTTATTTTTTGTTTTGAATTGATATAAATATTACTAAAATATTAATAATATCTTAATATTATTAATATTTTAATAGTAATAATAATATCTTAATTTCAATAATAATATCAAAGTAGTATTATTTATATTTCCATTAGTGTTGACTAATTTAACTTCATACTTCAAATTTCTTTGTGAAAATTGTTAGTATTTAGATAAGAGGTTTTTTTTTAAAAAAAATCAAGTCAAATTTCACTTATTGTTACATCAAGATACACTGAGTTTATAAGTAATTCTACAATAACTTAATAATAAATTTACACATTTCAATGAGGCTAAAGCCTAATTTGCAATGAAGTAATTTCCTTTCTCCACTAGTATGAGGAATTAATCTCTTTTTTTAGTAACCAAGAAAAAACAAGAAAATCTAAGTCTTTTATCTACTCATAAGAAGTTTTGCTTTCTATCAAACAATGTAAGGAAATGCTCAAAATAGTCTAAATTTTCCATTGAATGTCTTTCAAGTAATATAATACAATTTAATATTTCCTTCATTCAAATTTCCAACATTCCCACAAGAGGCATTCAACAATATTTCCAAGAATTTTAAAGCAAGATTGACACACCCATGTGGAGAAATAAATAATTCAATATGGACAAGTTGTCTTCCTTTCATCCACATTTCCACTATAACAAAACTAGATTTAATAAAATGTCTTTCTTTCCTTTACAACATACAATACAATCTTACTCACTAATAATCAATACAACTTTTCTTCCAAAATAAAATACAATAACTCTTTTCCTTCAAATAGACAATGCAATGATCTTTCAATTGAAGTGGAGGTCATTATAATAAAATATATTTTGTCTTCTATTAGTGCTCCAAGAATCAAATCTCCAAACGTTTCCATCTTTCTTCACTTGATCACAACAACCAAAAATGGGGGAGAGGCAACACTCTCCACCCAACCAAAACTCCAATGAGAAGAAGAAGTAATTCTTCTCATTGGCCCCCGAGCCCCAACCACTAAGCAATAAGGGATGGATCCAATACATGGAAACTCTACAATGCTTCCACATTTACTTGCAAGCAACAAAACAGAACAAGATAAACACACAAAGACACTCAATTTGAACACAACAACTTCCCAACAATGGCTTGAAAATAAGCCAAGTAGAGATAGGAACATGGGGGTGCCCTTGTGCCTCCCAAGAGTTTGGATACCCACCTCTAAAATCCTCCACAACACAATCAATCCCAAAATATCTTATGCCTCCCCACAACAACATATATATTTCTCTTATGCCTCCCTCTCTCTTATGGCTCCCACAAAATACAAAATAACAAAGTAGAATAAAGTGGGCAGTCCAAAACCCACTCCCTCCTAAACACACAAAGAAGCTCTTATGCCTCCCAAGATATTTCATCCCCATTTCCAAATATCACCACCACCTAAGGTCAGTTTACTACCCAAAACTTCAAGCAAGAACACAAATCCATAAAACACAATTCATACAAGAAACAAGAAGAAAATTAAGAGTGCAAGATCCTACCTTGCCATGGTAAAGCTCCACTTTTGAAGAAATTCCCAAAATCTTCAAACACAAGAAATTTTCCAAGTACCCTTCAACTCCCACAAGTAAGCATCCAAAAAGAGAGAGATTCAAAAACAAGTGAGTAACCCCATTTACTTCCCAAAAATTTCAATATATAGAAAAGAGGAGGAGGAAGATGATGTGTCTCCATATAGGATGCCACATCATTTATTATCCACTCCACATCACCCAATTCAAACCATACTCCAAGGAAAAATAAATGGGTGGTTGAGAGGTATGACAAACCTCTTACACACACCACCCCAACCCATATCCTTTAGAACAAAGAAATAAATATAAGTAATAAAGTGCAATTAAAAATCACCTTTTGCCTTCCAAAACACATCATGGGGTCTATTTTTGACCCCCAACCCATAGGTAGTATTGGTATAATAAACTTAAGAGGTGTGGGACAAGTTTAACTTGTCCCACAAGCCTCAAAAATTAACCCTTAAGGCCAAATCCGAATTTACAAGAAGGGGTAGAGTGTACAAACACACCACATACACTCCACTTACAACACATAAACCAAAGAACCATCTAATCTAATAAATGACTTATTTTTGTCCCATCCATAATTAGTTTAGCTTAATAATGTTATTATTTCACTTAATTAAGACACATAACCTAATAATGATAAAAGGGAAACTACTTCACAATTTAAATCACATATACCAAAAATTAAATAAATAAAAGAAAAGAAAGGACTAAACATAAACCCTTGATCACAATTGGAGGTAATCCCCCCATGGGGACCCCCAGCAACAAATCAAACACACACAACATAACACATGTTGACATGGTGACCATTGTTGAATCCATCTAGCATTTCAATGTGGTTGGTCTCCAATCCCCCTTTGACTGTTATGATATAAATGCCTGCAAAACACACAATACCTCCTTCGGCCTCATGGACGCATCAAAACATCCAAGATAAAATATACAAATATAAATCAACAATCATCGACATATAAAATAAGTCATCATCTAGACAAGTAATGTTATTATTTTCAATTTCTAACAACATCTCAATTCTACATTTCATCAATACCAATAAGATCACCAGATTAGTTCAACTGTTAAAGCCTACTCAATATGACAAGAATGTCGAATGTCATAATATATAAATATGTCAACAACACAACATCATCACTATACCATGTCTCTAAGAATCCACACACATCATACTATGAATCGAAATCCAACAACAGTCTAAGTATATCTATCATCTAACATCATGCTATGTCAAAATGATACAATAATACTCCATACATATAGTGAACAATATCAAAATAAAATATAATAATTGTCGAAGGGAAGTGGGCAATACAATTCTTGTAAACGAAATCATGTGAAATTAGGAGGACGTGATCGCGATGAAGATTCGATTAAAAAAATAGATTTTGTCACAAACCGAGTACTGGAAGTCCACTTTCTAAAAATAGTAAGTTTTCCTATACACACTTGTTATGTTTGGGAAGTCAGCCATTAAAATAAATTATGGAAAAGGTAGTGTACAATGAAGATCACTAGGATTCCAGAATGATTGTCCAGAGTAGAAAATAGTGAAAATGACCACTTCCTAAAAATAGTAAGCCCCCTATATGGGTGCTTACTAAAAATAGTAAGTCACCCAAATAAGTGGCCGAGGTAAAGGAAGTGTGCAAATGAATGAATGAGGTAGTTAATCACATTATGATGGTTAAGAAGAGACAAAAATCACCTCTTACCAAAAATAGTAAGTCTCCCATCGAGGCACTTACTATTAATAGTAAATTACACTCAAAGGGTGGTTTTAGCACAATGGGACGAACATGGATAATAATTTAGGGGGACATCATTGTTCGGGGTCATCATGAGCATTTCTCACAGGGAATTCAAGATCCTTCTCAAGAACTTGATAGTTTTTTTCGACGCCCACTCCATGGCTCAAGTTGCAGGAGTATCTTGTGCAGAGTAGAAGTTACGATCATTGATAAAACTATTCAATAGTGATTTTAAACACTCATTCCAAATCATCAATGAGCCAATTTGAAGGTGCAAGGAGTTCGAAGATTCATATTTTCACTACATTTGGAGCTTTCATCAACAAGGATCAATGGACTTCATCGGAAATAAAATCTCCTCTTTTTCTTCTCTCTCTCTTTCTCTCCCCTCTTATCCCAACTTTCTCTCACTTTCTAGTATTCTAATTTTCACATTGGGATTGCACTTTTTCATAGGCCTTAATGTTCTTAATGTAATAAGTCACCTTTATGTTATAAAAATGAACTTACAAGTTTCCTAGGAAGTTGAAAAGTTTTAAGTTGTGTGAGGACATATCAAAAGGCATTGAGGGGTAGATGATGATTTGCCTCTCATTCTATAAATTGTAAAGATATTCTCATTTCAAAGGGTTGGCGATTTATTTTGTAAACTCAAGAGTTCATAGAGAGAAAAAAAAAGAGATAGCCAAATTCTTCCATTGATCCCCTCATTCTAAAATTTCTTTCCATTTCCATGCTATGTACAATTTCTTCTCAAGCATCAATACAAGAAGAAGGATTTTCCTTTCTTTATTGATAATGAGATTTTAGAAACTTTGAGTTCTTAATCTTAACTCGTCTTGTTGCCATTTACAGGATTGTTTCTTTTTAAATTTAATGTGTGTGTGAACTTTATGGTTAATGGGTGTGGGACTCTGATTTTCTACCAAGGACATTAATCCCCTCTTCTCTTTTCTCACTCCCTTTCCCACTCTCTTGAAAAAGTATTATATAGCAAAAAATTGACTACTTTTTCCGCAGGGTCAGTGGAGCGCCCCTGTTCAATCCCTGACCACAAGGCCACTAGAAAAATCCACCTTTATTTTTGCATGCATATATGGTAGCTGCGCCGGTTAAGTAGAGGGACTTAGATTCCAAGAGCATTGGCAAGAAATCCACAAGGTTTTCCACCCGAAAATTTTTCTCGCCAACAGTAATCAATGCAAACAATGCATGTACTTAAAGAAGTATTTAAAAACTGAATGGTCTTTGCAAATAATTGCAAAAATATTAAATTTTTAATTAAATGTGGCGATAATTTCAATCAAAGATTATCCTCTACACATACAATCATGATCATTTACAAAAATAGAGATTACATAGAGAGAATGGTTTTCAAATCTATACTCATGTCAAATGGTTTGTTGGGTTTACTAAAATAATATATTCGATGCTAAAATACATATGGGCTTACATATTAGAGTCCACAAACAATGTTGAAGATGAACAAGTTCTTGAGGTGGATATGTTTATAACACTAAGCTTTCTTAACCATGTATGATCCAAATATTTGATTATTAAAGCCTTAAAATTACCAAAACAAAATTTCCCTCCATTTTTAAATAAAAATGAATTTTAAAAGATCTATGGTTGGGATGGATTAAAAAATAAAGGTTGTAAAAATCACATCCGCAAATAATCAATTATAACCCTTTCAATTAGCAATCTTTTTACATGTAAAGTGTAGAGTTTTGGAGGATTTTATTTTTCCTTTTAATTTATAGTTGTTTTTAATTGTTAGTAGTTTAAACTATGGTTATAAGTTCTTTTCTAAATAAGTATATTTGAGATCCAACATTTTGCAGTTGTTGTGTTTTTATTAGTTACTACAAAAAAGATTTTTGTTAATAATTGGTATAATTATTTTGAGTATCTTTTATAAATATCTATGCAAAAATATTGTAATTTTTTTCTCTAATATAAACTATTAATCACCTCAAAACATAAAAATAAGATTTAATTCTTATTTCTATTGATCAAACTAAAAATATATTGATTTTAATTAATTGATAAATAAAATATAGCACAACGAAGTTATTTTCTAATCTATCAAATCAACTTAAAATATATTTTCAAAAATAAAAAACAAGATATTATTTTAAATAAAATTAGATACTAAACTCTAAATTATTAAACATGTTTTTAGTATTATGGTGGACAAATACTATTGCAATGAACTCTTGTTATCTAGTGATCAGTTTTATTGTTTGACTAATCACACAATTATATATTTCTCAATTTTATGAATCTTTAATGTTTATTTTTTTAAAGTTGTGGTTTTATTCACTAAAACAAGTAAATTATATAAGTGGACATTTATTGAATGGAAGAAATTGAGATCTTAGTTTGTTTATAATTTTTTTTATCAAGGATAAAGTTTTTTTGGCAAAGGCCCTTCCTTGGTACAACCAAAAGAGGGATCTAAACACCCAAATAAAAACATTGAGGACCAAGAAGGTTAAACAAGGAACAAACAAGAACAAATACAAATAAAGCAACAAACAAGCAATAAAAACATGGAAAAATCACAACACAAACACTGCTAAACAGTAGCAAATAAATAATAGAATCAAGGGAGCAAAAGATCAAGATACCCTTTGTACCTAATCCTTGTGATTTTATTGGAGATCGGAACATAGTGCTTACGTTTATCTCTTTTTCAAATGCACCATGTTCCATCCATCAGAAAACTTCATCTATCACACCTCTCCCAAATTTAGAATTGACATACTCCATATAATATTCACCATTTCAAAAGTTTGGGATATTGAGTGAGTTGGGATCAATCAGGGGGCGAAGGAAATTTTA
This sequence comes from Taxus chinensis, assembly GCA_019776745.2. Lineage (NCBI taxonomy): Eukaryota > Viridiplantae > Streptophyta > Pinopsida > Cupressales > Taxaceae > Taxus > Taxus chinensis. The sequence goes on along the minus strand of CM034148.1, from coordinate 794,646,480 downwards.
TGACGAGAAGAAATAATTCTAACTCACCCTTTAGAAAGCATTCAACCTCTCACTTCCAACACTTTTCTTCAAATGATTCCTTAAGCTCTTTCACCCCCAACTGAGGGATCCTTCACTGCTGGGACAATCCAATTAGTGCCAAGAACATGATCTATATGCATTACTTCTATTGTGACAGTTAGCACTTTACTCTCAATCAATCGAGGCTCCACCTATGACATTTCCCATGCCTCTACGTCCATCTACCATGACAGCACCAACCATGACCCAAAACCTAACTTTTCTTTAACCAAAAAGCCATCCACATCCAAAACTTGGCTCAATAAATTCATTTTTCTTCAGCATCCTCATCCTTAACATCCTCCTCATTGTCTGGCTCTTAATAATAGTCTTCTGAGTTATCATAGGCATTGATGTTTTCCTTAGAGCCTACTTCATTTTTTATTTCCAAATAAGTCTTGTGTTCCTTAACGGGGTCAACTTACCTTCTGCTCGAAACCACGTCTGGCTAAAGCAACAAGAACATCGACATCCTCAATGACTATCTACCCATGATAAGTCTCCATATTGACCATCTTCCCCTACCTGGAAGGAGGCACTAAATTCACATCTTGGCTAGATAAAATAGGGTTCCCCATTCTCTATTCCTCTTACCCTGAAATGGGATCATCTTGTCTACTCTTGATCTGCCATTTTGGGAAAGAGGCTTTGCATGCAGCCATCGTCATGCCCATCCATACAACATTTTGAGTAAAAAATAGAGGATCCTTCAAAGATGATCTTCTGACATCTATTTCCAGATGAGTTAATTAGGTGAATAGATTGAGGAAGGGGTATACCTTAAATCACACTAACACAAAATCTAGCACACACCATTCTAGTTCTAGTTAGGGTAGTAGGGTCAAAGGATAAGAGGTGACCACAAGATTTGGTTTTACCCAAAAGAACCTATGGATCCTAAAACTCTATGGGAGGGCAGAAAAGCACACCCAGAAATCCCAGGAAGGGACTAGATAATCCATAGAGGCCCTTGACTTCCACATGAAAATATTAATGATGGTTTTTCCATAAAACCAGACCCCCTTATAACACATCTAAAGGGTCAACTTCTAAATTGAAAAATGAATAAAAAAGTATCATTGGCCAAAGCAATGACCTCGAGGAAACCCTTAATCCTCCGTTTACTTTTGCTCCATTGTATGACCTAATCTATTTTTGGTCTAAAAAAAGAAAACGAAAACCTAATAAGACTTACGCGACACCTTTTGCTAGCATTGGACAACACCAAATCTAGCACGAGACAGAGAGGGGATTCCATTTTCCTAGGAAGTGGAAAGAGAAAGCATTGTTAAAGCAGCCTTGACCTTCACTACCCCAGCCAATGACCGAGATTTTTTTTGCTCATGCTCCAATTTCCTATTAGAACCCACCCATTCACAGGGTCTATTTCTTCCTCCTGCCCAACTATTTTTTCAAGTTTAGATTCTCACTCAGCCACTCTCTTGTTCTTGTCCATCTCTGAGATCTTAATATAATCTTCTCATTTTTTTATGCATTTATATTCACCAATAATTGTTAAACATCATGAAATGGATTGCTTTGGAATAAGCCTTTTCCCTTACTTTTTATTTGTTTCTAGTTTTATAGTACTCTTATAACATTATAAAAATAACAATAAAAATAAGTTATTTACCATAACAATTTTTAATATATATTTCTACATATAAATGTGGCGTGTATGTAAATCTATAAATATTGATGTAAAATTTTTTATAAATTTATATAATTAATGATGGTTTTAAATATATAAGATGGAAGAGACACTAATCTTAACATTGTATAAATATTTTGTGGTTAAAACATATAAACATTTGTCAAATTTAAAATTCTACTGAACAGAACACAATGCTTAATTATTTAAACCAAGACTATTATGTGAGTTCAAATGATGAAATAGAAATACTTCATTGTAATTTAAGTATCGCATTGAGATTGGTCAAGGGAATAAAAAATGACCCATAACAAATATTAAAATATTTTATTGTTAAAACTATCAGAAAAATATTATAATTTACAGAATTTAAAATATGGAATTCATCACAATTATATAAACTTATTAATTCAATTTTATAAAATTACAAAAATATTAATCAAATTATAGCCTTATATTATTAGTTAAAAGCCTATATCACCTACTTTAAAAAAAAATTAAAACTACATTCACATCTATCACTTTTTCGAACTCTTACATAATTATCTCTCCTTTGGCTACACCAGTCCTTTGATGTGAACAATGTTTATTTTATGTTGACTACTCAATCACTGCAAGGAAAAATTGAGAGGATAATGAGCTTGATTCTGCACCAAGTGGAACTAATGGCTTTTCCTCATGGACATCAGAAGGAAGCGGGGGATTGGTGACATCATCACCATCTCCTTCCAACATTTGAACAACCTTCATCATCGCCGGCCGATCTCTGGAATTGTATTGAATGCACCACAATCCCACTTTTGTCAATCTGCATGCCATTTTCCTCCTCTGCAACCTGCAATTCCCCTCCATTTCTTTCTCTTAATCTCATCGGCAACTCCCCGCTCTCTATCATTTTGAAGGCGCACTCTGGAAAATACAATTGGCTGGAGCGGCTTACCTGCACATCAATGTTCTTCGTCCCTCCAACCATTTCCAATAACATCATTCCGAAACCGTAAACATCAGACTTGTCTGTTACGGGCCCCAAATTTCTAGACCACACCTCTGGCGCAATATATCCCGGTGTCCCTCTCGCCACTGTCACTGACACGTGATCATCTCGTCTTCCACACAGTTTCGCTAGACCAAAATCAGCTACTTTTGCTGTAAACTCCTCATCCAATAATATATTGTGCGGTTTGATGTCGAAGTGAATGATCCGGCTGTGACACTCAGCGTGCAGATATGCGATTCCACGAGCCGCCCCCAAAGCAATTGAATACAATTGTTGCCAATTTAGAGTGTTTTTTCTGTCGTTTCTTCTTGCAAGTATGAGCTTGTCCAGAGATCCATTGGCCATGTACTCGTACAAAAGTGCGCTTCGAAATCCCTCAAAACAATATCCTAACAAACGAACCAGATGAATGTGGTGGATCCTTCCAATCGTTGCAACTTCGTTCACGAACTGAGTCTCGCTTTGCCTCGACTGATCAAGCATTTTTACGGCCACAACATTACCGCTTGGAAGGTTTCCTTTATAAACCACACCGAAACCTCCTTCCCCCAATTTATCCGCAAAGTTGTTTGTGATCTTCTTGAGCTGAGAGTATGAATATCTGGCTGGCATTTCGTGAACATAATCATTCAGGAATTTCTCCACAGTTGAAAGATGGGGATTCTTTGAGGACGAGGAAAACAACCTCTTTCGATAAAAGACTACAAGCGATACTGCTATGAATAACAATGCACCGGTTCCAATGGCCACACCTGATATCCATTTGTTTGATTAATTCTTTTCGTTTAGTTGAAGAAAGTTTAACAATAACGATATTATTCTTAATGTATTTGTTCGATAAATGTAATGAATGTATTCAATACTTACTTCGAATAATTGTTCTCTTAGTCTTCAAACCGTTTGCTCCGCCTGAATAACATATTTTCCTCAAACTTTATAAATAATTGTCACTATTACAGTCCATATTTTGTATATATATAATAAAAAAAAATTGAATACCTATTAGAATATCTATATTTCATATTTGGATCGTTAGATACTAAATCTTAAATATATATTATAAAAGAGGAGATAGAAGACTCTTACTACAAAACTCCATCGAACGATTATCATAAGCACAACGCCCGCCATTCGAATCGCATACACTGCAATTTTCGCTGACATTCCATTCGATTCGGAACCAGAATCCGTCGAGAATTTGTTCCTCGATACTGCGTTTTTTTGACTTCTGTACCGGAAGCACAACTCGCGATTCACATTTGCTATCCACACCAGTGTCAGATTTCGAACTGTAGTACCAACTACTGTTACACGGTAATGGAGTCAAGTCTCCGATGATTTCAGGGGCGCACTGTTGCAAAAGAGTTAAATTTTCATATTCACCCCTGATATGAAATTGTGGGCTCGACCAGAATTGCGCTGTATTGTTACTCGGCGATGGAATATTGCATTTATCCCCTTGTAGGCTCCTGTCGATTAGTGTCATATTATGGGTGGAATTCTTATCTAGTTTATTTGATGGCATAACGTATGTATGCGGGTACTTGATATAGTATTGGAAGCCACTGATATTAATCACAGGCATGTATTGTTCATGATCACAGTCGAGCTGAAGTGCAGGGTCGCCGCAACCACTGTTCCTTCCTCCGAAAGGATATCCGAAAACATAGCTCCCACATTTAAAGACTTGACAAGCTCCACACGAAGATGCCAGACATGATATTAACACCGTGAAAAGTAAAAAGCGGAAGCGCAGGCGGCATTGATGGAAAATATCGAAAAGCATAGAATGGGAGAGATGAACAGCTAACCCGTCCATTTCCAAAATGTTCCACCAAGAACGAGAATCAGAAATCATGTAAATAGGGAAACTTAATTAGAACGCTAAGAAAGTCCGGCGACGAAGAAAAGTATAGAACACATAACTGGCGGAGTCAACACGCCAATTTGACTCGTTCTGTTTACTCCCTCGACTTTTAATTGGAAGGGCGTTTCTTACGCCCACGATACAGTCCTCGTCTACAAAAATCAATAACTTATTGCATAAGACAGCGCCTTGTTGGCATTTCAAAGACGTGCATGTTTCGCGCATCGTTATTAGTCGCAAAGGGTTACTATAACATTTGTTTGTTTTTTGGTTTGGTATTCATCGAAGTCGATTACAAGAAAATGTGTAGTCGAGAAAGGGTCGTGAAACCCAAATATAAAGGAGACGAAACACCCTACTGAGTACCATATGAACTAGTACATTTATTTAACTAACTCACAGCTTTAGTGTTTGTTTATTGTGTAAATCAAGTGAGTTTATTTTTTAATTACCTCGACAGGCGTTTTTTTTCCAGCCAAGTTTTCGTGCACTATTGTGATAAATGGTGGAAGTGATTTTTTGGGCTTACAAGACCATTGGGCGCATGTGCACCGTCGATGGTGATACAGTGATTTCTTTCTTTATCGCGTTCACTTGTCATTGCCTCTTCGAAGGTCATCAACAGGCATTATCCTATATTCCGTTAAGATATTCTTCTCGTCGGGGGTGTGCCGCTCTGGGTATTAGGTCTGTGTTGTCCATTCGCAGGGCTTGAGGGCCAACTGGTAGGCTGCAAAATAATTGCACACCATGCTCACCCATACCAGGCTTAATGTTGTTGTTCGTAACATTCCGTGAGAGCTAGTTTTAAAATTTTGTTTTGCATTGTGCCCCATTATGTCCGTGTGTTCGTTTGTGTGAAGATCACGCGCGGAGTAGAGGAGGTTTTTCTTGAGATCTCAGGTATCCCTCTTTTTGAGATGGCAAGTGTATTTTGTCAAAGTGTATTATCTATTCTTTTTTTCTCCAAGAATGTTTCCTTCTGCATTTGCAGGAAATTTGTGTTTTCTATTTCTCATCTTTCTATGAAACTTGTAGGGGTTTATAACTGAATTTCTGATACGCCAAAAAGAAGGGGTTGCTTGGGTTTTCCAAAATGCCATAAGAAGAAAATGAACATCGCCAAGTGTTTGACAAAATGCGTTCAAGTGCCCTTCCTGCGTCAGATATATCATCAAATAGCAACTAATTTCTATTTCCATCAAACAACATCTAATTCCTATTTTTTGGTCTTCCACTGTGTTGTTCATGTGATTCTTGGATAAACCAAAGTGCAAAAATTATATAAATAGGAGGCAATGGAGTTGGTTTCTGTATCTTGGTTGTGTTATCTTACAGTGTATTTGTCTTAACTCGCAGCCAGAAGCGTTTTCATTCTGAAAAATTGACATTTAACATTTGCTTAGTTTATAAGGCCATTCATCTCCAAATGACATTTAATTTGTACAGTAATTGATGATGCCCAGGGTCAAGATACATATCTTGTAATGGGGCTTGAAATTCCAAAATTTTTGGATGAATTTAATTATTATTGTGACTATATTATGATATGATCATATGAAGATGGGATTTTATCTTTATAGGAGACGTAGACTTTTTCTCCTTGGTGCATAATTTCAAGGGTTGAAAGTTCTCATATGCAATTTTCCCCCTTATGTTCTTTGTGAGACTGACTAGTGAATTTTTTCCTCGCACTCTTATTTTTCGTATTTTTTTATATCAAAGGAATTGGTTACATCTGTTTCATTATCTCATCAGAGTTTAAGAGTACTACTTTGGTGACTTACACCTTCATGTTTTATCTCGGAAACAAGGTTATGATTGTAGTGAGCAACCTCTAGCTATTGGGTTCTCAGTCAATGTTTATCAGATTACCGGCCAAACCTCCATATTTTGTATGTGGATAAGTTTATTCATTCCTTTGTTCAGACATTTTTATTGCATACTGTTGAGATACAAGCTAGAAAACAATCTCATATTTGATTTTTTGATGATTTTCCCAACAAAACAATATCGATTTCATTTTATTGATTGTAACTTTATATAGAGTGAGTTCAAAAACTTGGGGTGGAAGTTAAAATTTTCCTGCTAATTTACTGAACCAAAGCCGCTTATTCTATCTATTCTATGTCAAAATAATAAGGTTGTAGCCTTTTATTGCCACTTTCTAGCTTCATGTATATCAAAATACACAAACCCCATTGTATTTCTATTATTATGTAAACGATATATTTTCATGGTTTCATGTGTATCATTTATTAGTTTACTAAAAAATGTTAAATGCAGAATAATACTTGGTGTCCATAATTTGAATTGCATAGTGCATTGTTGTTTGTTTTCAATAGCCTCATTTACATCTTTCTGAAATATTATTTTAAACACTTTGAATGCATCTTTATAGAAATACATTTTGTATGTATGAAAATTAATGAACTTCCTGCAAATATACTTTCAAATGGTTGACCTGATCTCATAATATTTAGCTAAGTCATTATGGATACTTTGAACTATTTGTGAACCACTCAATATTTTTTATTTGTAAACTACCCCATTTTTGCATCGTTTTTTGGATTTTTGAACCTAAGGATTTTTCCAATGTAATAATATTATTTCATTATACGTGGAGTGTTAGGAAATAAGGGATAAAATATAAGGAACAATCCCAAACAAAATCACAATAGTAGAAACTAATATGCATAAAGATATTACAAATCTGAAATAAAAGTGCAAAATATAAAAGATCACAAAACATAAACAGTATTTAACGTGGTTCACTCAATTTGAGATACGTCCACGAAGAATAACTTGCTCAGATTTTTATTACAAGCCACCGCTTTCTCTCAATACAATACCTAGATCTTTTTGGAGCTATGCTCAACAAACTCTCCTAAATTCACACTTGAACTCAAACACATCTACAATGATATGTCTCTGTATCAAAAATCCAAAAATCACATCAATACCAAAACCACCCCCATAAATGTATGCATCAAAAAACCCACCCATATAAGAACATCACATTTCTCGAGTTATTGGGCACGTTTTTCCCAAACCCCGACAAGAAATGTAATGCCCCATTTGGCGGTAAACCCTTTTCGAAGGTTGATTGGGCTAGTAACTTTCCTTGAAGCCATTTCCATCCTGCTCCTATTCGTTGTCGAGCCTAGGACTTTAACCCATCGACAAGGGTTGATGAGTTCGGACGTTTGGTTTATTATCGCTTGGGGTTCAGTTTTGTTATGAGTTGGGATAGAACCCACTGTTAGTTGCAGAGAATTAAAAGACTGAGGTTTTTCGACTTGCTTTAGCCCAATGAATAAACTTGTTACTGAGTTACTGTTGGAGATGTTCTGGTGACTCTGGTAAATTTGGATTATATACACTCTTTTTTTTAAGTATCTGTTGTTGCGTACTTCTTTTACATGGGATTATATTTTAAAAATAAAATACCCAGAAGACATGGGTGTAGAACGATATATGTATTTTTACACTAGTAAATCGAATCCTTAGATTCGAGTGTGTGGCTTCAGTTCGCATTATGCAATTTTTGTGTGGCATGCACCCAATCGGCATTGGTCTAAATGATAATCTGGGTGTGCGAGTTAGTTGTTTGCGTGGTGGATGTTGACTCGCCCTTGTGAAATAGTTGTTTAATGGCCATGTGCTTGGTCCATGATACATTAAGAAGAAAAATATAGGTGTGTGGCACAGGTTGGAGGGGACGTGGTTTTAAAGTCAAATTCCATCTGTTTGTGCCCAAGGACCTACTGTCCCTCACCCCCCTTCCTGCCTTCTAGACCTGGTACGTGGCCATCCCCCACTGGCCTTACCTCTGCCAGCCGCCCCACCTCCTTTAATTCCTTTGATTTGCAAATTTCTTGCGCCCTGTGCTACCTGCTCCCTTTGACATGTTCTGGCCGCGTGAACAAGGAGGATTGTTTTGTTGGGATTTGAGATGCAATGGCGTGGAAACCCCAGTCCAATGGAGTCGCAGGTGTTTGGGAGTTCTTCAGTTGCTGTTCCTCACCTTGCCATGGCACAGGCTGTTTTTGCAACGATTTTCCTGCTGACGGGTCGTGTTTAGAATGGGGCCGAATTTTTTTTTGTTAAATGCTTTCAATGGTTGCAGCCGCCTGTTCCTTCCTCCCTGCTCGTGAGGTTTAGAGTGAGTTAAGTGCGACAGCTGCTGCAGGGTGATCCCAGGGAGCCGTTGGTGTTGATCCTGCTGTTCTGGTTGCACGCGACCACAGTCGTGATCAGTTGTTGCAAAATCTTGCAGCTGTAGTAGAAGAACGAGATAAAGTTTTAGTTGAGCTGTCTTGCCTTTTCATTTTGGAAAGTCGCTTCCAGCCAGGCTGCAGGCCAAGATATCCGATGAGGGCGATTCTGGCGAGGGTGCCGCGCTTAGCAAAGAAGCCTTCAGGCAGGCCGTCAACAATACACTAGAGAGGAGGCTCTTTTATATACCCTCCTTTAAAATTTATAGAGGGGTTGCTGGATTATATGACTACGGTCCTCCCGGTTGCACTGTCAAGGCCAATGTCATTGCTTATTGGCGACAGATATGTTGCTCTAAGTTGGATTTGATATGGTGGTTATAGTTGAAGCTGCAAGCTAGGGAAGTAGGCATGTTACCTCCACTTTCATTGGGTGCTGTATGGTGTGTTCTTGTTGGGGATCCACAGCAACTTCCTGCAACAGTAATTAGCTAGGTAGCAGGCATGTTGCAGTATAGTAGAAGCCTATTTGAGTGCTCCAACAAGCAGGTGGTCCAACTTTGTTGTTATCTGTTCAGCATCGACTACACCCTCAATTCGGGATTCTCCTTCAAGGTGACAGATCACACCCACGGGCATAGGAGATCTATGCAATTTTGGAGAAAATGTCTTGGGAGATGAAGGTAGCAAGGATATTTTTCAGATCCAGAGCATGCACTGAGTTGTATCTTCATAATCGACTATGTGTCAGTGAGGGTGTTACCAGCAGACCTGATGAAATTTATTTACAAAGAGTCTCTATTGAGATCTTACTTGTTGTAGGATGTAACTCATGGAAGAGAATCTCATAGGGGCGGATCTGTTTCATATCAGAGTATTTATGAAGCACTTTTTGCTTTGCAATAATATGAGCTTCTTCAACGAGTCCTGACTTGGCAGGAAAAAAAAAAAAAGGGTTTCTGTCAGACTAATCACACCTTACAGGCTGCAGCTGAAACGTTTGCACCAAGTGTTTGATGTTGTCCTCAATCTGATGAAGGAAAAGGTTTATTGATCATCACGGTAGATGCCTACCAGAGCCAGGAGCGTGGTGTAATCAGTATGTCTCGTGTCCGAGCTTCAAATCATGGGGTTGGTTTGTAGCTGTTTTTCACCGCGTGAATGTGGTGCTAGCACGAGCTCGCAGAGCACTTTGGGTTAAGGGCAAGCAGCGGCATTGAGACAATCTTATACTTTTTGAGATGGCGTTTTAAACCAGGCATGTTAAACCTGCCCTTGCAATCTTCTGCTACCCTTTTATTATGTCATGAATCGAATGTCTTTCTATTTTCTTTTATCTGTTATGGCATTTAGAATGGGCTTCTGCTTTTTCCTTGCTCCTCAATTAATTGCTCTCTGGCTTCGAAAATGGTATTTTGTAGCATAAAACTATTTCACAATGGACAAAATGAATGAACTAGGTAAACAGTAAAACTTAACCTTTGTTTATGTTATTAGTTACTGCAATTGTCTGATCAATAATGGTAATTTATGAAAAGCTATCTCAAACCGATTACAATTCTAATTCCAGTTTTAAGAAAAAAAATAAAAATTTTTTTTGGCTAGGTTGCTTTATGACTGCCTGATAATGCTTTTATTCTAAATGGATGTAATAGTGAAAGGCAGAAATTAAAATTTGTAGAGTTTCCTCTTTCTTGGTAAAGTGTATGATGTTATAGACATTCTATGTAAATTATCTTCCTTGTGAATCGAACTCTGTAGTAGCAGATGTTTTCTTTGGAACGACTATGAGGATAGGTCGAGTAGACTGTCGTGAAATAGATGGGTATGTCCAAACTATTCATATGTTGTTTTAGAGACGGAAGAGAAGGCTTAGTTCGTAGGAAGAGTATTTTGCTTGTATTCCTCCTTCGCTGACTGTAAACCTTGTGGTTGTGACTCGAGTTGGGTCACGGTAGAGGATCTTGTGTCGATTCACTTATGTTTTCGACAGACTATCCCTTACTTGTTTAAAATTAAGTATCGAATGAAATGGGTTTCTATTAAATCCATTTTGTAGCTTAGCAAACCTTCAATAATTCAGGTAGGGACTTTCTGAGTAAGTGTTGACTGAGGCATGTATGAAAATAAAATGGTTACCTTGCTTTGAATTGGGTTAGACTTGTATGATAATGGAAAAGGTAGGAATCGACTCAGTTACATATTTTAGTGAGCTAAGTCCTTAACTCTTACAATGATCATACGAGTGGTGGATTACGGGTTTATTACTGATTATGTAATGTAAGATAATAATAACCTTTGGTGAAAAGACTTCTTCTTGATCCTTGCCTGTGTAATCCAACTATAGTTGTTATATGTAATTTTAGTTGGATAGAATCTAATTTATTTAACTTCTTGATGAAAAATAATTAGGTTCGGTGAGAATTGCTTGGTGTATTGAATCTTCAGATTTAGTTATAGTGTTGTGAGTATTATATGTATGTTGGTTTAATCAGCCGAGTGAAGTTAACTTTAATCTTTGACTGATTTGTGTTCATATATGGTTGGGGCCTATTTTTCTTCCTAAAACATGGATGTGTGTTAATGCAGTCTTGTTACCAAGCAATTTTGAATATGTTAAGTCATTTGACTGATCTTTATCCTTTTGGTTAATAATATTAGAATGATGTTTGGGTGTTAGATTTCAATCACGTAACCCATAGGATTACATGACTGAAATCTCAATACTCTCAGCCTGGTTGTCTTCACCAATAAGGTCTGACCTTGTTTGCCTTTGGAATATCTCTCTCATTTGAATATTGGGATTCCTCCTTGTTGGCTGGTATAAATCTCGTCATCTTGTGAAACATATTGATTAGTGGTTTGTGATTTGATCCATTCTTGAGTTTAGAATTTTACTTTCATGATATTATAAAATGTTAGCTTACTGTTGCAATGGGTAGTCTTAACATGCTCAGTTCTAGCGAACTGACTCTAGTTAATATTTGTGCAGATGGATTATGCGAGTAGACTAGAAGAAAAGAGTGTAAAAGTTTCATCTGTACCATTATGAAGTTCCTTGTAAAAATGTCCAATGTGTTGTAAATTGTGTAACATTGCTTGTAAAGAGAGTTGATATGACCTCTTGCCTTGTATTGTTCGGTAATGGTGAAATAAAGTGTCTTGTTCTTGTGTAGTCAAACTTGAAATTACCTTTGTGAGAAATAATATTCAATCTTGACCTTGTTATGAGTATTCTTTTGGTGATATCATTTACAGTCATGAAAATTTTGTAGCATGGCTTGGCTTATTTTGTTACCTTCTTGTTCTTGACCCAAGTGAAATCCAATCTCTTGACTCCTTTGGTTCATGTGCCATGTTGAATGGAAATGTTATAACCGTGGTTTGTGTTCTTGTTAAATAACGATAATTTCTTCTTTCAGGTCATAATGCTTATTGGTTTAGTAACCCTCCATGGTACTAGTATCAATGTTATTCTAGGCATATTTTAGTGGGTTGAAACCCCCTTTTTCTAAAGATAATCAAAGATAAAAGAAGAGGAATACATAGATGAATAAATAAAGAAGATAATAATGAAGTTGTATTTGGTTGATAAAATTAAGAGTCTTTAATTGGAAGAAAGTGTTTATCTAACGATGTAAAAATAAAAAAATAAAAAAAAATCTACCATTGCTAACCTTAAGCTATGGATTAAACATTGTCCTCTTGTTGGGAAACGTTAATCAATTTTAAAAGTAATATCACTGTTGGCTTTTGGGGATATCGGTAGATCTTATCTAGTACAGGAGTTTGAATAAAAACACATTAAGTATAAGGCTTCCTTGTTGGGAACCCCTGTGTATCCCTCGACGAACTTAATCAAGATGATTTCTAAATGAAGCTTTACCAAAATTCAATTGAACTCTTAAGACTCATTAAAAGACCGGTTAATAACTAAATAGATCATAATAAAATAAATTTATCTTCTCTCTCTAACCATTACCATGGTACCTTGTAGTCCTTGTCTAAGCTATGATAAAATTTTAATTCTTTGATCAAAGATGATTAGGGTTCTGAACCTTAACGATACTCCTCTCCTTTTGATTCTATGCTTTCCTCCTTATGCAATGTGGGTATGAAACGAGTTTCAGTAGAGGGGGTTTAGATAGATAGCCTTGTGGAATTGTATACCACCTGGTTTTGTAAACAAATTAATCAATGAATGTTCATATTATAGGTGATCCTAGGATAGTCCTCAAGTTATACAAAAGAAAAGAAACTTAATCCTAAAAGAAGAATGGTATGAAACAAATCATGAACCTTCTAGAACGTAAGCTAAGAATTGTAAGATGGCTCTAGTAAATCAGTAATCTTAAGAAGATTTTCACAGTGGGATGTCTTCAGCTATAACTATGTAATGTGGTTGGTCTTTTGCCATGTCCTTTCACAAGTGAATAGTAAATTGTCCTTGAAAGGTGTGAACGTTTTCCGTGCTGCCTTTAGGGCCATCCTTGTATTAAGTTGTTCACAGTGTTAGTTGTATCCTTGGTGACGACATGTTGCGTCATGTTATGTGTCAAGCAAGTCAAAAAAAAAATTATCCTGTATTTCACTGTGTTGTTCGTGTGTGTGATTTTGGGTCGTTACACTTGGTATCAGAGCATAGGTTCATGCTCTCGAACCTATGGGCCGGATTGGTGTTATATGATGATGTTACATGGTGGTGGTGGTGTTACATGATGATACTGCATGATGATGATGATGTTGCATGATGGTGGTAGATATTGGAAGAGTAATGTGCTTTAAACGTGATGTGATTATTGTCGTAATTGTGATATTGTGAACGCACGTGATGTGTATGTCACCTTGTGCGTGTTTGTGATCATGTTGATGTGTTGGGGATGGGAGTATTCTCTCTCCTTCTTGTGGATTCTATGAAGAGTTCACGTGTGAATTACTGCTTGTGATGTGTGAAAAGAATTATAAAGTGGATGACATAGTGTTGGAGCATTGTGACATATTGTGATATGTAGGTGTATCAATGTGTTGTATGACTAGATTGATGTTAAAAGAAATGAGTTGTATCATGATGTTTTTACCATGTTTTGGAGAAATGTGTGTACCACCTTGTTATGTAGCAATGGATGTTATGTTGTGATGTTATTATGTTCATCGTATATCTGAGTTGTGTGATATGTAATGATTCATGTCGTGATTTAGGGTCATACGGTGAGTGTATGAACCCTATCGTATTGTGATTGCACTTTGGGTGCAGAATGTGGTAAAGTGATGTATTGCGCCCTGTGAATGTATGATTGTGATCTACCCCGTATACATACCATACGTGAGACGTTATGGTAGCTATGTGTGTACCACCATGGTGTTAGTAATGTAGTTATATGTTATGTTGTGAGCCTTACACTAACCGAACCTGAGGGAAATCGGTAGACTGTGTATGTATGGAGTGAGAAAATGTGTACCGTTGACCAGTCACTCGAGCCGAGTACGAGATAGGAAGTGGAGCCTTACATAGGCTGAAAACCCACTTTCGTTTGTTTGGTATGTGTGACACTTGTTCAACGGGTGCCATACATATTGTGTTTCGCGGACACCTCAGGCTCAGTAGATGGTAACTGTACTCTTTTCTCTCTCCCGATATGGTTGTCGTATGGATTTAACCTATGTGACTTTGACTATGTTGGGCCTTGTTGAAGTTGTGGCGAGATGATTCCGATTGAGACGATGACAGTTGTATTATTGATATGTATTTTACGAGCTGAGGCTCGATGTTCCGAGTGCTAGCAACTCGTTGAGTACCCCTTGGTGGCCAGATAAGGCCACACAGTTATCGTAATGTGACATTATAATAAGTTGATTTTATTCGTAAATTGAGCTTTTTACCTTATTTTGTAAGGACCAGCAGCTTTTCTTGATTGCCATGCTTTACAATTTTGGGCATTTCCTTGGTTTGTGGCACTAACATGGGGATTTTGATACTAACTATGGCTATTTGGCCATTTATTTAGCTTGATTTGGGGTCTTCTTTTAAATTTGGAATTCTTACCGCCTTGCCCAAGGCTTGTACTTTGCCACTTGGCACTTTGGATTGGATTGTTGTGCTGGTTCTATTGTCGTGATGTGTGGAATAGGGTCATAGGATGCACCATGGATTGGTTGGACCTATGGACCCGCTTCATTGTATGGGGGTACGCCCCAAGGAGTACATATAACTAGCGGGTTGTTGAACCACGCGTTATTATGTCACTTGGGTTAGGAGTGTTCAAACTCTATGTGTCTTGGACCATAGGGTCAACCGGCCTCCTTGAGGGAGGCATAAGAGTTTGAGGGAGGCATAAGAGCTTGAGGGAGGCATAAGAGTTTGAGGGAGGCTTATGATATTTGTCTGTATGGTTGATGTTTCAGGATATATGTTGAGTTATTGTGATGTTTGGTAGTGGTCTTTTGATGTATGTGTTACTCATGTCAGATGGATATGTGTTGTGATGTTGTGGATATGTCATTGATTCCCTTGTGGACACTATGTACCTGTAGTTTTTTTGGTGTTATGTGAAATTTTCATTGATGCAAATTGAGGAAATGTCTGGTGGATTGTAGTACTCTTTTGTTTGAGTATTTTATATGTCAGTCATTGATGTGTGACGTGTACTATGTTATGTGGACTGTGCCTATTCCATTCCGTATTTGAGTAACCCTTTTTTGTGGTGTAATACAGACTTGAAGTATATACTTGTGTGCTTGTGAATCTGTAGTGTCTTTTGAACCTGATAGGGTGTTGTGTTAGCAGTTCATGTTGGGCACCCACAATAAGGAATAAACCAAAACTCTTCAATGATGAAATTTTAAAAGAAATTAAACTAAGAATAATGTTAATGGAAAGAGACTAATGAAATGATGAACAAGAAAGAACTGCCAATCTTCACAGAACATTGAAAGTTAAAATTTCTACCAAATGTTCCTAAGGCTACTTGTGACCGTGCTTTAATTAACTAAAATTTTAAACCATAAAGTGTACTTCTCCTTTGCATGTTGTTGGTTACGTGCACCATTTCTTTTCCTCTGTGTTATGTCGCATCGAGGACGATGCTTTCTTAAGGGGAGGAGAATGTAATGCCCCATTTGGCGGTAAACCCTTTTCGAAGGTTGATTGGGCTAGTAACTTTCCTTGAAGCCATTTCCATCCTGCTCCTATTCGTTGTCGAGCCTAGGACTTTAACCCATCGACAAGGGTTGATGAGTTCGGACGTTTGGTTTATTATCGCTTGGGGTTCAGTTTTGTTATGAGTTGGGATAGAACCCACTAACCCGAGAATTAAAAGACTGAGGTTTTTCGACTTGCTTTAGCCCAATGAATAAACTTGTTACTGAGTTACTGTTGGAGATGTTCTGGTGACTCTGGTAAATTTGGATTATATACACTCTTTTTTTTCGTATCTGTTGTTGCGTACTTCATTTACATGGGATTATATTTTAAAATAAAATACCCAGAAGACATGGGTGTAGAACGATATATGTATTTTTACACTAGTAAATCGAATCCTTAGATTCGAGTGTGTGGCTTCAGTTCGCATTATGCAATTTTTGTGTGGCATGCACCCAATCGGCATTGGTCTAAATGATAATCTGGGTGTATGAGTTAGTTGTTTGCGTGGTGGATGTTTACTCGCCCTTGTGAAATAGTTGTTTAATGGCCATGTGCTTGGTCCATGATACATTAAGAAGTAAAATATAGGTGTGTGGCGCAGGTTGGAGGGGACGTGGTTTTAAAGTCAAATTCCATCTAGTTTGTGCCCAAGGACCTACTGTCCCTCACCCCCCTTCCTGCCTTCTAGACCTGGTACGTGGCCATCCCCCACTGGCCTTACCTCTGCCAGCCGCCCCACCTCCTTTAATTCCTTTGATTTGCAAATTTCTTGCGCCCTGTGCTACCTGCTCCCTTTGACATGTTCTGGCCGCGTGAACAAGGAGGATTGTTTTGTTGGGATTTGAGATGCAATGGCGTGGAAACCCCAGTCCAATGGAGTCACAGGTGTTTGGGAGCTCTTCAGTTGCTGTTCCTCACCTTGCATGGCCGCACTGGCTGTTTTTGCAACAAAATTCCTGCTGGAGGGTCGTGTTTAGAATGGGGCTTTTTTGTTGTTAAATGCTTTCAACAAGGTTGCAGCCACCTTTCCTTCCTCCCTGCTCGTGAGGTTCCAGAGTGAGTTAAGTGCGACAGCTGCTGCAGGGCGATCCCAAGGAGCCGTTGGTGTTGATCCTGCTGTTCTGGTTGCACGCGACCACAGTCGTGATCAGTTGTTGCAAAATCTTGCAGCTGTAGTAGAAGAACGAGATAAAGTTTTAGTTGAGCTGTCTTGCCTTTTCATTTTGGAAAGTCACTTCCAGCCAGGCTGCAGGCCAAGATATCCGATGAGGGCGATTCTGGCGAGGGCGCCGCGCTTAGCAAAGAAGCCTTCAGGCAGGCCGTCAACAATACACTAGAGAGGAGGCTCTTTTATATACCCTCCTTTAAAATTTATAGAGGGGTTGCTGGATTATATGACTACGGTCCTCCCGGTTGCGCTGTCAAGGCCAATGTCATTGCTTATTGGCGACAGATATGTTGCTCTAAGTTGGGTTTGATATGGTGGTTATAGTTGAAGCTGCAAGCTAGGGAAGTAGGCGTGTTACCTCCACTTTCATTGGGTGCTGTATGGTGTGTTCTTGTTGGGGATCCACAGCAACTTGCCTGCAACAAGTAATTAGCTAGGTAGCAGGCATGTTGCAGTATAGTAGAAGCCTGTTTGAGCGCTCCAACAAGCAGGTGGTCCAACTTTGTTGTTATCTGTTCAGCATCGACTACACCCTCAATTCGGGATTCTCCTTCAAGGTGACAGATCACACCCACGGGCATAGGAGATCTATGCAATGTTGGAGAAAATGTCTTGGGAGATGAAGGTAGCAGGATATTTTTCAGATCCAGAGCATGCACTGAGTTGTATCTTCATAATCGACTATGTGTCAGTGAGGGTGTTACCAGCAGACCTGATGAAATTTATTTACAAAGAGTCTCTATTGAGATCTTACTTGTTGTAGGATGTAACTCATGGAAGAGAATCTCATAGAGGCGGATCTGTTTCATATCAGAGTATTTATGAAGCAAAATTTGCTTTGCAATAATATGAGCTTCTTCAACGAGTCCTGACTTGGCAGGCAAAAAAAAAAAGGGTTTCTGTCAGACTAATCACACCTTACAGGCTGCAGCTGAAACGTTTGCACCAAGTGTTTGATGTTGTCCTCAATCTGATGAAGGAAAAGGTTTATTGATCATCACGGTAGATGCCTACCAGAGCCAGGAGCGTGGTGTAATCAGTATGTCTCGTGTCCGAGCTTCAAATCATGGGGTTGGTTTGTAGCTGTTTTTCACCGCGTGAATGTGGCGCTAGCACGAGCTCGCAGAGCACTTTGGGTTAAGGGCAAGCAGCGGCATTGAGACAATCATATACTTATTGAGATGGCGTTTTAAACCAGGCATGTTAAACCTGCCCTTGCAATCTTCTGCTACCCTTTTATTATGTCATGAATCGAATGTCTTTCTATTTTCTTTTATCTGTTATGGCATTTAGAATGGGCTTCTGCTTTTTCCTTGCTCCTCAATTAATTGCTCTCTGGCTTCGAAAATGGTATTTTGTAGCATAAAACTATTTCACAATGGACAAAATGAATGAACTAGGTAAACAGTAAAACTTAACCTTTGTTTATGTTATTAGTTACTGCAATTGTCTGATCAATAATGGTAATTTATGAAAAGCTATCTCAAACCGATTACAATTCTAATTCCAGTTTTAAGATTTTTTTTTTTTTGGCTAGGTTGCTTTATGACTGCCTGATAATGCTTTTATTCTAAATGGATGTAATAGTGAAAGGCAGAAATTAAAATTTGTAGAGTTTCCTCTTTCTTGGTAAAGTGTATGATGTTATAGACATTCTATGTAAATTATCTTCCTTGTGAATCGAACTCTGTAGTAGCAGATGTTTTCTTTGGAACGACTATGAGGATAGGTCGAGTAGACTGTCGTGAAATAGATGGGTATGTCCAAACTATTCATATGTTGTTTTAGAGACGGAAGAGAAGGCTTAGTTCGTAGGAAGAGTATTTTGCTTGTATTCCTCCTTCGCTGACTGTAAACCTTGTGGTTGTGACTCGAGTTGGGTCACGGTAGAGGATCTTGTGTCGATTCACTTATGTTTTCAACAGACTATCCCTTACTTGTTTAAAATTAAGTATCGAATGAAATGGGTTTCTATTAAATCCATTTTGTAGCTTAGCAAACCTTCAATAATTCAGGTAGGGACTTTCTGAGTAAGTGTTGACTGAGGCATGTATGAAAATAAAATGGTTACCTTGCTTTGAATTGGGTTAGACTTGTATGATAATGGAAAAGGTAGGAATCGACTCAGTTACATATTTTAGTGAGCTAAGTCCTTAACTCTTACAATGATCATACGAGTGGTGGATTACGGGTTTATTACTGATTATGTAATGTAAGATAATAATAACCTTTGGTGAAAAGACTTCTTCTTGATCCTTGCCTGTGTAATCCAACTATAGTTGTTATATGTAATTTTAGTTGGATAGAATCTAATTTATTTAACTTCTTGATGAAAAATAATTAGGTTCGGTGAGAATTGCTTGGTGTATTGAATCTTCAGATTTAGTTATAGTGTTGTGAGTATTATATGTATGTTGGTTTAATCAGCCGAGTGAAGTTAACTTTAATCTTTGACTGATTTGTGTTCATATATGGTTGGGGCCTATTTTTCTTCCTAAAACATGGATGTGTGTTAATGCAGTCTTGTTAACAAGCAATTTTGAATATGTTAAGTCATTTGACTGATCTTTATCCTTTTGGTTAATAATATTAGAATGATGTTTGGGTGTTAGATTTCAATCACGTAACCCATAGGATTACATGACTGAAATCTCAATACTCTCAGCCTGGTTGTCTTCACCAATAAGGTCTGACCTTGTTTGCCTTTGGAATATCTCTCTCACTTGAATATTGGGATTCCTCCTTGTTGGCTGGTATAAATCTCGTCATCTTGTGAAACATATTGATTAGTGGTTTGTGATTTGATCCATTCTTGAGTTTAGAATTTTACTTTCATGATATTATAAAATGTTAGCTTACTGTTGCAATGGGTAGTCTTAACATGCTCAGTTCTAGCGAACTGACTCTAGTTAATATTTGTGCAGATGGATTATGCGAGTAGACTAGAAGAAAAGAGTGTAAAAGTTTCATCTGTACCATTATGAAGTTCCTTGTAAAAATGTCCAATGTGTTGTAAATTGTGTAACATTGCTTGTAAAGAGAGTTGATATGACCTCTTGCCTTGTATTGTTTGGTAATGGTGAAATAAAGTGTCTTGTTCTTGTGTAGTCAAACTTGAAATTACCTTTGTGAGAAATAATATTCAATCTTGACCTTGTTATGAGTATTCTTTTGGTGATATCATTTACAGTCATGAAAATTTTGTAGCATGGCTTGGCTTATTTTGTTACCTTCTTGTTCTTGACCCAAGTGAAATCCAATCTCTTGACTCCTTTGGTTCATGTGCCATGTTGAATGGAAATGTTATAACCGTGGTTTGTGTTCTTGTTAAATAACGATAATTTCTTCTTTCAGGTCATAATGCTTATTGGTTTAGTAACCCTCCATGGTACTAGTATCAATGTTATTCTAGGCATATTTTAGTGGGTTGAAACCCCCTTTTTCTAAAGATAATCAAAGATAAAAGAAGAGGAATACATAGATGAATAAATAAAGAAGATAATAATGAAGTTGTATTTGGTTGATAAAATTAAGAGTCTTTAATTGGAAGAAAGTGTTTATCTAACGATGTAAAAAAAAAAAAAAATCTACCATTGCTAACCTTAAGCTATGGATTAAACATTGTCCTCTTGTTGGGAAACGTTAATCAATTTTAAAAGTAATATCACTGTTGGCTTTTGGGGATATCGGTAGATCTTATCTAGTACAGGAGTTTGAATAAAAACACATTAAGTATAAGGCTTCCTTGTTGGGAACCCCTGTGTATCCCTCGACGAACTTAATCAAGATGATTTCTAAATGAAGCTTTACCAAAATTCAATTGAACTCTTAAGACTCATTAAAAGACCGGTTAATAACTAAATAGATCATAATAAAATAAATTTATCTTCTCTCTCTAACCATTACCATGGTACCTTGTAGTCCTTGTCTAAGCTATGATAAAATTTTAATTCTTTGATCAAAGATGATTAGGGTTCTGAACCTTAACGATACTCCTCTCCTTTTGATTCTATGCTTTCCTCCTTATGCAATGTGGGTATGAAACGAGTTTCAGTAGAGGGGGTTTAGATAGATAGCCTTGTGGAATTGTATACCACCTGGTTTTGTAAACAAATTAATCAATGAATGTTCATATTATAGGTGATCCTAGGATAGTCCTCAAGTTATACAAAAGAAAAGAAACTTAATCCTAAAAGAAGAATGGTATGAAACAAATCATGAACCTTCTAGAACGTAAGCTAAGAATTGTAAGATGGCTCTAGTAAATCAGTAATCTTAAGAAGATTTTCACAGTGGGATGTCTTCAGCTATAACTATGTAATGTGGTTGGTCTTTTGCCATGTCCTTTCACAAGTGAATAGTAAATTGTCCTTGAAAGGTGTGAACGTTTTCCGTGCTGCCTTTAGGGCCATCCTTGTATTAAGTTGTTCACAGTGTTAGTTGTATCCTTGGTGACGACATGTTGCGTCATGTTATGTGTCAAGCAAGTCAAAAAAAAATTATCCTGTATTTCACTGTGTTGTTCGTGTGTGTGATTTTGGGTCGTTACGTGGAAAGTAGAGTTCTTATCTAGGTAAATAACACTCTGCTATCACTATGCAACTTCCCTTCCTCCTGCTTATGTCCTAACTCCTCAAGTTGTTGTTGTAACAAAATCATGTCTTCTCTTGCCTCTATGCTAGCAATATACTCATCCTTTGTAGTTGACAAAGCCACAAGCTTCAGTAGTCGTGAAATCCATCTCACTATTGTCCCACCTACAGTGAAAATATTATGTGTCGTGATCCTCCTATTGTTTACATCTCCAGCCATATCTGAATCTACATAACCATACAAAGTTGTGTCCAATCCACTTTAGCACAAAACTATCCCCATGGTCCGTCTCAAGTACCAAATGATCCAATTTACTGCATTTCAATGATATTTACTTGGATCACTCATAATCTACTCACCACTACCACTACATGGGCAATATAAGGGCTAAAACACTAGCATATATAAAACTGCCAACCACTGATGAGTAAGTTACCTTGGACATCTAGTTTCTCTCCTACTATGTATTGGGACACAACTCCTTTGATAACTTGAAATGTCCTACCAAAGGAGTCCTAACTGATTTAACATCCTTCATATTAAGCCTCTCAAAGACATTCTTAATGTACTATTCCTGAGGTAGAGTCAGCTTCCATTCCATCTTATCCCTAAATATCATCATACCAGGAATTTGTTTGGCTGCCCCGAAATTCTTCATATCAAAGGAGTCACTTAGTTGCTTCTTGAGTACTTTTATTTCCTGCATGTTTATTCGTGCAACCAACATGTCATGCACATACAAACACAATATAATATAACTACAACCCTCAAATTTCTTTGTATATACGCAATGGTCAGAATGGCATCTAATATAACTTTACTCCATCATGAAGCTATCAAATTTATTATACTATTGACGTGGAGCTTGTTTCATGCCATACAATCTCTTCTCTATTTTGCACACCATTTCCTCTTTACCTTTGACCTTATAGCCCTCTGGATGCTAGATATATAGATCCTCATCCAAATCACCATGGACAAATTTAGTCTTTACATCTAGCTACTCTAAGTGCAAGTCTTATACTGCCTCTATTCCAAGAATAGTTCTAATAGAAGTCATTTTTACTAAAGGAAATGAAATCTCATCCAAATCTATATCATTTTTACTGTTCAATCCCCTTGAACACCAACTGAGCCTTATATCTTTTCTTGCCTCTTTCTTTCTCTTTAAATTTGTACTCCCACTTGTTCTCCAATGCTCTTTTTCCTCTGGGTAGCTTCACCAAATCCCAAGTTTGGTTCTCCATGAGAATTTGATGCTCCTCATTCATGGCTTTCTCCCACTTCTTCCTGACATCTACCTTCATTGCTTCATCAAATCTCTTTGGATCTCCACTATCAATGAGTAATAAATAATAAAGAAAAGGATAAAAACATTTTGGTTCTCTTCCTATCCTATAAGAATTTCTCAATATAGGATTTTTGGGTTCCTATTGATTATGTTCTTGAACTAATTCATGTTTCATTTTTACATCTGAAAGATCCTCTACCACTGCATATTATTTCCTGGGTTTTTCCATGTTTTCCTACAACTATTGTGTATGCATAAATTTATCATTAAAGACCACATTCATAGATTGAATGATTTTCTTTTCCTTAATAATCAAACATTTATATTCAAAGTCATCACCACCATAACCAATGAAATTTAATTTTTTTGACTTAAACTCTAACTTAGTCATATCATCCTTGTCACCACAGAAAAACACCTCACATCCAAAAAGAATAGGAAATGAGTAATCAAATTTCTTACCTGACCAAGCCTAATTGGGTTAGCCTCCATCTAAGGCAATTGAGGGTCTTATGTTTATCAAATTGTACATAGATGTGCTCACCAATTTTTCCCCAAAAGAAAGAGATAATCCCACATGTAACCTCATTATCCTAGCACGTTCAATTATTGTAATGTTCATCCTTTCTGACACCCCATTCTACTGTGGAGTTCATAGAACCATTTTTTCCTATAGATTTCGTTCTTATAACAATAATAATCAAACTCATTATTGCAGTACTCCCCCCCATTTTCTGACCTGAGAAATTTTATCTTATGACGAGTTTCATTCTCTACCAAGGCTTTCCATTTAACAAAAGTGTCACGTACATCATTTTTTTTCTAATACAATATGCCCAAACTATCCTTTTTGCATCATCAATAAAAGTAACCTAATAATTTGAACCCCCAAGAGATAATACCTGATCTGACCCCCACACATCAGAATGTACTATCTCCAACTTACTGTAACACCCACTAAAATGCCCGCACAAGACCCAAGAATAACCTAGATTTAACTTAGAAAAATTATGATTTTTTTGAAAAGCGTGACCATAAAAGGTTTTGAAAATGACCGATGTCAGACTTGTGTTTCTAAGTAAATTATATTTAATAAAAAAATTTAACCAATAAAATAAAATATTAGAAACCCACATTATAATATAATGAGCTTAATTAGTCTAAGCATGGTTAAATTCTCTCTAAGTATTATTTTAATAAACAATTTGATTCCTACTATAGTTAAACATCCCACAATTAAGTCTCAAGGGTAAAGGGGATAATATAAACAAATACTAAATTTAATTTACCCCACAAGGTTTAAAACCATTAAAAATGTACCCTCTTGACATGGGGTTAGAATCAATAAACATATTCCTACCCCATAAAGTAACCCCTTAAAAAGTCAACCCATATTATGAAATTAAAACATTTAATTAAAAGAGGGTATTATTGTAGAAATACCATTAAATAGAATTATAATATATATATATATATACATATATATATATATATATACATATATATAGACATATATATATATATATATATATATATTGAAAATGGTCAAAAACCGGTTTACACAATCCGCATAGAGGGATCTACGCATGGATCAATTTATCACGTGTTTAAAGTTTTGTAGATTGCAAAGATTTGGGGTTGGGGGAAGGGTCGTGGACTCCACCCCCCATCCCATTTGATAATGGGTTGGGGGGTGGGGTCAGCGACCCTTCCCCCAACCCTATTCCCTTTTTACCTAAACAAGGATAGACCCCAACCTTCCTAAACCAATGACTTGTTTAAAATTGATTTTGGTTATTTATTTTATATATAATTTAATATGTACTTAATATGTGCGTGTGTGTTTCTGTGTGTGTGTGTGTGTTGTTTTATTGTTATTTTTTGTTTGGAATTAATATTAATATTACTAAAATATTAATAATATATTAATATTTTAATATTTTAATAGTAATAATAATATCTTAATTTCAATACTAAAATCAAAGTAGTATTACTTATATTTCCATTAGTGTCGACTAATTTAACTTCATACTTCAAATTTCTTTGTGAAATTTGTTAGTATTTAGATAAGATGTTTTTTTTAAAAACCAAGTCAAATTTCACTTATTGTTACATCAAGATACACTGAGTTTACAAGTAATTCTACAATAACTTAATAATAAATTTACACATTTCAATGAGGCTAAAGCCTAATTTGGAATGAAGTAATTTCCTTCTCCACTAGTATTAGGAATTAATGTTTTTTTTTATTAACCAAGAAAAAACAAGAAAATCTAAGTATTTTATCTTCTCATAAGAAGTTTGGCTTTCTATCAAACAATTTAAGGAAATGCACAGAATAGTCTAACTTTTCCATTGAATGTCTTTCAAGTAATACAATACAATTTAATATTTCCTTCATTCAAATTTCCAACATTCCCACAAGAGGCATTCAACAATATTTCCAAGAATTTTAAAGCAAGATTGACACACCCATGTGGGGAAATAAAAAAATCAATATGGAAAAGTTGTCTTCCTTTCATCCACATTTCCACTATAAAAAAACTAGATTTAATAAAATGTCTTTCTTTCCTGTACAACATACAATACAATCTTACTCACTAATAATCAATAAAAAAATTCTTCCAAAATAAAATACAATAACACTTTTCCTTAAAATAGACAAAGCAATGATCTTTCAATTGAAGTGAAGGTCATTATAATAAAATATATTTTGTCTTCTATTAGTGCTCCAAGAATCAAATCTCCAAACATTTCCATCTTTCTTCACTTGATCACAACAACCAAAAATGGGGGAGAGACAACACTCTCCACCCAACCGATACTCCAATGAGAAGAAGAAGTTATTCTTCTCATTGGCCTCAGAGCCCCAACCACTAGGCAATAAGGGATGGATCCAATACATGGAAACTCTACAATGCTTCCACATTTAATTGCAAGCAACAAAACAAAACAAGATAAACACACAAAGACACTCAATTTGAACACAACAACTTCTCAACAATGGCTCGAAAATAAGCCAAGTAGAGATAGCAACATGGGGGTGCCCTTGTGCCTCCCAAGAGTTTGGATGGCCACCTCTAAAATCCTCCACAACACAATCAATCCCAAAATCTCTTATGCCTCCCCACAACAACATATATATTTCTCTTATGCCTCCCTCTCTCTTGTGCCTCCCTCTCTCTTATGGATCCCACAAAATACAAAATAACAAAGTAGAATAAAGTGGGCAATCAAAAAGCCACTCCCTCCTAAACACACAAAGAAGCTCTATTTCCTCCCAATATATTTAATCCCCATTTCCAAATATCATCACCACCTAAGGTCAATTTACCACCCAAAACTTCAAGTAAGAACACAAATCCATAAAACACAATTCATACAAGAAACAAGAAGAAAATTAAGAGTACAAGATCCTACCTTGCCATGGTAAAGCTCCACTTTCCAAGAAAGTCCCAAAATATTCAAACACAAGAAAATTTTCAAGTACCATTCAACTCCCACAAGTAAGCATCCAAAAAGAGAGATATCCAAAAACAAGTGAGTAACCCCATTGACTTCCCAAAAATTTCAATATATAGAAAAGAGGAGGAGGAAGATGACGTGTCTCCATATAGGATGCCACATCATTTATTATCCACTCCACATCACACAATTCAAACCCATACTCCAAGGAAAAATAAATGGGTGGTTGAGAGGTATGAAAAACCACTTACAAACACCACCCCTCCCCATACCCTTTAGAAGAAAGAAATAATTATAACCAATAAAGTGCAATTAAAAATCACCTTTTGCATTCCAAAACACATCATGGGGTCTATTTTTGACCCCCAACCCATAGGTAGGGTTGGTATAAAAACTTAAGAGGTGTGGGACAAGTTTAACTTGTCCCACAAGCCTCCAAAATTAACCCTTAAGGCCAAATCTGAATTTACAAGAAGGGGTAGAGTGTACAACACACCACATACACTCCACTTACAAAACATAAACCAAAGAACCATCTAATCTAATAAATGAATTATTTTTGTCCCATCCATAATTAGTTTATCTTAATAATGTTATTATTTCACTTAATTAAGACACATAACCTAATATTGATAAAAGGGAAACTACTTAACAATTTAAATCACATATACCAAAAATTAAATAAATAAAAGAAAAAAAAGGACTAAACATAAACCATTTATCACAATTGGAGGTAATCCCCCCATGAGGACCCCCCAACAAAAGTTCAAACACACACAACATAACACATGTTGACATTGTAACGACCCAAAAATTCACACACGAAGAACAAAGTAAAAGACAGGATTTTTTTTTTGACTTGCTTCGACACACAACACGACACAACATGTCATCACAAAGTTACAACCAACTCTTGGAACCACTTGTTACGGGGATGACCACAAGGTATACATGGAAACGTTCACACCCAAAAGGATAATACACTTTTTTTTTTTACAGAACAACATAGAAGTCCAACCACATGACACTCTCATAGCTAGGGCAAGCCACAGTAAGAAATGATTGAAGGTTATTTATTTTGATAAAACACCCTTTAACTCATGACTTATGTTTTCAGAAAGATTCAATATATGATTCACACAAATTCATCTTACCAACTGAGTTATTTTCTTATCCACAATAGAGTAGTTCACTTAAAGTCTTCTCCTACTTGCTAAATCTTATTATCTTCCAGAAACTAACCATTGTTTTCCCTTAAGCTTGTTTAAGAGTTCACCCAAAAGGGGTAGTGTTCACTAGTTTAGCTAGGGATATCAAATTTTAAAATTTTACTTTACAAGGATAGTTTCACCTTTGATTAATTCAGGAATCTCTTGTTCTCAAGTAAGTAATCTCTACATTAATTTATCTGAATATATATATTTAGTTAACTTCTATAAGGGTTAACCACTCCATTTAATTTTACTTATATCACATCATTACAAGGTGTCAGAGAGTTTTGACTTAACACTTTATTCTCAAAATCAAGGTTTTACAATACTTATGCCAATGTAATGATTGAATATCATTTCTCACCAAGGTAAGTTACTAGTCTAACAACAAAAGGGAAAAGAACACTTCACCATGTAGTTTTTCCGAACATACCAAGACAAGAGATCTTCTAAACTCCTTCCAAGCAAAGTTACAAAAATTACAACACATTGAACTTTCTATAAAGAACTTCATAATTTGAACTGATGAAACTTTTACACTCTTTTCCTTTAATCTACTCGCATAATCCATCTGCACAAATATTTATTAGAGTCAGTTCGCTAGAACTGAGCATGATAAGATATAAACCACACCTAATAATTTATGCCATCTAACATTTAAATAAATGAAAGTTTGCAATACTCCTTATCAAAAAAATTTCTAACATACATTTAAAACATAACTGCACATTTCATGATAATACATTTCATACTCATTAATGTTCACTTCCTTAAGATCTACTTATATAAGAACACAATTCCAAGTGACTAGATATACAACCTTAACCATGCAATCAATCATACTTAAATTACAGAAATAATAATAACACTCACCTAATACCCTTGACCTACTTCACATATATAAGTATCCAATAGTATTATCTTTCAATTAAATAAAAGCACCAACGACATTAAGTTTATATAATAAATACAAGTATCAATCTTATACTATTCATTGGTATTACCCAAGTATCAAACCTTCATAGATAATCAGTGATATGTAAGTATAATTTGGATATTTATCTCACAATTTTAAGAATATACTTATGTTAACAAAGATTCCACCAATCCACAAGTTCATATATTATTTAGGTATCCTTTTGGTTACTTATTCCATGTCTTTATATGTTTCTATTAGTATAAGGGTCCAACTCATTGGAATGAGTTACGATCAACAATATTGTCATATTTTGCTAATATTTCAAAGGTACATTGGACTAACTAAGATATATAAGCACAGCCCAAGCCACTATAAATACAAGTATCAACATTATCTCAACTCCCAATTGAGATGCAAATATCAAATTTTTTTTTTAGCTAACATAATAATCATCGTAAATGCCAAAAAATATTCCACTCGTTAACCAAGTATTGAAATAACATGTTTATCCTTACTAGTTATCTGATAACATAATATACCCTGTTGTATAATTCGACCTCCACTTGCATACCCCAATTTATGGGTATTAATTATTGTTCTATAAAATGAAGTTGAATAATTTCAGGTGGACTTATATCCTTACTGTCATACATGGCATGCACAGTCCCATTATGGTAGTTGTCACCTTTACTTAAGGCTATGCATGACTCCATTTTAGGGTAGTTATCTTAACTTCCATATTCATCTGTTTTCCTACCAAAAAGTCTTTCAACAAGCTTCAAGGTCAAAGTATAAGATAAATTTATAATTTCATATTTCAAGCATTGCCTGAATTCATATGCATGAAAACATCACATATCAATCAGACTTGAAGAATTTCATCATTCATGAGAGTTCGATGTATCCAATATTACTTTAACCGGTTCAAAGATCCAAGTAGTGCCTCAAAATTAAGCCAAAGAATTATCCACACAGGTTAATGACTTGCGTGCATAACATATTCGTAAAGGTCATAGAAAACCCATTAACGCATGCTTCAGGAGGGTTCCAATCTAATAATAAGCTCATAGTAATAGTAATAGCAGAGGGCCTGATAAGGGGTTTACAATAATCCCCAAGGTAAATGATAATCAAATGACTCAGATGGAGCTATCTAGAAAGACCAATTAAACTAGTATGACTCTTCCCAAATAGAAGCCCCCAATCCTAAAGGGAGTTTATATTATTATAAATCCACAGTAAAATCCAAATACAGTCATATCAGAAATTCCCTTTTTCAAGCCATGTTCTACATAATATAAACAATACAAGAAAAATTATAAACCTCATTCACGCTCCATAATATTTTCTACAGAAACCATCATTCAAAGGAATAATCAAGGCAAAAAGATAAACCAACATTATAAGATCAGTAGGCAAGAATCGATGTAGAAATTTCTTCTACTCAAATAGTAACTAAGATAAACTATAAAGGGGGGAGAGAGATTAGTTCATGCAATTATGATTAAAAGTCATTTGAACCTCGTCTCTTTTTGGGCATCTCTTTCAAGAAGGAATCAATATATGTAAATACATGTTATATGATATCCAGAGTCCAAACGCTATTTATTTAGTAAAACAAAAACACATCAACATTCCAAAAGAAATCCACATATATAGCATTCAAACAAAATTGCAAATATTGATTTACCCAAATACTAAAGGGGATAAATCATTAAGAGAGAGGGTTAGGGCTTATCATGCCTGTTTTAAACGCATCCACCAGCAACATATCCAACAGGGACTGCATAAGCCACACATCCCACTAATCCACTTCTTTTATCTTTCCAATGTTGAACTTTATAGATGTCCTTATCTTAAAAGAGGCGTAATATTAAGACACAAATACAATTATAACAATGAAAATACAATCATATGTTGGGAACCTAAGATTCAATAGATTCCAATTGTTGTTATTTAGATATAAAGGCTGGTGGGAACCTAGCCTATGTTCCCAACATTGTTCTTTAAATATAATGCTTTTTATTAATATTAACATCAACTATGTTATTTGTGAATATTCCATTGAAAAAAAAATGCTTTCTATAACTTGTAGTTGATATCATAGATGTCATTTACCTAAAGTATGTCATTGATGTTATTGTTTTGAAAAATATGTAATCTTAGGGAGGAATTACAATGGTAACAATGAAAAGACATATGGGTAAATTGAGAACGTAGTGGTCACTAGGTTTCCATCATTATTATTATTTTACGGCTTACAAAAATAATTATCAATTATAGTCACCATGGTCAGTAGTCAAGGTGAACAACTTTATTTTATTTTTAAATAATTATTATTATGGGTATTCCTTTTAATAGGAAACGCCCCTAACAACACCCAAAAACCAATCCAGCTGCCTACTAGGCTGTGAGAACACAATCTACCTTAACAGGGTGATCGGAAAGTGGCAAAACCAACAAAGATCAGTAGAAGCAAATGAGCAACGGTGAATGGGGCATTACATTCTCCTCCCCTTAAGAAAGCATCATCCTCGATGCGACATTACACAGAGGAAAGGAAATGGTACACAACAAGGAATAGATAAAGAAGAAAACACACCCTATGGTTTAGAATTTTAGTCGATTAAAGCAAGGCCACAGGGTAGCCTTAGGAACATTTGGTAGAAATTTTAACTTTCAAGTTTCTGTGAAGATTGGCAGTTCCCTCTTATTTATTATTTCATTAGTTCCTTTCCATTAGCATTATTCTTAGTTTAATTTCTTTTAAAATTTCATCATTGAAGAGTTTTAGTTTATTCCTTATTGTGGGTGCCCAACATGAACTGCTAACACAACACCCTATCAGGTTCAAAAGGACACTACGGATTCACAAGCACACAAGTATATTCTTCATGACTGTATTACACCTAAAAAGGTTACTCAAATACAGAATGTATTAGGCACAGCCCACATAATATAGTACACATCACACATTTATGACCGACGTATAGAATGCTCGAACAAAAGAGTACTACAATCCACCAGACATTTCCTCCATTTGCATCGATGAAATAAATTCACATAACACCAAACAAATGCTACAGGTACATAGTGTCCACAAGGGAATCAATGACATATCCACAACATCACAACACATATCCATTTGACATGAGTAACACATACATCAAAAGACCATTACCAAAACATCACAATAACTCAACATATATCCCGAAACATCAACCATACATACAAATATCATATGCCTCCCTCGAACTCTTATGCCTCCCTCAAGTCTCTTAAACTGCCTCCCTCAAGGAGGCCGGTTGACCCGATGGCCCAAGACACATAGAGTTCGAACACTCCTAACCCAAGTGACATAATAATGCGTGGTTCAACAACCCGCTAGTTATATGTAACTCCTTAGGGCGTACCCCCATACAATGAAGCGGGTCCATAGGTACAACCATTCCATGGTGCATCCTATGACCCTATTCCACACATCACGACAATAGAACCAACATAGTAATCCGATCCAAATGCCAAGTGGCAAAGTACAAGCTTTGGGCAAGGCGGTAAAATTTCCAAATTTAAAAGAAGACCCAAAATCAAGCAAAATAAATGGCCAAATATCCATAGTTATTATCAAAATCCACATGTTAGTGCCATAAACCAAGGAAATGCCAAAAATTGTAAAGCATGGCAATCAAGAAAAGCTACTGGTCCTTACAAAATAAAGTAAAAAGCTCAATTTACGAATAAAATCAACTTATAATAATGTCACATTACGATAACTGTGTGGCCTTATCTGGCCACCAAAGGGGTACTCAACAAGTTGCTAGCACTCGGAACATCGAGCCTTAGGTCGTAAAATACATATCAATAATACAACTATCATCACCTCTATCTGAATCATCCCGCCACCACTTCGACAAGGCTAAACATAGTCATAGTTACACTTAGGTTGCATACATACAACCACATAGGGAGAGAGGAAAGAATCACAGGTTGATATCTACTAAACCAAATTTTGGCTCTAATTATTGACCCATGGTACACCATTCCTCACTCTCAACATACACTTCTACCGATTTCCCTCAGGGTCGGTTAGCGTAAGGTTCAAAACATAACATGTAACTATATTACTAACACAATGGTGGTACATATACAAGGTAGATCAAAATCATACATTCACTGAGTGTAACACATCACTTTACCACATTCTACACCCAAAGTGCAATCACCATACGATAGGGTTCATACACTCACCGTATGACCCCAAATCACAACATGGAGCATTACATATTTGCACAAATCATACATACGATGAACATAGTACATCACAACATAACATCCATTGCTACATAACAAGGTGGTACACACATTTCTTCAAAACATGGTAAAAACATCATGATACAACTCATTTCTTTTAACATCAATCTAGTCATACAACACATTGATACACCTACATATCACAATATGTCACAATGTTCCAACACTCCGTCATCCACATTAGAATTCTTTTCACCTACCACAAACAGTAATTCACACGTGAACTCTTCATAGAATCCACAAGAAGGAGAGAGAACACTCCCATCCCCAACACATCAATATGATAACAAATACGCACTGAGTGACATACACATCACGTGCGTTCACAATATCACAATTACGAAAATAATCACATCACGCTTATACCACATTACTCTTCCAATATAAATCATCACCATGCAATACCATCATCTCCATGAAACAATATCATGTAACACCATCACCATCATGTAACATCACCATACAACACCAATCCAGCCCATAGGTTCAAGAGCATGAACCTACGCTCTGATACCAAGTGTAACGACCCTAAAAATTTTCACACACGAACAACACAGTAAAAGACAAGATATTTTTTTTTTGACTTGCTTTGACACACAACACGACACAACATGTCATCAAAAAGTTACAACCAACTCTTGGAACCACTTGTTACGGGGATGACCATAAGGTCTGCACGGAAACATTCACACCCAAAAGGATAATACACTTTTCTTTTTTACAGAACAACATAGAAGTCCAACCACATGACACTCTCACAGCTAGGGCAAGCCACAGTAAGAAATGATTGAAGGTTATTTATTTTGATAAAACACCCTTTAACTCATGACTTATGTTTTCAGAAAGATTCAATATATGATTCACACAAATTCATCTTACCAACTGAGTTATTTTCTTATCCACAGTAGAGTAGTTCACTTAAAGTCTTCTCCTACTTGCTAAATCTTATTATCTTCCAGAAACTAACCATTGTTTTCCCTTAAGATTGTTTAAGAGTTCACCCAAAAGGGGTAGTGTTCACTAGTTTAGCTAGGGATATCAAATTTTAAAATTTTACTTTACAAGGATAGTTTCACCTTTGATTACTTTCAGGAATCTCTTGTTCTCAAGTAAGTCATCTCTACATTAATTTATCTGAATATATATATTTAGTTAACTTCTATAAGGGTTAACCACTCCATTTAATTTTACTTATATCACATCATTACAAGGTGTCAGAGAGTTTTGACTTAACACTTTATTCTCAAAATCAAGGTTTTACAATACTTATGCCAATGTAATGATTGAATATCATTTCTCACCAAGGTAAGTTACTAGTCTAACAACAAAAGGGAAAGAACACTTCACCACGTAGTTTTTCCGAACATACCAAGACAAGAGATCTTCTAAACTCCTTGCAAGCAAAGTTACAAAATTTACAACGCATTGAACTTTCTACAAAGAACTTCATAATTTGAACTGATGAAACTTTTACACTCTTTTCCTTTAATCTACTTGCATAATACATCTGCACAAATATTTACTAGAGTCAGTTCGCTAGAACTGAGCATGATAAGATATAAACCTCACCTAATAATTTATGCCATCTAGCATTTAAATAAATGAAAGTTTGCAATACTCCTTATCAAATAAATTTCTAACATACATTTAAAACTTAACTGCACATCTCATGATAATACATTTCATACTCATTAATGTTCACTTCCTTAAGATCTGCTTACATAAGAACACAATTCCAAGTGACTAGATATACAACCTTAACCATGCAATCAATCATACTTAAATTACAGTAATAATAATAACGCTCACCTAATACCCTCGACCTACTTCACATATATAAGTATCCAACAATATTATCTTTCAATTAAATAAAAGCACCAACGACATTAAGTTTATATAATAAATACAAGTATCAATCTTATATTATTCATCGATATTACCCAAGTATCAAACCTTCATAGATAATCAGTGATATGTAAGTATAATTTGGATATTTATCTCACAATTTTAAGAATATACTTATGTTAACAAAGATTCCACCAATCCACAAGTTCATATATTATTTAGGTATCCTTTTGGTTGCTTATTCCATGTCTTTATATGTTTCTATTAGTATAAGGGTCCAACTCATTGGAATGAGTTACGATCAACAATATTGTCATATTTTGCTAATATGTCAAAGATACATTTGACTAACTAAGATATGTAAGCGCGGTCCAAGCCACTATAAATACAAGTATCAACATTATCTCAACTCCCAATTGAGATGCAAGTATCAATTTTTTTTTTTTAGCTAACATAATAATCATCGTAAATGCCAGAAAATATTCCACTCGTTAACCAAGTATTGAAATAACATATTTATCCTTACTGGTTACCTGATAACATAATATACCCTGTTATATAATTCAACCTCCACTTGCATACCCCAATTTATGGGTATTAATTATTGTTCTATAAAATGAAGTTAAATAATTTCAGGTGGACTTATATCCTTACTGTCATACATGGTATGCACAGTCCCATTATGGTAGCTTGTCACCTTTACTTAAGGCTATGCATGACTCCATTTTAGGGTAGTTATCTTAACTTCCCTATTCATCTGTTTTCCTACCAAAAAGTCTTTCGACAAGCTTCAAGGTCAAAGTATAAGATAAATTTATAATTTCATATTTCAAGCATTGCCTGAATTCATATGCATGAGGACATCACATATCAATCAAACTTGAAGAATGTCATCATTCATGAGAGTTCGATGTATCCAATATTACTTTAACCGATTCAAAGATCCAAGTAGTGCCTCAAAATTAAGCCAAAGAATTATCCACACAGGATAATGACTTGCGTGCATAACATATTCGTAAAGGTCATAGAAAACCCATTAACGCATGCTTCAGGAGGGTTCCAATCTAATAATAAGCTCATAGTAATAATAATAGCAGAGGGCCTGGTGAGGGGTTTTCAATAATCCCCAAGGTAAATGATAATCGAATGACTCAGATGGAGCTATCTAGAAAGACCAATTAAACTAGTATGACTCTTCCCAAATAGAAGCCCCCAATCCTAATGGGAGTTTATATTATTATAAATCCACAGTAAAATCCAAATACAGTCATATCGGAAATTCCCTTTTTCAAGCCATGTTCTACATAATATAAACAATACAAGAAAAATTATAAACCTCATTCACGCTCCATAATATTTTCTACAGAAACCATCATTCAAAGGAATAATCAAGGCAAAAAGATAAACCAACATTATAAGATCAGTAGGCAAGAATCGATGTAGAGATTTCTTCTACTCAAATAGTAAATAAGATAAACTGTAAAGGAGGGGAGAGATCAGTTCATGCAATTATGATTAAAAGTCATTTGAAACTCATCTCTTTTTGGGCATCTCTTTCAAGAAGGAGTCAATATATGTAAATACATGTTATATGATATCCAGAGTCCAAACGCTATTTATTTAGTAAAACAAAAACACATCAACATTCCAAAAGAAACCCACATCTACAGCATTCGAACAAAATTGCAGATATTGATTTATCTAAATGCTAAAGGAAATAAATCATTAAGAGAGAGGGTTAGGGCTTATCATGCCTGAAATGCATTCATCAGATTCGCCCAGCCTGCAATTTCTCCATCATCAGCACCTGTTGCTTTCCCCACAAGGTGCTCAATCTCTGCAAGGGGCCTCTAACCCAACAACAAGGACAACCAGTGACCATGGAAAGAGCAGGTCAAAAAACTGCAAGGCAACATCCACCTCCACTTGATTGTCTATGAGAAGCTCTTGCAGTTGATCCCACACATGCTCAGTTTCAGAGCTTGACAAAAGGAACATATGCCTATACATGAAGGACTGCAGAAACATTAATGTTGCTATTCTAGTATGCCAACTAGTGTCGTTAGTTGCAGATATAAGCACAGACACAGCTGATGAAACATATGGCTGGGGAATTACATGCCATTTTAATAGTTCCATAGCTGTTCTTGCTAAAGTGGATAACTCCTTATGCGTAGTCTCCTGTAAGGAAATAACAGGATAGAGAAGACCAACAATTATGTCTGTCAAAACTGCAGCTCGTCCAGACTTTAATGCTGATATAAGAAAATAGAATGTTGTTTCCATCCATTTTATATATTCTTGTTCCTCAGTATCACCTTTATCATTCTTTTCACCAGAAGAGACCAGCTGTCCATCAAGGACACTCGATTTACTGGCAATGTGAATCTTATTCACATATAGACTGGCTCTTTCCACAAGAAAAGTACTCCAATTAAGTCTCTCAATCAGTTTGGACGACTGATCCCCAAATGCTGAATTGAAACGAAGGTTTGAGCACAAAATGCTAAGAAGAGTGCCAATAGACTCTCGTACCTGGGCAGCAGAATGGCCCATGCAATTCAAAACTTCCCCTAATAAGTTCTCTTGCAAAGTGATCTCTGTTGCTGGCATGCAGGAAGGAGAAGTCTCTATTAATGTCGCACAAAGTAGAGTAAACCGTTTGGCCACCATGTGAGTTGCAACTGTACTAGCTAAAGGTTCAGCAAGGCAATCTGTACTTCATGAATATTCTGATATGAAACAGATCCACCTCTATGAGATTCTCTTCCATGAGTTACATCGTAAAACAAGTAAGATCTCAATAGAGAATCTTTGTAATAAATTTCATCAGGTCCCCTGGTAACACTCTCACTGTCACATAGTCGATTTTGATAAAATATCTTGAAGGAGAATCCCGAATTTGAGGATGCATTCGATACTGAACAGATAACAACATAGTTGGACATCCTGCTTGTTGGAAGCGCTCAAAAGGGCTTCTACCATACTGCAACATGCCTGCTTCCTGGCTAAATACTGTTGCAGGCTGTTGCTGAGGATCCCCGACAAGAACACACCTCGCAGCACCCAATGAAAGTGGAGGAAACACGCCTACTTCACTAGCTGGTAGCTGTGCGTGGCCAGCAAAAGAAAACAGCGCTCCTTTTTCCCCCATGCGGCCAGGGCAGGAAGAAGGAAGGCGTCCAGGATCTGCGCACCAGCATAAGGCGTGAGGAGGTTTCATTGCGGCCAGGGAAGACAAAAAAAAGACGCGCCCAGGAGGAACCATGAAGAAAAATGCCTTGACAGAAAAGATTTCGATGGCCTCTCAACCACTCCACACGCAGTCCATCAAAGGAAAATCTCACGCGGTCAGAGAAGGATATTGCAGGCAGTCAACAAGAAACAAAGAAGATTTGCAAATCAGAATTAATAAATGAAGTGCGGCCACCAGCAAGAAAGAGTCCCACACGTCTAGTAAAAGGAGTTAATGAAGTGGCAGGTGGCCATACACTCTACCACGCACCCCTCTTGCCAGAAAATAAGGAAATAAAGAATCCAAGGACAACAATGTAGTCCACATCTCCTCATGTCTAGCCTGTCACATCCATAATCCAACGTGGGAGGAAAGGCAATGGACGCAACAATAAGTGCACCCCGGAATTAAGAATTGCAACGAGGCGTGCGTGTGGGATCAGACGGTCAAGGTGGGAGTTGGTGGCTGGAGTTTTTCCAATAAGATAAAAAGAAACATGAACATTACTTCCTGAACAATGGAGCCACCAAGAAAACAAGCTCCTCTTTTAAGTGAATCGAGGATCGCTCTTCGGGGACGATAAAAAAAAAGGCAATAAAAGAACATTAAGATAATTAATATTAATGACGATAACATTCGACAATCAAATAATAATAATAAATCGTAGATCGAAAAATAAAATAATAATAATGATAATATTGTTACTATTATTTTATATTATTTTTACTGCTCCCAAAAATTATTATCCATGTTAATAATGATCACCTGTCAAGCTCGACTACAAAATAATAACCAAAGATCGATAATGGCACGGGGAGGCAAAATAGATAAGAAGAATGTTAATCCTTCACTGTGACAAGGTCACCGAGGCAAGAACTGGGAACTGGGATAACGTAACGAGGCACTACATTCTCCTCCCCTTAACAAAGCATCGTCCTCGATGCGACATAACCCAGAGGGAAAGCAAGTTGTAAGCAAAGAGGAACATATAAGGGTGAAGGTACACTCTATGGTTTAAAATTCTAGTCGATTAAAGCACGGCCACAGGGTAGCCTTAGGAACATTTGGTAGAAATTTTAACTTTCAAGGTTCTGTGAAGATTGGCAGTTCCCTCTTATTTATTATTTCATTAGTTCCTTTCCATTAGCATTATTCTTAGTTTAATTTCTTTTAAAATTTCATCATTGAAGAGTTTTGGTTTATTCCTTATTGTGGGTGCCCAACATGAACTGCTAACACAACACCCTATCAGGTTCAAAAGGACACTACGGATTCACAAGCACACAAGTATATTCTTCATGACTGTATTACACCACAAAAGGTTACTCAAATACGGAATGGATTAGGCACAGTCCACATAACATAGTACACGTCACACATCTATGACTGACATATTAAATACTCGAACAAAAGAGTACTACAATCCACCAGACATTTCCTCAATTTGCATCGATGAAAAAAATTCACATAACACCAAACCATGCTACAGGTACATAGTGTCCACAAGGGAATCAATGACATATCCACAACATCACAACACATATCCATCTGACATGAGTAACACATACATCAAAAGACCACTACCAAACATCACAATAACTCAACATATATCCCAGAACATCAACCATACACACAAATATCATATGCCTCCCTCAAACTCTTATGCCTCCCTCAA
Source organism: Taxus chinensis (assembly GCA_019776745.2). NCBI lineage: Eukaryota > Viridiplantae > Streptophyta > Pinopsida > Cupressales > Taxaceae > Taxus > Taxus chinensis. The sequence goes on along the minus strand of CM034148.1, from coordinate 794,606,834 downwards.
GTCTCTTATGCCTCCCTCAAACTCTTATGCCTCCCTCAAGGAGGCCGGTTGACCCTATGGTCCAAGACACATAGAGTTCGAACACTCCTAACCCAAGTGACATAATAACGCGTGGTTCAACAACCCGCTAGTTATCTGTAACTCCTTGGGGCGTACCCCCATACAACGAAGCGGGTCCTTAGGTCCAACCATTCCATGGTGCATCCCATGACCCTATTCCACACATCACGACAATAGAACCAGCACAACAATCCAATCTAAGTGCCAAGTGGCAAAGTACAAGCCTTGGGCAAGGTGGTAAAAATTCCAAATTTAAAAGAAGACCCAAAATCAAGCAAAATAAATGGCCAAATAGCCATAGTTAGTATCAAAATCCACATGTTAGTGCCATAAACCAAGGAAATGCCCAAAATTGTAAAGCATGGCAATCAAGAAAAGCTGTTGGTCCTTACAAAATAAAGTAAAAAGCTCAATTTACGAATAAAATCAACTTATAATAATGTCACATTACGATAACTGTGTGGCCTTATCTAGCCACCAAAGGGGTACTCAACGAGTTGCTAGCACTCGGAACATCGAGCCTCAGCTCGTAAAATACATATCAATAATACAACTGTCATCACCTCTATCTGAATCATCCCGCCACCACTTCGACAAGGCTAAACATAGTCATAGTTGTACTTAGGTTGCATACATACAACCACATAGGGAGAGAGGAAAGAATCACAGGTTGTTATCTACTAAACCGAATTTTGGCTCGAGTTATTGACCCATGGTACACCATTCCTCACTCTCAACATACACTTCTACCGATTTCCCTCAGGGTCGGTTAGCGTAAGGTTCACAACATAACATGTAACTACATTACTAACACAATGGTGGTACATATACAAGGTAGATCACAATCATACATTCACTGAGTGTAACACATCACTTTACCACATTCTGCACCCAAAGTGCAATCACCATACGATAGGGTTCATACACTCACCGTATGACCCCAAATCACAACATGAAGCATTACATATTACACAAATCATACATATGATGAACATAGTACATCACAACATAACATCCATTGCTACATAACAAGGTGGTACACACATTTCTTCAAAACATGGTAAAAACATCATGATACAACTCATTTCTTTTAACATCAATCTAGTCATACAACACATTGATACACCTACATATCACAATATGTCACAATGCTCCAACACTACGTCATCCACATTATAATTCTTTTCACACATCACAAACAGTAATTCACACGTGAACTCTTCATAGAATCCACAAGAAGGAGAGAGAATACTCCCATCCCCAGCACATCAACATGATGACAAACACGCACTAAGTGACATACACATCACGTGCGTTCACAATATCACAATTACGACAATAATCACATCACGCTTATACCACATTACTCTTCCAATATAAATCATCATCATGCAATACCATCATCTCCATGAAACAATATCATGTAACACCATCACCATCATGTAACATCACCATACAACACCAATCCGGCCCATAGGTTCGAGAGCATGAACCTACGCTCTGATACCAAGTGTAACGACCCAAAAATTCACACACGAACAACACAGTAAAAGACAGGATATTTTTTTTTTTTGACTTGCTTCGACACATAACACGACACAACATGTCGTCACAAAGTTACAACCAACTCTGGGAACCACTTGTTACGGGGATGACCACAAGGTCAGCACGGAAACGTTCACACCCAAAAGGATAATACACTTTTCTTTTTTTTTGACAGAACAACATAGAAGTCCAACCACATGACACTCTCACAGCTAGGGCAAGCCACAGTAAGAAATGATTGAAGGTTATTTATTTTGATAAAACACCCTTTAACTCATGACTTATGTTTTCAGAAAGATTCAATATATGATTCGCACAAATTCATCTTACCAACTGAGTTATTTTCTTATACACTGTAGAGTAGTTCACTTAAAGTCTTCTCCTACTTGCTAAATCTTATTATCTTCCAGAAACTAACCATTGTTTTCCCTTAAGCTTGTTTAAGAGTTCACCCAAAAGGGGTAGTGTTCACTAGTTTAGCTAGGGATATCAATTTATAAAATTTTACTTTACAAGGGTAGTTTCACCTTTGAGTATTTCAGGAATCTCTTGTTCTCAAGTAAGTCATCTCTACATTAATTTATCTGAATATATATATTTTAGTTAACTTCTATAAGGGTTAACCACTCCATTTAATTTTACTTATATCACATCATTACAAGGTGTCAGAGAGTTTTGACTTAACACTTTATTCTCAAAATCAAGGTTTTACAATACTTATGCCAATGTAATGATTGAATATCATTTCTCACCAAGGTAAGTTACTAGTCTAACAACAAAAGGGAAAGAACACTTCACCACGTAGTTTTTCCGAACATACCAAGACAAGAGATCTTCTAAACTCCTTGCAAGCAAAGTTACAAAATTTACAACGCATTGAACTTTCTACAAAGAACTTCATAATTTGAACTGATGAAACTTTTACACTCTTTTCCTTTAATCTACTCGCATAATCCATCTGCACAAATATTTACTAGAGTCAGTTCGCTAGAACTGAGCATGATAAGATATAAACCTCACCTAATAATTTATGCCATCTAGCATTTAAATAAATGAAAGTTTGCAATACTCCTTATCAAATAAATTTCTAACATACATTTAAAACTTAACTGCACATCTCATGATAATACATTTCATACTCATTAATGTTCACTTCCTTAAGATCTGCTTACATAAGAACACAATTCCAAGTGACTAGATATACAACCTTAACCATGCAATCAATCATACTTAAATTACAGTAATAATAATAACGCTCACCTAATACCCTCGACCTACTTCACATATATAAGTATCCAACAATATTATCTTTCAATTAAATAAAAGCACCAACGACATTAAGTTTATATAATAAATACAAGTATCAATCTTATATTATTCATCGATATTACCCAAGTATCAAACCTTCATAGATAATCAGTGATATGTAAGTATAATTTGGATATTTATCTCACAATTTTAAGAATATACTTATGTTAACAAAGATTCCACCAATCCACAAGTTCATATATTATTTAGGTATCCTTTTGGTTGCTTATTCCATGTCTTTATATGTTTCTATTAGTATAAGGGTCCAACTCATTGGAATGAGTTACGATCAACAATATTGTCATATTTTGCTAATATGTCAAAGATACATTTGACTAACTAAGATATGTAAGCGCGGTCCAAGCCACTATAAATACAAGTATCAACATTATCTCAACTCCCAATTGAGATGCAAGTATCAATTTTTAGCTAACATAATAATCATCGTAAATGCCAGAAAATATTCCACTCGTTAACCAAGTATTGAAATAACATATTTATCCTTACTGGTTACCTGATAACATAATATACCCTGTTATATAATTCAACCTCCACTTGCATACCCCAATTTATGGGTATTAATTATTGTTCTATAAAATGAAGTTAAATAATTTCAGGTGGACTTATATCCTTACTGTCATACATGGTATGCACAGTCCCATTATGGTAGCTGTCACCTTTACTTAAGGCTATGCATGACTCCATTTTAGGGTAGTTATCTTAACTTCCCTATTCATCTGTTTTCCTACCAAAAAGTCTTTCGACAAGCTTCAAGGTCAAAGTATAAGATATATTTATAATTTCATATTTCAAGCATTGCCTGAATTCATATGCATGAGGACATCACATATCAATCAAACTTGAAGAATGTCGACATTCATGAGAGTTCGATGTATCCAATATTACTTTAACCGATTCAAAGATCCAAGTAGTGCCTCAAAATTAAGCCATAGAATTATCCACACAGGATAATGACTTGCGTGCATAACATATTCGTAAAGGTCATAGAAAACCCATTAACGCATGCTTCAGGAGGGTTCCAATCTAATAATAAGCTCATAGTAATAATAATAGCAGAGGGCCTGGTGAGGGGTTTTCAATAATCCCCAAGGTAAATGATAATCGAATGACTCAGATGGAGCTATCTAGAAAGACCAATTAAACTAGTATGACTCTTCCCAAATAGAAGCCCCCAATCCTAATGGGAGTTTATATTATTATAAATCCACAGTAAAATCCAAATACAGTCATATCGGAAATTCCCTTTTTCAAGCCATGTTCTACATAATATAAACAATACAAGAAAAATTATAAACCTCATTCACGCTCCATAATATTTTCTACAGAAACCATCATTCAAAGGAAGAATCAAGGCAAAAAGATAAACCAACATTATAAGATCAGTAGGCAAGAATCGATGTAGAGATTTCTTCTACTCAAATAGTAAATAAGATAAACTGTAAAGGAGGGGAGAGATCAGTTCATGCAATTATGATTAAAAGTCATTTGAAACCCATCTCTTTCTGGGCATCTCTTTCAAGAAAGAGTCAATATATGTAAATGCATGTTATATAATATCCAGAGTCCAAACGCTATTTACTTAGTAAAATAAAAACACATCAACATTCCAAAAGAAACCCACATCTACAGCATTCAAACAAAATTGCAGATATTGATTTATCTAAATGCTAAAGGAAATAAATCATTAAGAGAGAGGGTTAGGGCTTATCATGCCTGAAATGCATTCATCAGATTCGCCCAGCCTGCAATTTCTCCATCATCAGCACCTGTTGCTTTCCCCACAAGGTGCTCAATCTCTGCAAGGGGCCTCTAACCCAACAACAAGGACAACCAGTGACCATGGAAAGAGCAGGTCAAAAAAAACTGCAAGGCAACATCCACCTCCACTTGATTGTCTGTGAGAAGCTCTTGCAGTTGATCCCACACATGCTCAGTTTCAGAGCTTGACAAAAGGAACATATGCCTATACATGAAGGACTGCAGAAACATTAATGTTGCTATTCTAGTATGCCAACTAGTGTCGTTAGTTGCAGATATAAGCACAGACACAGCTGATGAAACATATGGCTGGGGAATTACATGCCATTTTAATAGTTCCATAGTTGTTCTTGCTAAAGTGGATAACTCCTTATGCGTAGTCTCCTGTAAGGAAATAACAGGATAGAGAAGACCAACAATTATGTCTGTCAAAACTGCAGCTCGTCCAGACTTTAATGCTGATATAAGAAAATAGAATGTTGTTTCCATCCATTTTATATATTCTTGTTCCTCAGTATCACCTTTATCATTCTTTTCACCAGAAGAGACCAGCTGTCCATCAAGGACACTCGATTTACTGGCACTGTGAATCTTATTCACATATAGACTGGCTCTTTCCACAAGAAAAGTACTCCAATTAAGTCTCTCAATCAGTTTGGACGACTGATCCCCAAATGCTGAATTGAAACGAAGGTTTGAGCACAAAATGCTAAGAAGAGTGCCAATAGACTCTCGTACCTGGGCAGCAGAATGGCCCATGCAATTCAAAACTTCCCCTAATAAGTTCTCTTGCAAAGTGATCTCTGTTGCTGGCATGCAGGAAGGAGAAGTCTCTATTAATGTCGCACAAAGTAGAGTAAACCGTTTGGCCACCATGTGAGTTGCAACTGTACTAGCTAAAGGTTCAGCAAGGCAATCTGTACTTCATGAATATTCTGATATGAAACAGATCCACCTCTATGAGATTCTCTTCCATGAGTTACATCGTAAAACAAGTAAGATCTCAATAGAGAATCTTTGTAATAAATTTCATCAGGTCCCCTGGTAACACTCTCACTGTCACATAGTCGATTTTGATAAAATATCTTGAAGGAGAATCCCGAATTTGAGGATGCATTCGATACTGAACAGATAACAACATAGTTGGACATCCTGCTTGTTGGAAGCGCTCAAAAGGGCTTCTACCATACTGCAACATGCCTGCTGCCTGGCTAAATACTGTTGCAGGTTGTTGCTGAGGATCCCCGACAAGAACACACCTCGCAGCACCCAATGAAAGTGGAGGAAACACGCCTACTTCACTAGCTGGTAGCTGTGCGCGGCCAGCAAAAGAAAACAGCGCTCCTTTTTCCCCCACACGGCCAGGGCAGGAAGAAGGAAGGCGTCCAGGATCTGCACACCAGCATAAGGCGTGAGGAGGTTTCATTGCGGCCAGGGAAGGCAAATAAAAGACGCGCCCAGGAGGAACCATGAAGAAAAACGCCTTGACAGAAAAGATTTCGATGGCCTCTCAACCACTCCACACGCAGTCCATCAAAGGAAAATCTCACGCGGTCAGAGAAGGATATTGCAGGCAGTCAACAAGAAACAAAGAAGATTTGCAAATCAGAATTAATAAATGAAGTGCGGCCACCAGCAAGAAAGAGTCCAACATGTCTAGTAAAAGGAGTTAATGAAGTGGCAGGTGGCCATACACTCTACCACGCACCCCTCTTGCCAGAAAATAAGGAAATAAAGAATCCAAGGACAACAATGTAGTCCACATCTCCTCATGTCTAGCCTGTCACATCCATAATCCAACGTGGGAGGAAAGGTAATGGACGCAACAATAAGTGCACCCGGAATTAAGAATTGCAACGGGGCGTGCGTGTGGGATCAGACGGTCAAGGTGGGAGTTGGTGGCTGGAGTTTTTCCAATAAGATAAAAAGAAACATGAACATTACTTCCTGAACAATGGAGCCACCAAGAAAACAAGCTCCTCTTTTAAGCGAATCGAGGATCGCTCTTCGGGGACGATAAAAAAAAGATGCAATAAAAGAACATTAAGATAATTAATATTAATGACGATAACATTCGACAATCAAATAATAATAATAAATCGTAGATCGAAAAATAAAATAATAATAATGATAATATCGTTACTATTATTTTATATTATTTTTACTGCTCCCAAAAATTATTATCCATGTTAATAATGATCACCTGTCAAGCTCGACTACAAAATAATAACCAAAGATCGATAATGGCACGGGGAGGCAAAACAGATAAGAAGAATGTTAATCCTTCACTGTGACAAGGTCACCGAGGCAAGAACTGGGAACTGGGATAACGTAATGAGGCACTACATTCTCCTCCCCTTAACAAAGCATCGTCCTCGATGCGACATAACCCAGAGGGAAAGCAAGTTGTAAGCAAAGAGGAACATATGAGGGTGAAGGTACACTCTATGGTTTAAAATTCTAGTCGATTAAAGCACGGCCACAGGGTAGCCTTAGGAACATTTGGTAGAAATTTTAACTTTCAAGGTTCTGTGAAGATTGGCAGTTCCCTCTTATTTATTATTTCATTAGTTCCTTTCCATTAGCATTATTCTTAGTTTAATTTCTTTTAAAATTTCATCATTGAAGAGTTTTGGTTTATTCCTTATTGTGGGTGCCCAACATGAACTGCTAACACAACACCCTATCAGGTTCAAAAGGACACTACGGATTCACAAGCACACAAGTATATTCTTCATGACTGTATTACACCACAAAAGGTTACTCAAATACGGAATGGATTAGGCACAGTCCACATAACATAGTACACGTCACACATCTATGACTGACATATTAAATACTCGAACAAAAGAGTACTACAATCCACCAGACATTTCCTCAATTTGCATCGATGAAAAAAATTCACATAACACCAAACCATGCTACAGGTACATAGTGTCCACAAGGGAATCAATGACATATCCACAACATCACAACACATATCCATCTGACATGAGTAACACATACATCAAAAGACCACTACCAAACATCACAATAACTCAACATATATCCCAGAAACATCAACCATACACACAAATATCATATGCCTCCCTCAAACTCTTATGCCTCCCTCAAGTCTCTTATGCCTCCCTCAAACTCTTATGCCTCCCTCAAGTCTCTTATGCCTCTCTATGCCTCCCTCAAGGAGGCTGGTTGACCCTATGGCCCAAGACACATAGAGTTCGAACACTCCTAACCCAAGTGACATAATAACGCGTGGTTCAACAACCCGCTAGTTATCTGTAACTCCTTGGGGCGTACCCCCATACAACGAAGTGGGTCCTTAGGTCCAACCATTCCATGGTGCATCCCATGACCCTATTCCACACATCACGACAATAAAACCAGCACAACAATCCAATCTAAGTGCCAAGTGGCAAAGTACAAGCCTTGGGCAAGGCGGTAAAAATTTAAAATTTAAAAGAAGACCCAAAATCAAGCAAAATAAATGGCCAAATAGCCATAGTTAGTATCAAAATCCACATGTTAGTGCCATAAACCAAGGAAATGCCCAAAATTGTAAAGCATGGCAATCAAGAAAAGCTGCTGGTCCTTACAAAATAAAGTAAAAAGCTCAATTTATGAATAAAATCAACTTATAATAATGTCACATTACGATAACTGTGTGGCCTTATCTAGCCACCAAAGGGGTACTCAACGAGTTGCTAGCACTCGGAACATCGAGCCTCAACTCGTAAAATACATATCAATAATACAACTGTCATCACCTCTATCTGAATCATCCCGCCACCACTTCGACAAGGCTAAACATAGTCATAGTTGCACTTAGGTTGCATACATACAACCACATAGGGAGAGAGGAAAGAATCACAGGTTGTTATCTACTAAACCAAATTTTGGCTCGAGTTATTGACCCATGGTACACCATTCCTCACTCTCAACATACACTTCTACCGATTTCCCTCAGGGTCGGTTAGCGTAAGGTTCACAACATAACATGTAACTACATCACTAACACAATGGTGGTACATATACAAGGTAGATCACAATCATACATTCACTGAGTGTAACACATCACTTTACCACATTCTGCACCCAAAGTGCAATCACCATACGATAGGGTTCATACACTCACCGTATGACCCCAAATCACAACATGAAGCATTACATATTTGCACAAATCATACATACGATGAACATAGTAACATCACAACATAACATCCATTGCTACATAACAAGGTGGTACACACATTTCTTCAAAACATGGTAAAAACATCATGATACAACTCATTTCTTTTAACATCAATCTAGTCATACAACACATTGATACACCTACATATCACAATATGTCACAATGCTCCAACACTATGTCATCCACATTATAATTCTTTTCACCCACCACAAACAGTAATTCACACGTGAACTCTTCATAGAATCCACAAGAAGGAGAGAGAATACTCCCATCCCCAGCACATCAACATGATAACAAACACGCACTAAGTGACATACACATCACGTGCGTTCATAATATCACAATTACGACAATAATCACATCACGCTTATACCACATTACTCTTCCAATATAAATCATCATCATGCAATACCATCATCTCCATGAAACAATATCATGTAACACCATCACCATCATGTAACATCACCATACAACACCAATCCGGCCCATAGGTTCGAGAGCATGAACCTACGCTCTAATACCAAGTGTAACGACCCAAAATTCACACACGAACAACACAGTAAAAGACATGATAATTTTTTTTTTGACTTGCTTTGACACATAACACGACACAACATGTCGTCACAAAGTTACAACCAACTCTGGGAACCACTTGTTACGGGGATGACCACAAGGTCAGCACGGAAACGTTCACACCCAAAAGGATAATACACTTTTCTTTTTTTGACAGAACAACATAGAAGTCCAACCACATGACACTCTCACAGCTAGGGCAAGCCACAGTAAGAAATGATTGAAGGTTATTTATTTTGATAAAACACCCTTTAACTCATGACTTATGTTTTCAGAAAGATTCAATATATGATTCGCACAAATTCATCTTACCAACTGAGTTATTTTCTTATACACTGTAGAGTAGTTCACTTAAAGTCTTCTCCTACTTGTTAAATCTTATTATCTTCCAGAAACTAACCATTGTTTTCCCTTAAGCTTGTTTAAGAGTTCACCCAAAAGGGGTAGTGTTCACTAGTTTAGCTAGGGATATCAATTTATAAAATTTTACTTTACAAGGATAGTTTCACCTTTGAGTACTTCAGGAATCTCTTGTTCTCAAGTAAGTCATCTCTACATTAATTTATCTGAATATATATATATTAGTTAACTTCTATAAGGGTTAACCACTCCATTTAATTTTACTTATATCACATCATTACAAGGTGTCAGAGAGTTTTGACTTAACACTTTATTCTCAAAATCAAGGTTTTACAATACTTATGCCAATGTAATGATTGAATATCATTTCTCACCAAGGTAAGTTACTAGTCTAACAACAAAAGGGAAAGAACACTTCACCACGTAGTTTTTCCGAACATACCAAGACAAGAGATCTTCTAAACTCCTTGCAAGCGAAGCAAAATTTACAACGCATTGAACTTTCTACAAAGAACTTCATAATTTGAACTGATGAAACTTTTACACTCTTTTCCTTTAATCTACTCGCATAATCCATCTGCACAAATATTTACTAGAGTCAGTTCGCTAGAACTGAGCATGATAAGATATAAACCTCACCTAATAATTTATGCCATCTAGCATTTAAATAAATGAAAGTTTGCAATACTCCTCATCAAATAAATTTCTAACATACATTTAAAACTTAACTGCACATCTCATGATAATACATTTCATACTCATTAATGTTCACTTCCTTAAGATCTGCTTACATAAGAACACAATTCCAAGTGACTAGATATACAACCTTAACCATGCAATCAATCATACTTAAATTACAGTAATAATAATAACGCTCACCTAATACCCTCGACCTACTTCACATATATAAGTATCCAACAATATTATCTTTCAATTAAATAAAAGCACCAACGACATTAAGTTTATATAATAAATACAAGTATCAATCTTATATTATTCATCGATATTACCCAAGTATCAAACCTTCATAGATAATCAGTGATATGTAAGTATAATTTGGATATTTATCTCACAATTTTAAGAATATACTTATGTTAACAAAGATTCCACCAATCCACAAGTTCATATATTATTTAGGTATCCTTTTGGTTGCTTATTCCATGTCTTTATATGTTTCTATTAGTATAAGGGTCCAACTCATTGGAATGAGTTACGATCAACAATATTGTCATATTTTGCTAATATGTCAAAGATACATTTGACTAACTAGGATATGTAAGCACGGTCCAAGCCACTATAAATACAAGTATCAACATTATCTCAACTCCCAATTGAGATGCAAGTATCAATTTTTAGCTAACATAATAATCATCGTAAATGCCAGAAAATATTCCACTCGTTAACCAAGTATTGAAATAACATATTTATCCTTACTGGTTACCTGATAACATAATATACCCTGTTATATAATTCAACCTCCACTTGCATACCCCAATTTATGGGTATTAATTATTGTTCTATAAAATGAAGTTAAATAATTTCAGGTGGACTTATATCCTTACTGTCATACATGGTATGCACAGTCCCATTATGGTAGCTGTCACCTTTACTTAAGGCTATGCATGACTCCATTTTAGGGTAGTTATCTTAACTTCCCTATTCATCTGTTTTCCTACCAAAAAGTCTTTCGACAAGCTTCAAGGTCAAAGTATAAGATAAATTTATAATTTCATATTTCAAGCATTGCCTGAATTCATATGCATGAGGACATCACATATCAATCAAACTTGAAGAATGTCGACATTCATGAGAGTTCGATGTATCCAATATTACTTTAACCGATTCAAAGATCCAAGTAGTGCCTCAAAATTAAGCCAAAGAATTATCCACACAGGATAATGACTTGCGTGCATAACATATTCGTAAAGGTCATAGAAAACCCATTAACGCATGCTTCAGGAGGGTTCCAATCTAATAATAAGCTCATAGTAATAATAATAGCAGAGGGCCTGGTGAGGGGTTTTCAATAATCCCCAAGGTAAATGATAATCGAATGACTCAGATGGAGCTATCTAGAAAGACCAATTAAACTAGTATGACTCTTCCCAAATAGAAGCCCCCAATCCTAATGGGAGTTTATATTATTATAAATCCACAGTAAAATCCAAATACAGTCATATCGGAAATTCCCTTTTTCAAGCCATGTTCTACATAATATAAACAATACAAGAAAAATTATAAACCTCATTCACGCTCCATAATATTTTCTACAGAAACCATCATTCAAAGGAATAATCAAGGCAAAAAGATAAACCAACATTATAAGATCAGTAGGCAAGAATCGATGTAGAGATTTCTTCTACTCAAATAGTAAATAAGATAAACTGTAAAGGAGGAGAGAGATCAGTTCATGCAATTATGATTAAAAGTCATTTGAAACCCATCTCTTTCTGGGCATCTCTTTCAAGAAAGAGTCAATATATGTAAATGCATGTTATATAATATCCAGAGTCCAAACGCTATTTACTTAGTAAAACAAAAACACATCAACATTCCAAAAGAAACCCACATCTACAACATTCAAACAAAATTGCAGATATTGATTTATCTAAATGCTAAAGGAAATAAATCATTAAGAGAGAGGGTTAGGGCTTATCATGCCTGTAATGCATTCATCAGATTCGCCCAGCCTGCAATTTCTCCATCATCAGCACCTGTTGCTTTCCCCACAAGGTGCTCAATCTCTGCAAGGGGCCTCTAACCCAACAACAAGGACAACCAGTGACCATGGAAAGAGCAGGTCAAAAAACTGCAAGGCAACATCCACCTCCACTTGATTGTCTGTGAGAAGCTCTTGCAGTTGATCCCACACATGCTCAGTTTCAGAGCTTGACAAAAGGAACATATGCCTATACATGAAGGACTGCAGAAACATTAATGTTGCTATTCTAGTATGCCAACTAGTGTCGTTAGTTGCATAGATATAAGCACAGACACAGCTGATGAAACATATGGCTGGGGAATTACATGCCATTTTAATAGTTCCATAGCTGTTCTTGCTAAAGTGGATAACTCCTTATGCGTAGTCTCCTGTAAGGAAATAACAGGATAGAGAAGACCAACAATTATGTCTGTCAAAACTGCAGCTCGTCCAGACTTTAATGCTGATATAAGAAAATAGAATGTTGTTTCCATCCATTTTATATATTCTTGTTCCTCAGTATCACCTTTATCATTCTTTTCACCAGAAGAGACCAGCTGTCCATCAAGGACACTCGATTTACTGGCACTGTGAATCTTATTCACATATAAACTGGCTCTTTCCACAAGAAATGTACTCCAATTAAGTCTCTCAATCAGTTTGGACGACTAATCCCCAAATGCTGAATTGAAACGAAGGTTTGAGCACAAAATGCTAAGAAGAGTGCCAATAGACTCTCGTACCTGGGCAGCAGAATGGCCCATGCAATTCAAAACTTCCCCTAATAAGTTCTCTTGCAAAGTGATCTCTGTTGCTGGCATGCAGGAAGGAGAAGTCTCTATTAATGTCGCACAAAGTAGAGTAAACCGTTTGGCCACCATGTGAGTTGCAACTGTACTAGCTAAAGGTTCAGCAAGGCAATCTGTACTTCATGAATATTCTGATATGAAACAGATCCACCTCTATGAGATTCTCTTCCATGAGTTACATCGTAAAACAAGTAAGATCTCAATAGAGAATCTTTGTAATAAATTTCATCAGGTCCCCTGGTAACACTCTCACTGTCACATAGTCGATTTTGATAAAATATCTTGAAGGAGAATCCTGAATTTGAGGATGCATTCGATACTGAACAGATAACAACATAGTTGGACATCCTGCTTGTTGGAAGCGCTCAAAAGGGCTTCTACCATACTGCAACATGCCTGCTGCCTGGCTAAATACTGTTGCAGGCTGTTGCTGAGGATCCCCGACAAGAACACACCTCGCAGCACCCAATGAAAGTGGAGGAAACACGCCTACTTCACTAGCTGGTAGCTGTGCACGGCCAGCAAAAGAAAACAACGCTCCTTTTTCCCCCACGTGGCTAGGGCAGGAGAAGAAGGAAGGCGTCCAGGATCTGCGCACTAAAATAAGGCGTGAGGAGGTTTCATTGCGGCCAGGGAGGACAAAAAAAAAGACGCGCCCAGAAGGAACCATGAAGAAAAAACACCTTGACAGAAAAATTTCGATGGCCTCTCAACCACTCCACACACAGTCCAACAAAAGAAAATCTCACGCGGTCAGAGAAGGATGTTGCAGGAAGTCAACAAGAAACAAAGAAGATTTGCAAATCAGAATTAATAAATGAAGTGCGGCCACCAGCAAGAAAGAGTCTCACACGTCTAGTAAAAGGAGTTAATGAAGTGGCAGGTGGCCATACACTCTACCACGCACCCCTCTTGCCAGAAAATAAGGAAATAAAGAATCCAAGGACAAAAATGTAGTCCACATCTCCTCATGTCTAGCCTGTCACATCCATAATCCAACGTGGGAGGAAAGGCAATGGACGCAACAATAAGTGCACCCCGGAATTAAGAATTGCAACGAGGCGTGCGTGTGGGATCAGACGGTCAAGGTGGGAGTTGGTGGCTGGAGTTTTTCCAATAAGATAAAAAATAAACATGAACATTACTTCCTGAACAATGGAGCCACCAAGAAAACAAGCTCCTCTTTTAAGCGAATCGAGGATCGCTCTTCGGGGACGATAAAAAAAAGATGCAATAAAAGAACATTAAGATAATTAATATTAATGATGATAACATTCGACAATCAAATAATAATAATAAATCGTAGATCAAAAAATAAAATAATAATAATGATAATATCGTTACTATTATTTTAAATTATTTTTACTGCTCCCAAAAATTATTATCCATGTTAATAATGATCACCTGTCAAGCTTGACTACAAAATAATAACCAAAGATCGATAATGGCACGGGGAGGCAAAACAGATAAGAAGAATGTTAATCCTTCACTGTGACAAGGTCACCGAGGCAAGAACTGGGAACTGGGATAATGTAACGAGGCACTACAGACATGGTGACCATTGTTGAATCCATCTAGCATTTCAATGTGGTTGGTCTCCAATCCCCCTTTGATTGTTATGATATAAATGCCTTCAAAACACACAATACCTCCTTCGGCCTCATGGACACATCAAAACATCCAATATAAAATATACAAATATAAATCAACTATCATCCACATGTAAAATAAGTCATCGTCTAGACAAGTAATGTTATTATTTTCAATTTCTAACAACATCTCAATTCTACATTTCATCAATACCAATAAAATCACCCAGATTAGTTCAACTGTTAAAGCCTACTCAATATGACAAGAATGTCAAATGTCATAATTTATAAATATGTCAACAACACAACATCATCACCATACCATGTCTCTAAGAATCCACAAACATCATACTATGAATCGAAATCCAACAACAGTCTAAGTATATCTATCATCTAACATCATGTTATGTCAAAATGATACAATAATATCCATACATATAGTGAACAGTATCAAAATCAAATATAATAAGTGTCAAAGGGAAGTGGGCACTACAATTCTAGTAAACGAAATCATGTGAAATTAGGAGGATGTGATTGCGACGAGGATTCGATTAAAAAAAATATGTTTCGTCACAAACCGAGCAGTGGAAGTCCACTTTCTAAAAATAGTAAGTTTTCCTATACACACTTGTTATGTTTGGGAATTCACCATTAAAAGAAGTTATGGAAAAGGTAGAGTACAGTGAAGATCACTAAGATGCCAGCATGATTGTTCTAGAGTAGAAAATAGTGAAAATGACCACTTCCTAAAAATAGTAAGCCCCCTATATGCGTGCTTACTAAAAATAGTAAGTCACCCAAATAAGTGGCTGAGGTAAAGCCAGTGTGCATATGAATGAATGAGGTAGTTCATCACAATATGATGGTTAAGAAGAGACAAAAATAACCTCTTACCAAAAATAGTAAGTCTCGCATCGAGGCACTTACTATTAATAGTAAATTACACTCAAAGGGTGGTTTTAGCACAATGGGACGAGCATGGATAATAATTTAGGGGTACATCATTGTTCGGCGTCATAATACACATTTCTCATAGGGCATTCGAGATCCTTCTAAGGAACTCGATAGTTTTTTTTGACGCTCACTATATGGCTCAAGTTGCAGGAGTATCTTGTGTAGGGTAGAAGTTACGGTCATTGATAAAAAGATTCAATAGTGATTTTAAACACTCATTCCAAATCATCAATGAGTCAATTTGAAGGTGCAAGGAGTTCAAAGATTCATATTTTCACTATATTTGGATCTTTCATCAACAAGGATCAATGGACTTCATCGGGAATAAAATATCCTCTTTTTATTTTCTCTCTCTTTCTCTCCCCTCTTATTCCAACTTTCTCTCACTTTCTAGTATTCTAATTTCACATTGGGGTTGCACTTTTTCATAGGCCTTAATGTTCTTAATGTAATAAGTCACCTTTATGTTATAGAAATGGACTTACAAATTTCCTAGGAAGTAGAAAAGTTATAAGTCATGTGAAGACATATCAAAAGGCATTGAGGGGTAGATGATGATTCACCTCTCATTCTAAAAATTGTAAAGATATTCTCATTTCAAAGGTTTGGCAATTTATTTTGTAAACTCAAGAGTTCATAGAGAGAAAAAAGAGATAGCCAAATTCTTCCATTCCCCTCATTCTAAAATTTCTTCCATTTCCATGCTATGTACAATTTCCTCTCAAGCATCAATACAAGAAGAAGGATTTTCTTTTCTTTATTGATAATGAGATTTTAAAAACTTTGAGTTCTTAATCTTAACTCGTTCTGTTGCCATTTACAAGATTATTTCTTTTTAACTTTAATGTGTGTGTGAAATTTCTGGTTAATGGGTGTGGGACTCTGATTTTCTACCTAGGACATTAATCCCCTCTTCTCTTTTCTCACTCTCTTGCCCGCTCTCTTGAAAAAGTATTATATAGAAAGAAATTGCTACTTTTGCCACAGGGTTAGTGGAGTGCCCCTGTTCAATCCCCCACCACAACGCCACCAAGAAAATCCACCATTATTTGTGCATGCATATATGGTAGCTGTGTCAGTTAAGTAGATGGACTTAGATTCCAAGATCATTGGCAAGAAATCCACAAGTTTTTCCACCCGAAAATTTTTCTCGCCAACAGTAATCAATGTAGACAATGCATGTACTTAAAGAAGTATTTAAAAACTGAATGGTCTTTGCAAATAATTGCAAAAATATTATATTTTTAATTAAATATGGCGATAATTTCAACCAAAGATTATCCTCTACACATACAATCATGATCATTTACAAAAATAGATATTACATAGAGAGAATGGTTTTCAAATCTGTACTCATGTCAAATGGTTTTTTGGGTTTACTAGAATAATATATTCGATGTTAAAATACATATGGGCTTACATATTAGAGTCCCCAAACAATGTTGAAGATGAACAAGTTCTTGAGGTGGATATTTTTATAACACTAAGCTTTCTTAACCATGTATGATCCAAATATTTGATTATTAAAGCCTTGAAACTACTAAAACATATTTTCCCTCCATTTTTAAATAAAAATGAATTTTTAGAAGATCTATGGTTGGGATGGATTGAAAAATAAAGGTTGTAAAAATCACATCCGCAAATAATCAATTACAACCCTTTCAATTAGCAATCTTTTTACATGGAAAGTGTAGAGTTTTGGAGGATTTCATTTTTCCTTTTTATTTATAGTTTTTAATTTTTAGTAGTTTAAACTATGGTTATAAGTTCTTTTCTAAATAAGTATATTTGAGATCCAACATTTTGCAGTTGTTGTGTTTTTATTAGTTACTACAAAAAATATTTTTGTTAATAATTGGTATAATTATTTTGAGTATCTTTTATAAATATCTATGCAAAAATATTGTAATTTTTTTCTCTAATATAAACTATTAATCACCTCAATACATAAAACTAAGATTTAATTCTTATTTCTATTGATCAAACTTAAAATATATTACTTTTAATTAATTTATAAATAAAATATAACACAACGAAGTTATTTTCTAATCTATCAAATAAACTTAAAATGTATTTTCAAAAATAAAAAACAAGATATTATTTTAAATAAAATTAGATAATAATCTCTAAATTATTAAACATGCTTTTAGTATTATGGTGGACGAGAAGAAATAATTCTAACTTACCCTTTAGAAAGCATTCAACCTCTCACTTCCAACACTTTTCTTCAAATGATTCCTTAAGCTCTTTTACCCCAACTGAGGGATCCTTCACTGCTGGGACAGTCCAATTAGTGCTAAGAATAGGATCTATATGCATTACTTATATTGTGACAGTTAGCACTTTAATCTCAATCAATCAAGGCTCCACCAATGACATTTCCCCTGCCTCTGCGTCCATCTACCATGACAGCACCAACCATGACTCAAAACCTAACTATTATTTAACCAAAAAGCCGTGCACATCCAAAATTGGCTCAATAAATTCATTTTTTTCGGCATCCTCGTCCTTAACATCCTCCTCATTGTCTGGCACTTAATAATAGTCTTTTGAGTTATCATAGGCATTGATGTTTTCCTTAAAACTTGCTTCATTTTTTATTTCCGAATAAGTCTCATGTTCCTTAACGGGGTCAACTTACCTTCTTCTCGAAACCATGTCTGGCTAACGCAATAAGAACATCGACATCCTCAATGACTATCTACCCATGATAAGTATCCATATTGACCATCTTCCCCTACCTGGAAGGAGGCACTAAATTCACATCTTGGCTAGATAAAATAAGGTTCCCCTTTCTCTATTCCGCTTACCCTGAAATGGGATCATCTTATCTATTCTTGACCTGCCATTTTGGGAAAGAGGCTTTACATGCAGCCATTTCATCCCCATCCATACAACATTTTGAGTAAAAAATAGTAGGATCCTTCAAAGATGATCTTCTGACATCTGTTTCTAGATGAGTTAATTAGGTGAATAGATTGAGGAAGGGGTATACCTTAAATCACACTAACACAAAATCTAGCACACACCATTCTCGCTCTAGTTAGGGTAGTAGGGTCAAAGGATAACAAGTGACCACAAGATTTGGTTTTACCCAAAAGAACCTATGGATCCTAAAACTCTATGGGAGGGCAGAAAAACACAACTAGAAATCCCAGGAAGGGACTAGATAAGCCATAGAGGCCCTTGACTTCCACATGCAAAGATTAATGATGGTTTTTGGATAAAACTAGACCCCCTGTAACACATCTAAAGGGTGAACTTCTAAACTGAAAAATGAATAAAAATGTTTCATTGGCTAGAGAAATGACCTCGAGGGAACACTTAATCCTCCATTTGCTTTTGCTCCATTGTCCGACCTAATCTATTTTTTTTCTAAAACAAGAAAACGAAAAGCCTAATAAGACTTACGTGATACCTTTAGCTAGCATTGGACAATACGAAATCAAGCACGAACAGAGAGGGGGTTCTATTTTCCTAGGAAGCGGAAAGAGAAAGCACTGTTGAAGCACGCCTTGACATTCACTACCCCAGCCCATGACCGAGATTTGTTTTGCTCATGCTCCAATTTCCTGTTAGAACCTCCATTCACAGGGTCTATTTCTTCCTCCCACCCAACTATTTTTTCAAGTTTAGATTCTCGCTCAACCACTCTCTTGTTCTTGTCCATCTCTGAGATCTTAATATAGTCTTCACATTTTTTTAATGCATTTATATTCACCAATAATTGTTAAACATCATGAAATGAATTTCTTTGAAAAAGCCTTTTCCCTTTACTTTTTTTTGTTTCTAGTTTTATAGTACTCTTATAATATTATAAAAATAACAATAAAAATAACTTATTTACTATAACAATTTTTAATATATATTTCTACATATAAATGTGGCATGTACGTAAATCTATAAATGTTAATGTAAATTTTATATAAATTTATATAATTAATGGTGGTTTTAAATCTGTAAGATGGAAGAGACACTAATCTTAACATTGTATAAATATTTTGTGGTTAAAACATATAAACATTTGTCAAATTTAAAATTCTACTGAACAGAACACAATGCTTAATTATTTAAGCCAAGACTATTATGTGAGTTCAAATGATGAAATAGAAATACTTCATTGTAAGTTAAGTATTGCATTGAGATTAGTCAAGGGAATAAAAAATGACCCATAAAAAATATTAAAATATTTTATTGTTATAACTATCAGAAAAAGATTATAATTTACAGAATTTAAAATATGGAAATCATTACAATTATATAAACTTATTAATTCAATTTTATAAAATTACAAAAATATTAATCAAATTATAGCCTTATATTATTAGGTTAAAAGCCTATATAACCTACTTTAAAAAAAAATTAAAACTACATTCACATCTATCACTTTTTCGAACTCTTACATAATTATCTCTCCTTTGGCTTCACCAGTCCTCTGATGTGGAACAATGTTTTTTTTATGTTGACTACTCAATCGCTGCAAGGACAAATTGAGAGGATAATGAGCTTGATTCTTCACCAAGTGCCACTAATGGCGTTTCCTCGCGGACATCAAAAGGAAGCGGGGGATTGGTGACATCATCACCATCTCCTTCCAGCATTTGAACAACCTTCATCATCGCCGGCCGATCTCTGGAATTGTATTGAATGCACCACAATCCCACTTTTGTCAATCTGCATGCCATTTCCTCCTCTGCAACCTGGAATTCCCCCTCCATTTCTTTCTCTTAATCTCATCGGCAACTCCCCGCTCTCTATCATTTTGAAGGCGCACTCAGGAAAATACAATTGGCTGGAGCGGCTTACCTGCACATCAATGTCCTTCCTACCTCCAACCATTTCCAATAACATCATTCCGAAACCGTAAACATCTGACTTGTCCGTTACGGGCCCCAAATTTCTGGACCACACCTCTGGCGCAATATATCCCGGTGTCCCTCTCACCACTGTCACTGACACGTGATCATCTCGTCTTCCACAAAGTTTCGCCAGACCAAAATCAGCTACTTTTGCTGTAAACTCCTCATCCATTAATATATTGTGTGGTTTGATGTCGAAGTGAATGATCCGGCTGTGACACTCATCGTGCAGATATGCGATTCCACGAGCCGCCCTCAAAGCAATTGAATACAATTGTTGCCAATTTAGAGTGTTTTTTTCCGTCGTTTCTTCTTGCAAGTATGAGCTTGTCCAGAGATCCATTGACCATGTACTCGTACACAAGTGCACTTCGAAATCCCTCAAAACCATATCCTAACAAACGAACCAGATGAATGTGGTGGATCCTTCCAATTGTTGCAACTTCGTTCACGAACTGAATCTCGCTTTGCCTCGACTGATCAACCATTTTTACGGCCACAACATTACCGCTTGGAAGGTTTCCTTTATAAACCACACCGAAACTTCCTTCCCTCAATTTATCCGCAAAATTGTTGGTGATCTTCTTGAGCTGAGAGTATGAATATCTTGCAGGCATTTCGTGAACATAATCATTCAGGAATTTCTCCACAGTTGAAAGATGGGGATTCTTTGAGGACGAGGAAAACAGCCTCGTTCGATAAAAGACTACAAGCAATACTGCTATGAATAACAATGCACCGGTTCCAATGGCCACACCTGATAAATCCACTTGTTTGATTAATTCTTTTCGTTTAGTTGTTCGATAGCAAGTTTAAGAATGAATGATATTATTCTTAATGTATTTGGATCGATAAATGTCATACTAGAATGTACTTCAATACTTACCTCGAATAATTGCTCTCTTAGTTCTTGAAACCGTTTGCTCCTCCTGAATCACATATTTTCCTCGACTTTTATAAATAATTGTCACTATTACAGTTCATCTTTTGTATCATATAAAATAATTACAAAATGAATCCCTAATCTGGAATATCTATATTTCATATGTTGGATCGTTAGATACTAAATCTTATAAATATATGATTAGGAGATAGAAGACTCTTACCACTTGAGCATCTGTTTGCACACAATTTGCCACTGCAGTTACTACAAAACTCCATCGAACGATTGTCATAAATGCACAACGCCCCGCCATTAGAATCGCACTACAGAGCAATTTTCGCTGACATTCCATACGGTTTTGAAACGGAATCCGTCGAGAATTAGTTCCTCGATACTGCGTTTTTTTAACTTAAGTCACCGGAAGCACAACTCGCGACTCACATTTGCTATCCAAACCAGAGTCAAAGTTTGGAACTGTAGTACCAACTACTGGTTACATGGTAACGGAGACCAGTCTCTGATTGATTTCAGGGGCGCACTGTTGCAAAACAGTTAAATTTGCATATTCACCCGTGATATGAAATTGAGGGCTCGACCAGAATTGCGTTGTATTGTTACTCCTCGATGGATTGCATTTATCCCCTTGTAGGCTCCTGTCGATTAATGTCATATTATGGCTGGAATTCTCCCCTAATTTGTTTGATGGCATAACGTATGTATACGGGTACAGTATATAATATTGGCGGCCATTGATACTAAGTAGAGGTTTCTGTTTTTCATAATCACAGTCGAGCTGAAGCGCAGGGTCGCCGCAACCACTGTTCTTCAATCCAAAAGGATATCCGTAAACATAGTTCCCACATTTAAATTCTTCTCCACAAGCTTTACACGAGGAAACGATGCATAATATTAACACCGTGAAAAGTAAAAAGAGGAATCGAAAGCGGCATTCGCTGATGAGATTGAAAACCAGAGAATGGGATAGATGAACAGATAACCTTTCCATTTCCAAAATGTTGCAACAAGAAAAACAATGGGAAAAACTTAAAAAGAAGTAAAATGGAGAACATGAATACGAGAGAGAGTCCAGTCACGCGAGGAAACCAGTGAAAACGCCAATTTGACTCAAGGGACTTTGGGCTTTTTCTATTCCACGGTTTCAACTATCAGAGTTGCGACTCTTAAGCAATTTTTGCTTACCAACAGAAATATGTTCACACCTCCTTGTCGTAAGAGAGGTAGGTTCGCATCATTTATTTTTTTCTCTGCAAAGGATAGACATTTTAAAAAGAGTGAGATTTTTAGAGTATAATATTTAAAATTTCATCGCGAAATCAGCACTGAACAACGATAAATATTTCAATTCCCAATGATTTAATCTTGAAAACTAGTGGATGACTCCTTTGTTAAAAGATTAGTATAGCAATTGTTTTGCTTTATCCCAATTAACATTTATATGGAACGATTATATTTTTTTATTTTTTTGGGATACGAATAGCAAAAAAAAAATTACGTTATATATGCACATTAAAGATTGTGTGCATTTATCTTTGGAGCAGTCCAATATTATGTGTAAGGGAATATTCAAATTTAATGATTGAGGATTATAGCATTTTAAATCTAGGGATTTAAATGATTAAAGCTAATACACACTTGGATTCTATGTTTTCATCATTAATGTTTATTTACCGTTGCCATTTCATTGTCCATTTAGTTAATTTTGTGTAGTTAATTATGATTGAAAATTGTAATAGCATGGTGTATAAAAATATTTAAGCGTCAATAATGTTTAGACTCATTGGTTAGGGTGGACGTAAATCTCATCACTATTTCTGACTTATCGGTATGATGTAATAAACATATTCCCTCTAAAAAATATAAAATATAAATTTGGTGAGCAATAACTAACGTTAATTTTTTTAAATGTCGTAGGAAGGTGAATATTAAAAAAAATTCTATCATGCAACAAAAAAATAATCCCAAAGTAGATTGTTTCAATAATATTTGATAATGGTGGTGTCAATGGTACTAGGGACTGATAAACATGCATGGAATTTGGCGGTCTATGGACTATTTGTCTCATATTTTTTTTGTAATTTACAATTAAAGAAACTTTCAATCTGTATATTTAGATTGATTTTTTTATCTAAACCTGAAAATTTGACATGTTGAGTTATTTATAAACCATATACATATTTTAATAATCTAATATTATAATATGCGAGGTAGTCAAATATAATATATTACCATGATTTTGATTTATTTTTAAAAACATATGCAATTCTTAATATTTAAGAAATAAATTCAATAGTTACTGATTTATCTTCAAATACAATATTTTACAAAAGCATGCCATATATTTGAAGTTTTCTTTAAAATATCATGATGCATATTGTTTCGTATTTCTTTATTTTCAATTTAGATTTCATTAATCACTTTATAATTTATGCAAACTAGAATTCATGTATAAACCAATTGTTAGTTTCTTAAGTCACATTGTTTTTATTTATGTATTATGTTATGCCTTAAGTTATTTTGATGGTAATATAGATAAATGTTTATGATCAATTTTATGAGACTTAAGTGTTGGTCTATGATTATGCCCGACGCGTTTACAATTGAAACAAGCCTTTCTCTCTCTAACACAATTTCTTATGTGTACGGTAGAGATGATAATACGTAGAAATCTGACGATGGAAATGGATCGCAACCGTTGTGGTGAAGGTGCAATTAGAACGAGCAGAGGAGATCATGGAGCAGGTCCGCAATGTTGTTCCTTCCATCGAGACCATCGACGTTCTTTTTTGTTTTCAGAGAGAACGTGTTTGGTTGTAAAATCTTACTTATTGAGATATCTTGTCGAAAACCAGACATGAAAATTTGATTTTTTGGCTAGAGAAAACACAACGCCAAGACTTTTATACATGGTTGATTTGATTATAAGATTACAAAACCCATTTGGATTCCATAGAGAAAAATTAACATAGATTATTTACCGATGATGAAGTTGAAAGTGATGATGAACATGAAGGAAGAGAACTTGTGGATCATAGGTGTGAAGAAAATCATGTAAATGGGAAAGATGATAAATTCTTGTGTAAATACACAAGGACTGGAAGACATCCACTAATTAAAGTTCCATGTTATTCTAACAAGATGGATCCAAAATATATTATTATTTACATCATATAAATAGAGAAAACACTTTGAGTGTGAAGGTGTATGAGGTAACAAAAACGATAAATTTATGACTACCAAGTTTAAGTACACGCATTCTTATGGTAATATCATGTGAAGACCAATATAATTTAAAGAGATAATGATAAGATCAAGAAATTTTCCATTGAATGGTGAAAAAATTGAAGGATAAGCTCATCCATGTAGATTACCATTTCTATTATTTCAAGAAAATGTGGTTTTTTTTTTTCAGAAATAACTCAGTGTGAAAAAAGTAAATTGACCATTTATAATATCTCAACATCATAGTTGGGCATGTTGAGGATGAGACATAAAATAAATCAAGACTTATAATTGGATTTTGTTTCCATTCAATATGAAATTATAATGGTTAGGGTGAGATATTTTGAGGAATACTATCAATTCATACTAAATGTGGAGAAGGAGAAATCCTAAAGTAAAAATGAAAACCCATGTAGTTGGATGTTTTTAAAGAAAATATCTAATTACAGTTGAGAGCCTAAGTTACAAGCTGCTAATCATTCTAGATAAATGTATTTTTGAAAGGCCTAGTTGATTCCATAAGGTCTTACCATGAAAATCACAAACTAAGATTTTAGAGGCATGCAAAATTAGGTACTATCAAAGCTATAATAAGACAAAATGGAGTGAGTAGAATAGTATGTCAACATTATGAATTGTATAAAATCAATAGGTTTAAGGTACCGGGAAGGAAAATATCTTAAGCATATACAATGTAGAGGTGGATTGTATAAAGAAAGGTTATCAAGTGTATCAAACTAGAAAGTTGATAATAAGATTAATAATTCAAAGCTACAAAGAGTTTAATTCCGAGAGGTAGCAAAAATAGGAAGGTAATTATATGAAGCATAACAACCTATATAGGGTAAATATGGTATAACGTTGATAAAATATTAGAGGCTATGGTAAAGATATGAATTGGGCATAAAGCTAATATGTTTTACAAATAATGTAGTAGAAGCTATGAGAGGAAACATAAGATCATAGTAATATAAGAGAGCTTATAAGAAGAAATAAAAGACTATGTAGCATTAGATATAAGAATAAACATAAGATGGTAGTAATGTAATATTAAATACAATCATAATATAAACATAAAATTATAATACTATGTTAGACATATCTACAACTATATATTTCAGAAAGTGGTGATAAAATTATCAATAAGGAAGATTGATCTTGAAAGCTCAAGTTTAGTAAAATTCCTTGAAAATGTATTGAAGTTGTATTTGTGATCATCATAGAGGGTGGGAAAATTAGAATAAGGACGATATTTGTGCATTATATAATGCCAAAAATTCTCGAGTGATGGAAGGATTGACATCTTAAGTTTCAATAAAGTGTGACATAGTTTAATGAGGATAAGCTTCAAGATGATGTTGTAATCATGTTCCCTTCTATTTACACCCTAAACAAATAAGTGAGGTTACGATAAAAGTCATTTCCTTAAATATTAGTAGTTGTAAGAATGTTATAAATAGAATATTCGGAATTAATTAATCCATGTTAATCATACAACTTAAAATATAGTTGTTGATACAATAAATGATGAGAGAGCATTAAAATAATTGCTTTAAAATTAATGAAGGATGAGTATTTAGTATATTATGTACACATTAAACTGGGAAATTTAAATGTGCAGAGAAGGTGTATAGGATAGTGGAATATGTAAATGCTTCATTCCTAGGATTGTTACTTCAAACTCCTTATGTACAAAATTGTATAAATCATGCAAATGCGTAATATGGCCTAATCATAGAATGTACAGTATTGGAACAACATATGCTAGGGTTTTGTAAATTCTAACTTGTCTTTTGGTGACCTACAAATGAGTTTTGTTTTCTATTATTAGGGTTAATTGAAATCAAGTGAAAAAAATTATAATGACCAAGAATGAAGAAAACACTAATATTCCTATATAACCACTTTGTGCACATGATTAGATAATAAAATAATAAATTTGTGTATGGGTGGATTTGGACTGACAATGACAGTCAATCCTTAATGAGCCAATCTTGGCATTGTACTATATTCCCTAGCAAGTGGGAGAAAACTCCATGTAGTTGTCATAGTGTAAGTGTGGTAGGGTTTTTAGATCTAATCCAGCAACCTATGTTACCCTTACGTCTCTTGACACAAAGAATATCACGCATAACTATAGATATAATATAGATGTACTCTACGCAGTAGTAATATTACATGATGTGCTTCAGATGCTAAAATGACTTCCCTTTGTCTATTAAACCATTGGAAATACTTAGTGTGACTTACTTTTGTTAAGACTTGGCTCTAAGACGTTTGAAGGCTTGATGATGGAAGAAGATAAACTCTTGAATCTAGTTTGAGTTCTTCAGTCCCATGTGGTGGTTGCCTTAAATAATATACAATTCTTTTAAGAAGATTTAGGAAAGCCTTGTATATTTTACAACTGTAGTTTGTAATAAATATTATTGACAATGTCATGTGAGTTCAAATAATGAATTAGATGCTTATGTAGGATTTTTGTAAGTTAAATATCACATTAAAACTAGCCGGAATGACAAATGACCCACACAAATATTCAAATATAATATATATATATATATATATATATATATATATATATATATTATGTCGACTAGTCAACCTCAGCATGGACAAATTCAGAGGATACCTTCACGCGGCAGTAACCACGTTTCTTCGGCCGAGGTCGAAAGGAAGCGGAGGATTTATGACGTCATCACCATCTGCTTCAATCATTTGAATCGCCCTACTCATCGACGGCCGATCTCTGGAATTATATTGAATGCACCACATTCCTACTTTTGTCAATCTGATCGCCATCTCCTCATCTGCCACTTGTAATTCCCTCCATCTCTTTCTCTTAATCTCATCCTCAACTCCCCACTCTCTATCATTTTGAATGCCCACTCTGGAAAATACAATTGGCTGGAGCGACTTGTCTGCACATCGATGTTTTTCCTTCCACCAACCATCTCCAATAACATCATTCCGAAACCGTAAACATCAGACTTCTCCGTTATGGGCCCCAAATTTCTAGACCAAACTTCTGGTGCAATATATCCCGGCGTCCCTCTCGCCACTGTCATTGACACGTGATCATCTCGCCTTCCACGCAGTTTGGCCAGACCAAAATCAGCTACTTTTGCTGTAAACTCCTCATCCAATAATATATTGTGCGGTTTGATGTCGAAGTGAATTATCCGGCTGTGACACTCATCGTGTAGATATGCAATTCCTCGAGCCGCCCCCAAAGCAATTGAATACAATTGTTGCCAAGTTAGGGTGTTTTTGTCCTCTTTTCTTCTTGCAAGTATAAACTTGTCCAGAGATCCATTGGCCATGTACTCGTACACAAGTGCGCTTCTGAATCCTTCAAAACAATACCCTAACAAACGAACCAGATGAATGTGGTGAATCCTTCCAATTGTTGCAACTTCAGTCACGAACTGAGTCTCGCTTTGTCTCGACTGATCAAGCATTTTTACGGCCACAACCTTATCGCTCCGAAGCTTTCCTTTATAAACGACACCGAAACCTCCTTCCCCCAATTTATCCGCAAAGTTGTTGGTGATCTTCTTGAGCTGAGAGTATGAATATCTGGCTGGCATTTCGTGAACATAATCATGAAGGAATTTCTCGACATTAGAAACATGGGGTGTCTGCGAGGACGAGGAAATCAGCCTCTTTCGATAAACGACCACAAACAATACTGCTATGAATAACAATGCACCGGTTCCAATGGCCACACCTGATAAATTAATTTGTTCGATAAATTGTTTTCGTTTAGTAATTCGATACATCCTTTCTGTCAAGTATAAAGATTAAGAATAAAGATAGATAAATGTATAGTAAAAGTATTCGATACATACATAGAATAATTGCTCTTTTAGTCTTGAAACCGTTTGATACGCCTGAATCACACAGTTTCCTCGAATGTTATGAATAATTGTCGCCACTACATATATAATATTAAAAAAGTCGGTAATAGAATATCTATATTTCGTATTTGTATACTTAGATATTAAATCATATAAATATATAAATAAAGAGGAGATAGAAGACTCTTACCAGGGGAGCATTTGTTTGCACACAATTTGGCACTGCAGTCGCAACAGAACTCCATCGAACTCTTGATATAAGCACAACGCCCGCCATTTGAATCGCACTTCGTGCAATTTTCGCTCACATTCCATTCGATTCGGAACCGGAATCCGTCGAGAATTCGTTCCTCTATAGAGTGGTTATCCAAAGCAGAGTCGAGTTTGGAAGCACAACTCGCGACTCGCATTTGCTATCCAAAGCAGAGTCGAGTTTGGAAGTATAATACCAACTATGGTTACATGGTAACAGAGACAAGTCTCTGATGGTTTCAGGGGCACACCGTTGCAGCAGAGTTAAATTTTCATGTCCACCCCTGATATGAAATTGAGGGTTAGACCAGAATTGAGCTGGATTGTTAAAAGACGATGGATTGCATTTATCCCCTTTTAGACTCCCGTCGATTAATGTCATGTAATGATTGGAATCATTCACTAATTTGTTTGATGGCATTAAGTATTCAAGCGGGACCAGTATGTGGTATTGATGGCCGCTGATATTAAGTAGAGGCTTCAGTTCTTCAGAATCACAGTCGAGCTGAAGCGCAGGGTCACCGCAGCCGCTGTTCTTCAATCCAAAAGGATATCCGAAAACATACTTCCCACATTGAAACACTTGACAAGCTCCGCACGGAGAAGCGAGCCATAATATTATCACTGTGAAGATTAGATTGAAAGGATGAAAATGCAATGAATGAAGAGATAGGTGTTCCATTTCCAGAATAGAAGATAACTTAAAAATGCAACCCTTCGATTTGCACAGTAAACAGGGGAACATGAACAACAGCTTAATACTACAGAGAAAGACCCGACATTGACGGAAACTACAGTCAAAATTAATTGGACGGTCGCTCATTAAATTTCACGCGCTTTGTTGACATTTCAGAGTCGCGTATGGTCACGGAAATTCCATCTCCGTGTGGATAAAACTTATCTTTAGACGAGAATGTTCAACACTAACAAAATTTTCATTTTACTTTTCATAATTTTCATTTTACTTTTCATAATTTTCATTTTCATTATCATTTTCACAATTTTCAGTCTAATGAGAACGCGTTACCTTCAATATCGTATTAAGTGGAGGAGAGATGCTAACAAAGAAGTTATTTGAACACAATAAGCTCTTGAACAAATCTTTCACTTTAAATAATGTCTTGCTACCATATGAGCGTGCACAATTTTAAGGAAAATCATCAATACTTTAAAGGATAAATTTATGGGCCTTACAAATAAGAAATTTTGAGTGTAATTGATATTGTGAAATGAAAAATAGATCTTTCTTCTAAAATTGTTACGAAGTATATCATTTTGATGTGAGACCTCAAATTGTACAACATTTGTTTACATGAATACTTTCTAATTGGAATTTTGATGGGAGGATTATTTTGTTTACTTTTTTGATTAAGCGAGAGAACAACATGTTCTGCGGCTCATCTTTGCCCCACAAAATTTCACCAAATCTAACAAAGAAAGAAGCGAAAACCTATCAAGGCATCAACCATCTAACAATGAAAAATTCATCAGAAAAAAAGGTCTGAGAATTTATGCCTTGGATTATGTTTCTATTAATGAAGCCTCATGCGCGGCATGAGGAGAGCACATACATGAGTGGAGTCGAAGGGGGCTCTACTAAGAGAATCCAAAGGAGATGAGAAGCCTAATAGAAAGTACCCAACAAATCATATCCCTCCTCATCCATCTCTCAAAGATTGCGTAAACACATAACTTATAGACGAGTGGTATAATGGATACGCCAATAGGGAGGAGAAAAGGAGAAAGATTGCAAGAGGAAGTCGGGTGATGAAGAAGGAGATGGGAGAATTACATGGGAAAGGAAAATGTTGGAGGGAGAGTAGGTGACCCTCTTCTTTGTTTCAAAAATTCATATAATGGACCACATTTTATTTGTGTGAATGAAGGAGAAATGGAACACAAGACAAATCCTTGAGGGAACATTATTTGGAAATAGTGTTGAAAGTAGGCCCTTGTAGTGCAATACTCCCAATTCTCTAATCTGACTTATTCCTTGATAGAACTATTATTGCCAACATTTGAATACGCAACTTGACAGTGTTGTTATTATTTTCTCATTTCTTAGTGGAACTCATGGATTTTTTAACCTTCCTCTTGGTTAAGCATTTTTCCTAGGAACTTAAAATGTCATCAATAGATGATTTGTTACAACCTTTTGGGATTACTACAATTACAATATAATAAGCGCTGAGCTGATACGAAAATGAAATTGTAAACAAAATGAAAATGAAGAGTACTTTAAAATAGAAAAACATGGTATATGAAAAATAAATTTTGTCACATGTTGTAAGGGTTGTAACAAATTCCATATATTTAAATATTATTAATTAAATATACCTCAAATACATAGGAATATAGGGGACATCAACTCCTGACACACAACCAATCACAAAAGTTGTTCGTGATAATGTCAAAGTAATGTTTACAATTTGTTGAACCTTCAGCATAAATTGAAGATCTTGAAAACATGTACACGTACACATATGCAATGACCCAATGTTTTACACAAGCATAATACAAATATCTATTTTTCCCTAGTACTAACAAGAAACCAAACCAAGGTATAACACTAAGTGGCACCCTTAAAAGGGAAACACCATCAAGTGAAGATGCCACCTCACAAGAAAGATGGCCTCGACGATGTGGCCGAAGAACAAGCTACAAATTGCATCACTTGCATGCACAACCATAAGTTTTCATAAGCACAACTCTTGTCATAAGCACAACGCCCGCCATTTGAATCGCACTTCGTGCAATTTTCGCTCACATTCCATTCGATTCGGAACCGGAATCCGTCGAGAATTCGTTCCTCTATAGAGTGGTTACCAGGCTTGTGGAGTGGAAGCACAACTCGTGACTTGCATTTGCTATCCAAACCAGAGTCGAGTTTGAAAGTATAATACCAACTATGGTTACATAGTAACAGAGACAAGTCTCTGGTGGTTTCAGGGACACACCGTTGCAGCAGAGTTAAATTTTCATATCCATCCCTGATATGAAATTGAGGGTTAGACCAGAATTGAGCTGGATCGTTAATAGACGATGGATTGCATTTATCCCCTTTTAGACTCCCGTCGATTAATGTCATGTTATGATTGGAATCCCTCTCTAATTTGTTTGTGGGCATAAAGTATTCAAGCGGGAACTTTATGTGGTATTGATGGCCACTGATATTAAGTAGAGGTTTCTGTTCTTCATAATCACAGACGAGCTGAAGCGCAGGGTCACCGCAGCCGCTGTTCTTCAATCCAAAAGGATATCCTAAAACATACTTCCCGCATTTAAACACTCCACATGCTCCACACGAAGAAACTGGCCATAATATTAACACCGTGAAAACTACAAAGAGGAATCGAAGGCGGCATTGAGGAACGAGATTGAAAAGTTGAGAATGGAAAAGAAGAACTTCTAACCCTTCCCCTTCCATTTCCAAAATGGTACAACAAGAATAAAAACTGAAAAGAAGTAAACAGGAGAACAGTACGATTAGTAAGTTAAAGAAGGAGAGATGGCGCAGAAAATGTCCGCGCACGAGGAAAACAATTGACCACATACCAAGCGGAGTGAACACGCCAAGTTGACTCATTTTCCTTAGTCCCTTTCGCTTTTAATTGTAAGGGACATTTGTTATTTCTCCATCCATCCATCCGCGAAGCAATCCTTGTCTACAAAAATCAATAACTCGTGAGATAAGATGCGCCTTGTTCTCATTTCAAGTGAACACACGCCAACTTCACTCATTTTTCTTTGTCGCTTTCGCTTTTAATTGAAAGGGACCTTTGTTATTCCGTCCATCTATCCGTGATGCAATCCTTGTCAACAAAAATCCGTAAGTCATGAGATAAGATGTGCCTTGTTCTCATTTCAAAGACGTGTATGTCCCGAAAACAGAAAGTGGTGCATAGCCAAGTTTATTCCAACATTTGTTTCGTCTATGACATAGATGGTCTTACATGTTTCACCCATCGTTAAAAAAGGGGCTATTTGTTAAAGTAATGGCCCCATTTGAACGATAAGATGGACACTTAATATTGCGCATTAATTATTGTGAAATTCTTAAATTATAGTTGGAAAAAGCTAATGTGTAAAGTTATAGATGGCTAAAAGTAAAAAAGTGTGTTTTACTAAATAGATTTGACATGTAAATAAATATTTAAAAATATTATTCAGATTTTTTAAAATTCTGGTTAATTTTGGATGTTTTACGTCTTGGTATATTTAAGCTCTTAAAAATATATGTTGGAAAATTTTGTATGTTTGGTCATATTTTAGTTTTGGGACATATTTTGCTAAAGGTTCAAAAAGTGTAAAAAAGTGGGATGTGTAGTTATATGTTTTGACCTAGATACTAGTATGTGAGAGAATGTGAGAACAAGGATCAAGCAGGATTATGCGCACATCAACCGAGTTGTACTCGAATGGAAGCATGACGGAGTTCCATGTAGTAAGCAAACATTCAACCATGAAATGTACATGTAAAATCAAAGGGGCTACTCATAATCATAAATCAGAAAAAGGGTACAAATAGGAGTGTTATGTAACATCTAATGCAAGATCAATCATACCTACACAAGGGAGAAGAGGAGTTCATTCCAGAAATGGAAATAACTCATGTATGACACACTGAAGCACACTGAAACATATGATGACACTGACACATGAGTTGTTTCCATTTCTGGAATGAACTCCTCTTCTCCCTTGTGTAGGTATGATTGGTCTTGCATTAGATGTTACATAACACTCCTATTTGTACCCTTTTTCTGATTTATGATTATGAGTAGCCCCTTTGATTTTACATGTATGACACACTGATGCACATTGAAACGTATGATGACTCTCTCACAACCCCTAAGAGACATATGACCTATGATCTCACCTAAGTGAGATGACTCACCAAGTGGTGTGGATAATTCCTTGAGACGACAAGGCAAGTACCTCACACAAACACCCCCTCCCCTCATCGTAACTTAGGATGAGATAAGCAAGTTAGAAATGAGAAATGGGTCTCAGAAGCTATGGATGATGAGGTACCCATGTACAACGAGGATATCAAGTAAGAGAGGAAAACCCAATGGAAATTAAATCCACTTACAAGAGATAAAAGACTCCCTTAAACAACTTAAGAAAGATGTGTCAAATGGGTCTTGGAAACTAAAGGCCTAATAAGGTACCATGTACAAATGGAAATCTTCCCAGAAGAAGAAGAAGAAGAAGAAGAAGAAGAGAAGAGAAGAGGGAGACTAGAGAAACAGAACAAGATGTGAAGCTGTAGTTAACTTCACCCAAAATGAGAGCACAAGTAAGGATACTTGGCCTTAGTGAAGGGGTTAGTGAATAAACATGTAACCGGATCTAAAATATGGAACTCTATGAAATCTCCAAGAAGAGTGTCGATGATGTTTTCTTCTGTTTGTTTAATGAAGAAGGTCCATCCACATTGAACAATGTTTCTGCCCTTATGAAGAACATAAATGGAGTAATAGAAGTCCGCCCACTTCACGAAGGAAACCAAAGGCAACAGTATGAAGAAATTTGAATCTAGTCCACTAGAATGTGACATAGGTCTGGAAAGTATATGCAAAGGAACTGAAGGTAATGTCACTCAACTAGAACTATCAAATTGTGAGACTGAAAAATACATCGAAAGAATGTCAATGTGAATTGAAGTCAAAGAAACAACCCCCACAACAATAGAAATAGGATCCACAAAAATAGGTGGATCAATGATGGTCTCTAAAATAGTGGAAGTGACGAAGGTTCCTAAAGGGGCGCTCCCAAAAAATAAGATGAAGAAAGAAATGATATGAACACATACAATGGAAAATAAACAAACACACAAAATATTTAAACGTACCACACAATAAAAATAATCCTAAATCATCTATGGTACAAGTGGGAGGAAACCTTCATTATTTATAAAATTTCAAGTATTTCTCGTTGTGGGGAAATTCTAAGGGTGTGTCATCAAGGTAAGACAAGTAGAATGCATTGTATCTACAAAAATGTTTGATCTTGAAGGGTTCGAACCATAGAGAATAAAAGTTGCCATGGATACCTTTTTTTTCTCTTCTTTTGTCCCAAGGTAAGACACGGTCTCTGATTTAGAATGTTTTTTCATGCATCTTTTGATCAAAACAATTATTCACCCTCATTTGATGTTCTCTAATTCATTCATATACCATAACTCTTTCTTCATTAATATTATCAAGGAAAATTTTAAATAACAAGAAAGTGTGTGATTTCGTGACTACAAATAGTGATCTGTGAAATGAAGAAATTCAATGTTTTACAAAAAAAATATAGCGTATCACAGAATTAGTAACATTCATGTAACAAAGGAACATGACCATGGAGACATATGATGTAAAAAAAAAGGAAAAGGACCATAAGGGATGTGAAGGAAAGTGAAGTGAGGGAGTGATAGAAAAATTGTGGGAAATCATTCATTCAAGATGAAAGGCGCATGGAATAAAGCAAATTTAAAAGTCTTCCGCGTAAGACGAATTTGAAATTCCATTGAACTGAGAGTCCACAATACAAGGAAAATCATGTTGGAAGGAAAAATTACACAAAATGCAGTATGATCCATGGAATGAAGAACAATAAGACCAAAAAAGGAGAAGATGGTGGTAGAGATCAAAATGAATCCATGTGACATAAAAGGTTCACCAAACACATAAAAATCCATGGAAGATGAGATCAAGGTAACTGAACATAAAAACTCCATTAAAATATGTAAATTCACACCTAATTTAGAGAAGGTGCTCAACCACTATAGCAACCAACATTAATTTTCAAATGGCACCATCCTCCTGCACTATCGGTTTGATCATGTGTGATTGGATCAATGTCAAGTTCCCATACCTCTCCTACGAAATCAATAAAGAATGGTCCTTAGTGTTGGTACAGTGGTTGAATTCAATCATCACTAGATGTGATATTCTCCCTCTTACTCTCTCTCAAAATTTCTATGTATGTAAGTGTGAGAGAACATGAAAAGGGTTCATTTTTCTACAAAGTCTGAGAGTTGTTCCCTTTTGATCTCAAATCTTTTTCTCGCATACCTTTATAACACACATTTGAAGGTTTCACACACCTTGATTCTATTATAAATAAATGCATTAGTTATTTATATTGTATGCGAGTTTTATTCCTTTCCTTTGAATGTGATAGTGTTTATTATGAATATTTTAGTCCTATTTATTTCCTTCAATCTTATTGTATTCATTTATTCCAAAGGTTTATGCACATTATCTTGGGTCTTCTCATTTATTGGTATATTTATCTCTCTAGATCCAAAATCAAACCCTATTCTAGTTTTCTATATCACCTTTCTTTATTTTCATCATTTCTCTATCTCAAGCCTATTTCTTTGGAATAATTAGGATATGATTAGATAGTAGTAGCACAATACCTATTATTTAGTTGCAATGAGATACGCTAGAAGGATCCAACCTTCTCTAGAGATTAACCTCAATAATAATTATTTTTCCACACTTTGGATGTCTTTCTATGTTTCACTAATTTTTTGGGCTTGGTCTCAGTGAAGGATGCAATCTCAAGAAACAACAAAAACCTTTGGTGACGACCAAACCTATTAGCATGAAATATAATTAAGTACATTACATATATGTGCATATGAGCGTCACTAATTCGAGGTTACATGCGTAGTGTAGTGTTATTTAGAAGGAGTATGGGGAATTCAATACTAGAGAGGGCCTCAGTGTTGTAATCATTTATCAGGGTCAATTCAAAATGGAGCCAATCAATAGTGATTTGGTTTCAATATTCAAGATTTAATGTTTATTTAATGATTTCAAGTTCTCATCATTTAGTTTGTAATCTAGCCATGAATGAAGATGAGTATGTGGATATTTTATCCTCTGCATGTTCATGGTTATCATGATCATTAACTTATAGTAACGATGCATGAAGTGCAGGTTCAATTATTCTAAGGGTAAAATGTATGTGGGTAGTTCGTGTAGGTAGGTCAATGATTCATTTTTTTCATTTAACAGATGTAAAGTATGGTTCATTTATGATATGGACTTCAAATCATCAATAACTTGGCATCTATTTTCATATTATTCATAAGGTTTCCTATGTGTGTGAAACTTGCACACTACTAGGACGTCAAAATCTAAAATTCTATGTGGAAGATCATGCACTATTGATTTGATGTCATGAGAGAAGCTAATAGTGTGGATATTTTATTTGTATTTTCATCCTTGGGCATGGATTACTTGAAGTATTGGGTTTACACGTTTAACCAACATCTCTTCCACCCGAGTTACATTTTTCAACTCTTATGGTTGTTCTATTAGGTATATGTTGTTAGATGCAAAAAAATATATTGATGAATCTCTCTTCGAATCATCTTATACAATTATGTGCATTTTATATTAAGTGAAATTACGTGCATGTCCATCTATTTTTTCCCATGGACAAAAATACAAATACATATGGCACAAATTTTTATTTACATATGTAAACCCTAATACTTCAAAAATATGTATTTTTGTCCATCTATTTTTGATAAGCTAATATTTGTGCATTATATTATTGACATATGGCACAAATTTTTCTTTGTTACAGTGCATCTATTTATTTTTAGAATTTTTTGGAAGAAGCTACGAAGAAGTCTGATTTTTACATGGGTGTGGGTTAGATGCAATGTCATTGTGTATTCTAGGGTGTAAATCTTGTTGATGGTTCAATTTAATATTTTGTGGTGTTTTCAATAGTAACATGTACCCTATTGTTTTAAGGGATGATTACAATGGACATAGTGGATGTTATTTGAAGATGTCAAACAAGTCATCATTTTTTACATTATATGTGGTGTCATGCATTTACTTTCACTCAATGGTGCGTGTGGTATTTTTTAATTCTAGTATGCATTTCCATTTTATGTTGTTCAATGAAAGAGAGGTAAGTTTTATGTTGCAAGGAGAGTTGGTTGATTTATATTAGACGAATAGTGGTTATCCTATCATTTTTAATCTTGAGACATGTATGCTCATGTGTTATCACAACTATAGGGTTAGTGTTGGTTTTAGTTGTGATATTTTTAATGCAATATTATTATTAGTCTCAACCAAACCATGCAAAATTTGATCTAGTTGGCCAAGTGGAGGGACATTAGTTTGTGACAGATGTAAAGTTTGAGGTAATTGGTGGTCTATGTGTCACCAAAAATGATAATCATGTGTTTTCAAATGTATGGTGAACAATAGGTTTATGTTATTTATTAGGATATTGTGTGTTATATCTCTTTTCCTAGGTGTTTAGGTCATGCATATTTAAAGTAAATATTAACATGTATTACTAGTAGCACTATTCTAAAAGGCATGCACGACAATAATATTTGTATATATAAAAATGACATATCGGTTAAGCGTATGAAATGATATTTATAACTATCTTACATTCAATGATTTCCTACACATGGATTAATCCTTATGGGCATAATGTACATGGAATATATATGTACATATAGAAGAAATGTATTATAAAGGAACATACACAACAATAAAAATTGAACGTGTATATAGATGCAAATAGTTACATCATAATTTTGACGAGTTTTAAGCTCACATCTCAAGTTAATAAAATGGTATCCAAGAAAAAGAGAAACTCCAAAACATGGGAGGGTTTAAGGAAACCTTCGATGTGTGATGATGATGGAGGATGAGATACAGGTGCAAGTATCCTCTCCACGGAGAGCTCGATAACCTCCACAATAAAGGGACAACAGACAAGAAAAAGACTAGTAGATTATATGGTGGGATGCCTGATAAAGTTAGTCCTGAGAAGTGATAAAATTCCTAGGGAAGATGTCATCCTCTATAATTAAAATAATAATTGAAAAAAATGGATAAATGACATGCAAAATATAATCATTATGGAACATAGATCAAATATATACTAGATATGCTAAGATAAATATATTATAACAAATACATTAGAATAAAAGGATGAAAACCTGATAGGGTTGATAGTGACCTTAGACAGAAAAAGGCAATCATTGACAAATGTAGTAGAGTAGATCAAAATAGGTGAAGATAGAGGAACTAGAAATAATTCTAAGAAGTTGAAGATGTCTTGGATATGGTACAGAAATAGATGAAACATAAAGGATGAAAATTATAGGTACATAGATGAAAATGTGATAGACGTAGATTTTGTTCGACAGAGACCAATGACATATCTAGGATAGTTGGTGGTGACTGGGATAGAAAAGGTTAAATATGGGCTATCTGATAGGTGGATCAAAAAGACAGAGAGATCTAGATGTTGCAAGGGTTAAGAAATAGATGGAAAATGGGACATAATGCAAGGAAAATGAGTGATGTAGATTAGGTAGAAGGTGATTACAGAAAAATCAATGGTTAGTGGAGGTGGATTAGGTTTTGGTTTTAGGTAATAGAGATGAGACTTAAGATCTCCAAGGTGATTTAATATACTTGTAAAGATGATGAAACAAGATAATGGCTATAAAAAAAAATCTAAGTTTCAAATCTCAAAAAATGATGTGCAAGGGATCTAATATGACTCTAAAATGTTGATAGCAGCTCATAAGAAGAGAAGAAAATAAGAAAAATTTTACTAGAAGAAAAAATATCCAAAGGTTCATGCTCTTTGAGGAGGGGGTAGTGATATATTTATAGGTCTCAGGAGAACCGCTAGGGTCATGATCGACTGTAGAGGACCATTATTTTGGTAGATGGGGTGATGCACAACTTGAGACAAGATCCCTTATTAGGGTTAGATTAGGGTTGCATATGGATGATAAAAGTGGTTGGAGGGTGGAAAGGCATTAAATGAGGTTAGATGAGAGTCTAGGGAGGATAAATGAAGGGTTTAGGGATGTGAGTAAGATAATAAGCAAGTATTTTAGGATAATTAAATGTGATTAGGGGTGAATAATGAGGGATATAATAATGATGTGATGGGTTAGGATTAAGATAGGAAAATATGAAATTAAGAGGAATAAATAGTGTTTAGGAGGGGGAATGATATTTTGAATAGGATATGAATGTGATTGGCCAAAATGAAGATGAAGAGGGGATTGAACGCGGGATAAGGGAAAAGTGGACAAAATTATTGTGCCTACATTGTCCCGTTTTTATCAATTGGTTTGTGTTTTGCAAGCCTCGAGATAAAAATAAGAAGTGATAGAGGATGGTTGTTGAGGTGCTCCCCCTCAATTTAGGGATGTATGGCTCAAAGAAGAATTAATTACTAGGTTAATAGAGATAGATAAAGGAAGGGAGGAGAGAATAAAAATATGTCCCAAGTGAAGTGTGATGACCATTACAAGAAGGATAGGATAAAAAATAAAAATATATATATATATGTGATCCTGAAAACACATCGGTAGGGACCATATCATGATCTAAATGGAGGAAACATTAATGTCCTACAAAATCATGAGTAAGAAAATATCACTTCAAGATGGATGGAATCTTATTAAAATCCATGTGGATGGATGAGATAAAGATAACACGAAGCCCGAAAACATATTGGTAGGTAACATAAAATGACCTACACAGAAGCGATGTTAATGTCCTACGGACTCATGAATCAGAAAATATCACTACATGATGGAGGGAACTTAATGGGAATATACTCATATTGATGTGAAAGTCACAAGACCAATGGGTGAAAAGTAGATATCAAAAGTGTGCACAAAAATATATGGTCAAGGCAATGGTCTGACAAAAATGTTTGAAAAAAAAATGAGGGAAAAAGAGTATGTGTTCTCCTTCATATATGAGGAAGTGAGAGAAGATGTGTCCTAGTGGGATAGATAGGGAAAGGAAAACAAAGTGGGCTTAAGATGTGATATTGTGCCCCAAGAGTTAACACAAACATGGCTATAGAGTGCACCTATAGATATGATTGTGAATGCACGATGAGATAAGTAAATAGGCCAAAATAGCACAATAATCCTTATAACGAAAGGAATGGTGTGTTATGTGTGACAAATGTTTTCAATAAGAAATTTCAATGGATAAATCGGTGGGTTTCTTGCCAATGCTCTGAGAGTCTAACTCCCTCTACTTAACCAGGTGCAACTATCGTATATGCATGCGTGAGTAAAAAGTGAGTCTTATTCTGGCGGCCTTTCAGTTGGGGATCTAACAAGGGCACTCAATTTACCTCACGGATAAATCTTGAAACTATTTGTAAGGGAATAATTTTCTCGGATATCGGGAAAGGGAGTAAGAATATGATGTAGGGGAACTAATGTTGCAAGTAGAAATTCAGATTCCTGCACACACTAGTTAGAAACTTCATCACATGCACTAAAATTTGGAAGAAACAATACTGCAAATATCAATAAGAACAATTAGAATTTAATGAAAACAAAATATCATTAACCCTCTTAGTCAAAAAATTCTCGAAACTCCTTTTATTGATGCTCAAGAAAAAATTGTACATAGTATGAGAATGGAAGACATTGAGATTAGGGGAAAAGTGGCTAACTTGTTTCACTCACAAGTGAGCAAAATATCTCTCATGAAAATACAAGAATACAACCAACTATAATAATTTAATAATTAGAACCCTTTCGAATGATGATATCATTACAATTTATAGAAGATAAAATCTTCATATTCTCGATGACCCTCCATATGCCTTACTTACGAGTTTAGAATATTCATATTCCCTCCAAATATTAAGTCCCTTTTATAAAATCAAGGTGACTTAATTTACATAATGTTTCTAAAGAAACTTTAAGAAATCAAAAACTCCGAACCCCCAATGCGAAATTAGAACATGGAGGAGAGAGAAAGTTGGGGGAAGAAGAGAGAGAAGGAAAATAAAAGAGTTCTGCTCCTGATGAAGTTCGTTGATCCTTGTCTATGGTAAGCTAAAATGCAGTGAAAATTTGAATATTTAAACTCTTTGCACTCTACGGAAATCCTTCAAATTAGCTCATGGATGATTTGGAATGAGTCTTTAAAAACACTTGTCAAATGACTTCATTGATCCACTTTGGTACTTGACCGACCCGATACAATGCTTCAATGTAGTATAACCTAAATCCTCTCACGAACACCATGAGATAATTGTTAAAAAACACTGACAAATGATTCCATTGGTGACTGTGAGTATCACGCATAGATATCTCTTTAGGAAAGAATGAAGCTTTAGATCAAATGCTATCCTTATTTCTTACAACATTACCACATTACTTAGATGATTTAAATGTGACTATGATGAAGTGTATTATGAAAAGATTGATAATTTTGATTGTGAATTCCACCTCACACTTGAATCTTGAAATACACTATTGATATCCATGAAAGTGACATCACTTATATAGTTCTCACCCTTATGAATCTAAACTTAAATCTTCCTTGACACCTACTATATTAGGAAAAGACAATTATTTTTAGCAAGTGTCAAGAATTTTCCCTCTTTGGGCTTGAATTAGTGATGTCAATATGAATGTTCAACTCCTAGTGTGATCTCTCTAGGAAATCCACCCTTTGGAGTACCCATGCTATTTTTAGTAAGTTCCCATAGGACAACTTACTATTTATAGCAAGTGCACAAATTAGCTTTTCTAGACCTTGAATGATTATGGTAGCTCAAATTACCCTTTCTCCCTGTATTCCCCTTGCCTTCTAGATGGATTTACTAATTTTACTAGGTGTCCGTGAGATCACTTTCTATTTTTAGTAAGCGTTAATTTTTAACCAAGTCGACCATTTCGACGATCTTTCCTTGCAATATATCTTATGTGTTTAATGCCTCTTTCATAGTTTTTTTAGTTGACAACTTTCCCGAAATGGAAGTCCTCTTTGTAGAAGACCAATTATTTTTGGAAATTGAACCTCCAGTGGTTGGATCACTACAAAAATAAGTTTATTTATATGGGGTTTTTTGCAATATCACCCCTCTGAAATCTTGCACCTTTCCACTTAATAGTTTGGTAGATTTTAAAGTTTTAAAATTTTGACCTGGTACTGTTTTTGAACACAACCATTAATGGACCTCGAAAATTGCATGCATGGTTTTTTTAGTCTATTTATAACAAAAATTACTTTTTTTCTATGGGGT
Organism: Taxus chinensis; assembly: GCA_019776745.2. NCBI lineage: Eukaryota > Viridiplantae > Streptophyta > Pinopsida > Cupressales > Taxaceae > Taxus > Taxus chinensis. The sequence continues at coordinate 794,563,794 of CM034148.1, read as the reverse complement.
TTCTCCTCTTATTTTTCTAGTGAAAGTTTTCTTCTATTCGGTTGCTGGTTTGATGGGAAATCAAGCTTTTTCCCTCGTTCTACAAAAAGATAAATTTCTTCGCTATGAAAATTTTGTGCCATGGAAAAAAGGGTTTTAAGGTGTTATTTTGATGGATTTCAAGAGTTAAAAACTTAAAAATATATGGTTTTGTGATCTATGCTTCCATTTGCAAAATCTCGTCAAATTTCTACTTCACTGCCATGAAGAATTTCATTATTTCTTGTTATTTGTTATTCATTTTTTTCTCCTTTGGTCAAATTTTCATGGAATATGATATTGCATTTTTTTCTTGTGGGATATTTTTTGAGCTTCAATAATGGTTGAAAGGTGATGGGAAGTTGTAGAGCAAGTTGTGCATAGAAAGGTTAGATGTTAGAAGCGGGAAGCAGGAGAGGTTTTAAAAATTTGAAATAAAGATGAGCAAGGATGAGGAAAAAATTCATGTCCTTGATTTCCCTTAAGAATTAATGTATGTGAGGGGAAATCAAATTTCATGTTTTGAGGGCCCAAGAAATGTGATCTATTCACAGTTGGTCCACCCTGGAAGATTTTGAATTTGAATTTTTTAAACGTCGTTGTCTGAAGAAAATTGGTAACAAGAAAATGTCCCTCGAATAATCTTCCCTTTTGGTGGGGAAAATTGATTGGGAAAAATGTCTAAATGCAATGAGAATACTCTTGCAAATGGATGGAGTATGAATTCTTGAGAATTTCTTTTGAGAAAGTCATCTTCCCAAGAGGCCAAAATTGAGATTACCTGTTATTTTATTGTGTGTTAGATTTTCTATCATGTCAAGTTGGTTGCAACTTTAAAGCCATTGACAAGCACCGAGATTTCTCTAGAAGCTTTCTCCTGCTGATGAATCTAAGCAATTTTGGAATTAATTTGTGTCTGCTTTATTTTATGAAAGTCTATAAATAGTTTCTTTCATTCCTATTGCAATCTTACACTGAATTTTTTGTGAAATCACACAGGATCTCATCCATGTGACAGTATAATGGTATTTATAATATCATTTCAAGAAGATCCTTCATCTTGGATGAGATAAAAAAAATTAAAATCAATTCACTGTCATTTGTTGATAAAGATTGTATGTCAGTCTACATGTATATCTTATGTGTGATTAATCAGAAACTTTAGTGTTTAATTGAGTCTTCCAATTCAAGCCTTCATGTTGGAGTCTCAAATATTATGGGAAAACGTGTTGATCTATGGGCCTCCATTGAAGCACACCTTCTGGTTGAGGGAATGTCTAGATTGTTGTGAAGATTTAAATTTTTAAATTGTTCATTATTGTGAAGTCCCTCCAAAGATCCGGTATAATCAACTTTATCCTACTTCATCTCCTACAAAAATAATTTAAAAACCGTTGATCAACCCTTAACTACCCCTATTTTCCCTGTGTATCAACAAAGGAACAAAATATAGTTGCAAAAATATGCAGAACAATCAGGATTTCTTAATGTCTTTAGTAACCTTTTCCTTGTATTGAAAATATCTCCATAATCTGGAAGTGACAACTCGTGAGAGTCATATTTGGTGTGTTGATCATATTTTCCCAAGGTCTTCTGTATAAAATTTGGGTAAAAGAAGGATTTAGCAGAGTTCTTCAATAACAGAGGTTATAAAATAGGTTCTCTTACCTTGCTTGAAAGGAACAACCTAAAATAGTTAGGATTAGATCACATCCTTTTAAGGTGATACCCACTTCTTCAAATCCTAAGTGCTAAAAATTCAGATAAATTCCTTCCCTAGCTACAAAATGATATATATAATCATCCATCTACCTCATAGGGTCTTGTCAAATCCATGATGCTGCTTGGCCTTTAAAGGAGATTAAATATGGATATCAACACGCTTCTCGTGTTGTTACAAGGGAATTGATTTACGTTGTTGGGAACTGATTTACATTGCTGAGACTGATTTGTTGATTTATTTCAAAAAATTTGGCCCATCAACAACACTTCTAACATCGTTGTCGGGGACTTGTTGAAAATATTTTAAATATTTGGATACATATCAAACCTTGGTAATGTTTCTTACAAATTTTGTGTGCAAGTACATTGTTAATAAGTCATTCTATATGCAGATTTGTGAGATTTGTTTAAAGTAATATGAGATGTCTGCAATTTTCCTAGTTTCCAGTAGTTGTTGCACTTTTCTTGCATTGCGATTGATAAATTTGGCTAAAAGAAGATCATATCTTATAAGTTTTGCAAGATTATAGTACTGACATACATTTGACAGATTATCTTTTAGTGCATTTTTGCACATCTGAGGTGAAAATCCTTAGTGGTGACTTCGTGTTGATTTTGTTTTACAAATTCTAGTGTCTTAACATCTATCAATGTGAATCTGTTACTAATATTTGCAAAGTTGGAAGGAAGAAGATTTTTCTTTGTTAAGGACGCTGCTAGAAGGTTGTTTCTAGAACCGGGGAAAAACATTTCAGAAGACAGAAGAATTTGGAAGGCTGTTGGAGATCAAGCATCAAGAAAAGAGATCTCCACTGGTAAAACTGATTATCCTTTGATTGAATATTGCACTACTTCCACAAGTTCTTCTGAATCAGGTAGCCTCTTTGATGAACTAAATTCTCCATCTGGAGAAAGTCCATCATTTGTATTTGAAACATTTGCTTCTTGATCTACCCCTCTATTTTCAAAATCTAATAGATCTTTCCAAGAGATATAACCTTTAGAGGGAAGTCATTCATAAAATTTTATCCCTGTACCACACAGACCCCTCACACCTCATCAATATGTTTCTCCTGTAATATCACCTCCTAAGAATAATATGGCTCAGCCTCCACTCAGACCTCCATTTTTCGTTAATAATTTTGGTCCCATCAGTTTTAGAGGCATGACTGGCTATCCAAATGTTGTGCCACGGGATGTAAGAAAGAAATTGACTAAGTTTCAAGGAAATAATGCAAATAACTGGTGATCATCACTTGAAACTCTTTGTCAATATGATGGAGGATTTCGAAATAGAGTTTGAAGATGTATACATTAAATTATTTATTCATACTTTACAAGAATATTCAAGGGATTGGTATAAATCTCTTCCAGATAATTCCATTGAATCCTGGAAAAATATGAAAAATGCTTTAAGAATGCAGTATGGTGATAAAACAAACCCTAGGTTTCTTTTGTCAGATTTTGAAAATATAAAAAAAATCCTAATGAATCAGTGCATGATTTCAACACTAGATTTAACAAAACATTAAGAAGATTTCCTATTAATTTGAGGCCATGTGATGAATCATGTCTGATAAAGTATTCAGATGCATTTGATAAGAAAGTTGTTTACTATTTAAGGGATAAGACCCCTAGGACTTTGAGTTAGGCATTTACCATAGCTCTGTAAATTGAGAAGAACATCAAAGCAATTGGAAAGCCTCGTAAGAGGGAGGGTGTTAAAATGATCAACCATGAGAATATTCAATCAATTATGGCAGTGGATTTTGAGGAAGTTGTAAGGAATTTGGTCGGAGCTGTCAAAGAAATCTCTTACAAGGTGGCTAGGTCAGAAAAAGGAGTTGGAAAAGGTCCTCAGGGTCAGCGTGGGACACAAGGACAAGAAAGACTTGCGAATAATCCTAAAAATTATCATAGGTCTAATGACAGAGGTAAAGGACCCATGTGAGATAGACAACCCCAAGCTAGAGAGAATAGAGTAGTCCCTGATCCTCTAAATGCTAGATTTGTTGTTGTTGAAGAGATAAATCATATGAATTGATGTGAAAAATTATTCTTACCCCACCCACCATGTGAAATAGATCAGAAAGTTGAAGGAGATGATGATGATGATAACACTGATGATGATGCATGCATGGTGGATTCCTCTACGAGTTCACAATAGGGAGAAACCTCGACTGAGCTGATGAGTGCATGAACTGCTAAATATTTTTGGGATTTCATTCACCGGGTATTACTTCTTCCTCCCACTCATACTTCTAAAATTGATATGGTGCAAGCTTTTAAACTTTCTAATAATGATTTTGAGTACCTAAGAGCTCTAATGATTGAGAAGTATGATGGAGGGATACCTTCTGAGGGGGATAGGCAGTTATTAATGAATGTTGTGGTTGGCCATGAAAAATAATATAATACCAGGAGTAGGGTTGCCAAAGGGGTGGGCCTTAGGCCAAACCAAAAATTCCAGTGCTTACCAGTATCCCAAAAGAGACTCCAAAGAAAGATACATCTCGCAAAGGCCTTGTTGTCTCAAATTCTTAGACTGTAACAAATCTTGTAAGATTAGATGAATTTGTAAACCTCCCTCCTAGCACTGCATTACCCAAATATGTTCCTTGTGACATAGCCAAAATCTTGAGTCAGATCAAGATTTATGTTCCTATTGTCGAATTTCTTAGAATCCTTGAGCATAGGGATAGAGCATTCGAATATTTGGGGTTTACAGAAGAAAAATTTACCCAAGGCAAAAATGTTGAGACTCCTCCTACCATTTTAGAGTTGAAAAAACCCAAAGTACTAGAGGAACCATGTGAACCACCTAACGTTTACTTGGGAACATCTTTGGTTAAGTCTCAATTAAATGTTGATCCATTTTTTACAAAACTGATTATTAAAGACAGACTGCATCACAATTGTATGTTTGATTCCCAAGCATCATGCAACATTATGCCTCTAGAAGTGATGAATGCATTGAACATTAAAGTGAGAGAAGCTTATGGAAAGTGTACTACAATGGATTCTAGAGAGGTGCCTATTGTAGGATGTGTAAAAGGTTTGGTGTTACAACTTGCAGCTTATCTAGGTAAGAACTTGAAACTTGATGTTGTTTTTTTTTGACTTCCCTACCAAATAGGGCATGTTGTTATCAAGAAAGTGGGTTACAAGTGTTGGTGGAAATGTTTAGATGGACATGTCTTATGCCACCATACCAATTGAGGGAAACCTTGTGAAGTTACTTGGTGAAAAGAAGATGTTATATCTTATTGGCATGCAGTATTGCTTCTTATGAAGTATTGCATGCAAATATTGATATTGATAACTCTGTGAGTTATGTTTCTTTCAAGGAATATGAAATTTATCAATGTAGGTATCATGAACAAGATGATTTTTTTGAGACTTTGATTTTTGATGCAGCATCGAAAGATGTTATAAAACTTGACCCGGTAGAAAGGATAAGGCTGAAGAAATGTGGTCAGTTAGCAAATTGGCTGGAAAAGAGAGGCAATCATATGACCAGCTGTTAAAAACATATAAGAACTGGTTAGTATGGTCATATCCAGAATGGCAGGCACTTGAATTTTTTCCTTGATTTTTTCTTTGAATCGGGATTCTATCCATTGTACAGTGTATAATTCTTTGTTTGCATTCTACTTTTTTGTTTTTGTTCATTCTAGTCCTGGGTAACCTAGTTTTGTTGGTTTCTTGATTCATTTTTTGGAGGATGGTCATGGTTGTTCTGCTCTGCAAGATTATTATTTGAATCTGATGCCCAATGGTATTTTTTTTGCACTTGATATTCTATTTTTTCTTGTGGCACTCACAAGGAGTGACCATCCCCGAGTCGGAGCCAATGTTGGTGCTCAAATTAGTCTCGCCCCGTTTGTCATTGAAATTACTCAGTTTGCAGCTTTTTTCATGTTTTCTATCTCCCCATATTGGTGCTTGAAGAATCTGTACTCCATTTGGTTGCCATGATCAGTCCCTTCTTTGGTCAAGGATCACTTAGAAGGTGCAAAATTTGTTTTTTTGTTTTTCTGTCCATCTGAAGGAGTCTATAAATTGGGCCTAAAACTTGGGTTGTTCCTTTCCTTCAGTTTTCTATAGTCACATTTTTTTGTCCCTGTTATTATTGTCCAAAATACATGAGGATACATGATTGGATATAGCTTAGAGGATCATGTTTGAAACTTATAAAATTTCCAAATTCTCTATCCTTGAAGAAAAATTCATCTCCAGGCTCAAATGATGGTTTTCTTGCATTTTTATGGTGTTATGGGTGTGTTTTCCTTGTCATATTTACATCTTTTTATCAGTGGAAATGTGGCCCTTTTTGGTTATATGCGGCTCAATGGGGCACTCTAAAAACTTTGTGGCTCGCCTCAACCCAAAACTTGTCCACCTAGAGGAACGACACTCATTTGAAAACTCACCTTTTCGTTTGGCCTTGGAGTTGCACTGGGGGGACACGTGAAGGATTCCATTGCTTTTCTCAAACTTAGATGAATTTTTCATGCAGCTGGTAAAGTTTGGGTGGGCCATGGATATGTGGTGGGCTGGCACTCATTTGAGGATCCGCCTCAAGGTCCCACCTTAACAATTGTGACAAGGGGACAGGTAGAGGATTTCGCTGACTCTGCTTTATACTTAAACTTTTCAAAGTAATTTTCTAAAGCCTGGGACACATGGTGAGCCTTCTTGTTCAGGGTCTCCACTCTTGGTCACCTCCTTGAAGTTGTGCTATAAAGACATATGGAGGTTTCTGTTGGGCCTTCCTTTCCCTTATACTTTTCAAGAAACTTCCTAAAAGGGCCTAGGACATGTGGAGGGACCGCGCATGTTTAAGGACCAACCCCTGAGTTTTATTTTGAAGAAGCACCAGGAAGACACTTGGAGGCCTCCTCTCACTCTTCCTTTTTTCTTGGACTTTTCAATGGCCAAAAGAGACTGTCTAGGACCTTAGACACAAGGTGCCTTCTGATGAACCTTCAAATTTTTAACAGACTCTTCTGGACTGAGACATGTGTTGAGCCCACACTTGTTTGCGGTCTCTACTTTTTGGGGCCATCTCCAAATAAACCATTAAGACACATGACAGGCGGGAAAATGGAGAAATGGAGCTTTGGGGTTATTTAAGGTTTTGTTCCTTTTGTAAAAATGGATAATATTGTAAGTTGAAGTGCGGCCCCAAAAAAAAAATAATGCTAGCGTTGACTAGTCAAAAATGGAGGTGCGGGCCCGCGGGGAAAATATGAAAGTTTTTCCTTTTTGGAAAATAAGTATAAAGTGAAAAATGAAGCAGAGGTCCATGGGGAACCAAATCAAAATGGTGTAACTTAAAGATGGTGCCCAAGAGTGGAGACCATGAAAAATCACGGGTTCACCACGTGTCCCAGGTTTCAGAAATTTGCCTTAAAAATTTGAAGTACAAAGCGGAGCCGGTGGAAGCCTCCACCTATCCCCCTATTGTAATTTTTAAGGTGGGACCCTGAGGCAGATCCTCAAATGAGTGTCATCCCACCACGTGTCCATGGCCAGCCAAAAACTGTACCAGCTACATGAAAAAAATTTCTAAGTCTGGGAAAAGTAACGGAATCCTCCACGTGTCCCCCCTGCATAACTCCAAGGCCAAACCAAAAGGTGAATTTTCAAATGAGCTTCGTTCCTCCATGTGGAAAATATTTAGGTTGAGGTGAGCCACATAGTTTTTAGAGTGCCCCACCAAGCCGCATCCAACCAAAAAGGGCCACATTTGCTTTGATGCAGAGATGTAAATTTGATGGGAAAAAACACCCATGAAACCGTAAAAATGCAGGAAAACCACCATTTGAGTCTGGAGATGAATTTTTCTTCAAAGGACAAAGAATTTGGAAATGTTATAAGGTTCAAACATGATCCTCTGAGCTATATCCAATCACGTTTCCTCAGGTATTTGGGACAAAAATGACAAGGACAACAAAATGTGACTGAGGAAAATGGAAGGAAAAGAACAACCTAAATCTTACGCTAAATTTACAGTCTCCTTCAAATGAACAGAGAAACGAAAAAAAAAATTGGACCTTTTAAGTGATCCTCGACCAAGGAAGGGACTTATCATGGCAACCAAATGGAGGACAGAGTCTTCAAGCACCAATACGGGGAGATATAAAACATAACAGAGGCCATAAACTGAGGAATTTCAATGACAAACGGGGCAAGACTAATTTGAGCACCAACATTAGCTCCGACTCGGATATGGGAACTCCCTGTGAGTTCCACAAGAGACAAATAGAAGACCAAGTGCCAAAAATAGACCATTGGGCAATGGAGTCAAAGAATAAGCTTATAGAGAAGAACAACCATAACCATCCTCCAAAAAATGAACCAAGAAACCAACAAAACCAGGTCACCCAGGACCAGAACGAACAAAAACACAAAAGCAGAATGAAAACAAAGAACTATAAACTGTACAATGGAGAGCATCCTGATTCAAAGAAAATAATCAAGGAAAAACTTCAAGTGCCTGCCATTCTGGATATGACCATGCTAAGTAGTTATTCTATGCTTTTAATAGCTGGTCATATGAATTGTTTCTCTTTTCCATCTAAGTCACTATCCGACCACATTTCTTCAGGCTTATCCTTTGTTCCTGGGTCAAGTTTTCTAACATCTTTCGAGGCTGCATCAAACATCAAAGTCCAGGAAAATCATCCTTCTCATGATACTTGCATTGATCAATTTCATATTCCTTGAAAGCAACATAACTCACAGAGTTATCAATATCAATATCTGCATGCAATACTTCAAAAGAAGCATTGTTGGGGTCCTCAATAAGATATAACATCTTCTTTTCACCAGGTAACTTCACAAGGTTTCCCTCTATTTGTATGGTGGCATAAGACATGTCCATCTCAACATTTCCACCAACACTTGCAACCCACTTTCTTGATAACAACATGCCCCATTTGGCAGGGCAGTCAACGACAACAACATCAAGTTTCAAGTTCTTACTCAGATAAGCTGCAAGTTGTACCACCAAACCTTTTACACATCCTACAACTGGCACCTCTCTAGAATCCATTGCAGTACACTTATCATAAGTTGTTGTTAGTTTAATGTTCAATTCATTCATGACTTCCAGAGGCATAACATTGCATGATGCTCCGGAATCAAACATACAATTGTGCAGTAGTCTGTCTTTAATAATCAGTGTTGTAAAAAATGGATCAACATTTAATTGAGACTCAACCAAAGATGTCCCCAAGTAAACTTCAGGTGGTTCACCTGGTTCCTCTAGTACTTGGGGTTTTTTCAATTGCTGAAATGGTAGGAGGAGTCTCAACATTTCTGCCTTGGCTGACTTTTTCTTCTCTAAACCCCAAATATTTGAATGCTTTGTTCCTATGCTCAGGGATTCTAAGAAATTCAACAATAGGAACAAAAATCTTGATCTGACTCAAGATTTGGGCTATGTCATAAGGAACATATTTGGGTAATGCAGTGTTAGGAGGGAGGTTTACAAATTCATTTGATGGCACAAGATTTTTTACAGTCTGAGCATAAGGAGGGAAACTGTATGTTCTACTTGAGACAACAAGGCCTTTGCCAGATGTATCTTTCTTTGGAGTCTCTTTTGGGATACTGGTAAACACTGGAAGTTTTGGTTTGGCCTGAGGCCCTACCCCTTTGGAAACCCTACTCCTGGTATTATATTATTTTTCATGGCCAACCACAATATTCATTAACAACTACCTATCCTCCTCAAAAGGTATCCCTCCATCATACTTCTCAATCATTAGATCTCTTAGGTACACAAAATAATTATTAGGAAGTTCAAAATATTGCACCATATCAATTTCAGAAGTATAAGTGGGAGGAAGATGTAATACCTGGTGAATGCATTCCCAAAAATCTTTAGCAGTTCTGGCACTCATCAGCTCAGTTGAAGTTTCTCCCTACTGTGAACTCGTAGAGGAATCCACCATGCATGCATCATCATCAGTGTTATCATTTCATCAACTTCTTCAACTTGTTGATCTACTTCACATGGCAGGTGGGGTAATAAGCATTTGTCAAACCAATCCATTTTATTTGTCTCTTCAACAACAACAAATCTGGCATTTAGAGGATCATGCACTACTCTATTCTCCCTAGCTTGGGGTTTTCTAGATCCCATGGGTCCTTTACCTCTGTCATCAGACCTCTGATCATTTCTAGGATGATTCATAATTCAGTCTTGTCCTTGTTACCTATGTTGACCCTGAGGACCTTGTCCAATTGCTTTTTCTATGCCCTGGCTAGCTTGTAAGATATTTCTTTGACAGCCCCGTCCAAAGTCCTTACAACTTCCTCAAGATCCACTTCCTTACTTGATTGAGGCTTCTCAGGGTTGATCAGTTTAACACCCTCTCTCTTAGGAGGTTTTCCAACTGCTTTGATGTTGTTCTCAATTTTAGAGCCATGGTAAAGGCCTACCTTAAAGTCCCATGGTTCTTATCCCTCAAATAGTAAGTAGCTTTCTTATCAAATGCATCTGAATACTTTATCATACATGATTCATCACATGGCCTCAAATTAACAGGAAGTCTTCTCAATGTTTTGTTAAATCTAGTGTTAAAATCATGCACTGATTAATTAGGATTCTTTTTTATATTTTCAAACTCTGATAAAAGAAACCTAGGGTTTGTTTTATCACCGTACTATATTCTAAATGCATTCTTCATCTCTATCAAGGAGTCAAGTGAATTATCTGGAAGATATTTATACCAGTTCCTTGCATCTTCTTCTAAAGTATGAATAAATACTTTAATGTATGCATCTTCAAACTCTATTTCGAAATCCTCCATCATATTGACAAATTGTTTCAAGTTCTGATCACGAGTTATTGCATTATTTCCTTTAAACTTAGGCAATTTGTTTCTTACATCCTATGGCACAACATTTAGATAGCCATCCATGCCTCTAAAACTGATGGGACCAAAAGTATTAACAATAAATGGAGGTCTGGGTGGAGGCTGAGCCATATTATTTTTAGGAGGTGATCTTACAAGAGAAACATAGTTATGAGGAGTGAGGGGTCTGTGTGGTAAAGGGATTAAATTTTTAGAATGACTACCCTCTAAAGGTTATATCTCTTGGAAAACTCTATTAGATTTTGAAAATACAGGGGTAGATCAAGAAGTAAATGTTTCAAATACAAATGATGGACCCTCTCCAGATGGAGAATTTAGTTCAACAAAGAGGATACCTAATTCAAAAGCACTTGAGGAAGTACTAAAATCTTCAATCACAAGCTGATCAGTTTCACCAATGGATATCTCTTTTCTTGATGCTTGATCTCCAACAACCTTCCAAATTCTTCTTCCTTCTAAATTTGTTTTCCCCACTCTTGAAAACAACCTTCTAACATAGGTCCTTAACAAAGAAATATCTTCTTCCTTCCAAAATTGCAAAGATTAGTAACAGATTCACATTGACATAGGTTAAGACACTGGTATTTGTCCAAAATAAATCAACACGGAGTCGCCACTAAGGATTTTCACCTTAGATGTGCAAAAAAGCACTACAAGATAATCTGTCAAATGTCTGTCAGTACTGGAATCTTGCAAAAATTATCAGATCAGATCTTCTTTTACCCAAATTTATCGATCACAATGTAAGCAAAGTGCAAAACTGTTAGACACTTGTAAAATTATAGACAGAGCATATAACTTTGAACAAATCTCACAAATTTACATATAGAATGACTTCTTAACAATGTATTTGTACACAAAATTTGCAAGAAACATTACCAGGGTTTGATATGTATCCAAATATTTCAAATATTTTCAACTAGTCCCCGACAATGGTGCCAGAAGCATTGTTGATCAGCCAAATGGATACAAACTAGCAATAAATCAACAAATCAGTCTCAGCAACGCAAATTATTTCCTAGCAACAAATAAATCAATTCCTAGGGTAACAGCTGTTAGAAGCGTGTTAGTACCCAGATTTAATCTCCTTCAAAGGCCAAGCATCATCATGGATTTTACAAGACACTCAGAGGTAGATAGATGATTATGTATGTCACCTTTGGTAGCTCGGGGAAGCAATCTATCTGACTTTTTAGCACTCAAGCTTTGAAGAAGTGGGTATTACCTTAAAAGGATGTGATCTAATCCTAACTATTTTAGGTTGTGCCTTTCAACCAAGGTAAGAGAACCTATTTTGTAACCTCTGTTATTAAAGAACGCTGTAAATCCTTCTTTTGCACAAATTTTATAGAGAATACCTTGGGAAAATATGATCAACACACCAAATTTGACTCTCACGAGTTGTCACTTCCAGATTATGAAGATATTTTCAATTAAAGGCAAAGGTTACTAAAGACATTAAGAAATATTGATTGTTTTGCATATTTTTACAAGTAGATTTTGTTCCTTTGTTGATACACAGGGAAAACAAGGGTAGTTTAGGGTTGATAAATGGTTTTTAGATTATTTTGGTGGGACCCACATCAGATGCTAAATGCGGAAGGGCGGGAGCTATGGGGAAGCAATCTATGTGAATTTTTAGCACTCAAGCTTTGAAAAAGTGGGTATCACCTTAAAAGGATGTGAGCTAATCCTAACTATTTTTAGATTGTTAGTATGGTGAAAAAATAGACCCTAGGTTTATTTTGTCAGAATTTAAAAATATAAAAATGACTCCTAATGAATCAGTGCATGATTTCAACACTAGATTTAACAAAAAATTAAGAAGACTGCCTGTTAATTTGAGGCCATGTGATGAATCATGTCTGATACGGTATTCAGATGCATTTGATAAGAAATATTCTTACTATTTGAGGTTTAATAACCCTAGGACTTTGAGGAAGGCCTTTACCTTTAGATGTGGGTCCCCATGGACTTGCGCTTTATTTTTTCACTTTATTCTTATTTTCCAACAAGGAAAAATTTCCATATTTTCCCTGTCTGGCCCGTACCTCTATTTTTGACTATTCAAAATTTTCATTAATATTCTGTAGGGGCCACACTTTAACTTACAATTCTATCCCTTTTTACAAAAGGTAAAAAACTTTAAATAACCCTGACGTTCCATTTCTCTATTTCGTTTCCTGCCATGTGTCTTAATGGCACATTTTGAGATGGCCCTGAAAAGTAGAGACCCCAAAAAAGCATGGTCTCAACACGTGTCTCAGTCCGGAAGAGTCAATTAAAAATTTGAAGGTTTAGCTGAAGGCACCATGTGTCTAAGGTCTGAGACAGTCTCCTTTGGCTGTTGAAAAGTCCAAGCAAAAAGGTTGAGTGAGCGGAATCCTCTAAGAGTCCTCCTAGCGCTTCTTCAAAATAAAAATCAGGGGTTGGTCCCCAAACATGCGCGGTCCCTCCATGTGTGCCAGGCTCTTTTAAGAAGTTGCTTGAAATGTCTAAGGAAAAGGAAGGCCTGACGGAAACCTCCATGTGTCTTTATGGTGCAACTTCGAGATGGTGCCCAAGAGTGGAGCCCTGAATGAGTGTGGGATCACCACAAGTCCCAGGCTTCAGAAAATTTCTTTGAAAAATTAAAGTACAAAGCGGAGTCTGCGGAAGCCTCAACATCTCCCTCTATCGTAATTGTTAAGGTGGGACCCTGAAGTGGATCCTCAAATGAGTCCTAACCCACTATGTGTCCATATCTTGTCAAAAACTGTATTGGTTGAATGAAAAAAATTTCTAAGTCTGGGAAAATTAGCAGAATCCTCCACTTGTCCCCTCGGCATAACTCCAAGGACAAACCAAAAGGTGAATTTTCAAATGAGCTCGTTCCTCCAAATGGAGAAGTTTTGGGTTGAGGAAAGCCACAAAGTTTTTAGAGTGTCCCCGCTGAGCCACATCCAACCAAAAAGGGCCACGTTTCTACTATTACAGAGATGTAAATTTTATGGGAAAAACACACCCATCAAACTATAAAAATGCAGGAAAACCACCATTTGAGCCCGGAGATGAATTTTTCTTCAAGGACAGATAATTTGGAAATGTTATAAGGTTCAAACATGATCCTCTGAGCTATATCCAATCACGTTTCCTAAGATATTTGGGAAAAAAATTATAAGGACGATAAAACGTGACTACGGAAAATGGAAGGAAAGGAACAACTTGAGTTTTACACCCAATTTACAGACTCCTTCAGATGGAAAGAGAAATGAAAAACAAATTTTTTACCTTTTAAGTGATCCTCGACCAAGAAAGGACTGATCATGGAAACCAAATGGAGGACATAGTCTTCAAGCACGAATACAGGGAGACAAAAAACATGACAGAGGCCATAAATTAAGAAATTTTAGTGACAAACAGGGTGAGACTAATTTGAGAACCCACAAAGTGATTGAAAAGGAGCCATGCCTATCGAACTCTAGAAAATATTATTATAGGAAAACTCCACCAGATACAAGTACTCCTCCCACCTCGACTAATGGTCTATTATGTACATCTGAGCATGTCCTCCACAATTTGATTCACCCACTCAGTATATCTATCTATCTCAGTGTGATAAGCTGTGTTGAAGATGATCTTTATCCCAAGAGCATATTGCATTGTAGTCCAGAAGCGAGAAGTGTACAAGGGATTGTTGTCACAAATTATCTTCTATGGAATCCTGTGTAATCTGACAATGTCATCAAGATATACCCATGCCACTGCACTAGCAATGTAGGTGGTCTTCACCAGATAAAAATGATACACTTTCAAAAATTTATCCATTATGACCATGATGGCGATGTTGTGGTATCTTGACTTTGGTAACCCAACTATGAAGTCCATGGCAGTGGTGTCCCATTTCAACTTTTGTCTGGCATGAGGGAAGAGAAGGCCAGTTGGATGTTGATTCTTGTCCTTCTACTTATGACAATCTAAACAATGTGAAATGAACTGAGCCACATATCTCTAAATTCCCCTCCAATGGTAAAACTATCTCAAGGTGGCGTGCATCTTCTTCACCCTGGGTTGGGCTGAATAAGGTGCACGATGATCCTGTATCAAATTGTCCTATCTCAAGCTTCTATATCTAGGAGCATATATCTAACCTCTATGTATGAGAAGGCCATATGTCTCTAATGAAAATCCATCAAATATTCCCTCAAGGGGTCTCTGTTACTCAATCTATGCTCTGGCTGCAAGGTATAAGTTGTCGTAAGGAAGCTAATAGAAAATCCTACTCCTCAAATCTATTCCCACTAAAGTAGCCATAGCCACATATCTCTATATACTCAGGTCATCTGTAACCACATTCTCTTTCCACTTCACATTCTCTATCTCCATGTCATACTCACAAAGTAACTCCATCCCGTGCCGCTGACGAGCGTTGATATTGGATTGCGTGAAGAGGTGATGAAGACTCAAATGATCAGTCGTGAGTGTAAATCTCTTACCAAGAAGGAAGTGTCTCCACCACACCAAGGTGTGCACAACTGTTGCAAGCTCAAGATCATGATTCAGATAATTGAGCTCATAAAATTTGAGTTTTTGAGACTCAAACGTAACTCCTCTTCCCTCTTGCATCAATACACTGCCAAGTCCTACCAAAGAAGCATCTGTGTAAATGAAGAACTCACCATGAGGGTCTGGTACTACAAGAATAGGTGTTTTCATGAGGTATTACTTCAGTTTCTATAATTCCTACTCATATCTATCTGACCATAAAAACTTCTTCACTTTCCACTGAAGGGAAGGGATGGGAGGCACAACCTGAGAAAAGTCTTGTACAAATCTCCTGTAGTATCCTACCAAACCCATGAAACTACACACCTCGGTCACACTACTTAGTGTTGGGTAATCCATAATAGCTCAAATATTGGAATAATCAACTGCGATACCTTCCCCAGAAATGATGTGGCCCAAATATTGCACCTATGTCTGAAAGAATGCACACTTCTCCAGGTTCCCATAAAGTTATTGCTCACAAAGACATTGAAGAACCTGGAGGAGGTGGCCCTCATGCTCCTCATGAGTACGTGAGTATATCATAATGTCATTAAGTAAAATGAGCATGAAGCGATCCAAAAAAGTCCTAAATACCCCATTCATCAAGCTCATGAACACTATGGTGGTATTTGTCAGACCAAAAGCCACCACTATGAACTCATAGTGGCCATATCTCATACGGAAGGCGGTCTTATGAATATCTCCCTCTGTGATCCTCAGTTGATGATACCCTGACTTAAGATCTATCTTAGAGAATATTGTGGCCCCCTTGATATGATCAAATCAATCATCAATGCGTGGAAGGGGGTAACGATTCTTGATCGCTAATTTTTTCAGCTAGCAATAATCAATACATAAAAAAAGATATCCATCCTTATTCTTTACAAAAATCATCAGTGCACCCCAAGGGGATACACTAGGAAGGATTAGGCCTTTCTCCAGAAGGCCCTCATGCTACAACTTGAGCTCACAGAGCTCAGGGATAGTCATCTGATAACAGGCATGTGAGATAGGATCTACGCCCAGAACCAAATCTATGTGAAAATATATCTCACGTGGAGGAGGTAACCCTGGTATCTCCCCTGGAAAAACATCAGAAAAATCTCTCAAGATGTGATGGTCATCAAGGGATGGTCCCACTAGAATCATCCTCATATCTATCACTACTGTAACGGTATACATCTGGAAACCTTGTCACACACCTCTTAAGCTACATAGCGGAGATGGTGTAGATGGAAATGGTCCTCCTAACTCATGCTATCACTGACTCAACTCCTAGATCATCTGTACATGAAATAGTCTTATGGTAACAATCCACTCTAGGCTCTATCTTCAAAAAACCATTCCATGCCTTATATGACTCCATACGAACCCAACAGAATGATATGAAGATCCCAGATAGTGGTGAAGGGTCCCAAATCCACTACACACTCCTTAACTAAGGAGTCTACAAAGATTTTGGCTCTAGAAGCCATCTTGACATCCCAAACTACAACCCTACCTAACTACCACCAGCCTACAATGCTCTACTAAAGATGGTACAATAAATGAATCAGACAAACCATAATCAAACAATATAGAGGTAGGAATACCACCAATGCTACCTGTAGTCTCTATCATGGTACTCTATTGCTCAGCCTGACGGTTCTCGACTGCTACATAGATCAATGGCTACATCCCTTGTCACCAACCATAGGCTCTGAAATATGCCCCTTACCCTTGTTACTAGGGTTTCTTGGGCACTCTCTCCAATGATTTCCAACAACACCACAACCATAACAACTTCTTGGTCCTCTCTAGTGAGATGTAACTCCAGCCGGTACTCTAGAGGTCTGCACTGTGGATCCTGACAATCAGGCTATATACTAATGAGGTCTCTGATGACGAGCTCCTGTTGACTGAGCTCTCAGTGCACCTTGTGTCCTAATGGGACCCCTAGGAGGAGGCCCCATACTATGTCCCCTCTAAGCATCAAATATCTGAGTAGGTCTGAATGGTGGATGAGTCTGTTACTGCTAAGGTGGATGGTGTGATGGCCTAAATGATGACTGGGATGAACCATGTCTACCACGAGGAGGAGGATCTGACCCCCTTGACCTGATATCCTACATCTGATTGGATGTGGTTCCGCACTCTATCCCTTGCATGTTGTATCTTCCCCCATGTCTCCTCTGCAATATACACCTTCTCCATAACCTTTGCTAAGGTCTGTGGGCAATGAATATGCACTGCACCACCCAAATCTAAATTCAGGCCCCTGATGAACCTGAATCTTATCATCTGCATATAGTCAACATACTATAGTAGGTCCAGAAAATGACTCTCATACTTAGCTACAGTCATAGATTCCTGACGGAGGTCATGGAACTTGTCTATCCTCTACTGAATGAAAATCTGGGATAAGTACCTACTCCTGAACCACTCCTCAAAGATCTCTCAGGTCACCATCTCTGAGTGAACATGGAGCTTTTGTTCCTCAGTCCTCCACTAGATACCTTCTCCATCCCTCAGAAGATGGATCACAACACGAGCTTTCATACTGTTAGTACAAATGCAGAAGCTTAAAGAATTTGTTCAAGCTCACCAATCAGGCCTCTTCCTGAAAACCACCTATATCTCCAGAATAGGGAGATGCGTGTAGCTTTAGGATCTCCCTGATATGGCCTGCAGCTGATGATTAACGAACCCTAGGTCTCTTTATATGATCCTCCCTCTGCCTAGGGCTCCGAGATTTATCCCTGTGTCCTGAAATCTTGTCTTCATGTCCCCTCTGTGGTGACTCTACCCTACCCGACTCCATGTAGGAGTTCTCTACCCTATGCTCCTCTCTATGTTGAGGAGATGCATGAGCCTTAACTAATGGCTCCTTATCTTCTCTAGCAATTCATCCTCCTAATAACCCTTCACATATATCGTCATTAACATCCTGAAGCGTCTGTAAAATCTAAGGGAGAATGGTCACTACCTCCTAATCTGGACGGTTCCAAGTCTAGATCTACGTGCAAGAACCCCTCATCTAGTCTGCACCTCCTACACAGACCAAGGTGAGATTTATTTGATCATTCTAGGTTTTTGTTTCAGTTTTCTAGGCTTTCTATATTATACAGCTATCAGACAATGTTGTTTTCTAGGTCTAAATAGAATATTTGCGCTAGGTTAAATGTTCATGTCTCATGTTTTCCAGTGTGCCCATGGGTCCAAGCTTTGAAACCTTTCTCAAATACCAAGCATAACGCCCACTAAACTTTCCCTGCACAAAACCCAAGAACAACCTAGGGCAAGCTAGAAATATTATGCATTAATTTTTTTAAGAAAATGTTCCCGCAAAAAGTTTCGAATTACCATTTGTCACATTCATGTCTCTAAGTTACTTTAAAATTAATAATTTTAATTTCCTTATTTAAATCCCCATTATAATAAAAATAAAAATGCCCTCAGAACCTATGAATAAACCAAGTTAGTCTAAGGCTTGGTTTAGTTTCCCCTAATTTTCATTTTGATAATTATTTGATTTCCACTATAGTCGACTAGAACAAATTAATTCCATGGATAAAAAGGGGTCTATTTAAATAAAATAATAGAGTCATAATAATCCCACAAGGTGACTAGGTTTAAAATAAATAACAAGGTTCCTAATTAGCACAAGGGTTAGAAGAATAAACCCACCCCTTACACAATTAAAGTGGCCCCCTTAAAAATTCAACCCATGTATTTAGATTTCAAATTTAAATTTAAATTCATATTCTTCTTACCCACTCCCCACCTACTTTTTGTAGGGATGAATCTCATCCCTAAGATGGATTCATTTGGGGCCCTTAGATGAGGGAAAAACAACTAATCCTAAAATTTTCTTAAGAAAGCTCCCCCTTCTTTGTTTGGCTCAAAATTTCTTTGTTTTGTTTTGCAGGTTGGAGGAGAAGGATGAAGCCATGAGAGGCCATTTCAAGCTTTTAGGAGGAAGAACTTATTCTTTTGTTTTGTGTTATTCACACCCTATCCTAGGGTTTCAAATACATTTCTTTATTTCATTTATTTCATGATATTTTCCCAAATGGCAAATGGGTTTTGCCCTATTTTCGAGGAAAATAGTCTGCAATGGTTCATGTATAGTTTGGGAAAGAAGTGTGTGTGTGTGTATGTGTGTATACATATATATATATATATATTGGTATGTCTACAATATTTCCATTTTAACTAAAACCCAACTTTCAAAATACAGTATTATTGTAGAAATACCATTAAATAGAAATATATATATATATATATATATATATATATATATATATATATATATATATATATATTGAAAGTGGTCAAAAACCGTGGCTGCGGTTACACATTCCGCGTAGAGCCCATAATAAACATGGATCATTTTACCACGTGTTTAAATTTTTTTAGATTGCAAAGATTTGGGGTTGGGGGAAGGTGTCGTGGACTCCACCCCCCATCCCATTTGATAATGGGGTAGGGGTGGGGTCGGCGGCCCTTCCCCCAACCCTATTCCCTTTTTACCTAAACAAGGACAGACCCCAACCTTCCTAAACCATCGACTTGTTTAAAATTGCTTTTGGGTTATTTTTTTTTATGTTTTTTTTAAAATGTACTTAATATGTGTATATATATATATCTATATATATATATATTGTTTTATTGTTATTTTTTAGTTTTGAATTGATATAAATATTACTAAAATATTAATAATATCTTAATATTATTAATATTTTAATAGTAATAATAATATCTTAATTTCAATAATAATATCAAAGTAGTATTATTTATATTTCCATTAGTGTTAACTAATTTAATTTCATACTTCAAATTTCTTTGTGAAAATTTGATAATATTTAGATAAGAGGTTTTTTTAAAAAAATAAAGTCAAATTTCACTTAGTGTTACATCAAGATACACTGGGTTTATAAGTAATTCTACAATAACTTAATAATAAATTTACACATTCCAATGAGGCTAAAGCCTAATTTGCAATGAACTCATTTCCTTTCTCCACTAGTATGAGGAATTAATCTCTTTTTTTTATTAACCAAGAAAAGACAAGAAAATCTAAGTCTTTTATCTACTCATAAGAAGTTTTGCTTTCTATCAAACAATGTAAGGAAATGCTACAAAATAGTCTAAATTTTCCATTGAATGCCTTTCAAGTAGTATACCATACAATTTAATATTTCCTTCATTCAAATTTCCAACATTCCCACAAGAGGAATTCAACAATATTTCCAATAATTTTAAAGCAAGATTGACACACCCATGTGGGGTAATAAAACCAATTCAATATGGACAAGTTGTCTTCCTTTCATCCACATTTCCACTATAACAAAACTAGATTTACTAAAATGTCTTTCTTTCCTTGTACAACATACAATACAATCTTGACTCACTAATAATCAATACAACTTTTCTTCCAAAATAAAATACAATAACTCTTTTCCTTCAAATAGACAATGCAATGATCTTCCACTTGAAGTGGAGGGAATCATTATAATAAAATATATTTTGTCTTCTATTATTGCTCCAAGAATCAAATTTCCAAACGCTTCCATCTTCTCTTCACTTGATCACAGCAACCAAAAATGGGGGAGAGGCAACACTCTCCACCCAACCAAAACTCCAATGAGAAGAAGAAGTAATTCTTCTCATTGGCCCCCGAGCCCCAACCACTAAGCAATAAGGGATGGATCCAATACATGGAAACTCTACAATGCTTCCACATTTACTTGAAAGCAACAAAACAGAAGAAGATAAATACACAAAGGCACTCAATTTGAAACATAACAACTTCCCAACAATGGCTCTGACAATAAGCCAAGTAGAGATAGGAACATGGGGGTGCCCTTGTGCCTCCCAAGAGTTTGGATACCAACCTCTAAAATCCTCCACAACACAATCAATCCCAAAATATCTTATGCCTCCCCACAACAACATATCTATTTATCTTATGTCCCTCTCTCTTATGCCTCCCTCTCTCTTATGGCTCCCACAAAATATAAAATAACAAAGTAGAATAAAGGTGGGGCAATAAAAAACCCACTCCCTCCTAAACACACAAAGAAGCTCTTATGCCTCCCAACATATTTCATCCCCATTTCCAAATATCACCACCACCTAAGGTCAATTTACTACCCAAAACTTCAAGCAAGAACACAATTCCATAAAACACAATAACATACAAGAAACAAAGAAGAAAATTAAGAGTGCAAGATCCTACCTTACCATGGTAAAGCTCCACTTTCCAAGAAAGTCCCAAAATCCTTCAAACACAAGAAATTTTCCAAGAACCCTTCTACTCCAACAAGTAAGCATCCAAAAATCCAGAGAGATTCAAAAACAAGTGAGTAACCCCATTTACTTCCCAAAAATTTCAATATATAGAAAAGAGGAGGAGGAAGATGACATGTGGCTCCATATAGGATGCCACATCATTTATTATCCACTCCACATCACCCAATTCAAACCCATACTCCAAGGAAAAATAAATGGGTGGTTGAGAGGTATGAAAAACCTCTTACACACACCACTCCAACCCATATCCTTTAGGACAAAGAAATAAATATAAGTAATAAAGTGCAATTAAAAATCACCTTTTGCCTTCCAAAACACATCATGGGGTCTATTTTTGACCCCCAACCCATAGGTAGTATTGGTATAATAAACTTAAGAGGTGTGGGACAAGTTTAACTTGTCCCACAAGCCTCCAAAATTGGCCCTTAAGGCCAAATCCAAATTTACAAGAAGGGGTAGAGTGTACAACACTCAAGATCACATACACTCCACTTACAACACATAAACCAAAGAACCATCTAATCTAATAAATGAATTTTTTTGTCCCATCCATAATTAGTTTAGCTTAATAATGTTATTATTTCACTTAATTAAGACACATAACTTAATTAATAATAAAAGGGAAATACTTCACAATTTAAATCACATACTACCAAAAATTAAATACAAGAAAATAAAATAAAGGAACAAACACAAACCCTTGGTCACACTTGGAGGTAATCCCTCCCATGGGGACCCCCTAACAACAAATCAAACACACACAACATAACACAAGTTGCCATGGTGACCATTTTTGAATCCATCTGTTATTCCTGATGTGGTTGGTCTCCAATCCCCCTTTGATTGTTGTGATATAAATACCTGCAAAACACACAATACCTCCTTCGGCCTCATGGCCGCATCAAAACATCCAAGATAAAATATACAAATATAAATCAACAATCATCGACATATAGATTAAATCATCATCTAGACAAGTAATGTTATTATTTTGAATTTCCAACAACATCTCAATTCTTCATTTCATCAATACCAATAAGATCACAAGGTTAGTTCAACTGTCTAAATCCTACTCAATATGACAAAATGTCAAATTTTAGAATATATAAATATGTCAACAACACATCATATTTAATATAAAATGTCTCTAAGAATCCACACACATATCATACTATGAATCGAAATCCATCAATAGTCCAAGTATCTCTATCATCTAATCATCATGCTACGTTAAAATGATACAATAATATCCATACATGTAGTGATCAATATCAAAATAAAATATAATAAGTGTTGAAGGGAAGTGGGCACTACAATTCTTGTAAACGAAATCATGTGAAATTAGGAGGATGTGATCGCGATGAAGATTCGTTTAAAAAAAATAGATTTTGTCACAAACCGAGCAGTGGAAGTCCACTTTCCAAAAATAGTAAGTTTTCCTATACACACTTGTTATGTTTGGGAAGTCACCATTAAGCTAAATTATGGAAAAGGTAGTGTACAATGAAGATCACTAGGATTCCAGAATGATTGTCCAGAGTAGAAAATAGTGAAAATGACCACT
Source organism: Taxus chinensis (assembly GCA_019776745.2). Classification (NCBI taxonomy): domain Eukaryota; kingdom Viridiplantae; phylum Streptophyta; class Pinopsida; order Cupressales; family Taxaceae; genus Taxus; species Taxus chinensis. The sequence continues at coordinate 794,540,778 of CM034148.1, read as the reverse complement.
TCCTAAAAATAGTAAGCCCCCTATATGGGAGCTTACTAAAAATAGTAAGTCACCCAAATAAGTGGCTGAGGTAAAGGCAGTGTGCAAATGAATGAATGATGTAGTTAATCACATTATGATAGTTAAGTAGAGACAAAAATCACCTCTTACCAAAAATAGTAAGTCTCCCATCAAGGAACTTACTATTAATAGTAAATTACACTCAAAGGGTGGTTTTAGCACAATGGGACGAACATGGATAATAATTTAGGGGGACATCATTGTTCGGGGTCATCATGCACATTTCTCACAGAGCATTCAAGATCCTTCTCAAGAACTTGATAGTTTTTTTTGACGCCCACTCCATGGCTCAAGTTGCAGGAGTATCTTGTGCAGAGTAGAAGTTACGATCATTGATAAAACTATTCAATAGTGATTTTAAACACTCATTTCAAATCATCAATGCGCCAATTTGAAGGTGCAAGGAGTTCGAAGATTCATATTTTCACTACATTTGGAGCTTTCATCAACAAGGATCAATGGACTTCATCGGGAATAAAACCTCCTCTTTTTATTCTCTCTCTCTTTCTCTCCCCTCTTATCCCAACTTTCTCTCACTTTCTAGTATTCTAATTTCACATTGGGGTTGCACTTTTTCATGGGCCTTAATGTTCTTAATGTAATAAGTCACCTTTATGTTATAAAAATGAACTTACATGTTTCCTAGCAAGTTGAAAAGTTTTAAGTTGTGTGAGGACATATCAAAAGGCATTGAGGGGTAGATGATGATTTGCCTCTCATTCTATAAACTGTAAAGATATTCTCATTTCAAAGGGTTGGCGATTTATTTTGTAAAATCAAGAGTTCATAGAGAGAAAAAAGAGATAGCCAAATTCTTCCATTCCCCTCATTCTAAAATTTCTTCCATTTCCATGCTATGTACAATTTCTTCTCAAGAATCAATACAAGAAGAAGGATTGTCCTTTCTTTATTGATAATGAGATTTTAAAAACTTTGAGTTCTTAATCTTAACTCGTCCTGTTGCCATTTATAGGATTGTTTATTTTTAAACTTAATGTGTGTGTGAACTTTATGGTTAATGGGTATGGGACTCTGATTTTCTACCAAGGACATTAATCCCCTCTTCTCTTTTCTCACTCCCTTTCCCACTCTCTTGAAAAAGTATTATATAGCAAGAAATTGCTACTTTTTCCACAGGGTCAGTGGAGCGCCCCTGTTCAATCCCCGACCACAAGGCCACCAGAAAAATCCACCTTTATTTGTGCATGCATATATGGTTGCTGCGCCGGTTAAGTAGAAGGACTTAGATTCCAAGAGCATTGGCAAGAAATCCACAAGGTTTTCCACCCGACAAATTTTCTCGCCAACAGTAATCAATGCAGATAATGCATGTACTTAAAGAAGTATTTAAAAAATGAATGGTCTTTCCAAATAATTGCAAAAATATTAAATTTTTAATTAAATGTGGCGATAATTTCAATCAAAGATTATCCTCTACACATACAATCATGATCATTTACAAAAATAGAGATTACATAGAGATAATGGTTTTCAAATCTATACTCATGTCAAATGGTTTGTTGGGTTTACTAAAATAATATATTCGATGCTAAAATACATATGGGCTTACATATTAGAGTCCACAAACAATGTTGAAGATGAACAAGTTCTTGAGGTGGATACGTTTATAACACTAAGCTTTCTTAACCATGTATGATCCAAATATTTGATTATTAAAGCCTTAAAATTACCAAAACAATTTTTCCCTCCATTTTTAAATAAAAATGAATTTTTAAAAGATCTATGGTTGGGATGGATTAAAAAATAAAGGTTGTAAAAATCACATCCGCAAATAATCAATTATAACCCTTTCAATTAGCAATCTTTTTACATGTAAAGTGTAGAGTTTTGAAGGATTTTATTTTTCCTTTTAATTTATTGTTGTTTTTAATTGTTAGTAGTTTAAACTATGGTTATAAGTTCTTTTGTAAATAAGCATATTTGAGATCCAACATTTTGCAGTTGTTGTGTTTTTATTAGTTACTACAATTTTGTTTGTTTGTTAATAATTGGTATAATTATTTTGAGTATCTTTTATAAATATCTATGCAAAAATATTGTAATTTTTTTTCTATAATATAAACTATTAATCACCTCAAAACATAAAACTAAGATTTAATTCTTATTTCTATTGATTAAACTAAAAATATATTGATTTTCATTAATTGATAAATAAAATATAGCACAACGAAGTTATTTTCTAATCTATCAAATCAACTTAAAATATATTTTCAAAAATAAAAAACAAGATATTATTTTAAATAAAATTAGATACTAAACTCTAAATTATTAAACATGTTTTTAGTATTATGGTGGAAAAATACTATTGCAATGAACTCTTGTTATCTAGTGATCATTTTTATTGTTTGACTAATCACACAATTATATATTTCTCAATTTTATGAATCTTTAATGTTTCTTTTTTTAAAGTTGTGGTTTTATTCACTAAATTATATAAGTGGACATTTATTGAATGGAAGAAATTGAGATCTTAGTTTGTTTATAATTTTTTTTATCAAGGATAATTTTTTTTTGGCAAAGGCCCTTCCTTGGTACAACCAAAAGAGGGATCTAAACACCCAAATAAAAACATTGAGGACCAAGAAGGTTAAACAAGGAACAAACAAGAACAAATACAAAGAAAGCAACAAACAAGCAGTAAAAACATGGAAAAATCACAACACAAACACTGCTAAACAGTAGAAAATAAATAATAGAATCAAGGGAGCACAACATCAAGATACCCTTTGTACCTAATCCGTGTGATTTTATTGGAGATCGGAACATAGTGCTTACGTTTATCTCTTTTCAAACGCACCATGTTCCATCCATCAAAAACTTCATCTATCACACCTCTCCCAAATTTAGAATTGACATACTCCATATAATATTCACCATTTCAAAAGTTTGGGATATTGAGTGAGTTGGGATCAATCAGGGGGCAAGAAATTTTTATGACGAGAAGAAATAATTCTATACTCACCCCTTTAGAAAAGCATTCAACCTCTCACTTCCAACACTTTTCTTCAAACGATTCCTTAAGCACTTTCACCCCAACTGAGGGATCCTTCACTACTGGGATAATCCAATTAGTGCCAAGAACATGATTTATATGCATTACTTCTATTGTGACAGTTGGCACTTTACTCTCAATCAATCGAGGCTCCACCTATGACATTTCCCATGCCTCTATGTCCATCTACCATGACAGTACTAACCACGACCCCAAAACCTAACTTTTCTTTAACCAAAAAAGCCGTCCACATCCAAAGCTGGCTCAATAAATTCCTTTTTCTCAGCATCCTCGTCCTTAACATCCTCGTCATTGTCTAGCTCTTGATAATAGTGTTCTAAGTTATCATAGGCATTGATGTTTGCCTCAGAGCCTACTTCATTTTTTATTTCCAAATAAGTCTTGTGTTCCTTAACGGTGTCGACTTACCTTCTTCTGCTCGAAACCACGTCTACTAAAGCAAACAAGAACATGGACAAGGAAAACAATGGACCACATACCAAGCCGGAGTGAACACGCCAACTTGACTCATTTTCCTTAGTCCCTTTCGCTTTTAATTGTAAGGGACATTTGTTATTTCCATCCATCCATCCGCGATGCAATCCTTGTCTACAAAAATCAATAACTCGTGAGATAAGATGCGCCTTGTTCTCATTTCAAGTGAACACGCCAATTTCACTTATTTTTCTTAGTCGCTTTCCGCTTTTAATTTGGAAGGGACCTTTGTTATTCCGTCCATCTATCCATGATTGAAATCCTTGTCTACAAAAATCCATAAGTCATGAGATAAGATGCGCCTTGTCCTCATTTCAAAGACGTGTATGTCCCGAAAACGAAAGTGGTGCATAACCAAGTTTATTCCAACATTTGTTTCGTCTATGACATAGATGGTCTTACATGTTTCATCCATCGTTAAAAAAGGGGCTATTTGTTAAAGTAATGGCCCCATTTGAACAATAAGATGGACACTTAATATTGCGCATTAATTATTGTGAAATTCTTAAATTATAATTGGAAAAAGATAATGTGTAAAGTTATAGATGGCTAAAAGTAAAAAAGTGTGTTTTACTAAATAGATTTGACATGTAAATAAATATTTAAAAATATTACTAAATTTTTTAAAATTCTGGTTAATTTTGGATGTGTTTACGTCTTGGTATATTTAAGCTCTTAAAAATATATGTTGGAAATTTTTGTATGTTTGGTCATATTTTAGTTTTGGGACATATTTTGTTAAAGGTTCAAAAAGTGTAAAAAAGTGGGACGTGTAGTTATATGTTTTTGACCTAGATACTAGTATGTGAGAGAATGCGAGAACAAGAATTAAGCAGGATTATGCACACATCAACCGAGTTGTACTCGAATGGAAGCATGACAGAGTTTCCATGTAGTAAGCAAACATTCAACCATGAAAAGTACATGTAAAATCAAAGGGGCTACTCATAATCATAAATCAGAAAAAGGGGACAAATAGGAGTGTTATGTAACATCTAATGCAAGACCAATCATACCTACACAAGGGAGAAGAGGAGTTCATTCCAGAAATGGAAATAACTCATGTATGACACACTGACGCACACTGAAACGTACGACGACATCTCTCATAACCCCTAAGACACATATGACCTATGATCTCACCTAAGTGAGACGACTCACTAAGTGATGTGGATAATTCCCTGAGACGACAAGGCAAGTACCCTCACACCACACAACCCCCCCTCCCCTCGTCGTAACTTAGGATGAGACAAGCAAGTTAGAAATGATAAATGGGTCTCGGAAGCTATGGATGATGAGGTACCCATGTACAACAAGGATATCAAGTAAGAGAGGAAAACCCAATGGAAATAAAATCGACTTACAAGAGATAAAATACTCCCTTAAATAACTTAAGAAAGATGTGTCAAATGGGTCTTGGAAAACTAAAGGCCTAATAAGGTGCCATGTACAAATGAAAATATTCCCAGAAGAAGAAGAAGAAGAAGAGAAGAGAAGAAGGAGACTAGAGAAACAAAACAAGATCTGAAGCTGCAGTTGACTTCACCCAAAATGAGAGCACAAGTAAGGATACTTGGCCTTAGTGAAGGGGTTGGTGAATAAACATGTAACTGGATCTAAAATATGGAACTCTATGAAGTCTCCAAGAAGAGTGTCGATGATGTTTTTCTTCTTGCTTGTATAATGAAGAAGGTCCATCCACATCGAACAATGTTTTCTGCCCTTATGAAGAATAGAAATGGAGTAATGGAAGTCCGCCCACTCCACAAAGGAAACCAAAGCCAACAGTATGAAGAAATCTAAATCCAGTCCACTAGAATGTGACATAGGTCTGGAAAGTATATGCAAAGGAACTGAAGGTAATGTCACTCAACTAGAACTATCAAATTGTGCGACTGAAACATACATTGAAAGAATGTCTATGTGAATTGAAGTCAAAGAAACAACCCCCCACAACAATAGAAATAGGATCCACAATAATAGGTGGATCAATGATGGTCTCTAAAATAGTGGAAGTGATGAAGGTTCCTAAAGGGGGGCGCTCCCCAAAAAATAAGATGAAGAAAGAAATGATATGAACACATACAATGGAAAATAAACAACACACACAAAATATTTAAACGTACCACACAATAAAAATAATCCTAAATCATCTATGGTACAAGTGGGAGGAAACCATCATTATTTATAAAATTTCAAGTATTTCTCGTTGCGGGGAAATTCTAAGGGTGTGTCATCAAGGTAAGACAAGTAGAATGCATTGTATCTACAAAAATGTTTGATCTTGAAAGGTTCCAACCATAGAGAATAAAAATTACCATGGATACCTTTTTTTTCTCTTCTTTTGTCCCAAGGTAAGACACGGTCTCCTGATTTAGAATGTTTTTTCATGCATCTTTTGATCAAAACAATTCTTCACCCCTCATTTTATGTTCTCTAATTAATTCATATACCATAACTCATTATTCATTAATATTATCAAGGAAAATTTTAAATAACAAGAAAGTGTGTGATTTCGTGACTACAAATAGTGATTTGTGAAATGAAGAAATTCAATGTTTTACAAAAAAAAATATAGCGTATCACATAATTAGTAACATTCATGTAACAAAGGAACATGACCATGGAGACATATGATGTAAAAAAAAAGGAAAAGGACCACAAGGGATGTGAAGGAAAGTGAAGTGAGGGAGTGATAGAAAATTTGTGGTAAATCAGTCATTCAAGGTGAAAGGGCCCATGGAATAAAGCAAATTTAAAAGTCTTCCACGTAAGACGAATTTGAAATTCCACTGAACTAAGAGTCCACGATACAAGGAAAATTATGTTGGAAGGAAAAATTACACAAAATGTAGTATGATCCATGTAATGAAGAAAATTAAGACCACAAAAGGAGAAGATGGTGGTAGAGATCAAAATGAATCCATGTGACCATAAAAGGTTCACCAAACACATAAAAATCCATGGAAGATGAGATCAAGGTAATTGAACATAAAATCTCCATTAAAATATGCAAATTCCACGCCTAATTTAGAGAAGGTGCTCAACCACTATAGCAACCAACATTAATTTTCAAATGGCACCATCCTCTTGCACTATCGGTTTGAATTATGTGTGATTGGCGCAATGTCAAGTTTCCCATACTCCTCTCCTGCGAAATCAATGAAGAATGGTCCTTAGTGTTGTTACAGTGGTTGAATTCAATCATCATTGGATGTGATATTCTCCCTCTTCCTCTCTCCCTCAAAATTTCTATATATGTAAGTGTGAAAGAACATGAAAAGGGTTCGTTTTTCTACTAAGTCTGAGATTTGTTACCTTTTGATCTCAAATATTTTTCTCGCATACTTTTATAACACACCTTTGAAGCTTTCACACACCTTGATTCTATTATAAATAAATGTGTAAGTTATTTATATTGTATGCGAGTTTTATTCCTTTCGTTTGAATGTGATAGTGTTTATTATGAAAAGTTTAGTCCTATTTCTTTCCTTCAATCTTACTGTATTCATTTATTCCAAAGGTTTATGCACATTATCTTGGGTCTTCTCATGTATTGGTATATTTATCTCTCTAGATCCAAAATCAAACCCTATTCTAGTTTTCTGCATCAACTTTCTTTATTTTCATCATTTCTCTATCTCAACTCTATTTATTTGGAATAATTAGGATAGAATTAGATAGTAGTAGCACAATACCTATTACTTAGTTGCAATGAGCTACGCTAGAAGGATCCAACCTTCTCTAGATATTAACCTCAAAAATCATCATTTTCCCACACTTTGGATGTCTTTCTATGTTTCTCTAAGTTTTTGGGCTTGGTCTCAGTGAAGGATGCAATCTTAGGAAACAATAGAAACCTTCGGTGAGGACCAAACCTATTAGCATGAAATATAATTAAGTGCATTACATATATGTGCATATGAGCATCACTAATTCGAGGTTGCATGTGTAGTATAGTGTTATTTAGAACGAGTGTGGGGAATTCCATACTAAAGAGGTCCTCAGTTTTGTACTCATTTATCAGGGTCAATTCAAAATGGGGCCAATCAATAGTGATGTGGTTTTAATATTCAATATTTAATGTTTATTTAATGATTTCAAGTTCTCATCATTTAGTTTGTAATCTAGCCATGAATGAAGATGAGTATGCGGATATTTTATCCTCTACATGTTCATGGTTATCATGATCATTAACTTATAGTAATGATGCATGAAGTGTAGGTTCAATTATTCTAAGGGTAAAATATATGTGGGTAGTTCGTGTAGGTAGGTCAATGATTCATTTTTTTATTTTAACATATTTGAAGTATGGTTCATTTATGATATGGACTTCAAATCATCAAGAACTTGGCATATATTTTCATATTATTCATAAGGTTTCCTATGTGTGTGATACTTTCACACTACTAGGACATCAAAATCTAAAATTCTATGTGGAAGATCTTGCACTATTGATTTGATGTCATGAGAGAAGCTAATAGTGTGGATATTGTATTTGTATTTTTATCCTTGGGCATGGATTACTTGAAGTATTGGGTTTACATGTTTAACCAACATCTCTTCCACCCGAGTTACATTTTTCAACTCTTATGGTTGTTCTATTAGGTATATGTTATTATATGAAAAAAATATATATTGATGAATCTCTCTTCGAATCATCTTATACAATTATGTGCATTTTATATTAAGTGAAATTGCGTGCATGTCCATTCTATTTTTTCCCATGGACGAAAATACAAATACCTATACAATTTTGTTCTTTACATATGTAAACCCAATACTTCAAAAATATGTATTTTCTTCCATCTATTTTTGATAAGCTAATATTTGTGCATTATATTATTTACAAATGGCACAAATTTTTCATTTTTACAGTGCATCTATTTATTTTTAGAATTGTTTTGGAAGAAGTTGCGAAGAAGTTTGATTTTTACATGGGTGTGGGTTAGATGCAATTTCATTGTGTATTCTAGGGTGTAAATCTTGTTGATGGTTCAATTTAATATTTTGTGGTGTTGTCAAGAGTAACATGTACCCTATTGTTTTAAGGGATGATTACAACGGACATAGTGGATGTTATTTGAAGATGTCAAACAAGTCATCGTTTTTTACGTTATATGTGGTGGCATGCATTTATTTTCACTCAATGGTGGGTGTGGTATTTTTTAATTCTAGTATGCATTTCCATTTTATGTTGTTCAATGAAAGAGTGGTAAGTTTTATGTTGCAAGGAGAGTGGGTTGATTTATATTAGAGTAATAGTGGTTATCCTATCATTTTTAATCTTGAGACATGTATGCTCATGTGTTGTCACAACTATAGGGTTAGTGTTGGTTTCAGTTGTGATACCTTTTAATGCAATATTATTATTAGTCTTAACCATACCATGAAAAATTTGATCTAGTTGGCCAAGTGGAGGGACATTAGTTTGTGAAAAATGTAAAGTTTGAGGTAATTGGTGGTCTATGTGTTGCCAAAAATGATAATCATGTGTTTCAAATGTATGGTGAACAATAGGTTTATGTTATTTATTAGGATATTGTGTGTTATCTCAATTTTCCTAGGTTTTTATGTCATGCATATTTAAAGTAAATATTAACATGTATTACTAGTAGCACTATTCTAAAAGGCATGCATGACAATGATATTTGTATAGATAAAAATGACATATCGGTTAAGGGTATGAAATGATATTTATAATTACCTTACATTCAATGATTTACTACACATGGATTAATCCTTATGGACATAATGTACATGGAATATATATGTACATATAGAAGAAATCTATTATAAAGGAACATACATAACAATAAAAATTGACGTGTATTATAATAGAAATGTATTGGTATCCAAGAAAAAAAGAAAATCCAAAACATAAAGGACCATTATTGTGGTAGATGGGGTGATGTAAAACTCAAGACAAGATCCCTTATTAGGGTTAGATTAGGGTTTCAAGTTGTTTTGGTAGATTAGGGTTGTATATGGATGATAAAAGTGGTTGGAGGTTTTGAAACAAACGAAACATAAAGGATGCAAATGGAAAGGCATTGAATGAGGTTATATGAGAGTCTAGGGAGGATAAATGAAGGGTTTAGGGATGTGAGTAAGATAATAAGAAATTATTTTAGGATAATTAAATGTGATTAAGGGTGAATAATGAGGGATATAATAATGATGCGATGGGTTAGGATTAAGATAGGAAAATATGAAATTAAGAGGAATAAGAAAATTTTTACCAGAAGACAAAAATAGTGTTTAGGAGGGGGAATGATATTTTGAATAGGATATGAATGTGATTGGCTAAAATGATGATGAAGAGGGGATTTAACATAGGATAAGGGACAAGTGGAAAAAATTATTGAGGAATAAATAGCGTTTAGGAGGTAAAATGATATTTTGAATAGGATATGAATGTGATTGGATAAAATGACGATGAAGAGGGGATTGAACACGGGATGTCTACATTATCTCATTTTTGTCAATTGGTTTGTGTTTTGCAAGCCTCGAGATAAAAGCAAGAAGTGATAGAGGATGGTTGTTGAGGTGCCCCCCCTCAATTTAGGGATGTATGGCTCAAAGAAGAATTAATTACTAGGTTAACAGAGATAGATAAAGGAAGGGAGGAGAGAATAAAAATATGTCCCAAGTGAAGTGTGATGACCAGTACAAGAAGGATAGGATAAAAAATGAAAAGATATATATAGAGTTGATCCTGGAAACACATCTGTAGGGACCATATCATGATCTAAATGGAGGAAACATTAATGTCCTACATAATCATGAGTAAGAAAATATCACTCCAAGATGGATGGAATCTTATGAAAATCCACGTGGATGGATGAGAGAAAGATAACACAAACCCCAAAAACATATTGGTAGGGAACATAACACAACCTACACATAAGCGATGTTAATGTCCTACGGACTCATGAATCAGAAAAGATCACTACATGATGGAGGGAACTCAATGGGAATATACTTAGATGGATGTGAAATCCATAAGACCAATGGGTCAAAAGTAGATATCAAAAGTGTGCACAAAAATATATGGTCAAGGCAATGGTCTGACGAAAATGTTCAAAGAAAAGTGAGGGAAAAAGAGTATGTGTTCTCCTTCATATACGAGGAAGCAAGAGAAGATGTGTCCTAGTGGGATAGATAGGGAAAGGAAAAAAAAAGTGGGCTTAAGAGGTGATATTGTGCCCCAAGAGTTAACACAAACATGGCTATAAAGTGTGCCAGTAGATATGATTATGAATGCGCGATGAAATAACTAAAAAGGCCAAAATAACACAATAATCCTTGTATCAAAAGGAATGGTGTGTTATGTGTGACACATGTTCTCAATAAAAATTTTCAGTGGATAAATCGGTGGGTTTCTTTCCGATTCTCTGAGAGTCTAACTCCCTCTACTTAACCAGTGCAACCTGTTGTATATGCTGCGTGAGTAAAAAGTAAGTCTTATTCTGGTGGCCTTTCAGTTGGGGATCTAACAAGGGCACTCAATTTACCTCACGGATAAATCTTAAAACTATCTGTAAGGGAATAATTTTCTTGGATAGCAGGAAAGGGAGTAAGAATATGATGTAGGGGAACTAGTGTTGCAGGTAGAAATTCAGATTCCTGCACACACTAGTTAGAAACTTCATCACATGCACTAAAATTTGGAAGAAACAATACTGCAAATATCAATAAGACCAATTAGAATTCAATGAAAGCAAAATATCAGTAAGCCTCTTAGTCAAAAAAGTCTCGAAACTCCTTTTATTGATGCTCAAGAAAAAATTGTACATAGTATGAGAATGGAAGACATTGAGATTAGGGGAAAAGTGGCTAACTCATTTCACTCACAAGTGAGAAAAATATCTCTCATAAAAATACAAGAATACAACCAACTATAAGAATTTAATAATTAGAACACCTTTTGAATGATGATATCATTACAATTTATAGAAGAGAAAATCTTCATCCTCTCAATGACCCTCCATATGCCTTATTTACAAGTTTAGACTATTCATAATCCCTCCAAATATTAAGTCCCTTTTATAAAATCAAGGTGACTTAATTTACATAGTGTTTCTAAAGTCACTTTAAGACATCAAAAACTTCGAACCCCTAACGATGAAATTAGAACATGGAGGAGAGAGAAAGTTGGGGGGAAGAAGAGAGAGAAGGAAAAGAAAAGATTTTTTCTCCTGATGAAGTTCATTGATCCTTGTCTATGGTAAGCTAAAATGTAGTGAAACTTTGAATATTTAAACTCTTTGCACTCTATAGAAATCCTTCAAATTAGCTCATGGATGATTTGGAATGAGTGTTTAAAAACACTTGTCAAATGACTTCATCAATCCACTTTGGTACTTGACTGACCCGATGCAATGCTTCAATGTAGTATAACCTAAATCCTCTCACGAACACCATGAGATAAGTGTTAAAAAACACTGACAAATGATTCCATTGGTGACTGTGAGTATCAATCATAGATATTTATTTAGGAAAGAATGAAGATTTATATCAAACCCTATCCTGATTTATTGTAACATTACCACATTACTTAGATGATTTAAACATGACTGTGATGATGCGTATTATGAACAGATTGATAGTTTTGATTGTGAATTCCACCTCACACATGAATCTCGAAATACACTATTGATATCCATGAAAGTGGCATCACTTATATAGTTATCACCCCTATGAATCTAAAATTAAATCTTCCTTGACACCTACTATATTAGGAAAAGACAATTATTTTTAGCAAGTGTCAAGAATTTTCCCTCTCTGGGCTTGAACTGGTGATGTCAACATGAATGTTCAACTCCCAATGTGATCTCTCTAGGAAATCCACCCTTTGGGGTACCCATGCTATTTTTATTAAGTTCCCATAGGACAACTTACTATTTTTGGAAAGTGCACAAATTAGCTTTTCTAGACCTCAAATGATTATGGTAGCTCAAATTACCCTTTCTCCCTGTATTCCCCTCACCTTCTGGATGAATTTACTAATTTTACTAGGTTTCCGTGAGATCACGTAATATTTTTAGTAAGTGTTAATTTTTAACCAAGTCGACCATTTCGACAATCTTTCCTTGCAATATATCATATGTGTTTAATGCCTCTTTCATAGTTTTTTTGGTTGACAACTTTCTTGAAATGGAAGTCCTCTTTGTAGAAGACCAATTATTTTTGGAAAGTGAACCTCTGGAGTGATTGGAACACTACAAAACTAAGTTTATCTATATGGGGTTTTTCACAATATCACCTCTCTGAAATCTTGCACTTTTCCACTTAATAGTTTGATAGATTTTAAAGTTTTAAAATTTTGACCTGACATTGTTTTTGAACAAAACAACCATTAATGGACCTCAAAAATTGCATGTATGATTTTTTAGTCTATTTACAAGAAAACTTAAATTTTTTCTATGGAGTTTCTACTCTTATTTTGCAAGTGAAATTATTCTTCTATTCGGCTGCCAGTTTGATGGGAAATCAAGCTTTTTCCCTCGTTCTGCAAAGAGATAAATTTATTCTCTATGAAAATTTTGTGCCATGGAAAAAAAGGGTTTTAAGGTGTGATTTTGATTTATTTCAAGAGTGAAAAACTCAAAAATATATGGTTTGGTGATCTATGCTTCCGTTTGTAAAATCTCTTCAAATTTCTACTTCGTTGCCATGAAGAATTTCATTGTTTCTTGTTCTTTGTTATTCATTTTTTTCTCCTTTCCTTGGTAAATTTTTCATGGAATATGATATTTAATTTTTTATGGGATATTTTTTGAGCTTCAGTAATGGTCAGAGGTGGTGGGAAGTTACAGAGAAATTTGTGCACGGAAAGGTTAGATGTTAGAAGATGGAAGCGGGAGAGGTTTTTTAAAAATTTGAAATAAAGATGAGCAAGGATGAGGAAAAACTTCATGTCCTTGATTTCCCTTAAGAATTAATGTATGTGAGGGACATCAAATTTCATGTGGCACTTGGTTGCGATACATGGAAGATATCAAACGGTAGGGGAATTGAGCAAAAATTAGCTTTAAAACACTGAGGGGCTGGAAGCTAGTCACATGAGGAACCATGAGGCTTCTTAGAGGGGCTAGGAACATTTTAAAGACCTTGATGTACCTCATAAAAAGGTACATGAGGGAATTAAAATTTCATAGCATTCTAGGTAGTGACACGTGGCACTTGATCCGATAGTAGGGGATGAAGGCTCCACTAGCTCCTGGAAGCTGAACTGACAATCTAAAAGGTCGTATGAGGAACCAGAAGGATTATAGGGGTTGGAAACATTTTTTTTTACCTTAATTTACCTATTCTTGAGGGATGTAAGGGACATAAAATTACACTAGGCTCTTGGAGTTGAAACGTGTCCTATTCAAAATTTGACTAACTCACGAAGTCACTCCAAGAGGGCATTTTTGAAATAGTGATAAATTGACCTCCCGATGGACGTTTTTGATGAAATGTTATATGATCCTGAATGAAAATGGCCTTCTAGATCCAATGGTGGGCATTTTAGGTCTTCATTCCTCCACTTGATCCCTGAAAAATCATTTTTTTATTTGTCTCGCTAGTTATGCATGGAAAAAATAGTTATAAACGTATTGCACCAAGGTGTTGTGAAAAATATGATTTCACCATATTGTAGGGATTAGAATTAAATTTACAAATATGTATGTTTTTTCTACTAAATCAACCTAGAGCTCCTGAAATCACGTTCAAAATATTGGTAGTCTTTTTTTGTTTGTGCACTTCCTAGGCCTGTGAACCCTGATTTTTGTGAAATCGTCACAACTACTCTAAATCCTTCCTGAATCTTCCTAAACCCATTCCATGATGTTCCAATTCATTTGATTCAATTTAATTTCTTGTTTGGCCCCTTTGTTATGCTCCATGGGCTTGCTCCAGTCCTAGGAAGGCCAATGATAGCCCTTCCCACAATTTCCCAAACTTTGCATTTTTCACTGAACTCCTAAAATCACCTAGGGGTTTTGAATTTAATTTCCTAAATCACCTAGGGGAACGAGTTAACATAAATTGGGAGGTCATTGGACAAACTAGGAATCCTCGAGGTGTCTTGGAAGGGTAAAACTTGTAATTTTTAACACAAGGGTATAGTTTCAATGCTTAGAAATTGTCAATTTCCTTGTTGCACATTTGCATGATAAAATATGGATCTATTTTGGGGACATGACATGGACTAAGTGTAGCAAAGAAACGACCTGGAGAATCTATAATCTTAACTTTAGACCTAATAATTCATTGACCACTTCCTTAAACATTGGGACCTACAACGTCATGTATAACTTACAACAAGAGAGAGAGTGTGTGAAGATGGAAACACACACACACACACACACACACCAAAAACAATGAAAGGAAAACCACAGCAAAAATGGAAAGGAAGCGACACACAAAAAAAGAGAAACACACCTAGCAATTGCCTATGGTACAATGTGTGGTACAACCCACTTTTACTTAAGCACTTTTCTTTCCTCAAAATTTACCCCTGAGTGGGAAACACTGAGTGATGTTTTTCCGCGAAGCCAATGACTAATTCCAAAAAGTATCCTCCTTTCCTTAACTGTTTATGAAATCCAGGTGCTTCCATCATTATCTTTTTACATGGTAGGAGTGAGTCTACATGAGCTTTGTGATGATCAGGCCTTCACTTAGAAATTTTATTGCCTTCACACTCTTTCAAATTGTTTTGATACTGTCAATTTCCTTTCATATTTATCTACATAGATGATTATTCATTTAGAATATCATTGCTTCCCCGAAGCAAAGTTTGATTCAAATTTCTTGAGTATTTTGAGTTGCTTTATTTCCCGGATCTATGCTCATTGAAATATTTTCCATGAGTAACCTTGAACTTATCATTTTTTTGTACTCCACTATGAGGTGTTTGAGTACTGACGAGAGGATCGAAAGAAACCTCATTCTTGTCTTATATGGGTATGGCATGAATTAAGAGATCAAGAATCATCTTGGGGTCTTCTGTAATTTCTACTAAATCCAATAGATCTTACACATAGATCTCCTTTGTTACTTCCTATAGCTCATCTTTGGATGCCTTTGAAGAATCTTTATTTTTCTGGTCGAGGAAGCTATCCGTAAGGATTAACTCATAATCTTGAGAATCATTAAATTATATCACTCCTTCGTTTAGAGGAGATTTAAATTTGAATGCGTCAAAACTCCTTGCTTCAGTTTCTTCATCATGGAAAGATTTTTCCTCTTCGAATGGGAAATAAAATACCTTGATTTCATTGTTTCATCCATCAACCATTGGCTCAGGAGGGGAATCATATTCCTCATCTTTCTTTATTTCAACATGGCCAACCTTCACACTCATTAAGTCTTTCAAATCAGATTCACGCTTGTATTACATATTCATGGCTTACATCGGGAGTTTGAGACTGAGCTTAGGGTCTTTTGTTTCTTCTGTGGGTCTTAGTAGTTCTTGTACATATGGTTCCTTCCCACTGTTCGAGGGATCATTGTAGACTGTATTGGTCTCTTCCGAGGTGATACGATCAAGGGAGTCCTCATATTTGAATTGGAATGATAATATTTCTTGTTCCTAAAGCTGACACATGTCCTGTTCAAAATTTGACTAACTCCTGAACTCTCTCCTAGAGGGCAACTTGAAACGACAATAACTTGAGCTCCCGATGGAATTTTTTGATGAAATTTTATATTATTTTGACTGAAAATGGAATCAAGAATCCAATTGGAGGAGTTTCATTTATTTATTCTTTCATTTGATCCCCTAAAAATTGTATTTGTTATTTGGCTTGTTAGTTGTGCATGGAAAAAACAATTTATAAACCTATTGCGCCAAGATGTCGTGAAAATTATGATTTCACCATATTTTAGGGAATGGAATTTAATTTTACAATGTTTCTTATTTTTTTCCTAACTGAATCTAGAGATCCCAGAACCACCTTCCAAATCTCAGCTTCCTTTTATGGCTTGTGCACTACCTAGGCCTATGAATCCTGATTTTGGTGAAATTTTCCCAATTTCTGTGAATCCTTCCTGAATCTTCATAAACCACTTCCATGATGTTAAAAGTACTTTAATTCACTTATGTGTCAAGTTTTGATCCTCTCTTCCACTCCATGGGGTTGCTCCAGTCCTAGGAACTCTAGTGATAACCCTTCCCACAACTACCTGAAGTTTACATTTTTCAATGAACTCCTAAAATCACCTAGGGGTTTTGAATTCAATTTCCTAAATCACCTAGGGGAATGAGTTAACATAAATTTATAGGTCATTGGACTAACTGGGTAGACCCTAGGTGTCTTGGAAGGGTAAAACCTATAATTTTTGAGACAGGGGTATAGTTGTCATGCTTGGAAATTGTTAATTTCCTTGTTGCAAAGTTACATGACAAAAACACACATGGATGATGAATAAGAAAAGATAATTTTGGGTAAGGTATTTTAGTAAATGAGGTGAAGGGTGAAAAATAGGATAATTCGGTATATGACGATTGGGCGGTATATGATGACTAGGTTGACGTGGTTATATAAGTTATAAAGATAGATTATAAGGCTCATTTGAAGAACATAATTTGGTGATCATAGAGCTCTGAGTGATATTAAATTTGGATATTTGAGTAAAATGGATGATAGCAAAGGTGGGAGGGAGTACTCAAGGTCTTGGAGAGCAGTAAGTGCATAAAACTTAGTTTGGTTTTTAATTTATTTGATTTTTTATGATTTATTTTTTTATTTTTTTATATTTTAGATGGGCACCAAGGCCAATCAGTGGTGACGAACCACAATTTCTGTTAACCTAGGGTAGTTCAACATTGACCAAGTAGGTTCGTTATTGACCAAGTAGATTGTGGAAATTAATTAATTTGTTTGGATGAAAAATTATTGTTTTTTTATGTTTTGAGACTGATGGGCATGTGTTGTTTATTTTTTACATGAAAGAGACTCATTACAATTTTTGAATTAGAGTCCCTGCCATGTTGGGGATTATTAGAGATGATTTTATAGATGGGGAGTGGCATCATTTGGATGCAATTAGAATCGGTGGCTTCAAAAATTATGAGACGATGCCCAAGGATGCATGACTAATTATAACATAGATAGATAGATGAGACCCGAGGAATAACACCTTCTAGTTTTGAATAGGAGAGATGATGATCACATTATATTATTATTATCATATACTAAGATTTACGATCCAGAGGGACCCCATAGTACCAATTATGATGGAGGGTGAGATGGATGTACTAAGACGATTGTTTAGAGAAAAGGTCGATCATATCACTTTTGTATGTAGTGTGTTTCACATTGAGACACATTATCATTTGTTGGTGTTAGGGAACTAGCTGATACACTAAGTAATTATGGTGATATCATGTTATACACTATTGGATTCAAGTGGGACCAAATTCCCCTGGGCCCTAGCAGTAGTGGTGGTGGATATTGTTAAGCATGGGATGATGTTTGTATTTGGGGCAGCTCTCCTGACACATGTGTATTACGAGATGTGGATATATATTACAAAGAAGATGTCAAGGATGGATGTAGGATTCATGTTCTATTGTTAGACCTACCAGCACATAGTTGTGGTGAGGCCACAAGGGCTTCCATGGATTATAGGTGATCACATAGAGTTGTTCATTTGGTTTATGCAATGGAGATACAACCATGATCATGGAGATAGGGGGAATGGGAAGAGGATTGGTATATTGAGAGATTAGGGATCCTTGATGTTGATGATGTCATATGAAGGTGATATAAATGGTTCCCTGCATTGTTCAAGCATATATAATCAACTTACATGCATGAGGAGAGTGAGATGGGTATGAGGGTCGAGGGCAGAGATACTGGAGGCTATAAATTTTCCACGTGTGATGTGAAATTTCTGATTGATAAAGATGGTGCCTAAGCACTAATTAGATATACGAGAGATGAGGATGAGAGTTAATTTCTGAGTCCAGTGATATTTGATCTATTGGGGGAGGAGGTGGAGCCAGTGGAGATAAATGATGATGATGTAGGGGATGCAAAGGTTTATGTGGATTGGTTGACTCGGTAGTGGGTGGCCAAGAGAGTTGAGGAGGTAGCATAGGCAGGAGAGGTAGAACCACTAGTAGGAGGAGAGGTGAAAAAAATCTATTGGATGAGAGGGGGAGGTGTAGGTGGAGCAACAAAGATAACACAGTTGTGTAGAGCTAGATGTGGCTTGCTAGGAGTGATATAATATGCTCCAAGAGTGGGATGTGATGTGCTAGGAGAGATACCTAACTATCCAGCAATGAGATAGATAATGGAGGAAAGGAGAGGCCTTATAAGAATGATATATATATCTAATAACTCTATCTTAGGTGATAGGGGGAGAGGCTCAGGTAGCTACACATGAGGTTGAAAAGATGGCGCCTCCTGGTTTTGTGAAGATGGAGCAATATAAGGCTCTAGGAGATGAGGCACAATACTATGAGCACATAGTGATGATGATATTGCCTGATGTACCATGCTATGTGGTCTATATGGAAGGAGAGAGGATATCTTCATGACATGTGACTTCAGGGAGCACGACGAGCATAGAATATTATATGCATGATTTTTGCCAAGATGGTGGACAGGGAGGAGGACAGGGTCATGTGTCAAGAGTTAGAGTCTCCGATTTTATGTTCACTGATTAGTGGATGAACATGATATGTATATATTTTTATGTATAGATAGATCCCATTTCATGCCTATAATATATTTAGAGACATCCGATGATAATCTCTCTATATATATGATTTTTCCGTGATGTTCATATGTTGTGATTTATGGATGAGTAGATTAGATGTATGTGATGGATTATTATTATGTGATGTTGATTATAATATGGATGTCAAAATGATTATATGTTGATTTAGATATGTTATGTGATGTATTGATTAATTTATATAATGTGATGATGTGATGTGTTTATTGGATTAGACATGGTATTGATGTGATGGATTTAGACTAGATATGAAATTGATGTGGTGGATTTATTTTAGACATGATATGACGGTTTTAGATTAGAAATGATGTGATGGTTTTAAATGTATATATTATGGTTTTGAAAATTATGTAATGAATATATATGTAGATTTTGATAGTGATGTGATGTATAGATTATTTGATGTGATGTAGAACTGATTAGATTACATAAGGAAATGATAAGATAGATTTGGAATAGATATGATGTGATGGTTTTTAGATGTAGATTATATTATGTTAATTGGATTGAATATAAGATAATATGATTGGATTAGATTGGATGTGATAAGTAAATTGTGACCTTACTAGGGTGACTGAAATATAGGAAGTACATTTCATCATATCAAGGAGTGCACATAGGATAGACACTTTGGGACTGGATTGGAGGTAAGACATGAAAAGTAACACAAAAAAACCAATGCACTTGCATCCTATGGATGGTGTTAACACATAACTAATTATAGTTAATCATATATAATATTGTGAGGGGAAGATGGAAGATGTGTTTATATACCTACTGTAGACATGACAAGGGAATAAAATGTAGCTTTTATAGGGGAAATATTTTCTCCTTTGGTGGTTTTCCTATGTCTATGCCCTAGGTCTGAGTAATATGGTGTAAAATGATCAATGTGTGAAGTTTAATTTTAATGGGAAAGTTGATCGATGCAGAACGTTTTCTTGAGATGCTTTTTTTTGGATGGATTACATAGGATTTTCTAAAAGGTTGATCAATGTGAGAAGTATTTAATACCATTATACATTGAATTAGTCATCCTTCAAGGGGCTGGTCTACATTTGGATTTTCGCATTGGATTTTTAATTTTTAATTTCATATGGCAAGATAAAAGATGCAATAGTTTTCCTTTGAGGGATCATTCCATACTTCTGATATTATTTTATTTATATGAACAACTATCCTTTGAGGGAGAAGTCTATTTTTGGATAACATAGCTTTTGATATGAGCATTCATAAATTTTAAAATTTTAAGATAGAGCTAAGGATAGCCAAGTAGACCAATTGGGAAGGAAAAATAATGTGTACAAAATACACATATGGAATCCTATCATATTTCCAATAGGTAGATAAGAAGGAGATGGATGTAATGAATGTGGGGTTCCTACCAAAAAGGAACATATTATCCATAAGGAATATGCAATGATCAAAACCGTGGTTCCCATATTCAAGGTCATAGATAGGATAGTAATGGATGACCACATAATTCCAAATCATTACGATAAAATATGGAGAGGGATAATGATGAAAACTAAACCATTAATGTAACTAAGGTCACATTGGTAGGTGTGTTAATAGTATAAATTCTCAAGTGCAATGCATTAAGAGGTTCCATTTTTAGTTTACCATCAAGCGAAACAAAATGATAGGTCCCAGAACCATACTTGTGATGGATAATGTATGGTACAATCTAGTGTGGAGAAAAAATTCCAGATTGGATCCTTTCCAGAGTACTGAGGTTTTGATTTTTTTGAGATAATATTAAACTGATGTTACAATTATACTCT
Source organism: Taxus chinensis (assembly GCA_019776745.2). Classification (NCBI taxonomy): domain Eukaryota; kingdom Viridiplantae; phylum Streptophyta; class Pinopsida; order Cupressales; family Taxaceae; genus Taxus; species Taxus chinensis. The sequence continues at coordinate 794,519,679 of CM034148.1, read as the reverse complement.
TTGAGATGTTTATTGTAGGCATGTTTGATTTTTTCTTGGTAGATGTGCTTATGTGGGAGGGATATCAAGTGATGCTCATCTAATAGTTCAAGTTGTGTTAGATGATCTTGGCAATAGTCCTGATTAGAGATGAAGTTGTGAAGAGAAAAACAAAAAGACATGATTTCGACTTTGAGAGGAAGGATGAATTCATATCCATAGACAAGAGAAAAAGGAGGAGTACCTGTAGAGCTACAAATGATAGTGTGATAAGCCCAAAGATTGAAGGGGATATGAAGATTTCAATATTGATCCGCCTTATCAACAATTTTGGAATGAATGTTACGAAGATTTTTGTTAGTGGATTTGGCCTAGTCATTAGCTTTCGAATAATATAGAGAAGAGAAGATAAAATTGATATTGAAAGTGTTGGAAAGCTTCTTAAGATATTTTTTTTCAAAGGAATTTTCGTTGTTCTTGATGATTCTATGAGAAATACCAAAGCAACAGATGATGTGTTGATAGACAAATTTGACGATTTTGTTAGCTTTCATAGGTGCAATAGAAATAACATCCACCCATTTAGTAAAGTACTTAGTACCGATGAGGATAGAATGATGACCTTGAGAATAATGTAGATTGATGAGGCCTATTTGAGCTCAATCCAATTGCTTTGATTGAGTGATATTTTTCATAAAATCCCCATGCATTTAACTGATTCTATGTGTTTCATATTGTTCCCCACGCTTTAAAGATCATTTTGAGTCAAAAAGAAGTGTCAATTTGCTATAGATCTCGTGCCTTAGAAATATAAAAGATAAGATTCAAAAAAAATGTTGAGGGACTGATTCAATACACTTATTAATCAAAGTATGAAATCTTCGGGCTCACTGGTGATAAATATACAATTACATCTTGCAAAGAAGAGATTGCAGTCAGCACTGAATGATCCAAACTACTCCATAAAACTGAATATTTGAAGCTTCAAAAGCATGCAACCCAACCACAAAGGAAAAGGTTGCAAGAATGGTTGAAAAATTTAGTTAAAATGGAATCATCCATTTTAATGAATATTGGAACGTTCAAATGGCCATAAAATTCTACCTCTTAAAATAATTAGTTAGTGGCATTAAAAAACCTGCGAGAGACTAAGTTTACAAGTATTGGTAGGTTACTCTTAAAAGGGTTGTGTGACATACATTTACCCATAAAATTCAATGCAAAGGTCATAAATGAAATGTAGCAGATATCTCAAGGGTGAAACGAAGGGCCACGTGGCAGGATTCTGATTCTCCTTAAAGAATTTTAGCTCTATTAACCTCAAGTCCCTCGGATTAAATTTTGTTAGATAATTCTATCGGGTCTGGGAAGGGTCAATGAAAGTAAAAGGACATGCGACAGATGAACGTGATGACATATGTTGGAAGATAAATGATCAAAGATAGGACATATGTTGGCATTCTGGAACTCTTCAATTGGATGTGCTCCAACGGAGCTCAATTCCACAGAATCAACCATGTTTCAAAGATTTTTAGGTCCACAGAGAAAGCAAAGTCAACGTGGTCAATAAAACATGGAAAAGTTAGAAGATGAAAGATGACATAGAATCAATGGCCAATGGGGGATATGTGTCACCATTCTAGTACTTCATATGGTGATGGGCTCATCTAGATGTCAAATCAAGGAATGGGCCAAAGTGAATAATGATTCGGTTCTGGATGACCCCCACAACAAGTAAAAAGAGGACATGTGGCACATTTCTATAGAGCTAATAGTTTAAGTTTTCCCATATTGAAATTACGACACAAAGGAAAAACCAATGAAAGGAGACCACATTCCATACGTGGATATTTCCTATATGCCCGTGTTTCACAATGGTTAGAAGTGGTTATCAAACAAACTAGCATGCAAAGTAACATGGAGATTTCCTATTGGGTCAACCTTCACAATTATCAGTCAAGGTTATCAAAAAACCAATAATCTGAGGAGCATGGCATTTTTTAATTGGATCAATTTTCTTAAAGGACACAAAATGAAGAAAAGAAAAGAAAAGAAATACTGATCCCATGAGCCAATCAAATACCAACACATAGAAAAAGGAAAATTAGTGCACATGTTATGAGAGGCATTCCCCAAGCTAATCAAATACTGCCATATGTCACATTCATGTTCATCTCGACACACAAAACATAAAACACCATATATTTTGATTCCCTACTCCAAATCTATAAAATTTTGTTAGAAAGGTCTCTCTAAGTCCTTCACTTTGGCGTCATTAGATTAAAAAAATGATGATATTTTGTGGGAGAAAAATTAGAAAAAGTATTTTACATTAAATTTGCAGTCCAAGTGTTTGTCAACCATCTAAATTAATGAATTATGGTGTCTTTTTCTTCTCTGAACATGCAACAAAGAAGGAATGAATGATCTGGAAGGAATCCCATGCTCCTTTGCAACATTTTATGCTTCTTGTTGGTGTTTGTAGAAGGAGATAAATTTTTTATCTTCTCTCTCTCTCTCTCTCTCTCTCTCTCTCTTTTATTTACTATATATTTTAAAAGTCTTTCATTTTCCTGAGGATGTGGATTGGGGGGTAGTTGTAGAATTTTTGATTAAATTTTTAGGATCTAAATTCTAGTTTCTTGCAAAGCATGTGTTTGTATCTAGTTTGTAAGGAAGAGATAAAGTGGTTTATTTGTACAAACATTAACAGGTATTGAGGCCATTTATTTATGTCCCCTAGCCAAAACTTACATGAATATATTCTCTCTTTTTTGCCATAAATATACTTTCTCATTTATCTTATTTTAAAGGAGTGAAAGAGGCAATATTGGTTCTATTACTATCTTGCATTGGCTTTAGTTTATTAAGTACATAAGGTTTTTTTCTAGTTGTTGTATTCTTCTAATCATTGTAACTATTGTAGAATACTGTATATTTTGCAATAGTCACAGTGACTAGAATAATGAAACAACTAAAAAAGTCTCTTGTGTACTTAACAAAGTAAAGCTAATGTATTTTGCAATATTTTAGCTCAGTTGTAAAATCCTCAAGGAAACAACATTACTTTTGAAGAGATTTTGTTACCGCTTAAGGGTCTTTTGGGTGTATGAGACAAATACATGAAAAGTATTTCATATCAGATCTAACTCCATGATTTGTAGTTAGGATTGTGAATACTGTAGATAATATTTGTGTGAATTGAGTATCAATGAATGTAAATGTTATTTTGCAGATCATTTCAAATTGATTGTTATTTTGAAGCATCATAGTTAAGGATGGATTATTTCCATGGGAACACTAACATACCAAGGTCATAAAATAAACCACCCTCTCCCCTCCAAATATCCATTAAAACTACGCAATCAATCCCACCCCGTACTTCCACCCATTCGTTCCTTTTTCTCCTATGTCTTCACATATCATTAAAAGTGTCATTTATCTTTTATCTAGAGAGTGAAAGAGCATCCAAAATTCCACTCTCTTTAGTAACATGTGTCTGGTGATGTAAACATAAGAAAAAGTTTGTGTGACAACTCATGAGATTAAATTGGTTTTTCCATGGCCATGTTTATCCCAGATCGATCCATCATTTAAATAAATTGAGGGAAAAAGATGGTAGGTTAATTTATGCATTGTATTACCTTAGGTAATTAATTTATCATTAAGGTAATTAGTTGTTGGGTAGTTATATGGTTTTATAAACAATATTTTTCATTTATTCACGTAGGTTTATTTATTACATAATTTTAATAAATATATTTATTTGTATTTAATTTTTGTTGCTTCTTGGATGTATTTTTGGAAGCTATTGTGATTACTATTGTACCTGTGCAACATTTCTTTTGTCTGCACATGGTTGTTCAATTCTTATAAGAATTGTAGCGCATATATTGTAAATTGATTGGATTGATTATTAATAAAATAATTAGGCTTCCGTCCTTGTTCGTAATTTACATTTGGTATGAGAGTAAGAATCTGGACTTGTGAAGTAGAGTAGGTTGCAGAGAGGAAGAATTTTTTTTTGTTGACGATTCTACACTTTAGGAGAGCTTGTTTTTCCTCCAGCAACTTCCTAGAATGACTTGCACCCACTTAACATCCTTCCATTCTCAAGTTTTTTGTAAGAAAAATTTGTTTTACCTTGTTTCCCTATGCACCAGGAAAACTTTTCTCGCTGGAAGTTACATTTTAAAATAAAATTATTATCTTTCCCCAACCAGGGGTTTTACCTCTACATCTAGAGGTCATGTTAGTCTCTGTAAAAAAAGAGAAGATTGCTAGGTTTGGAGGTTAAAATGATCTATTCGGAGGTATTTGCATCTTGTAGACAAAACGAGTGGCCTCACTTATAGATCAGGCATCGAGTGAAGAATGTCTCAACCCACCCCTCTATATACAACGACTATGTTATTGCATTGATAATTGATCTTATCTACCCTAAATATCTACCAACTGAGCTATCAGACCGAGTTAATCTACCAAGTTGGATTGTTAGTTGGAATGAGTTGCTTCACCATTGTCAAAATATGAGTGGTACATATTGGGTAGATCAACGACCCTGCACACAAAATCCAAGTTGTGTAACTGTTATCACCGAATCACAGCACCCTTGGATGTTGATCAGACTTCTAGTTTGATCAATCTAAGCATCCAATGTGATTGGATAACATGGGTACTATCTCTAAGTTGTGGGACTTGCTACTTGAGATAGACCTCCAGAGAAAGCTGGTTCTTGCTCCTAAACTACCTGCCACAATCTACTCTAATGCAGGGTAAGCTAACTGTTCTAATCTAAATTTCCAAGGGACCAGGGAGATAGAATACATAAAATGAAAGCCTACACTAAAGCGGTGATACACCAGAAAATGAGGGTGGGAGAGTAGTATCCAAATGTGTGAAATACAGAGGCAAAGTGCACACTAGAAGAGGTGATGACAGTTCACCATAATCTAGCAAAATGCATTTATAATAATATTCCAAGCATACACAATGATAATGAATCCCTGCAAGAACAGAACAAATAGACACAATATTCTTATAGAAAGATGAAAGGGGCAAGAAGAATGCAAGAAAACACAGCAGGGGAAGATACATCCACAAACTAGTATTTTATTGCTTCCTGGTATACACAGTTCAATCTATTACAAGATAAGGGCCTGGATCACCATGCAAGGAGTCCACTACAAGGGCCTGCAACACACTGGCTTCACAAAGAAATTTTGATAGAGCTTTGTTACCCAAAAACTCCCCCTCTTACAATGAGCCCAACACTCCAATTTATAGAAAAAATAAGAAGGAGAAGAGAAGGGAAAATGGAAATCCCGAAATCTGTCCTTCAACCACCTGTAAGGGGCATTAAATTGAGTGGAATGGGCATACATTACTTGAAAAAGGCTCCCCATACTGTCCCATGTGCTGCAACAGAGAAGGAATGATGACCATGCCTCTTAATTGCACTCCCAGCTACCAAATAAAACACTGTTCTGAACCCGGACACGTTTCCTTAAAAAACTCAATCAATTTCTGATCAAATCCGGAATTTCTTGATTTCTGTGCATCGGGCTCAGAACCATGATTCCAACGGTACCAATTTTGCACGATTTCGTTGAGAAATACAAAAGTTATGGCCTTCTGAGTGCGGGCAGCTCTTTTGGGCCTGGCAGGCGTTTTCTGTCATTTGACGGGAAAGAGCATTTACTCACTGGAGCCGAACACGTTTCCTTCATTTAAATATATCTACCCTCATTAAAAATAAGAAATACAGTTTCTGTGGCGTAGAGGACGTCGTGCTCGTTCCAGAAATTCCAATTTTATCAAAATCGGAGCTCAGAGTCAAAAGTTATGGCCGTTTGAAGTTTCCGGACCAAACGTTGACTTTTCCTCCTGTGACACGTGGCAGCTTCTGATTGGTCCTCGGATGCTTCGGCTCCTTCACGTACTTCGCCTCCATTTATCCCGGATGTCCCATTTGATTAGTGCTGTCTGTGCTCATTTCGGCCGGTTCGCCCGGTTCGGGCCCATTTGCCTTCGTCGTCCCAAATGCCTCTTTGACCGACTGTGCTCATTTCGGCCGGTTCGGCCGGTTCACACATTTTTGTTCCTCTTGGCCCGATTTATTTTGGACTACCTTGACTGATTTCGGCCGGTTCGGCCGGTTCGCGTCCATCTGTCCCGCTTGTCCCATTTGCCTTCGGACTGACTGTGCTCATTTCGGCCGGTTCGCGCATCTTTGTCCCAAACGTCCCGAGCAACACTTAGCCAATTTTTTCTCCTTCGGCCGGATCGGCTTTTCACGCCCGCCGCGTAATTTTGTCCCATTTGTCCCAAATGCAATTTGGACTGTTTGTGCTGATTTCGCCCGGTTCAGCCGGTTCGCGCTTTTCTGTCCCACACGTCCCAGAGGTGACCTTGAGCAGGACTTAGCCAATTTTCACGATTTTTTCTTGGATCAACCTATTTTCCTTCTGCAACCCTTTTTTCACATTTTCTCAGAACTTACTCTCTTCTTCTTGGACAGGGGAGTTAGACAAATATGAGGGGACACTAGAAACATGACTTTTCGCCCTGAATCAATATAATTGCTTGCATGTTATCAAAATTACCTTGGGGGTGAATTTTGGATAACAGTAACTAAACCAAAAGGCTGAGTTATATAATGAGCTACTCCACACCAAGGTTGAGCCCTCCTCTCTTTCAACCAAGCCATCTATTTGGCTCTACACACAAAGACTAAGCCCGTTTCACATCCTTAGTGAGTTTAATTCCGACCTTCATTGGAGATGGATTTTTCTTTGTGAAAATGAGTGGATAAGCAACCTATCCATTGTGTGAAGACCCGTATAAACCGATCTTCTCCCTGGTGTGATAAACAGATCAAAGGCAGAACCAAGAGCTCAATCACTGTGTCTGGTGTGTGTGGATATCCCTATCGGGTCCCTGCCTTTACACTTCTTACTTTTCGACCTAAACTGAGCCCACTTGGAAGTCGATCCAAACGTAGACCCTACAACACAATCAAAGGAAAATTTATAACAATTGGTATAGAAATTAAAAGAAATACTATAAGGTGGCATATAAACAATAAAGTGGCTCAGATCTATTTAAAGAGGAAGCCCTAAATGCCTTGCCAATTCACATTGCTACGTGAAATCTCCATTCAAAGGTGCCACATTGAGTTTTCATAAGGTGAGTGAATTTTATGATCTTTGAATTCTAATATTTCCATTACATTCAACATGCGCTACATGCACCATTGTGGTTAGTGGGAAAGATTTTTGGTTGTGTGGTCGGTTGTTCAACCCCCCAAACACTGGCTTGTTTTAATATAAGTTTGGATTGGTGAACCTATAACCGTCCCCTACTAAATACAACGGCAATAATATCACTAAATCGACCACTAAAGCCCTTAGAGGTAACCAAACAAGCCACCATATTTAGCGAGGAAAACCCTATTTTAGGGCAAAAATGTTTTCTCCCAAATTACTTATTTTTTTAATTCTAAGCAACATTTTCTAAAGGGGGGACACCTAAAAATTGCATTTTCAGCTATAATTTTGCAATTTTTGGTATCGTGGGTCATTTTGAGCTCTGGAGGTCACCAGGGCCCTAAAAAGTAAAAAAAATTGTCATTCATTCAATTTTTTTAGAATTTTAAATGTAATTGTATACTTTTGTGTATTGTATTAATTTACAGGGTGCTATAGTCAACTGTAAAAATTGTAACTGCTTAGAAATTGGAAGAGAATTGTAATAAAAAATAGTGAAATTTGGTTCTAAAACACTCACGAGATCCTAGATCTCATTCGCAGTGTTTGGTATGAACAGTACCTCTGGGAAGCTCTTATGGTTAAAGCCATTGTGACTACTATTACACTTAACAACTAATATAGATGCAACAATTTCATGTGGGCATCAACCCTTTAAATTGATAGGGAGTAATAATGACACAGTGTAAACACTCTGATCCCTCCCATCCATCTGTGAATGATTGCATGACTTAAATCATCACTGAGAAATTATCCAAGTATATACTGAAGTTACACATGTGTATGAGGATATTTATTTGAGCCGGTGTCAATAATCCCATAGACCCTTTTCAGTAATGTCTTGATACCACATAAAAAATTTGTTCACATACGTTAACACCTCTTTCACGCACCTTTGGGTATATAGAAAGGGCGAGCTTCTTCCATGTACAGACCGGTATATCAGAAGAGTGCATATATAGAAAGGTTCGGTATATCAAACTGATGGTATATATATTAGGAGACTATATACTTGGAGTGATAAGAGCTTAACCATGTCAGTGGATTATGAAAAATGGGAAAAAATGCCCCCAAATTCTTTCTTCCAGATTCACAACCACTCAGAGGAAAAAACTATGCTGCATGGTAGATAAAAATCAAGACATAGCTTGAGGTTGAAGAGATCTGGACTTTTGTGAATGGTACTCTTACTAGATCAACAACTGATACAACACAATAGCGACACTTTGATAGATCAGATCAGAAGGAAAAGCTAATCATCTTGTTTGGAGTGTCTAACAATGTGCAACCCCACATTTGAGATGCCAAAACAACTAAAGAACCGTGGGATAATTTGAGCATGGTATATGAGGAAAAAAATAAGAATGTCATACTAAAATTACAAAGTCAGTTACACACACTGAATTTTTAAAAAAAATGAGAAAATAGAAGTCTTTCTTAAGAAGATTTACAGAGTTGAAGGCTTCACTTCTAGCCCTAGGAGAGGAAGTCACTGATGATGCTCTTTTTACCATTGTTCTGAGAGTCGTCCCTCCTTCATACCACATTTTTTGTGACAACACTAAACTTTTCATATACGAAAGTGATTTTTGACAAATTGGTAAATCTACTGGAACAAGAGGAAAGCATGTATAATAAGGATGATGAAGAGGAGTAGAAAATTTCTTCTCATCAATAAATGGAAAGGAAAAGGAAAGGAAAATCTAATTCCTATCAAAAGTCCCAAAATCAGTATCAGTAAGGGGACAAGCAACAAAAGAAGAAATTCCCTATCTGCACAAGAGGACATGAATTAAAAGATTGTTGGTATAATACTTACAACAAAGGTTCATCAAGAAAATATGGAAATCCACATGAACAATCTCACAACTTACGTTCCAACTATAATCAAGGAAAAAAAAGGGGAACTGGAAAAGAAAAATCCATCAGTAGGGTAATATTGTTGAGAAAAAAGAACATTCAGATACTGAAGAATACTTGTACACTTCTCGATCAAGCGAACCTTCCATGTCATCTAGTGATTTCTGATAATGTTGATTTGGGAACCACTCAACACATGAATGGCCACATAGACTGGTTTACTTCAATGAGGGACACACCTTAGAAATACCATGTTTTGTTAGATGATGATTATTCATACATAGTTCAGGGGATTGGGAACATTTCTCTACCCCTTGGTTCATGCAATGCTAGATTATCAGATGTACTATATGTACTTGGGTTGACTAAAAATCTATTGTTAGTTAGTCAACTCCTTTATCATGACTTGAAAATTAAATTTGATAGTGATTCTGGCAAGAAAATGTGTTTAATTCGAGACAAATCATGAGGCTCGAAAATAGATATAAAATCCTCCAATGTGGGACGCATGTTCCAACTTGATTTTGTCCACAGAGATGATCAAGCACTTTTGGCTAAGAATTCTACCTCTGCACAATTGTGGCATCTGATACTTGGTCACATCAGTTTCAAGTATCTCAAAACACTTCGACTGACACAATATGGTAAAATGATTACCATCTCTCCAAAAGGATACAGACAAGTTTCCTCATTGTCTAGCAGGAAAACAACACAGATATTCATTCCAGAAGAGTACTTTCAAGCTCATGGTAAGCCTGATTTGGTTCATACTGATATTTGCGGTGTAATGGAACCAAGTCCATTTTGGATTTCAGTACTTCATACTTTGTGTTGATGATTATTCGCGAAAAATGTGGATATTTTGTCTTCACGAAGAAAAAGTGAAGCTTTTTAAAACTTCAAGAAGTTAAAAGTGGTTGTTGAGAACTAAACTAGTCATCACATCAGAACTCTCTACTCAGATTGAGATGGGGAATTCACAAGTGATGATTTCAAAGACTACCTATAAGCTCAGGGGATACGTTGAGAAATGCCTCCTCCACACACACCACAATAGAATGGTGTTGTTGAGAGAAGAAATCAAACTATCATGGAAATGGTGCAATGCATGGTGGATGATTTTGGACTAGTGAGGAAATTATGAGTTGAATGAGCAAAGACAATAGTTGATCTTGATAGAGTAACACCACATGAAGCATGGTCAAAGCATAAACCATTTTTTGTACACCTTAGAGTATTCAGGTGTAAAGAAAGTATGCATATACCCAAGAAGTATAGAATGAAACTAGATATGAAATCATATAAACTCATATTCATTCGGTACAGTGAAGATACTCTTGGGTAAAGATTGATGAATCTAAAGACCAAGAAATTCTACACAAGCAGAGATGTTGAGTTTTTTGAGAAGAAGGAAGTAGAGACTCCTCCTCTAGACTCATCTGATGTAGATTTTTCACCAGTTATAGAAGCTAAAGTTGATGTTCCCATTCATTATGAAAGTGAGGATGGGGATGATGGTGATGATCATATAGAACCACGACCCATGGGAATAGTTCAACATATGCCCAAGTTGTATAATAACATGCTATGAGATGCAATAATGGATGTTCCACTGGATACATCAACCATTGGACCACAGACTCACAATAAAGTATGAAAAGAAGTGAAATTTACTTTGATGAGTAGAGTTATTGAATCTGATGAGCCTTCTTCAGTCCAGGAATCCCTACAGTCAAAAGCTTGGAAAGATGCCATGGATGCTGAATATAACTCAGTGATGAAGAACAACACTTGGCAGCTTGTCAATCTTCCACTAGGGAATAAACACATTGGATACAAATGGATATTTAAAACAAAGTACAAATAAGATGGTACCATAGAAAAGTATAAACTGAGACTGGTAGTAAAAGGGTATGCACAAAAAGAAGGAATTGACTACGAGGAGAAATTTGTTCCAACAACTAACATCAAAATGATCAGGATGATATTTTCTCTACCTGCACAGTTTGGTTGGAAATTCCATCAGATGGATGTAAAAAGTGCCTTCCTAAATGGATATTTACAAGAAGAATTCTATATGACTCAACCTGAGGGATATGTTGTACCTGGTAAAGAAGAAAAGGTATGCAGACTAAGAAACTATCTATATTTCCTCATAAAAGAACCCTAAGCATGGTACATCAAAATTGATGAGCATCTCGTATAACATGGATTTGTTAGAAATTTATACGATCCCAATCACTACCTTAAAAATAAAGGGGAGATATTGTGATTTTCATTTTCTATGTCAACAATCTAGTCATCACTGGCAGTTCATTGAGGATGATCAATGCAACAAAGAAAAATATTAACCAATCATTCGACACAATAGATCTTAGGATGATGCATTATTGTCTTGGATTGGAATTATAGTAGAAAGAGAATCACATATTTTTTTCTCAATTGAAATATACCAAGAAAAAACTTGAGAAATTAAGGATGATGGATTGCACACTTATTGCTACACCTATGGAGAAAAAATTATTGTTATCTCACTTAGATCCATCTCCTTCGGTAAATGCCACTCTCTATCGGTAGTTGATTGGGAGTCTCATTTACTTAACCTATACTAGACCAGATATCAAATTTGTAGTAAGCTATCTGTCTAGGTTCATGTAGGAACCCAATGTTTTTCATTGGAAGGAAGCAAGGCCAATCTTGAGATATCTCAAGGGAACAATAGATCTTAGTCTAGAATACAAGAAGAATGATAATTTATTGTTGTTTGGATATTAGTATTTAGATCATGCAGACAACATTGATGACATAAAATCCACTTCAAGGTTTGAGTCATTCATGGGATCTTGATCAATATCATGGGGAAGCAAAAAACAAAACTTTGTTTCTCGCTCTTTTATAGAATTTGAGTATTGTACTGCAGGTGAAGTTTTTTGTGAAGATATATGGCTACGTTGCTTAATGGAAGGACTTGGAATACCACAAGACAAACTGACCACCTTGTATGTTGACAATGGAGGTGTTCTTAAGCTTGTTCGTAATCCGAGTTTTTCATGAAAGAAAAAAACATAATGAGGTATAGGTAAATTTCATTCGTGAGCATGTCTTGAAGCATAATTTATAGCTTTAGTTTTATCCAACAGCTAAACAACGAGTAGATATTTTCACAAAGTCACTTGCACGTGAGAAGTTTGAGTTGTTCAGAGAATTCCTCTTCTCATCCCTTAAGGCAATGCAAAATTAAGGGGGGGAATTTTAGGTTAATTTATGCATTATATTACCTTAGATAATTTAATTTTCATTAAGGTATTTTGTTTTTGGGTAGTTATATCCTTTTATAAACAATATTTTTAATATTATTCACCCAGGTTTATTTGTTACATAGTTATAATAGATATATTTGTTTGTATTTAATTAATGGTTCTTCTCGGATGTATTTTTGGAAGCTATTGTGATTACTGTTGTACCTATGCAACATCTCTTTTGTCTACACATGGTTTTTCAATTCCTATAATAATTTCATCCCATCTATCATAAATTGATTGGATTTATTATTAATAAAATAATTAGTCTTTTGTCCCTATTCGTAATATGGAAAAGATCCTATCTCTCCCTCTACATTCAGGTGACCCCACGAGTCCTCTCACCTTGGTTCAAAGTAAGACAAAAAGTAGACGGAACATGCCATCCCATATTTGATTCATTGAGTTGAGTGTTGAATAAATCATCAGATTTCAACAAAAATTAACTTTTCATTGATCTTAATTCTCTCAAATCCAATTCACTCAAGTTAGTTTCTCATCTTATAGGGGTGCAATTTTGGGATCCAACATCCAAGTTGCGATGTTGTTGGGGAAATTAAAGATTATTCTAGTGCTCTATTATCCCATCAACAACACCTGAGTGGTTTCATTTATGGGGACAATATTTAAAGGTTCTATCTATTTCTAGAATTTGATATTCCAACGTCGAATCACTATAAAAAATTGGGATGGACTGGTTTCATTACATAGTATGTTGACGAGCCTTTATTGGACTTATTATCCATAATTTTTTCATTATAAATAAGATTTTCATAAAACCTGACTCTGCTAGGAAAAATATGGGAAAATTCATGAAGATATGCAAATTTTATCCTTCAACTATATAAATCTATCATTTCATGAGGGATTTTTCAGTTAATATATACATCTAAGGTGCAAGGCCTTAGTGGTGGCTCCATCTTTCAAATAAAATCTAGTATGCACTGATGAATTTTTTTTACAACTTGTTGATTAACTCTCCTCTTTACATAGATGGAAGGAATAAGGTCCTTTTCAATTCTGATCTTACCACTAGATTACTTCTAAAAGTAAAAAGTACACATTCAAGAAACAAGACAATCTAGAAATTAGTGTGTGATCAAAATTCAAAAGAAAATCTTGTTTAAAATACTAAGGTATTGATCATCCTTTGGTGGAAGACTATTAAAAAGCACATGAAATATCTAATTCAGGTAGTCCTCAAGCTCATTTATTTTCAATTATTTGAAGAAGGTTCAAAATCTGCAAGTATTAAGGTATTCTTTATCTCAAATGTCTATGTTGACTTATGAGAATCAATTATTTTTTGAAACCGAGTCCCTGAAGTATCTCCATATTGAATATCATACTCCTCTACCTCAAATATAATTATTTCCCCATCTTTTCAATCCTTCCTTTTGAAATATCCTTCATCAAATAATATGGCACAATCTCCACCTAGGGCTCCTATATTATTTATAGCTTATAGAAAAATATATTTTTATGGAATGGTGGGCTATAATAATCAAGTAACACGTGAAATTAAAATAATGTTTCCTAGATTTCAAAGGAAAAATGATCTAAGTGGAGATCAACATCTCATATTTTTTTAGGATTATATGGGGAACTATGTAATAGAGCATGAATATGTTCATATTAATTTATTCACACATACACTAGAAGAATGTGTTAAGGAATGGTATAACTTGCTTCCTAAAAAGGTCAATTTAATCTTGGGAAAGAATGAAGACGGTTTTCAGTTTACCAACAATAATTAAATGATCCAGCCCTAGATCCATTAACAGTAGGAGTGTAAACAAGAGAAGAGGAACATACCATTGAGTGGTGTGATAAATTTTTGTTACCACACCTCCCATGTGAGTAGATTGTTCACAATGGTGATAGTAATAAGGAACGTGATCTAGGTGATGCATGTATGAATGAATGATCAAATGTTTCACCAAAACGACCTACTTCTATTGATCTTATATATGCGAAAACTTCAAAATAATTTTGGGCTTGCATTAATCAGGTATTCTGTCTTCCTTTTGTAGCTAATGTTGATCTCTCATGGATGTGGCTCATTCAGTTGAAATTACTAGTGCACACCTTGAAGATATCGAATGTCCCTCTATACTAATAATTTAGATGAAGCATGTTCCAATGTTGAAAATGGGTCTAGAGTGGTTCTAACTTCTCCAAATAAGGTTTTTGAAGATGATGATTAGATGCAAAGGATTCTAAACTGTAAATATGAATTCACATATCAATTCATTTATCTTGAGCCTATGATTGACTTATGTGATTAGAAGGAAACTATATTTGTGGAATATGTAATACAGTTAAGAAAAAATGTTATCCATCATAAATTGGCAAGTCTTGAGTCTATGTATGTGTCAAGAGATGTTAAATAATGCAACTTGGGAGATTCTCAAAATCCCATAAAGGTTTTTCTGGGATGTAGCATGATCAAAAAAGGAAACCCATCTTAAGACAAATTATTGAAGAATTACCAGGATTACCTGACATGGTCTTATCATGATGATCAAGTATGATCATTTTACAGTTTTTTTAATTGTGTTATTTGTTTTTGTGTTTTGTTTGTGTTTTTGTTTCCTTTTTGGTGCTCAGAAGTTTAATGACCAGGTTTTTGTTGTTGTCTTTTTTTCCCTCAACCTATTATGCATTTATTTAGGAAGTGTTGTGTGTTTTGTAGCCAAATGGCTCCTTCCCCAATGGATTAGGCATCTAATCTTTGTTATTATAGTTCTCAAAGGGGGTTCCCATCCCCAAACAGGAGCCACTAATGGAGCACAATCTAGTTCCTTTGATTGAGCTGGTCTTTCTCATAAAATAGACACACATTTAACTAATGTTATTTGTTTCATATTGTTCCCCATGCTTTAAAGACCAGTCTGAGTAAAAAACAAGTATCATTTTTTTATAAATCACATGCCTTAGAAAGATAAAAGAGAAGATTCACAAACAATGTTGGGGGACTAGTTCAATAGATTGATTAATAAAAATATGAAATATTTGGGCTCACTGGTGATCAAGAGATGGATACATATTGTAAAGAAGAGATTATAGTCAGCACTGAATGATCCAAACTACTCCAAAACACTAAAGATATGAAGGTCCAAAAGTATGATACCTGACCATAAAGGAAAAGACTACATGAATGGTTGAAAAACTTAGTTTAAAAATGGATTTAGCCATTTTAATAAAGAATGGAATGTTCAAATGACCGTTGAATTAAACCTCTAAAATTCATCAGCAATTGGCATTTGAAAACCTATGGGAGACTAATTTTATAAGACATTGGCAGGTTAATTTTACAAAGCTATGTGTGACATCCATTTAATTGTCAAATTATATTCCAAGGTCAAAAAGGACACAAAGTAGAATCTCAAGTGTGAAAGGAGGTTCCATGTGATAGGATTCTAAATCTCCTCAAAGAATTTTGGCTCAACAAACCTCAAGTCCCTGGATTAAATTTTGTTAGATAGTTCTATCAAGTCTAGGTAGGGTCAAGCCAAATCAAATGACATGTGGCAAGTGAAGGTGATGACAGGATGTTAGAAGATCAATGATAAAAGACAGGACGTGGGTTGAAATTATGGCACTCTTTAGGAAAATGGGCTCCAAAAAACCTCAAGACCATGGGATCAACCATGTTTCAAAGCATTTCAGGTCCATGGTTAAAGAAATGTTAGCATGCACAATAAAACATGGTTGAGTTAGAAGATGACAGATGACACAAAATCAACGGTCGATGATGGACAAGTGTCACCATATCTAGATAATTCCTAAGGAAATGGGCACATTTGGAATTTAAGACCTAGAATGGGCTAGAGTAGATAATTTCATTGGGTTCGCCTGACCCCTGAAAATAATAAAAATAGGACATGTTGTGCATTTCTATAAAGCTAGCAATTTATTTCTGTTGAGATTGAAATTATGACGCGAAGGCACAACCAATGAAAGGAGAGAACATTGCAACCATGAATATTTCTTATTGGACCATGTTTCATAGTGATCAGAAGGGGATATAAAATGCAAAATGACATACGAAGTAGCATGGATATTTCCAATTAGCTCATGTTTCACAGTTATTAGACAAGGCTATCAAAACTTTGACAACATGAGGAGTGTGGCATTGTTTAATTTGGTCACTTTTCTTAAAGGAATACAAAGTGAACAAAAGTAAAGTAAGTAAATCCCAATCCTGCATCACAATACAATCAAAGACCAACACATGGAAAAATTAAAATTAGTGCACATGTTGGTAGAGGTAGTCCCCAAGCTAATCAAATTCCACCACGTGTCACATTCCTATTCATCTAGACACATACAACTTCAGAAGGCCATATATTTTGATTTGCTGCTCCAAATATTTCAAAATTTATATCATTGGAAAGGTCTCTTTAAGCCACTTCACTTTCACATCATCAGATTCAAAAATTAATGACATATGGTGGGAGAAAAATTAGAAAACATATTTTACATTCAATTTGCAATCCCAATGTTTTGGTCAACCACATGAATTGATGAAGTATGGTGTATGTTTCTTCTCTGAACACATAAGACAGAAGGAATGAATGATTTGGAAGGTATCCCATGATCCTTCTACACGTTTTTAATGCTTCTTGATGGTGGTTGTAGAAGTATATCATATTTTTATTCTCTCTCTCTCTCTCATTTGCTATATATTATAAAAGTCTTTCATTTTTTCATGGAGGCAGATTGGGGGTAGTTGTATAATTGTTTTTTAAATGTTTCAGGTTCCATTTTCTAGTTTTTGTATTGATTTTATAAGGAAGATCTAAGTTTGTTTCATTATAGAACCATTAGCAAGTTTTGAGGGCATTTTTTTGTGTCCCCTAGCCAAAACTTACATGAATAGATTGTTTGTATTTTGGATCAAGCTATACTTCCCCATTTCTCTTGTTTTAAATGGAATGAAAGAGGAAATATTGGTTTTGATACTATCTTACATTGGTTTTACATTGTTTAAGTACGTAAGGGTCTTTCTTATTTTTTGTATTCTTCAGGTCCCTGTGGGACTATTGTATAATAGTGTATATTTTACAATAGTTCATCTCAATTGTAAAATCCTAAAGACAACATCGATTTTGAAGAGCTTTTGTTATCCCTTAAGGATCTTTTGGGTGTATGAGACAAATATATCAAAGTGCTTTATCTCAGCTCTAACTCCATGATTTGTAGTTAGGATTGTCAAGACTATAGATGATTTTTGTGCAAATTGAGTATCAATGAATGAAAAATGTTATTTCACATATCATATTAAATTGATTATTCTTTTCAAGCATCATAGTTAAGGATGGATTTTTTTCATGGGAACACTAACATACCAAGGTCATAAATTTAACTGCTCTCTCCCCTTCAAATCTCCATTAAAACTATGAAATCAATTTTACCTCGTACTTCCATCTATTTATTGTTTTTGATCATATGTCTCTAAATATCATTGAAGTTTCACTTTAGATTTTATCTGGAGAGTGAAAGAGAAGCCAAAATTCTAATATATTTAGTAACCTGTGTCTAGTGAGGTAAGTATAAGGAAAATTTTGTGTGACAACTTACGGGTGTAAAGTGTTGTTTACATGGCCATGTTTATCCTAGATTGATCCACCATTTAAATAAATAAAGGGAAAAAATATCCCATCTCTCCCTCTTCATTATTCTTACCTCGGTGTTCCTTTTACCCTAGTTCAATACAGGACCGAACGTAGCATGAACAAGCCATCCCATTTGTGAAGTTGCTCCCGATCACATCCCATATTTTAATCATTGAGTTGAGTGTTGAAAAAATCCCTGAATATCAACAACAAATAAATTTTCATTGTTCATTATTCTCTCCAAGCCAACTCAATCAAGTTAGTTGCTCATATTCTATGGGTTCAATGTTGGGAGACAACAAGGTGAATGATCTTGAGTCCTCGTTGTGAGAAAGGCCATAGATATTGAGTAGGATGTAAATCCTACTTAAGGATACAAATGAGGTTGGAATCCTACTGACATTTAACGCACTTTTTTACATATTCACAATAGTCTTGGCTGAGGGTGGGTAAATAATAACCCATCCAAAGAATGTGTTTGGAAATTACCAAACCACTAAAGTGTCCACCATATATGTTGTCATGGACATATTGGATAGCTTGGATAGATTCGTGGGATTTAAGTCATCATAATAAAATACCATCAAAACCATGTTTATATAGAGGATTTCACCAAGGAGAAAAAAGTGGTTAGTGTTTTGAAGGAATGAATTCCTACATTATTTCGATAGGTGGAGTGAATTTTAGATTGGGAAATATAGTCAACTATCTAGATATACTAGAGACTAGAATAATTGATGTTGATGAGATTGATACGAGGAAATTCATTGGTGTGGAATGGTTGATCAGTTTTGTCGAAACAACAAAGAATTTTGATTCTTCCATGGTCCGAGGGATGATAGATGCAAGGGATGCCACAATGTCTATGAAGTGAATAGATGAATGTGGAATGGTTTGGATACTATATTGATCAAAGGACTTAAGGAAGAATTTGGTGATGTATTTGTATTTTTTTTAAAAAAAAATTTTCAATTCATATAATCCTTTGATTTTGTTGTTAATGAGTTAGGAATCACCGTAGATATCGATCTTTTGGATGTCGATTATGATATTATTTTAGAGTCCCAATATAAGGGCTTCGTACTCAACCATATTCAAATTATAAATTGATATTATAGGTGAAGAGGATAGGATTTCCCCAAGGAGGAATATTTCTCACACCAGTACCTCCCCTTTGTCAACACTTAGATATCTCAAAGAACAATGTCATTTTGAGGGGAGAGTACTCATGATCAATGGTGTTGATGGATTCGTTAGAAGGTTATTCGTTGACCAGATTTGATTAATAGGAAGATAGGCATCAGAAAGTTGATCAGTAATATCCCAACCCTTGATTTATTTTTGAGAGATTAAATCTAGGTTTTACTTGGTCATGAGCATGAGCCATCGATTGATGCGATCATTATGATAGGATTTGAAATGACTATTTTTGAGGGGATTAAATCTAGTGATGATGTAGGTTTTGTGATTGAGAAGGTAGTGTCGAATATTAGAAGTGGTGAAGTATAGATCGTAACATAATTTAACATCTTCATTGTAGTGGGTGACATTGTAGTGAACCATGTGGCTGATATAATAGAGATCCTTCTCCCTACCTTGGTCATCACGGTATGCCAACATAGCACCTAGATCACTTTTAATGGAATATATGTAAAGATATAATGGATCTCACTTGTGTGAAGGAATGAAAACAAGTGGTGATAGAAGATATTTCTCAATTTACTAAAGTATTTTTGGAAATTGGTATCCCACTTGAAATGTATTTGAGGAGATTATGGAAAGGTAGAAAAAATTGAAAATTAGGGAGATGAATTGACAAAATAATTAAGGTTGAACTTGGAGACTATAAAGTTTATTTAGATTGACATGGAGATGCATCTCAAGGATGGCCTTGATCTCTGAAAGATCAACTTTAATACCCCTGATAGAAATGATGAAGCCAAGGATTTTTCTAGTTAAAACTCCAAACAGACACTTATTAGGATTAAGATGAAGGAAGTATCATACAATACACACAAAGAGGATTTTAGGGATAGAAAGGTGATTCTATCAATTATTGTATTTACCCAAGAGGTATTTAACATAATCCTCTATGGTTTTGTGGATGAGATCATGAAATATATAGGTAATAATGTGTTGATAAGTTACCCTTGTGTGTTTAAAACCAAAGGACATGACATGATAACAAAATTTTCCTAAAGGGTGATTAGGGATGTCTTATTTTTGTCTTGTGATGTGATAAGGATTTGATTGTAAGCTGAAAAAACCCTCCATAAGGAAATCATTTCGATGGGCAACGATGAGGTCAATAAGCTAGTTGATATTAGGAAGGGGAAGTTCATCTATAGGTAAAACAATACTTAAGTCTAGAAAGTTTGTAAAAATATGGATCTTTCCAAAGGATTTAGAAATGGAGATGATGTTAGAAACCAACAACATATAATAGATAGGTTTGATGAAGTTAGTAGAAAGAATACATTACAATTCTTATTTTACAATGAGGGCTATATGCGTGTGTATATGAAATAGCTTCTTCTTAACCAACTTGGCATTAGGGATGGTGATGATGTTATGGATGATGATAATAGGATTGAGGCCTGACATGTTGGTGTATTACCATGTGAAATCCTGGCTATACTTAGAAAGTAATGTGGTGAAGGATTATATCTCTTTTGGATCAAGAGATTGTCTGATTTTGAGGATGTGTTGTTCTTGTAAAGTTCCTATGTTGATGTCAATGGTAAATTAATTGAGGAAGGTGGATGTGGTAGGAGGTAATGCCTTATGAAGATGAGATTATCCTTCCCCTGTATATGAAATAATGGATTCATCATCGCTGAATTGAATAATATCGATGGTATGGGAACCCTCCTCTTCCATGTTGGGGAATTTAAAAGGAAGGGAGCCAGTTTCACCTTCGGTATGATAGGTGACTAGTCCTAGAGTAATCGTGGAGATCTAAAAAAAAAAGTTAGAAGAAAGGGACATCATATTATTCATGTCCATTATGTCATTGGATAAAGAAGAAGGTGATGTATTGATGTGCATGGGATATGTAGAATAATTGGACACGAGAGAGTCGATTGGTTTCTCTTTGAATCCCAATCTAAATTTCTAGTGAGGTTTGTGGGATTGATCAAGGATGATATTGTCAATTCCTTTTTTATAACATAGAAAAATGAATCCCTTCCATGCATAGTCGTGGCGATAGGTGTAGGTGAAGGATTTTTTATAGAGGAATTTGAATCCAATTTGTGTATGACTTAGTATGAGGTTGATATTTGGCAAGAGAGGAAGGGTAACTATTGCAATAATAAATAATTTTGGTTTTCAAGTGAAATAGATGCGAAGAAAATGATATCCCCGAAATTTAGGTTGATACATACGATATTTTTCTTGTTTACCAATTCGATTGGGTGTGGAAATAGCATTAAGGTTGAGGAGTTGATCTTCCCTTAGTGATAGATGTTGCATCACGGTGTTAATGGATTCATTGTTAGGAAAATTTAATGTTGGTATGGATGAAATAGTAGATGCTTCAGAAGATAGATATTTCTTAGGAAAGAGGATGTCACTTGGCTGGTAGGACATGTTGCATGCTTTGAAGGGAGGAAGATCAATGCGGAGTATATGGATTTTTCTTTCATGTTCATACATAAGGCAACAATGAATATTGTATGGGATGCAATGCATAGCGCGGATCCATGGGTGCCAAAGAAATATGTTATAATGTAACTCCCCCTCAATAATGTAGAAGAGTTCACAAAGGATCTTTTCACCAACAAAAATAGGAAGGATAAGTGATCCTAAAATAGAGGAAACCGTATCATTGAAGGCTTAAAGAGCTGTTGGTGATTGGGAAAAAATGGTATTATGAATTTTGATTTGGTTGAAGGTATGGGATAAGATGATGTTTATGATAACACCATTTTCAATTCAGATGAAAGTTTCATTGATGCAAATGGTGATGAAGAGGGTAAGATCATGATCTTTAGGTAAAATTTCAAGGATTTTACAATCATCAAAGGAGATGGTGGAAAAAATATGTAAGAGCTCCAATAAGGGATATAAAAAGGTTAAGGTTCATTCCTTGTGATTGGTATGCATTATAGAGATTTGATGAGAACATGTCAACGGTTAGGAGATCTTTGGATAAGCTCATAGAGATACATATTGATGGGGGTTTGATGTAGTTATTTTTTTATATTTTGTTCAATGGAGGCATGCTTTTAGGTTTTTTGAGTTGCTAGGATGGATACCTTAGCCTTTGATGAAGAGGAGATGGATGGAGATCATTAGAAGGAGTAACTATGAATTGGTGTTGGTTGTTTGGATGGATGAGAATCATGAATATGATATTGAGTGGTAACTCAGATGATGTTTATGAAAATACGGGGACCTTATTTAAAAGAGTTATAACTTGGTGGTGGGATTATGACATTAGGTGTGGGTGGAGGGCCGGATTTGAAGGCCTTGGAAATTTTGAGTTTGATTTGAGGGTTTTGTTTTTTTGTTGAGAAAACATTTTGGGTAGATAAATGAGGTGTCTCTATAAAGTTTCACAAGGCTATGCCACTCTGAATTGAATGGTACAACTCCCATTAGTGAAAGTAAACTAATCCTAATCGTATCTAAATGCTTTGGGTGGAAAAATTGGACGGGGATCACATAAGGACACTCCACTGAAACTTGTGGAAAAGTGCTTGTATAGGGGCATTGTTGATGCAGAATCACAACACCCCTAAATGTCTACAACTCAATGGGGTGAGACTCTTAGTGTGATTGCATAACATGGATCTTCTCCCAAAATGTGGGATTTTGTGAATCAGGAGAGCTCTCCGGGTGAAGGCCGGTTCCTATTCCTTTGTTCATGTGCACACATACATATTATAGAGGATCTTACTCTAAAACCTAATCTACCTTTCCAAAGAGATATGGTTAAATAGATGCTAAGAAATAAAACTCTAAACTAACAAGGGTGATGCACCAAAGGAATGTTGAACACCTGCTTTGCAATAAACACAAACCATCATGCATAAATAACCAAGATTGTAATGAGAGATTAAGAAGATACAATGAACATAAGAGAGGGTTGAAATCATCCACAGACTTATACTATTGCTCCAAAGATTTGATATAGTCCATTACAATGGCCAAGAGGCAAGATTGCATTTACATTTTGAATGGGAGGTTCGAGCTCCACAAATCCACTTTCAGAAAGAGAAGAAGGGAGGGTGCAAAAAAAAAATGTCTAACCTTTAGAAAAATGCCCCTCCTTACAATATATAGGAGGAATGAGAGAGGGAGATAGAATAAATTTGAAAACCTACTCCAACCACCCAAGAAAATGCATTGAATTTGCCTCAACCACACCAAAAGAGCATTGAATTCAACCTCTACCATGGATTTTACTGCAAAACTCATTCCTCCATTAATGTTCCTTGTTGGGAAAGAAAGGAAGCCCATATCTCATTATGGTGGTAGGTGAGAAGCCTGACAACCTCAAAAATGGTGGACTATATTTATAATTTTTCATTAATAGTGGTAGGTGAGTAGTAGACATTGAGAGCTTTACAAAAAGTATTCTCATTCTCAATCTACCTACCAGTCAAATTATTCATCTCCAAACTGCTTTGGGTTTGGAGTCTATCTATGCAGGATCCACATGGAAGCCCCACACATTCTTAAGATTTTTCTACCCTTTCGGGTCCTGGAAATGTGACGTGCTGACACTTGGCACCATCCACAAGTCTACTACTTTGCTTTGACTTTTTCTGGCTAAGTCCCTCTATTTTTTCGAAGCTCTATGACCAACACGTTGCGAGCCTACACTCGTTTGGGGACTACCTTTTGGATTCTACCTTTGAAGTTGTGATGAGTTGACATGTGGAGGCTTCCAGTGGCTCTACTTGCTTTACTTCAACTTTTCAATGGCCGGTTCTGCCTTTCTCAGACTTTGAGACACATGGAAATCCCATGCTCATTTGGGGACTCCACTTTGGAGTTTACCTTTGAAGTTGTGTTGAGCTGACACATGGAGGATTCCCTAATGGCTCTGTTTCTTTACTTCAAATTTTCAACGGTTGGTTCTACCTTTCTCAACTCTGACCACGTGGAAATCCTTCACTCATTTGGGGACTCCACTTTGGAATTTACCTTTGAAGTTGCGTTGAGCTGACATGTGGAGGCTTCTGCTGGATCTGCTTCTTTGCTTAGAATTTTCAACGGCCGGTTCTACCTTTCTCAGACTCTGATCACGTGGTGATCATGTACTCATTTTGGGTCTCTACTTGTAAACATCATACTAAAAGTGCATCGAAGAGACACATGGAGGCTTCTTCTGGCCTTTTTTTATACTTAGCTAATTCAGATCTCGAGTTAACATCATTTTTCTTCCCTAAGCTCTATCTGCCTCATTGTTGAGCTCTGTCTAAAACCTGAGTTTCTAGATATTGAAATTTGGGCTCACGACTGAACTGACTCCTCAATTTTCTCCTGTGCAAGCTTGTGTTTGATCATTTTTTCTTGAGGGGAAAAATTGGATAACAATTTGGTGACTCGCAAGATCACCTTCCTATTAGGTGAAAAGATCAGCTGCCTTGAATTATCCATTGGGCATGGAGTCATGAAAGATAGCCTGATACTGATCCTGTTCCTGAAACCTTGAACCTGAATTTTTCTTGATCAAGACCCCGAGCTTATTTGCACCTTATACTGATCTTGTTCTTAAGCTTCTTGCACTCTCAATTTTCATGAGAAAATTTTGAAGTTGAGATTTTTGAGAGTAGAAAATTGTCTTGACCTAGAACATTCACCTACTTCTAAAATTGACTGCTACAATATTCACCTTTGGAGGCACATTAAACTACACAATGATTCAACCTAGGAGCAATAAAACTTGTGCCGAAGCACTTAGGGAAATTGAAACCTATACTACAACAAGGTAATGTGCACATGCACTTAGAGGAATTAAAATCCTAGGCTAATATTTACAAGGGCGAAACCTTTCCTTTTTAGTAGCAATGTTTAAGGTAGATCTCATTGACCGGAATCGGAAGCTCCTCTCCATCCAATGTAGACAATTAGAAACCAGTACTACTTTTACATCATGTGACCATGTAGGGGCCACTCCAAATGGCATCAAACTTGGAATGCCTTCCTAGT
The DNA here is from genome assembly GCA_019776745.2 of Taxus chinensis. Classification (NCBI taxonomy): domain Eukaryota; kingdom Viridiplantae; phylum Streptophyta; class Pinopsida; order Cupressales; family Taxaceae; genus Taxus; species Taxus chinensis. The sequence goes on along the minus strand of CM034148.1, from coordinate 794,494,488 downwards.
TTTTCCCGATCTGCATCCCACTTCAGAACTAAGTCCCCTTCTTGAAAGGTCCTTGCTCTTTGATTTCTTGTCAAACCATCTCTTAATTAAGGCTTGATCCTTTCTCTATTGTTTAACTACATGTTCCCTAATTTCTTCCAATTCCATCAGTTCTCCATACCTAGCCTCCATTGGTCAAACTCAAATAATTCCAACTACTTCATGAGCTCCAATGTAGGAAGCTCTAATGATATAGGCCACACTGTCTCTTTCCCATAGAATAACTTGTAGGGAGGATTACCTACTGACCTCTTTGGTGTGATCCTATCAGCCCACATGGCTAATTTGAGATTAGTATGTCATGTCCTCTGATTTTCATCTAGAGTCCTTCTGATGATTCTTAGCAAATTCTTGTTTGTGGAATTTTCCTTCCCATTACCCTGTGGGTAATAATTTGAAGAGGTGCTCAAGTCAGATTCCATTTTTGACAGCCCATTTTGTGATCTTGGAACCTAGGAATGCCAATGCATTGTATGATATGATAGTGGACAATACTTCAAACCTAGTCATTATCCCTTCATAAAAGTCTAGTATGCTAGACTCATTTTCTTCTTTGAGTGCTATTGCCTCAGTCCACTTGGTGAAGTAGTCTGTTGCTATGAGAATCCACTTGTGACCTTGGCTTGATTTTGGATTGATGACCCTAATGAAGTCCAATCCCATTACATGAATGGTTGGTCAACTAAAATTGGGTGCAATGGAAGTGCTGCTAACCTTTCTTTTCCTATGAAGAACACACATTTTTTACACATTTTGATCCATGTGTAGCAGTCACTAAACACCATGGGCCAATAATAACCTACCTTCATTATCTTAAGAGTTGTTACCCATGGGAAAAATGACCTCCGACTTCTCCATCGTGAAACTCCTATAACACCTTCTCGATTTGACCTATTCCGATGCATCTCAGTAGAACATAATTGATGTCCTTTTTTAACAAAACACCATCAACAAGCACATATGGAATGGATTGTAATTTGAAGTATCTCCTCTTTTCTTTGCTCATTTCTGGAGGGCATAGGCTTGTATTTGTAGGAATTGTATCATGTTTTGAGTTCAACAAGGAATAGACACATTATCATTTGCTTTCCCTTAACCATCTTGTAGTACCAAAACAACTTCTTTTTTGTCACCTACTTCATCTTACCTGTTGACTTGATGTTAGGATGTTCCCATAACCCCTTTCCATGGACCAGCTTAGTGACATTAATCTTCAATGTCATATTCCATGACACGAGTGATCCATCCCACACGTTTCTCATTTAGATCCTTGTTCAAAAGGATGTCTTTGACTCCTGCATGAGAGAAAAACAACTGAATTTTGTTGTTTGAGACAAGGTGTTTGAAACTTCTTCAAGCTCCTGATCATTACAAGGATGTGATTTTCAATGATGGAGTATCTTGCTTCATAGTCCTCCAAACATTGACTAAATAAGGCAACTAGTTGTTCAGATTCCTCTTTGTTTTGTTGCACTAGGATTGCAAAAATTGTGTCCCCACCACCAAAGGCATAAAACATGAAGTCCTTGGAGAAGTCTAGATTGATGAGAGTTGGATCTTGGGATATAGCCTCTTTTATTGCTTCAAAACTCACTTTTTTTTCAGTTTTCAACCTGAATTCCATGCTCTTCTTCAACATCAGTGTTATTGGCTTCACAAGAGTGAAAAATTTTGCACAAACATGTGAATAAAATTTATCCTTCCTAGAAAGCTCTGAAGAGCCTTCTTATGGCTTGGCAAGGGCAATGCTCGAATTGCTTCAACTCTTTCTCGGTCGATCGTCAATCCTTCCTTTGACACAATATGGCCTAGGAGCTTTCCTTCGTGAGCCAGGAATATGCATTTTTTGGGATTTAATGATACCCCAAATTTCCTACATCTTTGAAATACTTGTCTCAGATGAAAGAGGTGATTGGCTGCATTTTTAGAGAACAAAGTGATATCATCAAGATATATTAGCACTATTTTTTTGATCAACCCTTGAATGCCATGTCCATCACCCTTTGAAAATGTTTCTCTAGCATTAGACAATCCAAATGGCATCTTCCTATAGGTATAGGTGCCCCACTTAGTGGTGAAATCTATTTTGAACTGGATGTCTTCTTTTACCATTATCTGATTATACCCCAAGTAGCCATCGAGGAGGGAAAATATTTCCGAGATGGATACCACTTGTAATATTTGTTCCATTGAAGGAAGTGGGTAATGGTCCTTGAGAGATTCCCTGTTCAAGTCTCGAAAGTCCATGCACAACCTGATTTCTCCATTCTTCTTCCTGATTTCAATCAAGCTTGAATTCTTTCGATTCCTTTTGGGTAATGAGCTGGTCACCAAAAAGATTTAAATGATCAACCATCATCTTAAAAAGACATGGGTCATTGATTGGAAATAATACTGAATAAAGAGATGTATTACTTGCCTCTATTAGCTTATTCAGCTCTTTCTTCATAAGAGGCTCAATGTGTGGGTTGACTAGTCTTTGCTTCTACCTGATGGGATCAACATCTAGATCTAGTTCTATTGTATGTTGTGCCAGCTTCAGATTGAACCCTCACAGGTCCTCATAACTCCAAGAGAAGACGTCTAGAAACTCTTGGAAAAGTCGTATGAACTCATATCTCTCTTGTCTCAGTGGCCACCTTACCAATTTGGATTGTTTTTCCTTCCCCAACTCAAATTGGCTCTGAATTTTCTCCCTTAACCTATAGGTTGGCTTTCTCTTTACGGAACTGGTCATTACGGGTTGAAGATAGATTCCAATGTTACCAAACCCTTTGGAAGCTTGTTTGTTCGCAGGTGTACTACTTGGTCCCCAGTACTGCTGCTCTAATTTTTCTTGGTTCCTAGCTGAGAATTCAACCTCTTCTTACAAGAAATTGACGATCTTATTGATCATTCTCAAACACCTACCAGCTTGTGTTATTGTCTGGAACTATTGGCCTTACAATCACATGGATATGTGGTTGTGTTTTGTCTCTTTTGATACTGTCAACCACATCAAATGTTGCTCCAACTTCTGCAAGCCTATCTGCAGCTTCATTCTTCTTCCTGGGTATGGACACAATGTTGAAAACTTCAAAGTCTTCAATTAGGTCCCATACCCTATTTTTGTAGGTCTTGAGTAGGTCATTCTTTCGCAGCATGTTGCCTTCTGACTTGATTGATGATTAGATCACTATCACCAAATACTTACAAATTCTTTATGCCTCTTTTCCTGGCCCAATGAAGTCCATGAATCAAGGCCTCATATTCAGCTGAGTTGTTTGAACATGAAAACTGGAAACGAAATGCTGAATAATACTTGATGTTCTGTGGTGAAACTAACAATGCACCTCTTCCATCACCCTTGTTTCTTCTTGAACCATCAAAATATAATAGCCATACTTCATTTTCATCCTTATTTTTAGGCTTGATGATGTCAGGAATGGGTGAATTTTCTTCATGTACACAATATACACCCAGTTAAAATTCTTCCATTTCCTTAAATGGGTCAAATGCATGCCTTTTGTTTTCCCATTCATCCATAGTCAAATTATGGAATACCATCAACCCTAGTACCTATTTCTAGATCAGTTGAACACTCCTCTTGGTCAAAGGCTGATCAATTTGCATTGATAGGACTTGGCACATGGGGCTCAATGTGAAATTTTGTAATTGGTTCTGACCTGATGGTTGCCTTGGCTCCATACCTTGTTCTGAATAGCATGTGTGACCAATCTGTTGATAGATATCCACCAGTTTTGGCAATGAAGTATCTTGACAAAAACAATACAAAGAGTGGTGGGAGGTTAATTATAGACACATCTTGCAAGACTGTGAAATTTGGACAGGCATGTAGTATTAGGCTTAAACCCTTGATGACCCCAATTGTTCCTACTAGTGTTCCCATCTAGTTGCACTACTCCTTTTAGCACTAGCTCATACTTTAGACCCAATTGATCTATTATTTGTTTAGGCATTACTAAGCTACTTACACCCAAATCAATCATGCAGTTATGTACTAAGTGGTTCCCAAAAATCAATGAAACATATAATGGTGGGGCTTCAAAAAATTTCTTGGTTGACCACCACCCTATTGCACTACATTAGTGAGAATTTTCTCCTATCCTTGGTTTGATCCATTTGAGGTAGACCAATTGGCCATTGTGGCTTGCACCAAATCTCATTGTCCTAGGATTTCCAGTGACTCCCACATGGAAATGTTCACATGTGTTTTCTTCATCTGATCGATGATGTTGAAAGGGGACGAATTATCCTTTTGTTTCCCCTTACTTGGTGTGACCTTTTCTGGTGCTTGAACAGGTACATGTGTTGCTGCAAAGGGTGCCTTAGGCTGATTTTGCACATTTGGGGCTGCATTTGGTCTACTAACTCCTTGTTGTGTAGGATTGGGCTGAGAAACAACTGGATTAGTTGGTTTTCCCTTCTCCATTTTCCTCTTCTTTGATTGTGTGTTAGCAGCTACACCCTGAAAAGGAGGTTGATTAACTCCATAGAAGTCTTCTGTGTGCCAATTGACCAACGTGTTTTTTGTTGGAGGTTTTTTTTACGAAGTTTCGTGCTATCGATTCCCTTCTTGACTTGGTTCTTGCAACACACCAATGGTCTGTACCATCAAGGCCTGGTTTAGTGCACCATTAAAACACATTGATTGATTGTGAGGTAGATTTAAAGGGTAACACCAGTTGTACTCATGTGCCATGTTGTTCTTTGTTGGAACCAAGGCTCTTGACGTTGAAGCTGAATTTCGATCATATGGTCATAATGGCGTGGAAACTTGAGGTTGTCCCTAGTTCTAGTTTTGATTTCCAGCCTGATTTGGTGTTCTATTTTGCTAATATGGGGGCCTAGCTTGATATATTGATTTGGAGGTTGATATGGTCTAGAACTCTGAGCTTGATGTCTCTTGAGAGTCACTACCTCATTTCCTAGGTTTTGTATTTGTTTCATAACCTCCTACAATTCTTTTGAAGTGCTTGAAGAAGTAGAAGCCTCACTATTGCTTTGATTTCTAACGGCTATAATGGGATTCAATTCTAGTGTTTGACTAGTTGTAGGATCTCCCATGTCTAGATAGAGAGGCATTCGTGGCCTTGGTGCTAGCTTACCATCTTGAATCAAGCATTTTTCTACTCTAATAGCAATATTATAGGTTACACGTAAGTTATACCTCCCATTGATTGGATCATCATTGCAATATCTGAGTTTATAGCCTTTAAGGAAGTAAAGGAATGCTCCTTCAATAGCTAGTTAGTAACAACTATCAATGGAATCCTATCCCATGTCTGTTGGAAATCAGAAATTGAAATCGGTCAACTGCTCATTAGAGCCCTCTTAATAGTTGTCAATTGTTCTAATAAAGATAATTATCTCCCTTTTCCCCAAATTGATTATGGAGGGTTGTGGACAAATTGTCCCAATTCTGGATGGACCCTAATGTTTGGCTTCTAAACCATTGCAAAGATTTTCCTTTAAAAGATGAAGCCAACAACTTGACCACGCTATCCATTTCATTGATTTCATGAATTGTATAGACATTTGCAATGTCTTGGATGTGGTAAATTGGATTTGTCTTGTTCTCTCCAGTGAAATATGGGACGTTCTTCAATGCCATGATTGGAACTAGATTTTGAGCATTTAGGGAAAGTGGGATACTACCCATGAAGTTAACATAGGGATTGGGTTGTACCATTGTGATTGGTCAGAGAACTCTCATTGATTGAATGAAAGGCCTACCAGGTGGAGGTGTTGAAAAAGTCTGTTTGGTGGAGATGGAGACCTTTGAGCTCTTCTTCCTCTAATTTCTCTTTTGGGAGACAAGTTGCAAGTAGACAAATAATCCCTCTTCTCGAGTATCAAACCTAGTTCAAATTATTCTCATGTACTTGGGAAACCTGTGCTACTACACCACTGAATTCTATCCCTTCAGAGTCACCAGATGTGTTGGGAAAAGAGCCTCTAAAGGCTAGATTTTGACAAGTTACACACCAAACTTGATAGAATAAAAATGAAAAAATTTGAAGGACCTGTGTATTTGATATTTTGGATTTTGAAAAAATGATTGGAATGACAGTCTTGAAAACCCGAAAATTTAAGACTTTGAAAAGTTGAAAACAAATCCCGAAATTCCAAAACTAAAAAAAAAACTTGAAATTTCAAAAAATAAAAAAAAAACTAAAAACCCTTTTGAATATTACCCTATATCTATCAACTCGAAATTTGGACTTATTTTGAGCAAGTTAAGCCTGAAAAATCAATTTGGAGTTCATCCTTGAGAGGTGAAATCTTAAATTGGAGAACTTGCAATTTCTAAGTCTAAACTTCTTGAAAATGCCTTCAAAGCTTATGGAATGACTCTTGTGTCCCACTAGGCATGCCAAAAATATTGATGCAGAATCACAGTACCCCTGAATGTCTACAACTCAATGGGTTGAGACTCTCAGTGTGATTGCATAACATGGAGCTTCTCCTAAAGTGTGGGACTTTGCGAATCGAGAGAGCTCTCCGGATGAAGGCCAGTTCTTATTCCTCTATTCAGGTGCACACATTCATATTACAAAGGATCTACTCTAAAACCTACTCTAACTTTCCAAGGAGACAGGGTTAAGGAGATGCAAGAAATAAAACCTAAACTAACAAGGGTGATGCACCAAAGGAATGTTGAACACCTGCTTTGCCATTAAACACAAACCATAAAAAACATAATACAACCATCATCCACACATAACCAAGATTGTAATGAGAGATCAATAAGATACAATGAACATAAGAGAGGGTTGAAATCATCCACAAACTTATACTATTGCTCCAAAGATTTGATACAGTCCATTACAATGGCCAAGAGGAAAGATTGCATTTACAGTTTGAATGGGAGGTTTGAAGCTCCAAAAATCCACTTTCAGAAATAGAAGAAGGGAGGGTGCAAAAAAAAATGTCCAACCTTTAGAAAAATTCCCCTCCTTACAATATATAGGAGGAATGAGAGAGAGAGGATAGAATAAATTCAAAAACCTACTCTTACCACCCAAGAAAATGCATTGAATTTGCCTGCAACAACCACACCAAAAGAGCATTGAATTCACTTGCCTCAACCATGGGTTTTACTACAAAACTCATGCCTCCATTAATGTTCCTTATTGGGCAAGAAAGGAATCCCATATCTCATTATGGTGGTAGGTGAGAATCCTAACAGCCTCAAAAAATTGGTGGACTATATTTATAATTCTTAGTGGGTTTCATGATTCATCTTTCATTGAATTGACCTATCTTTCTCAAATCTGAGCTTCCAAAAGTTAAGATCATCTCCAAATTGCTTTGGGTTTGGAGTCTATCTGTGCAAGATCCACGTGGAAGCCCACGTGAATTCTTAATATTTTTTTTCCTTTTAGGCTCCTAGGAATGTGACATGCTGACACTTGGCACCTTCCGCTAGCCTGCTCTGCTTCCTTTGTGTTCTGCCTTTTAGGAGTCCCTTCTGTTTGGAAAGATACTATGTCCAACCCTGGACATGTGGAGGGCCTGCGCTCATTTGAGGACCTTTGGGGACTCCACTTTAGGATTTTACCTTTGAAGTTGTACTTAGTTAATATACATGTGGAGGCTTCCACTAGCTCTATTTCTTTGCTCAGACTTTTCAATGGCCGGTGTAACTTTCTCGGGCTCTGACCACGTGGAGAGCCTCCTCTCGTTTACGGATCCTGCTTTTGATTTTGCCTTTGAAGTTGTATTGATGATGCACATGTGGAGGCTTCCACTGGATCTTGGAACTGTTTCAATGGTTAGTGCAACTTTGTTGGACCCTAGAAACATGGAGGGCATGCACTCATTTGGGGACCCTGCCTTTGTATTTTACCTTTGAAATTCCACCGATGAGACATGTGGAGGCTTCCACTGGTTCTTATACTTTTCATCGGTCGGTGCAACTTCCTCGGGCTCTAGAACATGTGGAGGGAATGTTCTCATTTGGGGGGCCCGCATCTTTGTCGAACCATTTCACCAAAAGTGAGCTGATGAGGCATCATGTGGAGGATTCCGCTGGCCTTTTTTTGATACTTAGATGATTCGGATCCTCGAGTGAACACTTCCTTTCTCCATTTTTCTCCCTCTTGAGCTCTAATATCCTTTAACATTGTTTGGCCACTCATTTCTGACCTTTATTCTCCATTTTCGATGCCTTACTGTAACCTAATTCTTAGATTTGAAATGTGGGCTCGCATGAATGAACCAACCCTTCAATTTTCTCCTGTGTGAGGTCGTGTTTGATCAATTTTTCCTGAGGGGAAAAATTGGATAATAGGTACAATGGAGGAAATTATGCAAGGTATATTACATCCATTTGTATTATAGAGCTCACACCCAGTAACCGGAGTAGTTCAACCTTCAATATAGAGGAAAGGACAATGAAGCTAGCGGGATTGATGAATTAAGACACCAATTTTTTAAATTCATCTATCGAGGACACCAAGTTCCTCTCCAATTCCATACAGGATCAACTATGCTTGAAAAGTGCATGAAAGAGAGAAATAGAGGAAAAACAAGAAAGGGAAATAGAATAGGTGTAGCTCTTATTCCATATGTAGTGATTTATACAAAGCTTCAACCAAGCTATCACAATGCTAGATAGTAAGAGTTAATTCAAAATATGGAATCCCTTAAAATGGAGAGGCCATACTAATTTATAGAAATTTGAGTTCTTATTTCACCTCCCTCACATGAATCTTCATTTCCATATTCCACTCATGACCTTTTATTTTCCATGAATTAATTATTTCTCTTATAATTTTGAGAAAATACTTTTTACGAATTTAAAATAGGTCACTTAAGTGAATAGGATGAAATACAATGATGATGCATACCGAAGAATTAGAATGGAGAGAGAAAGAATAGAGGGAAAGAGAGGAAGATGGAAGGGAATGGAGGGAAAACACTCCTTGTGATGAAATTATTTTAATGCCTTGATGAATTCATGAACTTTGAGAAAATATTTCTTCCATTAGTGATCTTCTACACTGATGAAGATGGATCTCTTGAATGACTTTGCATCATTTCCCCCATCAAGTGATGACCCACACACTCTATAATGCATAGACCTCTTGGACCACAAAAATATTGTTCTGAAGGTTACCAATCCAAGCTCGAGATGAAAACATACAATTTCCATGATGAACCTCCTTAAAAATTGTTTGATGAACCCTTTGAATCATTGAAATCATTCGTAATCAACTCACTTTGAATTACTCATTTTTTAAAGTGATGAAGATAAATTCACATGATGTGCCTTGCGATGCCCTGTATTTCTTCTGTAAACCATTGCACTCAAGATGATGCTTCTATGATCTCCATGAAGTTCTCATTCATCCTTTTCAACTCATGAAACAATCTCATTATCTAATGGGGAGTCCAAAAAGCATTAAGGTGAGTTAAAACAAAGCCATATGTAACTTTCCATTCCTGAAATGAAACCTTTCTATTTTTAGAATATGAGCCCATGTTCTGCTATTCTGGGACATATCACCTATCTTGCTCCAAATTCACCTTCTGAACCATCTACCATATTCAAGTCTCTTCTATTCTTGAGATATTGTTATTTTTAGTAGGTTGCTATTTGGGTACTTGCTATTTTTGGAAGAAGTTGTTTTCTGCCTTACTTTTCATTTTACCCATTTTTTATTGTTCTGAATGATCGAACTTGTAATTTTGTGTGATTCATCATTTATAGCATGTGAGGAAGTATAAAATATGATATTTTTAATAACAGGTGAAAAAAAACTTTGTTTGTGATGGGAACAACTTTTTTGGATTCGGATCTTCGTCACAAACGCACGCTTCAATTTTCACGATGATTCACTTTCCAGAAAGCTCAAAAATGAAAAATGAAAATTTATGCCTAGTAAAAGATTCAGGTATGGAGCTACCAGGGAAGAATACTGATAAAAATTCAGTCCTTCATATCTTGAGAAACTGGCAACTTTATCGTGTGAAAACTAGTTTGAGAGAAACAAGATTTTTTGGAGACCCTTCCCTTTGAATTTCAGATTATTTTGCTAGCCGGATCTTCGGGAATTTGAAAATTTATTCAAGGAGGGGAGAATTCTTATAAAAACATAGTCCTCCATATCCCTAAAAAAATATGGAATTTAGGGCATGAAAACTAGATCACGCAAAACTAGATTTTTCGAAGATCATTCCCTCCAATTTTCACACAATTTCTCCCATTGGAACCTTGAGAATTGAAGAGGTAGCTCATCGCCTTTTTCACTGATGTTATTCATGTGATAGAGTAGAACTATGATGAAAAAAAATTCCTACATATCCCTAAAATATAAGGACTTCATGGTGTAAAAAATAGTTCACATGAAACTATATTTTTCAACGATCATTCCCTCCAATTTTTGTGTGATTTCATGCACTAGAATCCTGAGATGTGTAGAGATAGCTCACTGATTTTTTCCACTACTATGTCATGGAAGCAATTAATGGAGCTTGAAATTTTCATTTCTATTTTTTTTCTCCATTTGTGATGAAATCAACTCCATTGCAATAGGTTTTTTCTTCTTTTCTCATTGGTGAAATTTCTTTTTGATCCGGTTGCCGGTTTGACAGGAAATTGAGCTTTGTTCTTCATGGAACCAGAAGTGAAATTTATTTGTTTTAATAATTCCTTTATATTAATGGAAGGTTTGGAGGTTATTTTCTAATGGTCTTAGAGATTTAAAATATCATAAACAAATGGTTCTTCGTTTTGTGCACTAGCTTGCAAGATATGTTCGAATCTTTGTCTCACGACAATGGAGGTTTCTGAAGAATTCCTTTACTTTTCTCTTTCATTCTGCATTCATCTATCTCTTTCAATCAATATAGTATTTGAAACCTGTAAATAATCATGGATTTGATGGTTTGGTTTCCATGGTGGAGATGGTTTGGAGAAACAATGGTAAGTTGAGGTGTTCTTTGCAACTTTTCTTCTAGTAGTGAGAAAGAACAAGAAGCAACAAGAAGCGACAAACAATTAGAAATTTTTTCAAAATTTATATTTTGATTTTGGCACATTTCTTTGTCTTTGAAAACATCACCTCAAAGGGATGTGAGGGACATCAAATTTAACAATACACCTCATCTTGACATGTGGGGGAGATCCGACGATAGGGGATTAAAGCCAAAAAAGCACCTTTAAAGCATTGAGGGGTTGAAAGTTGGCTACATGGGTGACCAGGAGTCTCCTTAGGGGGTGGGATAATTTTTTCCAACCTTTATTTCCTTTAAAATTGAGGGAGGTGAGGGAAAAAATCTCTTCAGGCTCTTGGAGTTGACATGTGTCCTTTCAAAATTTGACAAACTCCCGAACTCACTCAAAGAGGACAACTTGAAATGACACTAACTTGAGCTCCCAATGGACCTTTTTGATGAAATTATATATGATATTAATTTTAAATATATTTCTACATAAAATTTTGGGGTTATCAGGTCTTGATGCATCAATTTGGTCCCTGAAATAGTGGAGTTTTGATCTTGTACTCATGTGCGTGAGAAAAATGGCTTTCAGACCCATTTTGAATTTTTTTTTAAAAATATAATTTATTCATCTTGTAGGTATTTTAAATACCTTTCCAATGATGTTTGTTTTTTCTCCTAGCTCCATCAGGAGCTCGCAGAATCACCTTCCAAAGATCAACAACATTTTTGGCTTGTGCACTGTCTAGGCCTGTGAACGTTGTTTTTAATCAAACTACTCCAAACTCTCCAAATATTCCCTGAATATTCCAAAATCAATTACATGATGTTTATATACATTAAATTCACCTCCAAATTTATTTTTTCTCTGATTCTCTACTCCAGGTGATTGCGCTCATTCTGGGAAGACCAACGATAGCCCTTCCCATTACCGCTCAAAATTTACATTTTCTAAGAACATCTAAAATCACCTAGGGTTTTGAATTGACTTTCCTAAATAATCTAGGGGATTTATTTAACATAATATTAGAGGTCAATAAACTACTGAGTGGAATTGGGGTTCCTGGGAAGGATACGATTTTAAAATTTTGGCACATGCGTATCATTGTCATGCTGGAAAATTATCAATTTCCCTGTTGCACATTTTCATGACGACACGTTTAGATGTGGATGATCTAGTGGATGGAATAGGGTGGTTATATTTGATGTTAATATCATCCTCTTATATGAGGTTGTCAATGAGGGTTTTAAGAGGTTTACAATGTTATTTTTCATGTCTAGAGACATGATGATAAGTAAAATTTCATTCTATTCAAACCACATGGGTTTCCACCCACTTAAGTTGAAGGAATTAATGGGGGAAAGGTGATTAAATATAATTGGTGAAGATGATGAAGGATTTTTCTAGATGATCAATGGGATTTTTAGTGTAGGTATTTTCATAGGTTGTGGATTGATTTGATTTAGGATAGGGGGATGAAGGCAAAAGAAGTTCCTTACTCTTATGGGATTTGGTAAGGATGTAAATTCTTATTTGTATTTGGGGGGAGAGTGGATGTTTTTTATTCACATTTTGGGGTGATGGAAGATTTAAATGAAGTAAATGGTCCAAAAATATATTGCCTAGGTCCTAATATGGATGATTGGATATTGGATTGTTTGAATTAATGGTAATTTATTGAGGGAAACTCTAGTTTCTCATACAGATGAGTAAGATATTTTCCTAATGGGGTGTCAAGATTCTTTAAAAAAATTGTGAAGTTTTTCCCTTGGTAGGGACCATGATGATTTAAATAGTGGGGTTTTCTTTAGAGATGGGGTTATATGATTCGGGTGTAGGTAGTGCTGTAGATGTGGGGATTGAGGATTAAGCCAGTTTTTGGATAACACGATTTGTAAGATCAGAAGAGGTTGCAAGGTTCTTTTGAATTTGGGGGTATTGATATATGATTTAGGGTAATTTTATGAGAAGAGGATGGGATTGGGACATAACTTATGATAGATTCAAGGGGGATGTCCACTTGGTATAGATTTAGAGGGATGATGTAGATGTAGATATGGATATAGATGTGGGTATAGAGGTAGATATGGGTGTGGTTTTAGATATAATTTTAGACATAAGCGTAGATGTTGAAGTAGAGGTGGATGAAATAGACATGGGTATAATAGATGTGGGTGTAATAGATTTGGGTGGAGGTGTTCAAATCCATACTCATAGTAGTGATTGTATGAGTGTAAGGTGTGTGATATTTGAGAGGATTATCTTGGTTTTTTTGGATGATTAAGGAAGGTTTTCTTTAATACATCTAATGATTTGTTAGGAGGAGTGTTAGGATTATCCAATAAAATTTCCCTATGATAAATAATCCATTGCACTAGGTCCTTAAAGGTACGATGCTTTTCAATAGCATGGCCAAAAAATCGATGGTGTTTGTAATAATAGTCTTCAAGGTACCATGTAGGTTTTGGATGTGAATTATCAATGGGGAATATGGGAGGGAGTTGGATAAGGCATACAACCATGAGTGTTTCAAAGATAGAGCTATAAGATTATCTAAAAGGGGTATAGTTGGGGATGCGCTAAGGAGATATTTGTGGAGGTTCGTGATGGTATGTTTATATGGAATAAGTTTTGAGGAAAATGGAATTGGATGCATTCTTGTATTTTTCATTATGGATGAATGATTTGGTGAATTCGGTCATAGTATTGTTGGGGTAAATCTTAACATGGCCTTGCTCAAGGGTGCATAATTCTAATTTTTTGGCCATGGTGAAGGATTATTAGAAAGTTTGTAAGGAATTTTTTTGGAGGGTGGATGAGGTATGTTTGACATATGATATAGAGGATATTTTGATGAGTTCATATTAAGACAAAGAGAAGGATAATTTCTTGATAATGTCATACTGGCTAGTGATGTAATATGTGATTGATTCATCATCAAATTTTTTGACGGCATAGAAATCAATGATAGTGATTTTTTGTGCAATGTTTATGGATAAATATTCGAAGAAGAGTTTCAAAAGCTATGTGAAATAGAAGAGGTAATGTTGGGGAGTTCCATTATACCATTCCAGGGTAGGTCTGGTAAAAGACATAGAAAAACTATGAAGAATAAGGTCTTGATCATGGGTGTTGAGATAACATAAGTTCCTAAATACATGAAGGTATTGTTAGGGATACTCCTTATTATTTAAATTAGAGAACTTAAGAATCTCTCACTGTGTAGGATAAGGATTAATGAGTACATATGGGTTGATAGGTTCATTAAAGAGTTTCATGCAGGTGAATGTGCTCTTAGGAACCAAGGTAGAAGTCATTAAGTATTCTATCTGACTCAAAAAGGAATTCATGGGGTCATTTTTTATGTGGGGATTAGGAGATAATGGATGATGTTATCAATTCTAAGAGTTATATGGATTGGGTTTTGGGTAAGGTTGATATTGGTGGGTGTAATTAGGAGTTTGTGGGAGTGGTTGATAATAAGTAACATAATTAAAGGTATGTGTTTAGGGATCTTGTAAAATAGGATATTGGAAATGGATATAGTTGGACGAATATATTTATGATGGTTATTACTGAGTTATGGGAGAATTAGATTGGGTTTGTTTTTAGTGAGTTTGAATGTGTGGGTGAGTTGGTTGAGATGTTTGAGTGGGCTGATTAGGAAACATATGTCGAAAGATGCTTCAAAGTTTTGGTTGATTCATCTGAGTAAAATATAAAGGGTGGGGTTGTGAGGTAGCCAAATTTATATGGACTTGAGATGCGAAGAGAGGCACCAATGCTCAGGTGGTGGAGGATTTATCTTAGATTCTTGAAGAGTTTGGGTGGTAGCATTGATGATAAGGGTATATCAAGAATGAATAGAGATATAATATGTCGGGATGGTATTAATACGAGGTACATTACTTGGTATGGGGACCACTAATTGAGTTGATTGATAGTTTTAGGGAGCTGTGGTAGAATACTCATGAGGGTAATGTTCATGTTGTTCTATTGCTAGCTCATTCATGGCCTTGGGAAAGAAGAGAACAAGTTAGGAAGGAATAAATTCAGTGTATTTGGAGTGTGGGGGATGATCATAGATATATAGAAAGGGAGTTCCATTTATGGGAATATTTTTGGAGTTACGAATAAGATAATCATGAATATCGATGAGGTTAACACCAAGGAAATCTTCTAAATCCAATCATCTGCGAGGGATAGTGGGAGGTCCAACTGCTCCTAAAGAAGTGGTAAAAGGAGGTGTAACTTGTCTAGAGGGAATGAAATGGTGATTAAAAAGGATTGGATTTGACATGTGGATTGGCTTGAATCATATGACGCCCGTGAAGAGGAACAATAAAAATAATGGCTTGGGAAATTAAAAATGAGGTGACCAAAGTTATGGAAGAAGTAAGAACGAGGGTAGATGTTTGTTATGAAATATAGTTTGAGATGGGGATGTTATTGCAAGAGGTTTATTGTTCCATTTTATTTTCTTGGGAATGAGTAACAATGGGCATGAAATAAACAAGTAAAAACTTATGCAGATTAATAATGTAATAAGAAAATCAAGTAGCAAATTTTTATTTATCATTTTTTATTGAAGAGAAGTGTGAAGAGGAAAAGAGGATCAAAGGGAACCTAAATAAATGGTCAATCTAGGGATGGTTTCCCATATGTTTAAGGTTAGAGTCACCGATATACCCAAAGGTACATTAGGCACAAATCTATGTTGACTCTTGGTAAGTGGCTTGGTATTGCGGAATACCCCCGCACTTCACACACTATAGAGATAAGGGTGTACAGAACTTATCCGATATACCAATAGTCAAATAAATTTTTACACGACCAAAACACCATGGTGGCTTCCTTATTGGGTGATGAAATCCCAATAGATCAACCTGGTAGGATATGTTTAGATGTATTGATTTGTTCATTTGGTTTAGTTATATATGAAGATATATGAACACAGGATATTACACTCCTTATAAACTATGTGATCAAGCAAGCATGAATATGTGTTCTTTATAGATCCAAAGAAAAATATGATATTTCATGAAAACAAGAAAAAAGGAGGGAGAAATGATGCATAAAGGATAAAATAAGGATTAAAAATAATAATACCTAAATAATTATTTTTCCTTCCTTTTTTTCCAAGTTGAGCGCACACGTTATTGATAAATCAAGAAAACCCCTCAAGAACGCAAACAAAAAACTCTAACCTATAGGGTTAGTAGAAAGAGGAAAATAGAATGTAAAATAGTAAATGAAAATATAACAAGGAACTTACTAGACAAGGTAGGTAGGTCCCACCAATAATACTATAATGTTTGACTATTTTCCTAATCTAGTCTCAAGTTAATGAGATGGTATGCAAGAAAAAAAGAAACTCTAAAATATGAAAGGTTTTAAACGATACCTACAATTTGTGATGATCATGAAGGATGAGATATGAGCATAAATATCATTTCCGTAGTGAACTTGATAACCTGCACAACAAAGGGACATCTATATAAGAAAAATATTAGTAGATTATATGGTAGGATTCTTGACACAGTCAGTCCTGAGAAGTGATAAAATTCATAGGGAGGATGTAAACGCATGTGATTGAATTATTGATTAAAATTAATTCATAAATGACATGCATAAGATAATCATAATCGAATAGAGATCATAGATATACTAGATATGCTAAGATAAAGATATGATAACAGATAAGTTGGAATAAGAGGATATAAACCTGACAGTGCCGATGGTGATCCAAGAGAGACACAGGAAATCAACAATGATGGTAGTAAAGAATATAAATAGATGTGAAGATAGTGGATGTAGAACTAATATTGAGATTTTGAAGATGTCCTAGATCTAGCACAAAAACACATGAAACAAAAAATATGCAAATTGTAGAAAGATAGATGAAAATGTGATAGATGAAAACTGGGAAGATGGTGATAGGGGAAGATCCGGGATATTTTATGCATACTAGGGTATAAAAGGTGAGATTTAGGATTTCAGATACATGGATCACAAATACAAAGCGATCTAGATATTGTAGGAGCTGAGAAATAGATGGAAAATGGATTGATGTAGAACATGTTGATGGAGTCCAAGGTAGAATTGATGGAAGCTAGGGTGGATTAGGGTTTGAAGGAAGCTCATAGATGGACAAGGGATTATAAGAAAGAGAAAATTATTATTTGTGAGACTAAAGATCTCCAAGGTGACAAAAAGACGTGCAAGCTAATGAAAATCTGATGAAAAAAGATAGGGATACCAGAAAAATCAAATATTAAGATCTCAACAAATATTTTGCAAGGGCTCCAAGATGACTCAAAGATGTTGATAGTAGATCAAAAGAAGATAATAAAAAAATGAAATATTGCAAGAAGTAAGAATCTCAGAAGTTTTATCCACTTTGTAGAGGGGGTAGTGATATATTTATAGGCCACCAGGGACTTTCTAGGATCAATGTAGACAACATATGACCATTTCTTTGGTAAATTTGGGTGATGTACAACTTGAGATAAGAGGCCTTATTAGGTTTGGATTAAGGTTTTTTATTTATTTCAGTGAATTATATTTGTATAGGGATGTTACAAGTGGTTAGAGGGCCGAAAGGCATTGAATGAGGGTAGATGAAAGTTTAAAGAGAATAAATGAGGGTTTTATGGATGTGATGAAGATAATAATCATGTTTTTAGGGATAATTAAATGTGATTAAGGCTGAATAATGAGGGATAAAATAATCCTGGGATAGGATAGGATTAAGATAGGAAAATAAGAAATTAAGAGGAATAAACAGGGTTTAGGAGGGGTGGAATGAGATTTCGAATACAGTATGGATGTGATCGGTAATGATGATGATGAAGAGGAGAGTTAACACAAGATGAGGGACAAGTGAACCAAATTTTGGTTTCTACGCATAATGAAAATAAATGGATGCATGGCCAAGTAGTGGCCTCGTAAGAAAGATTAGCTATTTAATTTAGCAAAATTACACTCTTTTTCCTTATTTTTGAATTATTTTATCAATTAAAAATGGGGATTTTTAAATGATCGTGAGACTAAGTCCCTCCACTTCAAGATAGGGTGGATCCCATTTATTGAAATCTGGAAATAATTGTACAGTAGACTATCTCTCAGGGTGGTCATTTATTGTGGAATGTGTGAAAACTCCCTTGTCATAACCACAACAATATCTAAGAGAGAGAAAGAAAACATAGGTGAGTAAATGGAGAATAATGAGGAGGGGAATTTTATTAGTGAAAGGAACCTATATTTTACTAAATACAATCCAGGAAGCTTTCTACTTCAATTAGAATACATAGGAAAAAACAAGCAATTTATATATAGAAAATAAAACAAAAATAGAGATTGAAACAAAACTAAAATTCTGATTTTTATTCCACTATCAATAGGTATAAATCCATTTTTTCCTCTAAAACTTTTCATACATATGGTTGAGTGAAAGAAGGAGAATGGGGGAAAATTAAAGGGTGGGAATGGAAGAACTACAATATGCTATAGAGAGAGAGAGAGAGAAAAATGATGTTGTACAAAAGAGAAGAGGCTTTAATATATATCCCAAAACAATATAACTTTCTTATTCATTCATGAATGTCCATATTCATTTATAGAGTAAGTCACTTTTCCTTATTTCAAGAAAATCATTTTACAAAAGTGGAATAAGAATTTATTTGAGTTACATTTTGAAAATTTCATTACCTAATAAAGAATTAGAAATAACTGGAGTTTTATTTGGAAAAATTGATTTCTACATGAGAGAATGGAGAGAATAAGAAAGAAGAAGAGGGAAACCATCATTCTATAGATGGAGTACATGAAGAAAAATATCCTTGGATGCACCACACTAAGGATATTCTTTCACCTATCATCGCTAAGTTGAACCTGAACACTTATTTTAGAACATATTTCTACAGGGAATGATGGTGTTTGTAATAATATCATGTCATTGATCGGATTCCCCTCAAATTATTTTATAATTATTAATCCATTTTGGGATATTTTGAGTTGTGTCATAAATGGATCCTCAAATTTGAGCTAGAGTGTCTATGAGTTGATCTTCATAGGACTTCTTGTCATATAATTATCCTTTCATAATGTTTCAGAAGTTCTCTTAAAGTTCATCCAATGACATGAACTCGTGTAGTGTAACAGAGGGCATCTCAAAATGCACAAGTTATCGTTAATATCTTCTTTTATTTTTTACCTTAGTTTAGGTGATATGGGAAATATTCAATGAAATCAATGTGGACTCTTATTTTCCACTTGATTGTTCTGGTCCATGTTTCTGAACAATTATCTTCTATATTCAAGAACACTTTCTTTTCAAAAATAAACTTGAGTTCAATAGATCTCATCTCGCAAATGATTGAAAAAATATGATTCTAATGGTTATCTTATTTCTTGACTACAGATAAAATACACTACACTTTCTAAGTCGATAAAGTGAAAATATTGTATATTTTGATTACCTTTAGGTGTTTTTCACAACCCTTTTATAATATGGATTCAATCCATGCCTCGGTTGTCCTTCCCAAATTTTCAACGCTTTGGACTTCTTGAATAGCATGTGCCTGAATCTTACTCACAGGAATAACTAAATTGGAGGGGATAAAATGAGTATCATCATGGCCTAATAAGTTTTGAACATATGACGTGAATATGTATAGCTAACTTTCAAGTTTTTCTTGAGTTATTTCACCTTTTCTTGTTCAAGGAACCAATTTGGTATTTTTTTTCCTCAAAATTTTCAATATTCCTTTCTAACCTACCTCCCAAGAGGGTACATAGTCATCTCATAATGAGATATATGTATTTTAGCTTCATATTTTTCCACCCTTGGGTGAGAAAACTTAATGAGCCAATACCTTAAAGAATCACTTGTGAGTCGAGAATTCATATTGGTCTTGTGAGGAGTGGATGTCAGTTTCCAAAGATCAGAAGATATTTCAATAACTTCATCCTCTACTTTCACAATGGTACGTTGATGATTTTTTGTAATATCTTGAACCCATAAGAAAACATGATCTATAGAGAAAGATGAAGAATGAAATTTTGAACTGCTTAAAGGATAATAGTATACCACAACTTTTTTCTAAGCTGGAGAAGATTCAAGATCACTGCTCATATGAGATTACACTAGGATTCTAGGAGACCTATGAGGTTGTTTCATGAGGGACTTGGGATACTTTCATTTGTTCCTTATAGGAGATGATGAATTTTTCCAGTTTAAGATTACATTTGTTAGCCATTCTCATTGGAAAATTTCTACAAGGAGACTCGATGTGAGACTCTGGAGATATTTTTCAGGGAAGATGCCTTTTTTTAGGGTTTTCATCATTCACGAGACCATACATGTTTATTTGTAACTTATTTGATTTTCTATAAGAAGGAGATGGTGCATAACCAATTTCATGTACCTTCTTAAGAAACCACTTTTTCAACCTTTGAAGAACTACTACAGTATGGGTTAAGATGTCAATAGGCTCCAAAATTTACCATTCTATAGGTGTAAGAGGTGTGAAGTGAACACACTTTAGGTATCCTAGTTAAAACAACTCACTACCATCATATTTTATATCCTCCATGACCCAATCAAAACAAAAGTCTTTGATTTGTTTCACTAGAATTATAGAAAAGTATTATTGATGGAATTCTATATCATCAACACAATCTTCAGAATAATCCTCCATTTCATGTTGATGGGAAATGTTGAGATACTTTTTTTGAACTTTCGTATACTACTTACTATCATACAACTTTATTTTGGAGTAGACATATAGGTTAAATGGTCCTAAGGAAGCTTCAATGTTACATACATCTCCTAAATTCCTACAAGAGTAAATATCCATGTGAATTGGGAATGTAACTTATTTTGTATTTCTTCCCCAACACTTGATATGTACTCTATAAAATTTCCACCATAGAGAAATAAGGTCAAATTTTATACTTTTGGATCAAGGAAGCTTTAATGGAGCATCATCAAATCCTCTTAAACAGATGTAGGAAATTTTTTTGAACCGCATGAAGTAACTTTCTTAATTCTTGATCATTTCACAAGCTTCTGCTGACAACCTTTGATTGATATCCTCTTCCATATTCTTGATTACATACATTAAAAAGACATTGTTGACTCAGTTATAATGCCTCTTATATTCCTTTGAATAAAATTATCAATGTACTTTATACACTCACACACCTTTCTAGAGATTTACTTTAGAGGATAGATTAACCCATTTCTGCAAAGTTGTGATGGAATATAGAAAATTATAATTCATTGTGAAATTTTTGGTATTCTTGAGGTTAATGAACTACGAATGAAAATTATCAGTGATGATTTAGCTCCGGTCAATATTTTGAGTTCCTTTAGTGGTGATCAAGGTGAACAAAGACATCCATGGGTGGAAGTCATTAGTTGATGTCTCTCACATGAGCCTATTGAGCATGACTATGTAGTCAAATATTTATTTAATGAATTTAAAGTAGGAGAGATTCTTTGAAAGATTGGTTACGATTTATCTTCATCCAAATGTCAATTTTTACTCCTTGTAGAAAATACTTATTTATTTCCCACTTGAGAAAATTACTTTCCTTTCTCATGATCACTGCATTCTTAGATCTTGGTATTCACATGCATTTCAAGATTCCTTCTAGAGATAATATAGATATGATTGAATCATCATTAGAAGTTATGATTTTAATTTATAATTAATAATTTTAGGCACAGGTGAGAACAAATTATTTATCTTGGATTCTTAGTGGGAAGATAGTGGCTCGAAAGATTGCAATGTGAAATATTTTTTCTACTAATGTGGTGTGGGTTCCTTCTTCCATTGTTCATTTCAGGTCCTTGAAGTATACGTGCTCAACATTATTATGTTTCCCATTGTATGGTTGTGTTTTAATTGATTTTAACCCCCATTTATGTTACAGGGTTTCATGTAGTCATGTGAGTCCCCATATGGTGTTGTTCAGGTGTCAAGTATGAAGTTCATATGTTTTGGTGAGTTCAATATGGTCCTGGTACTTGGTTTTCTAGGAAGAATAATGATTTGATTCATATTGAGTTTGTTGGTGGTTTGCATGATGTCATATATGGTCATATAGGTGTTCCATTTGTGTATAAGTGTCCCCATTAAGTCAACATGATTAGGTAATGTGGATTTAGTGTTGAATCAGGTCATTCTAGGCTTGTTTCTATCCCTGGTGCATGCAGAATGGTAAAGAGGTGTGATATTTGGAACTAATAAATTATGTTTAACCATTGTAACAATATATTTTTCATATAAAAGGCATGTATGGTTATTTTTAGGTCTACATTAAGTGGTTTTTTGCTTTTATGAGGTCCTTGAGAAGTTACAGGTGAGAAACATCCATGTTTACATAGGTAAGTAACTATGGCTAGAGATTATGAGGAATAATAGATATATGGTGAGAATGAACAATTAGAGAAGGTTTTCATGGTGCTTCGTTACAAGTTTTAGGTCATTCTGAAGAATTTATTTGAAGATATGCAATTTTAGTAAAACTGGGTAAATTGTAATGTGATTTTCAAGCAAAAGTAGACCTTTTGATACTCATTGTGAAATGAATGTTTTGCATGGGGACCTGAGATATTTGTAATATCATTTTCGGTCAGTTATAAAGGTTTTTAAAAAATAATGAGGTTTTTTAATCATCATTTTTTTATGAATGATTGTTAAGAATCTAAATTGGTTTGAAACCCTAGTTAGGAAACAACTTGTAGAAGAGTGATTATTATGATCCTATTCTAATTTATTATTAAAAATTTATGATTTTATGTTGTGTTGGTGATCAAATTAGTCTCGCCCCATTTTTCATTGAAATTCCTCAATTTACGGCCTCTGTCACGTTTTCTATCTCCCCATGTTGGTGATTGAAGACTCTGTCCTCCATTTGGTTGCCATGATCAATCCCTTCCTTGTTCAAGGATCACTTAAAGGTCCAAAATTTGTTTATCGTTCCTCTATCCATCTACAAGAGTCTGTAAATTGGCAGTAAAATTCAGGTTTTTCCTCTCCTTCCATTTTCCAAAGTCACATTTTGTTGTCCCTATCATTTTTGTCCCAAATACATGTGGAAATGTGATTTGATGTAGCTTGGAGGATCATATTTGAGCCTTATAACATTTCCAAATTCTCTATCCTTGAAGAAAGATTCATTTTCGGGCTCAAATGGTGGTTTTCCTATATTTTTACAGTTTGACGGGTGAGTTTTCCCCATCAAATTTACATCTCTACATCAGTGTAAATGTGGCCCTTTTTGGTTGGATGCAGCTCGATGGGGCATCTTTAAAAATCTAAGGATTGCTTCAACCCACAACTTGTCCATGTGGAGGAACGGTGCTCATTTGAAAATTCACCTTTTGGTTTGTCCTTCGAATTGCGCCAGGGGGGACACGTGGAGGATTCCACTACTTTTCCCAAACTTAGACAAATTTTTCATACAACTGGTACAGTTTTGGTGGGAGATGGAAACATGGAGGGCTGACACTCATTTGAGGATCCACCTCAGGGTCCCACCTTAACAATTGCGAAGAAAGGAGACATGTGGAGGCTTCACTCGGCTCCGTTTTGTACTTAAACTATTCTAAGCAATTTTATAAGGCCTGGGACACGTGGTGAGCTCACACTTGTTCAGGGTCTCCACTCTTGGGCACCATCTCGAAGTTGCATGCCATGAAGACACATGGAGGCTTCCGCTCAGTCTTCCTTACTTAGACTTTTCAAGAAAATTTTTAAAGGCCTGGGACACATGGAGGGACAACGCATGTTTGGGGACTGGCCCATAAGTTTTATTTTGAAGAAGTGCCAGGAGGACACTTAGAGAGTTTCCGCTCACTCTGCCCTTTTCTTGGAATTTTCAAGGGCTGAAGAAAAATGTCTTGGACCATAGACACATGACGCCTTCCATTGAACCTTCAAATTTTTAACAGACTCTACTGAAATGAGACACGTGTCAAGCCCACGCTTGTTTGGGGTCTCTACTTTTGGGGACCATCTTAAAATGTGCCATTGAGACACGTGGAGGATTCCACTAGCTCCTTTTTTCACTGAGAATTTTCAAAGGCCAAAAGGTGTTTTTCTTGGGACCAGGGTACGTGGAAGGCTCGCGCTTGTTTGGGACTTGCCTCTGTGCTTCTCCTTTGCAGTTGCACTAAGGAAACACATGGAAAACTATAATATAAAGTGGAAAAGGGGTAGAATCAATGGTTGTTGTGCATTTCACCTATTTTTTCTGCCATTTTTTTCCAAGACTACTAGAGACATAAATATGCACTATTTTTAATTGTTCTTTGATGAAATTATTTTTCATCTCTATTAGTAAGGTACCATTGAATGGATTCAAAACTTAAATTATGAGTCCAAGGATCGTCAAGGTAAATATTTTGAAGTGGGAATTACTAAGGCACTCATAAAAATAGGAATTACAAGAGGAAATAGATGTGGGGCAGAAATTATAGAGGAAAAAGAGGGAAAAAGGATGAAATGATGAAAGTGCAGGTGCAAAAGGTGAAAAAGGTGTTTCCTCAAGAGAAAAAAGGGATTTCTCACATGAAAAAATTAGAATGATTAAAAGGAATCCTTAAAAGTTGTGGCATGGCATATCCTAGTCATTAGTCGAGGGGCCAAGAAACATGACCAGTTCACAATTGGTCCACCTAGGAAAATTTCGGATCTGAATTTGTTAAACGTCGTTATTTGAAAAAAATTAGTAACAAGAAAAGGTCCCTCAAATATTATTCTCTTTTGGGGGGAAAATTGAGTGAGAAAAATGTATAAATGCAATGAGAATACTCTTGCAAATGGTCAGAATTTGAATTCTTGAGAAAATAGTTGAGAAAACCATCTTCCTGAGAGACCAAAGCTGAGATAACCTATTATTTTCTTCTCTGTTATATTTTCTGTCATGTGAATTTGGTTTCAGATGTATAGCCATTGAAAAGCACTAAGATTTCTCTGGAATCTTTTCACTACTGATGAATCTAAGTAATTTTGGAATTAATTTGTGTCAAATCTCTAGCAATTTGTGTTTGCTTTGTTTCAGAATGTCTGCAAATAGTTTCTTTTTTTCCCATTGCAATATTATATTGAAATTATTTGTGAAATCACACAAGATCTCATCCATGTGACATTTTAATGGTATTTTTAATTTCATTTTAAGAAGATCCTTCATCTTGGATGAGATAAAGTTTTTTAAAATCAATTCACTATCATTTGTTGATAAAGATTATTTGTAAGTCTTCGGGTGTACCTTAGGCATGATTAATCAGAGAATTTTGTGTTTAATTGAGTCTTTCAATTAGAGCCTTCATGTTAGAGTCTCAAATATTATTTGAAATGTGCTGATTTGGGCCTCCATTGAAGCACACCTTATGGTTAAAGGAACATCTTAAATATTCTGAAGATTTCTGTTGTTGAAGTTGTTCATTGTTTTGAAGTCCCTTCGAAGATCTGGTCTTAAACTTTATCCTACTTCATCTCCCAGCAAAATCATTTAAAAACCATTGATCCATCCTGAACTACCCCTGTTTTCCCTATGTATCAACAAAGGAACAAATTCTACTTGCAAAAATATGCATAACAATCAGGATTTCTTAATGTCTTCAGTAACCTTAGCCTTGTGTTGAAAATATCTCCATCATTTAGAAGTGACAAATCTTAAGAGTTAAATCATGGAGCATTGACCATATTTTCCCAAGGTTCTCTTCATATAATTTATGCAAAAGAAGGATATCTCCATCTCCTTCATCAAACAAAGGTTACACTAAGGGTCCTCTCACCCTGGTCAAAGAGGCACGTCCTAAAGTAGTGAGGGTAGGTCAAATAATCTTAAAGGTGCTATCCATCTCTCCACAAATATGAGTAACAAAGGGTCAGTTAGATCTCATCCCTGACTACAAAATGACACACACTCTTGATCTATCTTCCTCTAATCTCCCTGTCGAATCTGTGTTGCTACTCGGCTTGAAAAGTAGAACAAATTTAGATACCAACACTCATGGCGCCACTTCTGGGGACTCTTTGAAGTATTTGAACAAATGTGTAGGTGTACAAACCCTAGTAATGCTTTTTACAGATTTTAAAGTGCAAATACATTGTTGAAACATCATTATTTTCTCAGATTTGTAAGAATTGTTTAAAGTTGTGAGTTCTGAGTGTAATATTTCTAGCTTATAAAGTTATTACACTAGGATTTGTATCATCATTGATAAATTTGGGTAAAAGAGGAGCAGATCTTGTAAGGTTTGCATGAATATGGTATTGACAGGCATTTGATCGGTCTTTTATAGTGCATTTGTACAAACTAAGGTGAAAATCCTTAGTGGCGACTCCGTGCTGTTTAAATTATTTATAAATACCAGTGTCTTCAACATATATCAAGTAATATTTCTCACTAATATCTACAAATATGGAAGAAGAAGATATTTCTTTGCCAAGGACCCTAGTAGAAGGTTGTTTCAAGAGCTGGGAAAGTATAATTCAGAAGGTAGAAGAATTTGGAAGGTTGTTAGAGATCAAGCATCAACAAAAGATATCTCCATTGGTGAAACTGATCAGCCTGTGATTGAATATTGTAGTACTTCCTCAAGTGCTTCTGAATCAGGTAGCCTCTTTGTTGTATTAAATTATCCATCTAGACAGGGTCCATCATCTGTATTTCAAACATTTTCTTCTCAATTTGCCCCTGTATTTTCAAAATCTAATAGATTTTTCCAAGAGACAGAGCCTTTAGAGGGAAGTCATTCTAAAATTTGTATCCATGTACCACATAGACCCCTCACTCCTCATCATTTTGTTTCTCCTGTAAGATCACCTCCTCATAATAATATGGCTCAGCCTCCATCCAGACCTCCATTTGTCGTTAATACCTTTGGTCCCATCAGTTTTAGAGGTATGGCTGGCTATCCAAATGTCATGCCATAGGATGTAAGAAATAGATTTCCTAAGTTTCAAGGAAATAATGAAATAACTTGTGATCAGCACTTGAAACTCTTTGTCAATATGATGGAGGATTTTGAAATAAATTTTGAAGATGTATACATTAAATTATTTATTCATACTCTAGAAGAGGATGCAAGGTACTGGTATAAATCTCTGCTAGATAATTCCACTGACTCCTGGAAAGAGATGAAGAATGCCTTTAGAATGCAGTATGGTGATAAAATAGACCCTAGGTTTCTTTTATCAGAGTTTGAAAATATAAAAAGAATCCTAATGAATCAGTGCATTATTTCAACACTAGATTTAACAAAACATTGAGAAGACTGCCTGTTAATTTGAGTCCATGTGATGAATCTTGTCTGATGAAGTATTCAAATTCATTTGATAAGAAAGTTGCTTACTATTTAAGGGATAAGAACCCTGGGACTTTGAGGCAGGCCTTTACCATGGCTCTGCAAATTGAGAACAACATCAAAGCAGTTGGAAAACCTCCTAAGAGGGAGGGTGTTAAACTAATCAACCCTGAGAAGCGTCAATCAAATAAGGTTGTGGATCTTGAGGAAGTTGTAAGGACTTTGGATGGGGCTGTCAAAGAAATCTCTTACAAGCTGGATAGGGTAGAAAAAGGAATTTGACAAGGTTCTTAGGGTCAGCATAGGAAACAAGGACAATACAAACTTGCAAATCATCATAGAAATGATCAAAGGTCTGATGACAGAGGTAAAGGACCCATGGAAGCTAGATAAACCCAAAATAGGGAGAATAGAGTAGTGCCTGATCCTCTAAATGCCAAAGTTGTTGTTTTTGAAGAGAAAAATCAAATGGATTGGTGTGACAAATGCTTCTTACCCCACCTACCATGTGAAGTAGATCAGAAAGTTGAAGAAGCTAATGACGATGACAACACTGATGATGATGCATACATGGTGGAATTCTCTACAAGCTCACAACAAGGAGAAACTTCAACTGAGGTAATAAGTGTAAGAACTGCTACAAGTTTTTGGGATTGTATTCACCGAGGTACCTCTTCTTCCTCCATCTCATGCTTTAGAAATAGATATGGTACAAGAATTTTAACTTCCTAATAATGATTTTGAGTACCTGAGAGCTCTAATGATTAAGAAGTACTATGGAGGAATCCCATCAGAAGAGGATAAACAAATAATAATGAATGTTGTTGTGGCCAAAGAAAAGAAGTATAACACAAGAAGTAAAGTTGTCAAAGGGGTAGGGCCTCAAGCCAAAACAAAGACCCTCAGTTCTCACCAATTTCCCAAAAGAGACTCCAAAGAAAGATGCACTTGGAAAAGGCCCTGTTGTCTCAAGTAGAACTGGTGTGCCCATCCATGCCCAAAATGTTAAAAACCTTGTGCCATCTGATGAGTTTGTCAACCTTTCTCGAAATGATACTTTTCCCTAGTACATTCCCTTTGACATTACCCAAGTCTTGAGTCAGATCAAGATTTATGTCCCAATTGTGGAACTGCTTAGGGTTAATGAGCATAAGAAGAGGGCTTTTGAGTATTTAAGATTAGGAGAAGATAAGAGTGTACAAGGTAGAAATATAAATAATTTAAACACTCCTCCTTTAACAATTCCAAACCTAGAAAAACCACCATCATTGGAGGAGATAGGTGAACCACCTGAATTCTACTTGGGGACATCTTTAGTTGAGTCTCAGTTAAATGTTGATCCATTTTTATAACATTGATTATTAAAGACATACTTCTACACAATTGTATGTTTGACTCCAGAGCATCATGTAATGTTATGCCTCTCAAAGTCATGAATTAATTCAACATTAAAGTGACAACATCTTATGGAAAGTGTACTACAATGGATTCTAGAGAGGTCCCAGTTGTAGGGTGTGTGAAGGGTTTGGTGGTACAACTTGCAACTTATCTAGGTAAGAACCTGAAACTTGATGTTGTCATTATTGATTGCCCTACCAAATGGGGCATGGTATTATCAAGAAAGTGGGCTGCAAGTGTTGGTGGAAGTGTTCAGATAGATATGTCTTTGTCACCATTCCAATTGAAGGCAGCCTTGTAAAGTTGTATGGAGAGAAGAAAATTTTGCCCCTCATTGAAGATCCAAATAATGCTTCTTATGAAGTGTTGTATGATGATGTATATGTAGATAACTTTGTGGGGTTTGCTGATGGCAAGGAGCACAAGATTGATCAGTGCAAATGTCTTGAACAAGTGGGTTTACATTGGACTTGTTATTTGATGGATCCTGTTCCAAGTTTTGAAATGGTACTGGAATTGTTTTGATCTCCCCAAGCCAAGAATACTTTTTGTTCTCGTTCAAACTTAAATTTGAATGCACTACCAAAATTTCTGAATATGATGCATTGTTATTCGGCCTAAGAATTGCAAGGAAATATGGTATAAAGGATGTTATTGTAAAAGGGGATTAAGAATTTATTATCAAGCAAATTAGGAAACTGTATGATACTAAAAATCAGACAATGAAACAATAAATCATGTAGTTTGGGATTTGATTGGAATGTTTGACTCTTTTAATATTGTGCACCATGATAGAAAGTTTAATGTTGTTGCAAACAAGTTAGCAGTGCTAGGATCTAGATTTGGGAGTTGTACAATGTCTCCATTTTGTGAGTATGATGTTGAAGTACTAACAAGGTCATCTGTCCCTTATAACATTAAAAATTGGAAAGTGTTTGATGATGATGCCCATGTGAAATGGTTTCTATATATCCAAGGTGATTTTGCTGACCATAATATAGATTGGGAAGTAATGGTGTGTGTTTTTGACAAAAAGGAAACATTATTTGGCAAAGATATCATCCATTTGAAGACAAACACGAATCAAAAAGGTGTGGTGGCTCTTGAGTCAAACTTTGATAATGCTGATTGCATCATTAAAATGAGTATATTGGTTTTAAGAGATGTGGAAGAACACGTCTTGGGCATAAAGGAAAAGCCACATAAAATCTGGTTAAGAAGCAATCTCAGCAAGGAAGAGAAGTAGTCCTATATTCAATTGCTGAAGAAATATCAACATTGACTAGCTTGGTCTTACTCTGAGTTGAAGGCATATAGGGAATATTTGTTCGAACATGAGATTCCTCTTGAATCTAATGCCAAGCCTTTCATGAAAATAAGAGGCCCATCAATCCACTCCTTTATTTGAAGATGCAAGAAGAATTGAAGAAGTTGAGGGATGGAGGGATCATTCAGCTCACGAGGTATTCATCTTGGGTTGCAAATCTAGTGCATGTCAAGAAAAAACAATGGTGACATAAGGCTATGCGTAGACTTCAGGAACCTAAATAAAGCATCACTGAAAGATAATTACCCTCTTCTAAACATGGAGAATATGCTACAACTGGTAATTGGTTCTGAATTGTTATCTACTCTAGATGTTTTTTCTGGTTATAATCAAGTTGATGTCAAGGAATCAAAAAGAATAAAGATTGCCTTTACTACTCCTTAGAGAACTTACGTCTATGTCAGGATTGCTTTTGGATTAATGAATGCTGGACAAAGTTTCCAAAGAGCAATGGATTTAGCATTTGCTGGTTATATCAATGATTTCATTGCTATTTATCAAGATGATGTAACTGTGTTTTCTAGAAAAAAAATGATCACTTGCAACACTTGGAGAAGATGTTGATAAGGTGCAGGGAGTATGGCATATCATTTAATCCTAATAAGTGCCACTTTGGAGTGCAAAAGGAAAAGTTGCTTGGTAACATTGTATCAAAAGAAGGGGTAATGATAGATCTAGAGAGAGTGGAAGGCATAAAAAAGGTTCCAATTCCAAGAACTAAGAAGAGAATTCAATCCTTCTTTGGAAAAATAAAACTTATCAGAAGGTTTGTGTCTAACTTTGCTGAGATGACCATACCCATTACTAGCATGCTGAAGAAAAGACCAAGTTATCAAATGGGAAGAAGTTTTGATTTAAGCTTTCAATGGGATCAAAGAAGAACTAAAGCATGCCCCTATTTTGGCAGCCCAAAATTACAAGAAGCATTTTCAAGTGTTTTCTTTTTCTTCAGAAAACACCATTGCATCTTTTTTTTACAGAAGGATGATGAAGGGGTTGAGAGACCAATTTCCTTTTTTAGTAAGGAATTACAGGGAGTTGAGTTGAAATACACCATCATGGAGAAGCAAAAATTTTCCTTGGTGAAAGCAACAAAGGTTCTCAGACCCTACCTCTCGAGTTCTAAAGTTATTTTCTTATGTTTCCCACACCATGGTGAAATAAATCCTATCTGAGATGGAGGTATCAAGATAAAAATGTACATGGGATAACAAATTGTAGGAGTATGACATGGCTATCCAAACCACGAAATTGGTAAGATGTATGGGCCTAGATAAGCTTATTGCTAAGAGCAACCTCCAAACTATTGAGGTGAATGAAGTAGAAGGAGAAAGGAGTGGATGTCCTTGAAAATTTGGTAAGTTTTGAATGGTCCAAAGATCTAATATTTTATCTTAGACATCTATGCTACCCTAAATATCTGAGTAAAAATTAGAAAAGAGTCTCTTAAGTTATCCTCTCAAAAGTATGTCATTACAAATTTTGGGTTAGCTTCGAAGAACCCCAAGGGAGTGCTCTTGAGATGCATTACTGAAAATGAGGCCCCAAAAATAATTGCCGATCTCCATGGAAGGAGTATATGGGGGACATTTTGCTGGAAGAGTTAAAACACATAAAATCTTGAGGGTTGGTTATTGGTGGCCAACTCTCTTCAAGGATATAACTCTATTGGTGAGGAAATGTGAAAGTTGCCAGCATTTTTCTGGAAGAATGAAAGCTCCAGGCTCCCTTCCTTTTTAGCTTGTGTTAGTTGAAGCCCCATTCAGACAATGGGGAATGGATTTCATTGGAAAAATTTCTGATCCTTTCTAGTGCTGGTCATAAATGGATTCTTGTAGCCACTGCTTATTTCACTAAGTGGGTGGAAGCAATCCCTACCAAGAAGGAAGACACACCAAGTTATCATGGACATTCATGTTGAATCAAATCATATGCAAATTTGTAGTGCCGAGCTAAAATTTTTGCTAATAATGCCATGCAGTTTCAGAGCTAAACCTTTGGTGGTAATGTGCAAGGAGTATGGGATCAATTTGACATATGCTTCTAACTATAATCCCCAAGAAAATGGACAAGCTGGAGTCCAGTAATAAAAACTTGTTGAAGATCATTAGAAGAACCTTGGAGCTGAACAAATATAAGTGGGGTGAGCAACCGAAGTTTGCTATTTGGGTTGATAAAATCACTGTCAAAAGAGCTACTAGTAAAAGCCCGTTTGAATTGGTATATGGAACTCAAGCTTTGCTTGCCCCTCCATTTACAATTGTCTTCATTTCAGTTTGTTCAATAGATTGAAGAACAAAGAAGTTAGTTCATATGATTCTTAAATAAATTAGAGTATTGAGTTAGGATGAAGAAATAAGGGCATCCCATCAGTGGCATGTGAAGTTTAGAGAAAAGTTGAAGAAGTTATTTGATAAAAAAGTTGACACCTAGATAGCTTTCAACATTGGGGATCTTATGCTTTTATGGGATAACAGGCATGAAGATAAGGAAAAATCATGGTATATTTGATGCATTGTGGATGGGACCTTATTCAATTGATATTCAAATTGGTGAAAATACCTTCTTCCTAAAAGACTTAGACGAGTGAACTACTTGAATTACCTGTTAATGGTAGGCATTCGAAGCATTTCCTTGATTGATTTCTTAGAATCAACGTATACTCCATTTGTATAGTGTATAGTTCTTTGTTCTCATCTGACTTTTGTGTTTTTGTTCATTCTGGTCCTTGGTGACTTGGTTTTACTAGGTTTCTCGGCTCATTTTTTGGAGGATGGTTGTGGTTGTTCTACTTTGCAAGATTATTCTTTGACTTCTGTTGCCCAATGGTATGTTTTTGGCACTTGGTCTACTATTTAATTCTTGTGACACTCACAAGGAGTGCCCATTCCTTGAGTAAGAGCCGATGCTGGTGCTAAAATTAGTCTCACTCCGTTTGTCATTGACATTCCTTAGTTTACGGCCTCTGTCATGTTTTCTATGTCCCTGTGTTGGTGCTTGAAGAATCTGTCCTCCATTTGGTTGCCATGATTAGTCCCTTCCTTGGTCGAGGATCACTTAAAGTTCCAGAAAAAAATTTTTTCATTTCTCTGTCCATCTTAAAGAGTCTATAAATTGGGTGTAAAACTTAGATTTTTCTTTTCCTTCCGTTTTCCACAGTCACGTGTTGTTTTCCCTATCATTTTTTTCCCAAATGCCTAAGGAAACATGATTAGATGTCGCTCAGAGGATCATATTTGAGCCTAATAACATTTGTAAATTCTCTTTCCTTGAAGAAAGATTCATTTCCGGGCTTAAATGGTGGTTTTCTTGCATTTTTGTGGTTTGACGAGGTGAGTTTTCCCTATCAAATTTACATCTATGCATTAGTGTAAACGTGGCCCTTTTTGGTAGGATACGTGGCTTGGCAGAGGCACTTTAAAACTGTAAGGACTTGCTTCAACCCAAAACTTGTCCATGTGGAGGAATGGAATGCTCATTTTAAAATTCACCTTTTGGTTTGGCCTTAGAGTTGCATCTGGGGGGACACGTGGAGGATTCCGCTACTTTTCCCATACTTAGAATTTTTTTTCATACGATCCGATACAGTTTTGGTGGGCCATGGACACATGGAGGGCTGGCGCTCATTTGAGGATCTGCCTTAGGGTCCCACCTTAAAAATTACAACAGGGAGACACGTGGAGGCTTCTGCCGGGCTCTTCCCTGTAATTATAATTTTCAAAGAAATTTTCTAAGGCTTGGGACACATTGTGACCTCACGATTGTTCAGGGTCTTTTTTCTAGAGCACCATCTTGAATTTGTGCTGTGAAGACACATGGAGGCTTCTTCCAGGTCTTCGCTTAGAATTTTCAAGCAACTTTCTAAAGGCCTGGGGCACGTGGAGTGACTACACATGTTTAGGGACTGGCCCCTAAGTTTTATTTTCAAGAAGTGCCAGGAGGACACTTGGAGGTTTCCACTCACTCTGCCCTTTGCTTGGACTTTTCAATAGCCGAAGAAAAATTTCTCAGACCATAGACACATGGTTCCTTCCACTGAACCTTCAACTTTTTAACAGACACTTCTCAAATGAGACATGTGTTAAGCTCGTGCTTGGTTGGGGTCTCCGCTTTTGGGGACCATCTTAAAATGTGCCATTGAGATATGTGGAGGCTTCTGCTGGCTCCTTTTTTCACCGAGACTTTTCAAAGGCCAAAAGGTGGTTTTCTTGGGCCTAGGGTACGTGGAAGACTCACACTTGTTTGGGATTTTTCTCTGTACTTATCCTTTGTATTTGCGCTAAGGAAACATGTGGATGCCTATGATATAAAGTGGAAAAGTGGCAGAATCAATGGTTGCTGTGCATTTCACCTGTTGTTTCTACCATTTTTACTCCAAGACTCCTGGAGATGTGAATATGTACTATTTTTCATCATTCTTTGATGAAATTATTTTTCATCTCTGTCGGTAAGGTACCATTGAATGGATTCGAAACGTAAATTATGAGTCTAAGGATCATTAAGGTCAATATTTTGAAGTGGGAATTACTCAGGCACTCACAAAAATGGGCATTACTAGGGTAAATGGATGTGGGGAAGAAATTGTAGAGGAAAAAGAGGGGAAAAGGATGAAATGATGAAAGTGCAGTCGTAAAATTTGAAAAGGGCATTTCCTCGAGAGAAAAAAGGGATCACCTGTTAAGTCCAGCTATGTAGAGGCTTCGAAAAAAGATTAAAAAGGGGATTTATTGCATGACAGAATCAGAATGATTAAAATGAATCCTTAAAAGTTATGGCATGACATCCTAGTCATTAGTTGAGGGCTTAAGAAACATGACCAATTCACAATTGGTCCACCTAGAAAATTTCAGATCTAAATTTGTTAAACGTCACTGTCTGAAACAAATTGGTAACAAGTAAATGTCCCTCGAATATTCTTCTCTTTTGAGGGGAAAATTATGTGAGAAAAATGTATAAATGCAATGAGAATACTCTTGCAAATGGTCGGAGTTTGAAATCTTGAGAATTTTTTTAAGAAATTCGTCTTCCCAAGAGACCAAAGCCGAGATAACCTATTATTCTCTTCTGTGTTAGATTTTCTATTGTGTCAAGTTGGTTACAGATGTATAGCCATTGACAAGCACTGAGATTGCTCTGGAAGCTTTCCCCAGCTGATGAATCTAATAAATTTTGGAATCAATTTGTGTTAAATCTCTAGCAATTTGTGTCTTCTTTGTTTCAGAATGTTTGTAAATAGTTTATTTCATTCCCATTACAATATTATATTGAAATATTTGTGAAATCACACAATATCTCTTCCCTGTGACAGTTTAATAGTATTTGTAATTTCATTTCAAGAAGATCCTTCATCTTGGATGAGATAAAAAAATTTGAAATCAAGGAAATCCAAAATCGGTCTTCGTTTATTTAGTATTGTGAAATAAAGTCTTCAGAGAAATGTAACTGAGGTATGATTACATTAGTAGAATTTGATGTTTAATTCAGTCTTACCAATTTAAGCCTTCATGTTATCATTCCTCAAAGATTATTCCACAAGATGTCTGATGTTTTTTCTACTCTACTTTATAGCTCTGCTACGTATTTAGCATGCATGCATTAACTTTTCTCAAGTTTTCCACCCGTTGAATGTTTTGATTGTTATGGCCATCCTCCCCCGTTATAGTCAAGATATGGTATTTTCCAATTTTATCTTGCTATAGTGTCCCAGCAAAATCAGTTAAAAACCATTGATCCATCCTGAACTGCCCCTGTTTTCCCTGTGTATCCACATAGGAACATAATCTACTTGCAAAAATATGAATAACATTCAAGATGGGATAACGTCTTCTATAACCTTAGCCTGGATGTACAGGTTCAAATAAATGGATCATTTGGTAGCCCAAGTCATAACTCTGTATGTCCTCCCAATTGTCCACATATTGACTTGTTTGTTTTCCAATGTTTTACTTTTTTGAGTAGAATTTTGAGCATTATCACAGATCACCTGGATATCTCCATCTCCTTCGTGAACCAA
Source organism: Taxus chinensis (assembly GCA_019776745.2). Lineage (NCBI taxonomy): Eukaryota > Viridiplantae > Streptophyta > Pinopsida > Cupressales > Taxaceae > Taxus > Taxus chinensis. The sequence continues at coordinate 794,458,433 of CM034148.1, read as the reverse complement.
AATTTAGACTAAGGGTCCTCTGACCCTGGTTGAAGTTCCATTTTTCTAAATTATTGAGTACATGTGCAAATCATCTTGATGCACTCTTGGTTGCATCTCTCCACATATTTGAGTAAGAATATGGTTCAGTTAGATCTGGCATCTCAATAGGCTATAAAACTTCACAGATTATGATCTATGGTATCATCATAGGTGCCCCCCGTCGAATTTGTGTTGATATCTCGTGCACTATGCAAAAGTCCACTTCAATATTACGTTTCCAACATGTTGTAGAGTACTCTTACATATCTCCATAAATCTAGTGATAGAGCTATATGGGTGTATGGTGGGTGCAGTATCTGTAGCAATTCAGAGTTTCCAAAGAGTTACTTGAGTTTGTGGACTCTTGAGATTTCCAAATGAAGTTACTTCTAAATTGGGTCATTCTATGATATCTTAGAACTTTTTACATACTTCCATTAATTCTTTCATGTCTAAGTTGATGCTTAATCTAGTCGTAAAGTGTAAGCAACTCTGAGTCATGCGTTAACAGGTCAACGGGAGCATTTGATGCAGTTAACAATAACGTCTATTACGTGTCATGGACATAATAAGGATCTGTAGGTCGTGTGTTAGATAGGTGACTCATGTCATGTTATCACTAAGATTCATAGGTATAGGCGTCAAAAAATACAATGGAATGTCATCATGATCAGAAGTAATCATCATTCGTTGTCAGGACAATTTGTAAAGAAAACTTTATCGTGCGTTAATTTTAGTATATTCATGTGTCTTACTGAGAGTAGTGTCGGGTGTTACCAAGCATAGAATGGTTGATTCGCGCATCAGCATTCTATCTCCTTATCACCCGTCCATATGAATGAACTTTTTCATGCAATGCATCCATTTTGACGTTCTGAAAGTGCAATGGAAGTCACGCGTCAACAAATATCTGTTTGGAAATCACGTGTAAGAGAAAAAATATGTCATTTTATCAAAAACAATAGTAGTCGTGCATTTACAAGATCAGTGTCGGGCGTTTCAAAAACTCAAACTCACTTATCACGGTATCAACAAGATTTCTAAATTGTACATATCCTGTTCACAGAAAACCTTATGTTGCACGTAAGCAAATATTACTAGTCTTGACGCGTCAACAAAGGTGAAATCACCTATCACCTGGAATACAAATAACTTGAGACAGGTAAACAGCCATCTGGACCCATTAAATGAAATAATGGTGCTTAGAGTAATGCAAGTTCACGACCATTGGTAAGGTACTGGTGGTCAGCATACTACCCATGTTATAGGAATCACCTAGGAGATTTAATAGGAGTATGGTTTTCAAATGTAGGTGAAGCTAACCCCTAAAACAAATGATAAGGTATTGAGGATTGTTAGTGCATGAACAATGGTATTTGGCTAGGCTAACATACTTGCGTCTGAAATGTGACCATTTCAATGAATTTTACGGGAATTTGTTGTCCTAAAATTGTTGTGAAATTTTTGACATATTACCGACATATGGTCACTACTGAAGGAATTATCCCATGATCTCGAGCCGTTCCTGCTTCTAGCTCCATTTTTGAAATGTAGAGTCTACATTTGAGGGAATACCTCGTGGGACCCATTTTCAAGTGTTTTACTATCCTCCCTCATAGATGATTTGAAGATGTTGGTGATTTTCATCATAGATCACATAAGTACCTAACCCAATGGAATTTAATACATGTGTTCAAAGGGGTCTTTAGGTGATAGATCAACCAAATAATTTCCTCTTTGATGGTCACCCTCATCTATATATGACCCTTAGTTCTCAGAAGGTGATCATAATATGTAAGGCCTCAAGAACATTTGGAGTGAACTCTTGGGATCTGTAATATGTTCCTCAGAAAGGGGTATCTGATAACACCTTCATTTTAGGTGATCCATACTTCAGTCCAAAAAATCAGATGAGATCAATTAACGGATTCATGTAAGCCAACTTATTGTGTAGCCATAAAATCATGGGATAAACAGAGTTCAAAGACCGGCAAGTACATCAATTACCATTATGGTCTTGGGGCCTCACGGTTATGAAATCTCGGGTAGGAATATAGATGTAATGGGAGATTGTAGTGCCCACATTTTACACACACAATGTACAACAGTAAAATACTAGGATAATTTTTTTTTGACTTACAATGCACGCTACACACAACATAGCAAGGGCCTCAAAGTACAGAAACTCGACTTGCATATGACAATAACCATAAGTCATTGACTCACATAGACTCAAGAAAACAACATAGGCATGCTCGATGCCACACTTCTCACAATGGAATGAATACCGGCAATGATCCAACCACAAGAAACATGACTTCAGGAATGGCGAACCCACAACACATCATTTCTTTAATTACATCTTAGTTACGATTAACATTCTAAGAACATTATTGTGCAAGGTATAGTTTTCTCCTTTTTCCATCTACAAGATCTTAAGTTCATTCCACTTTTAATTTACAGTTCGACCAATTTAGGTTGGCTTCCTTTATGCATGACGGAAATTTCCATAACTTACTTGCTTATTTGGCACAAATCAAATCACATATATAGTACTTAATTATCTTGTTCTTATGTTAAGAATAGTGCTTCTCAAATGTTTATTTAATGTTTAAAATTTACCCTTGCTACACAAGTGAATCTAATGTGATGTTAAGGTGAAATCTTGGGATTAAGGAAGACATAGATTCGAGATAGCTTCTTTTTTCCCAAGAACATCCATCGATCACAGAATAGTTATTTCACTACCATTAGTTATTAAAGTTCAATAACTTATGGACTTCCAAATTAGTATTTTTTATAGGTATATCTTTTGTTTTCTCGAAGTTTTGTCACACCAAGGTAATTTATATTCTTTGCAACACATGAAAATGTTTAAATTAAGTTATAAGGACTCCAAGAGTGACCTTAATCCTAATCTCCAATCTTAGTCTTTACATCTTATATGACATGCCTTTACATCGCACTATGGTCTCATGTTGACTTAGCATCGTCTCAAAACAAAAGAGTTACTAAAGCTCTTGTCTGACATCTTAAGGAAGTATATGGCTAAGAGCATTATAAACTACACATGAACACAAGTGATCTATGTTCATGAAGATCCCATATCTTTGCACTTGCACGATTCCGCATAAGGAATATTATTTATTCCTTAATGCCATAAAATGACATAACAAGGGATTAAGGGACAAGATTACAATTTCTAAGGTTCTCTAGAATCAACATCTTTCAACTCAATTTTGTATGCAAGGAGTTAAATTATAGTTTTCTACCCACAAGTTAACATCCTAAAACCACTAGGGTTTAGTTTAATTCCAATTTTTCACTTAGGGATCTCACGCCTCTATTATATGTGATTAGAAGGTAAGATTCAAAACATAATTCGCCCTATACAACCCTCAAGTAACAGATCAAGAGCACTCTATTGTCACTAGAAACCAAAGATAGTACATATAGCTAAGAGGATCCTACTCATTAACAAGGACTCGTCAAGGTGACTAGAACCAAGGCGGTCTCTAGCTCCACTGATGTCATCTGGATCCCACAAGAAATTCACTCGATGCGAGAAAATTTAATTCTCGCGATCTATCTTCGAAAGACAAGGTAGTCCACTAGGGACACAAAGGAAGTGTTAGCTCTACTTACTCCAGGTTGAGTTTGACTGTGTCATGCTCCTATATGTCTGGTTTCACGATCGATGTCACTAAACATACCTACTAATGATGACGGTCAACTCCATTTAGGGGATCTTATTTTCCTAAACTAGGCTGTTCACATTGAGTGTAAAGGTTGAAGTCGTTCTGACGGTCTTACAGTTATTCTGTGCTAAAAAAAAGAATCACACATAGGCAGGTTAGTTATATACAAATATATTGAACTAAGGTTGACTATTGTGGTTAGGTTCCTTTATTACATGTTTGCAAGGTAAGAAACACAATAGCAACTGATTAATTTACCATCGTACTATGCACATATTGATAAAGCTCACTACAAGGTATAAATTTCAATTCCTTTTGACATTTGTATAAATCCAACCCTTTTTGCCATACACAATTTTGGGATCAAAATGAACCGATCCATGAAATGAACATTTCCTAAGTATCCCTAAACTAGCATAGCATGCATGTTAATAAATCTCAATCATAACTTTTCGGTAACAAGAGACTACCAATTTCAACATAGTAATTCATTTCAATATATTACCAATAAGGATTACAGATAATGAATAATTAAATTACACATCACCTTTATGTCATCGTCATTCTTTCATCCTACAAAAACCACGTGAGCAAGATATCAGTGATAAATCACTGGCATGGCATCCACCCTAATCTAATCATAATTATCTTTTTTCAGTTTCCCATTTACATATGAATACATAATAACAAATTTGTAATCAAAATAAATAGGTTCTAGAGACATGTATCCATTACATTTCATTTTGCTTCTTTTTGTAAACCCAGGAGAGAGAAAGAGAAGGGTAGAGAGAGAAAACACCATTTTGTCAAAAGTTCTAATACACACAACAAGTTTAATTATAGTGTTTTAAATAGTTATTTACATGTGTGTAAAAAGTTCCCAGGGTGATTTGGAAACCCTATGAGGGTCCCGTGGCTTTCTATTTTTTTTCATTTTCTCACTAGCTACAAAACATTCAAAACGGGCTTGGAGGCTAAGAAACTGCTTCTAAAAGTTATCTTCCGACTGAGAATGCACACCAACATTAAATTTCTATGTGTCCCTAGATATACCAAGAATTCATAGCAACTGACGGGAATGGAAAAAGAACGAACGGTTTGCTGTTTGGTGGCTAGTTCTCCGGGGCCACCGGTCATAGTTGACCCAGTTGCTAAACTGAACAAAATTTAGCTTGAGGGCCCAGAAAACCGCATCCATAATTGAATGATTGAATGAATGAGCACGCAACAGAGACATCTTCTTACAAGTTCCCCTACATGAGGAGAATTCATCAGAGTCAATGGAACTAAGGACTAGAAAACCATTTTCAAATGGCGTCAAGTTTTCTAGAGTGACAAGATGAAATTGGTCCAGTTTGGCCTCGTCAAACTGCAACCGGAGGCCTACAAAATGGCTTCGCCAAACTATCCTGAAAAGTTATCTTTCCTATGATGAATTTTCTATGCATTTGTCTAGTATAAACGCTAGAGGTTTGCAAAGACGGGACGTGGTTTCTCTTTCTAGGTTTCAATTGGTGGTCCCAAACGAAAGCAAACTTTCTAGTTTTAATAGCTCTCTACTGTTGTAAACCGGTGTAACAGGGATCCTAAGAGAATGCAAAAAGGATTTCATATGATCATTTTGGGTCAAACCAAAAATCAAGGTGACTCCTCGTATACCAAGGTACACGAATGAAACTTCACATCTCGTTTCTAGAGTTGCGAAGGGTACTTAGTGAGCCTCTGAAAATTGCAAAATTTAACTATTCTAAGCAGGAAGAAGGTCAACTTAATCAATGGAGAGTCAAATTTGTCTGGTCGATAAAATTATACCGGAGCGATAAAAAGGGGTAAGAGTTTTCTAGATCATCTTGAAGCGAGGGTGATAGTTCTTGTTTTAAATTAGGCGAGTTATAATGGCTTCGAGAGTTGCGACACGACAATTTATTGTTTTGCAATGAGTTGAAGGGACATTTAATTGTATTAAAAGTCCTAATGATTTAAAATTCTATTTAATTGAAAAAGAGAACTAAAACACGAGAATTATGAGAGGTAAGGGAAGAAGGACCATGCCTGGAGAACGAAGTCAGTCGAAACCGCAGGCTTGGGTTCAATCTCTTGCTTGGGCACTTCATCAACCAATCCACAAGTGTCCTTAGCTCCACCATTTTGCATACACGTCATCAAGCTTATATTTTCCTGAAAGAACCTCATCCATAACTGGTAATGAAACAAAAAAATTAGCTGAAATATTTATGAGGATTGTTGCAAAAAAAAGGAGTGTCTATTTAACTTCTCTGACCAGCACACCAGTCATTCCAACTTCCCATCACCGTAGATGACCATATCCTTGGCAGCTCTTAGAGAAACATGGAGCATAACATGGTTCTCTGTATTGATTAAATGCTCTCCATTGCACATTCTGTAAATCATGGCACTCCAAGAGACCGCATTTCTTTGAGGCATTCAATCAAACAGTTCACATGCCTTGAATACACTTCCACATTTTCACGCATATCCACTATGCCGCTTGCAAGAAAAAAATCCTACAAATGAAAACCAGATTCTATTACTCATACCCTGCTCCCAAGCTTCCATCTTGGCACACGCTGGAAGCATGCTGGCATACGCAACTGATTTGGTTGGTGCCCTGCCGCAAATGAAGAAACATCGTGATTGCCTCACGAGGAGGTCCATTTCTTCTAAACGCTGCAATAATACTATTCCATTAGAAGTTTTCTCGTTCTTTCATTGGCCAAATACAAACACCAGCACCCAAGGCACATTGAAACTACCACATCTGACAAAATTTATTCTCTTTTCTGCCTGATGGAATTCCATGCACTGTTCTAAATCTCTCATTTTGACACAGGCTGGGAAGATATCAGCAAAGGTTGTGGATTCTGGCTTTACACAGACCAAATGCATTTGCTTGAAAGTTTCCAAGGCCTTTCCAACAACCTCATTTTTTGTACATCCTACCATCATTACAGTCCGTAAGACACAATTCTTTCAGGCATTTTTGAACAGTTCACATGCTTCCACATTTTACATATGTATCTACTAAGGCACTTGCAACTGCAACAATTTCTCTACCTTTTTTCTTTGATGGAAGTCCACGGGGGTCTGGGGCTCGTTTTTTTTACACATGTAGGGAGGATGTCGGCACAGGTCGTAGCCATAACACTCCCTGAGAAAGCTATGTCTTTCATTCCTCTGGTCAACACTGTAACCCACGTCCCAAGACATTTACACTACAACAGCAACCAAAACGTCTGTCCCCCCCCTTTTTTTTGGCACTGAGGATGCCACGCAGGTCTGGCTCTCCCCTCACACATTCTCCAGCAATTGTTGGTGCACAGAGTTAGATTGGAGCTTCCCCCCCATGGTGGCGATGGCGAAAGCACTTCCTCTCTCCACACAAAACCAAAGTGATGGAAAAAAAAAGATCCAATCTTGCCCTAAATCCGCTCCAAGAAAAAATATCATGGCCTTTTAAAAAATTTATTCTTTTATTTCATTTATTTTATTATTATTTTTTTTTATAATAAGAGAGGGTATGACATATTCACTTGAGTATTTTTTTTACATAATATCATCAAAGTTTTTAATGGTTTTTATTTCACATGAGGGTTTCCCACTCACATATGGTTTTTTGTGTTGAGTAATTTGTTTCTTACTCTTTTGGTTTATGTTGCATATATTAAGAAGGACACATGGTTATGAATGTTGTATGATAAATATAATTGATGAATGTATGGTTTCGTAAATGAAAGAAAAAATTAGTATAAGACTGAATCTCCCCCCCCGATTACCTTGTGCTTCCAATAATTTGTATTAGAGAAGATCCTTGTGGAGAAAATTTAACAACTTGAAGGAGATCCTTTGAAGCACAAGCAATGGATAAGTCTTTAGATCTTACAGAAGGATTATGGATGAATAATTAAATACATGAGTCACTAATTTATGCCTACCAAAATCAGATCACAGACATGTAAGATAAGCATAGTCAAGCCATTCCTTCTTTGTAATCTCAAGTTGAAAGTTTGACAAAATATGTTCAGGAGAAACAAGAATCTTGTTTCAAGTATGAAGAAAAATTGAAATCCCTTGAATTGAACCTAAAGGATGCTTATAATAGGTTGAGGTTATATGAGAAGCTTTGGAAGAAATACAAAGCTCTTAATGGGATCTTAGAGGATCAAAGAGATACAAATGACAAAAAATGCCTATGGTTTGAAGGAAGGCAAAAGAAGAATGATGAAGAAACTAGTGCAATTTCCAAATCAAATGTGAAGGTGACTAAGAGGACTGATCTGATAAGGTATAACTTAGTTTGAAAACCTAATGCTATGAGGTATGGCTTTTCATTCAATGGATATTTATTTATTTTTCATGATTTTGGTCATATATCTAGAGATTTCAAAAGGAGGTCTCCTAGAAGTGGTCAAGATATTTTTATAAGTGAATGATTTTTATGTTGTGAGTATGGTATTAGAGAAAATGATTATGGTTTTAAGATTAGTATGTTTGAGATAAGAAGAAAGAAAAGTGTTGTTTTCTTGAAATTCCACCAATCGGGTCATATAGAAAAAATGTTCCAAAATAAGAAGAGGTTTATTACAAGGTTTGATCCAAAGAACAAGAAGGAGGTTGTTCAAGTCAAGGAGGTCAAAAATATTGATTCTAAACCTACCTAACAATGTATAAATCCTCTAAAGGAAGATTTAAGTGATAGTAAATTAGTAAACAAGGTTCTTAATCCCAAATCAAGTCAAGGGGGTATGTTTACACTTATTAAAGAAAATAATGTGTTTGAATGCCTTTTCAACTCCATCATAAGATGAGATGAAATAATTAGGTATTTTGGACACCAAAAAAAGTTTTAATTTATGCCCAATAATCATTTCCATGTGTTATTTAGTTAGGTATCTTGTCAGTGTGTGGGTTTTTTCATGTTATCTTTATCTCCAAGTTGTATCAAGTTGTGAAAAGAGTCTCAGAGTTGTGTATGATGAAGTATTAGTCAAGATGTTTGTAATTGTTTATAGCACTTTCATGATACATGCATGTGTATAAAGATGTTATTCTATCTCTAAAAGTGTCCTGAGGTCTTTATTGGTGTCTTAATATCAATAAATCAATGAAAATACTTGTCAAGGGTTGTAGTACAATGAACATGATATCTATAAGGTATTCAAAAATTATGTCAAAGTTTGTACTATCATAAAATTGTGATGTCATATCAGTCTGCAGTTTGAGCTATGTCCAATATCATTGTGTATTGTCTTAGGTTAGTATAAAATGAGTTAGAAAGGAGTGTTTTTCGTCACTATATTTAATATGGAGCATGTGTATTTCATGTTTGAGTCTTTAAGATGTTTTAAAAATCTTCTTCATATAATTTATTTGTCTTGTAAAATGTCTCTCCTTGTAAAGGTCATTGCATTGGTATTTGTTTCATATCTAGGAAGTATATCCTCATTCATCAAGAGGTTATTGTATCTTTGATAGTTATGTCCTAACTTGTGTTAAAAATATTCAAAGGTATGTGGTACTATATAATTATATTCAAGTCTAAGTATGTCATAATTCCTACAAGTTGTTAAAAAAAAATCAATATATGGTTTTGTAAAGTCAAGATAGGGGTTATGAAGGTTGAGAGATATGTCTTTTAGAAGTGTCAAATTATGTTAACCCTCTTGAGGTGTATGAAGACAATTCATAGTGTGGGTGTATCTCAATGAGATACAAATGATTTTAAACTAAAATATAAAGTGGGAAATGTAATCTATAGGTAGTGAAGGTGTTTGAGCTCTAAGTAAAGTCAACTCACTAACAACATATATGAAAGGCGTAACAAGATATGATGATTAGACCTTAAGATCTTCAAAATGTCTGATACAAAGAAATGTTATTCTAACATTTTTTGTGCGTTACAAAGTTATGAATGCTAGGTCAAGTTGTGATATCAAAATGAATATGGATATGCATAAAATCAATTTTTTTCCAATGGTGTTGTGACCATGGAGTGGATGCTATGTTGTGTTTTTGTGTCACCTTGTCATGAAGTTCTGAAAAGTCTGAATTACTATGTAAAATTCAGTCAAGAGTATTTAAATGTTTCAACTTATGAATAACATTGAAAAATGCTAAATATCAGGGTTCGGCCATGACATTGAATCAATTATTCAAGGGTATAAAATTCCTAGTGAGAAACTCTATTATTTAAAAAGTGAAGATCTTTAGATCTATCTATTGCAAAGGTTTTTCTAAGTCAACACTAAATGATTCATGGAATATGGTGAAATTTTAAGCTGGTATATAGTATGACAATTGTATTCATGATATCTAGAGGGTAAAATGGAAGTTTACAAGTCCATCAAGTAGTCTTAGGGATAGCACTTGAGTGTTAAATAGTGTTGTCATTGATAAGGTATAGTCATACATATATGAATTTGTTGGATTCCAATTTTATTAAAGGCATGTGTCCCATTAATCCTATAAAGGGGATGAAATGTGTGCAATATGTGGCAAAATTTTCTAAGACCTTGAAGTTTAACTTTGGAACTCAAAGAAGGTAAAATGTAGTCTATTTAATGGTAAACAAAAGTCATCTACAAGGTTTTAAGTGTTCTCTCTATCACAAGTATGATTTCTTAGAGTTATAAAAAGACAAACTACATGCTCTTGTAAATTTCAGGGGATCCTAGATCTAATAGATTTTTATTTTGTTAACCTGTCAAATTGTAACCCTAGTTATGTAAGTGATCTAGACAAAGGGATGATTTTAAGCTTAAATAGTTAGATATTTGAGTATGTGAGAGGAATATAAATTTCTATTAAAGAGTTTTGGGCATTAAACATGTTCACATAGGGTTTCTAGACTATGAAATTGTTGAATTTTTGCTCCCAGGCCTATTATAGTGACATAAGGAAAATTGAATTTTGTATCAGTGTTTCCTAGAAATGTGAAGGACTGAGAATGAAATGTCTAAGTTAATGGATGATGTACAGTTTCAGAGTAATTTTACATTCAAAATGAAAATAGAAGGATTGCTAAGATCAAGGAACCATCAGGTATGCTTAGAAAATTATTGATCTTGTGTTTCTAATGTGATATGGGTTGATTATGATCTATGAAGATGGTAATTCAAAAGTTGAGATGTCTACTAAAGTGTTAAATTAGTTTCTCAAGTCAGTTGAAGGAGTTTAAAGGACTCAATGTAGTGTCTTAGGATTTGGGATATATCATGAAAAGATGGTGTAAGAACTCAAGTATTTCTTTTTCTATGGTGGCATTAGAAACATAGGAAATGTTGTGTATCTTAAGCTTTATAAGGTAAATAATGTATATGTTCCAAGTCTGGTTGGAGTGCTCTCTATCTCAGTGAAAATTCATGTTGTTCAAGTTTAAGTTTTCTTCCTCGGCAACTCTTAAGAGGTTGAGGTACTTCAAGTAGGTTTTTGTTCTTCAATAAGGATTACCAAAGAGTTGTAGGCTATGAGGGATAAGAAAAAGGCAATGGCGACTCATCATAAGTCAGTGGATGAGGAAAACAAAATCACAATCAAGAGGATGTACAAGGAATTAATTAAAATTTATTTCTTGAGGTAAATGGAAAATTTGATAAATGTAAAATGTCTCTAGAGGTACCAAGGTGAGTCACAAGGATTTAAGAGTTTGTTTTTATGCTTTTAGAAGGACAATATTGTAAGGCATACTGTGCAAGAAGGTATACTATCTTCTATCATGTCTGATAAATTATAGTTAACAGTGGATTGGTTTGTCAACACAAGTTTTACAAGGTTAGATAAGGTTTTGTTAATTATTTGTTGAAGATCATTATAGTTTGATAGGTCTAAGTAAGGCACATAATTTCTGAATGACTTCAAATATCTTGAAAAATCAAGGCACGAATTAGAGAGACCTAAACCTTGCTAGTGTCAATTACATGCACTCATTAATGCTACAAGGATAGTGAAAGAGATAATCAATGTCGTACATGTCTAAAATTAAGTAAAAAGGTTTGTGATAGCTTAACTAAGCAGGGGGAGTCAACACAGGATACAATAAATGAATCTTAGAAATCTCAGAAGTTCACGATAAAGGGTAAAATACTTTTGCAGAGAACTTTTGGCCTAAGGAAGATATCAAATAAAAGGGGAGTTGATTGTGTGACTGTGAGAGAAAGAAAATAAGGTGTCAGTGGTCTCGGAATTCTCATTAATTCAGGGGGAGCCTAGTTTCTCTCTCCACTATGTGCAGAAAAAGGCCTAGTTAGGTAATTAAGGTTGAGTATACTGAAGGAGTGTTTTAGGACTTTAATGAAGTACTTGATTCATCTAGAACACATGCAAGAAAGATAAGAAGCTTAAATTTTTTACTTTGCAATTGAGTTTGACGTGTATGATTCAAGGGGAGCATTGGAAGATATTTTCACACTATGTTATGATCTCTATAGATTTTAAAAATTTGGTAAAAATACACCGAAAACATGATTAAGGGATATTGGTCCAAAAATGTGGTCTTGATAGCTATAGTGGTAAAAAAATATTATCTTATTCCTAAAACATACCTATAAATTTATGTGTTACATGGATGGATAAAAAATATGGAGTGCACATATTCAGGGGGGGCCTTTTCAAGTTAATAGGATCTTTATGTGCTTCTGAAGGAGTCAAAGACAAGAAAACACGGTCCCATGGGGAGTTTGTTGGGAAAATAAATCAGTTTTATGCATTGTCTTGTGTTTCATTTTACATGTAGTAGATTAATTTTATCCTTTTACATAGATGGAAAATTGGGGAGAGAAGTATAAAAACAATGGACTAGAGGTCATGAGTGTGTTGGTCATGTTGGTTGCTATTAATGTTTCTGATGATGGTTTCCATCAATGATAATTGTTGGCCATTGTATGGTTTTGTTTTCATTGATGTTAACCCCCATTGATGGAAAATGGTATAATGTAGTCATGTGAGTCCCCATATTGTGTTGATTAGGTGTAAAATATGAATTTCATATGTTTTGGTGAGTTCAGTATGGTCCTAGTGCTTGGGTTGCTAGGTAGAATCATTATTTGAGTCATCATGAGTTTGTTGGAGGTTTCATGATGGCATACATGGTCATACAAGTGTTTCATGGGTGTATAAGTCTCTGCATTGAGTCAACATGGTCAGGTAATGTGGTTTTAGTGGTGAGTTAGGTCATTCCAAGATTTTTTCTAACCCTCGTTCATGCAGAATTGTAAGGAGGTGTGAGATTTGGACCTAATCAAGTGTTGGTCAAGCACGATAACCGTATAATGATTGTATAAAGGGTATGTAAGGTGAGTTTCATGTTTGCAGTCAATGGTTTTGTGTCTTTATGAGGTCCTTGGGAAGCTACAGGTGAGAAATAGATAGGTTTGCATATGTAAGTCATTATTCCTAGAGATTTTTAGGCATATCTTAGCTAGATGGTGAGAATGGAAAGTTATATCAGGTTTTCATGGTGCTTCATGAAAAAATTTAGGTCATTCTAAAGAATATTTTTGAATATATGAAAGTTTTAGTGAAACCAGATAAGCTATAGTGTGATGTTCGAGAAAACATGAATCTTCTAATGTTCATTGTGAACTGTATGATTTTGATGGGGACCTGAGCTCTTTGGAAAAATCATACAGAAGCTAAGTTAGTTTAAAACCCCCGTTAAACCCTAGCTAGGATAATTTTGTAGAATAATGAGTATTATGAGCCAATTTTTATTGATTATTTAAAACTAAGGAATGGATGTTATAGAGGACTCTTCCAAATTTCTAGAAATGTATGATAGGGCATGTTGTGATATGTGGGCCCCACCTAAAAATGTCAAGTTTCTTAAGAGTTATATTTTGTGGAAGTTTTTTTTCTAACGAGGTAAAGTATAAATTGGAATCTATGATAGCTCATGAATTTTTTATAGATTTCCATAAGGGTTTTAGGTCATGGTGATGCCGAAAAATTTCTAATGTGTGCCCTATTTAGGTTGACTGGGAAAAGGGCAGTTTTGAGGTAGTAAAAAGAAGTCTTGGAGTTAAATGGGCATAATGGGAACTAAAGGTGGAGGTATGAGGTGATTAAAGTGATGTTAGAAACATGATTCAAATATATTTCCAATAAGGTATGGTCTATCTCATGAGGAGGATTTTTGGTCAGTCGTTCAGGTCAATTTGTGAAGAAGTTTATAATAGCTTCCATTTCAGGAAAGTCTTGTTCTTTCTACAGTATTGAGTTGTTTGAAGCACAAAATGGTTGATTTTATTGTTTATATCACCTAACATGTGAATAAGTATTAATTGTGAATCTAATTAATCCATTTTAAGGTCTTGAAAGTTATTGGAGGTGTGTTAACTAGTTGTTTTTGGAAATAGGTTTTTGGGTAGCATGTTTTGGTGAAGACAAAAAGTAGTTGTGAATTGAACCAGTGGATGTTTCCTGAGATATAAATTTATTATATTTTTTTTACAGGTTTTTAAATTTCCATAGCATGGTAAAATTCCATAGTTGAGGTTGTCTTGGGTGGTCTTGAGGCCCAAAGGTGAAATCAAGTTGTTGGAAACAAATATTTTGAGAAGGTAAAGAACTAGTGGGCACATTAAATGGAATAATATGATTAGTTAATGTAAATTACGACCATGGTTAATGTTTAAATGGTATATTACTTGTTTTTTATGAATATAATATCTTGAATAAGTTTTTTTGGGGAATGAGGGGATTTTCAACATTCAAATGACACGGTTTTGAGGATTATTGGTGGATGAGAAATATTATTTAGATATGCTGACACACTTAGGTCATATGTGACCATTTTAATGAATTTTATGGGATTTCTTTATGATGTATTGGCTGTGAAAAAGGTTAATTACCGACCCATGGTGAGTTTGAATGAAGAAAATCATAATTAAGTGATTCTTTGGCTCATTTTTGAACTAGTGCTCTTGGAGGGAAAATTACAACCTGGGTAGAAGTGTTTTCAGGTATGTGTAGATGATTTGAATACTAAGAAACATCATGAAAGTTTTAACAATGTTTTAAGACATGTTTGCAAGTGTTTATAGGCATGATAATTCCAAGAAGACATAGAGAGGCCAAGTTGAAGAAGGTGTGCCTAAGATAGGGTTTGAAGAAATTTGGAGCTGAACTATGGGATCCCAATCAGTTGTGGTATCAACATATTTTCAGTGGTCATACTTCATCAAAATATTTTATGATTTTTCATATTCATATAAGTCTCTATTATTATGTGTAATATCAATAATGATTTAGGGGTTGGTGTTCCTTTTGGGGTTGGTGCCTCACTAAAGAAATATCTTGTGATGTGTAATACTCAGTTGAGTATTTGTTATACATAATATCAGAAAACCTTTTAGTGGGGTTTCTTCTCCTTGAGGGTTTCCTACTTAAATATGGTTTTATTTTGTTGATTAATTTGTTTTTTAATATTTTTAAATGAAAGAAAAATCATTATAGGATTTATTCAACCCCCATCTCAATCCATTGTTTTTCCAACATATTGTCCCTGATATGTGGATACTCGAATACTATGAATGAGATAGGTTCATATCTGGAATAATGAAACTTCATGTTGTGAATTTATAGTATCAAATGATTTGATAATGTTGATGAATTTTTTAGAAACAAGAAGAATGTGCTTTTCCTTCATTTCACATGTGTTTGGATTTTTTAATGGTCTTTCCAGCTGGAATATTATCTAGGTCATTATAGTAGAAAAGCATATGTAAAATTTGTGAGAATTGATTTCTTAGTAAGGTATATTTGAGAGGAAGAGATACTCTAATTTCTGCATAAATATCTCTCATCGAAAATGGAGGGAATAATGTAGACACACAATCATGCACTTTGTGTAATTATCTAGTGTCGATCATATAATACTATTCATAAGATTCCTAAGTAAGAAAAATAATAACTAACCCATGTCTTTGGCCACCTTTTTTTACTTTATCTTGATACTTTCATTATTGCACCCTTACTTTCTTGGTTTTTCTATTTACTCTTCAGAATCAGCCATCTTGGACACTAGCCCCCAGCAAGGACACCAGCGCTAAGTGTCATTATCCACTCTAGGTGCTCCTCTCCCCTTTTTACTTTACTCTCACTTTTTGGGTCCTCTCTAGCAGTTTGAGCATCTTATCCTTTGGGTAGTTGGTATTTTCATTTTTAATTAAAAAATTCAAGTGAAGTAATCATACAAATATAAAGTTATGTGATCATAATAAGGGACCAAGAACTAGCTATATCCACCTCAGGTTGTGTCCATCAAGGAATCTAAGAGCTCCATTGCATCCATATAGCTCCATCAAAAGGGAAAAAAGGGATGGTTTTCTACATCAAACTTCATATGAGGGTAGTTCATTATATTCCATGACCACATTTATTACATTATACATCTAGTTACTTGCTCATTATTCCAAGTGTGACACACACAAGAGCAACCTATGGAAAAATATTGCACAGACACATACACACACATACAAAACTATATTAGGCATGAGATGTAATACAATGCTAAATAGTAAGTCCATTATTGTGGCAAATAAGGTTAGTTCTGACCCTCATTTTACATCTTTATTTTTTGAAATTTGTTGTCTATTTGAGGTTTTTTTACAGGTCTATTCTTTATTACCAGTTTACAGTGACTTCAAAGATCATTATGCAGATCCATATCGACGAAAGGTGAGTACTAGTGAACATATTAAGATCTTGAGAATTTGGGTTTCTGAACATTTCTGTAGGCCCAGGTGCCCATAAAAAATCCTAGGGCACCCATGGGCATCCATGTCCCTTTGCAGGCGCCCTAGTCCAATCAAACTCTCTAGATTTACAATTTTGTGAGCTGATGTATGACAGTTAATGCTTCTAATTTTTCTATCTTCCAGCTCTGTAAACTCTCCAGAGCTCCAAAAATTATTTGACTCTTCTCACCCTTCTGTACGCATTAAGGTTTCATTATTTTTTTCTTAATTCCGTAGATATATTTTGTTACTTTATTATTCATTAATGTACTACAATCTAGCATTCAAATTACCATCTTATTTTCCATTTTAGCTTAATCATTTTGGTGAACCTGACTCAGTAAAATATGCTTAGATCCTTATATTTCTTCTATCATGGGTCATAAATTTCCTTAAATTCCTTTGTCTAATTTATTTAAAATGCATCTCGACTGCCAGGTTGTTCTATAAAAATCTTTAGAATCCATGTGTCTACCTAAAGATAAGCCACCTCACGAAATAAGTCATATTTTCACTCATCTATCTTGATGACTCTATCCTTTGATAACCTCCATTCGATCAACCCATAGTTGGATTCAATTCAATATTTTCATACGTTATTTTATGACAAATTTCAGGCTATGGAATCCATGATCGCATCTCTTAAATATAAAATCTAACAACTTAAATACACTTCTTAGGATCATGATATTTTTTCTTATCATTTTCATTCTATGTCTTCTACATATGCTCATATCAGTGAGCCTCAAGTCATACCATTTCCAGATACTTTCACCTATGATCAAAATTATTTGAAACATGACATTCTTATTGAGCTCCTTATTCATCAATTGATCAGTTTACTGTCTACTCATTACTATCCTCCTTATCAGGATAGAAAAATATCAAGGTCGTCCATATTACAATTATCATCGAATCAATGGAAAAAATTATAATTATTGTTTTGTCTTATAAAAAATAATCAAGCATCTTTATCATTAGGGATTTATCTTATTCGCTACACAACATTCTGTTGCATACCAATTTACCATTGTTGGATCCAAATGGGATCCTAAATATTATTCTTATGTCCAATGAGCATCAGGCTACCACTTCTAATGTGCTTTCTTCAGACATTAAAGTACAACCTATTTAATCCACTCAACCCCATCTTAAGTATTTTCCCACTCCTCCTCCACTCAAGTTATCTAAGACATTACTAGGACAAACTTAGAAATCACCTCTCAAGGTTCACTCTCCATCATCTCCTTATAGTCAGTCTTCTACAGTAATACCAAGTCACTCTAAGAAATCTCCTCTAAAAGTGAGTGCAACTTCGCCTCCACTCTAGTCCTCTATAACATTATCAAATAAGCCATCACTATGCAAGGCTCTTAAAGCATCACCACCTTTTTGTCGAATCACTTTTATAAAGGAAAATACTCCTTACATTGATCCACTCAATGCCATTACTTGATCTCTTTCATCAACACACACTTGGTGGGAATTATGCAATTATTTCTCCCCCCCTCTATCATCAACAAACATCTTATTATCTCATCACTTCACATCTAGAATATCACATACACCATATACATCTCAATACACATTTTAGACTATGATAAAATCTCGTGCTATGTTTCACAACTTGACTATTGAGGGCATTGTACACACATGAACCTCAAACACTTCACAATAGGCACTACACATTTCACATCTTCCATCTATTATGAATCATCCTCACTGTTTGCTTTGTATAACCATATATTACACACATTATACAATTACATAATCATACATTTTTATAATATACAAAACTAACAATGGATATTCCACATTACACATTACACCTCTTACATGTCACATACCTATGTCAAATTCATCACCACATCTACTACACTAACTACACATTTTACTCATCCACTTATACGCATTGTACTCACTAGTAAAAGACATACTCTAGCACAATGGTTCATAGTCAACTGCTAAGAGTCTAAATAAAAATTTAACCTCACCTTATCATCCTTACATCATTATCTACTTTTATCTTCACAATCAATCAATCAAAAAATTTTATCATGCAATGCGACATTCCTACCTAGTATCTTATTCACAACATATCATGATGTATGCTTGTAAGATAAATCATCACCGCTTTCTAGCATCTTATATCTACATTGCATGATATACTCTTTATTCTACATCATCATGTCTTCTTACCATGATCATCTTCATCCATTTCATGATATACACCTTTTGTTACATCATCATGATTGTTAGTATCTTACTCACCCATATCATGATATACGGTTTAGGTTAAATCATCGCACATTAAACAATCAATCATCTATATGTCACATTTGATCTCCTCTACACATTATCATTATTTTACACATCATCATTATACAATCAATACTCTACACTTAATTCAACTTCTACACACAACAAATTTTTCAAACCATTTCTCGATGATGCACTCTCGTTTATGGTTCATTCTTAACTGATGAGGGGGCATAAATAAATGAACATCATTCCATACATACAAATCCACTTATGGGGCACACCACTTCTATCATCCACTCTACATTCCATTCCATCTCATCCACAACATACTATATATCTTGGTTGCATTTACTATTTATTACTTAATCTTTTACATGTTCATCTGATTAAACATACTAGATAGATGTCTTCTATGTCATTATATTTCGATATACATGTGAACATTCACTTGATTTCTAGTTTTGATCGCAGAATTTACAAATCTCTACATATAGTATGGATTCTTTGTGCAGTACTTAGTACTAGTCGCACATTGGATCCTGGGGGCATCCACATTTGTACACCATAGGTGATGTTGTTTCATTTTATACTTATCACTTTACAATATTAGATTATACACGTCTTGACATAATTTTTATCTTTATAACATGCTAATGGGATATTCATGTGTAGCATTTGTTTTGAAGGGCTACTTGATTTCATGTTTGTATTTAACATTGTTTACTCACTATTTTCCTTTGTTTATGATTAATTTTAGGATTTTCCCTATGTCTTCCTTGTTTTTTGATTGCTTGCGGCCATTACGGACTTTATTATCTTGCAACATTGTCAGTGGTGTACCATATTTGCAAACCATGTTTGCATGGTCTACTTTGTATTTTTAATGCATCATATATTACAGATTGTCTTCTGAGATTACATTTCAGCTTATATATGAGTGTTTGTCTTTCCATATACTAACACTTATTTTCCTAGCCACTTGTTTTCATGTTCTTTGGTTTCTACCAAGCGCATCCCCTTCCCCCCTGCACAACACAATTTCAACACAATGGTTGGTCCTCTTTTGGGTCCCATAATCCTTCAATGAAATCACATGCACCCAAAATGAGGGGGCAATCAGATGGGTGAATCAATCACCACATACAACGTTATAAACATCATAATACCGATACAACAAATTTTTAAGTTTTATATAGGGCTCATAATAAAACTCGAGTCTTTAACACAATGGCCTTTCTTAGATTCCTGAGACCAGGGGCAAGACAACAACCTTTCTTAGATTACCTAAAACTAGGGAGGCCATTATACAGTGATTGGTAGTTATACATACTCTACAAAACTCCATACACAAAATATTTTCTAGGTAAAATATTCTTTAGCACATGCACACCATTTATAATGGTGTTTTACAAAATGGGAAGTAATTAGAGGTTGGTGGATGTAACCAAACAATTTTCCCTACACTTTTTCCATTACACTGGCGTGAAATCGCCTAAAAAACACGCGCATCGACATCATCTTCAGGATCCTTTCTACACCATTTTATAATGATAGATCATGTGCACATGTTACTTTTTCACATTTTTTACCATTCTTACATTCTTTAATTACATAAATTTTACATACTTTGATCATATACATGCATATGATAAAATTAGTCAAATATTGCGCATAGTCAATTACCTATTTGACTACTTTAATTAAATACAAACTATAGGTAATTAAAGTCCATATGGGAAGCGGTAGTCAACAATACTTACAACACCAACAACAACAATTAAATACACCTAAACATTGACAATAGGTACTTTATGACATCTACTCATGTGTTTCCACCCTAGGTTCATTCTCATCATCACTTTTTACAATTCCTCATCCTTAGAATCCACGCTTCAAATTTTTATCACTTCACAATTTTTTCTAGTCCCTCGGCAAGTTTTCTACATTGATCTACATGCATACCAGGTACACATATTTATCTACATTATGTTACTGACCTTTCTGCTCACCAACTTAAAGTGCAGGAAAATGTAGACACATAATCACGTACTTTGGGTAATTATCTAGTCTCGATTGCATATTGGTATTCATATGATTCCTAAGTAAGAAAAGTACTAATTAACCCATGAATTTTTCCACCTTTCTTTTTTTATCTTGTTCCTTTCAGTAGTGTACCCTTATTTTCTCAATTTATCTTTTTACTCTACGGCATTAGCCATCCTAGACACCAGGTGCCCACCAGGTTGTCCCCTCTTCGTGTTCATGTCCCCTTTGTACTTTACGCTCAATTTTTTGGGTGCTTTCTAGTCATTTGATGATATTCTCTTTTTGGTAGTCATATTTTAAGAGTTAATTATGAAATTCAAGTGAAGGAATCATATAAATATAACTTTATGTGATCATAATAAGGGAGCAAGCACTAAACACTATCTATCTCCAGTTAAGGTTGCATCCATCAAGGCATCTAAGATCTATATTGATCCATCTAGCTCTATCACAAGGGACAAAAAGGTTGGTTTTCTACATCACACTTCATATGAGGGAGGTTCATTCTATTCCATGCATAAATTTATTACATTCTACATCTAGATACTTACTTGCTATTCCAAGTACGACACACACAAGAGAAACCTAGGGAAAAATTTTGCACACACACACACACATATAACTACATTGGTTCTGAGATGTAATGCAACACTTAGTAGTAAGTACATCATTTTGGAAGATGAGGATAGTCCAACCTCTCATTTTATATCTTTATTTTTGGGATTTGATATCTATTTGAGGGTTTTTGCATGTCCATTCTTTATTGCCGATTTACAACGACCTCGGTGAAATTATTGTGCAGATCCATAGGGATAAAAGGTGAGAATCAACGAACATCTTACGACCTTGATAATTTGGGTTTCACATCATTTATGTAGATCTAAGTGCCCATAAAAAGGCGTACGGAACCCACGGGATCCCTTATCCCTCTCTAGATACCCCAGTCCATTCAAACTCTCTAGATCTATAATTTTATGAGCTCCTATGCGACAATCAGTGTTTCTTATTTCTCTATTTTCCAGCTCTGTCCACTCTCCAAAACATGACGAATTAGCTAAGGCCTCTTACACTTCCTTACACGTTAGGGTTTCATTATTTATTTTCTTAATTACTTAGATTTATTTGAGTACTTCATTAATCATTTATTTACTAGAATCTATAATTCAAATTAGGCTATTATTTTCCATTTTATCCTCTTCAAATAAATAAAACAAGTTTTAGTTACACTATGAGCTTTATAAATGAGTTTTTAATAAAAATGGTTAAATAACGTGGAATGATTTTCTCCACAATATAAAATGAGAAAGGGATAAAAATGAGGGAATTTTAGATGAGGATTAACATCATAAGTTTCATAATATTTGGTCTTGGGGTCTTGTAGTTGTGATCATTTGAAATTTTTGGAGGAAATATCAGAAACAAGAGTTTTCATGACATAAATTTTAAAGTAGATGAATGAAAAATTCAACTTCATTACACCCATTTCTTGATACATCAACTTTAATGCACTTCCAATTAGGGTAAGCATTCAAAATTTCAAAGGGTGTTTCCCACATGAGGTTTAGATATGAGAAAAATAAGTGTTTGTAAAAGTAGGGCACACAACTAGTTTCATGGACATTGGAGAAGGAGACATCAGGTTTTAATGGAGTTTCAATTTCACTTTATATAATTTAAATTTGTGATTTTGGGGGCAAATATAACTTTTAAATCATTACTTAAGTGGAGGAGGAGTTTGGGTTTTTCTTTACAAAACAAGAAAATGTGCCAACTTTTGTAACTCATACCTTAAACAGGAAATCCAATCAGAGGGGGTTTCATTTTTTAGGTGCAAGGGATAGTATAAAGTTCTCCAATGCAATGAAGTAATGAAAAATATTCCTAGGATATGTGTATGGAAACTTCACCAATCTAAACAAGCTTATCTTCTAATTTTATTTTAATTTTTAATTTTTGCATGGATCAATGGGATGGAGGTGCACTTATGAAAGAGAAGAATTAAAAAAACAGATTACAATATTTTTTTTCCGCCTTGCAAAATGCTTCTTGTCACAAAGGAATGCACCCTTTGTGGAGAGGTTTGATGGCTCCCCTTTCAATCAAAAAAATTAAAACACTCTTAGGATGTGGGTGACCAAAAGTTGGAGTGATTATCTAGAGAGGGGTAGTTCCCCTAGTCTAACACTTTAAAAAACAACTCTACTCTATTGTTGTAACAAGGAAAAGCAGTAGGAACTGTTTTCCAAAATTTCAAATCATGTAATTTTGAACAACTCATCTAGGTTGGGACTTAGAAATTTTTACTTAGCAAAGGCTACATGAAACTAATTCAGTCTTCGGTGAAGTGTGAAAATTTAGTGCTCTGCAAGTTATCCTATCCCACTAAAGAAATGAATAAGAACTTGGGAGCTAGGAATATTTTGATATAATTAGTACTTCACTGAGATTGTTGATTTTGCTTGGAACTAAGGAAGTCAATCCTTCGCGGCATCAAATCAATATTTCACGGGTCAAACCTAGTTTATAGAATTGCACGGTTAGATTCCCATGGAAGGATGGAGAGATTAGCTAATGGAAAGATACACGTAAATGAGAAAGTGATTTGTTACATAGAAACATAGTGTCATGTGAACTAACAATACATAATTCTATAGAGTTTGTCAATTCAATGGAATCAAATACAAAGTATTCTAGGTTAAAAAAAATGATGCAAAAATGAAACGTCGCTACTCACTACACAGTAAAAGGAAATGCAAATTTTGAAGGGCTAAAGTTAAAATCCATGAAACACTATTCTATTGTTGTGTGGATTTCTTAAATCATAGAGTTTCACGGGTTTTCAATTCTACAGAACGAAGGAACATAGTCATAAGAAATGTGTCATGTGGAAAGAAAGAAATGCCTCCGCAACATAGGAGGAGTTTCTAACAATGGAGTCTAAAAACACTAACGCATCACAAAAAAGAGATTCTTGTCTCATCACTAAGGAAACATGAAATTTTTTAGTAAAATTCAAATCAAAGTAAATCCACGAATCAAACCAAAATATCAGACTTTCGGAGAAGGTATGAAAGTTACACCTATTTCTAAACTAAATGACCAACCACCTCGACCATCAATATTTAATAAATTATGGTTTATTTCTGCATAGTTGATGGCATGCAATTGAATGAAGGTACTTTATTTTGGTAATTGGCTCTCTTTATAAGGTGCACATGTTTGTACTACAAGTCAACACTATAAGAAATCATCGCATCTATACTTGTCCAACAATATTTTTTAGAACCGGTGCTCCAACATGGTGGATCTTTCTTCTTTATTATCTTTTTCCCTCTTCCTCCACAAGTTTTATAAATTTAAATGCTTACGCACATTGTCTGGTTTGTTCTTATCCCAATTCTTCCTTAGCACTTTTTTTTAATTTTTTCTCTGGAAAATTCATAATTTTGTTTTATTAACCTCAGTAACTCACAAATGGAGATTTTCTTTCCCTGGGATTTGTGTGTAAACTATTAAAGATCGATTAATACAAGTGTGTATTCTTTCTTTCCTTCAAATACTCTGCATTTTGCATGAGTATCTCTACCATCTTGTGTATTTTGTATTCTTTCACTTGTTCACATTAGAAATTTGTGCATCTTCATCATGTAAACTTGTATTTGTGTCATTTAGAATTAGAAAAGTTTCACATTTCTTCTGGTGTTATCACCGCCCTTATTAGCTCATATTTCATTTTTTTTTCTCTCTCTCCCTAGTTTCTTAGATGTGTTAATTGTTAGAACACCTAATATTAAGTGTTCTAGCTATATAAACTATAATATATAATTAAATAAATTATAATATTAAATAAATTATAATATTAAATATTTAAATTGATTTAATATAAACTATATGTTTTTAGGTTAATTAATTTTTAAAAAATTATTATTATTTAACTGGGGTGCTTCATGAGAAGTCACACCCATTTTATTTTTTTATATTGACCTATGGGGTTAGATCAAAATGTATTGCGTGAAATTTATGCTGTGAATTCACAGGAGGAGAGAAGTGGGGAAAGGAGATATTACTAGATTATATAGTTTCTCATTAATTAAAAATCTTTCAATGTCGGTTTTCACCCTTGAGGGTATTCCACATAAAATTTGGTCTCATGTGTTACATTTTATTTTATTGCGATTTATTTGTAATTTTTTTATTATATATATTCGATTTTATTTAATTAAAAAGTAACTTAGTTAATATTTTTAACCCCTCGAACCTCACATGGTACCAGAGTGGTTTCTAATTGTTTAATTTAATAAATTTAATTAATTAAAGGTTATAATGGTTGGGTGGTTATGGTTAGTTGGAAATAAATAAGCCCCTCCATTTCATATGACACCCTCTCAAGAATCTCAAACATTTATCCTCGCATGATTAAGTATGCAAAGGTTGATCTACGTTTCTTTGGGCCCACTCTCCATACGCATGTGAATTTCAACGTAGAAGAGGTCAAAATCACCAAAATTTGACATGTATTTTCACTTGAAAAATTACAGGGGGACTCCCTAAAACTCTTTTGAAATTTGTTACCTTCATTTGGACCTATTTTATTTAAAAGTGAAGAATAATTGCTTTAAAACATTTAATTGTTGTATTAACCTTGTTTGTTATCATAATTGAAACTTTTGAAAACTTAAAAATGGGGTATAATTATTGTACCATTAACAAAACATAGATGTTGAATGGGTCAAATTACAACATCTAGAAAAATAGATTGAAGGTGAAATTCATGGCACACAAGATCTAAACTTTCATAAATGGTATGGATAAACTATTGATCGACATATATGAAACAAACAAAAAGTATATCCAAATATCAATAGAATGTGCAAGAAGAAATGTCCATCATATTGTGAAGTGTGCAAGGTGACTTACTACTTCATATTCGAAATCAAGAAATTATGATTGAAGCTTACACATAGCTAGAATCAATGCAAGAAGGTATGAATTTATGCAAAAATATAAAATTGTTTCTTGATTTAATGATGAATCCCAGAAAGGGAGATGAAAAGATAATTAATGTTTTAGCAAAAATTAAAAACATTAAATTTCAACTAGAGGGGTGTAATTGCCATTTGCTTCATGATAAACTATTGTATTTCATTATTCAAAGTAAGATCCATGAGAATTTTAGGAACTTTATTTCCATTCTAAATTCTAAATATCAAACTAAACAAGAAATCCCTTCCCTTTCTACTATAAATTCTCTCATAATCCAGGAAGACCAATTAATGTCAAATTATCAGGGGATCATTTCAAACTTTAGAAATTCCTTAATTCTCCTCAAACTATCATAGTGTAGTAGATCATTCAGAGAGATTTATGTCACCTATTTGTGTGCATGAAAAAGACTCCATTAGAGCGAGATATGGTCCACATAAGGTCACGGTTGAGATGGGGCACCATACCAGTCAACTGGCTAGTCAGGCAGTGACATATGACAAAACTAGAGTTTGATCAGAAGTGTGAAGTTTGTTTTCAGAACTCCGGTCTTTGACAGTCGGGTTAAAAATGGTGGGCCCTGCTATTTGCAAGCTGGGGACCCTCAACCAAGATCGACATAATATCTTGACGGAGGGGTGTCGTTACCACCGATACTTTGCATTTGCATTTACACAAGTTTTATTATATGCCACATGGTGAAATTTTATTGGCAATGTGAGATCATATTGCATTTTATTATTGCTCATTAAGCCAACTCAGTTGATAACTCGAATGGACGAGTTCACATAGGAACTTTGCATTATAGTGGAGGATCGAGTTATATTGGAGAGCTGAGCAAGCTCATAAGTAGGGCTCGTTCTTTACATGGGGTGAATTCCACCCTAGTATCCACTACTTCAACGAGGATCATCTATATTTTCTTGGGCCTATATACAATGACCACTTCGTGGCATTCACCTATTTCCACCGCCGAATGGCCATTTAACTCGGGCAATATTTTATTCAAATAACTCGGTATTATATTAATATGCATCACCGAACACACATCTCAACGTGGCCAACCATTAAAACACAAAATACTATATATAACTCAGTCGTTTAAATTCATTCAACCGTTTTAGCCACTATGTGGATTTGAAACCGAGTTTCATCATTTAGCCCATATCATTGGGTGGCAAAAGAATTAATATGTAGACGTAGTCACAATTGAAAATGATGGTGAATTTTTTTTAAAAGGCTATAAAATAAATAAAATCCTCAATAATGTGGAATATAAGAACAAGTGGAAAAAGGGCGTTAAGGTGATTCTAACACTCAAACAGCCGCTTCCAATGTGCATGCCTCATGCGACTAGCCAAAGTAGCTCGATGGTGAACAAAGTGGGCTCGCTTCTATATAAAGAAGCTTTGTGAGCAGAGTGTCACATGGGTAGTTTTATACCTACTTCCAAGAATCCTCATTTTTCAAGGACTCAGAGTCAAAACCTGACTTTGGTGCAAACATGAAAGTTGTTCAAAATTCAATTACGCTTTTAGTGGTGAATTTTTTTTTCCCTTTTAGATATTTTGTGATGATGTTTTACATTGAGAAAGTCACTATTTGCATAATATTAAAGGGAGTAACCTCGGAGAATTACTTCGGGAAGGTGGAGGACATTTACTGAGAACTGTCAGAGTTCTGTCGAAGGTCTGAAAGTACATTTTCATAGGTTCTGATATATATTGTATGATTGTAAGGGTTATTGTACTTGCAATTTTAGAAATTTTAATAGATCGGTTCGTATGAACCCGGAGACGTAGGATTGCATGCCGAACTCAATTATCAAGTTTTGTGTGTCATTTTTGGTCATTGATTTGCATCCTAATTTTCTTATTTCCGTCCTCCATTCTAATCAGTAATTTTATATGAGAATTTGCATATTAATCAGTTATGACACTTATTATAAATCGGGAGAATGGAGTCTTGGAATGGTTCATTGGGTTAACTTATGTGGATGTTATATTCATTATTAAATCAGAATTTTAAAACACATTGGATCAGATTTCATAACTAATTAGGGTCATTCGGGTAAACTTTCTATTAGTGGAATTAATATGTGCTAAGTTTACAGATCATGTTGGTATGAGATATGGTTTCGTAAATTCAGTTACATTTGTATACCAGTTTTGATTTGATAATCCCATCAGTGAAGACTATTTAGTTTGATCTTCTTACTCAGTAGTTTTGTAGTATTTTGGGGATCATTTGGTTTGAAGGTAATCATGGGGAAAACATTAAAGAGGGAAAGAATAGAAGAGGTCGAGAGCATAAATAGACAATTTTAGTAGGAAAATGCATTCCTATGATGAAGCTCTACTCCCTTGAGGAGCACATTGATCAATTGAAAAAAGTGATAGAATAAAATAATGAGTTGTTGATCAGTTTACAGTGTGGTTTTCAATTGAAAGAAAATCCCTCTCTTTATACTTTAGATGAAGTGACCATGATAGAGTGCATTGTAAGTTTTTCACCATAGGAATCTTGTTCTTCCTCCCATTCTATTTTGGTTTCACGTAATGATGTCTTTTGTTTTATTTGAAAGAATACTAGTGGAATTAGATCTAAATTGTTATTTAGGATGGACTTTTGATTGAAGAGGTATTGGAAAAGACAGTCAAGGCATTACTAACCCAATGCAAGTCGAGGATTATCCTTGCTTTGTAGGTTTGGGTTATACTCATGTGAGAAAGTGATATTCGAGAATGCTTCAAGCATGCTGATGGGAGACAAGCTTTCGAAAGCCAAGAGAATATCCTCATTAGTCCTACGAGTAGATTCGGTGCACGAATTTGGAGCTTCTTTGTCAATGGATGGATTTGGTAAGAAGGTTCAGTGAAGAGGTATTGAGATTCCACCTATAAGTTCTTACCATAATCATAAGAACATG
This sequence comes from Taxus chinensis, assembly GCA_019776745.2. Lineage (NCBI taxonomy): Eukaryota > Viridiplantae > Streptophyta > Pinopsida > Cupressales > Taxaceae > Taxus > Taxus chinensis. Next base: position 794,429,742 of record CM034148.1, on the reverse strand, counting down.
ATAAAGGATGTAAAGCTTCTAATTCACTCTTTCAATTTAACAAATTTTTAGGCTATGACATTGAGAAAATGATGAATTCCTTTCCTTGTACATTTTTTGGGAACATAGTCATTACAAATGAAAAATGATAAAAGAGGAGGATTCTTGACTTTGTTGAAGAATTTGGTTGTCGTTTGTCAAGAATAAGCCAAACCGGAAAGATCCTATCTCGTCATTTAGGAGTGAGATAACTGGCAAAGAAGAAATCCTATGTTGCTAGGAATATTTGTATCCCTTGTCATGATGATGAACATCAGGTGAATGTTTGTAAGAAAATTCTTCCATCTCAGCCATCATAGTAGTGGTAAGGAAAATATGGAGTATAGGCCTATTACAAAGGTAAAAGAAGTTTCACCTTCAGTTGATGTTACAACCCAAGATCAAGTAATACCTGCAAATGATAATCCGTTGGCATGGGTCGGTAAACAATTTTTCAAATTTATATTGCATAGGTCTTGATTGTTTCTACCATGAAATTAATTCAACACTTTTATTTAAGGTTCCGGTTGGTTGTTATATGGAATTGTATTCTCATTTAGATTTGAATAGTTTTGGAGTTCATATTTGGTGAGAATAGATGGGGGATAGGTTTACCATACTCAGTTGGTTTTCTTACTGTAGAAATTTGATTGATACTCCATTGTACATCTCCTATTTCAGCTTTGAGTTTCTGGTATACTCAGTTAGGTACAACTTATGTTTCATTTTGGTCTAGATTTCTAACATTAGTATGCAAGTTGTAAGACCCAATGGGCATGGTTTGAAATGTCTATATTTGGAAATTTGCATATCGGTATCTATTGTTGGTTTTTATAAAATGGCTTACAATTAGTGTATCTAGTGATATTTTCACTTGATGGATAGTTCACTATTTTGGGTATTTCAATGTTGTGCAGACAGTTTACTTCTATCCTATTATAGTGTATATTATGGGGATAGATTATATTCACTGACAGTTCACTTGATTTAGTTTTTGTCTATTTTTGGCATGTTTATTCTGGATCATATTGGTGACGTGATTGTAGTGTTCTTGCAGTTTCACATGGATAGTGGAAACTAGCTTATTGTGGGACATTTTAGTTGGTCTTTTATACTGATCTATTTTTGGTGAAATTATATTTTCAAGTGATGGGTCGTATCACAGAATCAGTTGGACACTTGCTTTCTATTGGGTGTTTTTATCTGATTAGTTATTTGTGATGGCATCACAGTGGTATGATAGTCTATAGGACTCAGTGATACATTCACCTATTACTTGGGCATTGGTTTGTATTTGTTATACTGATCCAAGCTCTTTTCAGAGTTGATAGGGTCACAGAGTATTAGTGAAAATTTCCTTTTTGTGGCTTATGAATTGTCTATTTTGACTGATTGATTGTTTGTGACTAGATAATCAATATTTTTTTTGATTAACCCATATTGTTATTGCTATACTGTCCTGTATGTGTTTGTGAGATGCTAGAAGGGGATCAACAATTTTTGTGGGTGAAACCAACTTTTGTGGACAAAATCCTTCTTAGTGGGGAGGTGTGATCAAGGCATCATTTCAAGACTTCATAAATTCCCTAATTCTCCCAAAACTATCACAGTGTGGAAGATCCTTTAGAGATATTTCCATGACACCTATTTTGTGCATGAAATAGACTCCGTTGGAGTGAGATATGGTCTGCAGAAGGTCACAGTTGAGATGGGGCACAATACCATTCAACTGGTGCAGTCAGGCAGTGACACATGGAAAAAATAGAGTATTGATCGACAATGTGAAAGTTTGTTTTTGGAACAACTTCTCTTCAACGGTCAGGTTAAAAATGGTGGGCCCCACTATTTGCTAGCTGGGGACCCTCACCCAGGATCAACACACTCTTTTGATAGAGGGGTGTCGTTATCACCGATACTTCATATTTTGTCTTATCACAGAGTTTTATTCTATGCCACTTGGTACAATTTTATTGCCAATGTGAGATCATATTACATTTTATTATTGCTCACCAAGCCAACTCAGTTAATAACTCGATTGAATGAGTTCACATGGGCACTTTACATTTTAGTGGAGGACTGAGATATATTGGTGAGCTGACCAAGCTCATATGGTGGGATCATCTTTTATATTGGGTGAATTCCACCCTACCATCCACTACTTCAACATGGATGATCAATATTTTGTCGGTCATATATACAATTGCAACTTCATGGCATTCACCTATTTCCACCACTGATTGGCCATTTAACTTAGGCTATATTTTATTCAAACATCTTGACATTATATTAAGATGTAGCACTGACCACACATCTCAACATGGCCAGCCATTACAACTTGACATACTTTATATAACTTGGCCATTTAAATTCATTCCATCATTTTCACCACTATGTGGAATTCAAACCGAGTTTCATCATTTATTCCATATCATTGGCAAGAAAAAAAATTACTATGTTGCCACAACCATAGTTGAAAAATATGGTTAAAGCCTTTTTAAAGGCTATAAAAACATTAAATCTTAAATAATGTGGGATTATTCCCATTTGGGAATACAACGTGGAAAAAGGGCATTTAGGTGATTTGAACACCCAACCAGCCACTTACAACGTGCATGCCTCAACTTAATCGCCAAAGAAACTCAATGGTGATCAAAGTGGGCTCACTTCTATATAAAGAAGCTTTGTGAGTAGACTGTCACATGGGAAGTTTTATACCTACTTATAGGAATTCTCATTTTTGGAGGACTTAGATTCAAAACAAGACTTTGGTGCAAACAGGAAAGTTGTTCAAAATTCAATTATGCTCCTAGTGGTGAAATATTTTTTCCTTTTTAAATATTTTGTGATGACATTTTGTGTAGCGAAAGTCACTATTTACATAATTTCAAATGGAGTAACCTCAGAAAAGTACTTCAAGAAGATGGAGGATGATTACTAAGAACTCTCAGAGTTCTATGAAGGTCTAAAAATACTATTTAGAGGTTGTGATCTATATTGTTTATTGCAAGGGTTACTGGATTTGTAATTTTAGCAATTTTAATAGATCAATTTGTATGAACCCAGAGACATTGGATTTCATGCCGAACTCAATTATCAAGTTTTATGTGTCATTTTTGGTCATTGATTTGCATCCTAATTTAATGATTTCCTTCCTCCATTCTAATCAGTAATTTTATATTAAAATTTTCATATTAATCAGTTACGACACTTATTATAAATCAGGTGAATGGAGTCTTGGAATGGTTCATTGGGTTAACTTTATTTGGATGTTATATTCATTATTAAATCAAACTTTTAAAACACATTGGATCAGATTTCATACCTAATTAGGGTCATCCGGGTAATATTTCTATTAGTGGAATTAATATCTGCTAAGTTTATGGATCATGTTGGTATGGGAGATTTTTTCGTCGCTTCGGTTACATTCATATACTAGTTTTGATTTGCTAATCCCATCAATGTAGACTATTTAGTTTCATATTCTTACTCAGAAGTTTTGTAGTAGTTTGGAGATCATTTTATTTCCAAGTAATCATGTGGAAAATAATAAAGAGGTAAAAACTAGAAGAAGTTGAGAGTGTCAATAGAAAATTTCAGGAGGAAAATGCATTCCTACGATAAAGCTCTATTCCCTTGAGGAATAAGTTGATCGATTGAAAAAACTAATAGAATAAAAGAATGAGTTGTTGATTAGTTTGCATTCTAGTTTTCAATTAAAGGAAATTCCCTCTCTTTATACTTTAGATGCAGTGACCATGATAGAGTGCACTGTAAGTTTTTCACCACAGGAATCTTGTTCTTCCTCCCATTCAATTTTGGGTTCAAGTAATGATGTATTTGGTTTCTTTGGAAAGCATACTAGAGGTATTGGATCCAAATTGTTATTTAAGATGGGTTTTGATGGAAGAGGTCTTGAAAAATATAGTGAAGGAATTGCTAACCTAATACATGTCGAGGATTATCCTCATTTTGCATGTTTGTATTTTACTATTGTGAGAAAGGATATTGGAGAATGTTCTAAGTATGCTTACGGGAGACAAGATTTCGAAAGCCAAGAGAATAACCCACTAGTCCTATCGATAGATTCCTGTGTAGGAATAAAGTTCTACTCTATTATAGGATGGGGTTAGTAAGAAATTTCAATGAACAAGTTTTCAGATTCCACCTCCACGTTTCTACCATAATCACTAGTACGATAAAGGTTGCAAAAATTCTTTTCTACTCTTTCAATTTAAGAAGTTCAGTTATGACATTGAGAAAATGTTGAATTCCTTTTCTTGTATGTTTTATGGGAATCGTAATCATTTTGTTGCCCAATGTTGGAAGAGGACTTTGTTAAATAAGTTGTCCTCTTTTTTCAAGAATAAGGTAGATCATAAAATCTAATCTCATCTTTCAGGAGTGAGAAATGACAAGAAGAATTCCTCTATTAGTAGGAATATTTGTACCCTTTGTCATGACGATGAAGATCAGGTGAACATTTGTTATAAACATTGTCCATCTCTCAAGTAGAGTAATCGCAAGCCAAATATGGAGTATATGCCTATTACAAAGGTAAAATAATTTTCACCTTCATTTGATGTTACAACCCAAGATCATGTAATACCTTTAAATGAAAATCCGTTGGCATGGGTCAGTAAATAATTTTTCAAATTTATATTGCATATATCTTGATTATTTGTAGCATGAAAGTAATTAAGAGCTTGTGTTATAGGATTCCAGTTGATTGTTATACAATTTTTTTTCCCATTTATATTTGAATAGTTATGGAGTTCAAATTTGTCTAGAAAAACTAGGGGATAGGTTTACCATACTCAGTTAGTTTTCTTACTGTAGAAATTTGATTCATAATACATTTACATCTCCTAATTTCAGATTTGAGTTTCTTGTACAGTTGGGGACAACTCATGTTTTAGCTTGGGATATTTCTAACAACAGTATGTAGGTTAAATGGGCATGATAGAAATGTTTATTTTCAGAAATTGACATATTGGTATCTATTATTAGTATTTGTAAACTGGTTTGCAGAGTGTACCCAATAATATTTACAATTGATGGTAGTTCACTATTTTGGTTATTTCAGCATTGTGCAGATAATTTACTTCTATCCTATTACAGTGTAGATTATGGGGATTGATTATTTTCAGTGGCAGTTCACTTGATTTAATTTTGGTCTATTTTTGGCATGTTTATTCTGCATCAAAATGGTGAGATGATTGCAGTGATCTTACAGTTTCACATGGACATTGGACACTATCCTGTTTTGGGAATTTTAGTTATCTATTATATTGATCTATTTTTGGTGGAATAATATTTTTAGCGATGGTCCATGTAACAAAATCAGTTGGAAACTTTCTTTTTATTAGATGTTTTTCTCTGATCAATTTTTTTATGATGACATCACAGTAATATGATAGTCTACAGGATTCAGTGTGGTATTATTATATTACTTGGGTGTTGGTTTGTCTTTTTATAATGGTCCAAGTTGTTTGCAGAGTTGATAGGATCACAGAGTATCTGTGGATAATTGCCTTTTTCTAGCTTATAATTGTCTATTTTGACTGATTGACTATTTGCGACTAGCTAATCAACATTTTCTTTGATTAACCCATCTTGTTATTCCTATATTGTCTTATATGTGTTTGTGAGACACAAGAAGGGGATCTACAATTTTTCGTGGGTGAAAATAACTTTTGTGGAAAAAATTCTTCTTAGTGGGGAGGTGTGATCAGGGGATCATTTTAGACTTCAAACATTCCGTGATTCTACCTAAAACATCACACTACACAGGATCGTTCAAAGATATTTCTATCACCTATTTTTGTGCTTGAAACAAACTATGTTCGAGCAAGATATGGTCTGTATAAGGTTACAGTTGAGATGTGGCACTGTACCGGTCAACTGGCCAATAAGGTAATGACATGTGAAAAAACTAGAGTTTGATTGAAACTGTGAAGTTTTTTTTCAAAACGTCAATCTTCAATGGTCAAGTTAAAAATAGTTGACCCTGCTATTTTCTCACTGTGAACCCTCATCCAAGATCAAAATACTCTTTTAACGGAGGGGTGTCCTTACCACCGATACTTCATATTTGTATTGTCACAAGTTTAATTATATGTCACTTGGTGTAACTTTATTGGCAATGTGGGATCATATTGCATTTTATTATTGCTCATCAAGCCTAATTGGTTGATAACTCAATTTGATGAGTTCACATGAGCACTTTGCATTAGAGTGGAGGATAGAGTTATATTGGTGAGCTGACTGAGGTAATATAGTGGGCTCATTCTTTACATTGGGTGAGTTCCACCCTACTATCAACTTCTTTAATGTGGATCATCAATGTGGAATTCACGTATTTCCATCGTCGACCAACCATTTAACTTGGGGTATAGTTTATTCAAACAACTTGACATTATATTAATATGCAACAGATACCACACATCTAAACATGACCTTTTCAACATGGTGAACTGTTACAACTTTCCATACTATATATAACTCAATTGTTTAAATTCCTTCTACCATTTTAGCCACTACATGAAATTCAAACCAAGTTTCATCATTTAGCCCATATCATTGGTTGGCTAAACAAATTACTACATGGCTATAGCCACAGTTGAAAATGATGGTGAAAGCCTCTTTAAAGGCTATAAAAAAAATTATGAATAATGTGGGATTATTGCCATTTGGCAATACAACATGAAAAAAGGGCATTGAGGTGATTCAAACACCCAACCAGTTGCTTACAATGTGTATACATCCACCGACTCACCAAAGTAGCTCGACGGTTAACAAATTCGGCTCGCTTCTATATAAAGAAACTTTGTGAGAAAACTGGTTCATGGGCAATTTTATACCTACTTGTAGGAATTGTCATATTTAGAGGACTTAGAGTAAAACCCAACTTTTTTGTAAATAGGAAATTTTTTCACAATTCAATTACGCTCCTAGTGGTGAAATATGTTTTTTGTTTTGTTAATTTTGTGATGATGTTTTGCTTAGCGAAAGTCACTATTTGGATAATGTTAAACCAAGTAACCTCGAAAAAGTACTTCGAGAAGGTGTAGGAAATTACTGAGTACTGTTAGAGGTCTCTGAAGGTCTAAAAGTACATTTTTGCAGGTTCTGATCTATATTGTTGATTGCAAGGTTATTGAAATGGTAATTTTACCAATTTTAATAGATCAGTTTGTATGAACCCGGAGACATAGGCTTGCATGTCGAACTCCATTACCAAGTTTTGTGTATCATTTTTCGTCACTTATTTGAACTCTGATTTTCTAATTTCCTTTCCGAATTGTAATCAGTAGTTTTATATCATAATTTTCATATTAATTAGTTATGACACTTATTATGTATAGGCTGAATGGATTCTTGGAATGGTGTAGTGGGTTAACTGATGTGGATGTTATATTCATTATTAAATCATATTTTTAAAACACATTGGATCAGATTTCATGCCTGATTAGGGTCATTTGGATAAAATTTCTATTAGTGGAATTAATATCTAGAAATTGATTCAAAGGAGTATGTCACTCAGTCACTTCTCGCACAAAATCCTAAGGCAAACCTTCTATATTTAACAAGATTAAAAATAAAACATTAAAACCCATATCAAGGGAAATAAATCATGGAATTTAAGAGTTATTTTTTATGGGAAATGTCATAACCTTGGGAAATTTGTTCATTAAAAAGGAATATTTTAGTGTATAAAAAACAAGCTAAATTTCAAAAATAATCAAGGGAATAAACCAAATAAGAATTAAAACAAGAATAAAGAAAATAGTCAAAAACCTAATGTTGTTACTTTGTATGATGCTCTTGTTATTTTAAAGTAAAATGAGTGGATATTATATAGTGGTCCTTCTAGGAACATGACATATAGGTATGATATTCTAACTGATATTAGAGAATTTAATGATCATATCTATCTAGTTGATCATTCCATTCTCGATCTTTAGGCTCAAGGAAAAGAAAAAGTTTTTAATGATTTTATTAAAAATGTTTTATGTGTTCCTAAATTAAAAATTTAATTTTGTTTCTTGTTAATGGATAACTCAAAATAATTACAATATAATTTTATTATAAGATAAATGGTTCATAAATAATGAATTATATATTACTATAGTTGAAGGCATACAAAACAATCACTTAGGTGTTTTTGAGGGCTTTTCTTCTGCTTCTTGTTTTTCTAATCAAAATAGGAGTGATTTTTTTTTGTGAAATGAAAGATTAGGTCATGTTAACTTTAGGAGCATGTATGACATGTCTCACATTAACCATTTTACCAGTCTGCCATGTATTTCTGATTCACCGTGAAACGTGTGAAGGGTACATACTTAGTAAGTAATAAACAAACCCCTTCCATAGTCATCATGATGTTAAATCCTCATAACCTCTAAAACTTGTCCACATTAATGTTAGAGGATCTTTAGAATATCATTATTATACAAAGGGAACTAACTCACTAAGCTAAAGTTTAATATATGAGCCTAATTTGAATGTTATAGGAGCAGTAAATGAATAACAACTAAATACAATAGTGATACACAAGCAAAATAAGCAATAAATAATGGAACCCTAATTACAAAGCAAGGGTAAAATGACTGAGGTGATTTACAAAGGTCGAGAGAATTCATAGAGTTGAAAAAATAAAAACGAAATAGCACTAACCATCATAACGGAGCTAAGAATAATGGATATCTGGAGCAACTGGCAAGACTAAAATAGGGACAAGGGCCCCCGTGGGCACCCTAGACATATTTCTAGGCACTTGGGTCTATGAAAAATCTCAAAAAACTCCACCAAGGTTTCAAAAGGTGTTATTATTTTGTATCCTTTGATCACTCTGAGGTCACACCAAAATCGGTGAGGTATCTGTAAACATGCAATGAAATATGCACCTGCAAAACCCTGAAATAAACATCAAATCCTAAAAAGGAAAGATGTAAAATGAGGGGTCAGACTGTCCTCAGTTGTCACAATGGTGAAATTACAAATGAATGTTTTACTACATCTTAGAACCAATGTAGTTATGTGTGTGTTGAATCATGCCTTAGGTTGCTCTTGTGTGTCCTGTATTTGGATACAGAGCAAGTAGCTAGATGTAGAATGTAAGAAATGTGTTCATGAAATAGAATGAAATTAACTCCTACGAAGTGTGATGCACAAAAACCATCCCTTGTGCATATTTGTATGGTGTTATATGGATGCAATGGTTCTTTTATATTCCTTTATGGGTACAAGCTTAGCTGGTGATAGATAATGCTTAGTGCTTGGTCCTTTATTATGATCACATAAAATTTATATTTATATGATTTTCTTTCTGGAATTTCATAATTAACCTCAAAATGGATGAATACCAAAAGTATAAGATGCTCAAATAGATATAAAATACCCAAAAAATGTAAGTAAAGTATAAAGGAGATGAGCGCTCCTAGAGGGGATGAGGGTACTTGGTGCTTGCATCCTATCTAGGTGCTAGTGTCCAGGATGACAAATTCCAAAGAGTAAAAATGTACACTAAGAAAGTAAGGGTGTAAGAATGAAAGCAGTAGCATAAATAAAATAAATTTGGCCAAATACATGGGTTAATTAGTACTTTTTTTACTTAGGAATCATATGAATAGTAGTATGTAAGTAGGGACTAGATATTTACCCAAATTGTGTGATTTTGTTTCTTCATTTTCCCCCACTTTATGTTCTTGAGTGGAACGCTCGGTAACATAAAGTAGATAGATATGTGTACCTAATAACCATGTAGATCGATGATAAAAAGAGTTTCAAGGGACTTGAAAAAGCGTGGAATGATAAAAAATGTGATGCATGGATGCTAAGGAGGATAAAGTGTAAAATGTGATGAAAATAAACCTAGGGCATAAAGATATGTGTAGATGTCATGATGTACATGTTCTCAATGTCAATTTATATGTTGATGTGTGTGATGTTATCATTGTTGATGTTGACTATTGCTTCCCATACAGATAGACCTGTAAAATAGAAGATGAGAAAGTAGTCAAATATGCATGTATATGATCAAAATATGTAAAACATGTGTAAGGAAAGTATGTAAAAATGTTGAAAGTGTGAAAAAAGGAAAATTTACACCTAATATGTGAAGAGGAAAGAGTGCAAAGAAGGATGATATATATGATGTTGATTTGTTATTTTTTCGGGCGATCTCACACCAATGAAAAGGAAGAAATGTAGGGAGAATAGTCTAGTGTAATCCTCTAACCTTTAACTGCGTCCTGCAATGTAGAAAACCACTATAGATGGTGTGTATAAACACATGTGCTAAGGATTATATGCCCTGTAAAATCCGTTGTGTGGAGTTTTTACAAGTTTTTTGAACTACCAATCGATGTGTAATTGCCCTTGATTTTAGGATTCTAGGAAAGGCCACCATGCTAAGGACCCAATTCATATTTTGATCCCTATCTGAAACTAACAACTATGTTGTGTATGACATTGTATGGGGAGACTAATTCATCCAAATGATTCCCCCCTTATTTGGGGTGCATGAGACATCGTTGAAGGAGTATGTGGCCCAAAGCAGGATTGACCGCTATGCTAAACTTTTCCCTATAGGGGAAGGTAATGTGTTTTGTAAAAACAAAAGCACACATAAAAAAGGTGGCTAGGAGACAAGCGTTCGTACAAGAAATGAAAAAAATGCATGTATAAGAGAAAATGTAAGCTAAATAGATAATCTATAAGCTAAAACGTAACTATAAGACAATGTAGATGAAAAAACGTGGGTTATAATCATGAGACATCAGTCAAAATGTCTTAAGAAAATCAAGGATGTAGCGACCATAAGTAGAAAAGTATGCACATAAAACAAAGGGAAAATCCCACAAATAAGAGCATACAAAGAGAAAACGAAGGTAGACAATACAGTAGACAACCATGGAAGCAAATAGACTTGCATTAAAAATGATGCACATGAAGCACCCGTTAGAATTTTAGATAGATAAATAGTATGTTACAACATGAATAATTAGATAAAGTAGTGTGCTAAGAAACAAAATGAAACAATAACACCTGTAGTGTATGAAATTAGATGCTCCCAAGATTTTTTATGGGACTGATGATAGGTACTGTGCCAAACATACATACTAAATGTAATAGATTTGTATTATCTATAATCACAACTAGAAATACAAGTGAATGTGCATGTGTGTATGATAAAGATAATGAAATACAATATATTTATCTAGCATGTGTAATAATATGAACATGTAACAAGTATAAGTAAGCAAGAGGAAATGCAACCAAGATATGTAGTATGATGTGGATGAGATAGAATGGAATGTAGATTGAATGATACCAAAAACATGCACCCCAAGTGGATGTGTATCTATTCCATGAGCTTCATTTATTTATGCCTGCTTGGTAGTCAATAATGAACCGTAAACAAAATTATGTCATTGGGAAATGGTTTGAATGACGTGTCATCGTGTGTTCGAAATATTAGATGAATAGACCAAGGAGTGTTGATTGTAGAATGTTGAAGTGATGATGATATTGAATGTGAAATAGGGATGAGTGATTGAGAAGAGGTGGTTACTTATCCTAAAGTGGATATCACAATTGCTAGTAGGAGTGATGATTTAGCCTAAATATTATATCACTAGGTGAGTAAGAAGAAAAAACAAGTGATGATTTAGCATAAAATGTATATAAGTAGATGAGTGAATAAATTACTAGTGAGGAATTTTGTATGATAAATAATAAACATGTGAGTGTGATGAGGTTTATTTTAGATGTATACCCTTAGTAGTAAAGTATGGACCATTGAACTAGAAGAGTGTTTTCTGGTAGTGATCGTTGTTGATCATGTTTGAGAGATGTGCATTGTTTGGATAAATGTATAGTGTTTTTTTAATGCATTGCGTATGTAAGATGTTGTAACTTGTTGTGAATGTGGTGAATATGATGATCATATGGTGTGTTGTGTGTATATTAAGCATAAGAGAGATGTGTCATATGATGTATTTTGTGTTAATTAGGAGATATATGTCATGAATCATGTGTATGTGGTGTTGAAGATGCGAGGATAGTATGTGTTATGGATTGTGGCATTGAGTTTGCATTTATTAATAAGTGTGAGAAGTATGCACTATTTTTATGTTTAATATGTGATGAGTATGTTGAGTGTAAGGTGATGAATATTTGCATAGTGTGTGATGTTCATGTGTATAGGATTCCCTTAATAGTCAAGTGTGAACCAAAGCACCAGAGTGCACCATATGGTAATGACGAAAAAATTATGTGTCAAAGTATGATTGTTGCAAGTGAGTGTCTAGTTTTGATGTGATGAAGATATAATATGCGTGGTGATGTTAGAGTTTAGATAATCATGGTGCCCCCAAGTGTATGAAATATGAGAATGATAAAGTAATGTCATCAAAAATATTTTTAATTTTCATATTCAAAACCAACAAGTGTTGGATCGGAAACTTGATAAGTAATAGTGTCAGGTTGGTCATGTAAATCACCATCTAGGATAATTTATACATGACCATACGATACTCTTCATCAGTGAATGGGGGTAGTGGGAAAACCACGTGTAAACCAATGAGTGAGTTTTTTTGAATAACCAAGGAATGAGTAATTACAAATGAAGACATGACCAAATGACATGGGAAATGATATATCAGTGTGATCTAGATCTAATGTTCCCACAATGTTAGAAATCCAATACTTTCCCAATCTGAGTGGAGAAGTACGGGGAGAACGTGAAAGAAATGTCGTGAGATGAATGACTCGAAGACCATAAGAAGTGGTGATGCATTCAAACCCATAGCAGAGATGATAATCTTAAGGTGGAGGAAACACATTTTCAACTATAAATCCTAGATTATTCAACCCATCATATGTGCATAAAGATTCAGATAAAGTAGGATTAAATGGAATATGTTCCCAATAAGATTCATGCATGAATAGTGTGCATGTACATGGTATGCATGCTAATAGAGATGGCTTATGTGAAAGTGTAGGGGATGGATTTATTTTCATAGATTGGACATGACCTTGATAAAGAATCATAGTAGTAGTGGTATTAGGTGTAGGAGATTTCATAGATGAGATAATATCTATCATGTAAATAACACCTTCCAGTGGTGGAAAATGAGGTGGAGTATCCATAGATTGGGGGTCATTAGTAGTATACATTATTGGAGTAGGAAGTGTAGTTTTTGGATCATGCTTGTAATAGTTGTATGGATGACGGTCATGAAAAACAATATACTTGATACACTTATGTATAAACTTAACACAATGATGCACACTAGAGGGAACGAATTACATTCCATGAAGCCATGGCTTACCAAGTAAAAAGTTGTATGAAATGGGGAAGTTTATTACAAAGAAAACTTTGTTAAGAGTTTTTGGTCTAGCCGTAATAGGTAGAGTAATGTAACATAAGCATGGATGAACAGATCCATCATATGCATGAAAAGAAAGACATGATGAACTAACATTAGAAGCTGAAAGAACAATATTTTCAAGTAATGACATGGGACAAAGATTTAGTTTTGATTCATTATCAATTAAAAGTACACTTGACACACACATTGTAAATGTCAATCTCAATGTGTAAGGCTAGGTAATTATAAAAAATAGTAAGATGAGCATGAGGATTAGAAAAAAAATCAATATGCTGAGAGAAGACATCTAAAAATGTTTGATAAAATGAATCTTGTGGTAAATTAGCAAGAATGTGAGTGGTAGATAGGATAATTTTGACTCATTCACCTAATTCAAGGTTGATGAGTAAGAAATAATTAATAGAAAAAATCATGATGAGACCCTATAAATATGAGCAATAAAATAATAAGGATCCTTGGAGTATGAAGATCGAGTTCGGGTTCACCAAAATAATTAAGCTAAATTATAATTTATGAGCCTAATCTAGATGTTATAGGAGAAGTAAATGAATAGAAACTAAATACAGCAATGATATATAAGTAATTTAAACAATAAATAATGAAACCCTAAATGTGAAGAGAGGGTAAAATGACTTAGTTGATTCACAGAGTTCTAGAGAATGCACGTAATTATAAAACTAGAAAGGATGAAGTACTGATCATCACACTAGAGCCCAAAAAAATCACATATCTAGAGGAATTGGATAGAATGGGGACACTTGAAGAGGGACAGGGGCACTTGTGGGTGCCTTAGTTCTATTCCTGGGGACCTCGATATGTGGAAAAGCTCAGAAAACCTCCTCTAAGGTTTCACAAGGTGTTCACATTTTTTCTCCTTTGATCACTCTGAGGTCACACCAAAATCGTCTAAGTATCTATAAACCTCCAATGAAATATGTACCTAAAAAGATGTGAAATGAGGGGTATGACTGTTCTCATCTATCACAATGGTGAAGTTACAAATGAGTATTACACTACAATATCAGACCCAATATAGTTCTGTGTGTGTACAAAATCATGCCCTAGGATTCTCTTGTGTGTGTCATACTTGGATAGTGAGAAAGTAGCTAGATGTAAAATGTAAGAAATGCATGCATGGAATAGAATGAAATTCCCTCCTATGAAGTATGATGCAAAAAATAAGCCCTTGTGCCCCTTGTGAAGCTGATAGATGGATGCAATTGAGCTCTTAGATGCCTTGATGGATGCAACCTTATGTGGTGATAGATAATGCTTAGTGTTTAGTCCTTTATTGATGATCACATAAATTTATATTTATATGATTCCTTCATTTCAATTTAAAAATTAACCTCGAAAAGGCCAACTACAAAAATGATAAAATGATCAAATAGATAGAAAGGACCCAAAAAAATTGATGCAAAATCACAGCACCCCCGAATGGGCTCAAACCTAAGTGGGGTATTCAATGTGATTTGCATAACATTGGACCATCTCTCAAGCTTTGGGACTTGCAAACTTGAGATGGTCCTTCAAGAGAAAGCCAACTTCTTATTCCTAATTTTAATGCTAAACTACTTCTGATAAAGGAAATGTGACTATCTACTCCTAATCTAACAATGCCAAGAAGACAAGCAAAGAGAGAGAGCATGAAATAAAGGAATCCTACACTATAGAGGTGATAGAACCAAGAAAAGGGGAGTGTTGGTCACAATCTCAGCTGCCTAGAAATAGAGAGAGGTGGGAAATGGAGTGGATGGATAGATGCATCACAGACCAAAGATAGAGTTCACGCAGAGAACCACTTCAAACCCATTAAACACCAGCTCCTAGAACTTACTATAGACAATCAGAGATATGCAAAATATACCCTGGAATGATGAAAGGCAAAGAAGAGACAATAAAATAAGAAAGGATGCACAAAATGCATCATAAAATAGATTTTATTGCTCCATGAGTTCACATAGTACATTATCAGTCAGGAAAGAGGCAAGAAAATTCCATTACAAAGCCATGAGAGGAGGCTTACACTCCACTTTCTACCCTAGGGAAGAAAGAGAGAGGGGGTAGAAGAGAAACAACGACCAAAACTCTTGAAATATTCCCCTCCTTTACAATATATATAAGAATGAGAGAAGGAGAGAGGGAAGAACTTTAAATCCTTCTTTAACCACCCCTGCAATGTATTGAAGACACCTACTCTAACCACCCTAGAAAGCATTAAAACCCACCTGCAACAATGATGGGCTTTATTGCAAGACCCATGCCTCCATGTGTTGTTCCTTACTGGGAAAGAAAGGATTTCATTATTCATTATGGTGATAGGTGAGAGACTTAACAACCTCGAAAAAGGTAGACCAGACCATCAATGGTGGCAGGTAAGTAGCAGGTGCCATGATCTCTCCAAAAAATTCCTTACCCGCTCAATTCCGAGCTCCTAGTTAAAAGATATGGTTTTTTGAAGGTCAGGGTCGAGCGTTTACTTGCACAAGGTCCACGTGGTAACCCCGCGCATCTTAATATTTTACCCCCTCATTTTACTCTTCAAGTTGTGTACGAAAGAGACACGTGGCATTGATCTGCGGGCCTACTCTATTTCCTTTGTATTCTGCCTAAGCCCTTCCTATTGGCGGAGACACTATGTCTGACCCTGGAGACTTGGAGGCTCAGTGCACATTTGGGACTTGCCTCCGGATTTTTCCTTTGAAGTTACGTCAATGAAGCACGTGGAGGCTTCCGTTGGTCCTTCTTTACTTTTCAATAGTCAGATGTACCTTTTGGACCCTAGGACATGTGGATGACTGGTGCTAGTTCAGGGTCTCTCTTTGGGCCGCACCTTTGAAATTACACCAATGAGGCATGTGGCACCTTTCATGGCTCTGTTCTATCTTCCTCATGTTCTACCCCAAGTCTTTTCTATTTGACGAAGGCTTCATTTTTGACCCGAGACATGTGGAAAGATTTTTCTCATTTAGGGGGTTGTCCCTTGTGTCTCACTTCTGAAGCTACGCCAAGGTGATACGTTGTACCCTCCGTGGATCTGTGACTTTATAATGGCTGATGAGACCCCATTTTAGACCTTAAATATTTGGTGGGCTTGACGCTTGTTGGGGACCTCCTTTTTGGCTTGACCTTTGGAGATGCACCATTGAGACACGTGATGCTATCCACTTGCCCTTCTATACTTAGCCGATTCAATGGCTAGGCTCTGTCCCCTTGTTGACTATGACCACGTGGTGAGCTCACAATCATTTGGGAACTCACTCTTGATTCTTCTTTTGAAGTTGCATTGAGATGACATGCGGAGCCTTCCACAAGTCCTTTGACTTTCACTACAGCTGTTGCAATTTTTTGAGACTTTGGACACGTGGAGGGTGTGCACACATTTGGGGTCTTTGTTTTGATGTGCCTTTTGAAATTATGTTGAGCTAACACATGACACCTTCCACAATTCTATTTATTTTCCTCGCATCGACTTGCACACGTGACGTTTGAAAATTTTTATCCCTTTCTTCAATCTTCTCCTGTTAGCCTCTAACCTCCCTTGACATTGCTTGATCCTCCATGGTCGAACCCACCTACCCCTCAGATTTGGGATCGATTGTGAGCCCGTTGGACTAAAATGACCCTTCTAATTTTTTTTATACAAGGTCATGTTTGACCAATTTTTCTTGGGGGGTAAAATTGGGATAAAAAAAGTGCGACTAAAGCATAAATGGGATAAAGGCACTTAGAGGGGATGAGGGCACTTGGCACTGATGTCTTGGATGGGCGCTAATGTCCAGGATGAAAAATGGAAAAGAGTAAAAATACAGACTGAGCAAGTAATGGTGTAAGACTAAACGTATCAATAGAAACCAAAGAAAGGAGGCCATAAAATGGGTTATTTAGTGCTTATACATAGGAATCATATGAATAGTATTATGTAATCATGACTAGATAATTACCCAAAGTGTGTGATTTTTTGTCTACGCTAACTAATCCCTACATCTCCTCAAAAGAATGGTATTGCGGAAAGGAAAAACTACACCATTATTGAAATGACTATAACCATATTACACTCAGCTCCATTTTCTAAGTTTTTTTTGGGCTAAAGAAATGAAAATTGATATTTATATTCCTAATAGACTGCCTACTAAAACCTTCTTTCAATCTACTCCTTTAGAGAAGTGGACTAATAACAAACCTAGTGTGTCTCATTTGATAAATTTTGGAATCCATGCCCCTATATTCATTCTTAAATTAAAAAGGAATAAGTTAGATTAAACTTCTTATCCTTATATCTTTGTCAGATATGGAGGAAAAATGAGAGGTCTTAGGATCTATGATCATGTAAAACGTGGAGTTTTTGATAACAAAAATGTAAAAAATATTAGAAAAAACCATGATGAACCTAGTGAATTAGAAAACAATGATCTTGATAATGAGGAATTTAATGACCAAGTAGATGTTAATACTGAGTCTATAGTTGAAAAAAGTCTTTTCTTGTTTCTTCCATAATGAAAAAACCTAAATGATCTAAATTTCGTCTTCAAAATCCTAATTCTATTAACCTTATTTAAATGAATAGAAGTTATCATACCTATTATGCCTTAATAACTATGTATGAGTCAAAACACCAATCTTTCAAATAGGATTCTCACGATGAAAGTTGGGTAGAAGATATGAAATCTATATATTCTAGCCTAATTAAAAATAAACCTTGGGATCTTGTTCCTCCTCCATAAAAATGTAGAATTTTTGTCTATAGACGGCTTTATAAAATCAAATATAAGGCTCAGGAGAGTTTTGATAACTTCAAATCCAAGTTGGTAGATTGCAGATTTACTCGAAAACTAAGTATCAGATACGTAGAAACCTTTGCACTAGTTGCAAAAATGATCATAGTTAGGATTATTATTTCCTTAGCTACTCAATATGGTTGGTAAATCCACAAGATGGATGTTAAGAATTCATTATTGAATGGTGATTTAAAAGAATAAATTTACATGTCTCTACCTAATGTTTTTGAGGAACTTGGAAACTTATTGTATATTGTAAGATAAAAAATCTCTATCTGGTTTGAAAAAATATCCTAGAGCTTGGTATGTAAAAATAATTGGTTTTTCAAAGATGTTGGTTTCACTAATTATTTTTCAAATATTGATCTATTTATTAAAATTTAAAATAATTAGATTATTCTTCTTTTACTTTATGTTGATGATTTTCTCATTACGAGCAATTCTAATAGTTTAATTTTCAAAATTGAAGATAAATTTAAATAGTAATTTGAAATGATTGATTTAAGACCATTGCATCATTTCTTAGCCATGGATATTTTTCAAGATAAAAATTCTATTGTTGTATATTAGTCACAATATGCTACTAATTTACTTAAAAGGTTTAATATGGTTGATTGTAAACATGTTTTTATTCCTATAGAATTTTCTTGTAATCTTGATGCTAAACCTATATGTGAAAGAATAATCCTACTATTTATTGGTATTTTGATTTCTCTTACTATTACTAGTTCGTAAAATGCAAATGTAGTAGGTATTACATCCAAATTTATGCAGAAACCATATCAGAATCACTAGAAGTTATCCAAAATAATATTGAGATATATTAAAGGAATAATTTTATTTTTTTACAGTATACTTCTTCTAACAATGCATTTTTATAGGTATATTGTGATTCTGAACATGCAATTGATGTGATATTTAATAAAATCTACAAATGGATATGTGTTCAAATTTGGTACAAGTCGCATTACTTGGAGCATTAAAAAGTAGCCAAAAGTCTCCATCTCTTCTATTGAGGTAGAATATATATAAGTGTGATTCATATAGAGATTCATATGAATTTCATCCAAGACAAGGTATTATGCGGTGATATAGATCTCTAGTACTTCTCGAATAAATATCAAGCTACATATATGTTTATGAAGCCATTGTGTGTTGTAAAGTTGTGAAAGTTTCATGCAATGATTGGCCTTTTATAGTTTCCATTGAGGGGAGTGTGCATGGAAATGTAACCTCTAAATGGCCGGACATGTGTTTTTATCCTTCTCCTCAATACTTTTTCTATGATTTAAAACATTTTAAAATATTTGTTTATGATCTTCATAAAATTATAACTCTGAATTTATTATTTAGTCTAGTAATGTTGCATCTATTGTAAACGAGGTCCTTATTTTATAAAAGGATCCTAGAGATGTTGATATAGAGTTTTTCATGAGAAAATGTGAGATGTAGTTTCACAAACCATTCTTTACCTGAATCATAACTTTTGAATTTATGGATTCCAAATCCTTTTGTACCAAAACGTAAGTTTAGCAAGATGAATGTGTATAAATACTACAAAATTGATATGGTATCCTAAACCTTAACCATAATTTAAGGATTGTAAATCTTGTTGTAAAAACATGTAACTTTGGCATATGATCCCCACTTACTATTAAGGGGGTGTTAGAACATCTAATATTAAGTGTTCTACTTATAAACTATAGTATATAATTAAATAAATTATAATATTATATATTTTAATTTATTTAATATAAACTATATTTTTATATGTTAATTGATTTTAATAAATGGATTATTATTAATTAGGGTGCTTTGCAAGAAGTCACACCCATTTTTTTTATATTGACCCATGGGGTCAAATCAAAATTTATTGTGTAGAATTCACGTAGTAAATAGATAGGAGGAGAGAAGTGAGTGAAGGATTTTTTACTACACGGTATAATTTATCATTAATGGAAAATCCTTCACCATGGTTTTTCACTCTTCGGAGTTTTCCATGTAAAATTTGGTCTCCTTGGTTACATTTTATTTTCTTGCAATTTATTTGTAATATTTTTTTATTGTATTTAATTAATATTTAACTTGGTTAGTATTTTTAACCCCTTAGACCCCACGTTAATTCAGGTTAGTTGTAGGATTCGTTTTAGCATTAGAATAGGTTGTTTAATGTGGGTTTTCCCAATCCATAGAATAGAGGAACCGACCTTCTCGAGATCTCAGTCTTAATTTGTACGTCCCACACTTGGAGATAGTCTCATATTGACAAAAAGTATTGATATTCAACGATCAAATCTGGGGTGCGCTTTTGACCTCCAATTGTCTTGGCATGCCGGGTGGGATAGTTTGATGAGGTTTAGATCATTTCTACTGATTTTAGTGTGTTACTTAGTAGTTTAATCCTTTAGATGGATTCTTTCAACACATATGGAGACTCCTAAAGGCTAAATTTCTTTGTTTTAAGTAGTCCAGTCCTTCTTATTTAATAATAAATATACAAACAAGGTTGAGTGCATCTATACATGAGCCATTTGAGTACCTAAAACTCTCCCCATGAAGAATAAAAATAAGAAAAAGTAATCTGTGGAGGTCAACATCACCTCAAAGCATACGGTTTTCAACTCCACCTCTAAGTATATAGTTCTCATTTCCTAAAATTTGTTTAAGGCCCATTCCCTTTATGGTCCATCAAAGAAACTATCATTAGCATGTTCTAGTGGTGGTAACTAATTTATCCTAGCCACTTAGCACGGTATACCATTATCCACTTTGAAGAGTATCGCCTTCTTCACAAGAGAAATATACACCGCACTCATGGAACATATCCAAGACATTTCAAACATCTATTCGGTATAAATAGTAATGGAATATGATGTCATGGCGCATATTTTAGTGTCATATCTCAAAGCGAAGGATTTTTAATGGTCCAAAAGTTATCCAACCTCTTTAATTCACACTTGGGATGAGCTTAGGACCACCATCTATTAGTAATTTAATGAGAAGGAAAACATAATTTCACTCCTTGAGAAGCTAACCACAATCATGTGGGTTCAAAACTAACTTATGGCGGATTTCAAATTTAGGTTTTAGAAAGTATGGGACAAAATTCTAGTCCTTATAAGACTAACCCATAAAGGTCCATTACTATATTTTTTAGAGCTTTGAGTTTTCATATAGATGTAATGATTCAGTTTATGGGTGTTATCCAACTACCAAATGATTATGCAACATCCATTAGGGATAAAAATTATTTTATTCAAGTAGGGTAGCTAACCCCTGGATTTTCAATGCTCATTTTTCTTAAATTTTTACATGATACCTAACCTACCATTTCTCATATTCCTTAAACATATACTTCACCATTTGTTTCCACATGTGATTCCTCTAAAAATCAATAAAAAATTGAAATCCTTATTGTTTAGACAAAAATTTAACAAATGAGATTCTCTCCCTTAAGATACATCAAACTCAAGCCCTGAAAAAATATCTTAATCCTCCTTAGGGTTATCCACATCAAGGCTCTCAATATACAAGCTAGATATTTGGATATATGTACCATCCAAGGAGCCCATCAAATCCAAATATGTAACCTTCACCAACCCCTATCTTGAGAAAAACTATTTTTTGGGTCCAAAATAACATGGCCCAAGATTTTGAATGGTGTTATTCTCATTATCAAACTCATAACCAATATACATGTGATGCCAAAATGAACTATTTTTTTATAGATATATATCATGGTGAAAAATCCATTTAACCAACAAGAGAAAACTACAATCACGTTAGAAATTAATGCAGAAGAGATATTAGAGGTTGTCAATAATCCTAACTTCATGTTTCTAGACTTGAAGATTTATTTTTGGTTAACCAATCTGTGGTTAATTTGAACAGGTTACAACTTCATGTGGAAGATAATAAAATTTCCAAAAAGAGACACATAGATATAGGGTCTCCTCCTCCTATTTTCTCCAACTCCACATAAAAATTATAGTCTATCCGCAGGCTTGGGAAGAAATTTAACTTCATATATTTAGTCATGGGTTGCTCAACATCTGCATAGTAAGCAATATCTTACGAACATATAGAATCCACAAAACACTATAAGTCCACAAAACATACAAGTTTCACCAACGAAATAAATTTTCTGGATGGAGTAGAGAAGAAAAGAGAATGTTGTTCCCTCACTACTAAAGGTATTCCCCTCAACATTTTTGAATCGATGAAATGGAAAAATTTTGAACATCAAAATATGGGATGCCCTATCTATCCCATCTCAAAGACATCTCTTGTATGAAGTATTTAAGTAACTTTCACCTCTCGAATCCACCATGAACAAAGTAGATTCAATGTTCAACATCTATCAACTCAAGGGAGAACAAGTAATTGAAGTTATCAAGCCTCCTCCTTTCTAATTGTCTCTCATTGTTGACAAGCACCTTGTATACAAATTCATGATAGATTATGGTGCTAGTACCTCAATAATTCCTAAGAATATTTCATATATCTTGGGAATTAATTCCATTCCAACTTCAAAGAGTATTTTAATCTTGATTGGTCAATAATGAAAGTGTTGGATGTAATCAAATATTTTTTGTTAACTCTTCATGTTTTCCCAAGCCTAACCATAAAGTGATACATCTCTTTTATTTACTTTCCACACTTGTTTTTCCTATGCCTCTCCAAAGATTTCACAGCCAGAGTAGGCGGATATATTTCATTATTTTTGTATCATATACTATGGAGAACAAGATATGGGACAAGTTTTATGATAAAATTTAAGCCTATCTCATCTTATCATATGAAAGTTCATGATCCTAGTCATATAAATGCAAACTACATGGTCCAAGGAGAATTAATTGGTGATCATGAATCAACAAAAATAGTCCATTCATCTCATTTAATTCATGATCTTATACTGAATGAGTGTGCCAAGAATAATTATGAGTTTGATCCCTATGACACATCTATGGAGATGGGTATAGGCACTTATTGTTTAATTGAAGAGGATTTCACTATCCTCATGCCACACAATGAATAAAAGGATCCATTTAGGTTATAGAATATGTTTTTTGATGGTTATATAAGTAGAAATACAGTTGGGGTGGGTATAGTTATTGTCTCTCCAACATAAAAAAAAATCTTATTTTCTCATAGACTATAATTTACATGCTCACACAACGTGACATAGTATGAAGCATTGGTTCATGGCCCAATTTTTACAGAAAAGAGGAAAATAAAATCCTTATAAATATTTGGGGATACAAAATTGGTCATTATAACCAAGTCAGAGGACAATTTTCTACCAATAATAAGATTTTAAAATCTTATAGGTGCCGATTTTGGGACCTTTTGGAGAGTTTTGAAGT
Source organism: Taxus chinensis (assembly GCA_019776745.2). Taxonomy (NCBI): domain Eukaryota; kingdom Viridiplantae; phylum Streptophyta; class Pinopsida; order Cupressales; family Taxaceae; genus Taxus; species Taxus chinensis. The sequence continues at coordinate 794,406,183 of CM034148.1, read as the reverse complement.
TGTCAGCCTTCACGTGGTATCGAGGAAGCTAAATAAGGAACCATATAAGATTGAGGCTATTGGATCATAGTTCTGACCAAATGATGATATCATCCAAGGAAATAAACCACATGTTAAAATGATTGTAAGGCCATGAATTCTAGATAACAAAGTTAGTTGGTAGATATTTGATAGTGATGATAAAATCATTTAATTTATCCAACATTAAGTTGATTTTTCTTCAAATTTACAATCTAATCTGCATGATGGTTATGGTTATTAAATTATCTAGTTGTGAAGTAATAAGTTTCCTAAATATTTTGTAACTCTTGAAAAAATAATCAATCATGATGATGAGATCAAATGGTAGAACAAAAACATATTCATAAACTAAGACGAATATAAACCAATCACCATTACACAAGGTAAGGAGTTGTTTCTTATAAATGTGTCTAATTAAGTTGAAGAATAAACTTTCATTTCCTTATGTTAGAAATATAATGATATGTTCTCATGGAATTATAATTATCTTAAGGGTTTTGATCCCAACATTTCTTGACACACCATAAATCTTGATCCTAGGACCAAGGATTTTAGACAAAAACAAAGACTTTTCAACCCCAAGATTAATCTCCTCTTGAGAAAAATAGAAGACAAAAATCATTGAGTAAAAAATAGTATTCCCCATCAAATAATCCTCTTGGGTGGCTAATTTTGTTCCTGCTAGCAAAAAAAGGAGAGATCATGCTTTTTGTGGATTTCTGGGACTTAAACAAGGAATTCTTAAAATATCGTTATCCTCTCCCCTTCATGGAACAAATTTCGTAGACTATACAAGGATTTGAATTGTTACCAATAATTGATGGATACTCAACTTTTAATCATATCAAGATTATTTAAAGATGACTAGTATAATATTGTATTCACTACAAAGTGGGGAACGTATGCATATGTAAAGATTCCCCTTTTGTCTATCACATGTGAGTGCCACATTTCAAATAACAATAGACATTTATATCAAAGGATACGTGAATTATTTCATCCTCATCTATTTGTATGATATCATTTAATTATCAAAGGAGAAAAAAGATGAAATCAGTCATTATGAGAAAATATTTGAAATATGTAGGGAGTTTGGGGTATCTTTTAGCTAGGAAAGAAGTGTATTTTTTGTCACATTATTTATAAAAATTGTATTTTTATTGACTCTATAAGATTTTTTCGTCCTCTCTCTCTCTCCTTGTCAACTCACAAGAAGGTGTTCTAATATTTCATGGGCAAGATAAAATTTGTTAGGAAGTTCATTCCTAATTTTATAGGACTAGTCATTCCTATTATTCTAATGCTTAAGAAGGATGTGGACTTTTAAATAGAAAATAAATGGAAAATAGAGCTTTACCAAGATCAAACAAAATATTTCTCAACCTCCCATGCTCATAAACCCTAACTATTCAAAGGATTTCATATGTTACACATATGGGGATGATATCAGCATCGTTGTGATTAATAACATAACAAAATAATGAAGGATCATAACAATTAATAACATTCTTCAACCAAACATTGAAGGATTATGATCTAAAAGGAAATCCCGTTGAGAAACAATTGTTTTCCAGCATGAGGAATCTCAAGAAATTTAAAAACATTCTCACTTCTAACCACATCAAATTTTTAGTCTCAAATCCTAGTGTGAGATACTTTTATTGTGGGAGTATAAATCCGTGAGAAGTGGGTTGTATGGGTGATTAACTAAAAATGGACTAACTAAGTAGTATAGGGATGGTTAATCTAAGATATGAATAACTATAATAAAGTAAATAAATGAAGAAAATAAAAATGTAAATGAGCTAAACCACTATGGAAAAGGAAATGCTAACTCAAATATGTAAGAAAGAAGAGGAAATAACTTAGCTAAATAACAAATTCCTATTGGATGGTGTCATAGAGTCCTGAAAAGTATGAATTTGGAAGATCTAGCTGGATTGGAGTGCCTAGAGGAGGACTGGGGCACCTTCGGGTGCTCTGGTCTGTAAACTAAGTGCCCTGCTTTGTGTAAAAGCTCTGAAACTAAATTTTATAGGGTCAGAATGTGGTTCACAACCTGCGTTGTGTGTAAAATCAACATTGTTTTCCTACTGAATGTTGCCAATAGTCCAAGATGAAAAAATACGTACAAGACCCCAAAACAAGTATCAAACCCTAAAATATAATAATGCATATGAAGGGGTTTGGACTAACCTCATTTACCACAATGGTGGATTTAATAACTGATCTTTCCCCTACATCTCAGACCTGATTTAGTTATATGTGCAAGTGTGTGTGACCATACCGTAGGTTGTTCTTGTGTTAGTCACACTTTGCGAAGTAGTGAGCAATAACTATGTGAAAAAATGTATTACAATGTGTGCATGGAAATAATAGAATCCATTCCCCTATGAAGTGTAATGTAACTGTCTTAGCCTTATGCCTTTATGATGGAGATATGTGGATGCAAGTGATCTCCAATGAAATAAATGGAAGCAACTCTAGATGGAGTGATAGTAGTAAGTGATGTTAGGTCGCTCATTATGGTCTCGTAACTTTATATTTATAGGGTTCTCTTGATCTAATTTTTTAATTAAACCTAAAAAGGCCAACCACGAGAAATATAAAGATGCAAAATGGCTAGAAAGACCCCAACAAGTGGCACAAAAGTGCAAAAAGGACCGGGGCACCCTAGTGGGACCTGGGCCCCCACGCGTGCCCCAGTTGAGGCTAAAATAATGGGAAATGACTTAAATAGAGTGGACATGTTGATGAAAATGAGCGGTAATGAAAAAATAAAATAGAACAAGATGATCGAAAGATATGGGTTAGTAATTTCTTCACTTAAGAACCTTCTAAATAGTAGTATGAGACTGGGATAAATAATGTCTAAAGGTGCATGATTTTGTGACTACATTTTCCCTCACTTAATGTTAGTGAGAAAAAATCTCAGTAACAAAAAGTAGATAGAGATGTGTACCTGATGTCCATAAAGAGTGTAATAGAAATGTGCCGAAGGACTAGACAAAACCATGGAATGACAAGAAAGATGGACGAGCGTGGAAACTAAAGATGAAAAATGTGATTGAATAAAAATTGATTAGAGTGAACCTAGGGTGGAATCCGTGTGTTAGGTACTATTGTTTATAATTTACATGCATTTCGTAAAGTGTGTGCTATTACGAAGTTTTTTTGTTGACACTATTGTTTTTGTTTGCCCCAATTTGACTTCTTTTTTATCATACGGCTGGACCTGTAATGAGAAAATGATCAAGTAGTGAAATTTTTATGTAGGTAAGTTTAAAAACTTAATGTAAAAGACACATTTATATCTAAAATAAAAAAATGAAAAATTCAAATGGAACATGTACACCTGATCCATGTTGAGAGAAAGAGTGTAGAAGGATATCTTGTACTATGATTTTTTTTGGGCGATCTCACACCACCTTGGCTGAAGTAGTGTAAGGAGAAAATGCTATATGTCCTCTAAGCTCTAACTGCTTCCCTTAATGTATGTGAAGAGATATTTGTATCATCCTAGTTTATTGGGTTATCTCACACCACTGTTCAAAATAATGTAGAGAGACACACCCACTATAACCTTTAATCCTATAACTACTTCCCATAATGTTAGGACACCATGCCTTGTAAAATTTGTTGCGTATGGGGTTTAGAGACTTTTCTGAACCCACTCACTATAAAAAACTGAAATGAACCAATGTAGAATCTCTAAGTAGTATGTAGAAAAATCCCAAATGATTCCCCCCCTTTTTGGGGACACACACAACATTGTTGAGAGGATAATTTTTCCCCAAAAGAGGACCAACCACATGTAATTTGTAACTCTAACTTGCAGGAGGTAGGGAATGCTCTTGGTAGAAACCAAGGCGCACACAAAAATTGATGGCTAACAAAGAACAAGTGTTAGTACAAAAAATGCATGCATGTAGAAAACAAGTGCAAAGTACACAAACAGTGTTTAAACTACCAAACAAAGTAATGTAAACATGGAAGAAGACAAGTAAGCCACATAAAGTGGGTTAGAAACATGGGACATAGCTCACGATGTCGTAATACACATAAGGGGGTAAGTCTAGCAAGTTTGGGGACCAAAAAGTGGACATCAAATCCTAAATTTTACATCAAAAAACAACAAAACATCAAATTTTCTCTTTCGTGGACTTGAACCATGCCAAAAAAAATATGTCACAAAAATGGTACCATCGCGTAGGGAAGAATGTTTGCTTTGTAGAAATGGTGATTTTAAAGTGAATAGAATATGATAAATATCATGTTATATTTTTTTACTAATATAATGTCTTTAAGACAATTTTTCCCATGAATTTTCATGTCTACGTTTAAGACTACAACTTTTGTTTCAGTTATCATAATATGATAAAATGTATACCATCACAACTGTGATGAAATTCTATAAACATTAAAAAAAATTATTTGATTTTGATATTTTTTTTTGACGTTATTGTGGGAAAATGGAAAGTGCTCTATTTTCTTTATGTTTTCAGATCGTTTTCACGGAAAAAATCATAGAAAAAAATATATTGCTCAAACAAAATATATATCCCAAGATAGGCACTGACATCTAACTTTTCACCAAAGGAAAAAAAAATCAAGTTTTGGTCATCCAAATCACGGGAAAATGGACTACAATCTTATAGTATTAAAAAAAACCAAGTCATTGAATTTTTAGTGTCTAGTATAGTTAAAATTCTCTATTTTTAAAAAACTTTAGTAGTTTAGATACTAGATTTTGGATTATATGATTCATATTTCTATAAGTTTTTCTAATTTTGAGTGCATGCATTACTAATAATCCCTATATGTTTAGATTTTTTTGTTATTTGCAATATGAAGTCCACGTATGACCCCTTCCCCCCCCAACTTGTTACACTTACCCAAGGCCATCATGGCCGCAAACAAAAAATACATGTGCACAAAAAACATAGGGTAAGACCCACATACAATAAGAAAAGAATGACAAACAAGCATAGAAAAAGAAAAATTAGTAGTCATGGAAACAAGTAATCCTGTAAAATCAGTTCTACACATGGAACATCCATTGGCATGTTAGACAAATAACCAATATGTCAAAGCATGAATAACGGAGTAATTTAAAGTGATAAGTACAAAATGAAACAATAAATTTTTGTGAGAATCGAATGTGGATGCCCCTAGCGACTAGTGTAGGAAGGGTAAAAGGCGAGCATCCATATTGTGTGTAAAACATCTATATCTATGATCACAACTAGACAAACACATAAATTCTCATGTGTGTATGGTATATATAATGACATATAATAGATCTATCTAACATGTGTAGTAAAGTGATCATGTAAAAAACATGGTAAACTAGAATAAATTCCCCTAAAAAAATACAATATGTTGCGGATGAATGGAATGCAATTCAAGATAGAATGATAGGAGTTGCATGTCCCTGAGAGAATGGAAGTGTAAGTAATGAGGTTCATTTTTTCCCCCTCAGTAGTTAATAACGAACTATAAATGAGAGTGCGTCATTGGCAAATATTTGAGTAGTGTGTGTTGTGTATTACATGTTTTGATCAGTGTGTAAGTGTAGTGATGAGATGCAACCTAACAATGATATTTTTGTGAACCCTATAGCCAAAGCGTGTATCATGACTAGATGAATGTATAAGTGATGATTTATCCTAAGCACATACCACTATAAAAGTAATTCATGCGTGATGATTTATCTATAAGCATATATCACTACAATATGAAAGAAGGGTGTTGTGATGTAACCTAAGGTGTATACCAATACAAAATGAAATAATATGTGAGGATTTATTGTAAAGAGTATGTCACTAGATGGAAATGTCTTATGGTTAAAGGTTGAATAGTAAATGTGTGACAAATGTAAGATCTATTTGATTTATAAGCCCTTAGCAGTCGAGTATGGATTGAGGAACAAAAATGCTTCATAGGGTGGTGAGTACAACACCTAGAAGACAATGTAACAAATTTAATGATGAAATATTGATCATGTTATGAAGAGAATAGGTAAAAACACGGTGTGTAGAATGTGGTGCTAGATGCATAGAATGTATAAAATGTAATGTATAATGTGTGATGTAACATGTATAGGAAGACTAAGTATGTATTATATAGTATGAAATTATGCTAGACTCCTATGTGATGAAGAATAATATGGTATGTAGAAAATGTGTGAGGTGAAGATGCATAGTAAATGATGAAAATCATATATCACCAGTTACAGTGTAGAGATGTTATGTTTAGAATGAAATACAATATTCACATCTAACCTAACAATAAGAAGTGTGTGATATATATAATGGATAGTATGATGAATAACATGCATTGCTAGTATGTTATATTCCTAATGATGACTAGTATGATGTATGATGTATGAAATGTGACATGTTATGAAACACATTGTATAATACCTATAGTGCAATGTGTGGGGTTCATTGTGGTACTAATCCCTTAATAGTCAAGTGTGAACCGAAGTAAAAAATTTCATCATCAGGTAGTAACAACACTAAAGTGTGTAAGTACTAAGAGTGTGATGTAGTACTATGTAAATATGGTAGAATGTGGGAGAATGTAAATACTATGCCTCCAAAATATAAACATGATGGAAGTCTAGTCAAAAGACACTAATTGGATCCACGTAAGGAGTAGTTTCCTTAACAAAAATTATGGTACGTTGAGGTGGTAATATTGCAGACAACTCGGCTGGAGGGGTATTTTCTTTTAAAAAATGATTAGAAAATGTGAGTGGAGTAGGATGACGAGAAATATTGAATGGTGGAATATTTTTTGGTATTGATGATGCTACTAAAGGAGAAAGTTAATTTATTTTGAGATGGGGGTTGTTCACTTTGAATTTTTAATTTTGAATAAGGAACATGAGAAACAGTGACGTTATGCTAAATAAGTGGAAAAGAGGAAACATCATAAATAGGAGAATAATGGGGTAGAACTACAGTATTTGGGAAATATCTGAATAGTATAAGAATCATTATGCATGTGTGAGTGATCTTAAATATAAAGCATGTAAATATTAAGGGAATCATCTATAACTTATTTACAAATATTAGAAGGAGGCTCACTAGTATCCGTACAGTATAGTGTAGCAGTTATAGATTTGCATGCCATAGAATGTTGTGCATTGAATGAGATAAAACCTTGATGCTCAAGATATTTTATTCATCATGGAAAAGTATGGAAATCATATTCTTTATGTCCATTGATTTGATGATAATTTCAATACGGAAGACCTTGATATTTCACTAATCGATAGGGAGAATAGTAATGAGTAGGCGGTAAAAGTGATCAATTGATGATTAAGAGGATGAATAAGAATGTCATGTGGCATAGGATCATACTCAAATATGAGAGGCCCAGGTAATTACATGTCTAGAGTTTCATCTAGGTGAAATTTAGTGGACATAGTTTTTTGAGGTGACAAGGACTAAGAGGGGGGTATGAGTCAGTCCCCAGTAAAACGTTTTCAACACTTGTGCTTCAAACCCTAACCAAAAAAACTCAAGTAGATATCATCAAAGCATATAGTATTATTAATGAAAGATGTAAAATGTAATGAACATAATATTATCTCAAACACACATATATTTATGACAAAATCATATCCACACACTTATATAGATGCTCAAATCAGATAAAAAAAGATAGTGTCTTAAACAATGATCCACAGAATACAATAGAGTGCCCTCAAGACAATCGATGTCTCATAAAAACATATGAAGAAAGAAAAATATGAAAATGTATCTAACCTTAAATATCATATCTCAAAATTCCTCAGAAACCTGTAAATAACATTAGGATTCTATTAAAATATCATTCATACTCAAGCACATAAGTTTTCCCTCCTTCTCCAACTCACTCTTAGTGAAACAACACCAACGTTTCTCTTTCTCTAATTATGATCATGAAAAATAAACCATATGTTTTCCTATAATGATATTTCATGTGTTTTTTATGTAGGCCCAAAGGGTTTTTCTTGGTAGAAAAATGGATCTTTAAAAGAATATAAAAGGGGTTTCAAAAAGCTAGAACCATTGTACTCAAAAAATTCATTTTATACCCTTTCCTTGATTAAAATTCAAAGGTCCGTTTCCCTCCACTTTCATGAACATTACAGCCTAAAAAAAATCCTATAAAAATCACTAGAACATTCACAATCAACCCATATAGGTCAGCCTTAAAAAATACTTCATCCATGCACATAAAATCCTAAAAACCTTTACATTGAGATGAAAAAATATCCTAATCCCAATTTTTTTTTTCAATCTCTAAAAATCATCATACATGTTTAAAATAAAATTTAAACATCATATACTATCACCTTTTGTCTCATCCTATAAAATTATTTGGTTTACTGGGCCCGTGTTGCTATTTGTAATTCTTAAATCAGTTGTTTCCTGTACCCTTCAACACCCTGGAAACTTCATAATGCTACCAAATGAATTCTAATAAACAAAAAAATTCCATGTGACCACTAAAATTAAATGGAAGAACCTATATAACACTTATAAGTAGGTTAAAAGTCATGAAACATCCTTCAATTCAAACCACAACAACATTTACCTTCACTAGATCAACCTTCCAAAAACTATGTTTCCAAAGTTTAGTCATAAAATAAATATAAATTGATCCAATACCTATAAATTGATTAAAATGATGAAATATTCATACATATTCACATTCAAGGTTATAGGAAGTATCACCTAATCCATATCATGCTTCAAACAACATGAAACTTACACTAAGATAGATCATGTCTTGAACTACTAAAAACCTTCTTACTGAAAGAATTCCCTAGAAACTGTTGGTGTTTGTTATTTTCCATCTCATTAGGTGAATCATATAACTTAGGTAAGATCATAGGTCCACGTGTCATTTAGGGGTCATTATGATATTCTCTTATGCGTCAGTGTGTCATATACATCATTAGGGATTTACACTTCTATTCTGGGAATGTAACTCCACCTCTCCACTCGAGTTGTCATGATTGTAGCACTGGGGGTTACTCAGCACCTCCTATATGTACACCCCTTTGGATCTATAATATTTAGGAGAGTTTTGTGACTGATCAAGGTTTTTCCCATTTGTTGAATCTTTGCACATACATTCGGTTGATGCTCGCTCCTCCCGAGATCTCTTCACACTGTCATTCGCACGTCTTTTGATGTGCATGTCGTCCCTCGTGATCCTCGCTTGTAGGTTTTCGTACCATATTACATGGTATCAGAGTGGATCTTTTGGATCCGTGCACTCTTCAGTGTTGATCATGCATTTTCCAGCTTCTGGCGTGATATTCAAATTCTCGTGCGTGTGTTGTAATGGTTATTCCTACTGTGTGTTTATTGCATTGGTTTCAGGCATCCTTCATTTTCAGGTTTGTCTTCTGAGTTTGAGTTTGTGTTTGTACTTGGACCACTCGTTCTTCACTTTGCTCAAGCTTCAACTTGCATTCTGGGTTGTCATTAGCATGATTTTCATTTCTCTCGGCAACCTGCACTCTTCGCATCTACTGCTTGGGTTCTCGTGTTGGCACTTCTACGTACTGGTCGGTTGGAGGCTACCCTCCCTAGTTGGCATTTCCGTCGGCATTTCCTTGTTCCTACTCATGGCTTCGACTATTGATCATGGATTTTACTAAGCATCTCTGCTACTATGCCACCACCTCACCATTTTGTGCATTCCACTCCATAGTGTTCCCTCCAACGGCTCCCTCTACTTGTGATTTTTCCAGCTCGTGGTTCTTTTCCTTGCTATGTTTTGTAGGAACTTACTTCTGTCGAGTCGTGGTTCCCTTTTCCATTGTGCTTTTCTTGTCGTGGCCTTTCCTCGACTGCTCCTGCTCTTTGGGTTTTCACTATTGTCTCAGCCTACCTATGTGTGGATTTTTTTACTCATCGTGGATTTACTTTGGATCAACTCGTGCTTTGATCCCATGACTGGTGTGTGTGTTTTCCGAGGTGTCTCTGGTTTGACCCTTCTCGTGGCTTCTTCAGACTTGACACTGCCATGGTTGCTCCCGATGACCAACCCACCTCTACATCCCTTCACTGAGCTCACCTACACCACCAGTCATTGGTTTCCCACTTGGTTGACTCTACTTGAGTGCACTTGCATTTTGTTCCCACGTTTGTTACTTATCCTACTAGCCCATGGAATCTCTGTTCAGTGTCCATTCATAGCTTGGCCTAGTCAACCACCCCGCAGATCGGTGATTTTTACAACACATGGGTTCATGCACCATTGGGCTAGATAGTTCCTACTCAATGGTTTCATTATCTCTTGTAGACCCATGTGCTTTCAAATATCCTCTACTTGACCAGCTTGGCATTGACTCCAACGTGAACCACCTGCATTGAACCTGTACAGTTTGAGCCTGCACAGTTGCACAACCGTTTGCACCATTTCCTCCATGCAGCCACTCCAACTCCACCTAGACACTTCTGAAGTCTTGAAAAGATGTAATTACAGTCAACTCGTGGCTTCATTTACAGTCACACTGACCAATCTCCCAGTGACTCAGTGCATTGATCGTGGACTCCACAACTACTACCAACTCGCCAACGAGGTCTAGCCCACACAACAACTTGGTGCCACATGGCTTGATAGCTCATAACATGGGCCCACTCCCTTTTAGGATTTTTGGAAGGTTAAAAAATATGTTTTTAATTTTTTAAGGTTAAAAACATTCATTTTATGGCATTGTAATAATTTTAAGGCTTCATTTTTGTTGTTTAGTATGCCCTTCCTAAGTATGTCGAAGACGAAGGGCGAGGTCCAAGGTTGGCAGGAGGCTAATCCCCCCTTGTAAGCAAAATAAAACCCTTGCTAAAATTTGATTATGATTCTAATGAGCAGTCACATGATACCCTTTTCAATCGTTTCAGGGTACTTTTTTAATCAGTTGCGGGAATTGTATTTTTACTATAACTTTTAACTTGCTGGTCACTTTTGAGTGCTTATTTAGTCAAAGTTCCATGATTTTTTACACATTACATGATGAAATTGTCATTTTTATAAATGCACTACTTTATAAAGTGCTGCATTCTCGAGGGGTTCACTAGTACTCTTGGGTTTTTTACATGCAGACACATTATCGGCCGAGTCTAATGTCTTGCTTATGTGGACCTTGCACTTCTTGCTTCTGCATCACAGAGAGTGCTCTCTCCAGACTTGAGTTTCATAGGATCACCTTACAGCCTCCACCACTTATCACTGGGAGAGGGAATTATTCATCATGGCCTCCTTCTATGGAATGATATTTCACCTGTGAGGGTCTTTCACCCTTCTTACTTGGGCCAGTTCTTGCACCCATTGATCATCGTCATCTAGAGTATTTTCTCGACACTTCTGACCATGATTTTGGTCACATGATGATGCATGTGTCTCGATATCTTTAGTTTCACATGGTAGACTTAGATCCACCCCACCATGTGTGGAGCATTCTTCAGTCCCTCTATGGAGACCCTTCACATATTGTCGTCGTTGTTGTTTCTATTGATCCAGTTATCTCCTCTTCTTTATGTGATGGAAGTTCCACTGACACATACTTACTTGGTTCTACTCTTGATGATGACAATTGTGCACCCATTTCTGATGTCGACAGTACTACAAAATACTCTTCTCCTCCTTCTGTCATTATTCCAGAGAGTGCTGTCACCCCTCCCATCTCATCGGATATCAAGCAGTCTCTTATTTAGTCTTCTACAGTTATCATACCTACCTTCTTTCCACATCCAGTGTGTGAGGCCCCTTCCACTCCTCTACCTTAATTGGATGACTCATACCTATCTGACATTGTTCTTCTATTTGTTGAGCCCCCTCATTGGGGATGAGTATATTCCTGACCTTTTTCATCTTTTCGCAAAGTCCACTTGTGATGATCTACAAGTTCAACATCCATCTACAGGTATTTCAGAGGAGTTCATCATCTCCATTGTTGGGGAGTGCCCCTTCTGGGACTCTTACCACTTCCACTTTTTTAGAGACCTTAATTGATCTACCCTTGCTTGTGGATCCATTTTCTGTTGTGGGGGATGCATTTTTTCCTTCATATCAGTTGGACATCCTCTCTACAGGTGTTCACCCTTCATACTTTGATAGTTTTGCACTCGTGAAATTATCTTCGGTTGCTTCGCACTCACTTGCTAGACCTAGGTCACACTTTCGTAGACCAGACTCAAAGTTCTTCGTGCTACTGCCTTCAGTTTTCTTCATGGAGTGGGCAAATTTATAGCATGTCATTTATGTCCTTCCTAAGGGTAGGCACACGGTTCAGTGTGGGTGGCTCTTCTTTAGTCCAAAGGTAGAGGATATTTTCATTGACATTCTTTTGGGTGACCTCCTAGAACTGCAGCGTTTAGATCCATCCATGACATCTTCTGCATTCCTCTCATCTCCCTCTTCTTCTCTCTTCTTCATATGTCTGAGAGATTTCCCTTTTGTACATGTGTACCTTTATAGGCTCATCTATATCTGGGATCCATCCTTGGAATCTTTCTTAGATTAGAGTGTGGAATTGTCTCTCTTTTGGGGGGGGGGAGTTTTTTCCCACTGCGTTTTCTCCTTTTACTCCACTTTTCAACAATTTTCTTGTATGTGGGTACCTCATCAGGCTTTGTGTCAAGACCCATTTCTCATTTCTGACTTGTTTTTCTCATCCTAAGTTACGATCAAGGGGGGGTGTTGGGTGTGTGTTATTTTCCACATCATTAGGCGAGTCATATCAATTAGGTGATATTTTAGGTCCATGTGTCATTTAGGGGTCATTATGAGATTCTCTTATCCGTCAGTATGCCATATGCGTCATTAGGGAGTTACACTTCTATTCTGGGAATGTAACTCCCCCTCTCCACTTGAGTTGTCATGATTGTAGCACTGGGGGTTACTTAGCACATCCTATATGTACATCCCTTTGGATCTATGAGATTGAGGAGATTTTTGTGACTTATCGTGGTTCTTCCCATTTGTCAAATATTTGCACGCACATTTTGTTGATGATCACTCCTCCCTGAGATCTCTTCACGCTACCATTTGCACGTCCATTGATGTGCAACGTCGTCCCTTGTGGATTTTCATACCCTCTTACAAAAACCTTATCAAATCACCTCAGCATGAGGAAATACATATTTCACTTGAAATATATCTGAATCTACTTTCCAAAAAAAAATTAATCACCTAAAAATTCTACCTATAGCTCACGTTATGACCAAAACATTGGACCCTTCTATTTGAGATCCCAAAATTGCCCTTTGACCAGTCAACATGTTTGCTCCTCAAACCACTATGTACCTACATAATAATGACTTGGAACCACCGTGGAGATTAATAAAAACTCCCATACATCATGCAACATAAATTTTCTATGTTACTCCTTTGGACCATATTTTCCTCAAACCTTCTTCTCTAGAAACTGATATTTTTAGGAGGGGCGCTCTCATCACCATGACCTCAACCATACATTTATGGAAATATAAGAGAGTCCTATATAACATTCAATCATCAAATTTTGATGAAGAAATCACTAAAATTTGGGGTCACTATACCTCTCCTTTCTGCTAACTGCTCGCTAGCTAAGGCATTAACTAGGGTCTTTAGACCACTTTATCTTCTTAACATTTGTTCATAAAAATGTGATGATAAAATGACCTAATTTTTTTTTGTGAAACCTTATATAACTCATCATAGAATACATCCATAAAAGTCCACACGTTCCCATGCAATAACACACAATTTACAACGAGCATCAGAATTTCAACTTTGAGATGGAATTTCACTTGTTTTTAACCCTGTCTCACATAAATTAGTCATACCTTGCAGAAATTCACATCATGAAAAACTGAAATTTTTCTCAAATCACTATTACAGTCATCCCTCATAACATATAAAATCATCTTAATTATCAAAATCCATATCTTCAAAATCTCTCCAGTCACTATCTCATTTGCTATAGCTTCACCTGTAAGGATTCTCATAGTGAGAAGCTAGAGTCGGCTGAAACAATGTAATAACTCATCATGAAAACCTTTGAAAAATGACCAATAAATACCGAATAATGTGATGATATACCTGAATATAAAGCTTTCCATAAGCTCATATGACTCCAATACACATAGTCTCACACCTCCTAGCATAGCTATACCTACTCCCAATGAGCACCTGTAACATAGTGAATCACATGTTATATCTGCACCATGTCCATTGATGTAATTGCCCAAGAACTCCTCCAAACCTAATTCTATCCAATCATTCCAACATACTTCCCAAGTAACGCAAGAAGCTCATACTTCTATGCAACAACACTTAGGCACCTGTAATGGGCTTGCTAAAGAAAACACACATACACTAAATCTCCCTGTACCAGTTGAGTATACATCTGAATCATCATGCCAGTACATCTCATAAAACATCATGACATTACCTTAACACAAATTCCACTCTTGTCATTAATCTAGTTTTGCATCAATGACAACCCCTAATAGGACGTACATGCCAATAATCTCCTCGCTTTGTCATTGATGGAAAACACCATAGAACTTCTTCCTCTTTTTATATTAATGACAAAGGCATACCTGTACATTGCATATTCTTCACCTACCTCGGCTCCATAGCATCCATGCTTTGGTTAGAAACATCATTCTCATCAACTAAATGTATCTTTCAAGTTCAAGACTCGTGAATTTCGCACAAAAACTTATTGTGGCCTTCTTGGAGTTACTGTAAGCAATAGATATCTGCACTATGCTCCCCTATGAGTCCATGGGTAAAATCTTACAATCATCAAGGTCTTGCCTTCAATAATTCATGAATGAAGCATAACTTTCCACCTAATCTAGGCTTGGATTTTTCAAAACACTAATGCATGTCACAGTAGAGGTTTGCAAACCACTATGAGAGACGACTCAGACCAGACCATAGTCTTGTTATAGCTAATTGTAGGCCAACTTCATAAACATGCCAACGATGACAGATCATGGGGTTCTTGGAATCATGTTAATGCATAGCTTCCCCCTTTCCTGGGAAAATCTTAAATAACCATTTGAAAAGCACATTAACTTTTCTCTTAACTATTGTTGACTTATCTATAATCATCTTAGGGACTGAATTCCCTCTACTGACCTTTCAGTGCCATTTCACCTAATTTTGGTAATGCTCTAGATTCCTAAGCATCCAAAAACATAAGAAATATACACACTATCCTCAACTAGAATCAAAGACATGAAACCTCTTTAAGTGATACACAAAAATTTGCCTTTGATATCACGATCATTTTTCTCCCCTGGAGATGATACTTTTCTATTTCGATCAAGTCCTAAACCTCCCTTTTAGTGTTTAAAGCAGTCATATCATCATGAGAGTGACATATTCCATACCAAGTCCAACATTAATTGTTCTCTGTTAGTAGGAAAGGTCCTTATATCATACCTGTCAAATGCTTTGAAGATTACATTTCTATCTTCAAGAGAATATATAGGCCATTCTAGAACCTATACTAGTGGGCACTTATGCCATCTTAGACCCATCTGATATCATACAATATGACATTCTACCTTTCTTTTATAGTACTATATCCAAGCACTTACTAGCCAAGCCAATTCACTTTCTAAGTTTCCTGATATTCACTCTTCTAGACCATCACAAAGAGATCTAGGCCATACTTATTTGATTCTTCAACATTATTGAAGATTTTATTACATCAACACTACTCCTTCATACAAATCCATCTTTAGATTTCTCATGCAAGGATTGAAAACACCATTTTTAACCCCTCTACTAACTGTGATCATTGTAGTATGTCATGAAGAAACCTCTGCCTACGAGTGAATTGAATTTACATTCATTTTGGAGTCTCCAAGACACCCTTTCAGATCTCATGTAAGGCCATGGGTCCCCTTTATCAACTAGTACCATTGTAATGCTAAACACTATATGTCTCAATTATCATGACCTGCCACTGCTATGAAACATGTGCTTAGATTCCTATGAATCATACTATTAGAAGAATAAAACAAGACTCTGCCTGCCTAGACGTGTATGGTAGCTTCATTCATTTTACTAGGAGCAACAAGATTTTATTTTCATCAGACCTAATGAAGACCATTGGTCTAGTTTACCAAACTATCCTTAATAGCATATGAAACACTATTCTTAAGCATAAATTTCAATCAAAGAACCTATGATACTATGTTCACAAACTCATCTTTCATACCTGTAGAGTCAGGTATGACTCTACCTGATATACCCTGCTACAAGTTTGATTACTTTCACCCTTAAGCACTAAAGGACGTAAACCTTAACATTTTCCTTTCTGAGATCTTTTAGCAGTCTCAATATGCACTAATTTATGGTTTGATAGCATTTAAGGAGTACATTAGAGCCATGAAGTCACTCATTTATTGTATGTTAGGTTTTGAACATCTTCCTTACTCTTATGAAAACAACACCACTAGTGTTGTGATCTTCTTCAAAACAATTTCATCTAAGGCTCCATTCTTAAGCTTGCTCTGCAACTCTATGACGGTGTTCATCATCTATGTCAAACACCAAAGAGCAGGTATTTCACAACACCATTTGATACACTTATTAAACTATATAACATCTTGAGATTCTTGAGGTACTTCATCAGGAAACTTCAAAGGTATTCCCTCCATCTTTAAAAGAAAATGCGCATCGCATATACTCCTTTTCAACTAGCTCTCAAGATTAGTACATTATCAAATATGAAAATGACCTTTACACACTTGATGAGTCCTTAAATTATCAGCATCCTGTAGAAAAATGAGACTTCATAACTGATTACAGACACATTTGAAGTAAAATTCTAATCATTTAAAGATTCATACTTGAGTTTCCAACTATGTCCACATTTGAGTGACTATCACACTTCACAGTCTGTGGCTTTTAATTGGTAATATTTTGACAATTTGTAGATTCTCTTATCCCCTTAAACCTATAAGAGATCACATCCCAAGACCTTGTTACAACACACTGCAAAATGCTACCTTCAGACTGGTGACCACATCTTCCCAACTTAATTATCAAGGTCTTATAAATATATTCTCGTATTTCCTTATAGAAACCCTCAAAATGAAGTTTTCAAGATCTCATTATCACTGTCTCAGTCATAGATTTTAGATTCAACTAACTCACTTGTAATACTCATTATCATAGTGAATTCATCTTTGATAGAGTATCAGAGAAGTAGACACAATGTTTGTAGCTAATGGTACCACATGAGTATGATAATTAGTTGCAAGAATACTTAGACTCATAATAGGCTCATGAACACCATGACAAATAACTTCTCAAGTCAATGTTAGAGATCTCCTTTGAAACACACACATTAATAGGTAATACAAGCTTATAGAAGCCTCTTGATCATATATATTTAGACTCATATGTCACAATACTTGGAGACACATAAATCCATCCTTTGAACTTCTCATGAACACAGTTTCCATAACTCACACTTTTGGCTTCAATATGAAAATTTTGAAAACTCAATCTAAAAGTTAGTGATAGACCTCAAAGATGAGTCAAATGATAAACTCCTAGGATCTCAGAAACTCAATCTTACACACTGAATGAACTTCACAAGGCTACATGAGCACTTCTACTATGTTGAATTATAACCTGGTATGGCAATATGTCACTTAAGATTTCATCTAGGAAAAAACAACTCTTTGAGACTTCAAGATGACATGGAAATGCCTTAACTTCATAGGAATCCAAGTTTAGATCAGTACCTCATGAAGATACAATAGAACTTTCAGAGCTCTAGCACTGATATTTTTTATATGACCATACTTACATACTCCAAGAGACATAAGAACTTAACTCTAATGTCAAGTATAACTTGATTAATTAATGTGAACTACTATAACAACTCCACCAAACTATCTGAGTACACTGATATCATTGATGAACTTCACACCAGTTCAGTCATATTCTCAGACATACATAATGTATAGTCTTGATGAAGCTACGTAGACAAACTTGATAACACACTACTACAACTAATTCATGAGGCACTATGAAGTCATCAACAAGAGACTCTAGATTTGACACCATGAACCCCATAGACCACAGACTTTGACAACAACAACCCATTTCACTAAGAATGATACGATAATATGAATCTCCTTTGGGAATTCCTTATGATTCATACACTTAGTATGTCATCATGACAAAAAAACTCAAACAATGATCCACTTATGATCCATAATAGATATCTGTACTATACCACTTATGATCCATGTGAACAATGTTAGAATCATCATGAGCATGCCTTCATTCATTCATCATTAACTAATTTCCACCTTTCTAGGCTTGGATTTTTCATATATAATGCATGTTTCTACTCTTCATACCATATGAATAAGTTGAGACCAGAATAGTCTTGTTATAGCAATTTAGGCCAACTTTTCCATCCACCTACAGATCATCCTTTCTTGGAATCATTTAATAATTGTTCCCCCTTTCCTTAAGATCTTCATATCTATCTGATAAGCACATAAACATGACACTAACTTGATGAATTATCTATAATTCCAATGGAAAATTTTTACCAGTCCCAAAATAACTTCTCAATGCTCTATAGTCATTGTTGACTAAGATAAGAAATTACACACTATCACCAACTTGGATAAAGAGATAAACACTTATGTCATACCTGGAATGGCCTTTGAAAAATCATCTCACTCCCCTAGAAGGAAAAAAAATACACGACCTATCTTGGAGAGCCTTCATACATCATGAGAAAAGTTGCCTTGCCAAGAACCTCATTTGATATCTGTTAGAGGACTGCCAACACCTGTCTCTTTCAAAAACTTCATCTAGAAGGGAATACAAGGTCATTGTAGCACCAAACTACTTACACCATATTTCATTGAGAACAAAATATGACTCCCCCTTTTTTTTATAGTACTAATACAAGAACTTACTAGTCAAGCCACTGACTCTAAGTACTGATATTAAGTTTAAACCATCACTTAGAGATCAAGGTCAACTTATATACCCAAAAATAAGACCATTTTATTACATAAACATACTCATACATATAAATCCATATTTAATTTCTCATGCAAGGATTAAAAACACCAATATAACACCAATACGACTTTCATCATGCAATTATGAGCCCTACAAACCTGTATGTTGCAATTTTGGAGAAAATACACACTTTTAGATCTTAGCAAGAAATTAGGCCCTTTATCAACTAGTACCATTTTATGGAAACATTATATGTAAAAGTGATCATACCTTCCTCAGCTATGAATGTGCTTAGAAACATATGTCATACCATTGAAATCATCCAATTCTGCCACCTAGACGTGTAGGTGTTCACTATTTTACTCAGAGCAACGAGAAGTATTTTCAAGCCCTTATAAACTAAGGTCATTACCAAACTATCCTTAAAGCATATGAAACACATTTTTAAGCATAAATTTCCTTCAAAGAACCTATTAAAGATGTATAAAGTCATCTTTCGTACGTGTAAGTAGGTATACTCTACCTCATTAGCCTGTACATGATTATTTTCATCATGAAGCACTAAAGGACGTCCACATGAACATGACATACTGAGATGAAGACAAATTGCATTTTTTTTTTAGAAACTTTAGGAGCACCTCAGAGCCATGAACACCATCAGGAATGATAAAACAACATCTTCCTTACTTTTGAAAACAACACCACCAGTATTGTACTCTAGAAAACAAGTTTTTTAAGAAACATGCTGAAAAACACCACTTAAACTTATTCACATCAATTCTAAACCATAGGGCACACTTCACATATCATTTGATACTCTTATTCATTATATAACATCTTGAGATCCTTGAAAAATCATGAGGAAACTTGGAGGTATGTTTTTTAATAGAAAATACTCATTGCAAAACTCCTTGAGCTAGCTCTCAACAGAGTCATTCACAAATGAGAAAGTATACATACTTGAGAATAAAATTTTTCACATCCTCTAGCCCCATGTGAATTCATGAAAATTACAAAAATTTAAACCAAAATTCTATTGTTTGAACACTCATACTTGAGTTTCCAACTATACTGCTTTTGAGGATTAAGAATACACAGTATGTGGCAATTAAGTGCTATTTTTGACAAATTTTTCCTCTTTTTCTCTTAAAACTATAAGAGACACATCCATAGATCATATTACAACATAATTATTATTTTATTAACTTTTATATATAATGAATCATCAAATCTTATACCTGTAATCCCATATTTCCTTGTAAAAACCCTGAAATATGTGTTTTCTTGACTATACTAGTGTCTCAGTCAAAAATTTTAGGTTTCACTAATAAATTAATACTTGATCATCTTTATTCATCTTTAATAGGTTTCATAGAACTAGACACAATGTTTGTAGCTCATGGTACAGAGAGAATCATAACTAGTTGCAAGAATACATAACTCATAATAGGCTCCTAAACACCACACAAATAACTTTTCAATAATGTCAGAGATTTCTAGAAATACACACATTAATAGGTCATAAAACCATATAAATCCTTTGATCCTATATGTTTAGATTACATGTATAAAATTTTAGCACATAACTCCAACATTTGAACTTCCAAAACACATTTTCCATTCACACTACTCACAAACACTGTGAAAACACAGTCTAGAGTAGTGAAGCCTCAAAGATGAAACAAATATTGCTTTTAGGATCTCAAAAATTATCTTACACACTGAATGATGGTCACCAAACTATATGGGCACTTATAAACTTGAATTATAACTTTATATGGCAATATCTCACTTGATTTCATCTTGTTTTTGACTTGTTTAGACTTCAAGAACACATGGCAAACCCTTAACTTCATACTAAAAGTTTAGATCAGTACCCATGAAGATACAATAGCACTTTCAAGCTCTTTCAAGGAACCATTTACATCCTTTTAAATATCATGACACAAATACTCAAACTAATGTTAAGACACCTTGAGAAGAAAATACTATACATATTAGAAAGATTGAGTACACTGATATTATTGATGAACTTTTAACACTTCATTTATTCCTTCAGAAATTTATACACATGATGAACTACTAGACACTTGAAAAATGTTACACCAATTCATGAGGTATTTATGTCCCAACAAGAGACTCAAATTTAACACCAAGAACCCCATAGGCCACATAATCCATACAAGAATCCACTTCATAAGAATGATATGATAATATGAATCTCCTATGGGAATTCCTTATGATTCATACACTTATTATGTCATCATGACAAAAAAACTCAAACAATGATCCACTTATGATCCATAATAGATATCTGTACTATACCACTTATGATCCATGTCAAAAATGTTAGAATCATCAAGATCATGCCTTCATTCATTCATCATTAACTAATTTCCACCTTTCTAGGCTTGGATTTTTCATATATAATGCATGTTTCTAATTTTCATACCATATGAATAAGTTGAGACCAGAATAGTCTTGTTATAGCAATTTAGGCCAACTTTTCCATCCACCTACAGATCATCCTTTCTTGGAATCATATAATAATTGTTCCCCCTTTCCTTAAGATCTTCATATCTATTTGATAAGCACATAAACATGACACTAAACTTGATGAATTATCTATAATTCTCATGGAAAAATTTTACCAGTCCCAAAATAATTTTCTTAATGCTCTACAGTCATTTTTGACTAAGATAAGAAATTACACACTATCAACAACTTGGATAAAGAGTGAAACACTTATGTGATACCTAGAATTGCCTTTGAAACATCATCTCACTCCCCTGGAAGGAAAAAAAATAATCGACCTGTCTTGGAGAGCCTTCATACATCATGAGAAAACTTTCCTTACCAAGAACATCATTTGATCTCTGTTAGAGGACTGTCAACACCTGTCTCTTTCAAAAACTTCATCTAGAAGGGAATACAAGGCCATTGTAGAACCAAAGTACTTACACCATCTTTCATTGAGAACAAAATATGACTCCCCCTTTCTTTTATAGTACTAATACAAGCACTTACTAGTCAAGCCACTGACTCTAAGTACTGATATTAAGTGTAAACCATCACTTAGAGATCAAGGCCAACTTATATACCCAAAAATAAGACCATTTTATTACATAAACATACTCATACATACAAATCCATCTTTAATTTCTCATGCAAGGATTGAAAACACCATTATAACACCAACACGACTGTCATCATGTAATTATGAGCCTTACAAACATGTATGTGGCAATTTTGGAGAAAATACACACTTTTAGATCTTAGCAAGCAATTAGTCCCTTTATCAACTAGTACCATTTTATGAAAACATTATATGTAAAAATTATCATACCTTCCTCAGCTATGAATGTGCTTAGAAACATATGTCATACCATTGAAATCATCAAATTCTGCCTCCTAGACGTGTAGGTGTTCACTATTTTACTAGGAGCAACAAGAAGTCTTTTCAAGCCCTTATAAACTAAGGTCATTACCAAACTATCCTTAAAGCATATGAAACACAATTTTAAGCATAAATTTCCTTCAAAGAACCTATTAAATATGGATAAAGTCATCTTTCATACCTGTAAGTAGGTATACTCTACCTCATTAGCCTGTACATGATTATTTTCATCATGAAGCACTAAAGGACGTCCACATGCACATGACCTATTGAGATGAAGACCAATTGCATTAATTTTTTTTGATAAAATTAAGGAGCACATTAGAGCCATGAACACCATCAGCAATGATAAAACAACATCTTCCTTACTTTTGAAAACAACACCACTAGTATTGTACTCTAGAAAACAATTTTTTTAAGAAACATGCTGAAAAACCCAACTTAAAATTATTCACATCTATTCAAAACCATAGAGCACACTTCACATATCATTTGATACTCTTATTAATTATATAACATCTTGAGATCCTTGAAAAATCATGAGGAAACTTAGAGGTATGGTTTTTAAAAGAAAATGCTCATCGCAAAACTCCTTGAACTAGCTCTCAAGAGAGTCATTCAAAAATGAAAAAGTATACATACTTGAGAGTCCAAATTTTCACATCCTCTAGAAAAATGTGACTTCATAAAAATTACAAAAATTTAAACAAAAATTCTATCATTTAAACACTCATACTTGAGTTTCCAACTATACCACTTTTGAGGACTAAGAATACACAGTCTGTGGCAATTAAGTGGTATTTTTTGACAATTTTTTTTCTCTTTTTCTCTTAAAACTATAAGAGACACATCCCAAGATCATATTACAACACAATTATTATTTTATTAACTTTTATATATAATGAATTATCAAATCTTATACCTATAATCCCGTATTTCCTTATAGAAACCCTGAAAATGTGTTTTCTTGACTGTAGCAATGTCTCAGTCAAAATTTTTAGGCTTCACTAATAAATTAATACTTGATCATATGAATTCATCTTTAATAGGTATCAGAGAACTAGACACAATGTTTGTAGCTCATGGTACAGAGAGAATCATAACTAGTTGCAAGAATACTTAACTCATAATAGGCTCCTGAACACCACACAAATAACTTTTCAATAATGTTAGAGATTTCTAGAAACACACACATTAATAGGTAATAAAACCATATAAATCCTTTGATCATATATATTTAGATGATATGTATAAAATTTTAGGACATAAATCCAACATTTGAACTTCCAAAACACATTTTCCATTCACACTGCTCACAAACACTATGAAAACACAATCTAGGGTAGTGAAGCCTCAAAGATGAAACAAATATTGCTTTTAGGATCTCAAAAATTCTCTTACACACTGAATGATGTTCACAAAACTATATGAGCACTTATACACTTGAATTATAACTTTGTATGGCAATATCTCACTTGATTTCATCTTGTTTTTGACTTGTTTAGACTTCAAGAACACATGGAAAACCCTTAACTTCATACTAAAAGTTTAGATCAGTACCCATGAAGATACAATAGAACTTTCAAGCTCTTGCAAGGAACCATTTACATCCATTTACATATCATGACACAAATACTCAAAATAATGTTAAGACACCTTGAAAAGAAAATACTATACATCTTAGAAATATTGAGTACACTGATATTATTGATGAACTTTTACCAGTTCAGTTATTCCTTCAAAAATGTATACACATGATGAACTACTAGACACACTTGAAAAATGTTACAACAATTCATGAGGTATTTATGTCACAACAAGAGACTCAGATTTGACACCAAGAACCCCATAGACCACAGAATCGATACAAAAATCCAATTCATAAGAATGATACGATAATATGAATCTCCTTTGGGAATTCCTTATGATTCATACACTTATTATTTCATCATGAAAAAACAAAATCAAACAATAGTAGCTCAGATAACTATAAGTCACTGACTCGTACGCTTTGATGAACAACAAGACATGACACATGAAAAACTAATATAGCATCATGAACATACTAAATTACTTGAGAAACATATTGTAAACACCATTAAGAAGACACACAACACTGATCAAGATAGCTCCTCCCACTCCGATGCTTCTTTTGCATCTATATACCTCTATGAAGCCTAATAGAGGCATATGTCACCATGGAGAAGCTAGATGAGAGACCTAAGTAGGTCTCAAGCCCTCTTCTTGAACCTTGAATGTATCCTATTCATCTGATTTATCATTTATTGTAGTTGATCCCTACTTTGTTTTAGTCATAGCCTTGGAGTCTTCTTTATCAATTTGAGTAGTCTCATCCTTCCTTTTGTATGTTTGATTTTTTATCTTAGGTTTTTGAGACTATATATTCAATTGACCTACATTACAAAAACTTGCAGTGTGCCTTATCTTGTGGCATCTAAAACATTCCACTTTACTCCCTTTTAATTTATAATCCCTATGAACATATCCATTACAAGCATATCAATATCCCTTGTATGTGCTTACATACCTCTTTGTGTTTTATGACTCATTCTTGAAATATTTTGCAAGATGTCCTTTTTCTTGGCAATTAATTAGCTCCATACCTTTGACCTAGCTTTTTCTCCTTCTTTTCTTGAAATTATTCTTCCCTCTTATCATCACAATGTTCATTTCATTTTCCATCATACTTATTTTCAACCTTAGGACTGCAATAACTAGCCATATGTCCATAATCACCACATTTGTAATAGTTACCATGAAAGAAACCATACCTATATGCACTAGGCTTCCTAATAGGTGGTCTTCTAGGAGGTGGAATGCTTGAACTTTCTCCCTTTCTTGGATTCTTTCATTTGATCCTTCACTTTAATTTTCTTCATTATTTTCTTATTTCGAAGATCCCTCATTGAAGCCTAGGCATGTGTTGTCACCATAGGCCTTTTGATTGTCCAACATCTTACTTAGATTTTTTGAAATTCCATGAAAGGATAATACCTTGCTTCTCATGGTGCCTACATATTTATTCAAATCATCTACTTCTTCCCTCTTGATCTTTAACTCATCTTGGGTCTCCTCAAGTTTCTTCATTAGGATCTTGACTATTTCTTCTCTTTTAGCTTCATGTTTGAGACATTATTCTCTCTTGATTTTCAGGTCAACTAAGGCCTCTTTAACTTGATATTTCATCACTTTTATAATATCATCATTGGATCTATATTGTTGGTGTAATATATTTACCATACATATATTTTAAGTACATGGGATTCTTCCACATAGGTGATTCACAATGCTTAAGTGTCCTAGGGTGTCATTATGGCCTTACGCATGTCATAGAGCATCATAAGAGTTACATTTGACCGGCTATTCAAGGAATATAACTCCTACCTCTTGATGGCTACATTTGTGGGGGAGTTACACACCCCAATACTATATGTACACCCTTTCATATTGAGAAATATAATGGAATGGAATGATGTATGGTATTTGAGTCATTTTCCCCTTAATGTATGCACATTGATCTCGTGGGTGATTTCTTGCTTCTATCTTGAAGCTACATAATTTTTCGTTTGAGTGAAACATTTTGATGCTTACATATTCCCCTAAGATCTTCATCATTCCGCTAACATGGTATCAGATTTACATGACTTATTGTCACACCAAAAGTTTGAGCTTTTGGTGTGACAACAAGTCATGCTTCTCTGATACCAGGAACTTAAGTGCGCCAACCCTAGAGTAATGCTTGGATGGGTGACCTCCCAGGAAATTCTTGGTGTCACTACCTCCTAATGTTGTTGGGCCTGTTTGGGTGTATACCCAACTCCATCGTGTGGGAGGGTGTTGGCGTAGGAGTTTTTTAACACAATGAGATCCCTCTCCACCATCATTTCAAGATTTTTATGTGATAACAAGTTGTGAAGATCTTATACCATGTCAGAGGAATGAAGAATATTTGGAGGGAATCCATGAACATCAAAAAGGACCATTCGCTCACCACATGGTTAACGAACCAACTCGACACAGATGTGATTCTCCACCGACACAACACACGTAGGGAACCCTATCACTCAGATTGTATTTAGCTCGGTGCCCACCATCATCAATTCAACCTGTCATCAAGAAACTTGGGTTCACCTCATCCTTGTGGGTACTTTCGAATTGGTGCATTAGCCATCGAGCCACTCGGTCAACAATGCCATAGCTTGTTTATACCCAATTCCATTTTGAACTTGTTTGGAAGTTAAAACAACCTGTTTTTAATGTTTTAAAGAAAAAACATTCTTATCTTGGCATTGTAATCATTTATATTTTTCTTAATTGAATGTCCTTCCTTCGAGTGTTGAAGACAGAGGGCCAGGTTTGGGATCAGCAGGAAGCTAATCCCTCCTCGTAAGAAAAAAAAAATTCTACCTGAAATTTGATTCCATTTCCAATGAGTACCCACACGAAACCATTTGCACCCATTTCAGGAACGTTTTTAATCTATTTGCAGGGCTAATTGGCATTTTCCATCAGTTGCTAGAATCATTTTCTTACTACAAATTTTGACTTGCTGCTCGGTTTTGAGCACTTTTTTAGTCAAAGTTGAATGATTTTTCACACATTACGTGATGGGATTGTCAGTTTTGTAAATTCACTACTTTATAAAGTGTATCATTCAGGGGGTCACTATTACTCTTGGGTGTTGTATTACACGTAGACACATTATCAGCTGAGTCTGACGTCTTGCATTTGAGCACCTTGTAATTTTGAATCTACATCATGGAGGTTTCCCTTTCTAGAATAGACCATCGTATGATCACCTTACACCCTCCACCACTTCTTTTTGGGAGAGGGAAGTATTCAATTTGGCATGCATCTATGGAACGTTACTTCACCTACGAGGGTATTTCACACTTCTTGGTTGGGAAAGTTCCTGCACCCACTTATCATTGTCATCTTTACAAATTTCTCAACAATTGCAACCATGTTTGTGGTTACTTGATGATACATGTCTGCACATCTCTCTAGTTTCACGTGGCAGATTCAGATCCACAACACTATGTCTGGAGAATTCTTCAGTCCCTCTATGGAGACCATTCACATACTTCTGATGTTGTTGTTATTGTTGATTCAGTTGTCTCCTCTATTTCTTCATGTGATGATAGTTCCACTGACATAGAATCACTTGGTTCTACTTTTGATGACGAGGATTGTGCACCCAGTTCTGATGTCAAGAGTACTACAGAGGACTCTTCTCCTACTTCTCTCACTATTCTAGAGAGTGTTGACACATCCCACATCTCATTAGATATTGAGCAGTCTCCTATACAGTCTCATACAATCATCACACCTTCCTATTTTCCACCTTCAGTGTTTGAAGCCCCTTTCACTCCTCCACCTTCATTGGATGACTCATACCTATCTAACATCACTCTTTTGTTTGTTGATCCACCTCATTGGGATGAGTATCTACCTAAACTTGGTCATATTTTCGTAGAGTACACTTGTGATGTACTACATGTTCCTCATCCATCTATAGGTATTTTAGAGGATTTCATCATCTCCATTGTTGGGAGTGCCCGTTCTAGGACTCTTACCACTTCCACTTTTCTAAAGACCTTCATTGATCCACCCTTGCTTGTGGATCCATTTTCTGTTGTGGGTGATATTTTTTGGCCTTCGCATCAGTTGGACATCATTTCTACATTTTTCCCAATTCTTAACTGTGACAGGTCTACACACATGGTATTATCTTTGGTTCCTTGGTGCTCTCTTGCTAGACCTATGTCATAATTTCTTGGAATAGACTCAGAGTTCTTTATGTTGCTGCCTTTGGTTTCCTTTGCAGAGTGGACAAACTTCTAGCACGTCATTTTTGTCCTTCGTAAGGGTAGTCACATAGTTTGGTACAGGTAGCTCTTCTTCATTCCAAAGGTAGGGGATATTGTGATCGACATTATTTTCGGAGACCTCCTAGAGATGTAGAGTTCAAATCCATCCATGCCATCTCCTACATTCCTCTTGTCTCCCTCTTCTTCTCTATTCTTCTAATTTCTTAGAGATTACCTCTTTGTACATGGGTACCTTTACGGGATCATCTGTGGTTAGGACCCATCCTTGGTATCTTTCTTAGATTAGAGAGTGGACTTGTCTCTATTTTGGGGGGGGAGTTTTTCCCACTGGGTTTTCTCCTTTTACTCCACTTTTTGAGTGATTCTTGTATGTGGGTACCTCATCAGGCTTCGTTGCTGGGACCCACTTCTCCTTTTTATCGTCTATGTGTCCACCTAAGCTATGCTTCGAGGGGGGTTTTTGTGTAGGATATTTACCATGCATATATTTTAAGTACACGCAATTCCTCCACATAGGTGATTCACCATGCTTAGGTTTCCTAGGGTTTCATTAAGGCCTTACACACATCATAGAGTGTCATAGGAGTTACATTTAACCAACTATTATGGGAATGTAACTCCCACCTCTTGACGACTACATTTGTGGGGGAGTTACACACCCCACTACTAAATGTACAACCTTTCATCTTGAGAAATATAATGGAATTGAATGATGTATGGGATTTGAGCCATTTTTTATTGAATGCATGCACATTTCTCTCATGGCTGATTTCTTTCTTCGATCTTGAAGCTACATCATTTTACGGTTGAGTACAACACCTTTATGCTCACGGATTCCTTCCAGATATTCTTCATTCTCTGATATATACATCTTTATGATCTTATCACCATGCTCACCTACCAATTTTCTTATCAAGAAAGAATTACTCTGAATATTCTCAAAATCTACAGGTGTCATCTTGTCACCAAATATCTCACTCTAGCTTATTAGTCTACCTCCAAGGGTATGTTCTATTGCTATTTGTTGTAGGTGACAAGTAATGATGAGGGGTGGGGTGAATCAGTCCCCAATAAAATTGTTCAACACTTTTGATTCAAGCCCTAACCACACAAACTATAGTGTCTTCAACACTAATCCACAAGATGCAATAGAGTGCTCTCAAGACAATCAATGTATCATAAAAAACATATGAAGAAATAAAAATATGAAAATCTCTTCAACCTTCAATATCAGATCTCAAAATTCCTTACACACCTGAAAATAGCATTAACATGCTATGAAAATAGAATTTAAACTCAAGCACACAAATTTTCCCTCCTTATCTAACCAACTATCAAAGAAACAACACCAAATTTGCTCTTTTTCAAATTATCCTTATGAAAAATAACCATAATATATCCTAGAATGATATTCCATGTATTTTGGGATAGTCTTAAAGGGTTTTTCTTTTCATAAAAAAGGTTCTTAAAAATAAGATAAAAGGGGTTTCAAAAAGCTAGAACGATTATACTCAAAAACACCATTTTGAACGTTTCATTGATTTAAATTCAAAGGAGGATGGTTTCCCTCCACTTACACGACTATTAAAACCTTAAAACATCCCATAATAATCACTATAACATTCAAAATTGACCCATATAGGTCGTCCTAACAAAAATACTTCATTTATGCACCAAAAATCCCAAAAAACCTTGCATTGGGATGCCAAGAATATCCTAATCCCAAAATTAATTTTAGTCAAGTTATAAAAATAATCACAAAAATTAAAATTAAAATTTAAACATCATATATGGTCAAAATTTATATCATCCAATCAAATTATTTCGTTTACTGGGCTCAGTGCTCTTTGTAATTCTCAAAATAGTTGTTTCCTACACCCTTCAACACCCTATAAACTTGATAATGACACAAAATTACTTATGCTAAACCAAAAAAAATTATGTGACAAATAAAAATAAATTTCATAACCTGTATAACAATTATAATAATGTTATAAGTCATTAAAAATCCTTCACTTCAAATCATAACAACTTTTGCCTTCACCAAATCAATCTGCCAAAAACTCTCTTTCCAAAGGTTATCTCATAAAATCAAATGTACATTCCTTAAATACATAAAAATTTCTTCATTTGATGTAAAATTCATTCCACTTAACATTACAAGTTTTAGGAAGCATCACCCAATCCATTATATACTTCACACAACATCAAACTTTCGGAAAGACAGATCATGTCCTGAACTGCCAAAAACCTTCTTACTAAAATAATTTCATGTAAATTGTATAAAATTAAATAATCATGAGGAAATAAATATATCACTATAAATATATATGAATATCATTTCCATCACAACTCTAATCTCGTCAAAATTCCATCTATATATGAAGTTATGAAAAAAACACTAGACCCTTCTATTTGAGATCCCAAAACTATCCTTTGACCAGTCAACCCATTTGATCCTTAAAACACCATGTAAATTTATAATAATGACCTGAAAACACTATGGAAATCAATAAAAACTACCATACATCATGTAACATCATTTTTTCGTGTTACTCCTTTGGACAATTCTATCCAAAAACCTTCTTCTTCAGAAATTTATATTTTTAGGTTGGGCCCACTCATCACCATAAACTCATCCATACATTTATGGAAATACTTACAATTCCTCTACAACATAGAATCATAATATTTTAAATTTCAATAAAAACTGGGTAAGCATACTTCACCTTTTGTAAACTGCTCCTAGCTAGGGTTTAACTACGGGTTTTGACCACTTTAAATTCTAAACATTTGTTCATAAAAACTTGAAGATAAAATGACCTAATTAATATTTTGAAATATTGTAAACTCATCTTATACTCATAACTTAAATCCACAATGTCCCATGTAAATCACACTATTCACAATGAGCATGAAAAGTTCAAATTAAAGCTTGATTTTCACCTGTTATTGACCTTGTCTCACAATATCAGTCATATCTAGAAAAATACACATCACGGGGACTAAAATTTTTTCTAAGAGAACTAAGAATCATCCCTATAACATCTCCAATCATCAAAATTATAACACCATTGCCTAAAATCTCCAGTCACTAAGACTTACCTATGCATGCATGTTAGAACCTAATAGTGACAACTAGGGCCAACTTAACTAATGCAATAAATGAACATAAAACCTAATAAAATGACCAAACCATACCTCATATGTCACGATACAAATAATATCATGCATTCATAAGATCAAATGGCTCCAATGCACTCTGTCACACCTCTAAGCAAACATACCTACTCCCAATAAACATGTGTAACATGGTGAATCACCTATACCTGCACTATGACACTACTATGAATACTCAATAACTATCAAATCATGCTAGAAAACATTAAAAAAATATTCTCAAATAAAAAATAAGCTCACACTACTAAGAAACACCTCCTAGGCACCTATATAGGCTTGTTAGAGAAAATAATTATCACTAAATCTCCATGTAACAAATGATAAACATCTGAACCATCATGTTAGCACCACATGCATAATAATGACATCATCGTACAAAACTCCCTTTACGGTTAATGTGTTTTTTCATCATTTACAACATCTATTAGGCCTGCATGCCCACAATAGATTGCACACAAGATCTAGAAGGATCACAAACATGTAATTGAGAAACATCCTTAAGCTGTTGAATTTCAGATTTAAGAGACGTGATCAAATTCCTTAACCATAAATTTTTCTTGAACTAAAGCATGTAAATATTGGATAGATTCCAATAATGGTTGATTATATGGAGCATCACTAGAACTAATGTTGTCAGATAAACAATGGAAGATAGGACTTATTTCGGTTGGTGACATATTTTAGGACGAGTTATGGAGTCTAACTCTCTTTTTAGAATAATATGACATTTAATATACATTATAAATAACTCATAAAAAGGAACCTGACAATATTTATGACCCATTATAGAATAAATATGAGGATCCTAAGCATGAAAGTGGTTGGGTTCACCAAAATGATTAACTAAGAATGGAGTAAGTAGTATGGGGATAGTTAATCTAAGCTATGAACGATTGTAATAAAGTAAATAAATTTGGAAAATAAGAATGTAAATGAGCTAAACCAGTATGGAAAATGAAATGCTAAATAAAATATGTAAGAAATAAGAGGAAATAACACAACTTAATAATAGATGCCTATTGAAGAGTGTAACAGAGCTAGCTGGGAAAATCAGGAGCACGAACGACTAATCATAATTTCAAATTTGTATATTTTACAATATAGATTAAATAGTGAAATCAGTTATATTGGTTTTTCTTATACCAAATATGGGAATTTTATTTGGCTATTATTGGAATCAAAAAAGGGACTGTTTGGAATTTGATTTGGCTATAATTAGAATCCAAAAAGGGATTTTTTAGAATTTTTTATCATGTATGAGGGATTTCCATTTTAGGATTTTACAAAAATAAGTATGGAATAATTAAAACATTTATAACATTGCAATGCATAAAAAATACACATATTTTCCATTCTTGTAGAAACAAACATTTTAAAACTTGTATTGAATGGGCATATGTCCATTCTCATACAAATTTTTTTTTTTTTTATCTTGTATTGAGTGGGAATATGCCCATTCTCATATAAGAATCGTAGATGAAAAAAATCAATATAGAAAGAAAGAAAATTTTATAGGTGATTTATTTTAATCATAAGGTAGTGGGCATTTGAATGTTGTATATTTTACATATTTTGATCGTATGTATTTGTGTGACAAATGTTTAATTATAATGTGCATTTGTTTGCATAGAAATATGATCTCTTTACAAGATACATTGATGGTAATAAATGAATTGTTATGCGATATTCTATAAAAAAACCAATTTTAATCTCTTTTTATGGGCAAAAAAACAAGCCAATTAATTTATATTTATTTTATAGTTTAACACTTTCGAATGGACCTTATAACCAGGAGATTGGAGAGATCCCACCCACTTACATCCAATTCTATACAACCCCAAACAACCCACACAAACATAGAAAGATAAAAAATCCTACCAAAAACAAACCTAGAGAAGAAAAACATTCAATCGTCTAGCTGAAATATATCCACCTTAGTAGCATGCCTACTGGGTTTCACCTTATTCCTACCACCACAGTCCCACCAGCTTGAGAAATTTGAAGCAAAAAGCTATATGAAAACCCCAACTTCTTGCGAAACCTTTCCTCAATCTTTAAATCGAAAACCAATGGTGCTAACATCGCCAAAAAATCCAATTTCTTGATTATTCTACCAAAAAAAAATCACATTCAAGCACCCCCTATGAACATCTACTAAAAATTACATTAGCTCCACATTCCTTGATGACAACACAAAAATGACACGCTAAGCATTAGTTAAAGAAATCCCTTCCTTGTCCATGACAAGAAGTGGCAAAGCCAAGCTAAAAGCCTCCAATGCTTCGTCTAAATTAAATCAATTCTAGTGTTTAGTAAAATAAAGAGGAAATTACTTTACTTCCACCTTATTCCTCCTCACCAAAAGAAGCCGAGAAACAAACAAGGATGCCACCTTATAATTCACCCTAGCCCTCACAGAAGTGGCCAAATAATCCTCGCCCATAAACCTTTCAATGGATTCTTATACAGACCCATATTCAGCCCAGAAAATTATGCAATGCAAGCCATCTTGATGCATCCAAAGAAATCCATATCTTTCTTTACACCTTGCAAAAACAAACCAGGTAGCGGGGGTATTTACATGCTATGAAACATAACCCGCAATGAATGCTTCCTCCCACCTAGTAGAATAGGCAAAGAAATAAACTTAATTAATTTGTATTTATTATTACATAAATTTGGGTGTGAACCCACATGATTTAACCATGACATACATATGAAGTGTGAAAATGTTTCTTTAATGCATTCAAATTTCCATCCCCAAAAACCAATAACTTATTTTCATAGAAAACAAGATCTTTGTATTCTCCTGTCAAATCTAGATTCGAGCATTATATACTAATCACATCATTTGGATGAACATGAAGAATAACTAAAAATTTGTAATAAACACACTTCAAATTTGTAATTTGTAATTTTTGATTAAAATAACAATCAATAACATCACTTTAAATGAAAAATGGGAAAAAGAACTAGAAAAATGTAATAAACACAATTTTATATATTGATTTGTTCCAATGTTGTTTGAAATAGAGAACATCCCTTTAAGATGTCTCTTAAATCATCCACAACCCCTACGAAGAATAGTTTTACAAACAACGATGACATAAGCCACTTATTATTTTTAAATTATTTTTCAAAAACCTTTGTATACACCAAAAAAATTTCTTCAGGAACTCTTTTTCTGATTACATTAACTACATTAATCATAGTTTCACATTTGTATGGGAATTCTGGTGTTTTCTAATTTGTTTCCAAATCTTTAATAAATATTTCTCCCTCTTTTGTGTAATGCTCCATACAACAAAGAAACAAAGGATGCATGTCCACTTTATTTTGTCTACATTGGTAGCTGTATCCAATGTATACCACAAGGATGCAATTCAATAAAACTCTTTAGATAGAAAAGTTAGAAATTGGGAAATAGACATTCATTATAAAACTTCATTATTAACTTGTATGTATTTCAAATATGGTAATAATATTTCACAAAAATACCTTTACCTATTACTTTACAAATATTTGTTAGTTGTAGATTTTCTATATTTTCTCTAGTTGCATCTCCACATAAAAATTAAAATTAGGATATATTTATCGAATTAATTCCAACTAATATTGAAAAATGCAAAGGTTTAATATTTTAACCTATTTTTTACATATATTTATTGGATATTATCCAACTGTATCTACACATAAAAAATTGAAATTAATATATATTTATCAAATTGATTCAAACTAATATTGTTAAGTAAAAAATAATATTAAATTTTATAAAATACTTGATAACTATTCATGAGCTCCCAAATATGCATACATGAGATGCATATTAAATATGCATTGATCTCAATCATTTTAAAGAATGTACAGGGATGAAAAATCCAATTTCATTCAATTTGATAATATCCAAGGGATTTGATTGTTGCCAATCTAAATCCACTATCACATCTTCCACCTATATACCGGTTTAATTATGAACACCGTATATGGAAAAAATAATTGACATCTCTTGAAACAAATTTTATGCATTTATAATTAATAATTATTTATAACTGTATCATATTGGCTAGACTATCCCTAGAAGAATTAAGTTCTTCACTTCATACCCTCTAGAGGGATCAAACCTTATGTAGTTCTCATCTCAATATTTATATCCATTCTCATGTAGTTTATTTTATATAACTATTAGAAGAATAATAGAGATAAATTTAATTCTAGAAAATCAATATTCGTAAGGATTTGTTTTTGGGAATCCATTGTCAATAATATAGAATTGATGGGAAACATACAATGGAATCCCAAAAACAAATAACACTAGTAATGTTTTTGAAAATGAAGAAAAGTTACATCCTACTGAAAAAGGTACATAGTTTAATAACATAGAGTGGACAAGGAAACTAACACTTTCTAAATCAAGTGATCTGCATTGGTATTTTGCAGGAGCTACATGGAAACAACGGATATAAATTTTAAATGAATTTTCATCAAATAAAAAAGGATGAATATTTTTCTCAATTTTGTTTTGATAATAATTTATCTTTTGCATATTGTTTCACATCTTGAATGTGTGATTTTGAAATGTCTTTTTTCCAGTATAGATAATTTTTTTCTTCTGAGCATGGTAAACATTTACTATCATTTTGGTTGGACTAACCTTAGCAGAGAAAAGTGCTGACACTGCCAAGTGTTTCACTGCATACCTTCAAGAAGGATAAAGCCTTATGTAGTTCTATTATTTAGTGTTAGAATGGGCAGGAAATATTTAACTCAAGAATTTTTGTTGGAAGAAGATTCATTCATAGAATAAGAATTTAGTTTTGTTTAAATTGAAGATAAGTTTTAGATATACTTATAAATATTTTCTATTTATTTATTATGAGATGAAGAATATAATCTACCTTTATTTCTTTTGTATTTTGATCTGTGTATAAAGATAATGCTGTATTTTTTGATCTTTTGTATTTTTATGTGTTTTAAGAATATCACTTCAATATTTTGCAAGAATTGCATAGTAATATCTTCCATAGTTATAAAAGGATGCATCTAAATATGACCTTTTCTTGTATGTTTAAAAGTATCAAAAAAATCATTCCCTTACAAAAAATGGGAAATCATTCAATGCAGGTGAATTATGTCCATTTGTGTGTGTGTGTCTATATATATCTGTGTGTGTGTGTGTATTTTTATGAAATAAAATCATCCAAAAGAAGAAGGACGAAGGTAGGGTTACTTATTTTTTGAGGTGGATGGCATACTTACACAGGTCTAGATTGCTAGGCGAGCTGTGCAGGTTGAGCTGGGTGTTCAAGCTAACCAGCCAAGATCGGCAGGAAAGTTCACATTCCAAACTGGAGGAGCAAGCTGGTCTTCTTAGTTGGCGACTGAGATGGGCAGCCAAGTTGGGCAGACGAGCTCACCTGCTAAGTTAAGAAATATTAAATGATGTATCTAATGAGAAAATGGTTGTTCTCATAATTGGAATCATAAAATAAGAACAAAGATAAAATGTAGCTTTTTTTATAATGGAAAATTTCCCATTCTCACAGCCTTCATAGAGTACTTGTTAACCATTAATTTACAAATTAATTGTTTACAACCTTTTATTAATTGAAGGTAATTGTTTGCCAAATACGTCTTCAAACACCTATTTGAGGTAAATTAATTCAATTAATGGAAATTAGTTCTTCCTTGGCATCGTAGAGAGAATGAAAGAGGTTATTATTATCAATGATGGTATAGATCTTGGTAATTGCAACGTTAAATGCAGGTGGGCGAAGTCATCTCTTTATTGTTCATCCTTTCTGATTTTGTTTCATCTAGTTTCCTCCTTTTGGTATGCTTGTATTTCATAAGAAATGCAGATACTTATACACACACACACACACACATGTAATGAATAATTTTGCAATTTTTCTATGTATTTAATCATTCGTGAGTGAGTGCAGGGAAACTAATATTTTAGGATAGGGTGATAATATAATAATTATGAATGTGCCCATTATAAACATGCATAATGTCTATAAAGGATATCACGATGCAAAACTTCTGATTATAATAAAAATTACCTTCCCATAGACCGTTTCATCCTCTAAAGCAAAAAAATTGAGCAATATTTTTGAGATATGTTTTTATCTCTCCACTAAAGGTTTTTTTACCCTTCCTGAATTGAGCTCACTTTGTTTTGTAAGACCGTTTTGGATTTTAAACAACCATATTTGAATAAAAAGTGAGGCATAGATTATTCAACTCTTCTCTGTTGAATTATTATGAGATGAATAATATCATTTGGTTTTCTTTCCCTTATATCGTATTTTTAATCTTCTGTATTATTCGATATGGGTATTAAGAATATGATTTCAAAGTTTTTTGAGACATGCGTAGTTGTTAACCTAATTGTATTTTCTAATACGTTGAGTTAACATCTTTCTTAAATTGAAGTTAC
This sequence comes from Taxus chinensis, assembly GCA_019776745.2. NCBI lineage: Eukaryota > Viridiplantae > Streptophyta > Pinopsida > Cupressales > Taxaceae > Taxus > Taxus chinensis. The sequence continues at coordinate 794,368,277 of CM034148.1, read as the reverse complement.
ACTTCAGAGATACTTCTAACTTTTTTCTGTTGTATTCTGATTTTCTAGGTATACAGATAAATTATAATGTCGTATTTTAGAACTTTGGTATTTTTGATATGGGTTTTAAAAATATCACTTCAATATTTTGTAATACTTGCATAGTTGTTTTCCTCCATAGTTATAAAATATTGCATCTAAATATGATTTTTTCTTGCATGTTTCAGATTCTCAACATGATCAAATTCCCTTGCAAAAAAATGTATATGATTCTCATTCTTAGTAAGATGGGTAGTTACCTAATAAATCCACTATCAAACCTTCATGCTAGGACATGGAGTTATCTGTTATGTTTTTTACCAAAGTACAGAGTGGGCTTACCACCTGGGAGGCATTGCTTAGTTTCCAAATTAGAAGTGACAGATGATCAAAAAATAAATGATATATATATAACTATTCTTTCATCCATAAAAAGATTTTTTTTTTCAGGATCAATGTTTAAGAAGGTTATAGATAATATTAGTAAAATTAAAGAATTTTATCTCGAAGGTGAATCATTTGTAACTTAGCCTTCCATCAATGGTGAATCATGTCAAGTAAAGCATTTTATCTCGACAGTGAATCATGTCTCATCTGTTAGGCTTGATATCATATGTTTCTCTTTGCATTATTGAATGATTTAGCACATACGCAAGGACAAGGTACACATGGTTTATCCTTCGAGATTAAATGTTCACTTCCATTACTACGATCTTAACTTGTTGAACAAAAGTGTTCTTTTGTGGCCATATTTTAGGTCATTTGTATTCGACTATTTGGAAATATGGTCATTTTTCCATCATATAAAAACTAGACATTTATTTTTGGGTTGTTACCCACTTCATCTTCATTTCATGCCAATTCAAATTTTCCATTCTTCTACACAAAAAAACAAACATGTTTTTTTTTTAATCTTGAATACAATTGTATCATTTTGGCTGGACCATCCCTAGCAGAGCCAAGTTATTTTTTTGAAAATTTTGCAATACATACCCTCGAGAGGGATCAAGCATTATGTAGTTCTGTAGTTTTTTTATAAGAATAGTTATAGTTATGGCCACTCATCCATCTGCGAAAAAATATGCATTTATTGTTGGATTGTTCCCCATTTCGCATGGAAGGAGGATGATTGCAATGGAAGGACACACTCTTACAAATTTTATGAGTTACTAATTGTATCATATCTGTTGGACTATCCCTAGCTGATAGACCTTATGCTTTTGGTCTCTCTCTCTCTACTCATAAAAAAATAAAATTTCTAACTTTCCTCAATGTGAAGAATAACATCTATTATTTCCTTTCATTGTTAAATGGGGAACAATCAACTCCATGTTCATATCTTGCCCATTTGAGTAGATAGATGTCCATATGTATTTTTTCTTATGCCTATTTTCTCTGTGATTCTTATTAGTAGAATGTGGAACTATGGTCATTATCGATATTTTACAAGAAATTGACATGAACATTGTTCTAATTTTATCTTTGCATACAATGAAATTTTTCTAATACATATATTGGAATAAATTGATATGAATTAAATGGGAAAATTCCCATTTAATTATAATATGAGTAGTAGAAGAAAATTATTTTCAGTTTGGCACTTCTATAAACTTAATCATATCCTACCTACTTTATCTTCATGTCATGCCCATTCGAATAAACAGATGTCCATTTTCCATTCTTACATACAAACAAAAAATCATTTATTTCATTTTATCTCAAGTATAATTGTATCATTTTGGTTGGACTATCCATGGTGTGCCTCTGCCAAGTGTTGTACTACATACCTCGATAGGGGATCAAGCCTTATGTACTTCGATATTACCCTTTAGTAGATTCCCATTCTCATAGTTCTATTAAATTTATGTATAAATGTTGGATGCCCATTCTCATACATATAAACAAACGAACATAGTTTTCATTTTATATTGAATACAGTTGTATCCCTTGATGAGGATCAAGCCTTATGTAGTTATACTATTTGGTTTTAGGAATGGCGATCTTTGATCCATCAAGTATTACACTACATACCCTTGGGAAAATTAATTTGATTTAGAAATATCAGTAAGACCATAACATTTCTAGACCAACATGAAAATATGTTGTTTACCACCATGTATTTATTAATTAAAGTTAGTTTTTCTAAAACAAGACTTGGACCACTCGTAATAATGTGAATAGACATTATCACATTCTTTAGACATTCTAACATTTTGGTTTTGCCATTTTTTTGTCAATTGTATTGGAATATTTAGAAATAAGTACATTTTTTCATTCTCCAGCTGTTAGGAAATAAGGGATAAATTATGCAGAGTAATCCCTCACGGATTTGCAAAGGTAGAAACTGATATGCAAAAAATATTACAAATCTGAAAATAAAAGTGTAGAATAAAAGGAACACAATAGAAAGAGACAATATTTAACATGTTTCACCCAATTTTGGTTACGTCCACAAAGAATCACTTGTGAAAATTTTATTACAAGACGTATATCTCTCAACACAATACCCAGATCGGTTTGGAGCTATGCTCAACAAATTGTAAAGAAATTCACTCTTGAACTCACACACATTTGAAATGTTACATCAACCCTACCATATGTCAAACACAACATAATTGGATAACTTCTTAAGAAATGTTACAATACCACGGGTATCAAAAGCATAGGCAAAAACCGTCCCATAAACCTATGGGTAAAAAACTCTGCCCATATGAGAAGAACACATACTCTTAGTGTACAGTTTTCAACACTTTCACACATGAAAACAAGCTCCACAATCTAACAATTTCCCACTTGGAGACTATTTTTCCTCTAAGAAAGATTCTTAACCCTTCACCATCATCTATGAGGACCAACCAAAGCTGAACACATCTTCAGTTTCTCCCTTGTGACTACCTTGGTCATCATATCTGCAGGATACTATCTGGTATGAATCTTCTTCATATTTAAGGTCTCTTCTTGTAACTTTTTCCTGATGAAATGATACCTAATTTCTATATGCTTTTTCCTAGAGTGGAAATAAAAGGTCTTAGCTAGGTGTATAATACTCTGGCTATCACTATGAAACTTCCCTTCTTCCTACTTATACCCCAACTCCTCAAGTAAATTTTGTAACCAAATCATCTCTTTGTTTGCCTCTGTGGTTGAAACATAATCAACCTCTGTGGTTGAAAAAGCCACTAGATTATGTAGTCATGAAATCCAACTCATTTTTGTCCCACATACAGTTTAAATCTAACTTCTAGGGCTCCTCCTACTGTCTACATCTTCAGCTATTAGGAATTAGAGAACAAATATGTGGAAACAATTCCTCAAATCGTAGTAGTAGGAAACTATTTAATAGAAATTACACTTGCAGAAATATAACAACATAAATAAATAATGGACAAAAGAAGAATATACAATATTTAACGTGGTTCACCCAATGTGGGCTACATCTACCAAGAACTTTCTTAGATTTATTACTAGCCACCTCTCTCTCAATACAATACTAAAATCTATTTTTGAGTTATGCTAAAAAAAACTCTCCTAAATTCACACTTGAATTCACATGCCTCTTCAATGCCATATCTCCCCCATCAAAGATATATTTATAGGAAATTACTAAATTAGTTTATCCAAAACCATGGGCTAAAACAATGGGCCAAAACCATGGGTCAAAAACCATGGGCCAAAACCATGGGCAAAAACCATGAGCCAAAACCATGAATAGTAAAACCATGAATAGTAATAACATGAATAGTAAAACCGTGAATAGAAAATCCACTTTTTTATCATGTATAGTATTGAAATCTTCCACACATGAAAATAGGCTCCACAACACAACAATCTCCCACTTGGAGACTAGTTGTGCTCTGAGCGAGCTTCTTAACCCTTCATTGTCGCCTGTAAAGGCCAACCAAAGATGAACACAACTTCAATTTTTCCCTTGTGACCACCTTGGTCATCATGTCTATAGGATTATGAAAAGTATGAATCTTATCTAGCTTCAACTTCTATTCTTCCAAAGCTTTCCTAATGAAATCGTACCTTAACTATATATGCTTCATCCTAGAGTGGAAAGCAAAGTTCTTAGCTAGGTGTATAACACTCTGACTATCACTATGTAGCTTTCCTTCCTCCTACTTATACCCCAGCTCCTTAAGAAATTGTTATAACCAAATCATTTCTTTTCTTGCCTCTGTGGAAACAACATACTCAGCCTCCATGGTTGAGAAAACCACCAACTTCTTTAGTCATGAAATCCAACTTACTGTTGTTCCACCTACAGTGTAAACATAACCTGTCATGATTCTCCTGCTACCTATATCTCAAGCCATATCTGAATCTAAATAACCACAAAAAGTGGTGTCTGATCCACTATAACAACAAACTTTCCCCATGCTCCCTCTTAAATACCAAAGGATCCACTTTACTACCTGCTAGTGATCTCTACCTAGATCACTCATAAATCTACTCACTGCTCCCACTGCATGGGAAATATCATGCCTGGTTCACACCATGGCATACATCAAACTATCAAACACTAATGAGTAAGGTACCTTGGACATCTGGTTTCTCTCCTTCTCTGTCTTGGGACACTACTCCTTTGATAACTTGAAATGGCCTGCCAAATGAGTCTCAACCAGTTTAGCATCCTGCTCATTAAACCTCTCCAATACCTTCTTAATCTACTCTTCCTGAGATAAAGTCATCTTTCATTCCTTCCTATCTGAAGATATCCTTATACCAAGGATGTTTTTGGCTTCCCCCAAATCCTTCACAGCAAAGGATTCAATTAACTGCTTCTTGAGTACCTTTATTTCCTGCATGTTCTTCCCTACAGTAAACATATCATCGACATGCAAGCACAAGATCATATAAATTCCATCCTCAAATTTCTTTGTATACACACAATGCTCAAAATGACATCTAATATAACTTTTCTCCATCATAAAGCTATCAAATTTCTTATACCATTGTCGTGGAGCTTGTTTCAAACCATACAAGCTCCTCTTCAGTTTGCACACCATCTCCTCTTTACCTTTAACCTCATAGCCCTCTGGTTATTGCATATATAGATCCTCCTCCAAATCACCACGGAGAAATTTAGTATTCACATCGAGTGTTTCTAAGTGCAAGTATTCTATTGTGACTATTCCAAGAACAGTTCTAATAGAATTCATTTTTACTACAAGAGAAAAAATATCATCAAAATTTATACCCTTTTTCTGTGCAAACCCCTTCACCACAAACCGGGCCTTGTATATTTTCTTTCCTCCTTCCTCTTTGACTCTAAACACCCATTTGTTTTGTAATGCTATTTTTCCTTTGAGTAGCTTCACCAAATCCCATGTCTGGTTCTCCATGAGAGCCTGATGCTCCTCATCCATGGCTTTCTCCCACTTCTTCCTAACATCTACCTGCATTTCTTAATCAAAGCTCTTTGGCTCTCCACTGTCAGTGAGTAATAAATAATAAAGAGAAGGAGAAAAATGTTTTGCTTCTCTTCTTACCCAAGAAGAGGTCCTCAATATAGGAGTTTCGGTTTCTTGTTGAGGAGGTTTTTGAACTGATTCATGTGTCACTTTCCCATCTGGAATATTCTCTACCATTACATATTCTTTCTTTGATTCTTCACTATTTTCCTGCAACTGTTTCTTATACATGACTTTCTCAATAAATATCACATCCCTAGATCGAATGATTTTCTTGTCCTCAATACTCTAACATTTATATCCAAAATCATAACCACCATAACCAATGAAAGTAAATTTTTCTAATTTAACCTCTAGCTCGGTCCTGGCATCCTTGTCTAAATGGACAAACACCTCACATCCAAAGACTCTACGAAATCAATAATCAACTTTCTTACCATACAAAGCCTCCTCATGTATGCCTCCATCTAAGGAACTTGAGGGTCCCTTCTTTATCAAGTACATAGTTGTGCTCACTGCTTCTACAAAAAAAAAGAGGCAGTCCTAAAAGTAGCCTCATACTCCTAGCATGTTCTATTATTATTCTGTTCATCCTTTTTGACACCCCATTCTATTACAGAGTTCATGGAACCGTTTTTTTGCCTGTAAATTCCATTCTTAGAACAATAATCATCAAATACATTGTTGTAATACTCCCCTCCATTATCTGACCTGAGAGATTTTAGCTAAAGACCTATTTCATTCTCTACAGAGGCTTTCCATTTAACAAAAGTGTCAAATAGATCAGATTTGTTTTCTAATACAATAAACCAAAACTTTCCTTGTTGCATCATCAATAAAAGTAACATAACAAATTGAACCCCCAAGATATGATACCTGAGTCGGCCCCCACACATCAAAATGTACCAACTCTAACTTAATCTCTTTTTTTGTAGGTCTTTTGGTGTTCTGATTTGATCTTACCCCGTTTGTTCTAAAAATTTTCCAATCTGCCTAGTTCGTCATATTTTCTATCTCCCCGAATGGATTCGTATAAGTTTTATCTTTACCAGGGTGCTATTGCAAATCCTTCTCTGTGGTCATGGATTGTTGTTGAGCCATGAATTATTTGCAAATTCTTTTTCCTTGAAGAGAAATTCAATTATGGGCGCAAATGGTGAAGTTCCCCTACATTTTAATTTTTGACAAGCATGTTTTCCCCATCAAAGTTTATCTTAATATCTATAGATATGTGGTCTCTTTTGATTGGATGAGGCATGGTGGATCTATTTTATAAACTTGTCACTTTTTCTACTTTTGCAAAAATATCAAATTGGCCCCATGGGTCCATTGATTTCTAACTGGATGGTCAAAATTATGAGGTGGCAGAGAAAATTTATTATTTTTCCCCGAAGGTGTACACATTTCGTAAGATGAGAAGTTACTGGAAAGTTCGGAATTTTTGTGTTTTAAAGGCATTATGGAAAAAAGAGAAAAAAATGTAAAAGTAAATTCCTAAGGCCTCGCAAAGAGGACATGTGGCCACTTGTAAGAAAAAAGTGGGGAGGCAGGCTATCAGAGGACTTTTGAGATTTTAGCTTTGTTATGAAAAAGGAATAAAGTCATAAAGTGCAGCACCGCCCTGTCAAGGGACCAGAGAAGGACACGTGGGGGTTTGAAAATTCAAAGGTAGAAGGAGTGGGTCGTCAGATCCTTTTGAAACTTTGGCATTATTTTGAAATGGAAGTAAAAGTATAAAAATGAAGTCTGCATTGAAAATTCAAAGGCAGAGAAGTGGGTCGCTGGATGAAAATTTGAAATTTTTCCTTTTTTGTAAAAAAGGGTAAAATTACAGAAATGATCTGTGACTCCATCAAATGCCTAGAATAAGTCGACGTGTCGAGCTTGTATTTCAAAGGCAGAGGGGCGGGAAAAATTGTGAAAACTGCACATTTTCTCTGAAAGCCATAAAATGTAAAAGGCACCCCAGGCCCATTTCAGCTCTAATCTTCCACGTTGAACGGCTCTAATTTAAATTTATGAAAGGGTAGAATCAATGGTTATGACATGATGCATCTAGTTTTTCAACCATTAACGTTTTGTGACTTCAGGAGATGTAAATATGCATCATTTTTCATGGTGAATCTGAATGATTTCTTGTCATTTCTATCAGCAAAGTGCAATTAAAGTATTGTGGAGCTCAAATTTGTGAATCTAAGGAAGTGCAAGAGTTGATATTTTGAAACAGAATTGCTCAAGCACCTACAGAAAATGAATTGCTCAGATCTAGCAGAGAAACTTATAGAGGAAAGAATGAGCATAAGGAAGCTATAGGCATAAAGCATGAAAAAAGTGTTTCTAGAGGAGATGAATGGATTCCCTAATTAAAAAAATGATGGAAACATATGAAATGATTCACCTTTTAAAACACCTGGAATTTTTTTTTTGTAAATGTGTTGAACATACACTTTCTAGAAATCATGATCAAATATGTAACAAGCAAAGGTTCCTCGAATATTCTTTGTTTGGGGGGGAAGCTTTAATGTAAATGAGTGCTATAAAGGGAATGAGTTAGTCATGTAAATGGTTGAGTTTTAATTTTTACGAGAAAATTTGAGAAATCCCATCTTCCTAAGACACCATCTGAGAGACCTATTAATTTCTTGTGTTTTAGATTTCAATCATGTCAATATGGTTGCAAGTGTATAACCATTGATAAGATCTAAGATTATTCAAGAAACTTTCTACTGCTAATGAATCTGATAAATATCAAGTTAATGTGTGTTGACCTTGGGAAAAACTATGTCTGTTTTTGTTTTAAAATGTATTTCAAATAGTTTTTCATGTTCCCGTTGCAATCTTATGTTAAAATCCCTTTAAATCACACAATATATCATCCATGTGTTAGTATTTTAACATTTCCAATTTCATTCTGAGAAGAGCTTTCATCTAGTAATGAAATAAACAATTTAAAATAATTTTACTTCCACTATGTTGATAAAGATTGTTTGTAAGCCTATGAATGTATCTTAGGCATGACTAATCAAGGATTTCCAACATTTAATTAATTTTTTAGCTCGATCCTTTGTGGTGAATTCTTAATGACTATTTGAAACTGTGCAGATATGGGCCTTCATTGATGCACACCTTCTGGTTGAAGGAATATTTTGGCTATTTTGAAAAGTTATTTTGTCTGTTATTTTTCCAATCATTGTAAAGTTTGTCAAAGATCTGGTGAAATCAACTGTCATATTGCTTAATTCCCCACCAAAAATTTCAAATAACCATGAATCCTACCTAAAGTACCCCTGCTTGTGCTTTGTATCCTTAAATGAACAAATTCTACTACTAAAATATATAGAAGCAATCAAGTTTCAATGTCTCTAGTAACCTGAGCCTTGTTTAGAAAATATCTCCATCTTCTAGTGTGACAACTTGTGAGAGTTAGATTGTGTTGTAATTGATCATATTTTCTCAAGGTTTTCTTTAAAAATTATGCAAAGAAGTTTCTCTTGATGTCTTTCACCAATAGAGGTTACAAAATGGGTCCTATCACCTTGTTTGAAAGGCACAACCTAAAGTAGTGAGGATAGATCAAATCCTTAAGGAAGGTGTTATCCATTTCTCCAATGTATGAGTAACAAAGAGCCAGTTGAATCTCCTCCCTGGCTACAAAATGAATTATACCATGATTTATCTATCTCTAAGTATCTTGTTAAATCTTTGATGTTTCTCAGCTTCCAAAGGAGAATCAATTTGGATACCAACACCAGAATGACACCATTGTCAAGGACCTTCAAAGAAATTATTATATTTTTCCTTGGTAATATTTCTTACATGATCTAAGTGCAAATATGTTGTTTAAATGTCATATTGTGTTCAGATTTGTAAGAATTATGCAAAGTTACAAGTTGTATGTGCAATATTTTAAGTTTCTATTGATTATTACATTAAATTTATATCATTAGTGATAAATAATTGTAAAGGAAGGTCAGATATGCTAAGATTTGTGGGAATTAGGTATTTACAAACATTTGACAAATCATTTATAGTGTATTTTCACAACTAAGGTGAATATCCTTAGTGGCGAATCCGTGTTGTTTTAATTTTTTATAAATACAAGTGCCTTAACCTTTTTAAAGTGAATTTGTCACTAATCTTTACAAATCTAGTGGGAAGAAGATCTTTCTTCATTAAAGACCCTATTAGAAAGTTGTTTCCAGAACTGGGAAAGACAAATTCATAAGGAAAAAGAGTCTGGAAAGTTGTTGGAGATAAGGAATCAAGAAATGAGATATTAGTTTTGAAAAGTGATCAACCTATGGTTGAGGATTACCATTCTTCTTTAAGTGATTATGAATCAGGTAGTCTTCATATAGATATGAATTCTCCAACTAGAGAGGGGCCTTCATTTATTTCCGATAAGTGTGCTTCTCACTATGTCCCTGTGTTTTCCAACGTTGATAGGTTTTTCTATGAAACAAAGTCTTTAGAGAACATCCATTTTGAAAAATATATGTATGTGTTCTAAAGACCCCTTATCCCTCATCATTTTGTATCTCCTATAAGATATCCTCTTCAAAACAACATGGCCCAACCCCCACCCAGACCTCCTTTTGTTGTGAATACTTTTGATCCTATAAACTTTTTGTCAATATGATGGAAGAATCTAAGATTGAATTTGAGGATGTGTATATAAAACTATTTATTCATACTCTTGAGGAGGATGCACATGACTGGTATAAGTCTCTACCAGATAACTCAATAGACTCATTAACAAAAATGAAGAATGCTTTTAGATTGCAATATGGGGATACGACAAATCCCAGTTTTCTTTTATCTGAATTTGAAAATATAAAGAAGAATCCTAATGAATTTTTTCATGATTTCAATACAATGTTTAATAAGAAATTGATAAGGTCACCTGTAAACTTAAGGCCATGTGATGAATCTTGTTTAATAAAGTTTTTTGATGCTTTTGACAAAAAGGATGCCTATTATTTAAGGGACAAAAACTCAGGAAATTTGAGGAAAGCCTTCACCATGGATTTGTAAATTGAAAACAATATCAAAGTAGTTGGTAAGCCTCATAAGAGGGAAGGTATTAAGCTGATCAATCCATAGAAGCGTCGGTCAAGTAAGTTTGTGGATCTAGAAGAGGTTGTAAAAACATTGGCCAGAGATGTTAAGGAAATGTCCTATAAACTGACTAGAGTAGAGAAGGGGATTTGACAAGGTTCCCGAGGTTAGCACAAGCCACAAATTCAAGAAATATTTTCAAATCATCCAAGAGGTGATCATAGATCAAATGACAGGGGTAAAGGGCCCATATGATAAGGAAATAAACAACCCCAATCCTTGGAAACCAGATTGGTGCATGATCCTTTAGCTGTCTGAGTTGTTTCTGTGGAAGAGGTCCATGATATGGATTGGTGTGATATATTTTTCTTTCCCCATTCCCCTTATGATGAAGAAAAATAAGTTGAGGAAGTTGATGATGATGCATGCATGATGGATTGCTCTATAAGTTCATAGCAGGGAGTAACCTCAACTAAAATAATAAGTGCCAAAACTGCTTCTGATTTATGGGATTGCATTCACTGAGTATTACCTCTTCCTTCCACTCATAATTTTGAAATTGATATGGTACAATATTTTGAGTTACATAATAATGATTTTGAGTACTTAAGGGAATTAATGATTAAAAATTATGATGGAGGAATTTCTTCAGAAGAGGACAAACAATTGTTAATGAATGTAGCAGTTACCCAAGAAAAATAACATAATACAAGAAGCAAAGTTGTTAAAGGGGTAGGGCCTTAGGCTAAAATATAAATTATAATGCTTATCAGTATCCCTAAGGAAACCCCTAAAAATGATGCATCTAGAAAAGGCCTTGTTTCCCCAAATAAAATTTGTGTTCCTCCCCATGCTCAGACTATGAAAACTCCCATGCCATCAGATGAATTTGCAAATCTTCCTCCTAATACTGCCTTACCCAAATATGTTCCTTGTGACATAGCCCAAATCTTGATTCAGATCAAGATTACTGTTCCTTTTGTTGAATTGATTAGAATCCCTGAGAATAAGAAGAGGGCATTTGAGTATTTGGGGCTTAAGGAAGAAAAGGTCACCCAGGGTAAAAATGTAAATCATGTAGAGGTTCCTCCTTCCATTGTAGAATTAGAAAAACTACAAGCATTGGAGGAAGTAGGGGAAACACTTGAGGTTTATTTGGGAACTTATTTGGTTGAGTCTCATCTGAATGTGGATCCATTTTTCACTACTCTGATTATTAAATATAGGTTGTTACATAACTGCATGTTTGATTCAGGAGCTTCATGTAATGTAATGCCTCTTGAGGTCGTGAATGAGTTCAATATCAAAGTAACATCACCTTATGGAAAATGTACTTGCATGGATTCAATAGAGGTGAAAATAGTTGGATGTGTCAATGGATTAGTAGTGCAAGTGGTAGCTTATCCAGGTAAGTACTTAACCTTGAATGTGGTCTTTGTGGATTGTCTTGTCAAATGGGGGATGTTATTATCCAAAAAGTGGGCAGCTATTGTGGGTGGTAATGTAAAATTGGACATTTCTTATGCAACCATACCCATTAAGGGCAGGCTTGTGAAGTTATATGGTGAAAAGAAAATGTTATATCTCATTGAAGACCGCAACAATGCTTCTTATGAAGTATCGCACACAGACATTGATATTGATAACTTTGTGAGCTATGTTGATTTCAAGGAGTATGAAATTAATCAATGTAGATATCCTAAGTAGATTGATTTTCTTGGGACTTTGATGTTTGATTCAACATAGATGGATGTTGAAAAACTTGACCTAGGCACAATGGACAAGCTTAAAAAAATGTGGTTAGATAGCAACTTGGATGGTGTTAGTACCCAAATTTATTCTCCCTCAGAAGCTGAGAAGCATCAAATGTTTGACAAGAAGTTTAGAGACAAGAAGATCATGTTGTGTGTCGTTTTGTAGCCGGGGAGGAAATGTAGCTTGCTCTTTATCACTCACATGTGGAGAAATGGATAACACCCTCAAGAGAATTCGATCTATCCTCACTACTTTATGGTTGTGCCCTCGAACTAGGGTGAGAGGACCATTTTGTAGCCTTTTGTTTGTGGAGGAGATGGATATGTCCTTCTTTGTAAGGTTATTAAGAAGACCTTTAAGAAAACATGATCAATACAACAAAATTCTAACTCTCACGATTTGTCACCCTCAATAATGGAGATATTTTCTAAGAAAGGTTCAGACTACTAAAGACAATGAAAACCTGATTGCTTCTGCATGTTTTGGTAATAAAAAATTATGCATTTGTATGCACACATGGAAAATATGGGTAGTATGGGTAGGATTGGTTGTTTTTAAATGAATTTTGATGGGAGGTGAGGTAAAATGAACTTGATTTTCTAGATATTTGAGAAATTTTACAAAAATGGAAGGCTTAATCAACAAAATGCTTTAGAACAGCTAAAATGTTCCTTTAACCAGAAGGTGTGCTTCAATGGAGGCCTAGATCAGCATGTTTTCATAGAAAATTTAAGAATCCAAAATGAAGGATCAAATTTAAAAAATTAATTAAACATTATCAAACTTTGTTTTATCATGCCTAAGATACCCTCAAAGGCTAGCAAACAATATTATAATCATTCTAGGAGTAAAGTGATTTTAAATTTGTTTTTTTCACTATCAAATGAAAGCTCTTCTGATAAATGAAATTGCAAATTCCACAAAACTATCACAAGGATAAGCTCTTGTATGATTCACAAAGATTTCTATGTAAGATTGTAATGGGGAGAAGAAAAACTATTTTTAGACATTCAAAAATGAAGTAGAGAATTTTTTTCTCAAAATCAACATAGATTAAACTCAAATTTGATTAAATTCATTAGTAGGGGAAAGTATCTAGAACAATCTCAGAGCTTGTCAATGGTTGTACACTTGCAACCACCTTGACATGATCAAATTTAACACAAAAGAAGTAAACAAGTTTGTCACATGATTTCTTAGAAAGATGGGCACTATCAAAAATTTTTATTACAATTTAACTCCCAACTTCTAACACTCCAACCATTTACATGAAAAATTCATGAAATTTAGAATTTTTCATCTACAACAGAGTTTTCCCCCCAAAACAAAAAAAAATCAAAGCACCATTGCTTGTTACAATTTTGATCGTGAGTCCCAGAATCAGATTTGCAAAAAATTTGTTAGGTGCTCAGAGGGAAAATATCTTCAAATATTTCCAGCATTCAATTCTTTCATCTAGTAAATCACTCTTCATTTCACGTGCCAACTAATTATTCCTCTAATCCATCAAATCTGGTTTCTTGTGTGCCGAGGAAGGAAAGATTTGAAAATCAGTCCGAATCTGATAGTTAGATCACACCTTAATGGTAAAAGACATTTTAAGATTTTCCCCACCAAATCAAGATATTAAATTAATTCTCCTCTTCATTTGGCATGTAGGAGACATCAAGAAATGATTAAAAAACCATAAATATTCGCATCCCCAAGAGCTTTGGAGAAAAAATGGCAGGAAATCAGATACAAATGCATAATTATCATCAATTTCCCTTTTGAATTTGGACCATCCACGTGGGAGATCCGAGTTAAAACGAGCCTGGGGGTTCCTTTTTCCTATTTACACCTGTTGGGAAAAAATGCAAAATTTCTCATTTTGCTCCACCCCTCCACCTTTGAAAAACGAGCTTGACACGTGTCCCTATATGGGTTCCAGTGGAACCGCAGCTTGATTCTACTCTTTTACCTCATTTTTGGAAAAAAGAAAAATATTCCAAATCTTCCCCATAGACCCGACCTTCCACCTTTAGCTTCTGATGTGGGTCCCAGCGGAACCATGCTTCATTTTTACACTTTAACCCCTTTTTTCATAAAAGGAATTTTTTCCAAATTTCCCCTGAAAGTCCGCACCTCCACCATTGACTTTTCGAAGAAAATTTTGACTATTGTCTTTTGGGTTTGTGGGTCATTTTGATGAATTTAATGTTTTTGACAATAAGGGGCAAAAAATCCAAGTTGCCTGTGATGGCCCAACTCCCCACCTTTTGACTTTTCAAATTGCCATGTGTCTTAATGGCACATTTTGAGATGGTCCCCAAAAGTAGAGACCCCAAACAAGCGTGGACTCAACAAGTGTCTCAGTTCGGTAGAGTCTGTTGAAAATTTGAAGGTTCAGTGGAAGGCACCATGTGTCTGAGGTCTGAGACAGTCTCCTTTGGTCATTGAAAAGTCCAAGCAAAAAGGCAGAGTGAGCGGAATCCTCTAAGTCTCCTCCTGAAGATTTTTCAAAATACAACTCAGGGGCCAGTCCCCAAACATGTGCAGTCCCTCCACATTTCCCAGACCCTTTAGGAATTTTCTTAAAAATTCTAAGTACAGAGTGGAGCCGGAGGAAGCCTCCACCTATCCCGCTATTGCAATTGTTAAGGTGGGACCATGAGGCAGATCCTCAAATGAGTGCTAGCCCACCACATGGATGTGGCTCGCCAAAACTATATCAGCTGCATGAAAAAATTGTCTAAGTCTAGGAAAAGAAGCAGAATCCTCCATGTGTCCCCCCGGCACAACTCCAAGGCCAAACCAAAAGGTGAATTTTCAAATGAGTGACATTCCTCCATGTGGACAATTTTTGGGTTGAAGCAAGCCATAGAGTTTTTAGAGTGCCCCGCTGAGCTGAATCTAACCAAAAAAATCCACATTTCCAGCAATGCAGAGATTTAAATTTCACGGGAAAAACACACCTATTAAACCATAAAAATGTAGGGAAACCACTGATTCAGCCCAGAGATGAAATTTTCTTCAAGGACAGAGAATTTGGAAATGTTGTAAGGTTCAAACATGATCCTCTGAGCTACATCCATTCACATTTCTTCAGGTATTTGGGACCAAAATTGACAGGGACAACAACACATGACTGCGGAAAATAGAAGGAAAGGAACAACCTGACTTTTACACCCAATTTGCAGACACGTTTAGATGGACAGAGAAATGAAAAACAAATTCTAGATCTTTAAGTGATCTTCGACCAAGGAATGGACTGATCATGGCAACCAAATGGAGGGAAGAGTCCTCAAGCACCAACATGAGGAGATAAAAACATGGTAGAGGCCACAAATTGAGGGATTTTAAAGACAAATGGGGTGAGATTAATTTCAGCACCAACATCAGATCTGAGTCAGGGATGGGCACTCCCTGTGAGTTCCACAAGAACCAAATAATATACCAAGTTCCAAAAACATCCATTAGGCAAAGGAGTCAACTTGCAGAGAAGAAAACCAAAACCATCTCCCAAAAATGAACTAAGAAACCAGCAAAACCAGGTCACAAAGGACCAGAACAAGAAAAAACACAAAATAAAAAAAGCAACCAATGAACTATACACTGTAAAAATGATGCTCACCTTGATTATGGGGAATCAATCCAGGAAATTTTTCAAATGCCTGCCATTAATAGGAAATTCGAACGATTCCCCATCCAAGTCTTTCAAGAAGAAGGTATGTTCACCAATTTGAATGTCAATGGAGTAAGGGCCTATACATAATCCATAAAATTTACCATGCTTGCCATTATCTTCATTCGTGCTATCCCATAATAGCACAAGATCTCCAACGTTGAAATCTCTTGGAGTGAGCATCTTGTAAAATAACTTCTTCAATTTTTCTCTAAAATTTACATGCCTTTGGTGGGAGTTAGCATCATATAGACTACATTCTTGATCTTCTAGTTGTTGAATGAACTGATATGAGGATAATTGCATATGCAGGGGCAATAGAGCTTGAGTTCCATACACCTATTCAAATGGAATTTTTCCAGTAGCTCTTTTAATAGTAATTTGATCAGCCTAAACAACAAACTTCAACTACTCACCCCATTTCCTTTTGTTCAGCTCCAATTATATCCTAATGATCTTTAATATATTTTTATTTCTAGAATTTGCTTTTCCATTTCCTTGGGCGTTATAGTTAGAGGAATATGTCAAATTGATCCCATAATCTTTTCACATTTCTACCAAAGGTTTAGCTCTAAAGCACATGGCATTTTCAGAAAAAAATTTAACTGACACCCCAAACCTGCAGATGATATAGTTCAACATGAAGTCCATGACAATTTGGTGTGTTGCTATCTTGGTGGGGATTTCCTCCACCCATTTAGTGAAGTAATTAGTGTCTGCAAGAATCCACTTATGGCCAGAACTTGAAGGGTATGAAATCCATTCCCCTTTGTTTGAACGGGGCTTCAATTAATACAAGCTACAAAGGAAGGGAGGCTGAAGCTTTCAGTCTTCCAGTAAAACACTAACAACTCTCACATCTTCTAACCAACAAAGTTGTATCTTTGAAAAGATTTAGACACCAATAATGAGCCCTCAAGATCTTGTGTGTTATGACTCTTTCAACAAAATTCCCATCACAAGCTCCTCCATGGAGATCAACAATTATCTTGGGGGCTTCATCTTCAGTAATGCACCTTAAGAAAACTCCCTCAGGGTTCTTCCAAGCTAACCCAAAATCAGTAATGACATATTTCTGGGAAGTGAACTTAAGATCTCTTTTCTTATTTTTACTCAAATACTCAGGGCAATATAGATGTCTGAGATAAAAAATTATATCTTTGTACCATTCATAACTCATCAAATTTTCAAGGACATCCACCCTTCCTTCTTCTACTTCATTCACCTCAATAGTTTGCAAGTTTCTCTCAGCCATAATTTTAGCTAAGCCCAAACCTCTTACCAATTTCATGGTTTGGATATCGATGTCATACTCCTACAACTTGTTCATCCATCTATATCTTTTGCTTGATACCTCCAACTCTGATAAGATATATTTTTCACCATGGTGTGGGGAACATAAGCAACAACTTTAGAGCTTAAAATGTAAGGTCTGAAAACCTTTTTTCATTCTACCAAGGAAAATGCTTTCTTCTCCATAATTGTGTACTTCAACTCAACCCCTTGCAATGCCTTATTGAAAAAGGCAATTGGCCTCTTAGCCCATTCATCATCCTTCTGCAAAAAGACAAATGCAATAGTGTTCTATGAAGCAAAAGAAAACATTTGAAAAGGATTGTTATAATCTAGAGTTGCTAAAACAGGGGCATGCTTTAATGATTATTTGATCTCATTGAAAGCATGAATGACATCCTCTTCCCATTTGATAACTTGGACCTTCTTTAGCATGCAAGTAATTTGAATGGTCAACTCAGTAAAGTTTGATATGAATCTTCTGCTAAAGTTTATTTTCCTAGAGAAGGACTGAATTCCCTTCTTGGTTCTTGGAATTGGGACCTTGCTGATGGCATCTACCCTCTTGGGATCAATCATGACACCATCCTTTGATACAATGTGGCCAAACAACTTGGCCTTTTGCACTCCGAAATGTAATTTCTTTGGATTGAGTGAAATTCCATACTCTCTACACCTTATCAACATTTTTTTGAAGTGTTGTAAGTGATCACTTCTCTTTCTGGAAAACATAGTCACATCATCTTGTTAAATAGTAATAAAATCATTAATGTAACCAACAAAAGCAACATCCATTGCTCTTTGAAAATTTTCTCCATCATTCATCAAACCAAAGGGAATTCTAACATAGACATAAGTTCCCCAAGGAGTGTTAAAGGATGTCTTAATTCTTTCTGATTCCTTCACAAAAACTTGAGTATACCCAGAGAAACCATTTAAGGTAGAAAGCAGCTCAGAAGCAGTCACTAATTGCAACATGTTTTCCATGTTTGGTAAGGGATAATTATCCTTCATTGATGCTCTATTAAGATTTCAAAAATCCATGCACATCCTGATATCACCTTTCATTTTTCTAACTGGCACTAAGTTTGCAACGTAAGAGGAATACCTTATTGGCTAAATGATCCCTCCATCTCTTAGATTTTTTAATTCATCTTGCATCTTCATACAGAGGAGTGGATTAATCGGCATCTACTTTTGTCTAAATGTTTTTGCATTAGATTCCAAAGGAATTTCATGTTGATACAAATCCTCTGTATATGCTTTCAGTTCAGAATAATACCAAGCTAGGCAGTGCTGATATTTCTTCAACAATTGAACATAGGACTGTTTTTCCTCCTTGTTTAGATTGCTTCCCAAACAGATCTTCCCTTGTTTCTCCATTGTACCAAGGTCATGTTCCTCAACATCCCTTGAGGCTGCTATATGTCTGTTAATAATATAATTAACATTATCAAAGTTTGATTCAAGGGCAACTAGTCCTCTAGGAATGGTATTATTATTTAGTTAGAGGATGTCTTTGACAAACATAGTTTCTTTACCCTTTGCTGGACACACCATTGGCTCCCAATCAATACATTGATCAACAAACTCCCCTGTTTCTGTAGGAATATTTTGACCTGAGAATCATCATAATTTTTTTCCAATGTTTAATGTTATCAGGGAAAGATGGCCTTATTAACACTTCATCATCATATTCACAATATGGGGACATTGCAAAATTATCAAGCCGAGATCCCAATACTGCAAGATTTTCTTCCATAACATTAAACTTCCTATCATGATGCAAAATAGTAAATGAATCAAACATCTCAATCAAGTCCCAGACTGCATACTTGTATTGTTTCATTCTTTGATTTTTAGCAGCATACAATTTTCTGATTTGTTTAACAATTAGTTATGAATCTCCCTTAACAATGATGTCTTAAATATAGTATTTCCATGAAATTCTCAAACCTAACAACAATGCTTTATACTCAAAAATGTTTTTAGTATAGTCAAAGTTATGTTTGAAATAAAAAACAAACTCTTCCAAGCTTGGAGAAATCAAAACTACACCAACACCATTTCCAAATATGGTGCAAGCTCCATGAAAAAAAAAGACCATAGAGAGCCTACTTGTTCAATACTCTTACATTGATCCATTTTGTTCTCTTTCCCATCATCAAATTGAATAAATTTATCAACATCAACACTTATGTACAACACTTCATAAGATGCATTGTTTGGATCTTCAATGAGGTGCAACATCTTCTCTTCTCCATACATCTTGACAAGGATGCCCTCAATTGGGATGGTAGCATAGGACATATCCATTTGAACACTCCCACTAACACTTGCATTCCATTTTCTAGAAAACAACATAGCCCACTTGGCTAGGAAATCAACAATAACAACATCAAGTTTCAAGTTCCTACCTGGATAAGCTGCAAGTTAAACCACCAAACCTTTTACACATCCAACCACTAACACCTATCTAGAATCTATGACAGTGCACTTCCCATATGATATTGTTACTTCGATATCCACTTCATTCATGACTTCCAGAGACATAACATTGCATGATGCTCCGGAATCAAACATATAGTTGTGTAGCAATCTATCCTTAATGATCAAAGTGTTGAAGGATGGATCTACATTTAGCTGAGAATCTACAAAGGATTTTCCCAAATAAACCTCTGGTGGTTCACCTAGTTCTTCCAATGTTGTTGGTGTTTCTAGCTCTTTAATGATTGGAGGAGTCTCCACAATGTTTACATTTCTGCTTGGGGTACTCTTCTCTTCTTTTAATCCCAAATAATCAAATGCCCTCTTCTTGTGCTTAGGAATCCTAACCAACTAAATAATTGGAACAATAAATTTGATCTGACTCAAAAATTGGGAAATATCATATAGAACACACTTTGGCAAGGCAGCATTGGAAGGGAGATTAAAAAACTACCAATAATTACCTATCCTCCTTGGATGGGATTCCTCCATCATACTTCTTTATCGTTTAAATCTCTTAAATATTCAAATTCATTATTAGGAAATTTAAAATATTGTACAGTATCTATTTCTAAAGTATGAGAGGAAGGAAGAAGAGGTACCAAGCGAATACAATCCTAAAAATTAGCTTCACATGATGATTTTGGCACTTCGTGAGATTTATAGGGGGGTCAAAATGGGCTTCAATGGATTCCATTCTATCAACTTCACCATTATGATTTATAAGGATAGTTTGGAGGTTGAATGCATCAAAATCCTATATAAAACTTACTGATCATATCCTCTATTTGTATGCTTCGAGTAGAGAATTATTCCTAGATAATTGTGATCTTACTTAGTGGACAACTAGTTTTGAGTCTCCAAAGATATGTAAAAGATCGACACCCTTCCCTTTGGTAATTTACATCCCCTAAATAAATGCCTCATAGTCTAGAACAGTTATGATGTAATTAAATTGAATTCTATGTGAAAATAAGGTGTTATCTTTCTATGGTGGTATTAGAACTAATCTTGCAACCCACACTTATTTTGCATTTGGATTGATCAAATTATAGCTACCAAATGCCTTTCAAATCTTCTCTCTTTCACCAAAATACGAGTTGGGCTATTTTCCTCTTGGATGTAATAAGTACCTAGGCCAGTATCTTCAAAAGTATTTTAATGGCCAAAATTTCACCTCTCATGGGACACATTATTCTACCTCTGAATGAATGGTTTAGTTTTCCTCCAAAGGTCTTGGACCCAAAGTTTCGACATAAAACTTGTAGATAGATTATATACCTTGATAGCAATATTTGTATCATGCGTTGTTTTCCAGAGCGTGTGAGACTACTCATAGGAAAGGTAAGCCTCCAACTTTGTTGTGAAGTATTGAGATAAGGGAATGGAAAACACTAAAGGAAATTGAATGAATGAAATATTATGAGGAATGAAGGGTCAAATTGAGGCCTTATATCAATCCCACTAATTTTACAATAGTTTCATCCATTTGAACCATTGTATTATTTCCATGATCATATTTTAATCCCAGCACATCATATATTTTCTTAGGAATAACAGAGATACTTTCACCAGATTCAATCATTTAATTATGAACCAAGTGTTTATTAATAATTAGAGACACATAAAAGGGAAGGTATTAGGAAATCACTCACATATGTTACATTAGTGTAATATAAATTGGTTAGCATTGAATTGGGCTCCTTCTAGGCCTTTATAGAATGATTGTTTTGAGGGGAAGACCTTGGATTTCTAATATTTATGTAGCAAGTTAATTTGTACAAGTATAACCAAGGCATCCCACATTGTCACATTAATATTGGTCTTGTTCATCTGCTCCACAATATTTATAGGCACAAGAAGAGACTTTTGTAGATTATAGGATGTTTATTATCTCTTTGGTTTCTCAATCATAGGTTAATAAACCTTAGGATGAGAACCCCATGTAAATATTGTTTTCCTCTTTTACTTCATGTGATTTTTTCATACCTACATATGTAGTGAGGATGTCTATCCTTTAACTTTCACTCCATGAGGCCCTCAATGGTTTATAAATTTGGATCCAAAAGCGTCTTTTTTTCTCTTTTGTTATAGCTTGATTTCACTTGGGATCTAGTAAAACTCCCTTCACCTTGATTGAATTCAAAAAATTATTCTCTTCTTTCCAAAAAACTAGGCTCTACTAAATAACTACATATGTAGTGGGTTGAGATGGCTCTATATCTTGATCCTATTGTAATAAAGGAACCTTGAACTATTGATGTCAAATCACCTAAAACTAGTATCTACCCCAAAATGTTGTGCCTCGAGTATCTACCTAAAAAAATTAGATCTACATGTTTTTTTCTACTCAAAATTCCCCTGCTTTTGAGAAGTTGAAAATTGAAAATTTTGAAGTTAAATGTCTTTTCTGTTGTCCTGGTAATGTGAAAAGTTAAGAAATTGGAAAAATCTGCATTTTTCGGTCATTTTGTGTGATTTTCGGGCCTGTCGAACATTTTTGTCCCAAGTGTCCCAAGTTCATTTGGGCTCTCTGTTCCCCGATCGACCGCTTTACCCGAAGTTCGTTTCTTTTGGACCCGTCGGAACTTTTTGTCCCAAGTGTCCCAAGTTCATACGAGCTCTTTGTTCCCCGATCGGACACTTTACCTGAAGTTCGTTTCTTTCGGGCCCATTAGAACTTTTTGTACCAAGTGTCCCAACTTCGTCCAGACTCATTGTTCTTTTCACCCGATTCAGACGAATCACGTACTCCACGTACTTTCATCCCTCATGTCCCAAGCATTTACGCATTTTTCCCCGCATCACTTTTCCCGCATCGCCCGTACTGGCCGAATCGCGCTTTCACGTCCCGCATGTCCCAAATGAACCAAAGGCCATTCGAGTTAATTTTCCCCACTCTTCACAAATATCTTGCTTTCCAAGTTGGTAGGTGTGTATTTAATGCGCATTAATTGTCTTTCTCTCTCCCAAACGGCTATATAATGAACTGCCCCTCTATGCGTTTTACACACTGCTTTCTTGCTATCCATTGCTCATACCTTTGCGATCAAAATTTCTGCGCGCATACTCATTTCCCCTGCAATTTCATCCCGAGTCCAGACTGCAACCTTGGCTCCTCAAATTGCTAATAACATGAAGATTAAATTCCAAGGCCAGGAGCAAGTCTCACCTTTCGAGTCTGCCGTTCTCGATATCGGGGACAGTGAGGTTCGCCACCTCGACTTTGGAGATTTTTGGGCAAGAATGATAGACGCGAACCCTTCACCTATGGCACAGATGATTCATGACAGTGGTTTGGCATTCGCCGGTGGTTTCCCTATCTCGGTGCAATGCACAGATACAATACTCTCCTACGGTGCTCATTTCAATCCTGACTCGAGTGAGCTGATGAATGTGCATGGGGAACTCATCACCAAACTTGACACTGCCGCCATTAGCGCTGCCCTAAGAATTCCAGAGATGGAAAATGATATAGTAATTTCTCAGAATCCAGGCACAAGCCCTCTTTTGATCAGGACAGTGAGAAGTATAAGGCGTGGGTGGCGAAGTCCTGGCTTAAAAACCCTAAAAAGGGGGTGTCTCGTCTATCCAAGGTTCTTTTTTGTGCAGATTTCATAATCCTACTAGCTTGGGTCATGGGCTTACCCTCTACAAATGAGTTCCATTTCTGGATGTGCCCACTTATCAATATGGTGTGCGAAGGAACTCAAAATATCAATTGGGCAGAGATCATTAGTATGAACCTAGCAGAGTAGCTGTCCAATGTACAACAAACCAAGAAGTTCTATATGACTTCATACTTGATGTATACTTTGGCAGCATCAAGGCAATGGTTTGGCTTCTCATATATTGATGCTCACAAGGGT
Organism: Taxus chinensis; assembly: GCA_019776745.2. NCBI lineage: Eukaryota > Viridiplantae > Streptophyta > Pinopsida > Cupressales > Taxaceae > Taxus > Taxus chinensis. The sequence continues at coordinate 794,344,716 of CM034148.1, read as the reverse complement.
GACCCCGTATATGCCTACTGCCCTCAGTTCACCTTGGAAACTAGCAATCACAACTTCAGAAGGGTGAATGATGCCTTCACCATGTACATTGTCAGGCTTCTGGAGAGCAATACAATGAGGAGATTTTCTGATGAAGCTATGAATCTGATATCGCACTATGGTGCCTACTTCATCCAATTTAGAAAATTTTCCTATATAAGGCTTGCTGGCTATGAGAGCACCCCTCTCAAGCTCCCCATGTTCTGCAACGATAAAATGGCCTTAATAGAAGTATGCATGCAATTGGAAAAGTTGCATAGAACCTGCAGGGATAAGAAAATTACTAGTTTTCACTTCCCCATCACTTTGGGAAACTACACCTGCAAAACGGCTCTAGATGCACAAAACATAGAAAGAGCCCTAGCTCCCATTACTATCCATTTCTTCAGGCCAAGAACTTGTTTTGACTTGAAGAAGTTTATTGAGCAGAACATCAAGATAACTTATCATCATAGGGTAGACACAGAAGATTATTGGGGTGACTGTGTTGATGATTTTGAAGCAAGAAGGAGGCATTATGGCAGATTTTCTCTTCAACTAATTCAAGAGCTTAACTTGTACCAAGTTCCTGAAGGGCTCCAGGATGATAATTCTGACCTGTACTCATATGAGTATGAAAACGTTGTCAAACACACTCCCTTGGAGGATTTGGATTGGTTCAAAAGGGAGAAGGATGATCTGGCGGAAATCCTAGCTCTCGTCTTGGTAAGAACCAAAATCTGGTTTGACAGGAGAGTTTGTGAACTCAGAAGGCACTCAAGTAAGTCCTCCAAAGACACCTCAACACCAAGAAAAGAGGCATTGTCACCTGATTCAAGAGCACCTATGTAGACCCCTCCTGCCTCATCAACTCAAGGTCCCACAGTCTCCACTCCTTCCTCATCCACCCAGGTATACCAAAAGAAAGTCAGAGAAGTCAAGAAGGAGCCTGTGGAGGAAGATCCCCTAAGGAAGCATACGGAGTTTCCCTCAGGCCCAGAGAACATCATTGTTCTTAGTGAAAGTGAGGAGAGTGAAGTGCCAGTCTCTACAAGCGCTCCAGAAGCCCCCATGGATAAAGAAAAGGAGGTCCAAAGCACTAAGCTTCCGGGTGCAGCTAGTGACTCCTCTATACCAGAATCCCCAAGCGCTCCACTCATATCCCAACTAGAGGCAACAACAACGAAAACCTTGGGTGCCATGAGTTCTTTGTCTCTTGATCCTCTTGCCCCACCTGCTTCTTTCTCCTCCTCTTTTGCATGGGTGCAGCCTCTTGTTGACAGTAGGAAGAGAAAGTCTTCCTCCCAAATCTCAGGACCCAATTTTGATGTTGTGGCGGCCTTATTAGGCACTACTCCTGCTCACGCCAAAAAATCCGGAACTACCTCCAGGATAGTGTCTGATGCTCAGGGCCAATAATTCCTGGAGATAGCAAAGCCTAAGGTAGACAAGCCATAGCAAGATTTGCAAGCATCATACCTTGAGCTCTCAAGAATTCCCATGGGAGAGTCCACTCCCTGAAGGTGAGATCCACAATCTTTAGGAAACAGTCACTAGAGTCATTGGGAGGGTAGAGAAAGGACAACAAACCATAGAGCAGTTGGAGGAGTAGGCCCAGATTCTTACAGGTTTCATCAAGTCACTGCTATCTAAAGATAAAGTTCTAGATCCTACCCCATTGAATACTCTTCCACCACCTGTGATTCTGAGCCAAGATGAAGTGCAAAGTATCAAAGATATGCACAAGTATTCCATCTATGGAAGGGCTATGGAGGCCATGGTGGATGACATGCTCATTGCAGGATTGAATTTCATTAGAGAAGCCTTCAAACTCAATGAGAAGGTAAATAATTTGCAACAGAAGCTCTCCTCCACTATTGGGAATATAGATAAAGAACTCAAACTCTGGAGTAGCTGTATAGTAGACCTTCGCCTTATGGGACAGGATGATGAAAATACTTTGATGGAAAGCAAGGTCTTCAATGATGAAAAATATAACTTGTCAAAGTCATGGGTATTCAGTGTGGAGTGGAAAATCAAAGTGCTGGAGGAGGCTTTGGGAGAATTGAGGAATAGCTGGCAGAAGGGTGAGGCTTTCAAGACTTTGGTGATATCTGCTTTTAAGGATATTCACCTGCCACCTCCACGATGATACCTCAGGTGTACCTCTCTCCCTACAGGAAATTAAAGCTCAATTCAGAGCTTTTGTCAAAGAATTTTTTTTCAAAGAGGACTCCATCACTAAGGGTAAAATAAAGGAAATCTGCTCCCCTCTAATCTACCATTGAAGAAGCAAATAGGGAGTATCATGCACATACTGAGTTCGAACAAGGAGATGGAGAAATGTCTATGGGATTTTGAGACCCAGGCTACTGCCAACACATCGGTTCCACGTGGCAGAGACATAGCAGAGGATTTGAAAAGGTTTAGACAGTGGATCCTTAAGTCAGTGGGGTTGTTCCCAATCATGAGCACTTGTCTTCCCCTCCTGGCTTCTCTCCCTTTCTTTTTCTCATTTCAGACTTATTGTAATTAGTTGGGGTTTTGTGTTGAGCATCCCTTTAAATAAACATTTTAGTTAAAAGAAGTAGTTACCAAGTGTAACTGATTTGTATAAACTAATATAATGGTCTCTCTACGCCATTTTGGAGGGGCTGGAACTTGGCTTATTTTTGAAAGTGTAAGAAATAGCAAAACAATCAATACAAAAGGATTTTCTTTCTTTATCCATCTGATCCTGTTATTCATTGTTATCCATTGAATACTGTTAAATCATTTGTCTGCATTATGTCAAGAGCTTTGTTATTATGGTAGATGTTATTTCCGGAACTTTGTGTCTTTGTAATAACATCTCATTGATTCAAATACAAATGGTTTTATTCCAAATAATTCTATTCTAGCATGCATAAGGAATTATTTTGTTATCTATAGTTCTGGAGAATGCCTTTCTGCTTATTTCCACTTCTTCATTCCTCTGTACTTTTGTATTGATGATCTATTTTATTTCAAAACACTTTCATGATATCCAAGTTCCACATTAAAGCTATGCACTGTACATATGTAAATAGGTTTTGCTTTTGAATAAGGGAACCTCTCCCATTAAAGAGGAGGGACTTCTCTGTCCCCTGACTGTCGCTCTCAACAAGTCCTCTTTTGATGACCAATAGGTTTTTGCAACTCCGTTGGGGATTCATTTTTCTTAAAATGCATTCCATTTCTATGAACATTTCTTGATCATCCTTTGATCTGGTGACTCCATGTTTCACTCATGGAAAGAGGGCAATTGGTGTTGAAGATTTTCAGTTTCATCTTTTTGAACATCAAGGTTTTACCTTTTCTTTCAATAGGAAAAAATAGAAGAGCTTGTTCAACAAGCACTCCTATTAAAGATAAAACCCCTATAGGTGTTGTCCCTCCAGAGAAACTTATTCCTAATCTTTGTGATTTGATTCATTTCGGTTTTTTAGTTCCCCTTCAAGCCGTATTTCTAAGGATGGGAGAACCATTACCTCGGGGTCATTGTGTTGGGCCTCTCTCCCTTCCTTAGCCTTTGCATGAGTTACCTAAAGGTAACAGAAAGAACTTCCCCAAGTTTAGAGGTGATGGAAAGGTACATCCTGATGAACATATCAACATCCTTCATAGTTGCATGTGGAGTTCTCAGAGTTGAGCATGAAGATGTCTCAGTGAGGCTCTGTTATCACCAAATCACAGCACCCTTGGATGTTGATCTGATTTCTAGGTTGATCATACTAGCATCCAGTGTGATTGCATAACATTGAATCCTTTCTCCAAGTGTGGGACTTGTAAAATGAGAAAGGAATCTCCAGAGAAGGCTGGTTCCTATTCCTCTGTTCAGATGCACACAAAAATGCAGAGGGTTTACTCAAAACCTAATCTAATCTTGATCAAGGAGACAGGGTAAGAAGATGCATAAAAATAAACATAAGCTAACAGAGGTGATGCACCGAGGAATGAAGAACACCTATCTTGCCAATAAACACAAACCATTCAAATGTGATTGTAAGATCATGCACAGATAACAAAATTTGCAGTGAAAGATCAGGAGGATGCAAATGAACACAGAGAGGGTTGAGAATCATCCACAGACATGCATTACTTGCTCCAAAGATCGATACAATACACTAAAAAATTCCAAGAGGCATGAGTTGCATTACAGTTTCAAATGGGAGGTTCGAACTCCACAAATTCACCTACCAAAGAGAAGAAGGGAGGGGCAAAACAGGAATGTTCGACCCTTAGAAAGAAGCCCCTCTTTACAATATATAGGAAGAATGAGAGAGGGAAGAGAGAGGAAAGTCAGATCTACCCCAACCACTTCTAGGTCGTATTTAATTTATCTCATTATGGCAGTAGGGTGAGAACCCTGGCAAGAGCGGCGAACTGTATTTTACATTAAAGCTGGTTGTTGAAACGTCAGTTCTAGCCATTACCACGTGCCAGAGGTGTTTCTTGATTTTCTCCTCCAAACTGAACCAAAATGCAAGATTGACCCTGGAATCGTGTAGAGAATTTCACCAGCTTTCCAATGATATAAAGAACGTGAAAATCCGAGCTTTGGATCGAAAGTTATGGCGATCGTTTGAAGATTTAGGGCAAAAAACAGGCCAAAACGGATCGGCGGGAAAACACTTGAATTTTTCCCTGCGCTCTGCCACTTGGATGACACGTGTCGGGTTCTGATTAGATGAGAAATTCTCTCTCCTTCCCTTTCCTTGGGTTTTCCTTTGAAAATTTTGACTTTTATAACTTTGGAAAATTTTCCATTTTTTCCCTGTGCCCCCGCCACTTGGGAACATGGCGTGATCTGGCTGGAGGACGGGGCGCTGGGTCATCCTTGTCTTTTAATTTTTTGGCCCAAGACTTTTGCAAATTTTTCTAAGTTTTTTTTTTGCTCCGAACCCCTGCGCCTTAGGACACGTGTCCTGTGTCTATTGGCTCGGGCCAACTTTTCAAACCTTGCCCTTTGACACGTTTCGGCCAAAAACACTTAGCCAATTTCCATTGCATTCCCCTTAGGACACGTGTCCTATTCTGATTCGTCGGTGGCTTTTTCGGCTCTTCGTGTCCTTCATGTACCTTTGGCCCAGCTGTCCCAAACTACCTGGGACAAATTCCTCCGAACCACCCGATTCGGGCTTCCTTGTTCCTATTTGCGGTGAAGACACGTGGCACCATTTCATTCGCTCCTCGGCTCTTTCAGCTCTTCACGTCCCACGCGTGCTTTTGGCCCAACTGTCCTGGATGAAAGTTCCTCTGTTTCAGCCAATCCAGGTGGTTCGCGTCCTCCACGTCCTCCGTGTACTCATGGCCCAACTGTCCCAGACTGCCTGGGACAAATACTCTCTGAACCGCCCAATTCAGGACTGACTTTGCTCTAGGCCACTTCACCTTTTCGTGTCCTTCGCGTCCTCCGCGTACTCACAGCCCGGATGTCCCAACCTTTCTGAACAACAGACTTAGTCAATTTTTTCACTCTTTCAGCCGGTTCGCCTTTTCACGTCTCGCGCGTACCCATGGCCTGGGTGTTTTTTTGCTACTACAGGACTGCCTGACAGCTTTTCGGCCGATTCGGGCCCCGACGTCCCAACTGTCCCAACTGCTGCCAAAAGACGTAGCCGATTTTCTTCTATTTTTTGGCACTCAAGCTTGGCTCTTTGTAATTTTTTCACATACTTTTAAAACTTTGGGTTTTCTTCTTGGATAGGAGAGTTAGAAGGAAGCCGAGGGGACCACCAAAACATGATTTTGGGCCTTGAATCAATCTACTTGCTCGAGGACTGAAGAATTTGATGCATGTTATCAAAATTACCTTGGGGGGTGAATTTTGGATAACAATTTTGGTGACTCAGCGGGGTTATCTACCTGTCAGATGAAGAATGGCCAGCTGCTCATAGTAATCCATTGGGCATGGAGTCTGTTTGATAACCTTTCAGCTGATCTGAAATTTGACAACCTGTGTCCTTGAGCTATTGAAACATTTGTTGAGCTGGTTCTCCCGTGGCTGCAAATTCTTTTCCGAAGGCTCGATGAACTGCAAACATGCACATACTAGAAGTAATAGGACATGTGCACAAGCACTTAGGGAAATAAAAACTACTCTAACAGCAGTACAATGTGCATAAGCACTTAGAGGAATGGAAATTCTAAATTAATATTTACAAGGGTGAGAAGCTTTCTTTCTAGTAGCAACGTTTGAGATAGATCCCATTGACTGGAATCTGTAATTCTTCACCATCCAACTTAGCCAGTCGGAAGGCATTGCTACCTTTGCATTCAATGATCATGTATGGGCCACTCCAGATGGCATCAAACTTGGAATGCTTTCCCGGCTTTGCACGATCTGCATCCCATTTCAACACTAGATCTCCAACTTGGAAGGCTTCTAGTCTTGGCTTTCCTACCAAAAGTCTTCTTGATCAAGGCTTGATCCTTCTCTATCGCCTGGGCTGCATGCTCTCTAATTTCTTGGAGCTCCATTAATTCTACATATCTAACCTCCATGGGTTCAAACTCAGCTAGTTCCAACTGTTTCATGAGCTCCAATGCTAACAACTCAAGTGATATAGGTAGAACTGCCTCTTTCCCGTACACAAGCTTGTATGGAGAGCTTCCTGTAGACCTCTTGGGTGTGATCCTATCAGCCCATAGGGCTGATTTGAGCTTTGAGTGCCAAGTCCTTTGATTCTCATCAAGAGTCCTTCTGATGATTCTTAGTAGATTCTTGTTCGTAGACTCGGCTTGGCCATTACCTTGAGGGTAATAGTTCGACGAAGTGCTGAGATACACACAATTCTTGACAGCCCATTCAGTGATCTTTGTGCCAAGGAATGCCAATGCATTGTCTGATATGATAGTGGCAGGGGCACCAAACCTTGTGACTATCCCTTCATAGAAATCTAAGATATTAGATTCATTTGCCTCCTTGAGTGCCACTGCTTCGGTCCACTTGGTGAAACGATCCATTGCTGTAAGTATCCACTTGTGGCCTTGACTTGAATTGGGATTGATAACCCCAATGAATTCCAATCCCCATTGCATGAATGGCTGATCCACTAAAATTGGATGAAGGGGAAGCGCTGCTAACCTTTCTTTCCCTATGAAGAATGCACATTTCTTGCATTTTTTGACCCATGAGTAGCAATCATTGAACACAGTAGGCCAATAGTAACCAGCTTTCATGATTTGAGAGCTGTCACTCGTGGAGCAAAGTGGCCTCCTGCTTCCCCGTCATGGAACTCGTGTAATATCTTCTCAACTTGACCTGTTCCAATGCATCTTAATAGAACACCATTGATGTCCTTCTTGAATAAGATACCATTAATGAGTACATACGGGATAGCTTGTAATCTAAAGTATCTCCTCTTCATGTTTTACTCATTTCTGGAGGGCACAAGCTTCTTTGGAGGTAATGCACCAAGGTCTTGAGTCCAACATGGAATGGGTGCATCATCAGCTGGTTGTTCTTGATCATTCTGTAGTAGTAGGACAGCATCCTCTTCACTTTTTGACCCGTCTGGTTGTTTGGAAGCGAGCTGCTCACACAAGCCTTTGCCACGAACTAGCTTGGTCACTTTGATTTCAATATCATATTCCATCACCCGAGTGATCCAACCTGCTCTCTTCTCATTTAAATCCTTGTTTAGGAGGAAGTCCTTGACACCAGCATGAGACACCAGCAGTTGAATCTTATTGTTTGAGACCAAATGTCTGAACTTCTTCAAGCTCCTGATCACGGCAAGGACATGCTTTTCGATGAAAGAATACTTTATTTCGTAATCTTCCAAGGTTTGACTGAAGAATGCTATGGGCTGTTCTGAACCTTCTCTATTCAGCTGTGTCAAGATAGCTGAGATTGTATCTGATCCTCCAAACGCATACAACATGAAGTCCTTTGAAAAGTCTGGGTTGATAAGAGTTGGAGCTTGTGATATTGCATGCTTGATGTTTTCAAAACTCTCTTTGCCTTCTGCTGTCCATTTGAATGCCAGATTCTTCTTCAACATCATTGTTAAAGGCTTCACAAGAGTGGAAAAATTAGGCACAAATCTACGGACAAAGTTTATCCTTCCCAAGAAGCTTTGAAGATATTTCTTGTGGTGTGGCAATGGAAGTGTTCAGATGGCTTCAACCCTTTCAGGATCAATTGTTAGCCCTTCCCTAGAGACAATGTGACCCAAAAATTTACCCTCATGTGCCAAGAATATACACTTCTTTGGATTCAACGATACTCCGAACCTTCTACACCTCTGAAACACTTGTCTGAGGTGAAAGAGATGGTCTGCTGCATTCTTTGAGAAGACAGTGATATCATCTAGGTATATCAGCACTATATTGTTGATCAAGCCTTTGAATGCCATATCCATAGCTCGTTGAAATGTTGATCCGGCATTTGATAGTCCAAATGGCATCTTCTTGTAAGCATATGTGCCCCATTTTGTAGTGAAGGCCGTATTGAATTGATCTTCTTCCTTTACCATTATCTGATTATAGCCTGAATATTCATCTAGCAATGAAAACCTTTCTGAACTAGCTACAACCTGCAATATTTTCTCCATGGAAGGGAGGGGGTAATGGTCCTTGAGAGAGGCTCTATTAAAGTCTCTGAAGTCAACACACAATCTGATTTCTCCACTCTTCTTTTTGACTGGAACTAAGTTGGAAACCCAACTAGAATGCTTGATTGGGAATATGATTCTTGACTCAATCAGCTTGTCCAATTCCTTCCTCATGAGAGGCTCCATGTGTGGATTGACTGGTCTTTGTTTCTGCCTGATAGGCTTAGTATTTGGATCGAATTCGATGGTATGCTGAGCTAAGTTGGGATTGAAACCTTTCAAGTCTTCATAGCTCCAAGAAAACACGTCAGGGAACTCTTGACACAGCTATATGAACTCATACCTTTCTTGTTCGGTTGTCATCCTTCCAATTTACAATGGTTTGTTCTCTTCTACCAAGATGGATACTAAATCCTCTCTCTTGACCTGAATGTTTGCTTTCTCCTTTCTAAACTGATCATTGGGATTAAAAATGGACTCCAAAGTGATAAGTCCCTTGGGAAGCTTGTTAGTTCTCAGCTGTACCACTTGTTCACCATACTGCTGTTCCAATTTTTCTTGATTCTTGGCTGAGAAATCAGCTTCTTCTTGCAAGAAACGGATGATTTGCTGGTCATTTTCAAACACCTACCAACTGACGTTGTTATCCGGCACTGAAGGCCTCATAATCACGTGGATGTTTGGCTATACCTTGTCTTGTTGAATACTTTCCACAATGTCAAAGCCTGCCCCTACTGCTGCAAGCCTGTCAGCAGCCTGATTCTCTTTCCTAGGAATGGATTTGATGCCAAAACCCTCAAAATCTTCCATGAGGTCCCACACCCTGTTCTTGTAGCATTTGAGTAGATCATTCTTGGTAGCATGCTGTCCCTTGACCTGATTTACAATCAATTCACTATCCCCAAAGACTTGCAAGTTCTTTATTTTCTTCTTGATTGCCCAATGCATCCCTTGCACCAAGGCTTTGTATTCAGTAGTGTTATTGGAGCATGCAAACTGAAATCTAAAATCTGAATAGTACTTTACTCTTTGAGGTGAAACAAGCACGGCTCCACCTCCTGCACCTTGTCTACTCCTTGATCCATCAAAAAATAGCTGCCATACCTCATTGTCATCCTCGTGGTTTGGCTTGGTGATGCTAGGAATAGGTTGATTTTCTTCGTGTATACAATAGACTCCCAGCTCAGATTCTTCTATTTCTTGATAAGGATCAAAACCATGCACCTTGCTTGCCCATTCATCAAGAGTTAGATCCAGGATGCTTCCAACCTTAGTGTCATCTTCATCAGTGTTTGGGTGATCTTCTTGATCAAATGCTGAGCAATCGGCATTAATCTAACTTGGAGTGTAAGGCTCAATATGGAAGTTTGCAATAGGTTCTGACCTGGTTGTAGCTTTGGTTCCATACCTTGTTCTGAACAACATGTGTGACCAATCAACAGAAAGATAGCCTCCAATTTTGGCTATGAAATCTCTTAACAAACATAGGGCAAAGAGTGGTGGAAGGTCTATAACCGATACATATTGTAAAACAACAACATTTGGACACGCATGCAAGGTAAGGCTCAAGTTTTTAATCACTCCAACTATTGCTACTGCTGTCCCATCTAGCTGCACTACCCCTTTGGATATTGTTTCATACTGGAGCCCTAACTGATCAGCTATTTGTTTAGGCATCACTAAGCTACTTGCCCCAGAGTCTATCATGCAATTGTGTACTAGCTGATTTCCAATGATTAATGAAACATAGAAAGGAGGGGGCTTCAACATTTTACCTTGTTGTCCTCCATGATTTCCCTCAGGCTGGGGCAACATTTGTGAGCACTTTGTCTTGCATCTGAACTTGCTAATTCAAAGTTAGCCAGTCCTTCATGGCAGCTTGCAACAGATCTCTTTGGCCTGGGATGGATAGGGATTCCCACATTGATATATTGACGTTTGTCTTCTTCATATGATCAATGATACTGAATGGTGATGAAGGATCTCTTTGTTGTCCCTTGGTTTACACATTCACTCCTTGTACGTGGGAAGCAACAACTGGTATTTGAGTTGGTTTAGGAGCTGGTTTGGGTGCCCCTTGCGTGTTTGGAACTACATTTTGTTTGCCAGTGGCTTGTGGAGTGGTAGAAGGTTGTGGATTATTTGGAGCTAATGGCTGTCCTTCACCCAAATTTCTCCTTTTTGACCTTGTGTTGGCTGCAACACTTTGATAGGGTATTTGATTCATACCACATAAATCTTCGGCCTACCAATTGACAAGAGTAGTTTCGTTCAGAGATGTTCCTTGCTGAGGTGCTTCTTGCTGCTGATCCTCTTCGTGGCTGGACTCTTGCGACCCACCAATGGTTTGCACCATAAGAGCTTGATTTAATGCACCGTTAAAGCACATTGATTGGTTATGTGGCTGACTGCATGGGGAAAACACCAATCATATTCTTGGACCATGTTATTTTGGACTAGCACTAATGCTTTAGAAGCAGATACGACATTGGGGTTATAGGGCTGAAATGGTCTATTAGCAAGAGGCCTTACTTGGCTTTGATTTTGATTTGCAGCCTAAGTTGGTGACCTATTTTGTTGATATGGGTGCCTAGCCTAGTACTGTGCTTGATACGGTCTAGCATTTTGAGCTTGCTGTCTTTTGATAGTAACCAGCTCATTTCCTAAATTTTGCAATTGTTTCATGACCTCTTGGAGTTCATTTGAAGCACTAGAGGATGAAGTAGAAGTCTCATTTGAACTCTTATTTCTAGGAGTGGGAATAGGAGCCAAAGTGGGTGTTTGACTAGTGCTTGGGTTTTCCAAGTTTGGATATAAGGGCATGGGGGGCCTACGAGCCAGTTTACCAGCTTATATAAGATATTTTTCGGCTCTAATGGTATTGCTATAAGCAGTAGGTAAGGTTGTGCCCTCCCATAGATTGAATTAACATAGAAATATCAGAATTCAAAGCCTTAAGATAGTATAGAAAAGCACCTTCTGCTGCTGGCCTTACTGCCACTAGAATCCTCTCCCAAGACCTTTGAAATATGAATTTGAAGTCAGTCAGCTACTCGTTGGGAGCTCTCTTGATAGTTGTCAATTGTTCTAGTAGAGACAAATTGTCTCCCTTTTCCCCAAACTGCTCATGGAGAACTATGCATAACTGATTCCAATTTGTGATAGAACCAGCTCCAAGACTCCTGAACCATTGCAATGCCTTCCCTTTGAACGAAGATGCGAGCAATTTGACAGCCACATCCATTTCATTTATCTCATGGATTGCACAGGCGGTAGCAATGTCTTTGACATGATCACCAGGAGTGGTATGATTTTCTCCAGTGAAAAATGGAATGTTCTTCAACGCTGTAATTGGGACTGCATTCTGTGCATTGAGGGCAAGTGGGCTACTACCAGTGAAATTGACAAAGGGATTCGGTGGTTGCGCCATTCTGATTGGCCTGAGAACTCTTGTTGATAGGACGAAAGGTCTACCAGGTGGGAGGGTGTAGAGAGAGTTTGGTTTAGGTGGAGATGGTGATCTTTGAGATCTTATTCCTCTTCTTTCTCTACCTAGAGATAGATGTAGATAAACAAACAATCCTTCTTCCCTAGTTCTTGACCTCGTCTGTATTCTTCTCATAAATTTTCCAGGCTTGGACTGCTGAAACCAACGGATTATGCCTCTTTTGGAGTCGCCAGATGTGTAATTTTAAAGCTCCTTCAAAGCTGGAACATGGAACAAGTGCACATCAATTTTGTTGGCAATGAAAGTAAAGACCTCTAAGGTCCCACCGGGCGTGCCAAAACTGTTATCACCAAATCACAGCACCCCTGGATGTTGACCATATTTCTAGGTTGATCATACTAGTATCCAGTGTGATTACATAACATTGAATCCTTTCTCCAAGTGTGGGACTTGTAAAATGAGAAAGGAATCTCCAGAGAAGGCTGGTTCCTATTCCTCTATTCAGATGCACACGAAAATGCAGAGGGTTTACTCAAAACCGTAATCTAACTTGCCAAGGAGACAGGGTAAGAAGATGCACAAAAATAAACCTAAGCTAACAGAGGTGATGCACCGAGGAATGAAGAACACCTATCTTGCCAATAAACACAAACCATTCAAATGTGATGCAAGATCATGCACAGATAAGCAAAATTTGCAGTGAAAGATCAGGGGGATGTAAATGAACATAGAGAGGGTTGAGAATCATCCACAGTCATGCATTACTTGCTCTAAAGATCAATACAATACACTACAAAATGCCAAGAGGCAAATTTGCATTACATTTTCAAATGGGAGGTTCAAACTCCACAAATTCACCTTACCAAAGAGAAGAAGGGAGGGGCAAAACAGGAATGTTCGACCTTTAGAAAGAAGCCCCTCTTCATAATATATAGGAAGAATGAGAGAGGGAAGAGAGAGGAAAGTCAGATCTACCCCAACCACTTCTAGGTCACATTTATTTTATCTCATTATGGCTAGAAGCGGTGAATCCTGGAAAAATGGTGGACTGTCTGTTGTATTAAAGCTGGTTGTTGAAACGTCAGTTCTATCTATTATTACGTGCCAGAGGTGTTTCTCAAATTTCTCCCTCCAAACTGAACCAAAATTCAATATTGACCCTGGAATCGTGTAGATAATTTCATCATCTTTCCAATGATATAAAGAACGTGCAAATCCGAGCTCTGTATCGAAAGATATGATCGTTTGAAGATTTAGGGAAAAAAACGGCCCAAAACGGATCGGCGGGAAAACACTTGAATTTTTTCCTGCGCTCTCCCACTTGGATGACACGTGTCGGGTGCTGATTGGATGAGAAATTCTCTCTCCTTCCCTTTCCGCAGGTTTTCCTTTGAAAATTTTGACTTTTATAACTTTGGAAAATTATCCGTTTTTTCCCCGCGCCCCCGCCACTTGGGACATGTGGTGTGATCTGGCTAGAGGACGGGGCACGGGGTCATCCTTGTCTTTTAATTTTTTGGCCCAAGACTTTTGCAAATTTTTCTAATTTTTTTCTCGGCTCTGAACCCCCGCACCCTAGGACATGTGTCATGTGTCTATTGGCTCAGGCCGACCCTTCAAACCTTGCCCTTTGAAATTTTTTGGCCAAAAACACTTAGCCAATTTCCATTGCGCTTCCCCTTAAGACACATGTCCTGTTTTGATTCGTTGGTGGATTTTTCGGCTCTTCACGTCCTTCGCATCCCTTTGGCCCGGCTGTCCCAAACAACCTGGGACAATTTCCTCCAAACTGCCCGATTCGGGCTTCCTTGTTCCTGTTTGCGGCGAAGACACGTGGTGCCATTTCATTCGCTCCCGGCTCTTTCGGCTCTTCACGTCCCACGCATCCCTTTGTCCCAACTTTCCCAGATGAAAGTTCCCTGTTTTGGCCGATCCGGGTGGTTCGTGTCCTCCGCGTCCTCCATGTACTCACGACCCAACTGTCCCGGACTGCCTGGGACAAATACTTCTGAATCGTCCAATTCGGACTGACTTTGCTCTCGGCCGCTTCGCCTTTTCGCGTCCTTTGCATCCTCCACGTACTCACGGCCCAGATGTCCCAGCCTGTCTGCACAATAGTTAGTCAATTTTTTCACCTTCAGCCGGTTCGCCCTTTCACGTCCCATGCATCCCCACGGCCCGGGTGTCTTTTTGCAACGCAGACCACCTGGCGGCGTTTCGGCCGATTCGGGCCCCGACGTCCCAACTATGCCAAGTGCTGCCTTAGCCATTTTTTTCTATATTTCGGTCTCAAGCCTGGCTCTTTGCAATTTTTTCACATACTTTTAAAACGTTGGGTTTTCTTCTTGGATAGGAGGGTTAGAAAGAAACCGAGGGGACCCCCAAAACATGATTTCAGGCCTTGAATCAATCTACTTGCTCGAGACTGAAGAATTTGATGTATGTTATCAAAATTACCCTAGGGGAGGTGAATTTTGGATAACAGGTTCTTTGTAGAGACTTTACAAGATAATGCAGCAGATTGGTTCTATCACCTTCTAGTTGGGGCCATTACTAGTTGGAACACGATGAGAACAAGATTTGAGAATCGTTTCAAACTTGCAGAGGACATACATGCTTTGCTGGCCCAGATTTCCCAGATAAAGAAGGACTCACAAGAACCTATGAGGGATTTTGTGGCTAGATTTAACAAGTTGATTAACAAAATCCCACCAAACACTCAACTTTTGGATCAAATTCTGAACGCTCGATTACCTAAAGTCAGCTATGCATTAAGAAGAGCCAATCTTGCTACATTAGCCAAGGATCAAACTCTTTCTGTTAGTGTTAAGGATGATTTTATTATGTCTGGAAAGTTGAAAAGAGACCCTTCTAAATCTAAGTCATTTTCTTCCTCCTCTTCCACTCCTAGGCTTAATATTGATCCATTAGTACAAAAGCTTACAAATGACCTTATCACCATCAAAAAGAAATTGGCTTAGCATGCTCCCTATGCAGATGTTCCAAGGAGGAATTTTCAACCTAGAAATCATTTTCCAACTTCACAGACAAGGCTATCACTCGAGGGTACAACTATCAAGGTTCTTGTTAACGCAACCTGTGAGGTGGAAGAACCTGAAGAAGAGGTAAATGAAGATTGAGAAGAACTTGTTGAAGATACCAATGAAGAGATAGAGGAACTGGAGGGATAATTAGTTAATTTCTTCACTACTAAAGGTATTGATGAGGAATATGACTATGATGAGGTAGTAACAAACATGAAAAGTGAATCAAATGTTTTTATGACTTGGGAGCAGAAAAATAAAAGAGAGAAAGTGATGCAGCCTACTCAAAGATCTAAGGAGCATCCCACAACTATCCCTGTGATCACAAAAAGAGGTTCCCCTATCCCCACCACGTCTACACAGAAGGTGAGTTCTATCAATTCTACTTTTCCTAGTTCTTCTACTAAAGTTTCTTCTTCTTCCATAAATCTTAAATCTGATAAGCCTAAGATTCCTAGTGGTGATAGCCCATCCACCACTGGGTCCTTTGATATCATTGATCATTTAAAAAAGACCAAGGTTCAAATTTCAGAGGATGAGTATTATCAAACCCATCCCAAAGCTTTTGCCAAAATGGTTCACTTTGTTAATTCTCAATCCAAAGTTTCCACCAAAGGCCTTTTACCTAGTCCATCCTCCGCACCTCAACCCAATCTGGTAGTTACTGTCACATCACCTAATGATAAAATCAAACCATTTTATGTGACCCTCCTTATAGCAGGCCATAAACTTAGCAACTATGTCATAGATTTAGGAGCATTTGATAATGTAATTCCTGCCAAGGTAGCCCATGCTTTGGGCCTAACTCTCACATGCACTTATGGGTCTTGTTATTCCATGGAGAGTAAGGAAGTACCCCTAGTTGGAAGAATTAAAGATGCACAAGTAGCTTTTGCTACTTTACTTGAGAAAAACGTCTTGACTACTATCCTCGTAGTAGATATTCCACCTTCATATGGTATGTTAAGTAGGAACTTCTGCAAGGACGTGGGAGGAGAAATTCAAATGGATTGGTCACATGCCCTCATACCAGTTAATGGGAAAATGAAGAGGTTGTTTCCCAATAAGAAATGTAAGTATATTTTACAAAAAAAAGATCATCCCAAAGCACAAATACTTTATGAGGACATAGGGCATGGTAACTATATGATTATGTCTCCGGTAGAAATCCAACTTCCCAAAGAAGTACTTGAGGATCCTAATGGTGTTTGGGCATTAGAATTTGATGGAAGTTGTTCCTCGGCTGGTTCTAGAGCTGGCATAGTGTTGATATCCCCTGAGGGTGTAGTTCATCCTTTCTCATACAAACTACAATTTGAGAATACCAATAATATAACAAAGTATGAAGCTCTCATTCTTGGGCTTAATGTGGCAAAAGAAAAAGGTGTGAAGAATCTTCTAGCTTGCGGAGATGCAAAATTGGTTCTCAAGCAAGTTAGAAACCTTTTTCAAGTAAAGAATAGAAGGTTGAAATAGTACAGGGATCAGGTTTGGGATTATATTGAATTCCTTGATGCCTTCTCCATTGAAGCAGTTCCTAGGGAAAAGAACACCAAGGCCAATTCACTAGCTATCTCAAGATCGTTACTGATACCACATCCTGACTTCTCTCAAGATAGGTTTACCATTGAGATGATCCATAGGCCTAGTGTTCCTGATAACACTAGTAATTGGCAAGTTTTCAATAATGACCAACATTTACTCTCTTGTTTAGAGCTTAGGGACAACTTTGAACAAATGTTCTTCGAAGGAAGTGACAATCTACCTCGTGAGAGTGTGTATTCCCATGAAGAGGATGTCAAAGAGGAAATAGATCAAAATGGGTGTATCAGACTCAAAGGTAATAAGATTCCAAAAGGACTGGTGAGTTTAGAAGATTTTTCTGATAAATATGACAGATATGTGAAGTCTAAAGCTTCTATTGGATCACAACAATCTGCTGAGTATGAAAAAACTAATATTGGGAGTACTGTTGACCCCGAGTTTGTGAACATTGGAAAATGTTGTACACCATAAGAAAAGAAGCAAGTAATCAACATTTTAAGGAAGTATAAATATGTTCTTGCATATTCCTATGAGGATCTAAAAGCCTTCTAACCAAAGGAGATGCAACATTTCATCCCTCTCAAACCTAGGATTAAACCTTTCAAGCAAAAACAAAGGCAATACAATCTCAAAAATCGTTGACACTATTTTTTAGGAAATACAAAAGTTGTGAAAAGCCAATATCATTTTTCCCATCCACCATTCAACATGGATTGCCAACATTGTGCTTGTCAGGAAGAAGAATGGTGAGATTTGTATCTGTGTTGACTTCAGAAATATGAATCAAGATTCTTTGAAGGATAACTATCCCTTACCTATGATGGATCAAGTCTTTCAAGCTGTTACGGGGTCAAAAATGTTGTCCATGCTTGATGGCTTCTCAGGGTATAATCAGGTAGAATTCAATACCATAGATCAACACAAGACATATTTCACTACTCCTTGGGGTACTTTTTCCTACAAGAGGATGCCTTTTGGGATCATTAATGTCGGTGCCACTTTCCAAAGAGCTATGGACTCGGGCTTTGGAAGTTTGAAATGGAAATATATTGTTGTATATCTAGATGAATTAACCATGTTTTCCAAAACTAGAGCAGATCATTTTCAGCATCTAGAAACAGTCCTCTTGAAGTGCAAAGAGCATGGGATCTCTTTGAATCCTAAGAAATCTATTTTTTGTGTCACAAAGGGAAAATTGTTAGGGAATTTTGTTTCTAAAGATGGTATAAAAAGTGATCCTGAACGAGTTCAATCCATTCAGAAGATTCCTCTTCCAACCAGTAAGAAGGGAGTGCATTCTTTCTTTGGTAAGATTAACTTTCTAAGAAGATGCATCCCTAATTTTGTAGAACTAACTTTAAATATCTTTCAAATGATGCAGTGAAAACAAATGTTTGGCTGGTCTTCTGAAGGGAAAGAATCCTTTGAAGGTATTAAGAAGGCTATTGCTATAACTCCCAGTTTAGCATGTCCAGATTTCCACAATGATTTTATTATCTATTGCTATGCCATAGATAACATCCTGGCTACTGTTTTGACTCAGAAATATTCTAATGATCATGATCTCCCAATCTCATTTATGAGCTATATTCTTAAAAATCATGAGTTAAAATAAACAACGATGGAGAAACATGCTTTTGCAATAGTTAAATTTGTCAAGCAGTTTTGTTTCTATATTCTTAACTCCCAATCCACAATACTTGTGCTTGACACAACTATCAAGTCTATTCTCATGCAACAAGAGTTTAAATCCAAGAGAGGGAACTGGGTAGCAAATTTTGAATAATATTATATTTACATCAGACCAACCAAACTATTCTGCAAAAAAGGTTTATAGGAACTCATCGCTAAAGGAGCTCGCCATAAGTTACCTAAGGATGAAATTGATTTTCCTACTGTTCTATTTCTTAGCTCAATTGATGAATGGTATGCTGATATTGCACATTTTATTTCCTACATGGGGAATGTCCCTTTCATTTGATTGCCAAGGAGAAGAGAGCTATTAAATTAAGATCAATCCAATATGTATTGTGGGAGAATGCATTGTTCAAGCATGGGATGGATGGAAGATTTCTAAAATGCGTGGATAAGGAGCAATAAAGGAAGCTTCTTTCAAATTTTCATGATCAAACATGTGGAGGTCATTACTCATCCACCGCCACTTCTCATAAGATTCTTCAAGTAGGATATTATTGGCCTACCTTGTTCAAGGATGCATCAAAGTCGATTGATAAATGTGAAGCCTATCAGACCTTTGTGGGTAGACTTAAGTTGGCTGCCTTGCCTCTTAAGCCAGTCATGATTGAAGAGCCTTTTCAAAAACGGGGTTTAGATTTCATTGGAACACTTAATCCCTCTTCGAGTGTTGGACATACCCACGTATTGACTGCCACATATTATTTTACTAAGTGGGTAGAATCCATTCCAATAAAGAGTACTACTTCTGAAGTAGTATGTAATTTTATCAAAGAAAACATCTTGATAAGGTTTGGTGTGCCAAACAAGATTGTGACGGATAATGCCTCAAAATTTTCTTCAACTGATATGATGGATTTTTGTTATGGATATGGCATCTCCTGGGATCACTCTTCAAATTATTATCCCCAGGGGAATGGACAAGAAAAATCAACAAATAAAAATCTGGTGGCCATAATAAGGAAATTGGTTAATGACTCTCAGAGGAACTGGCACAAGAAACTCTATGATGGTCTTTGGGTAGACCAGATTACACCTAAAAGAGCTATTGGGATGTACCCTTTTCAGGTGGTATATGGAGTTGAAGCTCAACTACCAGTAATAGTGGAACTACCAGCCTTGCATTTAATGAAGGCCATTGAGGACACCATTTTAAATGATTCTTTGGATAAGAGGATCATGTACCTTTATAAATTGAATGAAGATAGATTAAAGGTTGCTGATAGAATATTTGCTCACCAACAGAAGGTAAAACCCTTGTTTGACAAGAAGGCCAGGTCCAGGGATTTCAAAGTTGGAGACATCGTTTTGCTGTGGGATAAAAGACATGAACCTCATGGAAGCCATGGAAAGTTTGATTCTCTTTGGCTCGGACCTTTCAAGATCAAGCACTTTTCGTGTGAGAATTCTTTCTACCTTGATTACATGGATGGTTCTTCTCTCTGACTTCCTTATAGTGGGCAATACCTGAAATTGTTTAAATCCTAGGTGAATAGGAAGTCCCCTGTATATTATGTATAGGGTGTGTTTCCTTTCTTTCTTGTGTGTGTGTTTTCCTTTCCTTGCTTTTTGGTGTGCTTTATTTCTTTGTTTGGGGTGTTGTTTTCTGTATTGGTTTCCTTTTGACTCCTTGGCCCAATGGATAAGGCACTAGTTTGCTTCCTGAAGTTTTCTGAGAATTTTTGCCTTGTTTCATTCTTTGAATCCATCCAAGTCGTCCTCATAAGGAGCCAACTTTTGTCCTCTAAATATTTCCCCTCTTTCGAAAGTCAAAAAATTAAAAAAAATTGAGTTAAAACCTTTTTCTAATGTTCTGGTAAAGGGAAAGGTCGAGAGGTTGGGAAAATTCTATTTTTTTGATTCATTTGTGTGATTTGCGAGTCTATCAGACATTTTTGTCCAATGTGTCTCAAGTTCCCTTGGGCTCTCTATTTTCTGATCGACTGCTCTCTCCGAAATCTACTTACTCACGGGCCCATCGGAACTTTTTGTTCCAATTGTTTCAAGTTCACTTGGGCTCTATGTTCCTCGATTGCCTGCATTGGCCATATCACACACTTCACTTACTTTGGTCCCTCATGTCCTAAAATCATTTATGCATTCTGTACCTGCATCACCTGTATTGCCTGCATCGGCTGAATCGTGCTTTCGCGTCCCGCGTATCCCAAATGAACCAAAGGCAATCCGGGATAATTTTTCCCACTCTTTTCGATGCTTGCTTTTTGGGTTGGTGGGTATAAATTTAATGTGCATTTATAACCTTATCTCTCCTAAACAACTATTTAATAGACTGCCCCTTTATGCATTTTTACATACTACTTTCTCATTACGTATTGCTCATACCCTTGCAATTGAATTCTTTACGCGCATACCCATTCCCCCTGTAATTCCATCACGGATTCAAGATTTAACTTTGTTTTTCGAAATCGTTGTCAACATGAAGATTAAATTCCAAGGCCAGGAACAAGTTTCACCACTCGAGTTTTTCATTCCCGATATCGGGGACAGCAAAGTTTGTCACCTAGACTTTGGTGATTTTTGGACTAGCTTCATAGACCCAAACCCCTCTCCTATGGCATAAATGATTAACAATAGTGGCCTGGCATTTGCTGTTGGTTTCCTGATCTCAGTGTAATGTGCAAACACAGTACTCACTTGCGGCGCTCACTTCAACCCTAACTCAAGCGAACTAATAAATGTACATGGGGAGCTCATCGCCAATCTTGATGTGGCTGCCATTACCACTGCTCTAAGGATCCCTGAAATGGATAATTCTGTAGTAATCTCCAAGAATCAATCAGAGGCTCTCTTCGACCAAGATAGTGAAAAATACAAGGCAAGGGTGGTGAATTCATGGTTAAAAAACCCTAAAAAAGGGGCATCCCATCTATCCAAATCTTTGTTTCAGTCTGAATTCAGTGAGGAGCTATCAAACTTCATAATCTTGTTAGCTTGGGTCATGGGCTTGCCCTCTACCAATGAGTTCCACTTCTGGATGTGCCTACTTATCAACATAGTGTGTGAAGGTACTCAGAACATCAACTGGGCAGAGATCATCTGTATGAACTTGACAAAGCAAAGGTCCAATGTACAAAAAACTAAGAATTTTTACATGACTTATTATCTTATGTGTACCCTAGCAAAATCTAGATAGTGGTTTGGATTCACATATATTGATGCTCATAAGGGTGATCCTATATATGCTTACTGCCCTCAGTTCACACTGGACACTAGTAATCACAACTTCAGGAGGGTGAATGATGCTTTCACCATGTACATTGTAAGACTTCTAGAGAGTGACACTACAAGGAGGTTCTCTGATGAAGCCATGATCCTGATAGAAAATTATGGTGCCTACTTCAGTCAGTTCAGAAGGTTCTCCTATATCAAGCTAGTGGGTTATGAGAGCACCCCTCTTAAGCTCCCCATATTTTGTAATGATAAAATAGCACTAATTGAAGTATGTAGGAAATTGGAAAAATTACACAGAACCTGAAGGGATAAGAAGATCATTGGGTTACACTTCCCCATATCTTTGGGGAACTATACATACAAAACTAATCTGGATACCTAGAACATAGAGAGATCCCTAGCTCCCATCACTATCCACTTCTTCAGGCCCAAAACCTGTTTTGACTTGAAGAAATTCATCAAACTGAATCATAGAATCAACTACCATCATAGGGAAGACACAGAAGACTATTGGGCTGACTGCTCAGATGATTTTGAGGCTAGAAAAAGACATTATGGTAGGTTCTACCTTCAGCTAATAATAGATATCAATTTGTATTTAGTTCCTGAAGGGCTTCAAGATGAAAATTCTTATTTATTGTCATATGAATATTATACTTTGATCAAGCACACTCCCTTGGAGGATTTGCATTGGTTCACAAGGGAGAAGGATTATTTGGGTGAAATCCTAGCCCCTATCCTGGTAAGAACCAAAATATGGTTTGACAAAAGAGTTCATGAGCTTAGAAAGCATTCAAGAGAGTCTTCCTCCAAGGACACCTTGACACCAAGGAAGGAGGAACAAATACCTAGTTTAGAGGTACCTATAAAGACTCCTCCTGCCTCATCAAGTAAAGGGCCTGCATCCTCCACCCCTTCCTGGTGTATCAGAAGAAAGTCAAGGAGGTCAAGAAAGAGCCCGTTGAAGAATATCCCTTGATAAAGCATCCAAAATTGCCCTCAAGACCAAACAACATTATTGTTCTTAGTGAGAGTGAGGATAGTGAAGTTCCAGTCTTTGCAGGCACTTCAGAAGCCCCAATGGATATAGAGAAGGAAATTCAAAGCACTGAGCCTCCAAGCACTGTTGTCTCCCCTGTTCAAGAAGCCTCATCTGCCCCACTCACATCCCAACTAGCGGTAATAACGGTACATACTTTGAGTGCCATGAGTTCTCTTTTTCTTGGTTCTCTTGCTCCCCCTTCCTCTTCTTAATCCTCTTTTGCATGGGTGGATCCTTTTGTTGATAGTAGGAAGAGAAAGTCTTCTTCTCGGGTCTTAGGATCCAACTTTGATGTTGTAGTGACCTTTTTGGGTACTACTCCTTATTCTCCTGCTAAGAGAGCTAGGACCACTTGAAGAATAATAACATATGCCATAGGTCAGCAATTACTTGGGATAGCCAAGCCCAAGGTTGATAAGCTAGAGTATGATTTGCAGGCTTCTGATCTAGAACTTTCAAGGATCTCAATGGGAGAGTCTACTCCTGAAGGTGAAATACACAATCTTCAGGAAATAGTCACCAGGGTCATTGGAAGGGTAGGAAAATGGCAGTAGACTATAGAGAAACTAGACGAGTAGGCCCAAGTGCTTTCTAGTTTCATCAAGTCACTGTTATATAAAGATAAATTTTTAGACCCTACCTCACTAACTGCATCCTCAGTCAAGATGAAGTCTAGAGCATCAAGGATATACGCAGGTACTCCATCTATGGAAGGGATATGGGACCATGGTGGATTATATGCTTGTTATAGGGTTGAATTTCATTGGTGAATCCTTCAAGCTCAATGAGAAGGTAAATAATTTACAGCAGAAGCTCTCCCCCACCATTGGAAATATGGATAAAGAGCTCAAACTTTGGAGCAGCTGCACAGTAGACTTTCACCTGATGGGGAAGACAGATGAAAATATTTTGATGGTGAATAAGGTCTTTGATGATGTGAAAAATAATTTGTCAAAGTCATGGGTATTCAGTGTGGAGTGGAAAATCAAAGTGTTGGAGGAGGCTTTGGGAGAATTGAGGAATAGCTGGCATAAGGGTGAGGGTTTTAAGACTTTGGCGATATCTACTTTTAAGGATATTCACTGCCACCTCCATGATGAGACCTCATGTGTACCTCTCTCCATGTAGGAAATTAAATCTCAATTCAGATCTTTTGTCTAAGAAATTTTATTCAAAGAGGGCTCCATCAATAAGGGTAAAATAAAGGAAATCTACTCCCTCCAATCTACGATTGAAGAAGTGAATAAGGAGTATCATACACATACCGAGTTCGACAACGAGATGGAGAAATGTCTTGGATTTTGGACCTAGGCTATTGTCAACACATCGGTTCCACATGGTAGAGACATAGCAGAGGCTTTGAAAAGGTTTAGACAGCGGATCCTCAAGTCAGTGGGCCCTTCCCAATCATGAGCACTTGTCTTCCCCTCATGGCTTCTCTCCCTTTCTTTTTCTCATTTTGGACTTATTGTAATTAGTTGGGATTTTGTGTTGAGCATCCCTTTAACTAAAAAATTTAGTTAAAAGAAGTAGTTACCAAGTGTAACTGATTTGTAAAACTATATAATGGTCTCTCTACGCCATTTTGAGGGGAAGGAACTTGGCTTATTTTTGAAAGTGTAAGAAATTGTGAAGCAATCAATACAAAAGGATTTTATTTCCATCTGATCTTGTTATTCATTGTTATCTGTTGAATACTGTTAAATCATTTGTCTGCATTATGTCAAGAAGCTTTGTATTCTTGTATATGTTATTTCCGGAACTTTGTGTCTTTGCAATAGCATCTCATTGATTCAGATACAAATGATTTTATTCCAAATGATTCTATTCTGGTATGCATAAGGAATTATTTTGTTATCTATAGTTCTGGAGAATGCCTTTCTACTCATTTCCACTTCTCCATTCCTCTGTACTTTTGTATTGATGATCTATTGTATTTCAAAATGTTTCCATGATATCCAAGTTCCACATTAAAGTTATGCACTGTACATATGTAAATAGTTTTTTCTGTCGAATAAGGGAACCTCGCCCATTAAAGAGGAGGGACTTCTTTTCCCCTGACTATTGCTCTCAACAAGTCCTCTTTTGAAAACCAACACACACAACACTTGTAACTTTGAACACTTCTTACAAGCTTGAAAAGAGGATTATGTTGAAACAATGTACTATGACTTAGAGCATGTAAGATATATTTACCAGAATATGAACTACAATCACAATGTCCTTAGAAACAACACCAGAATGGCATTGGTACCCAAATTGAATCTCCCTAAAAAGCTGAGAAGCATCAAATATTTGATAGGAATATTAGATATAAGAAAATCATGTTGTGTTTCATTCTGTATCTGGGGAAGAAACGTAGCTCACTCTTTGTCACTCAGATGTGGAGAAATGGATAACACCCTCAAGAGGATTTGATCTATCCTGACTACTTTATGGTTGTTACTTTCAACCAGGGTGAGAGGACCATTTTATATCCTGTTGTTTCTAGAGGGCATAGATATTTCCTTCTTTGCAAGGTTATTAAGAAGACCTTAAACAAAACATGATCAATACAACAAAAATCTAACTCTCACGAGTTGTCACCCTAGATAATGGAAATATTTTCTAAGAAAGGTTTGGGCTACTAAAGACAATGAAAACCTAATTGATTTTGCATGTTTTGGTAATAGAAATTATGCATTTGTACACACATAGGACAAACAAGGGTAGTATGGGTAGGATTGGTTGTTTTTAAATGAATTTTTGGTGGGAGGTGAGGCAAAATGAACTTGATTTACCAGATCTTTAAGAGATTTTACAAAAAATAGAATGCTTGATCAAAAAAATTCTTTAGAATAGATAAAATGTTCATTTAACCAAAAGGTGTGCTTTAATGGAGGCCCAAATCAACACATTTTCACAAAAACTTTAAGAATCCAAAATGAAAGATCAAATTCAAAAACTTAATTGAACATTATTAGCCTTTGTTTTATCACACCTAAGATACCCTCAAAGACTAACAAACAATATTTTCATCATGCTAGGAGTTAAGTGATTTTAAATTTTTTTATTTCACTATCAAATGAAAGATCTTCTGATAAATGAAATTGTGAATGCCACCAAACTATCACAAAAATATGATCTTGTGTGATTCACAAATATTTTAATGTAAGATTGCAATGGGAACAAG
This sequence comes from Taxus chinensis, assembly GCA_019776745.2. Classification (NCBI taxonomy): domain Eukaryota; kingdom Viridiplantae; phylum Streptophyta; class Pinopsida; order Cupressales; family Taxaceae; genus Taxus; species Taxus chinensis. The sequence continues at coordinate 794,318,981 of CM034148.1, read as the reverse complement.
AAAAAATATTTGCAAACATTCAGAAATGAAGCAGACACAGTTTTTTTCAAACTCAACATAGATTAACTTAAATTTGATTAAATTCATCAGCAGGGGAAAGTTTCTCGAACAATCTCAGAGCTTGTCAATGGCTGTACACTTGTAACCACCTTGACATGATCAAATTTAATGCAAAAGAAATAAACAGGTTCCTCACATGATTTCTCAGAAAGATAGGCTCTGTCAAAAATTTCTCTTATGAATTAACTCCCGACCTCTAATACTCCAACCATTTGCATGACAAATTCATGCAATTTATAACATTTCTTCTATAACAGAGTTTCCCCCCAATAAAACATTCAAAGCACCATTGCTTGTTATGATTTTGATCGTGATTTCCAGAATCAGATTTACAAAAAAGTTGTCAGGTACTCAGAGGGAAAGTCTATTCAAATATTTCTAGCATTCAATTATTTCAATTGGTAAATCACTCTTCATTTCACGTGCCAACTACTTCCTCCTGTAATCTGTCAAATCTGGTTTCTTGCATTCCGAGGAAGGAAAGATTGGAAAATCAGATCAAATCAACTATTCAAATCACACCTTAATGGTAAAATATGTTTTTAGATCTTCACCACCAAATTATGATATCAAATTAATTCTCCTCTTCATTTGGTGTGTAGGAGACATCAAGAAATGATACAAAACTATAAAAATTCATACCCTAAGGATCTTTGGAGCAAAAATGGAAAAAAATTAGATAGAAATTCACAGTTGCCGTCGATTTCCCTTTTGAATTTGGACTATCCATGTGGGAGATCTAAGTCAAAATTTTCCTGGGGGTTCCTTTTTACATTTTACACCTTTTGGGAAAAAATGCAAAATTTCACATTTTTCTCTGCCCCTCTGCCTTTGAAAAACATGCTTGACACGTGTCCCAATGTGGGTCCCAACGGAACTGTGGCTTGATTATGCTATTTTACCTCATTTTTGGAAAAAAAAAAAAATCTCCAATTTTTTCCCGCAGCCCCGCCCTTCCACCTTTAGCTTCTGATATGGGTCCTAGCAGAACCGCGCTTCATTTTTACACTTTAACCACTTTTTTCATAAGAGGAAAATTTTCCAAATTTCCCCTGAAATTCGGCACCTCTGCCATTGACTTTTCAAAGTAAATTTTTACTATTCTCTATCAGGCTTGCACTTCATTTTGATGACTTTAATCGTTTTAATAATAAAGAGGAAAAAATCCAAGTTGCCTCTGATGGCCCGCCTCCCTGCCTTTTGACTTTTCAAATTTCCACGTGTCTCAATTGCGTATTTTGAGATTTTCCCCAAAAGTAGAGACCCAAAACAAGTTTGGGCTCAACAAGTGTCTCAGTCTGAAAAATTCTATTAAAAATTTGAAGGTTTAATAGAAGGCACCATGTGTTTCAGGTCTGAAACAGTCTCCTTCGGTCATTGAAATGTCCAAGCAAAAAGGCAGAGTGAGTGAAAGCCTCCAAGTGTCCTCTTGGAGCTTCTTCAAAAAAAAACTCAGGGGCTGGTCCCCAAACATGTGCGGTCACTCCACTTGTCCTAGGCCCTTTAGTAATTTTCTTAAAATGTATAAGTACAGAGTGGAGCCGGCAGAAGCCTCCACATGTCCCCATGTCGTAATTGTTAAGGTGGGACCCTAAGGCAAATCCTCCAATGAGCGCCATCCCACTATGTGTCCGTGGCCTACAAAACCTATACCAGTTGCATGAAAAAAATGTCTAAGTCTAGGTAAAGCAGAAGAATCCTCCATGTGTCCCCCAAGCGCAACTCTTAGGCAAAACCAAAAGTTGAATTTTCAAATGAGTATCGTTCCTCCATGTGGACAAGTTTTTGGTTTAAGCGGGCCATAGAGTTTTAAGAGTGCCCCATCTAGCCGCATCCAACCAAAAAGGGCCACATTTCCACCGATGCAAAGATTTAAATTTGATGGGAAAAACACACCCGTCAAACCGTAAAATATCAAGGAAACCACCGTTTGAGACCGAAGATGAAATTTTCTTGAAGGATAGAGAATTTGGAAATGTTGTAAGGTTCAAACATGATACTCCAAGCTACATCCATTCATGTTTCTTTAGGTATTTAAGAAAAAAAGTGGCAGGGAGAAAAACACATGACTACAGAAAATGGAAGGAAAGGAACAACACGAGTTTTACACCCAATTTACAGACAGGTTCAGATGGACAGAGAAATGAAAAAAAAATTCAGGATCTTTATGTGATCTTCATCCAAGGAAGGGACTGATCATGGAAACCAAATGGAGGGAAGATTCTTCAAGCACCAACATGGGGAGATAAAAAATGTGACAGAGGCCGCAAATTGAGGGATTTTAATGACAAATGGGGCGAGACTAATTTGAGCACCAACAGATGGAAAAGAGAGACAATCATATGACCAGTTGTTAAAGATGTATCAGAACTACTTAGCATGGTAATATCCAGAATTAAAGGCACTTGAAAATTTTCCTTGATTGTTTTCTCCAAATTAGGGTGCACATCATTGTAAAGTGTATATTCTTTTGGTTTTGTTCTTCTTTCTTGTTTTTCTGTTTTAGTTTGTCCCAGTCCTTAGCGGCTAGTTTTTGTTGGTTTCTCAGTTTGTTCCTAGAGGGTTGGCTCTTGAATCTGTTGCCCAATGTTTATTTGGAACTTGGTCTGCTCTTTTGTTCTTATGGCACTCAATTAGAGTGCCCATCAATGAGTCAGAGCCGATGTTGGTGCTCAATTTGTTTTCACCCCGTTTGTTCTAAATGTTTTCCAATATGCTTGGTTTGTCATATTTTCTATCTCCTTGAATGGATGTGTATAGTTTTTATCTTTACCAGGGTGTTATTGTAAATCCTTCTCTATGGTTGTGGATTTTAGTTAAGCCATGAATTATTTTCAAATTCTTTGTCCTTGAAGAAAAATTCAATTATGGGTGCAAATGGTGAAGTTACCCAGCATTTTACTGGTTGATGGGTGTGTTTTCCAAGTCAAATTTTATCTTAAAATCTATAGATACATGGTCTCTTTTGATTGGATGAGGCACGACAGATCTATTTTATAAACTTGTCACTTTTGCTACTTTTGCAAAAATATCAAATTGGCCCCATGACTCCATTGATTTCTAACTGGATGGTCAAAATTATGAGGTGGCAGAGAAAATTTATTATTTTTCCCCGAAGGTGTACCTGTGTCGTAAGCTGAGCAGTTGTGGGAAAACTGTCCTTTTTGTGTTTTAAAGGCATTATGGAAAAAATATAAAAAAGGTAAAAGCAATGCCTAAGGACCATAAGAGGACACGTGGCTGGTTGTAAGACAAAAGCGGGAAGGTTGGCTATCGGAGCACTTTAGAGTTTTTAGCTTTGTTATGAAAAAGGAATAAAGTCATAAAGTACAGCGCAGCCCCAAAGGGGACCAGAGAAGGAAATGTGGTAGTTTGAAAAGTCAAATATGGAGGAGTGGGCCATCAGAGCATTTTGAAACTTTGGCATTATTTTGAAAATGAATTAAAAGTATAAAAATGAAGTTTGCATTGAAAAGTCAAAGGTGAAGAAGCGGGTTACCGGATTAATATTGGAAAAAATTCCTTTTTTGTAAAAAAGGGTAAAATTGCATAAATGAGCAGTGACTCCATCAAAGGTTCAGATTAATTCACGTGTCGAGCCCGTATTTCAAAGGCAGAGGGGCGGGGAAAAATGTAAAAAAAATGCGCATTTTCTCCAAAAGTCATAAATTGCAAAAGGCAACCCAGGCCTATTTTAGCTTTAATCTTCCATGTGGACGACTCTAATTTAAAGTTATGAAAGGGAATAATCAATGGTTATGGCGTGATGCATCTGTTTTTTCTGCCATTAACGTTCCATGACTTCAGGAGATGCAAATACAAATCATTTTTATGGTGAATCTAAATGATTTCTTTTCGTTTCTATCAGCAAAGTGTAATTGAAGTATTGTGGAGATTGAATTTTTGAATATGAGGAAGTGCAAGAGTTGATATTTTGAAACATAGTTGCTCAGGCACTTTTTGAAAATGAATTGCCAAATCTAGCAGAGAAAATTGCAGAGGAAATAATGAGAAGGAAGCTATAGGCACAATGGATGAAAAGTGTTTTGCTAGAGGAGATGAATGGATGCCCCATTTAAAATAATGATGGAAATATTTGAAATGATTCACCTTTTGAAACACCTGACAAATTTTTGTTGTAAATCTGTTGAACATCACTTTCTAGAAATCATGATCAAATATGTAACAAGCAAATTCCTCAAATATTCTTTTTTCTCGGGGGAAGTTTAATGTAAATGAGTGCTATAAAGGGCATGAGTTATGGTGGTTTCTCAGACATGCACCCGCGTCTTTGATGTTGAAAGGGCCAAGGTTTCTGAGACCACGATGGAACCACCCCTAAGTTGTGGGACCTTGCACACTTGGGATGGATCTCTGAAGAAGGATGGTTACTCTACCTACCTCTAATTCTACTTCTACTCCTAATGCTGAAAGAAAATCCTAGACTAAACATGCCAAGGGACTAAGGATAGAAGGATGTGTAGAAAGGGGAAATCCTAAGCTAAGGAAGGTGATAGCGCCAGAAGGAAACAATCAATCTCTCTCAATGAGCAGAGAAGGAGACATAGGGCGCGGAAGAAGAGGGAAAATGACGTGCGCCATAGATCAACAAATGGGCTCTACCTTCTATTGTGTGCAACACATGAATGTGGGGAATGCAAGCACAGGAGTATGCATAACATGGAAGAAAATGCAAATAGACAGGTGAGATGGAATGAAAATGAGAGAGGGAAGACAAGGGTTTGACAAGACATGATTTTATGGCTTAAGGGATGCACAGTCATTTACATTCATAGAAGGAGGTGAGAATACATTGCAGAGATCACACAAAGGTTTGAGACCCATGGGAAGTTAGCCACCATTTTGGCATGGTGCCATTACAACAAGGAGGGATATTTTTACAAAGTAGAAATTTGCTATTTATAGAAGGAGAGAAGAGAAGGAGAAAGAGAGGGAAACTCAAATTCAAATCTTCAACCACCAAAAACTAGTGATAAATGCCTACAAATCCACCCCAAATTTTCCATTTCTGCATCAATTACTTGTTTGGCGCCTCGAAGGAGGAGGAATGGCAGATGAGATCAAATCTGATTTGGTTGTTGGGGGAAAATAGATCATGTATTAATAGAATGAAGATGTTTCTTCAATTTTTACCCACCTAACCTCTCCAAAATTTAAGTTTCAGATCTCCATGGCATAGACAAGACCGAGATATTTTTATTTGTGCTAGATTTGTCAGATTTTGAGCCTTGGGTCAAAAGATATGCCCATTTGAAATTTGAATCGGGTCCATACAAAATTATGGGAACCAGCTTACCAAAACGGGCCCCTTTCGAAACTGGACATGTGGAGGGATGGCTCATGTCTAAGGGCAGCCTTTGTATTTCACTTTTGAAGTTTCCCAGAGCTGACACATGGCTTCTTCCATGGCTCACTCACTTTTTTCATGTTTTGGATAAGTCTTTTGCTTGGCAGGGTCATATATCTGATCGGGGACACGCAGAATCCCAACGCTTGTTTGGAAACCCTCCCTCAATTTTGCTCTTGAATTAGCACCGTACTGACAGTTGGAACCCTTCGCTTGCCTGTCTCAATGATTTGACTATGAAACCAGACGCGTGGAGGCTTCGTGCTCATTTAGAAACCCACTCAAGATTTACCTTTGGAGATGCGTCGGGTTGACATGTGGAATCTTCCGTAGGCACTTCTATACTTAGTCTAGTTTGGGCCTGCTTTGGATTACATGACGAGATGTACCGAGATGAATAGAAAGAAGGTGAAAACGTGGAATGTGGGTGTAAGGGAGAAGTGGAAGAAAGAGGCGAAGATGGAAGCACGCTATGCGTGTTGGGAGATGAGAAGAAAGTGCATGAAAATGAAACATAGGGGAGGGGCAGACGACCACGTGTGAGAGGAAGGCATACTTCTAGAAGTCAAGTATGAAAACAAGATGTGGGAATTCAACTAAAGACAGGCATGCAAAGGAAGAAATAAAAGACAATGCACAAAAAAACTTAGTCTGGGTAAGCATGCAAGAGGAATGCCAAGGATAGTTGATTAGAAGGTAAGTCTACAGAGGTGCGCGCAAGGAGTGCACGATGAGATAGGAGATAAAGTGGTCACACAAGAGGAATGCGCGTGATGGAAAATGGAAGGAGATACAAGAATGCAAAAAGGAGTAGGAAGAAGCATAAGGGTGTGCAGAGGAACTGCATCTATGCCAAGGTGGTTGAAAGAACAATATTGAGTGCGCGCAACCTGAAAATTAAAACATCAGACTGAGGATGAAAATATAAGTTATCTAGATAAGTAGGAGAGTTATTTGGATAACAGTTTTGGTAAATTTCAGGGGCCATCTCCCTGCTAGATGAAGAGATGAGTAGCCTTAGAAGTCCATTGGGTATGGAGTTAGGTGTCTAATCTTTGAATATCTAGTTTACAACTTGAAGAACACCTTGAAGTCACTTGAAGCTCTATCTAGACTCTGAACTAAATTGCTACTCTCATATAAAGATATTTTGAATTGGATTGATGAGAGTGGAAGCTATGCACCGACCGTTGGAACTTCCTTTTCCAAAATTGAACTATCATCATAAGAAGCAACAAAAGGGGGTACATGGGCATGACAGGAAAGGAAAGGCACCATAGGGAGCACACCGAAATAGAATCACAACGCTATGTACAAAATATGAAAATCATACATGTCCCAAATGGAACATGTAGATTATGCATGAGAAATTTTGTTACTAAAAGAAAACCTAAACTAACCTAAACTAACCACAGGCAAGGGGCACTCAAGTAAAACCTGTAACAAACAGGGAGAATTAGATTCCCTTCCTTAAAAATTGTGACCATGCAATTGATTTGGCACTAAACATGGTTGGGAATAAGAGTGAAAAACCACCTTATAGATAGTGTTTCGCCCTCCTCAAACTATCAACAAATAGACTATATACCTCATAGACATGTTCTATAATTCAATCTAGGAGGTGTTGCTGGTGACCTTTGGAGTGATAAATCTCTACCTCATGCTCTTAATTGAGCATGACTGGTGGCAACTCTAGTTTTTTGCTCTATGGTAGCTAGATATATTATTGGGCATGGTCTGATCCTTGTGATTTTCCCATTACTTTGAAGCTTAATCCCGAAGACGGGATATTCTTGTAGACTTTCTTGGGTGGATGGTGTGAGAGGGATGATGACATCTTCTTGCCCTTTTCCTTCCTTCTCTTGTGAAGAACATGGAATACTACGATCCTCTAACCTTGGTTCCAGAGGGCTATCATGAATTACAGGTTGTTTTCCTTGAACTCTCTCCTTCATGGTAGCAGGCTCGTGTGCTTGGAAGGTGGATGATGGAGGATAAAATGATGTGATATCTATAGGATCCTCTCCATAAAATCAATCTTCCAAGTCAGATATATAATCTCTCTCCTTTTTGTCCTCTTGATCTACAAATTGATCACCATGGCTCCCTTCATCGTCAAACATGAAGTTTGAAAGCTCAAACTCTTCTTCAACATCATATATTGAAGGGGATGAATTGGGAGGAAGAACTGAAGGTTCTTCTATGGCCTGCCCCACACTTAGGTCCCCTTAAATTGTATGGTCCTCCTCCATTACCGAAAGCTCAACCTCAGCCACCATTGGTTCTTCAAATTTGACCTCCTCTAGGACTGTGCCCTCTAGAGCAAGCTGATTCTCCTTTGGAACAGGTGCCAGTATGATTTCCTCTTCCCAGTTAGAGTCACATGACTCATGCCATTATTCAACTATCCTATAGTCGTCGAACATGTTGACATTAGTTGGGAGAGGTGAATTAGTTGGGGGTTGTTCATTTATGGTACAACGAGAGAGAGGGGACTCAGAAGAAAATGGGAGGATGGACATAAAAGGGGTGGAAGGAACGTGCGCAAGAGGAGTAGAGGTATGCATTGGAAGGGGAATGGAAAATAAATGAAGGTGAGATCAAAGCAAGGGAGAAAGGATAGGATTCTCAATGGGGGTAGTGCACAAGATGCTAGAAACACATGTGGCGGGCTGAGATGATGTAAGTTGGTGAGGATGAGTGGCAGGGTTATAGGATGCTAGTGTAGGGTTGCCCCATTGAAAGGCTTGCTGCACAGTAGGTTCTTGAGCCTCCATTTCTTCCACCCAGTCTATAATCTAGGGAAACATCTTAATGATGAAGTATAGCTTCTGTTGGGCACTAAACCAGCCTGGTATAGGGCCAACTTTAGCCACTTTTATAGAGCCCATGAATCTAAGCTACATCATGTCCATCTTTGCCTCTTGCACCTTCCTCTCAAAATAGCTTCGACAAAAGATTCGCCACCATCATTTGCATAAACGTGTTCTTCATAAACATTTTGGTTAGAAAACGGTGGTTTGTATGCATTTTCGGGATAATGGGGCTTATAAAACTAATTTGGAGGAGGATTTTGGAATTATGGGGATGGAGGGAAATAGTTCTACTACTGGAAATGAGAATTCCACTGCGGGAAAGAAGTCAATAGAGATAATGGGTGAGTTGAATCAGTGGAGTCAATAGATGTGTTGAAAAATGTCTTCAAAGGCTGGATCTCAGCAATAACAGATAGAAATTACTGAGATAAAGATGTAAAGATCTTCACTCTAGTCACATTGGGTGTGTCAGAAACTGTTGGTTGCTTAGATGTGCACCCACGTCTTGGATCTCGAAAGGGCAGAGGTTTCTAAGACCATAATGGAATAGCCCTAAGTTGTGGGACCTTGTACGCTTGGGATGGATCTCAAAAGGAGTCTGGTTCCTCTACCTACCTCTAACGCTACTGCTACTCCTAATGCTGAAAGAAAATCCTAGACTAAACATGCCAAGGGACCCTGGATAGAAGGATGTGTAGAAAGGGGAAATCCAAAGGTAAGGAATACAATAGCATAAGAAGGAAAGGGTCGATTTGTCTCCATGAGTAGAGAAGGAGACAGAGGGTGTATGAGAAGAGAGAAGACGACATGCACCACAGATCAACACACAGGCTTTGCCTTCCAGCGCGCATAACACATGAACGCGAGGAATGCAAAAAATAGGAGTACACACAACATGCCAGAAAACAAAAATAAAGAGGTGAGATGGAATGAAAATGAGAGAGGGAAGACAAGAGTTCAACAAAACATGATTTTATTGCTTAAGGGATGAACAGTCATTTACATTCACGGCAGGAGGTGAGAACAAATTGTAGAGACCACACTGAGGTCTGAGACCCATGGGAAGTTGGATACCGTTTTGGTATGGTGTCATTACAACAAGAAAGGATATTTTTAAAAATTAGAACTCTGCTATTTATAGAAGAAAGAGAGAAGAGAAGGAGAAAGAGAGAAGAGAAGAGATTTGAAAGAGAGGGAAACTCAGATTCAAATCTTCAACCACCAACTAGTAGCAATAAATGCCTACAAATCTGCCCCAAATTTGTCATGTCTGCATCAATTACTTGTTCAGTGCCTTGAAGGAGGAGGAACGATGGCTAAGATCAAATATGATCTGGTTGTTGGGGGAAAATAGATCCTATATTAATGGCATGAATATGTTTCTTCATTTTTTCCCTATCTAACCTCTCCAAATTTAAGTTTTAGATCTCCATGGCATAGACAAGGACGAGATATTTCTAACAGTGCCATATTTGTCATATTTCGAGCACCGAGTAGAAATATGTGCTCATTTGAAATTTGAACTGGGTCTGTACAAAATGGTAAGAACTAGCTTACCAAAATGGGCTGCCTTTTAAATCCGGACATGTGGAGTACTAGCACATGTATGAGGATAGCCTTTGTATTTCAATTTTGAAGTTGTGTAAGGCTAACATGTGGCTTCTTCCACGGCTTGCTTAGTTTTTTCATGTTTTTTCTAAGTATTTTTCTCGACAGGGTCATATATCTGATCGGGACACACGGCATCTCGACGCTTGTTTGGAATCCCTGCCCCAATTTTGCTCTTAAATTAGTGTCATGCTGACAGTTAGCACCCTCCGCTGACCTGTCTCAATGCTTTGACTATTCAACCCCAACCCTATCCTTCTATGAAACCGGACATGTAGAGGATCCACGTACATTAGAAACCTGCTCAATATTTACCTTTAGAGATGTGTCGGGTTGACATGTGGAATCTTCGGTAAGAACTTCTATACTTAGTCTATTTTGGGCCTACTTTGGATTACTTGGCGAGATGTGCCAAGCTAACTAGAAATAAGGTGAACGCATGGAATGTGGGTGTAAGGGAGAATTTGAAGAAAGAGGTGAAGACGGGCACATGCTATGCACACGTGGAGACGAGGAGCATGTACGTGTAAGGGAAACAAATGGGAGGCGTAAAGGAGTACGCGCGAGAGGAAGGCATAATTGTATAAGGAAATTATGAAAAAAAGACATGGGGATTTAACTAAAGGTAGGTGCGCGGAGGAAGAAAGAAAAGAGGATGCACGAAAGAACTGATTCTCCATAAGCATGTAAGAAGAATGTGAGGGATAATTGATTGGAAGGTAAGTCTGTAGTGGTGCACACAAAGAGTGCATGATAGGATAGGAGAGAAAGCAGGCATGTAGGAGGAAGGTGTATGACGGAAAATGGAATGAGATAGAAGAATGCAAAAAGGAGAAGGAAGGTGTGCAAGGGTACGTAGAGGAACTAAATCTATGCCAAGGTGTTTAAAAGAACAATCTTGAGTGCACATAACTTGAAATGTGAAACATCAGATTCAGGATTAAAGTATAAGTTATTCAGATAACTAGGAGAGTTATTTGGATAACAAGTTAGTCATGTAAATGGTCGGGTTTTAATTTTTGTGAGAAAATTAGAGAAATCCCATCTTCCTGAGATACCATCTGAGAGACCTATTAATTTCTTGTGTTTTATATTTTAATCATGTCAAGATGGTTACAATTGTACAACCATTGACAAGCTTTGAAATTGTTCAAGAAAATTTCCCTCGCTGATGAATCTGATAAATCTTAAATTAATCTATGTTGATCTTGGGAAAAAATGTGTCTTCTTTTATTTTGGAATGTCTTTCAAATAGTTTTTCATGTTCCCGTTGCCATCTTATGTTAAAATCCCTCTGAATCACATAAGATCTCATCCATGTGTTAGTATTTTTGAATTTGTCATTTTATTATGAGAAGATCATTCATTTGGTAATGAAATAAACAATTTAAAATCATTTTACTTCCACTATGTTGATAAAGATTTTTTTATGAGTGTATCTTAGGCGTGACTAATCAGGGATTTCAAACATTTAATTGATTTTTTTTATCTCAAGCGATCGTGTTGAATTCTTAAATATTTTGTGAAACCATTTAGATCTGGGCCTCCATTGATGCACACCTTATGGTTGAAGGAATATTTTGGCTATTCTGAAGCATTCTATCTGTTAGTTTTCAAATTCTTGTAAAGGTTCTCAAAGATTTGGTGAAATCAACTTCATCTTGCTTAATTCCCCACCAAAAATTTCAAATAACCATGAATCCTATCTGAAGTACCCTTGCTTGTGTTTTATATCAACAAATGAACAAATTCTACTGCCAGAATACACAGAAGAAATCAAGTTTCATTGTCTTTAGTAACTTAATCCTTGTTTAGAAAATATCTCCATCTTTTAGTGTGAAAACTCATGAGAGTTATATTGTGGTGTATTGATCATATTTTCTAAAGGTCTTCTTTAAAAATTATGCAAAGAAGGATCACTTGATGTCCTTCACGAACAAAGGTTACAAAATGGGTCCTCTCACCCTGGTTGAAAGGCACAACCTAAAGTAGTGAGGATAGATCAAATCCTTAATGAAGTTGTTATTCATTTCTCTAATGTCTAAGTAACAAAGAGCCAACTAAATCTATGCCCGGCTATAAAATGAATCATACCATGATTTTTATATCTATAAGTATCCTGATAAATCTGTGATGTTGCCCAACCTTATCTCTAATAGTAAATTTTTTTCGCGCCTCGGCTGCTCCCGCCTGCTGCCTCTGCCTGCTGTCTCTGGTCCCTTTTCTAATGTCGGACCCCTCTGGTCCGGATCGGGGGCCCCCTCTGTCAGGGTCCCTCTCTCCATCACAGCCTTTCGCGTGGTCAAAAGTCGTGGAGGGTTCCACATCGGCTCACAGCTCGGAAAAGCTCTCCCCTTCACTGTCAGAAGGGTCCTTTTCCCTGCGCATTCCCTCTCATATCACGGAGGCTGCTGCCGCTTCTCGCGACCTGTCCTTGGTGGGTACGCTGATGGGCCCTAGGCCCCCACTGGAGGATATAAAAAAATGGGCTCGTTTAAAATAGCAACCATGTGGAGCACTGGAAATAGCGGCTATGCCTAATGGATTCATCTTATTCTCTTTCAACTTGAAAGAAGACTTCGCTAGAGCACTGCTGGGTGGTCCATGGTTCTTTGGCAGGCGGGGTTTTTATCTCAGGAAATGGTCTCTTGGTTTCAACCCACACACGGAATCCATGACCCATGCCCCAATCTGGGTCCGCCTCCCGGGGCTCCCTTTGGAGTTTTGGCATCCGGCAGTTATTGAAGGTATTGCTCTTTCTATAGATCAAGCCACGAAAGCAAAAACTAGATTTATTCATGCTCGTTTCTATGTTAATGCTGATATTAGTTTCCCCTTGCCAAAGGACATCGAGCTTATCTCAGACTTTGGGATCTGGAAACAACCCATTGACTATGAATACATTCCTCAAGATTGTTCCTTCTACAAAAAAATTGGCCATAGAGCCTCTGGCTGCCCCTCTAAACCTCAACCGAAACCATTGTCCCAAACCCTCTCCCCAAAATACAAGAAAAAATTTGTTCCTAAATCCTCCTCCATTGAGATCCCGATCATCCCCACGTCTAATTCTTTCACTCTCCTTGAGGATGGAGAAATCAACCCTTCTTCTGATCCTGCTTCTAAGATCCTTCCCTCCTCCTTAGCCCTCTATCCTCTCTTCCCTCCCCTGGCTCCTACGGTTCCCGGCTCTTCGTCTCTTGGTGAGGACCTTTTGGCTACCTCCTCCCCTCCCCCTTTGCCGCATCCTGCTCCTTCTCCCCTCCCCCCCCTTCCTTCGTTCCCCTCTTCCCTCGACCCCCCCCACCCTGCCTCCCCTCTTCCCGCCTGTTTTAGACTCTGCCCCCTCTCCCTCAAATCTCTCCACCGATGATGGTTCTAATCACCGTTTCACTAGAAGCATCAACAAGAAACCCGATATAGGCTTGGAAAAGGTTAGAGGCAAAACTACAAGCAGTGTTAAGCTTCAGCTAGAAGCAGCTACAAATGTGGCGCAAGGAACCCAGAGCACTATCCCCATGGTGGTGGGGAGTAAACCCAAACAAAAGAAATGAAGATCATTTCTTGGAATATAAGAGGGCTCAACTCTCTTCAAAAACAAAGAATCATCAAAGACATCAAGTTCCAGAACTCACCTGATATCATCATGTTACAAGAAACCAAGCTAAAAACGGAGGTTCGGCTTCATAAAATCTGGCCTGCGGCTGCCTTTGATTCTCAACCTTCAACTGGAAACTCTGGGGGGCTTTGTACCTTGTGGAATCCCAGAATTCTTAAAGGGGATTTCCTGTTCAAGCACCCCAACTTTCTATGTATCCTCTTCCAAGAGATTGGTGCTGACTCCTCCTGGATTGCTATCGATGTGTATGCCCCAAACTTGGAGACTCATCGAGGAAAACTTTGGAGAGACATCACTAACTTCATCATTACTTGTGGAAAAATCCCCATTCTTATAATGGGTGATCTTAATTTTCATCTTTATCCCTCAGATAAACAGGGGGGTATGCCTGCTATGCCGGCTAGCATGGAAGCTTTGGCTGATTTCATTAGGGAGAATTCACTTCTGGATATGGATCTCCACGGCTATTCTTACACATGGTCAAACCGTAGATTGGGCAGGAATCACATTCAATGCAGATTAGATAGAGCTCTTGGCTCACTGGATTGGATTTCTCTCTTTCCGGACTTTTATCTCAGCTCCCTCCCAAGAGCTGGCTCAGATCACAGCCCCCTTCTGTTGAGCACCAATCACAAGGTAAATGCCAAGAATCCTCCCTTCAGATTTGAGTTGGCTTGGCTTGAAAATAACCATCTGACTCCCCTGGTAGCAAGCTGGTGGAATATCGAGATTGAGGGAACTAATATGTTCAGATTTTCCAGCAAACTCAAAGAAATCAAAAAACAGCTCAAAATATGGAAGTCAAAGGTCTTCGGCAATATTAAGGTTCGCAAGAAGGAGATTTCTCAGAGCTTGGTCAAAATATCCGAACAAATTGAGGCTGTTGGAAGGTTGGATCATCTTCACCAACAGGAAATCTCTCTCCTCAGTGACTATCACAACACTCTTAAAGAAGAAGAATCCTATTGGAGGCAAGCGTTCTCGAGCCCTCTGGCTTGACCAAGGTGACCGTAATACCAAATTCTTCCACATCACTGCATGTAAACATAAAGCTAGAGATAAGATTCGTGAGTTGGTGTCGCCTTCAGGGATTTTACTAACTGCTGAATCTGATATATCTAATGAGCTTATATCCTTCTACTCAAATCTTCTCCATGCTGATCTGGCTCCTTCGGAACAATATATGAATGAGATGCTCCAGTACATTCCGCATCTGGTTTCTCCTGAGATGAACAACAATCTTACCAAGCCTTTTTCTATGGAGGAAATTCATAAAGCTGTCTTTGCTATGAAGCGAGACAAAGCCCCGGGTCTGGATGGCTTTCTTGCTGCTTTCTTCCAAGTTTTTTGGGAAATCATCAAGCAGGGCCTATTCCTCGCTGTAAATGAATTTTAGATGAATGACAAACTGCTTAAGGAATGGAACACCACTTTTGTGGCCCTTGCCCCAAAAGTGCAAAATTCCAAGGAGGTTTCTAATTTTCGGCCTATAAGTTTATGCAACACGTCTTACAAGATCATCACTAAGATGCTGGCTTCCAGGCTAAAACCTCTTATGCCGAACCTCATCTCCCACAATCAGAATGGATTCATAAAAGGTCGGCTTATTCAAGGCGGCATAATTACTATCCATGAGGCCATCCACTCGGCTCTTCTTGCGAAGTCTCCAGGTATGATCTTAAAACTGGATATGCAAAAAGCCTTTGACAGAGTCAGCTGTCCTTTCTTAATCAAGACCTTGGAAAAATTTGGGTTTGACAATAAATGGTGTAGCTGGATTTACTCATGTGTTTCAACCCCTTGCTTCTCTATTCTGATCAATGGCATCCCTGAGGGTTTCTTCAAAAGCAGCAGAGGTATTAGACAAGGCAATCCTCTGTCACCTTTTCTCTTTGTTCTAATGGCGGATTCCCTCAGCAGAGCTCTGGATGCGGCAAAAAATCAATCCATCATTTCTGGCATGAAAATCACCTCAAACTATCCCTCGGCCACTCATAGCCAGTTCACTGACGACACCTTATTGCTGAGTTTGGCTTCTGTTATCGAAGCCAGGGCTATTATGGATATCCTCTCTCTTTATCAATCAGCCTCTCAGCAAATGGTTAACTTCATCAAGAGCAGCATCTCCTTCATCAACACGCCCCCCAGAGTCCAGAGGAAAATTGCTGATATCTTTGGTTGCTCGATTGTGGATCTCCCAGCCTCTTATTTGGGCATCCCCCTCTTCCATGGAAGGCAATCAAAAATTATGTGGAATCCGGTCATTGAAAGATATCAAAAAAAAACTCGCTGCTTGGAAAGGAGCTCTCCTCATCCAGGCTGGCAAGCTCCAGCTGGTGAAAGCCACTCTTCAGAATCTTCCTTCTTACTTCCTGTCCATGCTCAAGATTCCCAGTTTTGTTAGGGAGGTTGTGGAAAAAATTCAAAGGAACTTTCTGTGGTCTGGTACTGAAGAAAAGAAAAGGATCCATCTTGTGGCCTGGAAAGAGGTTTGTAAACCAACTGTTCAAGGTGGTCTTGGTCTTCGGAAAATGAATGAGATGAATGGGGCCCTCCTGGCCAAACTTGCTTGGGAGGTGGCTAAAGGTGATTCCTGTTGGGCCCACTTGCTCAGAGCTAAGTATTTAGCAAACAATGAAGACTTTCTCACATCCATCCCCACTAGAGGCTCCGCCATATGGAACTCCATTTGTAGCTCGCTCCCCATCATTTGTGCTGGCACTAAATGGAGATTCGGGAATGGACGTCTCATTGATTTCTGGAGGGACACTTGGATTGGAGATGTTCCCCTTGACCTCAACCCCTCTTGGGACCCTATCAAGAGAAGTATCATCAATATACATGGAAGATTAGCTTCGGGCTATTGGCAGAGGGTGAATTCCATCCCCTCATGGGATATCAAGGAATGGGAGGATATCAGCGTCCTGCAAAGAAACCTGCTGTCTTCCCTTAGAGAGCTGCTCTCTACCATATACATCCCGTATTCCCATAATGAGGACAAGATTATCTGGACTTTCTCCACATCGGGCTCCTTTTCAGTTAAGGCTGCTTATCTCTCGATGCATTGTGCTGACATGGGCCCCCCTCTTACAAAATTATGGCCTAAGGAGATCACCCCCAAAAATTGGTTTTTTCTCTTGGCTCTCCTCTAAAAATGCTTTCCTTTCTGGGGAGAACCTGAAGAGAAGGGGTTTCTCCCTTCCCACCAAATGTGTCCTATGTGCCAATGAAGAGGAATCCTCATCACATCTCTTGGTCCATTGCTCTTTCTCGCATGATATTTGGCAGTGGCTCTTATCGAGATTCGATGTTTTTTGGATCTTTCCCGGATTCCATTCAGGACACCCTTTCTCAATGGAGCTCTCCCTTCACTCATCTGATTCTTAAATTGGCTTGGAAACTCCTCCTCCCGCATGGTTTATGGGGCATATGGAAAGAAAGAAACAGAAGAATATTCAAAGAAAAAAGTCTCAATCCTGGACAGGTGGCTACTCAGATTGCTCTGGCTCTCCAAGAAAATATCAACCTGTCCACTTGGTCCAAATATCAGCAAAAACTACAGTTCTGTCACACCCTGGAGTGGCAAGCAGTATTTATCCATTAATTGTAGAAAATCCCATTCTGATCGGAATTTGGTTTGCTGGCTTCCCCCTCCAAGGGGCTGGAGAAAACTCAACACGGATGGCGCTTCGAAAGGAAATCCAGGTATGTCCGGAGGAGGGGGCCATTCTCCGTTGCTCTTCGGGTTTAATTGTTGCTGCTTCTTCTCATAATTTCAATTTTGGCTCCAACCATCGAGCGGAGGCCTTAGCCATCCTCAAAGGTCTTGAGATGGCTATCAATTTGGGCAATGATCCCCTTCAATTTGAAAGTGACTCCCTCAACATCATAAAACTCCTCAGATCTAATGACCCTGGCCATTGGACGATTAGAAACATCATTGCTGATATTAGAAGTATACAAAGATCTTTCCTTCAAGTCCAATTCCAGCATGTCCTCCGGGAAGGAAATAAAGCGGCGGATCTTCTTGCTAATATGGGTTTCCTCATCGAAAATCAGCAAAATTGGACTGATAACTTCCCGAATGACCTTTGTCAGATTGTTCAAAATGACACACTCCACTGCTGATCGGTGGATTCAAGGGCTGACTCGGATTTCGGCTTGCTCGCCTTGGCCTTCTCAAAAGGCGGCGGTTATTATGGCAAATTTAATTGATGTGATTTTGGACACGGGTTACTTGATTAAGGTGCCTTGTAATGATGCGGCAAATTCCCGCACGAACGAGCTTTATTCACATATTAATCATCTGAGGAGGTGGCGAAAGGGTTTTAATAACATTGCCGGTCTCCTGTTCAAGCTGGTTCTCATCCTCTCCTATCTACGCTTCTGTAACTATTCAAATTCTCTTCTCATGGGAGGGAAATTAAAGCGCCTTGAGCCCGACAACTGCGAGTCGCTTAGGAATGATGGTGAGGTTTGGAACATTTTAGTGGAAAATGGGATTGCCACTTTTCTGGAAAAAATGTCTGGTTACTCGGCTCTGGTTTCTTATGCTGTAACGGCTTCGTGGTCGAGAGGTCGTGTCCAAATTGGCAACACTAGGTTCACCATCTCAACGAATGCCATCGCTGATGCCACCGGGGTCCCTGTTGCGGGTGATATTTATTACAGACGTTCCCTTCACGCCGAAATTCAAGATTTCAACGCCCCGGGTGACAGACCAAAGAAATATCTTTCGGGCTATACCCGTGACTCTCTTCCCTCTCCCTGGGACAGAGTGACGGAAGCCATTATGAGGTACTTCACCATCGACGGAAGGTACCGTCTGGTTTTCGGCCCCCATCTATTCATCCTCTCCCACCTCCGTTGGGGGAGAAAATCCAATTTGGTTGCCTTCCTTTTTCAGTCTCTGGAACACTCTGTTTTGCTGGCTCGGGAGGGCGAGGGTGTCATCCTCCACCAAGGTCTTCTCTATTTGCTTTTTTCCGTCGCCGCTTCCCATTCTGACCTGCTCCACTTCCCTCCCAAAATGGGTCGCCGCCGCCGCTCCCACTCCCCTCCTTCTCGCCCCTCCTCCTCCTCCCACCGCTCCTCTCGGCGTCGTCGCCGCTTGCTCCTCTCCTCTGGTTCGGATTCTGACGTGGCCATTGTGAGCCCCCCCCGCGACGCCTCCATTCCCACTGCTTGCCCCCCTTTTCCTACGTCCATCTCGTGTCTTTTCTTGGAGGACACAAATGCCAGTGGCCACGCTCCTTCTCCTGTCTCCAGCCCTGGCCTCTCTGGCGCGGCTGATCTTTTGGGGCTTGCTCAACTATATCCTGACTCCTCGGAAGAGGAGTAGGGTGATATCAACCAATGTGTGGCGGAACCTTCCTCCCATTCTGCTGGTTCAAAGGACCCCTCTGCTGTTAAAGATTTCGCCGCTGACACTCCTCTCTCCACTCCTGTTTTGGAATCTAATACTGCTGATTTTGATGCTGATGCCAAAAATGACCATAACAGAGCTGATATCATCTCCTTCATCCTGAGTAAACTGCAGCGTGCCTTCAAAGCTCTGAAAGCTTGGGAGGACTTCATGGATTCCACCAGGGTGGCTTTAGCAAACGACTGTTCGGAGCTTCTCAAGTTGGCAGACCTTCTGGAAAATGACTCTGGCTCTCCTAGAGCTAAAAACACTGTTTCTGAGCTGAAGAAGCTCATCTAATGTTTCTCTTCCTTTTCTCGGATTGGCTCTTCTTCGTTCTCCTTTTTGGAATCTTCTCGAGTATTTTTGCTTTGTAAATTCAAATGCTAGATCTGGCCTAATGGGCTCTTTGTATTAAGGTTGTGGGACCTTCTAAAACCCTCCTTTTACCCAATATATTCCAAAAAATCTGTGATGTTGCTCAGCTTCCAAGGGAGAATTAATTTGGATACCAACAAGGTCCAACCTTGAGAAACCTTACTCGTTTTTGTTTCCCATATATGAAATCCTCACAGAACTCCAAACCTATTTCTGTACATCCGGGAAAATCCTTCTTTATGATCTCCATGCCCTTCTGGCTCATATGACCAAGCCTATAGTGCCACAATGTTATATCTACTTCTGAATCCACAAGATTACAAACATTAGTGCTATAATTCGTTAAATATAAGGTTCTAACCTTCTTACCTCTTTCCACCACAGGAGAACCCTTGGTAACCTTCCACGACTCTATTGTAAATATCACAGCATAACCATCACTTCCTAACTGGCCCGTCGATATCAAATTTCATTTTAAAGTAGGCACATGTCTGACATCCTTCAATAGCCATGTATTCCCATTATGAATCTTAACCTGAACAAAATATTTTCTAACTATATTGCAAGGATCATCATGAAGAAAAAAATGCCCAAAATCCCCTTGAACATAATTAAAAAAATAATGCCTATGTGGAGTAGCATGGAAAGAAGCCCATGAATCTAAAACCAAAGATTCAGCTATATTGTGCAAAGAAATAATCAAAGCATCTTGACATACATTACCCGTTGCCACATTTTCCTCCTTGTTTTTTTCATGTTGTTTCTTCTTATCTCGAAACTCTCAACAATCCTTCTTTGCATTCCCTAACTTTCCATAGTTCTAGTATACTATTTTTCTTTTGGATTGTGACCTTTCTCGATCCTTCGATTTTCCACGGCTTCCTCTATTCTTCTGTCTCCCTCTAGTTTCCACTATCAAATAATTCCCTGAAGTAGAAGATTCCTTGGAGATTTTTCTTCACATTTCCTCACTTAGTATCACCCTTACAACATTCTCAAACTTCAACTTTGAGTTGGCTAGAACCGAGTAGCTTACCTCCATTACCAGGCTATTCAAACTCTTAGGTAAAGAGCAAAGAATTAATAAAGCCCTAAATTCTTCATCAAATTCTATTATAACCGAAGCTAGCATATTTAAAACTGTAGTAAAATAATTTAAATTATTGTCTACCAAACTATTCTCAGACATATTCATTTTAAAAAACATTTTCATTAAAAATATCTTAATAGAGGCACAAGGTTTTTCATACAACTTCCCTAATGCATCCATCAATTATTTTGTAGTCTTTTCCTTTGAAACATTAAATAATACCAAAGATGCAAGATACAACCCGGATTGTAGCTAAGTGCCTTCCTATCCAACAAATCTCATTCCGCACCTGTCATGCTTGAGAGTTTTGTCACCTTCTCATACAATGGAATATAAAGATCCTTCTGATAAAGGTAATCTTCTATCTGCATCGTCCAAAGATTGAAATTCTGCCCTTTGAATTTATCAACCCTTGATCTTCCATCATTTTCCATAGCATCCCACTCAAGCTAAAATTTCCCTATGATTTACTTCAGTAAAAGAACACCACCAAAGCTCAGATACCAGTTGTTAGGAATTAGAGAGCAAATATACGAAAACAATTCCTCAAATCACAATAGTAGGAAACTATTTAACAGAAATTATACTTACAGAAATATAACAAACATAAATAAATAAATGCATTAGATAAGAAAATACAATATTGTAGCATGTGGTTCACCTAATGTGGGCTACATCCACCAAAAAACTTGCTCATATTTATTACCAGCCACCTCTCTCTCAATACAATACTCAGATCTGTTTTGGAGCTATGCTCAACAAAACTCTCCTGAATTGACGCCTTAATTCACATGCCTCTTCAATGCCATATCTCCCCCAACAAAGATATATTTATAGGCAATTATTAAAGTATTTTAGCCAAAACCATGGGCCAAAACCATGAATAATAAACCTATGAATAGTAAAACCATGAATACTAAAACCACTTTTTTCTCATGTATAGTCTTCAACTCTTCCACACATGAAAATAGGCTCCACAACATAACACCAACCATATTTGAATCTACATAACTATGCAAAGTGGTTTCCAATCCACTGTAGCACAAAACTATCGCCATGGTCCCTCTCAAATAATGAAGGATCTAATTTACTACCTACTAATTTTATTTACCTGAATCAATCGTAAGTCTACTCATAACTCTCATTGTATGGGAAATATCAGGCCTAGTGTAGAACATGGCATACATCAAACTATGAAATGTTGATGAGTAAGGTTCCTTCAACATTTTATTTATCTCCTACTCTGTCTTGGGACACTACACCTTTGATAACTTAAAATGGCCTACCAAAGGATTCCCATCCAGTTTAGCATCCTTCATATTTAACCTCTCCAAGACCTTCTTAATTTAATATTCTTGAGATAAATTCAGTTTTTCATTCCTTCCTATCTTGAGATATCCTCATATCAAGGATTTTTTTTTTGCTCCCAAATCGTTTATAGCATAGGGGTCACTTAGCTAGTTATTGAAAAAAATTATGTTCCTTCATGTTTTTGGTTGAAATAAACCATACCATCCACATACAATCACATGATAATATTTTTGACATCTTAAAATTTCTTTGTATACACACAATGGTTGGAATGGCATCTAATATAACCTTGTTCCATCATTAAGGTATCAAATTTATTGTACCATTGACATGGAGCTTGTTTCAGGCCATAAAATCTCTTCTTCAATTTACACAGCATCTCCTCTTTACCTTTGACCTCATAGCTCTCTGGCTTCTGCATATATAGATCCTCCTCCAAATCACCATGGAGAAATGCATTATTTACATATAGTTTTTTCTAAGTGCAAGTCTTCTACTGAAACTATTCCAAGAAAAGTTATAATATAAGTAATTTTAACTACAAAAGAAAAAAATCTTATCAAAGTCTATAAATTTTTTCTGTGCAAACCCCTTGACCACCAACTAGGCCTTTTCTCTTTTCTCGATTCCTTCTTCCTCTTTAACTCTATACACCCACTTGTTCTGCAATACTCTTTTTCATTTGGGTAGCTTCACAAAATCTCATGGTTGGTTCTCTCATGAGAGCATGATGCTCCTCATCCATGCATTGCTCCCACTTATTCCTGGCATCTACCTTCATTGCTTCATTAAATATCTCTGGCTATACACTATGAGTGAGCAATAAATAATAAAGAGAAGAAGAAAAACGTTTAGGTTGTCTTCTTACCCTAGAAGACCTCCTCAACATAGGAGTTTGGGGTTTGTGTTGAGTATGTTCTTGAATTGATTCATGTGTCACTTTCCCATTTGGAATATCCTCTACCACTACATATTATTTATTGGATTCTTCCCCATTTTCTTGTGACTATTGCTTATACATGAATTTCTCATTAAATACCACATCCCTAGATCGAATGATTTTTTTGTCCTTAATACTCCAGCATTTAAATCCAAATTCATCACCACCATAAACAATGAAAGTTATTTTTTAATTTATCCTATATCTTGGTGCTATCATCTTTGTCTATATGGAAAAACACCTCACATTGAAAGACTCTAAGAAATAAATAATCAAATTTCTTACCATACCATACCTCCTGAGGTATGCCTGCACCTAAGGAACTTGAGGGTTCCTTTGTTTATCAATTACATAGTTATGCTCCTAGCACATGTTCCATTATTCTTATGTTCATCCTTTCTGACATTCCATTCTGCTGCATATTTCCTGTAACCGTCTTTTACTTATGGATTTCATTCTTAGAATAATAATCATCAAACTCAATGCTGCAATTATCCCCCTTCATTATCTGACCTGAGACATTTTAGCTTAAGAGCCCATTTCATTATCTACCAAGGCTTTCCATTTAATAAAAGTACCAAATATATCAAATTTATTTCTAATACAATATAATGAAACATTCCTTGTTGCATTATAAATAAAATTAACATAATAATTTGAACAACCAAGAGATGATACCTGAGACAACCCCCACACATCATAATTTACCATCTCCACCTTACTCTCTTTATTTATAGCTCTAACCTTGAGAAACCTTACTCGCTTTCTATTCCCCATATATGTAGTCCCTCACAGAACTCTAAACCTATTTTTATATATCAGGAAAAATCCTTCTTTATGATCTCCATGCCCTTATGGCTCATATGACTGAGCCTATAGTGCCACAATGTTGTATCTACTTATGAAACCAATAGATTACAAACATTAGTACTACCTAGTGGTTAAATACAAGGTTCTAACCTTCTTACCTCATGCCACCACAAGAGAACCCTTGATAACCTTGCAAGATTCTGCTGTAACTATCACAATACAAACATCACTTCCTAACTGCCCCGCTGATATCAAATTTCATCTTAATATAGGAACATGTATGACATCCTTCACTATCCATTTATTCCCATTTTGCATCTTAACCTAAACACAACCCTTTTCCAACTATGCTGCAAGGCTCATCGTCACCAAGAAAAACATGCCCAAAATTTCCTTGAACATAATCAACAAAATAATACATATGTGGAGTAGCATGGAAAGAAGCCCCAAAATCTTAAACCTAAAATTCAATAATATTATGCAGAGAAAGAATCAAAACATCCTAACATACATTACCCATTTTCACATTTGCCTCCTAGTTTTCTTTATTTTGTTTCTTCTTATCCTGAAGCTCCCAATAGTCATTTTCTACACACCTAGAAATTCCATAGTGCCAACATGCTATCTTTCTTTTGGATTTTGACCTTTCCCTAATCTTTAAATTTTCCACTGCTTCCTCTATTCTTTTGTCTTCATCTATTTTCCACTGTCAGATAATTCCCTAAAGTAGAATATTCCCTAGATATTTTTCTTCGTATTTCCTCACTTAGAATGAACCCTACAAAATCTTCAAACTTCAATTTCGAGTTAGCTAGAATTGATTTTCTTACCACCATTACTAGGTTATTCCAACGTTCAAGTAATCAACACAGAATTAATAAAGCTCTAACTTCTACATCAAATTTTATTATAACAAAAGCTAACATATTTACAATTGTATTAAAATCATTTAAATTATATGCTACTAAACCATTCTCATACATCTTCATACTAAAAAAAAATTCATTAAAAATATCTTGTTAGAGGCAGAGGGTTTTTTCATAAAACTTCCCTAATAAATCCATAAATTATGTTGTAGTCTTTTCTTTCTAAAAACTAAATAATACCGAAGGTGAAAGACATATTTGGATTGTCCCAAGTTCCTTCCTATCCAGGAAATCCCATTCTTCATCCATCATGCTCGAGGGTTTGTTTACATTCTCAGACAATGGAATATAAGGATCCTTATTGATAAAGGTAATCTTCCGTATGCATCTTCCAAAAACTAAAATTATACCTGTTGAATGTATCAACCCTTGATATTACATCATATTACATATCTCCCACTCAATATAAAACTTTCCCTAGGATTCAACAGTTTAGCAAACCAAACCAAGATCTAATACCAATTGTTAGGGAACAAGGGATAAAATAGGTGGAACAATCCCTCACAGAATCACAACAGTATAAGCTAATATGCATAAAATATTACAGATCTGAAAATAAAAGTACATAATAAAAAGAACACAACATAAAGAGACAATATTTAATGTGGTTCACCCAATTTGGGCTATGTCCACAAATAGTCACTTGCTCACTTTTTTATTACAAGCCACCTCTCTCTCAATACAATACCCATATATGTTTGGAGCTATGCTTAACAAAATCTACAAAATTCACTCTTGAACTCACACACACATTTGCAATGTTACATCAACCCTACCATATGCACAAAACCACATAAGTAGACACCTACTTAAGGATTTTTACAATACCATGGGTATCAAAAGCAAGGGCCAAAACCGTCCCATAAAACTATGGGTCAAAAATACTACCCATATGAGAAGAGCACATTTCTTGAAATATTAGGCATGTTTTTTTAGGCTAAATAATAGTGCAAAGTGTACAGTAATCTTAGTGTACAATCTTCAACACTTTCACACAAGAAAACATGCTCCACAACCTAACACCAACTATTAAAGGGATATTAAGCCTCTATATCTAATTGCTGTTTATTGTAATGGTTTTAGTCTCTCCTCCTTTTATGAAAAACAACAATGAATATTTCTAAACCTCCTCAATGTGAAGAATAACATCTTGTTTTGCTTCAATTGCCAAATGGGGAACCACCTACTTTATCTTCATGTCATGGTCAATTAATTAGATAGATGCCCATTTTCCATTCCTGCATACAGATTTTTTTTATCATTTTTTTCATTTTATATTGAATACAATTATATCATTTCGGTTGGACTATCCTTGCCAAAGACATATTATTCCTGCACCAAGTCTTTGCACTACATACCCTCAAGGGGGATAAACCCTTATATAAAAATATAATTTTACTTTAGGAATATTTATATTAATTTTATTTAGAAATAACAGATGTCCATACTCATATTTTTCCTAAGTAATTAGCATATTTTGTTAAAAACCATCTCGAGGGGTATCAATCCTTATGTATCTATATTTTTATTTTTAGGAACGGGACAAATGAGAATAGACATTATCCCATTCTCTAGTTGTTCTAACATTTCAGTTTGGTCATATTTTTTGTCAATTATATTGGAATTTTTAGAAATATGGGCATTTTTCCATCCTCAAACAAACCAAAGATATAATGTCGGGTAGTTCCCTATTTTGCATGGAAGGAGGACCATTTCTCGACATCTCTCTTTATCTCAATATTCATTTGAATTCATGTTTGAGTAGTGTAAAAACATTATGATAGCCTTTATAGACTTAGTAATAGTATGATATTGGTCAGAATATCCTTGGAGGAGCCTAGTGTTGCACCGCATAACTTTAAAGGGATATAAATCCTCTATTTCTAATTGTTGTTTAGTATTTCTCTTTTGGTCTATCTCTTTTCATGGAAAACAACAATGAATATTTCTAACTCTTCTCAATGTGAAGAATTACATTTGGCTTTACCTTCCATAGAAAACTCTTCTCAATGTGAAGAATTAAATTTGGTTTTCCTTCCACATCAAAATGGGGAACTATATATTTTATCTTCATGTCATGGCGATTGGAGTAGATAGATGCCCACTTTTCATTTTTGCATACAAACAAATAAACATTTTTTTCTTTTTATCTTAAATACAATTGTATCATTTAGGTTGGACTATCCCTAAGAGGAGACATGTTATGCCTCCGTCAAAAGTTGCACTACATACCCTTGATGAGGATCAAGCCTTTTTTAGTTCTATAATTTTATTTTAGGAATAATTATATTAATTTAAATTAGAAATAGTAGATTCCCATACTCATATTTTTCCTAATTATCATATTTTGTTCAAGACCATCTCAAGGGGATCAAGCCTTGTGTATCTCTATTATTTTATTTTAGGAGTGAGGAATCTTGGCTCTGCCAAGTGTGCAATACATACCCTTTGGAAAATGCCCATTCTCATAGATTGTAATAAATTGATTTAGAAATGGCAGATGTCCATTCTCATATTGGAGTAATTAGAATACTTTGTTAAATATTGTCTCTAGGTGGATCAAGCCTTATGTAGCTTTATTATTTTGTTTTTAGAAATGGCATCTACCCATTCTCATAGTTGAATTATTTTGTTCTAGAAATGGAACACGTGTATTTGATCAAGCCTTATGTAACTCTATTAGTTTTTTTAGAAGTTGCAGATGCCCATTCTCATAGTTGTAGTATTTTATTTTTTGGAAAGTGATGCACTACATTGGTTTAGAATTGGTAGATGACCATTTTCATAGTCGTATTAATTTGATTTAGAAATGGGCATCCATTCCCATACAAAAAATCATATTTTAATCTTGTATTAAAAGGGTATATGCCCATTCTCGTATAAGAATCACAGAATAAAAATACACGTAGACAGAATGGGCATATGCCCATTCTCATATAAGAGTGAGAATGGGCATTTGGAGAAATTACAAAGGTAATATTTACAAATAATCTTATTATTGTGGTGATAATGGGCATATGAAATTTCTCCATTCTCATATAAGAGAAATAGACATAATATTTACAAAAAAGCTGTGATTGTGATGAGAATGGGCATATTTAATTTCTCATATAAAGAAATAATTTTTTCATTGTGATACGAAGAAATAAAAATATAGGAAGAGGAATGTTGGTGTTCTGGAATGTGCATGTTGGCTCCGCAAAATGATAGTTAGAAATGGCAGATACCCATTCTCATAGTTGCGTTGTTTGAGGAAAGTGAATCTTGGCTGCCCATTCTCATAGTTGTATTATTTTGTTTTAGAAATGGCAGATGCCCATTCTCATATTGTTCTAGAAATCGAAGATGCCCATTGTCATAGTTGTATTATTTTGTTATAGGAATGGCCATTCTCATAGTTATATTATTTTTTTAGGAATGGGAATCTTGGCTCCGCTTCGAAATGATAGATTCCCAATCTCATATTGTTTTAGAAATGGTAGATGCCCATTCTCATATAGGATTAATTAACATGTTTTGTTAAAGACCATCTCTAGGGGTATCAAGCCTTATGCAGTTCTATTATTTTGTTTTAGGAATAGTTATAGGCATTTAGGAATATGGGAATTTGTTCCCCATTTATTGTTGGATTGTTCCCCAGTTTTCATGAAAGGAAGACGATTGTAGCACATTATGACAGCCTTTATAGTGTTTATTCTCTAGCTATCTCTCTCTCTCTCTCTAGGAAAAAATAAAAAAATGAATATTTCTAACTCAAGAATAAGATTTCATTTTCATTTCATTGCAAAATGGGGCAAAATCCACTTCATCGTCATCTCATGCACATTCGAGTAGACAAATGCCTATCTGAATTTTTGAAATAAATGTTGTTAATTAATTAATTTTCTTTAATCCTATAATCATATGTTAAATACATATTCTTTGATTTCTATAATTAATTGAGCATTATAAATAATGGTCATTAAGTGGTTAATTACTTTTATAATATATATATATATATATATATATATATATATATATATATATATATTCTTGTTAATTAATAAATTTTATTTAAATGCTTAATTAATGGTGATTAAGTGGTTACTTGGTTTTAATTACATTTTTATAATATTATTTAATTGTTATAAAAATATTGTTTTTTCATTTGATAATATAATTGGATGTTATCAATAGGTTTATAGTTATTATAGTAATGTAAGTTTGTTGGGAATAATAATAATTTTGTTAATTAAATACATATTCTCTTATTTCTAATATTTTGAAATAATGTTTTTTATGTTGTTAAGTAGTTTTATAAATTTTATTTATATTTTTTATAATTTAAAAATAGATTATATATAATTAATAGTAATTCTTTTATTATAAATAAAAATAATTATAATAATTATTTTATTTATTTATTAGTTTTATTAATTAATGTTGTTAATTAAATAATTTTGTTTAATCCTAATATCATATGTTAAATACATATTACTTGATTTCTAATTTTGTGTAATAATGCTTTTTATGTTGTTAATTAGTTTTATAAAGTTTTATTATAATTTAATAATTTTAAAATGTACTATAATTAATTGAGCATTAGATTTAAAAAATTTAATAATATAATTAGATGTTATTAATATGTTTCTAGCTAAGAATGATGTTTATGTCGTTAATTAGTTTTATAAAGTTTAATTGATTATTTAAATTAATAGCAATACTAATTAATTATAATACTATTAATTACTAATATCATATCTTGATTAGAAACACTTTGAATTCTATTATTACTTGTTAATCATTAATTAATGTATAATAATACCAACATGATTGTTTCAAATTTCAAATTCTTAGCATTTTCTTTTTGGAAGGCTCTTCATGGTCATTTATTATGGTATCTTTGATTCAAATTTTGAAGTTTCGGCGCACTTTTTTGTAGATTTAGTCATTCATCATGGTAGGTTTGATTGAAAATTTGAATTTTGGGTGCTCTTTTTTTCGAGGCACTTTTTTTTGTCCAAGTACATTATAAAAACAATGATTTTGAATGAACTAGGTTTTGATTTTTGTTCTATTACGATTGATTTTTTTCATTCAGAGATTTACTTGGGGAAAGCCAAAGAACGTAGATGTAGCTTGAGAAATACGAAGATAGAGAAATTTTATAAAAGAAAGAAGAAGATATAGCTACCAATAACAGGAGCGATACAAAGATGAAAAGATTTTGTGGAAGAAATAAGAAAAAATAGCCACCGGTAAAATGATTTAATAGGGGAGACTTTTCAATATTTCTTGAAGGGAAAACAACAATGGTAGAGAAGGCTATTCAAGGTTTTTAGATAGACTATTTGAACAATTTTTCTATATATCTCATTACGGTTTTCCATATATCTCGTTTATTTTTAATACTAAAAAATAAATAGATTTGTTTCCATCCAAAAATGTAACATTAAACAAATAGAGCATTCATAAACATAACACTAAAAAAATAGAGAAATCAATTTATTTACATTCGTAAACGTAACAGCTACCAAAGATACAAATCAAAATCATTTCGTTCAAATGTGTACTTATTTATGGTGTGAAAAAATTGGTTAGATAGATTTAGTACTACTTGTCTAGATTTATGTGTCTTTTTTAGTAACATCTGCAACAGGTTTATTTTTCAATAATTTCTTTATCCAATCAATCTGAATCCTTTCGCATAAGTAAAAAAAGATATGATAAACTTAGAACCTTTCGCATAACTTATTTTTTTCTCATACAAAATCTCTGAATAAAAAAAACGCAACCGTAACAGAGAAACAAAAAATCATCCATGAGAGAGAAAAAATTCAAATCCCTAGCCATTCAAAATCTATATTTTTATATAGTAATTGATCAAGAAAAATTACCTCTAAAGAATGGCTCTGAAAATTCAAAATTTTAATTTAACCTACCATAATAAATCACCTCCTTTTAATGCTTTAATATTTTGAATATATAATACATTAACAAATCACCACCTATTAATGGCTAAATATGCTTCAATATTTTAATTTATTGGACCAATTTAAATGTTTTAAATAGCTATGTGAATAATGAAACATCTATGTAAACATTTATATTTTATAATAATGAGCTTTAAATCAATTGTACTTTTTACATAGCTTTAATGCTTTAATTTCATACCATCCCAATGTTTAGAAACATTTTAATGTTTTAAAAAGATATTAAAATAATGAAAAAAATATAGTGTTATTTTTGTCTATACATTAAAAATTTGAATATGTAATACACTAACAAATCACTGGCTTTTAATGCTATAATATTATTAATATATAATACATAAACAAATCACCACCTATTAATAAGCTTTAATATGTTTAGATATTTGAATATTTTGGACCCATTTAAATGTTTTACATAGCTTTGTGAGTAATGAAACATATATGTAACAATTAATGTTTTATAATAATGAAATATAAATACATTGTACTTTTTATGTATTTATTGTGTTTCTCGAATATACGGCCACTCTCATGTCATATATAAAGTTATAATTAATTTGAAACTATCCTATAATAATAAATAAGAATGAAATCAAGAAATTTTAAATAGTAGAATTTATTTTCATTCCTATTTACTGTGTTTTATAATGGGCACCCATTCTCATGGCTTGTATAAAGTGTTGAAATAGATTGACCATTTTTACATTGTTTTGTATTGAATGGGGAGAAACCCATTCTCATAAAGGAATCATAAAAGGCATGTATGGGAAGATAAGAATAAAAAACAATATTGCATGGATGATAATGTTGAGAAAATGCACATGTCCACTGTCATAAAAACCAATATTGCTTGTACGAGTATTTTTAGAGTGGGCACATGCCTATTATCAAAAGAAAAATATTACTTGTATTATAGTGTTTAGAATGTGCTGATGCCTAATTAGAATGGGAATATGCCCTTTTTGAAAGAAATAATCAAATTTAATTTGTTTTTGAATGTGTACCCATTCTCACATCTTGTTATAAGAGATATAAAATTGATGGAGCTTTTTTGCATTGTCTTGTATTGAATGGGTAGATTCCCATGCTCATATAGGAATCCTTAGTTTTGGTAGATAGGAATCACAAACAATATTACTTGTATGAGAATGTACCCATTCTCATAAAATAAATATTATTCAATCACGATGTTTCACCTGATTTCTTAGTTTTCTGAGAAGTACTTGATGAAACAGATAAGGTAAAGGTGGTAAGAGGAATACCTAGTTTGGGATGGTTGAAGGTTGTATGCGCGCGTATCTAAATTCTAAATCAAATTGATTATGAGTCCTTCCTTTTGGATAGGAAGAACTACATGTATAAGAATCAAAACAAGACCACCAGAGAGAGTTAAACAATATATGGAGTAGATTGCCTAGCATGTGCCAGATCCTGGAAGTGCGATACTTTATAGATGGTTGTCAATCCACTATTTAAAATAATTCAATGCTGAAATAAAGTAAATATTATCCTACTGTAGTTTAATATGATTTAGGCATCTTATATAAACGCATTAGGCTAGATCTAATCTAACAGGCTAGGCTAGAAGGAGATCCAAAGGTCAAGTAGGTTGGTTATAGGTGAATCTGAGCTAACATGATAGGTTAGATACAGATCTAAAGGTCAAATAGGTGTTCAGGTAGGTATAGGCCAGGAACAATGAGGTCAGGTTGAATGTGAGTTACAAACAGGTTGTTGTTTTGGTAGAGATCAGGGAAAACAGAGACCGACCGTAGTTCTACAAAACTAATGACGGTCTTACTGTAACCAACGACGATTAGAGAGAACCGATGACAGTTAGGTCAGGAATTGGTAAAATCACACAGTCTGAGATTTGGGAGTTTTTGGGGAAAAGTGGAGTTGGTGGAAGGTAGGGATTGATCACAGAGGGGGTGTAAATATGTGGTGAAGGTCTGAGATTACTGTAGAGGTTAGATAGATGATTGGGCAAGGTATTAAGATGATTGGGTATAGAAGTTGGCTGAAACTGGAGAGAGGGAATGGACAAAGGGTTAAAAGTTAGGTTCCTTTATCAAAAATATTATAGCTATTAATAAGCAGATGAAATAGGTTGGAGGAGGATACTTACTCTTCTGTGAGGTATGGGTCTAAAGAATGATGAAAATTTTGCTGTGTTGGGGAATGTTAGGTAGAAAGTTTCACTATTGTACCAGTGTATTTGGTTTCCTTTTTGTTGATCTCCTATAAGTCTTCGTTCTAGTGCTACGTCTGAAGGGATCAAACTTGTGATAAGAAGTTTCAAACAATTATCAACAACAAACACGTATTACAAAGCTATAGATGGGTCTAAATAAGCTATTTGGTCTATTTCGGCATAACCGACGTCGGTTTAAGGTGAACTAGAGTTGGTTTAGGGTGAACCAACATTGGTTTGGGTGAGATATCTCGGGTTGTTACAAAGCTACCTGGGAAGTTGTTCCGCCATTTGATAAGGGTCTTCTTTTTCTCGGGATGAAAACTGACCTTAGGAGGCTTTTAAATGTGAGGAGAGGGGATGAGTCTAATGTTAGGTTTGTTTTGGGCATTGGTTTAGGGTTTAGGTTAATGGGTCAAATGATGGGGGTGGTTTAGGTGAGTTGTATTTAATAAAGGTAATTATATTAAATAGGTGTGTGAGGGTGGTGAATTAATTTAATGTGAATAATTAAATTAATGTGTGTTTGGGTAAAAGGTTATTAACTTAATTAAAATAATTAAATTAATATGTATGGAAGTAAATTGCATTAATTTAATTAAAGTAATTAAATTAAAATGTGTGGGGTGCAGGAGGTAGGTGATATGTGTTGAGGATGAAGAGGTGATTATAAGGCTATGGTAGGGGACCAAGGTGATTATGACACGATTTCGGTGTCTAAATTTTGCCCCTTCTTTTTACGTATCTTATATTGGTAAGCGACATTAACAAGATTAAAGTGTGGTTGTCCCAAGTGGAAATGAGGGTGATCCCCCTCAAAATAGGAACTGCTGAGGTGACAGGGCGAATCAGCGAGTGGTTTGATAAAAGTGGATGCAAAGAAGAATGCTAAAAATGGGGAAAGAAGTAATGGGAAAATCACGAAACAGGTAAACGGGCCAAGGTCAAAGGCAGTGGCAGTTGAATGCACGCACATGTATAAACTGCGACACGGTATTGGGTTGAAGAGCTTGCAAACTCTACATCGTCTAAGGTCGATAGTTTTATCCACACAAGGTTGAAATGATTCTGGTATCCAAGGTATAGGATATGGTCAGGAAACACAATGTAGGTTAGGTACATGAACGTTTAGGTATGTTCCAGTATACCAAAGGTAGGGTAAGGATAAATAGTCACGAAAATAGGCTAGGTAGGGTCATGAGGTCAATCAACATAGGTAACAATGCTCCAAGGTATAGCGAACACATGAGGTCAAAGGTCACTAGCAATGGTCCAGGTCCAAATATCTAGGTCACGGCACGGGTAAGGCCGAGGTAGGGGTAAAATACGGAGATGCCAATCGGTGAACGAGGTGAGATTAAAGAAGGTGGAGGACAAGAGAAGAAGGTAAAGTGGTCTAGGTAGGTGTAGGGGTGGAAAAAGAAAAAGGAGGTAAGGAATATGAGGTCAATGTGAGGGAAATGAGTAAGCAAGGTAACCAAAAATGGTCAATATGAATTGATGATAGTGGAGAGGAACTGACGGTGGTTTTCTAGGGCATCAGATCGGTAGTGGTCAAGGGTTAACCGACGTCGGTTGAGTCGGGTAGGGTATAAAAAGTGGAAAACCCGTGTTTTAAAATTCATTTGTGTATTGTGAAAAAGGAGAAAAGGACAAGAAGAGAGAAAAGAGGATAAAAGAGAGCATCTG
Organism: Taxus chinensis; assembly: GCA_019776745.2. Lineage (NCBI taxonomy): Eukaryota > Viridiplantae > Streptophyta > Pinopsida > Cupressales > Taxaceae > Taxus > Taxus chinensis. Next base: position 794,284,799 of record CM034148.1, on the reverse strand, counting down.
AGAGATTGGTTGGCGAGCCACATAGGCGAGATTGATTAGGCGAGAGATGGGACCACGAGATCAGGTGGATTGAGTTGATTGGTTGGATAATCAGAGGTGATTTGGGGATGGCAAAGGTAGGAGAGGGATCGGGTGGACCCGAGTGGTGGCAAAAGGTACCTCCACATCGATGATAGTGGGATCAAGTAGGAATTAAACCTTTATTATTGAGTTGTGAGTTAATTTGGGGAAAATATAAAAAATGTGAAAAATGGGGGTTGGGGGGATAGAAATTTGAAAATAAGGATAAAAAGGGGGCAATGGGAATGGAGAAGGGTAGGGGGTAGGGAAAAAAGGGTAATGTAGGGACAATGAGGGGTGTAAGAAGGGATTTAGGTTGGTAGAATAACTAGGAAGGGAAAAAGTAGGGTTGGGAAGTTGAGGCAGGCGGTAAGAAAGTGACCGACGTTGGTTGACTTGTGGCTGACGTCGGTGGGTAGTGACCAGTACCGGTCACAAGAACAGTGACCGGTACTATTCAAAGGGAAATTGTGGTTCGTTCGGGGATAACCGGGGTCGGTTAATCCTAAGTGTAAATTGGGATAAAAAAGGGAAGAGAGTAAGGGTAGGGTGGGAAAGAAGTTAGGTGAGAGGGGAAGGGTTAAGGGTGAGAAAGTAGGGTAGGTGGATAAGGGTTGAGGGTGGTTTCAGGTGAGGGTCTGGTAGATATTTTTTGGTGGATGGGTTTAAGTAGGTGTGGGTGAGGGTTAGGGTAGATATGTGGGGTAGATGGGTTTGGGTAGGTGTGGGTGATGGTTAGGGTAGATGTGGGTGAGGGTTAGGGTAGATAGGTAGGGTAGATGGGTTTGGGTAGGTGTGGATGAGGATTAGGGTAGATAGGTCGGGTAGATGGGTTTGGGTAGATGTGGGTGAGGGTTAGGGTATATAGGTGGGGTAGATGGGTTTGGGTAGGTGTGGGTGAGGGTTAGGGTAGATGGGTGTGGGTAGGATAGATAGGTTTGGGTAGGTTTGGGTGAGCGACAAGGCCAACAGGATGGTGGTGGGGAAAGATATTAGGTTGCGATGTGGGGTAAAAATAAGGGAAGTTGGGAAGGTGGACTAATATATTGTTTTTTTGGAATGCAGGCCTGAGAAAAGCTTTGGATGAGGACCTGGGTGCCACCCTTGTTATTGATAGTATAGGTGATCATGATGCAGGTGGAGTGGCAGCATGTGGCAGAGGTGAGATTGATAGGCGTGCGGTGCTACTGGAATGTAGTTTGGGAGGTGAGTCTTATGGTTTCCCTCATTGATAGATGGGACTCGGCAACCAACACCTTCCATTTGCTAATGGGGAAGATGACAATCACCCTGAAGGATGTCTACAAGATCCTATAGTTTCCCATATTGGGGGCCCAGGTTTATTCTATCTCTTCAGAGACATCTGAGGAGCTAATGGCACCCATTTTTGGTGAGGGTGTAATGGACCTAACATTCCATAGGGCTAGCCTGAGCTATGGAGCGATGTATAGAGCTCATCCAGAGGAGATGAGGTTAGTTGAACTCTTGATGGAGGTAGTGTGATGCTTCACACTGCTGGATGTAGAAGGGGGGAGATCCCTAATGTCAATTATGGGAGTTCTCCATGATATGATGATATAGCAGATAGGGTTCACATGGGCACCTAAATTTCTAACGCAGGTGTATAGAGAGCTATGGGCCTACAGGTGACTGCGAAGATTCAACATCTACTGCATCGTATTACTACATTGTTGGGCTTACAAACACATTATTTGTGTTCGACAAGTGGGGATGCCTCGGGTAGATGCATTCCCATGGAGAGTTTCGAGGTTTGGGTATAGGTGGTGGGTGTTGGCCATGGGAGAGGCCCAAAGTTCCAGAGATACTCATGATGTAGCGTACTATAGGAGGTTTTTGGAGGGGTTGTCTGGGGTGGACATCATTTGGAGGTTATATGTGGGCTTCCCCTCATATAGACAGATGGTCACGGAGCTAGTTGGGCTACAGATACATCTATGGATAGAGGAGAGGAGAGAAAGATAGCATGAGTGGATACCCATAGAGTGGGTTAGATGCTAGTTTGGATTGGTCCAGGGTGTATTGCCTCTATTTCCGTAGTACAGGAGAGATGATGTAGAGAGACCTATGTCTCCACCACGACCCACAATGCGGACTGGGTAGGAGGAGCAGCTAGTAGATGTACAAATTGATGATGATGGGGTTGTAGATGGGTATAGGAAGTGGTGTGCATCAAATCTGAGAGCCGTACCACCGAGGCTAGGGTAGCCAGACTTAGCCACCATCACAGTTCAAAGAGACGCACTACAGGGGTAGGTGGCTACTTTAGTGACATAGTTTGGGATCATGCAAGGGCAGATTATAGGGTCAGAGGTAGAGGTTGCCCTCTTAGAAGCCCAGATAGCTATGTTGCAGGATCAGGTAGGGAAGGGACAGGTACCTACGCAGGTAGAGGTAGGGGGAGATGGAGATGGAGGGGAGGTAGCCACCCTACAGGCATAGGTGCAGGATTTATAGGGCCAGTTGGCCATAGCGCAGGGGAATGTTACGGGTCTACAGGGCCAGCTGATAGCAACACAGGCACATATTACTACCTTACAGGCCCAGATATAGGCACATGCACAGATTCCAGGGTTGGTTCAAGCTCTAGTACTAGGACAGGGCTCAGCGCAAGTTAAGGGACAGGTTCACCTAATTTCTTAGTTTTTTGAGAAGTACTTGACGAAACAGATAAGGTAAAGGTGGTAAGAGGAATATATAGTTTGGGATGGTTGAAGGTTGTATGCATGTGTATCTGAATTCTAAATCAAAGTGATTGTGAGGCCTTCCTTTTGTCTAGGAGGAACTACGTGTATAAGAATCAAAACAAGTCCAACAAAGAGAGTTAAACAATATATGAAGTAGATTTCCTAGGATGTGCCAGATCCTAGAAGTGTGATATTTCCTAAATGGCTATCAATCCATTGTTTAAAATAATTCAATGCTGAAATAAAGTAACTATTGTCCTATTGTAGTTTAATATGATTTAGGCATCTCATAAAAATGCAATAGGCTATATCTAATCTAATAGGCTAGGCTAGAAGGAGATCCAGAGGTCAAGTAGTTTGTTTATAGGTCAATCTGAGCTAACATGATAGGTTAGATACCGATCTGAAGGTCAAATAGGTGTTTAGGTAGGTATAGGCCAGGAACAATGAGGTCAGGTTGAATGTGAGTTACAAATAGGTTGTTGTTTTAGAAAATATCAGGGAAAACAAAGACCGACCATGGTTCTACAAAACTAATGACAATATTATTGTAACTGACGACGGTTAGAGAGAAACGACGACGGTCAAGTCAGGAACTGGTAAAATCACACAGTCTGAGTTTTTGGAGTTTTGGGGAAAAAGTGGAGTTGGTGGAAGGTAGGGATTGATCACAGAGGGGGTGTAAATATGTGGTGAAGGTATGATATTAATGTATAGGTTAGATAGATAATTGGGCAAGGTATTAAGATTATTGGGTATATAAGGTCATTGAAACTGGAGAGAGGGAATGGAAAAATGGTGAAAAGATAGGTTCCTTTACCAAAAATATTACAGCTATTGATAAGCAGATGAAATAGGTTGGAGGAGGATACTTACTCTGCTGTGAGGTACAGGTATGAAGAATGATGAAAATGTTGTTGTGTTGGGGAATGCTAGGTATAAAGTTTCACTATTGTGCCAGTGTATTTGGTTTCCTTTATGTTGATCTCCTATCAGTCTTCATTCTGGTGTTGCGTCTGTAGAGATTGAACTCATGATAAGTAGTTTCAAACAACGATCAATAACCAACACATATTACAAAAATGTATATGGGTCTAAATAGACTATTTGGTCCATTCCGGCATAACTGGCGTCAGTTTAGGGTGAACCAGCATTGGTTTAGGGTGAACCGACATCAGTTTGGGAGAGATATCTCGGGTTGTTCAAAAGTTTCTTGGGAAGTTGTTCCACCATTTGATAAGGTTCTTATTTTTCTCAGGACGAAAACTAACCTTAGGAGGCTTTTAAATGTGAGGTGAGGGGATGGGTCTAATGTTAGGTTTGTATTGGGCATTGGTTTAGGGTTCAGGTTAATGGGTCAAATGATGGGGGTGGTTTAGGTGAGTTGTATTTAATAAAGGCAATTATATTAAATAGGTGTGTGAGGGTGGTGAATTAATTTAATGTGAATAATTAAATTAATCTGTGTGTGGGTAAAAGGTTATTAACTTAATTAAAATAATTAAATTAATATGTATGAAATTAAATGGCATTAATTTAATTAAATTAATTAAATTAAAATGTGTGGGGTGCAGGAGGTACGTGATAAGGTGTTGAGAATGAGGAGGTGATTATAAGGCTACGGTAGGGGATTAAGGTGATTATGACACGAATTCGGTGTCTACATACAACTGTGCACATACCCATTCTCAAAAAAAAAAATATTTCTTGTATTATAATGTTTAGAATGGGCATATTACCTTTATGATAGTAATAATCAAATTTACTTTATTTTAGAGGTCCACCCATTCTCACATCTTGTCAAAAGAGTAATGAAAATGATGTAGATTTTTTGCATTATCTTTTATTGAATGCACATATTCCCATTCTCACATAGGAATGATAGAATCATCATTTATTATATTACAATTTTTAGAATGGACGTATGTTCATTCTCATACAAACAAAATTGTTTCGTTTTGTATTGAATGAGCATTGCATTTTTACTTTGTTTTAGAGAAGCACCCATTCTTATCATTTCTTGTATTATAATGTTTAGAATGTACATATGCCCATTATCATGTAAACAAAATTGTTTTGTTTTATATTAAATGGGCATTACATTTTTACTTTGTTTTAGAGGTTTACCCATTCTCACATATTATTAAAATATTTTTGAAATTGATATAACTTTTTTGCATTTTATTTTATTGAATGGGAAGATGCCCATTCTCATGTAGGAATAATATAATAATTTCTTGGGTAGATTGGAATTATTTAAGAAGACTAAGAAGAGTATTGATTAAACAATCTCACGGTTTTTAAATAGGTATAGATAAAAATAATAGGAGGAATATCATAAGAAGACTAAGAAGAGTATAGATTAAAAAGTCTCACAGTTTTTAAATAGGTATAAATATGAATAATAGGAGCAATCTCATGAAATGAGCATTGCTTGTATTACAATTTTTAGAATGGAAATCACATTTTTAATCCTATATTATCATATAGGATTCCCATGGGAATATGCTCATTTCAAAACAAGAAATTATGTTTTTCCTTGTATTAAAAGGGAACATTCACACTCACAACAATTAAATACATATTAAAGAGTGGGAAGTTGATAATTTTTGTCTTGTATTCAATAGTCATATTCTTATTCTCATATTTGTTATAGTGGTATCTTAAAGATTAAGTTTAATATTGATAAAATTAGAATATGTAAAAAGGGAAAATGAGTATTCTCTTTAACATTTATTTTAGAATGGGCATTTTCATATTAGAATCATAAAAAGGAATAGTTTAAAAACTGTAAATTATTGTTCATACTAGAAATAAGTACGAATAACTTAAAAATATCATAAAAATAATTACAAAGATAACATTAGAATACAACAAAAGGGAATATGTGTATTCTCCTTAATAGGATTTATAAGAAGAAGTCCATTATTGTAAGTATAATAAAGATAATAAATATTACATTTATATATTTTAGATTGGGCACTTACCCAAAATCCATACATTTGTTGGTGTACCAAATCCAACATATCACTTCATAATGCTTACTTTGATTCTTGCATACCATAAACAAATAATAAATTGTATGCATGTCAGTTCAATGAAATCGCATGAATTTTCAAATTGTAATCATGTTGAATTATTAGTAAATTAAGATTAAAAAATGGTTAACTATCCTATTTATCTATATAGTACATAATATCAATGAACATGTTGAATTATTAGTAACTGAAGATTACAAAACGGTGAACTATTATTTTTATCTACATAGTACATAATATCAATGACCAGGGTAATAATGCAATCTCTGTTGGAAAAAAACATTTACTACCTAATTTTATAATCGTATATCCAACTACAAATCTGATAAGAAAGCAAAAACATCATTCGTCCTCACAATAATCAATATAGAAAAAAGGTAATAATAACATGTAATGATTATACAAATGTCAACATTAAATAATATTATTTCACAGTGAGTATTTTACATTAAAAAAATCATACATCACCACATGAATTAATAGAGATAAAATTTAATTTGTTTCAGAATGGACAATTTCCCATTATCGCAACCTTTATATAGCTCTTAAATTGATTTACTTCAATACATCTTCCTATATGTGAATGGACATATTCCCTTTATCATGAATGAATCATAGAAGACTACAGATAAACTTTACTTTGTTCTACAATGGCCAATTCACTACAATGTAAGTGAAAATAACCAAATGATATTCTTCATGTGCAAATAAATAAGAAGAATAAATATAGATGGAATTTAATTTTCTATTGTTCTGTTACAATTCCTATGTGAGAATGGGCATATGACCATTAGCATAAAGGTATCCTAAAAGAATAGATATAATATTTACTATATTCTAAAACCATGAAATAATATTTTTCTCTATTATTATGTTATGATTCCTATGTGAGAGTGGGCATATGCCGATTCTCATATAGGAATCAAAGAATAAGATTAGAGATAAAAATAATTATTTTCACAATGGGCAATTCTCCATCATGCAAGGGAAACAAAACCATATGATATTTTTCATCTCAAACTAAATCAACAAAGAAGAGATAGATAAAATCATGCCTATGAATAGTTTAGTGTTTATCAGAAACTTACTTGTTAACTTTTGTTTCACACGCTAAAACAGTCCAATGAAAGAGAGAACCCAAAAGCAAAAGTATAAACAATACACAATAAAATAAGATCAGAGATAAATTATATCTTGTTTTGTAATGGACAGGTGCCCATTCTCATAGCCTTCATATATTTATTGAAAATATTAACGTTAATATTGTTTGTATTATAATGATTAGAATTGACATACTCCCATTCTCATAAAAACAAACTTTTTTATCTTCCATTGAATGATTAGGTATCCATTTCTATAGAGGTATTAGAATGTTTAATTTCAATAATGCTTACATTGAATGGGAAGATGCCAATTGTGATATAGGAATCATATACCTAAAACATGGCTATGATATTGTTTAATATTTATTTTTGTTTTTGACCATGGCATAGTGAAACCATTAATTTACAAATAAATTATTTACCACCTTTTATTAATTGAAGGTACTTTTTTTTCAAGCACGTCTTTGACCAACCATTGGAGGTAAATTAGCAAAATTAATGGCAATTTATTCACACCATTCCTTGGAACCATAGAGAGATTGACGGTAGTTAACATGTTTACATTCAATATTTCCTTTACAAACATACTTCCCATTCTCATAACCCATTCTAAAAATGTTTACAATAATTTAAATATATTTTATGATGAGAAAGACATAATTGTTGATCCCTCTCGAGAGTATGCAGTGCATAAATTATCTCTTCCCAGGATAGTTAAACTAGTGTAATACAGTTATTAATAATGATAAAAACAAAAAATTGTATGTTTGTATGAGAATGGCCTTTTTCCCAGTGTAAAGCTTCTTTCGGTAGTAATATTTTCTATTATAATGGTTGTGATAATGCACAACTTCCCATTTTAAATTGAAGTAAGGCTGTGTGAATGCACATATTTTCATTCTAAGATAAAGAAAATTGTGTCTTTATAATTCTTCTATGATTCTTATATGATAATGGGCATATTCCACTTTTAATCATCTAGTCTTATTATAAGTTTCCTATATTAAGAAACATCTTCTTCCTCCTATATTTTTATACTAGAATATTTTTATCATTTTCATATATTAAGAATCATCTTCTTGCTCTATATTTTCTATACGATAAAGGTCATACTTCCATTCTATATAAAATACAAATATAACATCTATTCAATACAAAAAATAAATGTAATGTCTTTTTAATAATAAATGCAAATGTAACATCTATTCAGTCGGATTGCTACATGATGGACACCCAAAACCATAAACAAATCTACTTCATTATTATAATTTGTTTTATCTCATATTCACTCATATTATATTGCTACTTGAATAACCTAGGTCTTACATTCTTATCGAATTTTCCCTTATATAACAACTTAAAGGACACCTATATAAGACTCAACAAAACTACTTCAATATTATCATTTTATAAGAGTTTGACTTTGTGCATAATAATTTAGTTTCTAGATTATAATTTTCATATAAATTTCTCATTCCAATTTTTTTTATTCCTTGCCAATAACATCCCTGATATCATCCTTCACCATCTCATCCTCCTCTGAGCTACTAAGGTAAAGCTTAAGCCTGCACTTTTTTCTCCCCTTTTCTAGTTGATCTAGACATCCTATGAATATCCATAACCATATTTTTAAGCCCAGAAAATTCCTCTCTGATGGCATTTTGATAAGTAAAATTTTTCTTCGAGGCCTAAATATACTTCATACAAGTACATACCATGGCCTCCGTAGACTCATCAAGGGAATCAATGTTGTTTTTTAACTGGAGAAACCTGAGGGAAATTTTTTTCCAATGTCATACTGCAATTAGAATCCAAATTTTCTTTTCCTTTGGAAGGTCCTCCTTTGATATTAGACATAGAAACATTGGTTGCATTATCATAACCCTTCCTCTTCATGAACTTATTCATTCATTCATCCTACTCCATATACTTCTCATCCTCATCATGTTTTACATCATCATTAAAAAAGCCCCTAAATTTTTCAAATTTGGTGAAATATATAAAACCCAAATGGAATAAGGCCATCATCAATCCCTGATGAAGAGGGATTTTCAACTTTCCTTTTTGGAAATTCTCAATTAATTTTTTTAGGGAATGACTGAGAAAGAATGGAAAATTATAATGCATACCATCATGGTAGATATTAATTAACATAGGGAAATTGTGGGCATAAACTAACTTGGACCTACCATCCAAGGTGATAAATTTCATCAATTTTAGGGAAATTTCATTGAAAGGATTAGGTAAATAATCTCTCTCAAAACTTGCACAGTGATGTTTTATTTTCTCTTTACCCACCAAAACGTTTTCCATATCCTCATCACATTTTTTATTTAGTTTTTAAATATCCCCCCATCCTTGTTCATCCCAACCACTATAGCAATAAAATTCAAATAGAGTTGTTTATAGAAAAACCCCTAATACTAGCCTGACCATCCTTCTTCCATTGAGTAGCAAAATCCTTGCTCACAAATTTTTTGTGGCCTATAAAACATTGAAATAAAGATGACATTCCTACCTATTCGAATCATCATACAAAATCTTCTAATAATCCAATTAGTGAAATAACGTTCTAGACGAACCAATTCACCGCCCATTTTTTAGTTTCTCTATTGAAATGGTAATAAAAACAACCCATTTTGAAACCTAAAAGTATTTTTTAAAACCAATAATGGCATTTCATCAATCCCTTATCTCAACCCAATTCAAGCACTTATATCATCAAACCTCTAACATGTCTGCTCATAACTTCTTACTCTTCCTTCATACCTAATAATGACAGAGAATGGTTTTCAATCATTACAATGACACAGAAAGTTCAACCTCTCTAACCTCTGTTTGCAAGGTAAACAACAACCTTGTTTCCTTCCCTATAGATATGATTATAAGAAATCAGTTAAAGGATGTTTCCATGGAATTATACCATTATTTTTATTTTAATACAAACAATAGTGAACTTAATCATTTTAATAACTCTTTGAAGGCTATGAGAATGAGAAGCTCACCATTCTAGTTCTATCTCTATTCTTCTTTTATGAATTATATATGAGAACTCAGATTTTCTCATTCAATACATGATTGAACTTATAAATTAATTTAATAACTATGAAGACAGTAATAATGAAGAGCTACCCATTCTAAATAAAAATAATTTTTCTCTATTTTTCCTAATATATGATTTAAATATGAAAATAGGAAAATACTTATTGAAAACACAAATTAAATTTAATCTCTATTCTTCTTTAATGATTCCTATAAGAGACTGGGCATCTGCCTATTCAAGATAAAAATGTTTGTTTGTATGAGAATGTGAATATGCCCATTTTAATCATTGCAATACAAGAAATAATAAACTTAATGTTTTTCAACAACTCTATGAAGGATGTGAGAATGAGAAAATGTCCATTATAAAACAAGCTAGATTGTATCTCTATTCTTCTTTTATGATTTCAAATTTTGAGAACAACCATTTTCTCATTAGATACATCATTGATCTTAATTATTTTAATTCCTATATGACAATGATTAAGTTCAATATTGTTTATCTCGGCAGGTCAACCTCACCTTCCCAACTCAGCAAGTCAACTAACCCACCCATCTCGGTATGTCAGCCCCAAGCCCACGTTGGGAATTCAAATTACATTCGCTCATCTCATCAAGTCAATGCATCTGCTAATCTTGACAAGTCATCTATCCCACCCATATCTATTGTCCAGCTTGTCTGACCAGCTCGACAGAACAACAAAACTGCTAGCTCAGTAGATTAGCTTGCTCATCCATCTTGGAATGTCAAATTCCCCACCGAGCTAGGTGAGTTATCTCACCCTCCAAATTTGGTGTGCTCATCTCACCCACCCAACTTTTCCTACACAAATAAGCCAACCATCTAGTAAAATAAGTAACCCTACCTAGGTGGTAACCCCACATTGTACTTTGAAAATAATAAAATATTTAAATCCTTGTCTTAGCATGAAGGATTAGAATTTATTTTTTTAGAATCAAAACAACAAATTGTAAGGGAATGATCTTGTTTCGACTTAGAAAACATGTCAAAAATGGTTATATTTAGAGGCATACTTTTATAACTATCGAGGATAATATTATGCAAGTATTTCAAAATATTGAAGTGATATTCTTAAAACACATATCAATAAAACAAAAGATAAAAAAAATATGTCATTATCTTTATACCCAAATCAAGAATACAAGAGAAAGAAAGAGGGATGATATTCTTCATCTCATAATATTTTAATAGATAAGAGTTAGAAGTAATGTCTAAAACTTACCTTCAATTTAAAAAAGAAGTAAAAAATTTCTTCACTATAAAAAAATAATTTCTTCATCTAATAATGAATCATTTTCGGCCTGTGTAAATCACCCCAAACATCTCAATAAAAAATCAATTTCCAGTCATGTGGTAATTTTTATCACCGAATCACAACACCCTATGGTTTACACAAGTGTGTGTTCCTGATCTCAAAGTGTGATTGGATAACATGGGTACTATCTTCAAGTTGTTGGAGTTGCTACTTGAGATAGACCTGTTGTATACTCCCCCGGGTAAATATAGAAAAACAAAAGGATATGGAAATCAAGGAAATTGGATGTGCCTCGCAGGTAAGAAAGTCGACACGAAAATTCTTGCTCTTAAACTACCTGCCACAATCTACTCTAATACAGGCAAAACTATCTTTCCTAATCTAACTTTCAAAGGGACCAAGGAGAGAGAGTGCTTTCGAAAAAAATCCTACACTAAAGCCCTAGATACACCAGAAAAGGAGGGTGTGAGAATAGTCTTCGAATGTGTGAAAAGTAGGAGTAAAATGCATACTAGAAGGGGTTATAATAGTTCTCCACAATCTAGAAACTACATTCACAACAATATTTCGTGCAAGCACCAAAAATGATAATGAAAATCCCTACAACAACATTAGATAGACACAATATATATGTAGTAAGATTGAAGGTGCAAGACGAATGTAACAAACACAATAATGCATGGAAAGATACATCCACAAACTTGCATCTATTGCTTAATGAGTATGCACAATCCAATCTATTACAATATAAGGGCCTAGATCACCATGCAAGGAGTCCACTACAAGGACCAACTGTTAGGTTGAGGATCTTGTATTCATGTGAGCAAGTGTTGAAGACCGTATACTAAGAGTACTGTACACTTTCAACCTAAAAAAATCACACAAAGTTCGAGAAAAGCACATTTCCCACAATCTAGTATATGAATCCCTACAACAACATTAGATAGACGAGCCCAAGAAAAAAAAATTCTATTGCCTTAAAACGTGCTCGATATACCAAGGAAATGTTATTTTCTCATATGGGCGGGATTTTGACCCATAGGTTTATGGGATGACCTTTTGACCCATGGTTTTGATACCCATGGATTTGTAAAACTTCTTAAGCAGTTGTCTATTTATATGGTTTTGTGCATATGGTAGATATAATGTAACATTGCAGATGTGTTTTGAATTCGGGTGTGAATTCTATAGAGTTTTTGGAGCATAGATCCAAATAGATTTGGGTATTATATCGAGAGAGTGTTGGCTTGTAAGAAAATCTGAGCAAGGGATTCTTGGTGGATGTAGTCCAAATTGGGTGAACCACATTAAATACTATCTCTTTGTGTTGTGTTATTTTATTCTACACTTTTATTTGAGATCTGTAATATTTTCTGAATATTAGTTTCTACTGTTGTGATTCTATGAGGGATTATTCCACATATTTTATCTCTTATTTCCTAACACCAAGAGTACATTGGCTTCACAAAAACTATTTTGACAGATTTTTGTTACCCAAAAACTATCTTCTTTTACAATGAGCCCAACACTCCAATTTATAGAAATTTGAGAAAAGAGAGAGAGAGTGGTAAAATTAAAATTCCTAAATCTATCCTTTAATCACTTGAAAAAGGTAGTAAATGGAGTGAAATGATGTTCTGTTTGCTGTAAAATTCCCCCCATACTATCCCCTAACTTTTTGCATTGAGAAATGTTAGCCCATGCTCCATTGAACACATCCCAACCACCACTAAAATCATTATTATGAACCTGGCCATGTTTTCTACAAAATCACCATCAATTCTTCATCAAATTAAGGATTTCAAAATTTCTGTGCATTGGGCTCAAACCAATGATTCCAACAGTACCAATTTTTTGCACTTTCATTTAGAAATGCAAAATTTATGGCCTTCTGAGTGCGAGCAACAATTTTGGGTCTGCCAGACATTTTTGTAATTTAATGGGACTAAACATTTAATTGACTAGATTTGAATATTTTTCCTTTATTTTCATAAAGCTACCCTCATCATAAAGAAATCTCATCTCTGTGGTGAACTCGTGTCCTGACGTCCCATGTGCAGCCTAGAACATTCTAACCCAATTTAGCTTATTCCTTTGCAAATCAGCCATTTCAAATTTTCGTTTCATAGACATCCCTACGTCTAGTGGACCGCGTGGGACAAACATACCTAATTTTTTCTGATTTCAACTATTTTTGGCCATTTCAGGTAAATTAGGTTTTCAGGTCTCGAATGTCCTAGCTGAACCTGTGCGGCCTAGGCCCAAAAAACCCGACTTTGCCACATTTCACTATTTGAAGCTATTTTTTTGGATTTTTCCCATTTTGACTAACTCTTTGAAATTTTTTCCTTGGACGGGGAAGTCAGAGAGAAACATAGAGGCCCCCCCAAAATCTAGCTTTTTGTCCTTCCATCATTTCTTCTTGCTCCAGCATGAGGATATTATGTAGGTTATCCAAATTACCTCGAGGGGTGAATTTGGGATAACAGTAACACCGCTCAGTAATTTGGTAAAATCATAACGTAAAACTTCCCATACTAGTAACTATTATTTGGTTAACAACTATGTATGTGTTTTAAAACATTGAAGTGATATTCTTAATACCCAGATCAAAAAATATAGAAGATTAAAAAATAGCATTATCTTTAAACCAATAAAATAATATAATGAAAAGAAAACCAAATGATACTCTTCATCTCATAATAATTTAACAGAGAAGAGTTAGAGTAATTCAAGCTTCCAATTTGCTTCAAATGTTTTGCATCATATGCCCAAATGGTATTAATAATCTGAGGTATCACAAAGTGGTAAGGTTCAAAAAAATTTAATAGAGAGGATGAACAATATATCAAAAAAAATCTCTAGATCTTCTACTTCACATAGATAAGTGGTCTAACGAAATGGGCAGCCCAAAGCAAAAGGGAAAAAATAATAGTTGAAACTTGATGAAAAGGAAAGTGGAAAGAATGAACAAGAAAGAGATAGCTTCTCCGACCCATGTTAAACCTTGCAATTCCCAAGACCTATCCCATCATCGAAAACATTAACTGTCATTAATCTCTGTGCAGTGCCACAGAGTGTTGCAAATTGATTTCCATTAATTTTGCTAATTTCTCTCCAATGGGTGGTCGAATACATGTTAGACAAAAAAAGCACCTTGAATTAATAAAAACAAGTACTTTTAATTAATAAAAAAACAACACTGGAAAATAATTTAATTGTAAATTAATGGTCTCATTATTCTATTGTCAATAACAATATAAATACTAAAATATATGGTAACCATGATTTAGGTTTAATAATTGAAATTAAAATAAATTTTAATTTTCTTAAAAAATCATAGGCATGTTTTAGGTTTATAACATATATATATATATATATATATATATATATATATATATATATATTTATCATAGTCATAATTTAGGTTATTTACATTTAAAATAAAATATAATATTTAAACATTATTATAGCCATGGTTTATGTTATATTTAATATTTAATATTAATTGATACTAATTTGTACTAGAGAGAGGATAGTTATGGCAACTATATATGATCCATGGTTTTCATGAAATCACACAAATGTTGAATCATTTACTTGCTTCAATCACTCCCTAAACTCTAGATAGGAATTCCGACTTAAATAGAAACAGGGGATCAGGTGAATTGATCCAAAACATATATTATTGTTTCTTCATTGATTACAAAGGACAATCCTATTATTTGGTAGTAATACCGTATTTTATGATACCTAATGTTTCTGGTTGTTTGAATTTTTCATAACATTTATAATTGAGTTGTATGTTTTAATATATTTCGATAGTTATCTTCGATATATATCAAGTTTCATTTTAAATATGTTGAATTTACTTGAAAAATAATTAAATCCCCCATATGTGTTTGTGTTGACATAACTGATACTATAATATGGTTTCCAAATTGGAAAAAAAACTATATGACTTATAGTAATCACATCAAAGGTTAATATTAGATGTTCTAAATAATGAGATAGTACCTTGGAAGAACATTTAGAGGAATTAGTTTTTATTCCTTTTCAAAAAAAAAATATTATCTTGAGGTAATACACATTTAGACAGAATGGGCATATGTCCATTCTCGTACAACGAAACATTTTAATCTTATATTGAATGGGAATATTCCCATTCTCATATATTAAGAATCATAGACAAAAAAAGGTATTATCTTGAGGCAATACACATAGACAGAATGGGAATATGTCTATTCTCATATAAACAAATAGTTTTATGTTGTATTGAATGAGAATATGCCCATTCTTATTTAAGAATCATAGAAAAAAGAGAACTAATATTTAATTTGTTCTTTAGTGGACAGTTGCATACACTCACATCCTTTATAGTGATATTAAAATGATTAAGTTCAATATTTATTCAATAAGTTAGAAGGGTTAGAATAGGCATATCCCCATTTGCATACAAAACAAATAATTTTATTATTGTGTTGAGAATGGGGATATGTCATTTATCATACAAACAAATATTTTTATCATTGTGATGAGAATGGGCATATGTCCATTCTCATAAAATAAATATAGAAAAAAAGAAAAATTCTCCTACGCCCAAATTTCTCATAATCAGTGAATATGGGAAGTAAGAGGAATTGTTGTAAAATTTATTTATGCTATGTTAATAATATGATGAAGATATTTGGATGAAGTGGTTAGCAATAAATTTTCTAATTAACTTCTATTTAACCTCTATTTATTTATTTCTCATCATTTAAATTCAACCTCATCTATTTATTTCTCATCAATTAAATTCAAATGAGTCAAGTTCAATCATAGTTTGAAAATCATGTTATAAATATATTCATGTCAATTTTAATTATATGTATAATTTTGAAGTATTTCCAAACGTTAGTAAATTATAGAAGTTCACAACTCATGTGCTATGTTTATTCAATATACTTATAGTTGTACATACATGACAATTTTTCATTTATTTTATGCAATGGTTTAATAGATTTTGCATCATCTCGCAAACTTTGTAATTTATGTTGTTACAAGCCATATGTTCTTTTACATTTGTAGAGGATGATCATGTGGACTTATTTTCAAAAGGAACCAAAGTTACAGATGGAAGAGTATATCCAAGTAGGAAGAAACTACATTGCAAATATGTGGTAAGAGGATTTGTTTTTTTTCAATGTTAACACAGTATTGGATGGGACAATAAATTTTCCTTTCTAAAATGATGAATTTGAAACCTTGGTAGATGTTGGGAATGAAGGATACTTCATTACTTGGGAAGAGAGTGAATTATAAAAGCATGCATATTCATCCATTCCCCCCTAATTTGGGAAGTGAAAAAATTTGTAGTGGTTCAGAGGATTACAATGCAAAGAGTGATAGATATTGTAGTGATGATAGTGAAAGCACCATCAATACATGTCCTAAAGATAGAAAATATTTTGTCACAGATAATGTCATCCTCAAACAAAAATCTTGTATAAAATACGATGACATAGCCATGGGTTATATAAATCATGTGCTATAATTTCATGACATTGATGGAGATAGGTTGGGTCCTTTTAATTTTTAGGTATACATAGAGAATGTGGTAAATATTGTCTCATAATACTCATACTCGCTATAACCTAATAAATCAATTTTTTGGCCAATATAACATTGTAATTTTTCAGTGAAACAAGAAGTTCCTTATGATTAAGAAAGGGTTTGCTCAACTAGTGGGTACCTTGTACACAATGATCAGCACAATTTTAAGTTCAAGGGAGATGTTTCAAAATTAATCCACTACTGCCCAATTGAGTGTAAATTTGTAGTAGAGGGAACAATTACAAACATAGTTGAAGCATACATGGTACATTTTAATAGATTGGATGCTAATAGATTCGGTGTACATATTGATAGAATATTCAACCCTCATTGTAAAGCTTTTTTCCTATCTAAAGGACCTCTCATACAATGGCGTGCTAGAAAATTGGGTGACATAAATGATTCTCATATGGATATTAGATTTAAAGAAGTCCCAAAGGAGGTTGAGGTCACCATCTGGGATGCAATAGAAGAGTGAAACCCTCAAATATTTTATCAAATTTCATATCATTCAATTGATCAGAATTAATCCAATAGAGTGATAAAAAGATCTTATAATGTTACAACACGTGCAAATCTGTATATCCCTAAAGCCAATCCATCTAATTGAAATTATGATGAGGATAAAAACTCGTAAATATTTTTAGAAGTCGAAAATACCATATTTTAGTTGTTGCAAATCTACTTCTCCCAATAAATTACCTCTTTCTTCAGTTACAAATCAAAATCGGTTGCTCACAACTAGAGCCTTGAATGAAATTGACAAAAAATAAATTTGTTTGATGCATTAACAACAAATTCTATCTTAAATGTTGGTAAAAAAAACTATGGAGGTACATAAAATGAGATTTGATGGGATGGATGTTTGTCAAAATACATCTCACAAAGTATATGGGTACCCAAGGAGTTCCTTCTATAAATGTAAATATGAATGGATAGGTAGAAATTGGCTTGCAGTGAATGACAAAACTGGAAAAGAGAAATTAAGGTCAAACACTACCGCAACAATTTCATGTATATCAAGAATCATTTATAGAAATTCATATATTTGTCCACATCTGACTTGTTATTTAGGATAGGATGGAGTAAAATTTCCCCAAATTTTTCTTACTTCTTTCTATACCCAAAACATACTACAAAATAATGCAATGAGGAGCTTGAATTGTTGAAAATTTCTCAGGTGTCGTAGTTAAGCTTCAACAACATAATAAACAAAAACTTTCCATTACAAAAAATAATTTCTTTGCAAGGAGTCAATGAGTGCATAGATTTATAAACAAATGTAGAACCACCACATGCCCATAAGAACTCACAAAGATTGAGAAGGAACAAACATGACACAATGAATATTTTCAAAAAAATTTGGGCAGCTTACAATTCCTGCAGATTGCAGTCAGAAGAACAACCTTATAGATTCTTGAGCATTGTGTATGATAAAATAGATTAAATTAAAACTTCTATACCATGGATGGGTAAAAAATCAAATTCAATATGTAATGTTTTTAACCTACTAGTTACTATGACTAGTATGCTCACACATGGACATTAGACCGGGAGTATCGGTCATTTATATCTGTCATTTTTTGAAGGTGGAGAAAACTATATAGTCACATCATTAGCTTTGTGTCTCAGGAATATTGAAGAACATGTAATTGATGAGTACGAAGATTTTTTGCTTCATTGTGGATCATCCAAACAACCATTGCATGATGCATTATTACATATTGTATAGGGATTGTTTAAAGCCAAATAAAATTTATACCATCTCAAATGAACCTAAATTAGATATCAATGTAGATAGCATCATCTAGGCATGGACACCAAACAAAAATCGGCAATGTGGATCCATAAATATACCGATAAAGGACATGTGGCCATTAATCATACCTTGAACTACTTGAACACGATAAGCAATGTTGACTTGGAGAAACTATTGAAGTTCATAAATTTATATGTGAAATAATCTTTTTCCGGGATGTGGGTTATGTAAAAAAAATTATTCCAAACCTTGGTCCTATAAAACTTTATAGTTTTACTATTAATTGATCATTAAATGAAATACTGTGTACTATATTACTTTGGAATATTTTTACATAATATTATTCTATAAAACATTGTGATGCTTGTGGAACTCTTGAATATTATTGATGTATTATTAATAATATGATTTCAACCATGCAATTTATTGAATTTGAAAAAAAGTATTTAATTATGCTCAAAGTAGGTTTATAGGGAGCTCGATCTTGTGATTGAAAGGGAATTGGATGTGATTTACAAGAAATTCATTTGAAAAGATTAATGATTTGGGTTTTTCTAGGAATTAGTCTTGATTTATGCATTCATTACAACCACAAAATTGTAAGGTATTTTCCTAAAGCTATGTGCATAAATCTACATAATTTTTTTTTATTAATGGTAAATAATTTTGAAGGGACTATACCCTGTTTACATATAGGGCCTAAAGGCTAGGTAAAACATTAATAGGTTCCACAAAAAAATGATCAACATCTAGAATATGTGTTTAAGCCAACCACAACCAAAAAGTTACAATAGAAAGCAAAACAGTGCGTGCTCTGCAACAATGCAGCTAGAAAATGGCAAAAAAACAACAAAAGGAATGATGCAGATCAACATCTACAACAAAATCCTCTTTTACTTCTTAGCAACTATGTTAATTCTTGATTTAATAGTTTGGAGTGAGGTAAAGAGAGCCACCATTTTCATGTGTGTGGGGTCCTCAGCATCCAACTTTGCTATGGTTTGACTGCTCTCCTTATCCGTTCCCCACAGAGTGTCTGGGATCCCACTAAGCATAGAAATGCTACGAACATGTTGTTCAAGAAAATCACTGATTGCATTAAAAATTTCCATGTTGTGGTCATGGTGATCCTTTGCTCTTACTAGATGATTGTACAAGGAATTAAGCTTTTTGTAGATGTCCTCAACTTGCTTATTGTCAATATTAGTATCATCTTCCAACTTCCTTTTGCCTTTTTGTTTGGCCAAATGCTGCACTTCTTCATTCAGTTTCATCATATCATTCTCCAAGGCTTCTAGCCTTTGGGAAGTGGTGTTTCCTTCTTTTTGTAAGGCCTCTTCATGGCCTGCACTACTGATGTAAACCTTATAAAATATACATAACTTATTGTTTAATTATTCTAATACTTTATAAAATGTAAACCTTTATGAATTTTACGTATTAAATTATATGCCTACAATCCCATAATTCTTGAATGTAAAACTATAGTATTATAAGTGCCAAGGTATAATATTTAATGCTCTCAACAAAAGTGGTTGGTAATGCACCACGACTTAAGCTATTGTCTGCCAAGATATTTAAATTCAAAAGAGGTCAAAATCCATCACATATGAATTATAAAAGAATAATAAATATAAAGATGATACACATAAAAATATTTAGGAACATACTTGTAACATGAGTGTGATGAGAATGGGCATATGTTCATTCTCATAGAATGAATAGTTATTTCTTATTTCATAAAACATGTACCCATATCACATTATTTTAATTTTCAAAAGGGATCAAAATACAAAATATAGGAATGTTAGAAAAAAAATTAGATAAAGAAGATAAATATAAAAAGAATTAGGAACACAATTGTACTATGATTGTGTTGAGAATGGGCATATTCCCATTCTCATAAACTCAATATGGAATTAGGAACATAAGTTTTATGGAACCATGTAAATATTGGAATCTGATATTACACTACATAAATTCTTATAATAAACATATGGGAATATGATATCACACTAAATAAAAACCAATAATGGAAATTTAAGAATCCCATTTCAACAATTTAAAACCAAAAATAACAATATTATAAATCTAGATTCTTAGTAAAATGTCCATATTTAAGGAAATTATGGTTGAATGCGTAAAGTACTGAAAAGGATAGATCTTGAATATCTAGATAGACTAGAGAAGCTGGAGGAGGACTGGGGCACATGCGGGCACTTTGGTCTACAATCTGGGCACCCTTGGCTGTGAAAAATCTATGAAATTGTCTTTTACAAGTTCGGAAGGTGGTCTGAAACCCTCCATGTCTGTCACAACAACTTTTTTTTCCTATTCTAATTGTCACCGTTGTTCCCAAATCACTGCACCCTCCGAATGGCCAGGATGTGAATAGGACATTCGGTGTGATTGGGACACATGGGATCACTTCTCAAGCTATGGGACTTGGGCTTGAAGTGAACCTTCGAAGAAGGCCGGCTTCCTTTTCCTAAACTAAGTGTTATACTACTCCTAGTGTAACAAAAATGATTATCTAGTCCTATGCTAACATTTTCATGGGGTTTTAGGGAAAGAGTGTAAGGCCGGGAAAACGGCGACGCTCACGATGATGACGACAACAATGACAACGAAGAACTTGCTGTCACAAACATACAACCCGAAAATGCGACTAATTTTTTTTTCTTTGTTTTAATTATTTAGGTGTAGGATTAGAATTCAATCATTTTATACTTACTAAGTGTACCAGGACATATGAGTGCACATTATAAGGCTAGTGATTACTTATAACCAAAATAAAAACTATATAGTGTTGATAGAGTCACTCCATATTCGAATATTTCTATCAGTGGAATGCTAAGAAGTATGACTTTAATGGTGCAAAGTTGAGCATGTTATCATCAGAAAACTTATTGATTTAAATGGAGGACTCGAGATAATGAATCCATTAATCTAGTGTTGTGGTATTAATTTTGACTTTCAACACTGGGATGCTAAGGTTATCTTGGACCTTAAAAGGGTTTTGACGAAGAAACTACATGTGAGATAGTTAAAAAAAAAAGAATTTCATGCTAGCTTGATTTACCTAGAACATCATCTCATGAAACTAGTCATAAAGTTTGATTTCATTATGCATCTATGACATAGTTGAAGAGATTTTAGAAGTTTTTGGTTTCCTCGCGTTGGTTAAGAACATCAACCACCTTACTCTTGCCTCCTCATTCTTTTAAGACGGTGGAAATAAAACCTACTTCTTTCCCTTCCTTCTCTTGTTGCATTCACATAATACATTCACAAAAAGATAGAACTATGTTAAGTTAATAAGTTATTCATAACACGGAGCATAACGCTATGTAAAGGGACAATTTCGCACTAAAGGTAACATCAAGGATTATGAACAGTGTCCATATAAGTTAAATTGAAATACTAATCAAACTAGAAGTTTGTTAGTAAAAAAATAAATAAATAAATAGAATTAATAGGAAATAGGGAACATGGTTACAATATTGCCTTCATTCAAAATTACTTTCCTTAAAGTAGGTTAAACATATCTTTTTCTAAAAAAAAATAGAACAAAGGGCTAGAGTTCTTCTATGGGAAGATTAGTCAAATCTAAGTTTGAAAACAGGATTGGGGTGGGTGGCTTTAATGGCCAGCTGCCAAACATCACAAATCCCTCCCTTGCGTGCAGGCTTCACCAACTGGGCCGCATGATTCATTAATTCGCTTCTACAAGGATACACAAATCTCACGCCTCCCATTTGGTCTACCCACCGCCTTAACTGGTCCCTAGCCGATGCAAGAAAAAATAAACGGGTTACAGAGGAGCTACAGCATGTGAGTGGAAGGGAAAGTGACCTCTACTGTCATCAGATGCAGCGAGGGGTGCTCGAGACGGGGTCCATGGCCGCGCGTGCTGCTGAGGAGGGTGTAGAAGAAGCTTCAGGCAAGCAAACAAGACGTGTTACTTCCACTAACCTCGGGGGCTGTAAGGTGTGTTCTGGGTGCAAAGCCTGGCCGCGGTCTGCACAGAAAATGGCCAGGAAGTAGAGAACAAAAAAAAAAACAAAGCCTTTTCATTCTTTTGAGCGCTTAAGACAAGCGGTTTGTCCAACTATGATGTTATCTGTTCAGTATCGAATGCATCTTCAAATTCAGGATTCTACCTTCAAGATATTTTTATGAAAATCGATCAAGGGACAGTGAGAGTGTTACGAGGAGACCTGAAGAAATTTATTACAAAGATTCATCTAATGGAGACCTGACCTGATCTTACGCTGCAACTCGTGGAAGAAGAATCTCATAGAGGTGGATCTGTTTCATATCAGAATATTCATGGAATACAGTTTGCTTTGCAATTAGTGCGAATAACTGTAAAACGCCTGTATAGAGGTGCAACTTGTTGATAATGGCCACGCACAACCACCCATTTGAGCAAGCCAAGTTACTTTGCACTTTATAAAAAAAAGTTTCCTGTTTGCCTTACATGGTTTGATGCAACTCGCATGCAACTGTACTAGCTAATTGATTTTACTGAGGTATCCACACTAATCCTAATGTTTTTCTTTGCTATAAGAATAAAATGAGTCATTATGGATGTATTCAAGTAACCAAGATCTAATGCATGTATATCCATTATAAGGACATATTGCAATGTTTTATTTTCAGCATTATATCTTAGGTTATAGTATATACTAGTATACTATGTTAATAGTAAAAAGTGAATGATTACTAGTATTGTTTTTAATAATATGATTCAACAATAGTTTTACACATTACTTCTAATATTTTCTTTCACGTGTAAAATATGTAGGATATTGGATTCCTATACTAAGTATTGCAAAGGAAATATGGATAATTATACTCATGTATGCTTAGTACCAAATGCTTATAAGATCTATTCCTATTTAATTTAATAAGGCTTGCATGGTGATTTCAAATATTTTGATTTCAATTCATTCTTCAATTTGCCAATAGTTTTACAATGGATTCATAAATGAATCCCAACATAATCCTCAAGCTAGGGTTTCAACAATGACTTCCATTGGCATTTTTAGAGTAAGAACTACTAACATTTTCAACAAGATAAACTTACACTCTTATGAGGTTCCAAGCCAAGTTACAAGGAGAGATAAATAAATTGTCTATTCCTTCAACTTTCAATTCCATCCACATTTACAACTCTTACTAATGAAGATCAAAACAACTTTCCTTCAAAATCTTGTTACAACATTTTCCACTTAATGTGGGAACAAAATTTACAATAATGGAAGCTAAAATACAAAGCAATATTACACTTTTCTTCCACTCTAGGTGGGAAAAAACACAAGGTAGTTCCACATTGTCACCAACAAGGCTCCAATGCTACAAACATCAACAAGGTAGCTCCTCCAATAGTTTTCTTGATTCACAATGAAATAAGGGGAGAGGCAACGCTCTCCTCCCAACCAAGATACCCAATGGAGAAGAGAAGCCATCCCCTCCATTGGCCCCCGAGCCCCAACCACATTACAATGGGAGAAAATCCAACTCATAGCAACTACTAGCTTCCACATAACTTAACATAAAAAATTTCACAATCATTCCATAATCCTTCAAAAACATTATCAACAAGCTCAACAAGAGGGAAGCCAATGAAAACAACAAAGTCACAAGGCTTATCAAGAAAGCCATAAGAGTAAGACCTGAATGGGGAGGCCACTTATGGCCTTCCCAATGGGAATGGGTGCCACCTAAAAGCCTCCAATGCAAAACACAATACCCCTAACAACTCTTATGCCTCCCTCAAGTACCCCTTATCCCTCCATCCCACTCTTATGCGTTCCTCACCTCTTATGGCTCCCTCAAAGTAAGAACAAGGAGAAAATGCAAGCATTTCTCATACTAGGTGGGCACCCAACCCAAACTCCCTCCTCAAGAAAATGATCTCTTATTCCTCCCTCAAATAAACTCCCCATAGTCTCCTCCCACTCCCAACTTAGGCATTCTACCCATTCCTAACAAGCATTTCAAATAACAACATTCAACACAACATATATACACATACATATAACAAAAAAAAACATAATGCAAACAAAGGTGAAGCTCATACCTTTCCATGGTAGAGCTTGTTCCAAGTATGAAGTCTCAAATCCCTCCAAAGATCAAGCAAGCATCCACAAGCTCCAACAAAATTCCCACAAGTATCAACAAGCTCCAAAATATCCACAACTCCTTCCAAAATCCTCTCCTCTCCAAAATACAAGAGACTAAAAATGAAACCTCCAACCCCTAAAAATAAACAAAAGGATCAAATAAATAGAGAAAAGAGAGGGAGGGATGATGTGGCTCCAAGTAGGATGCCACCTCCTTTTCCCTCCACTCCACATCACTTGGTCAACCTCATATTCCAATGCACCATTAATAAGTGGTTGAAAGAAAGGCAAGCACCTTACACACTCCATCTAAGCCCACTTCCCTGAAAGGACAAAATTAAATTTTTGAAAGAAAGTGCAATTAATATTTTACCCTTTTTATCCCCCCCAAAACACCTAAAAGACCCTAAATTTGGCCTTTCCAACCCATAGGTAGGGTTGGCATGGGGTTTTAAGAGGTGTGGGACAAGTTTGACTTGTCCCACAAGCTTCCAAATTTGGCCTCTAAGGCCAAATTCGAGTTTCCCATGTGGGGGTAGAGTGTGCTACACTCAAAACTCAAACACACATCATTCCACACAAAATCCAAAGTAAATCAAAGCCTAATAAATGAACTCTCTTTTGGTCATATCTTTTTAATTAGTTTAGGACAAATTTCAAATTAACTTAATTAAGACACTACAACCCATGGCTAATAAAGAGGTAACCACCAATCCAAGGAATCTAAATAATAACACCAAGTAAAAATTCACTTACTAAAAGAAAACACATACTAACATAATAAATAGGGAAAAATTAAAACAAAACATATGATCCCTAGGTCACAATTTTCTCCTTACCAGATAATTCTAACACACACACAATTACTTGTTGCCATGGTGACCTTAGCTGGATTCTTCTCAAAATCCGATGTGGTTGGTCTCCACTCCCCAATTTTGTTGTGAATATAATATACCTGCAGAACAGAGGATACCTCCTTCGGCTTGTTGGCCGCATTAAAACATTCATGCCAAATATACAATATAATCTAAAATAAACGACACATGATTTACTATCATCTATGCAAGTATGATATCACTAACACTTTCTAGCACATTTCTATTCCCGATATCATTTATATCAAAATGATCATCACATTAGTCCAATTATCAAGTTCTACTCAATATGATTAAACATATTACATGTCATAATTAAGATAAATAACCCTGTCAAAAGTATACAAAATATCGTCATCAAATGTGCACCAGTAAACCATATGCATCATATAAAGATCAAATCAATAACAGTCCAATGTCTATAATATCTACTAGCATGCTAAATCAAGAAGCCATAATAAATCCATAGTGAAGTAATTAGTCTCGGAAACAACAAAACAAAATGGTGTCAAAGGGAAGTGGGCACTACAAAGAGATTTACAGAAATGAAGTTATACTAGGGATGGTGATGCACCAAATAAAGGTTATTTCCAGACTCAGGAAGGATTAATTTGAAGAGGGTGTGTGCACCAAAGGTCAACCTCACCTATTGCAAATTAGAGAGGGTGCAGGATACCACAAAATAAGAGACACACGTTCCCTTTGTTAAACTTTATCAGGCCGAGACATATACCAGTTTCCCAGTGAAGAAGGATGAACTCAAGAAGGGTGAATAGACACCATAACTCAACTGCATGCAATAATCCACCACTCGATAAACACAAAACTCCAAGAACCTGCAATAGAAACTTAAACTTGCACAGTGTACCTGCAAGTACGAGAAAGGCACAAAGAAGCATAGAAGGATGAAAGGACCATGATTAGTCACAAAACACACACTTTTATTGCTTCAATAACATGCACAATCCATCATACATTCAAAAGAGGCAATAGTTGCCATTACAGTCTTGAAGAGGAGGCTTGAAAGTTCTCTCCACACACAAGAACAACTTGCAAAAGAAAGAGGACTCTTGAAAAGTATACACTCGCTTGAGATATCTAACTGTCCAACTTGTCTGAACTGTTTGAACCCTTTGAAATGAGCTTCCAACTTACATTTATAGAAGAATATGTGAGAAAGAAGAGGAAATGCCATAATTACATTCCTAAATCAAAGGTCCATGATGTATTTATTACAGTTAGTTGAACCACCTGAGAAGGTTCCATCATGGGTCATTAATTGCCTGATGACCTATTCTTCTCAATTAATTAAAAGAATATTTAAATAAAATATTTAAATAATAGTAATAAATATTAATATTAAAATATTTAAATCAAAATATTAAATCAAAATGAATTCAATTCTTCAGAACTCGTCTTCCACCAGCTCTTCTTGATGCTTCGTGTCATCTTACCTTCTTTCCAGAACCAAACTTCTGAGTTCTTCTCTGGCTCAACTCACTTGAATACCGAGCTTAACCCAACATTTTTGAAAAGAATGGTTTTACCATAATGCTCACGGTTCTTCCTTATTATATAACACTTGTAGTAAGAATGTTTTAGCTTTGCCATAATAAGCACAATTGTACCTTCCAAATGATGAGAAAATTCCATTACCAATAAAGACCTAATGCTGCCATGATGATGACCCAGGTTCATGTTCATAACATGTCGATAGACACCCTTAAGACTGATTTTTTTCCAAAGAGCCTTTCAGTATTTTGGCAGTGCACTCTGCAATCTCGGCTCCAATAAAAAATTATGCCACTATTGGGATCTTAGTATGGCATAGGTAGCTGCGAGCTACACAATATACTCATTTTTCTAGAAACTAAAAAGATCCTTTATGTTACAATTTGCAACACATAAAAGAAGCCCTTCAAAAAAATACATTGAACAACTGGGGCAACCAAGAGGACCTTGGAAAAATGTATAGGTAACAACCATATGAATTCTTCCTTAGTCATGGATCAAAGCTAATAGATATAAAGATAGATAAAATTATCTTGAAACTACAGTATAATCTTCCATTGTAAAAAACAAGTTTCTCTAAACCTGGTAAAATAATACTTTTTATTGTCTGATTGGATGTACATAATCGAAGGGTATAAATATTAGTTGTTGCCCTTAGAATTTCTCAAAGATACCATTTAAAAGTAACAAGGATGTAGCATACACAATGGCCAACCAGGTATTTTCAGAGTTGACCTTCACATTCAATTCGTTTCTAGGAGAAAAAATGCTGAGCAATATGAATCGTTTCATTCTGCACCGTAATAAACCTTCATCTCCTGATTCAGGGAAATTTTATGAAGCCTTGAATAGTGTGACTCCAATCCAGCATACACGGTAGTGAATATTTATTTCCTGCAACTGCCATGGATCTAAGTTAAGAATAAGGATAAGCCTACAACAGCATTATGCTAGAACATTAAGAATCCCAAATTTGAGGATACATTCGATACTGAATAGATAACGACATAGTTGGAAAACCTTCTTGTTGGACGCACTAAAAAATGCTTCTACTATACTACAACATGCTTGCTACCTGGTGCGTTGGAGCTTCTCACTTATCGCTTCTATCTAGATGAGTTTTCAGCATCACTTTCTTTTCAAACTCTTCGCACATGAGCCACGACTAAGCCATTAACGCATCGACTTGTTTGGGTCTGCAATGAGATATGAAGCCACTTTTATTCCTCGTAGTGGTGAACTAAGTGATTATTTAGGCTAAATTCCAAAATGTTCTCATTTTCCCAGGTATTCAAACTGCAAGAGCTGACCCCCACTCGTCATGTTACTCGGTATCATTTAACAAACATCTACATAATGTAATGAGTGAAAGTCTATCTTGGCCTATAGCCTCTGTTGAAAATTGGTATCATGTCGCGTTGTTTAACCCATGACCCGCTGCAATTCATAATTTTCCTATTAATCCTCCCAGTTACTTACACAAAGACTCGGACCACTCCAAACTGCATGGAATTCTCATGACGGATCGCCATCATGTGATCTCTGCTTGGAAATTTGATCCGATTTGTCCCACGCTTGGAAGTATCACCATGGTTTACCAACCCAATATTTCCACTTGGGAATTTATTCCTTGAGTTCACCTATTCATACCTTAGCGCGGGATTAAAAGCTTGGCCTGCCATTCATAAAAACCCACTTGGAAATATAGTGAAATGTTTCCCATGTGTAGAATTACTTGCTCGATTTACCATCATCATGCTCCTGATTTTTTAGCAATAGACTCAAACTTCTCCCACGCTTAGAATTCTTTCGATGGCTTGACATCACGTCATTTCCCTTGGCAATGCTCGCCTTATTTTCCACGTCTAGGATTGGAGTGCAGGTTTCAGAATTATTTGGCCATATTTTGTTTTGGACAAGAGGCCACTGATTTCCAATTTTCCACTCAGTGTGAGGAGACATCATTCTCTCAGTGCAAACATTTCAGCTGTAGCTTGTAAGGTGTGATAATTTCAACAGAAACCTTTATGCTTGCCAACTTAGTGACTCGTTGAAGATGCTCATATAATTGTAAAGAAAATTGTGCCTCATGAATATTCTGATATGAAACAGTTCCTCCTCTATGAGATTCACTTCAATGAGTTACATCATAAAATAAGTAAGGTCTCGATAGAGAATCTTTGTAATAAATTTCATTACGTCTCCTAGTAACAATCTCACTGTCACTTAATCGATTTTGATAAAAATATCTTGAAGGGAAATCCTGAATTTGAGGTTGCATTTGATACTGAACAGATAAATACATAGCTGGACAACCTGCTTGTTGGAAGCATTCAAAAAGGCTTCTACTTTACTACAACATCGGGTTTGACTTAATTTTACATTGGTATTTTATGATGCTTATACTATCTTCCTGGGTCAATAGAAGTCCTTCCATTACGTAATTACAAACCCGAGATTCAATGATGTTGAACCTCCCATATCTGCATAATCTCATATCATCTCAGTCAAACAAGATAATTCTCACAAGTGGTTGGTCAAGCATTTTATAATGGATTAGACCTGGCCTCATGTTAACTTAGCTTTCCCTGACTCGACCTTCATATCTTTTTGCATTGATCTCTACCGAGATCCTTATAGAGTTCATTTCATTTGTCAATTTTCAACTAGCTATATTTTGTATTAACAAGATCTCATCGAGCTCTTACAACTGAGAGACTTTACTGAGATGATTTCCGAGATGACTATAATTTGACACCGGGTTATTTATCAACTCGACCTCGAATTCTTCACTAAGTTGAGATCAACTAGGTGCCTTTCGATGCTAGGTGATCTCTTCATATGTAATTTAGGAATTATTTTTAATTATTGTATTTTGATAATAACTGGAGGTGGGTTCCTAGGACTATTTTTTCATTTTGAACGTGATAGGACCTCATTGTTCAATCTTGTCATGTGTGCAAAATTGGATAATAGTCACCAATATCCCAAGATGAAAGAAATACTTGTAAAACCATGGAAAAAGCATCAAACACTATAAAATAATAGTGCATATGAAGGGGTCAAACTTAACTCAACTTCCAATATGGTGGACTTACAAACTAAGTGTTGCACTACATATCAGACCCGATGTAGTTTTATGTGCATTTTTTTGTAAACATGCCCTAGGTTTCTCTTGTTCCAGTCGTACTTTGTAAATTAGCGAGCAATAACTATGTGTAAAAAGTGTTATAGAACATTTGCATGGAATATAATAAAATCCCTCCCCTTATGAATTGTGATGCATACATTCTAGCCTTGTGCCATGATGTTGGAGCTATGTGGATGAAAGTGATCTCCAATGAAATAGATGGATATAACTCTAGATGGATTGATATTAGTAACTGATGCTAGTTCACTCATTATGGCCTCATAACTTTATATTTATAGGGTTTTCTTGATCTATATTCATAATTAACCTCAAAAAGGTTGACCTAGAGAAAGATAAAGATGTCAAATGGCTAGAAAGAACCCAAAAACTTTTGGGGAAGTACAAAAAGTACTGGGTCACCCTTGGTGACACCAAGGCACCCACGAGCACCCCAGTCGAGGATAAAATAACATAAAATGACCAAAATAGACTGGGCATGTGGATGAAAAGGGGTTGTAACGATGAAATAAAATAATAAAAGATGGCCAAAAGATGGGGGTTAATTAGTACTTTATGTTGGCACTCTATTTGATCTCACCCCATTTGTCCTTGAAATTATTCAATCTGCGGGCTCTGTCTTATTTTTTATCTCCCCGTATTGAGGCATGGAAGATCTTTCCTTCATTTGGTTTTCATGATCAGGCCTTTTCTTTTGTCGAGGATCACATAAAGTCCAGAATTTGTTTTTCGTTCCTCTATTCGTATGAGAGAATTTGTAACTTGGGTGTGATTTCAGGTTTTTCCTCTTCCTTTTGTTTCTCCAAAGTCATATTTTGTTTTCCCTGTCAATGTTTGTCCTAACATATGTGGAAACATGGTCCTTTCTTATTGGATGCGGTGCAGAGGGTCTTTTTGGGGAAATTTGCCACTTTTGTCTCATTTGTAAAAAATACCAAATTGGCCCCGCAGCCCCGATAGCATCTGATTGGCTATTCAACAAATATGAAGCGGCAGGGAAAAAGTCTTACTTTGACGTCGAAGATGGACATGTGGCACTTTTTCAAGTTACAAGCGGGATGGTGGGTTGGCGGAGCACTTTGAAGTTTTTTTACTCATCAAGAAGGGAAAAAGTCTTACTCTGACCTCGAAGGTGGACACATGGCCATTTTTCAAGACAAAGGCAAAGAGGCAGGTCGCCGGGGAATTTTGAAGTTTTTCCACTTTTTGTAAGTTTGTTAAACGTTATTTTCTTAAAATCAAGATCAAACATGTAACAAACAAAGGTTCCTCAAATATTATTTTCTTAGGGGGAAAGCTTGGATGTAAATTGAGTTTTATAATAAGCATTTTTTAGTCATGTAAAAGGTCAGCGGTTGAATTCTTATGAGAAAATTTGAGAAAGACCATCTTCCTTAGAGACCATCTGAGAAACATGTTAATCTCTAATGATTCAGATTTGATCATGTGAAGTTTTTTTATGTGTACAACAATTGACAATCTTTGAGATTGTTGAAGAAACCTTCCCCTGATGATGAATCCGATCAAATTCGAATTAATCTATGTTAATCTTGGGCAAATTTGTATATGTTTTATTTCATAATGTCTGTAAATAGTATTTCTTTTTCCTATTGCAATCTTGTGTTAAAATCCCTCTGAATCACACAGGATATCGTCCCTATGATAGTTTAGTGGAATTTACAATTTCATTACGAGAAGATCCTTCATCATGTAATGAGATAACAATTTAAAATCACTTTTCTTTCATTTTGTTGATAAAGATTGTATGTAATCCTTTGAGTGTATCTTAGGAATGAGGAGCCATGGGTCTTTAATGTTTAATTGAGCCTTTATCTCGATCCTTCGTGTTAAATTCTTTGAGATTATGTGAAATCGTGCAAATATGGTCCTCCATTGATGCAAACCATCTAGTTGAAGGAATATTTTAGCTATTCTAAAGCATTATGTAATTGTGTAGTCTAATTGTTGTGAAGGTTCTCAAAGATCTAGAAAAATCAAGTTTATCCTGCTTAATCTCCCACCAAAAATTATTCAAAAATAATGAATCCTACCTGAACTACCCCTGTTTGCCTTGTATGTCGAAAAATGAATAAATTTTACTACCAAAATATGCAGAAGCGATCAAGATTCCATAATGTCTTTAGTAACCTTAACCTTGTTTATAAAATATCACCAATCTTTATAAATGATAGATCGTGAGAGTTAAATTGTGGTGTATTGATCATATTTTCTTAAGGTTTCATTTCAAACTTGTATAAAGAAGGAAATGCTCATTTTACTTCACCAACAGAGATTGCAAAATGGGTCCTCTCACCCTGGTTGAAAGGAATAACTTAGAGTAGTGAGGATAAGATCAAATCCTTTTGAAGGTGATATCCATTTCTCCAACATCTGAGTGATAAAGAGGTAGTTGAATCACCTCCCCGGATACAGAACGACATATATTATGATTTATCTATCTCTCGGCTTCATGTTAAATCTGTGCTATTACTCAGCTTGCAAAGGAGAATTAATTTTGGTACCAACACTTTCTTCACTCAAGCACCTTGAAAATAGTAGTATGAGATCAGAATAAATAATGTCTAAAGTGCATGATTTTGTGAGTACAATGCGTGACTAAGATCACAAAAAATGATGTAGCCATAAAGCCAAAAAAAATGTGAGGGGAATAGTTATTGGAGGTGCTAAGTAATGATAGGGGGGAATCATTGCGTAGTAAAATTTTTTCACACTTATGCTTTAAACCCTAACAACACATTCTCACATATAACTCATCGACGCATTCAAAATTTTTAATTAAGTAAAAAAATTTCAAGGAGCATAGTATGATCTCAAAATAATCATATATTGATGATAAAATCATATCCACATATCTATATATATGCTCAAATCAGATCAAAAAAATAATGTCTTCAACAATGATTCACAAAATATAATAAAGAGCTCTCAAGACAATCAATGTCTAATGAATAAATAAGATGAGATAAATATATAATAATTTCTTCAACAATCAAAATAAAATCTAAAATATCTTTAGAAACTTGTAAACATAATCAACATGCTATAAGAATAGCATCAAAACTCAAGCACCCAAATTTGTCTTCCTTCTCCAACTCTCTTTTCATGAAACAAAACCAACTTTGCTTTTGCTCAAATTATCCTCATGAAAACTCAACAAGAATATCTCGTATAATTATATACCATGTGTTTTCAGATAGGAACAAAGGGTTTTACTGTTTGGTAAAAGGGTTCTTCAAAAGAATATAAGAGGGGGTTTCAAAAGCTAGAACTATTATTCCCAAAACCTCAATTTTATACCCTTTTCTTGATTAGAACTAAAAGGATGCCAGTACCTCATGATAAATTTTACCCATGCATCATTAAAAAGATCCCATAAATTTAAAAAAAAACTATAAGTTTCCCAAGTAGGTTGTCCTACCAAAAACACTTCGTTTCATGATCCAAAAATCACTAAAACACATGCATTGAGATGCAAAAAATCTCCTCATTCGAAAACCATGATTATTAAAACTCCCATATTCATAAAAAATGATAAATAAATCATTTAAACATTAAATATGGTCATAATTTTCACAAACTAATAAGATTATTTGATTTAATGGGCCTGGTGTCCTTTTTGTTTCTCAAAACTAATGTTTTCTTCACCCTTCAGTACCCTAGAAACTTCACAATGCCACAAAATTACTTTAAATGAGTGAACACATGTTATGTGACAACTCAAAATAAATTTCAGAAATTTTATAACACTTCTATGCATGTTAGATGTCATGAAACATCTCTCACTTCAAACCACATGAAGATTTTCCTTTACCAAATCAACCTTCCAAAAAAGGTGTCTCCAAATGTTAGCTCATAAAAAAATTTCTACATGCATTAAGAATATATAAATGGATTCATTGGATTCCCAATTAATCCCTCTTCATATTAAATGTGATATGAAGCATCACCCATCCTTATCATGCTTCAACCATCATAAAAATTTCACACAAACATATTTTATCTTTAATTGCCAAAAATATTATTGTTGAAATAATTCCATGGAAACCCTATCATGTGACTTCATCACGAGGAAATCCATATACCCGTGGAAATTTATCTAAATATAATTTCCAAAACAACTTGAATCACCTAGAAACTCAACCTCTAGAACAAGATATGGCCAAAATACTATAACCTACTTCTTATGGGCTCAAAACTTCCCTTTGACCAGTCAACCTGTTTGAGCTATAAAACACCATGTACCAACATAAAAGTATCCAAAAATCTCCATAAAAATGAAGAACAACTCGCATACATCATACAACATAAATTTTTCATCACACTTTTTTGAAGCAACTTTTCCTATACTAAAATTATTCATACATTGATGTTTTTAGGTGGGGCCCACATATGGTCAAGAACTAAAATAAACATTTCTGGAAATCCAAAAGAGTGTACTAAAAAATAAAAATCATCATATTTTATCTTGCAATCAAAAGAGACTCATAATTCTTCACTTTTTGTAAACTACTCCTAGCGAGGGTCTAGCTAGGGTTATTAACCTTTTTACCTTCTTAGCATTCGTTAATCAAGTTTCATTTTAAATATGTTTAATTTACTTGAAAAATAATTAAATCTCCCATATGTATTTGTGTTAATATGGTTCCCAAATTGGAAAAAAACTATATGACTTATAGTAATCACATCAAAGGTTAATATTAGATGTTCTAAATAATGAGGTAGTACCTTGGAAGAACATTTAAAGGAATTAGTTTTTATTCCTTTTAAAAAAAAATATTATTATCTTGAGGTAATACACATTTAGACAGAATGGGCATATATTCATTCTCATACAACGAAACATTTTAATCTTGTATTGAATGGGCATATTCCCATTCTCATATATTAAGAATCATAGGAAAAAAAGGTATTAGCTTGAGGCAATACACATAGACAGAATGGGCATATGTCTATTCTCATACAAATAAATAGTTTTATGTTGTATTGAATGTGAATATACCCATTCTTATATAAAAATCATATAAAAAGAGAACCTATATTTAATTTGTTCTTGAGTGGACATTTTCTTATTCTCACATCCTCTATAGTGATATTAAAATGATTAAGTTCAATATTTATTCAATAAGTTAGAAGGGTTAGAATAGGCATATCCCCATTCGAATACAAAAAAAGAATTTTATTATTGTGTTGAGAATAGGGACATGTCATTTATCATACAAACAAATATTTTTATCATTGTGATGAGAATGGGCATATGCCCATTCTCATAAAATAATATAGAAAAAAAGACAAATTCTCCTATGCCCAAATTTCTCATAGTCAGTGAATATACGAAGTATGAGGAATTCTTGTAGAAGTAAGTTATGTTATGTTAATAATATGATGAATATATTTGGATGAAGTGGTTAGCAATCGATTTTCTAATTAATTTCTATTTAACCTCTATTTAGTTATTTCTCATCATTAAAATTCAACCTCATCTATTTATTTCTCATCAATTAAATTCAAATGACTCAAGTTCAATCATAGTTTTGAAATCTTGTTATAAATATATTCATGTCAATTTTAATTATATGTATAATTTTGATGTATTTCCAAACCTTACTAAATTATAGAAGTTCACAGCTCATGTGCTATGTTTATTCAATATACTTATAGTTGTACATATATGAAATTTTTTCATTTATTCTATGCAATGGTTTAATAGATTTTCCATCATCTCGTAAACTTTTTAATATATGTTGTTACAACCATATGATCTTTTCCATTTGTAGAGGATGATCATGTGGAATTATTTTCAAAAGGAACCAAAGTTGCAGACGGAAGAGTATATCCAAGTATGAAGAAACTAAATTGAAAATATGTGGTAAGAGGATTTGTTTTTTTTCAATGTTAACATAGTATTGGATGGGACCATAAATTTTCCTTTCTCAGATGATAAATTTGAAACCTTGGTAGATGTTGGGAATGAAGGATAATTCATTTCTTCAGAAAAGAGTGAATTATTAAAGCATGCATATTCATCCATTCTCCCTAATTTGGTAAGCTAAAACATTGTAGTGGTTTAGAGGATTACAATGCAAAGAGTGATAGATATTGTAGTGATGAAAGTGAAAGCACCATCAATAATGGTCCTAAAGATAGAAAATATTTTGTTACAAATAATGTGTCAAAGCACAATGTTGTGTCCCACTTCATGTCCCAAAAACGCGAGTAACAAGTTGGGCGGGATCGGAAATCGAAGGTGTTCGCGCGAACACCCCTTTCGCGTGAACCCCCTTCACCTGAACTGCCACGTCGGATGAAGAAACTAGTTCGCGCGAAAGGGGGTTCGCGCGAACACCCATTCGCGCGAACCCCTCGAATTCAAATAATTTTGGTGGCAAAGAGTTATATATAGATATATATATAGTTTTGGGCGGCGGATTAAGGGTTCAGGGGGGTTCGGGCGAAGGGGGGTTCACGCGAACCCCCTTCACGCGAATCCCCTTCGCGCGAACCCCCCTTCGCGCGAACCCCCCTATGTGGCACCTATGTGGCACTTATGTGGCACATTTTGGCGCCAAATCCATTTGGAGGATAATTTTATGCCAAAATGTGCCATTTAGGTGCCACGTAATTAGGGTTAACGAATGAATAAAATTACAAAATTTTAACACAAAATACAGAATTTTATTAGCTTTCTAAAAATATAATTTTCATTTTTTAAAAATATGTTTTACTATTTATTTTTTATATTTTGCTAACATATGGTATTTTAGGACAATCGATCGTACACAATCAACCCAATTTGAAAAATAGCAAAAAATATCAAAAAAAATTGAAAAAATTAAAATTACTATTTATTGAAGTCTTCTTCTTACCTATGAAAAAAAAATTCAATTTCGATATAAATCTTAAAATTTATTGGTATAAACATTTGTACGCCATTTATTTGAAAATATTTTTACTAAATAATTAATTAAAAAAAAATATAAGTCCAAAAAAAATGAAAATTTGATAGCACCTCAAAATTCAAATCTTGAACATATATCTAAAATTTCATGGTGAAAAAATAAATTTTCATTCAAAAAAACCACCCGAGGACAGTCATTCCTCTTTTATAACGTAAGAAACAACGTATGAATAAAATTAAGAAAAAGACCTTTTTTTTTGCAATTTTTTTTAAAAAAAAATTGATATGTATTCTATACTCTAAATACAACATTTCGTTAGTTTGTGGAATTTCATGAATGTGTACGGTTTTATGGCTATTACCTTTAGAAGACGATGACATAGCCATGGGTTATATAAATCATGTGCTAGAAGTTCATGAAATTGATGGAGATAGGTTTGGTCCTTTTAATTTTTAGGTATACATAGAGAATGTGGTAAATATGTGTTGAGAATGATCTCATACTTGCTATAACCTAATAAATCAATTTTTTGGCCAATATAACATTGTATTTTCTATTGAAACAAGAAGTTCTCGTTATGATTAAGAAATGGGTGTGCTCAACTAGTGGGGTACCTTGTACACAATGATCAGCACAATTTTAAGTTCAACGGAGATGTTTGAAAATTAATCCATTACTTCTCAATTGAGTGTAAATTTGTAGCAGAGGGAACAATTACAAATGTAGTTGAAGGATACATGGTACATTTTAATAGATTGTATGCTAATAGATTCAGTGTAAATATTGATAGAGTATTCAACCCTCATTCCAAAGGATTTTTCCTATCTAAAGAATATCTCATATAGTGGTGTGCTAGAAAATTGGGTGACATAAATGATTCTCATATGGTTATAATATTTAAATAATTCCGAAAGGAGGTTGAGGTCACCATCTGGGATGCAGTAGAAGAGCGAAACCCTAAATTTTTTATCTACAATTGCATATGATTCCACTAATCACAATCAATCCAACAGAGTGATAAAAATATATCATAATGCTATAACACGTCTAAATTTGTATACCCCTCAAGCCAATCCATCTAATCGATATTATGATAAGGATTAAAAACGGTAAATATTTTTATAAGTGGAAAATATAGATTTTAGTTGTTTCAAATCTAATTATCTCAAAAAAATACCTCTTACTTCAGTTAAGAAACTCAAAATCTATGGCACACAACTAAGATCCTTGAATGAAATTGAAAAAAATAAAATTGTTTGATGCATTAACAACAAATGCCATCTTCAATGTTGGTAAAAAAAACTATGGAGATATCATAAAATGAGATTTTATGGGATGGATATTTGTCAAAATGCAGTCGCACAAAGTATATGGGTACCCAAGGAGTTCCTTCTATAAATGTAAATATGAATGGATAGGTAGAAATTGGCTTGCAGTGAATGAAAAAAACTAGAAAATAGAAACAAAGGTCAAATGCTACCGGCAACAATTTCATGTATATCAGAGAATCATTTATAGAAATTCATATATCTCTCCACATCTTGCTTGTTATCTTGGATAGGATGGAGTAAAATTTCCCCAAATGTTTATTACTTCTTTATATAACCAAAACATACTACAAAATAATGCAACGAGGAGCTTGAATTTTTGAAACTTCCTCGGGTGTCATAGTCAAGCTTTAGCAACATAATAAACAAAAAAATTTCCAAATGTTTCCATTACAAAAAATAATTTTTTTTCCAAGAGTAATGAGTTCATAAATTTATAAAAAAAAAAAAGATCCACCAAATGCCCATAAGCCACTCACAAAGATTGAGGAGGAACAAACATTGTACATAATGAATATTTTCAAAGTTTTTGGGTAGCTTACAATAATCCCATAGATTGCAGTCAGAAGAACAACCTTATAGATTCTTGAGCATTGTGTATGATAAAATGGATAAAATGAAAACTTCCATACCATGGATGAGTAAAAAATCAAATTCAATACGTAATGTTCTAAACCTAGTAGTTACTGTGACTGGTATTCTCACACATGGACATTAGACCGGGAGTTTCGGTCATTTACGTCTGTCATTTTTTGAACGCGGAGAAAACTATACAGTCACATCATTAGCTTGGTGTCTCAGGAATCTTGAAGAACATGTAATTGATGAGTATATAGATTTTTTGCATCATTGTGGATCATCCAAACATCCATTGCATGATGCATTATTACAAAATGATGTGCATGAAAAATGTAAAAGGTATAAGGAAATATTTTTACAATTCAAAATCAGTTAGTGATGTTAGCACGAATAATTATTTCATAAAGAAACCATCAATCCTATACTTGCAATTAGATAATGCTTCAAGTGATAAAAATAATTGTACATTATTTTCATTTGCATCAATGTTGATAGTAAAAGTGGTATTCAACATTGTGTATGTAAGCTTCCTTCTAGTGGGACACGCCCATGAGGATATAGATTGTACTTTTGGAAGATTTGCAACATCTTTACATTAAGTAGACACATTTTCTTTTCCACATATCATGGACTCTTACAGAACATGCCAACAAGGGTTAAGCACATTCACTCCTTATCTTATTGATAAAGTGTACAACTTCAAGGACTTTGTGGAGCCATTCTCATTGGAGGAAAAAACATGTTGTTAAGATTCCATGTTTTGGATGGCATACCGGTTATGGAGTACAAAACAACATTAAAGGATCAACAATGTTCTTGTTGTATCCATATATGATGTACAAAGGATAATCGTGAGCCAAGCTTGCCGTTAGGGTAACCTCCTTTTGCATGTTTCAAGGAACACAAAGAAATGGAAGATATTAAAAAGGGAATAAAAGCATATATTTAGCATTGGGGGAAAATTTTAATAGGATATTGTAGTGACTATTGGTTTCTACAGATCTCGTATTGGGAAACTAGTTTACTTTCTTTAGATAGACCATTTGTAGATTGTAGCAGGAGGTCAGATGTTTATTTTTTGCCAAAAATAGTATAGAGGGAAATACATATATGACCAAATAATAGGAGCCACACATATTCACAAAGAAGACTGCATTAGTCAACATATCCCAAGTAATAATGATATTTACGTCGCTCTTGTTTGTGGAAGATTTAACCAAGAATTTAGTCCGTTCAAGGGACAAATGCTACTTATAGGGCCAGGAAATGATAATGAAAATATATGGATGGGGAGAGTAGTTGGGGATATTTTCCATCAATAAGAAGGAAATGATGTAATTAAAAAGGTGATTTCACTATTCAAAACCTGTAGGGAGAGGAGAAGCTATAATATTGTATCAGGATTGTTTAAAGCCAAATAAAAGTTACACCATCTCAAATGAACCTAAATTAGATATAAATGTAGATAGCATCATATAGGAATGGACACCAAACAAAAATTGGCAATGTGGATCCATAAAGATACCCAATAAAGGACATGTGGCCATTAATCATACCTTGAACTACCTGAACATGATAAGTAATGTCGACTTCAAGAAACTATTTAAGTTCATAAATTTGTATGTAAAATAATCTTGGTCCGGGATGTGGGTTATGTAAAGAAAATTATTCCAAACCTTGGTCCTATAAAAATTTATAGTTATACTATTACTTGATAATTAAATGAAATATTGGGTATTATATTACGTTAGAATATTTTTACATAATATTATTTGATAAAACATTGTGATGCTTGTGGAACTCTTGAATATTATTAATGTATTATTAATAATATGATCTCCACCATGTAATTTATTGAATTTGAAAAAAAAATCTTTAATTATGCTCTAAGTAAGTTTACAGGGAGCTTGATCTTCTGATTGAAAGGGAATTGGATGTGATTTACAAGAAATTCATTTGAAAAGATTAATGATTTGGATTTTTATAGTAATTAGTCTTGATTTATGCATTCATTACAACCACAAAATTACAAGGTCATTTTCTTAAAGATATGTGCATAAATCTACATAACTTATTGTTTAATTCTTCTAATACTTTATAAAATATAAACCTTTACGAATTTTACATATTAAATTATATGCCTACAATCCCATAATTCTTGAATGTAAAACTATAGTATTAGGAGTGCCAAGGTATAATATTTAATGCTCTCAACATAAGTGGCTGGTAATCCACCACGACTTAACCTATTATCTGCCAAGATATTTAAATTCAAAAGAGGTAAAAATCCATCACATATGAATTATAAAATAATAATAAATATAAATATGATACACATAAAAATATTTAGGAACCTACTTGTAACATGAGTGTGACTGAGAAAGGACATATGTTCATTCTCATAGACTCAATAGTTTCTTCTTCTTTCATAAATCATGTACCCATATCACATTGTTTTAATTTTCAAAAGGTATCAAAATACTCCATATAGTAATGTTAGAAAAAAAATGAGATAAAGCAGAAAAACATAAACATAATTAGGAACACAATCGTACTATGATTGTGTTGAGAATGGTCATATTCCCATTCTCATAAAACTCCTATATGGAGTTAGGAACATACTTTTATGCCACCATGTAAATATTGGAATCCGAGTATTACACTACATAAATTCTAATAATAAACATATTGGAATATGATATCACACTAAATAAAAACCAATAATGGCAATTTAGGAATCTAATTTCAATAATTATAAAACCATAAATAACAATATTATAAATCTCGATTATTAGTAAAATGTCCATATTTAAAGAAATTATGGTTGAATGTGTAGAAGTAATGAAAACGATGGATATTGAAGATCTAGCTGGACTAGAGAACGTGGAGGAGGACTGGGGCACATGCGGACACTCTGGTCTGCAATCTGGGGACCCTGGGCTGTACAAA
Source organism: Taxus chinensis (assembly GCA_019776745.2). Taxonomy (NCBI): domain Eukaryota; kingdom Viridiplantae; phylum Streptophyta; class Pinopsida; order Cupressales; family Taxaceae; genus Taxus; species Taxus chinensis. The sequence goes on along the minus strand of CM034148.1, from coordinate 794,242,781 downwards.
ATCTCTGAAACTGTCTTTTACAAGTTTGAAAGGTGGTCTGAAACCCTCCTTGTATGTCAGAACAATTTTTGTTTCCTATTTTGAATGTCTCGAATACCCCAAGATGAAACAAATACTTGTAAAACCCCCCAAAAACAGCATCAAACCCTACAAAATAATAGTGAATATGAAGGGGTCAGACTTAACTCAACTTCCAATATGGTGGAATTACTAAGTGTTGCACTAAATACCAGACCCGATGTAGTTTTATGTGTAAGTGTTTGTGAACATACAGTAGGTTTCTCTTATTCCAGTCGTACTTTATAAATTAGCAAGTAGTAACTATCTGTAAAAAGTGTTATAGAACGTTTGCATGGAATATAATAGAATCCCTCCCCCTCTGAATTGTAATGCATACATCCTAGCCTTATTCCATGATGTTGGAGCTATGTGGATGAAAGTTATCTCCAATGAAATAGATGGATACAACTCTAGATGGAGTGATATTAGTAACTGATGGTAGGTCCCTCATTATGGTCTCATAAATTTATATTTATACGTTTTTCTTGATCTAAATTTATAATTAACCTCAAAAAGGCCAACCTAGAGAAAGATAAGGATTTCAAATGGGTAGAAAGAACCCAAAAACTTGTGGGGGAAGTGTAAAAAGCACTGGGGCACCCTTGGTGAGACCAAGGCACCCACGAGCACCCCAGTCGAGGCTAAAATAATAGAAAATGACCAAAATAGACTGGGCATGTGGATGAAAAGGGGTGGTAATGATGAAATAAAATAATACAAAATGGCCAAAAGATGGGGGTTTATTAGTACTTTTTGTTGGTTCTCAATTTGATCTCACCCTGTTTGTCCTTGAAATTATTCAATCTGCGGGCTCTTTCGTATTTTCTATCTCCCCATATTGAGGTGTGGAAGCTATTTCCTTCATTTGGTTTCCCTGATCAGTCATTTTCTTTGTTCAAGAATCACATTAAGTCCAGAATTTGTTTTTCGTTCCTATGTCCAAATGAGAGAATTTGTAACTTGGGTGTAATTTCAGGTTTTTCCTCTTCCTTCTATTTTTCCACAGTCATGTTTTGTTTTCCTCTATCAATTTTTGTCCCAATATATGTGGAAACATGGTCCTTTCTGATTGGATGTGGTGCAGATGGTCTTTCTGGTGAAATTTTCCACTTTTGTTTCATTTGTAAAAAAACCAAATTAGCCCCACACCCCCGATAACATCTGATTAGCTATTCATCAAATATAAAGTGCCAGGGAAAAATTCTTACTTTGACCCCGAAGATGGACATTTGGCACTTTTTCAAGTTACAAGCGGGATGGCGGGTCAGCCGAGCACTTTGAATTGTTTTGGCTCATCAGGAAGGAAAAAAGTCTGACTTTGACCCTGAAGGTGGACACATGGCCATTTTTCAAGACAAAGGTAGAGAGGCGGTTTACTGGGGCATTTTGAAGTTTTTTACCATTTTTTAAAAAAAGGAGAAAAGTTATAAATTTACCCGCAACTCCGTTGGGGCCCACATGATAAGATAAAATTGGGGAAAAGGGTCACTAGAGGAAAATTGTAAATTTTTCCTTTTTGTAATAAAGGGTAAAATTGCAGAAATGAGTCGTGACTGCATCATAGGCCTAGATTAAGCCATGTGTAAAGCCCTATTTTCAAAGGTGGAGGGGTGGAGAAAAATGTGAAAATTGCACATTTTCTCCAATAGTCATAAAATGCAAAAGGAAACCCGAGGCCCGCTTCGAATCAGATTTTCCATGTGGACGACTCTAATATAAAGTTGAGAAAGGGAAGAATCAACTGTTGTTGTGTATTGCATCTTATTTTTCCAGCATTTTTGCTCCAAGATTCCTGGAGATGCGAATACACATTTTTTTTCATCATTTTTTGATGAAATTCCTTTTCATTTTTGTCTACAAAGTGTAATTAAATAGATTCAGATCTTAGTTTGTGAGTCCAAGAAATGTAATGGTTGATATTTTGAAGTTGCAATTGCTGAGGTAGTTGCAAAAATGTGAATTACGAAGAAGTTGGATGCAAAGCCAAGTTGCAGAGGAAAGAATAGGAGAAGGATGACATGATGGATGTTTTAGGTGCAAATGATGAAAAACGTGTTTCCAGAGAAGATGATTGGGTGCCCTAGTTAAAAAAATGATGGAAATATTTGCAATGATTCACTCTTTTTGAACAACGGATAACTTTTTATTGTAAGTCTGTTAAACGTCATTTTCTGAAAATCCTGATCAAACATGTAACAAAAAAAAAGTTTCCTTAAATATTATTTTCTTGGGGGGAAAGCTTGGATGTAAATTGAGTTTTATAACAAGCATGATTTAGTCATGCAAAAGGTCGGGGGTTGAATTCTTATGAGAAAATTTGAGAAATCCCATCTTCCTGAGAGACCATCTGAGAAACATGTTAATCTCTTATGATTTAGATTTTTATCATGTGAAGTTTTTTGCAAGTGTACATCAATTGACAATCTTTGAGATTTTTTAAGAAAACTTCCCCTGATGATGAACCTAATCAAATTTGAAATAATCTGTGTTAATCTTGGGAAAATATGTTTCTGCTTTATTACAGAACATCTGCAAATAGTATTTCTTTTTCCTATTGCAATCTTGTGTTAAAATCCCTCCAAATCACATAGGATCTCATCCCTATGATATTTTAGTGGCATTTTCAATTTCATTACAAGAAGAGTGTTCATTTTGTAATGAGAAAACAATTTAAAATCACTTTACTGTCAGTTTGTTGATAAATATTGTTTGTAAGACTTTGAGTGTATCTTAGGCGTGAGGAGCTAGGGGTCTTTAATGTTTAATTGAGTCTTTATCTCGAGCCTTTGTGTTAAATTCTTGGAGATTGTGTGAAACCATGAAAATATGTCCTGCATTGACTCACACCATCTAGTTGAAGGAATATTTTAGCTCTTTTGAAGCATTCTGTAATTTTGTTTTCTAATTATTGTGAAGGTTCTCAAAGATCTGGAAAAATCAAGTTTATCCTGCTTAATCTCCCACCAAAAATTATTCAAAAATAATGAATCCTACCTGAACTACCCATGTTTCCTTGTATGTCCACAAATGAATAAATTCTACTACCAAAATATTTAGAAGCAATCAGGATTCTATAATGTCTCTAGTAACCTTAACCTTGTTTACAAAATATAACCATTCTTTATAAATGATAACTCGTGAGAGTTAAATTTTGGTGCATTGATCATATTTTCTCAATCTTTCCTTTCAAACTTGTGTAAAGATGGAAATATTCATTCTACTTCACCAACAGAGGTTACAAAATGGGTCCTCTCACCCTGGTTGAAAGGAACAACCTAATGTAGTGAGGATAAGATCAAATCCTTTTGAAGGTGATATCTATTTCTCCAACATCTGAGTGACAAAGAGCTAGTTGAATCACCTCCCTGAATACAAAATGACATACATAATGATTTATCTGTCTCTAGGCTTCTTGTTAAATTTTTGATGTTGCGAAACTTTAAAAGGACAATTAATTTTTTTACCAACACTTTCTTGACTCAAGCAACTTTAAAATAGGAGTATGAGATCGGGATAAATAACATCTAAAGTGCATGATTTTGTGACTACAATGTGTGACTAAGATCACAGAATATGATGTAGCCATCAAACCACAAAATTTATGAGGGGAATAGTTGTTGGAGGTGAAAAGGAATGAGAGGGGGGGACTTAGTACCTGATAAAAAGTTTTGACACTTATGCTTTAAACCCTAACAACACATGCTCACATATAACTCATCGAAGCATTCAAAATTTTTAATTGAGTAAAAAAAATTTAAGGAGCATATAATATGATCTCAAATACTCATATCTTGATGATAAAATCATATCCATACATGTATATATATGCTCAAATAAGATCAAAAAAATAATTTCTTCAACAATGATTCACAAAATACAATAAAGAGATCTCAAGACAATCAATGTCTAATGAATAAATAAAATGAGATAAATCTATGATAATTTCTTTAACAATCAAAATCATATCTGAAAACTCCTTAGAAACATGTAAATATAATCAACATACTATAAGAATAGCATCAAAATTCAAGCACCCAAATTTGTCTTCCTTCTCCAACTCTATCTTCATGAAAACAAAACCAAGTTTGCTTTTGCTGAAATTATCCTCATGAAAAATCAACAAGCATATTTCCTAGAATTATATACCATGTGTTTTGGGCTAGGAATAAAGGGTCTTTACTTTTCAGTAGAAAGGGTTCTTCAAAAGAAGATAAGAGCGGGTTTCAAAATCTAGAACTATTATGCTCAAAACCTCCATTTGATACCCTTTTCTTGATTAGAACTAAACGCATATCGGTCCCTCATGATAAATTTTACCCATGCATCATTAAAAAATCCCATAACCTTTAAAAAAAATCTATAACTATAAGTTTCCAAAGTAGGTTGTCCTACCAAAAACTCTTCATTTCATGATCCAAAAATCACTAAAACACATTCATTGAGATGCCAAAATTATCCTCATTCCAAAACCATGATTATTAACACTCCCATATTCAAAAAAACATGAGAAATACATCATTAAAACATTAAATATGGTCATAATTTTCATAAACTAATCAGATTATTTGATTTAATGGGCCCAGTGTCCGTTTTGTTTCTCAAAACTAATGTTTTCTTCACCCTTCAGTACCCTAGAAAATTCACAATACCACAAAATTACTTAAAATTAGCGAATACATGTTGTGTGACAATTAAAAATAAATTTTAGAAAACTTCTATGCATGTTAGAAGTCATGAAACATCTCTCACTTCAAACCACATGAATATTTTCCTTTACCAAATCAACCTTCCAAAAAAGGTGTCTCCAAATGTTAGCTCATAAAATAATTTCTACATGCATTAAGGATATATAAATGGATTAATTGGATTCCCAATTAATCCCTCTTCATATTACATGTGATATGAAGCATCACCCATCCATATCATGCTTCAACCATAATAAAACTTGCAAACAAACATATTTTATCTTTTAACTGCCAAAAATATTATTGATGAAAGAATTCCTTGGAAACCCTATAATGTGACCTCATCATGAGGAAATCCATATACCATTGGAAATTTATCCAAATATAATTTCCAAAAAAACTTGAATCACCTAGAAACTCAACATCTAAAACAAGATATGGCCAAAAATACTTCTACCTGCTTCTTATCAGATCAAAACTTCCCTTTGACTAGTCAACCTATTTGAGCTACAAAACACCATGTAATAAGATAAAATTATCTAAAAACCTCCATAAAAATAAATAAAAACTCACATACATCATACAACATAAATTTTTCATATCACTTCTTGGAAGCAACTTGTCCTATACTTAAAATATTCATACATTGATGTTTTCAGCTGGGGCCCACATATGGTCAAGACCTAAACTATACATTTCTGGAAATATAGAAGAGTCTACTAAAACATAAAAAATCATCACATTTTATCTTGCAATAAAAACATACTCATAATTCTTCACCTTTTGTAAACTACTCCTAGCTAGGAACTAGTTAGGGTTTTAACCTTCGTACCTTCTTAGCATTTGTTAATAATAACCTGGCAATGAAAAAACCTAATTATTCTTATAAAATATTATATACTCACCTTAGGAACATCCCTGAAAGCTAAAATGTCCCATGCAAAGTACATGATTCAGAACGACAATCATAAGTTCAATTTTGAGCGTGATTTTCACTTTTTCTTGACCTTTTCTCACCAAATTAACATAACTACAAAAATACTCATCATGGGTACCTGAAATGTTTCTAAGAGAACTATGAATCATTCCTCTAACATATCCAATGATCATAATATGAAATTCCATGGAGCCAATATATCCATTGAATAATACTTAACACAACATGTATGCTAGATTCTCACTGTAACAACAATTACCAACTGAAACAATGCAATAAACAAAAATTTAACAACTCAGAAATAATCCAAACATAATTCATATGCTATGATATACATTTTCTCATGCTTCTATGATCTCAAATGGCTCTAATCTACTCTGTCACAGCTCATAACTATTATACCTACTCCCAATGAGCACCTGTAACATGGTGAACCTGTTGTACCTGCACTATTCCACTTTTTCCAGTACTAAATAACCCTTAAAACCTGTTATGCATCATTTCAACATGCTTGTTCCATCATCCAAAAATATCACACTATCTAACTATACCTTCGAGGCACCTGTATACACTTGCTAGTGCAAGCATACTTCATTAAATCTCCTTATAACAGCTCAAACACATTTGAACCTGTATGTAACCATCTCAAACATCATCATACCATCATCTTAAAACATCCACTTTGTCATTAATGTGGTTTTGCATCAAAGACACCACCTATTACGTCTGCATGTCAAAAATCTTCCCCTTTGTCATTGATGGAAAACACCCTGAAATTCTCCCCTTTTTTTCATTAATACAAAATACATTACATGTATCTTACCTCATTCTCTTATATCAGCTTCATACCTCTATGATGTGGTTGGAAACATCAATCAATGTTCTCAATCAAGCCTCTTCTTCTCGATTTTTTCCCCAAAAACTGAATTTTACCTCAATTCAAGAATGCAAAAAGCTATTTCCCCCTTGGAAAGAGCACTTCCTACATCTAAACATCATAAGAAAATATAAAAATATCATATTCATACCTTTCTTGGATCCAATAATTCATATTTCAACCTCTAGGCATGCAAAAATTATCAATTTTCTCCTCAACCCTGTTTTGGCCTTCAAGGAAACATTGTAGCGATCTTGGAGTACATGCAACAACATCATTAGCATGTCAAAAATGCCAAAATTTTCCATATCAAAACATCATACCTATATTTTGAGCATACTTAATATTTTCTAGGCTTGATTCATGCTAAAAACCGACACATTCTTCCTTTAAGGAAAACACTATAGCATTTAGGTATCATAAGGCTTGAACCACATCTTTAGATCAAAATTGACAAACTATGGGACAGTAATAAGATCTCATACTTCTAAAAAAACTACCTATTGTGGCTCCCCCTGGGCCTAAGAACACTATTTATAGTTCTAATCACAAAATTGAGATCCTTACCTTGGATTCATGGCTGGAAAAACACATTAGACACTTTTACCTAGACCTAAATATCTCTTAAGACTCTTGGCCTTTAAATAAACATCTAGAATTAAAGAGACCTGTTCCCCTTTAGGAATTTACTCTTCTTAGTTTGATTTCATACTTACACACTTCACATAATCTTCCCTCAGTTGTATGGAGTCACACACAACTCTATGCATCTGACCAGAATTTTAGTTTTTGTAGCAACATCTTTTACACTTGTGGGTGGGCCTACACTACTTTTGAGACTTCATAATACCTTCTAAAGGCTAGTTTTTTATCCTCCCCTTTTAAATTTAGACGATGTACATATTTGATACATATAGAAGCAACTATATAACCCTTTGTACATGTGTAACATACCTATTGATATCATATATCGCTTTGAGAATCTTGAGAAAACATCTTCAAAATCCTGAGGTTCATTTATTTACAAGGAAATGCATCTTCTGAGATCATAACACCATATTCTTGAAGCCAATATATAGTGGATTTTTATTTTGGAAACATTAAACTCTTTTTTGAATGATCTTACACAGATCTATACACCTCTAGTTGCTAACCTTAGTGCTTTTAAGAGTCTCAATTTCATGTTACAATTGTCAGGGCTTGTTCAGTGCCTTAACATTCAATTTATTTATCCAAATAATCATGAAATCAAAAAAGGAACTAAGTTTTTTAGCCTAGCTAACCTCAAGCTTCTTATTGGGAGAAAAACTTATCATGCCTAGTCTAGACATAGTTCACAATGCACTCATATGTAGTAAAGCCTTCTTATAACATGTAGATAGGACTGTGTACAACTTTATTTGTCATGAGTAACCTTTATAAACACTTATTGCCTCTCATATTCCTTATGAACTTGATCTTTGCATTTTGATTCTCCATACACTTTTCAGTCAACCTCATAAATCTGTAGAAGACACTTCATCAAGCTTGGAGATACAATGAAACTTTCTTATACCACTGTGTATGGTTTCTTTGAAGAATCCACTACATAGAAACCTTCATGGTGCACACACAATCATGAATACTTGATCCTTCACCTATATGTAGCCTATTTTTTTGCATTTTTAAACTTGTTCCTATACATTCTATATGCTAGAAACTGTAGCATAGACCTTAAGCGCAAACCTTGAGTCATGCATAGAGATTTTTCCTTCTAAGTATTGTTACACAATGTGATTTTCATTTAAGGTATTTTAATTACTTCAACCCTAACTCAAGGTAAATTTTCTCACCAAATCACTACATCCTCTGAATGTCTTGAAAGTGAACATGAAATTTGGTGAGATTAGGTAACATGGGATCACCTCTCAAGCTATGGGACTTGGGCTCGAGGTGAACCTCTAGAGAAGGTCAACTTCCTCTTCCTAAAATAAGAACAACACTACTCCTAATGCAAGAAAATTGGATCAACTAGACCTCATCCAAAGATAAGAACAACACTACTCCTAATGCACCAATAAAATTGGATAACTAGACCTATGCTAACAGTCTTGAAAAGAAAGCCTTGAGAGCCTACAAATTCACAACTCAACTTGAAGGATGAAAGGACTAAGATTAGTCACAAAACACAAATGTTTATTACTTCAACAATGTGCACAATGGATCATACATTCAGAAGAGGCAATGGGTTCCATTACAACTTGAAAAGTGACTAAATTCTTTGAAGAGTAAGCACCGCTTTTACATTTATAGAAAAATTGTTGAGTGGTGAGAGAGAGGAGAAACCCAAGAATCTAGGCCGGAATGTAGGAAATAATTAAACACTGTTGTTGGCCATGTTTTCTCTTTAAATCAAAACTCCACATTTCTAGGGACCCCTCAAGGAATGAATAAAACCTGTAAATTTTGAATTCAAAATCTCTAAAAGTTCATATTCTAATGGCTCCATGGTGTAGCTCTCCTTCTCTCGATTTCAATGACTGTAATTTTGTGAAAATCGGTAAACCAGGGAGAAAGTTGTGGCTTGTTGAGTGAAAATCATCTCGGGTGTCCTAGGAATTGTACTCCATTAGATTTTTGATAATGTCTTCATGATGCTTGAGTAAATTCAAATATGTATTTCCTCCATTTTGATTAAAATATGATATTTTAATAATTTCTTAAATATATACCATTTCCTGCATTGTTGGAACCCTTGGTGAAAAATGCATTAGGAGGGGTGTTATTATTTGCTATCGAGCTCATGGCGAGTTCTTTGTATTTCTTGTTTTCCACATTGAATGGTGAGTGGCTTGAGCATATTTATATTTTATATACTCCAATTGAATCATTCGTTAACATGATCATCAGATCGAATTGATCAAACTTTCCATTTGGACTCCACCAAGTTGTTTATTTCTCTTCATGGTTCGAGGGAGCTAATCGATCATACATTATTGCTACACACTTCATGTTAATTGTTTTCTAGAAACCACCACATTTGTCACATTTCATCGAACTCACATGGTTCACTAGGCTAGATCTACGTATTACATTCATCTCATTGCTTTATATTCACATCATTCACTACACATAGCCTATTTAATGAGATTTGTGAAATCGTCCTTGTAATTTGGATAAATTTGGTTTAAATATGCACCCACTGAACCCCCTTTGAACATGCTGATTGAATCATTCTTCAATTTCAACTTGCAAAGAAATTCCCAACACAACCACTTCACATTTGGCAGAAACTCCCAAATGGTTCGGCCATTAACTTCGGGTACATCTCGAAACTGCCCTCCACGTTGACCCAACTCACTTCGGAGTTCAGAATCGGAAGTCTTTCTAGACAAGCCAAACTACAAACGTTGAATCACCTCCGAACCTCGAAAAGTCTGAAACTCCGAATTTCAAAGTTCTGAGCTTTTGGGCTTCGGGATCTTCCAACATGTTTTTTTCCAACTCATGGATCGAGTTTCTGAATCGTCAACCCCTGAACGACCGAAAGAGATACCCATGAAACGAACTCCTCCCAAGGCTTGGAAAATAAATTGGCTTGCGACTCCAAGTAGGCTGAGCCTAAACATCACACACGTTTGCGTGGTTCCAGCCAAAATGGAGCCTGCGACCTGCTGCCCCTAAATGTAGGCCCCCACCACTACACCATGACACTTTTTAGTGATGTGAAGTTAGAAATTTAAATTTATCAAGCACTGCAAACCGTGATGTTTAGGCATACCACTCCAAGTATCATGAGCTTTCTTCAACCGTTCCTTCTGCTCCACCGAGCTCCATGTTAGAGACTATTTCCTCCTATATCTGCGAACATTTTCAAGTTGCTCCCATGCATTACATGATCTTGCCAACTCACTTACCTGAGTTCTGCCGAGCTACTATTCATTAGGATGACTCCTACAATGATGACAACCGATCCCTATATGAATTGATCCTAGCTACAAAGAAACTCACTTCAATGTTGAGTTCACTCATTAACTTGGCCAATATTGAACTTATTCATTTTACTCCATACTTCCATCGACATGGCTAAGCATTGAGTCTAAGTGGAGCTCATAATGAAATTCTTCACAAATTTGAAAAATTTTCATTTTCCAAGTTTTCATCCATTTCTGAGTTCTATCTTCCATGAGTGATTAATGAGTTTCTCAGTATTTGACCCACCAGGCTTCCATATGAGGTGAGATTACCTTAGCTACCTATTGAATCCATCGTTGATATGCTTAAGAGTTGGTGAGTTAGCTCACCCCATCGAATCTGATGCCTATGGGCTTAGCCTGTTCCAAACATATTTTCTTTACTGATGTGACTCGATTGGCCACCCAAACATTGCTATGACTCACCAAAAATTACAAACTCAGACTTCTTCCGAAACTCTAAGTGACCGCTTCATTTAACTCGCTACACGAGCTTGATTATGAGCTATTCCTTACCCATCAATTAAATACCATGTAAGCTAGATGAGCTCCTTATCAGGTCATTTTGTGTATAAAGAACATGATCGAATTCACCCACGTTATCTAACGATTCTCCAAACCCATGATTTATGAGTTTAATCTTACCTTCTGCCATTACTTGTGAGCTATGGTATTGTCGAGCTCACGTCCAAACCATTCCCCACTGATGTTCATCTTTAGGTTCAAGCTTTTATAACTGCCACCGAGTTAGTCTTTGGGATCACCCAATATTTACCAATTGTGGCTTACCTTGGATCCTTTGAGCTTGATTCAGAGCTAGTCATCATCCGCGAGTTCAATTTCTAACATGGATTTACTCTTGTGAATCCAAAACCAACCTGCTCACTTCCATGAGTCACTTCGTTAACATGCATGAAATCATGAGATGCATGATCATGTTGCTTAGTGAATACCGTCTCATTGAACCATCTATGGACTCGTTAAGTCTTATCCACACAACTCGGCCTATACAGATCAACCTTCGAGATAAACATAACACCACACATCCTTTACATCTCCATATCTCAGCCATGTTTGAGCTCAACTTGTATATCCTTCCAATATTTCCTATGTGACCTCATCGTTTTTTACCTACGATCTCCATGCCAAGCCGAATGACCCTAACTCAGTGAATTTTTTTTGGCTCGGTCCTTCTCGAGCCAAGATGAACTCAAATCTGAACTTGTAGTGATCTCATTTAATTTCCTATTTTAATGGGATCATTAACACTCCTTTTGATACTTTGATCATATGCATACTGAGTCATTCACTTGTCAGCATGGAACTTTCCATGAATGGGCTTAACCCTGATAGGAACATTCACGAATGAACATGACCCTGAGTCAGCCTTGCATTCATTTTTTTCTTACGAGCTCCATGTGTAACAATTATCACTCGCTAGATTCTATGACAAAGTTAATTTTTTATGATGATTTGTTGAATCATCTATTCCATGAGCCACTAATCATTAGCTCTCTTGTTTAACTGAATTAAACTATAATGGAACTTGGTATTCATTAAACATGCATTACCAACACAGAACTCGAGCTAGTAGTTATTAACACAGGCCATCAAAATAGAGCTCAATACATTGAGCTATGATTTTCTCTTTATTTATCAATTCAATCATTTTTTTCTTGTAACAACTAGAAATGGACCACGGGGCGTTTGTCTAATTTTTGTCCAAGAGGGGTAAACATTGACAATAGTAACATATTTTTTTCTTACCTCATGTTTCTTTGACAACCAATGAAAGCTTTATATGACTATGTAAATACATCTTATAGTTCTTTGACTTATAGATTAGAATTCCTTATTATTGTGGTCAACTCGTTACCAATTTCCATATACTATCTTCATGGATTTTCAAATACTCCTATGACTTTCTATTTTTTATCATACCTTCTCATGCATTCACTTTGGATCATGATATATCTTCATTCTTCTTGACTTGTTGAAGGACATTACAGAGCACAAAATCTTCATTCTAAACCTATATTCATTCTCTGAAAATAATTTTTGATACTTCTTCTCACCTTTATGACTTTTTCACTATAGAATTTTTTCCTAGAAGATAATTTAAAGCCTCTAGTCAAGCCAAAGGATTATGTGAAGAATTTTTCAACTTCCCTTATACTGTACATCCACACTTTTCAATGACATATCTAGACCTCATACTTTCCCGATCTAGGGTTACAAATTTAAAACCCTTAAACATACTTGAAGTTTTTGTTCTAATGAATTTCTCATTCAATGTAAGGTTTATCTAGCTATGTGACTTCATTATGCATCACTTTGAGTATTTCTATTAAGTGGATTCACCATCAAACTATGTTATAAGTCAGAGACACACACTTGCCATCTTGTGGAGGCCCTGAATTTACTAGCAAACAATGTGTAACTTTTCACAGAGGTTTCCTAAATACACTAACTTCTCAAAAACCATATGGTACTTCTGTATAAATTAGAATTACTGATATTGATTCATCTTTGCAACTTTGAGACTAATCTCCCATAATTTCATACTCATTTGATGAGCTCTTGACTCCTCAGATGCACAAAATGTTTGATTAGAGAATTTTGACAGTGACACAAAACTACTTGAAGATTTAAACAAAAATTGACATATTTAGAAAACCATTGTAACATGAATCAGGGTTTTGGTTATCAAACCCTCATCAAAATGTAGAAAATCCCTTGATATCCTTGACATCTATTTCATAAGACTCTCTTCCTCCTGAGGTTCTTACTGAAGTAACTTGCATACTCTTGAGGAAACTTGCGCAGACTTATAGGATGAACACTACAAAATTCCATTGCAACTCTTCTTGAGGCATTCACCATCATTACCTAGATTATGAGCTCAAGAGTATTGATGCACTATTTATTAATTACCCATGAGAGCTAACTATAATTTGAGAACACTACTCCTTTTGAATATGTTCAAGATGCTTAACATGTAGCATGGCCTTTTCATTTCTAAGACTGTACTTTTTTTCTTCATGGCTAAGTCTTAGACTGAGAAAACTAACATCAAGTCCTTGACACATTCACACTGCAACATTATGTCTTTCATCATCAATATTCAACCATACATGAGCATTGATGATCATAAGATGATCACAAATCATAAAGAACATACTCATTCATAGTTTGTACCTTTGGCTTGCCTTGTAGACACACACATCTCACACGAATTGATGATTCTTTCTTGGAACTTGAACATAGTACCTTATTTAGCCTTCTTGTTATGCAAGCTATTGTCACTCCATGAATAGGAACATATATAGAATTGAGGTCGAAACTACACTCATACAAATCATGAAGACTTTAAATCCGACCAAATGCTCATAAAAATTAACAAACAAAATTTAAGACTACTAAGGTACCTGTGAAAAAACTTTTAAAATTCTTCCAAAAACCTTTAAAGTCTTAGCACAACCCTAGATCACCTTAGATACTTCAAGAACTCAAGAAGCACCTGAAAACTCTACTTATATATAGATAGACTCATTAACACAGATTTGGCGACACATATAAACCTTTTTTCTCAATAGATGTATCATTGGATAGACAAATTATCTTCTTTGAAGACACATTCAGTTTCTATTATCGAGACATTCATATTTTAATGAACTTAAGAAATCAATGAGACATAACAGAGACACTTATGACTGATGAGGAAAAAATATGTCTCATTAATGTATAATAAATGATCTTATTTTCTTCTCCTTTTTATCAATATTGATTGCATTTTGTGACTTTTTTTTTATCTAATTTACGTTAGGATGTAACTATCCATATTTTGTTGATTTTAGTTATAATGTTTAAAAACTCTGTAATTCCTAACTAAGTGCTTTGGAATTAATTTTTGTAATAAAAAAATTCACAATCAATCGGAAGAACAAAGTATGAAGCTTTCAACATTTTTTTGGAAGCATTGGTTTTAATACAGATCAATTCTAGAACTTCCAGACTTAGCTCTGGAAGTCAATTACGTAGTTATGAGCTCTATCACTTAGTTTCAGAATTTTCAGACTTAGTTCCAAAACTTTCAGACTTAGTTCTGGAACTCCTGCATGTAGCTCTAGAACCCTTACAGTTAGATCTGGAACAATTTCATTTAGTTTTGGAACTTCTCTAAAGTTTCAGAACTAATGCAAAATTATTTATTCCAACAACATTTGGTGATTTAGCAATCAACGATCCTTTCAATTAGGAGAAGATTGGAAGATTTCCAATTCTTCATACTTGTTGATCCAGGGATAACTATCATACAACAATACATTTAGCCATAATCCAATTCAGCATATATTTTGGGCACGATTCATTTCTATCTGAATCGATAGGACATCTATGGCTGTAAATACACATGTGGAATAAATATATATATGCAGACTTGTAGATAGATAGTAATATAGAGAGATATAGATATATACATAAATAAAGACACAGAGAGATAGAAATAGATAGTACATTTTTGTAATGTAGAACATTTTATCAACAAAATATCCATTTCTATTTTGAGAGTATATTAAGTTGTCAAATCCTATTTTAAGGTGGAGAAAGGGCCCACTCTTCCAAGAACTAGGATATTTTTTTTATTGGTATTTATATTTTTAGAGAAAGTAGTATAGATCTATTAAGTTTGTAAATGTTAATGATTACTCAAGTTGAAATATGTCGTATACTTGTTCCTGTAGGTGTTCTAGATTAGATTTTTCTTTCTTTACAATCAAATTTCAACATTATCAAATTGTGTGTTTATTTCCAAAGCAAGTGTGTTTATTTTTGTAATGCGTGTTTACTTAAAACAATCTATTCCATTCTAAAAATGTGTGTTTATTTCCATCAATCTAATTCTTTAGAGAGTGTTTACTTCCATCTAGTTTTAATAGTTTTATTTCAATAATCTTTTATCCAAGGAATCCTCAAGACATTGACAAAATCCCCCATAAAGTATAAAAAGAAACAAATACCTACAATCAATTACTAGATCACTAAGATTTCTTGTTGCATATAGCTTCGGACACTACCCCTGGTTTGAATATGACATCAACTAATAGTTGAATTAATGAAGGGAATAATGATACCCATCATTTTTGGCATTTTTTCCAGGGAACATAATTCTTATAATTGTCTAATTAGGTGTCAACATGAGTAGAAATCATACATCTAATAATTGCAAGATCTTCCCTACGTCATCATAAAATTTATGAGTAGACCAAGAGATGCTAAGGGTCGATTCCTCTAAAAAATATATGAACAAGAATAATTGTCTTCTCGATCAAATAAGGAAGTTGATCAAGAATTGGAAGCACCATTAGCCCATGTTAAGCACAAAGTAGAATTTCCACCTTTGGAATTCTTAGATCAATCACCAAAAGAGAGTAGAACCTTTAGAAAAAAATATCATATTCCAAGACCCGTTTAGAGAAAGTTTTGATTCACAATTGAGTAGTCAACCTCCTACTCCTAACTTTTCACCTTCCCAAAAACAAATAAAATACCATATTGATTGGAAAAAAAGTGTAGAAGGTACTACATAAATGGCACTAAAAGAGAAATTGATAGGACCTTCACTTATCTAATTCAATTGGATGATGATGATACACCTATGAAAAATATTTCACTTACACATTTACCCACGTTTAGAGGGATGTCATCTGAATACCCTAACCAATTTCTATTTGAGTTTAAAGTACAGTGTCAAACTTGTGATTACAAAACAAATAATCAAAAAGTCAATTTGTTTCTATCTACCCTGAAGGATGCAGTAACGAGGTGGTTTATGGGATTAACATCTAATTCTATTACCACTTGGGTACAAATGGAAGTTTCCTTCCTACAAAAGTATCAAGATTACTGTAGAGGGATGAATAGGAAGGATGAATTTTTCAAAATTAAGCAGGAGGAGGTTGAGAATATGGAAGATTATTTAGATAGGTTCCTTTTTGTGAGAAAAAGATGTGGATTTGTATTACAAGAAGAGTTAAGTAAAACCATTTTTCTTAAATGTGTGGATGATGAATCAAGGGAGGCGCTTGATCTGATGGGAGGTGGAAATATTGATCAAATAAGAATGAATGATATTAAAGAAATTTGTAGAAGCTATCCACAAACAAGGGGTGGACCTCGAAAAGGAAAAATATCTTAAAATTTAAACCCAGATATGAACAAACTAATGGATGAATTGGAAAATTTAAAAATAGACATTTTAGTTTAGTTAACTTCCACCATGGATGGATTGCAAGCTAAAAAAAATGCTGAAAATAAACCATTAGCTATGTATTGTCCTAGATGTAGGAAGAAGCATGCAATAAGAGATTGTCCCCTGAACAAGAAAGAAATGTGTCTTAGATATGAATCTAGGGACCATGAGAGTGATGCTTATTCTCTTCTTCCATTTATTTAAAATTATCTTGAACAAAAAGGTATTCCATCCATATCAGAAGAAGTAAATTTTTTCTAGAGACAACCTAGCCAACGGTAGTTCATGCCCAGGTCAGCTCCAAACCCCTAGATGATGCCATGGGCATCTCAGATAGTGTCAAAAAATTTGGGATAACCACCTTGGGAACCTCAACCAACATTTAATCCTAAAGATTAGGTAGGTCAATCTTTTTATGCCCAAGGACACCAACAACCATGGTATGGTCAAGGAAACCCGAATACTTGGTCACAACCTAGGTGTAGCCCTAATAATTATGTTCAAGGAAGGACATATCCCAATTAGAATTAACAAGCCATAATGGGTTCCCCAACATAAAATTCACAAAATGAAAATGTGGTCCAAACCCAAATACCAGGACATCCAGTAGCAAACCCAAGAAACAAACAAACAACTCCTATCCACGGAACAGAACCAAAAAAATTAGTTGATCTAAATGCCATGGATTGTAAGGATATTCAAACTAGATCTAGTAAAATAATCAATAGTCTACCTGTTATAATCACTGAGATAACAGAAGAAACTGAAACCTATAGTACAGTTGTTCCCAAGAAGGATGAAAAAGAAAAATATAAGGAGCCAGATAGCAACACTACTGAGACTCCATTTCCAAAGTTATTTAAAGAAGCCATAGAAACTAAGGAATCTAAGTTGGTGCAGGAAATAAGGAAATTGAATATTGAAATACTATTTTTACAATCAATTAATGACATTCCAAAATTGAACAATTTAATCAAAATTCTATGTGTAAAAAGACTCAGAAGGAAGAAGAAGTACCCCAAGACTATTAAGGTATATGAGAAACTTTCTGATTTATTAGCAGGAAAAATTTTGTTTCCCAAATATGGAGATCCTGGAAGTCCTGTTAATTCTGTCTCTATAGAGAATAAAGACATACATAATGTTTTGGTTGATTTGGGAGTGATTATAAATGTGGTGACAATGGACACTTTGAAAACATTACCATTAATAGGTATACACCCTACTAACACCATATTGTAGATGGAATATCGGTTTGTACAGAAAACTAGAATGATTTATTGAAGATGTAACAGTTATGGTGGAGTCATGGTAACATCCAGTTTATTTCCTTATATTGTAGCCAAAAGGTAAAACACTTGGTTATTCCATTATTTTGGGAAGACCATGGTTAGCTATAGTTTCTACTTTAATTGATTACAGATCAAGTGATAGGACTATCTCAAATGGTAAGAAATATAAGAAAATATCATTATATCCTTCTACATGACCTTCTATTTATTATCAAGAACAATTGTGGGTTGATAATCCAAATACTAATAAGCAAAACCTATCTTTTTTGGCCATGATCATGTTGTAGTATCATGTACGCGAGGTAGAAAATATGATTAGTCAAGCATTGAATGAACACCAATTATCCTTGGAGAAATTGGGAATAGTTCCAAAACCTATGAACTTAGTTCTGGAACCTACAGACTCTATCCTGGAATCATCATATTTAGTTCTGGAAGCATCACATTTAGTTCTGAAACCACACCAATAGTAATTCCCAAGGACTATACATAATTTCACTCCAGAGGAATGATATTTCTTTGGGGGGGAGAATCATTAGCTTTAGTTTCTAAGATATCAGGAAATGGTGAAGAATTTTTGGAAAGAAGCAATGATGAGGAGTTCGATGTACAGTAAGATAAGTGTCATAACTCTACCTCATGTCCTTTTTCCAATATTTTGTCTCAAGGAATTTTTGAGATGTTGCTACATATCATAAAAGGTTTTTCCACATGCATTTCCACTAAATACCTTAATGGAACACTTTCAACAAATCATTTCATCACACATTTGAACCAAACATGTTGAGATAGAGCCGGGTAAGATTTTGAACATAAATAGTTGGTTAAAGAATGATGAAGAAGTTAAATTGTTTGATGTTCTGAAAAATCATACTAGATATTTGTCTTGGGACTAAAAAGATATGAAAAAAATCCATCCAAGTGTTTCCACACATCACATCTATACTGAAAACATTAGACCAGTTAGGCAACCTCAGAGAATGATTAATCCAGCCTTAAGAGATATACTCAAACAAGCAATTGAAAAACTATTACAATTAGGTTTTATATACACTATCTCAGATAGTCAGTGGGTGTATCCTCTTGTAATTTTTCCTAAATAGAATGGATAATGGAGAATTTGTGTTGACTACAAGGAACTAAAAAAATCCACAATAAGAGATTATTTTCCCCTACCATTCATAGATCAAGTCCTAGACAACCTTGTAGGTAAGCAGTACTTTTCCTTCCTAGATGGATTTAGTGGATATAATAAAATTAGAGTTGCTACATAGGATGAGGACAAAACTACCTTTACATGTCCAGGGGGTACCTTTGTATACAAGGTATTACCATTTGGAATATGTAATGCTCCGGCAACTTTCGAAAGAGCTATATTAGCATTTTTTACAGACCTAACAAATGACTATGTAGAGGTATACATGGATGATTTCACTATATATGGAGACACATTTGATGATGATTTGAAGAATTTAGATAGAGTATTAACAATATCTAAGCAACACCATTTTTTGCTTAGTCATGAGAAGTTTTTTATGATGGCTGATGATAGAATTGTATTAGGACACCACATTTCAAAAAGAGAAATTTAGGTTGACCAAAATAAAATCACAATTATTTTAGAATTACCTATTTCTCAAACCCCCGCAGATATCAAGTCATTTTTAAGGCATGTTGGGTACTATAGGCACTTTATCAAGGATTTTAGTAAAATTACTTCCCCCATGTTTAATTTTCTTACCAAGGACTATGAATTTCATTGGGATGAAAGATGTCAACATGATTTTGAAGAAATCAAAGAAAAATTAATCACTGGCCCAATATTGAGAGGACCTAATTGGGAAAAACCTTTTCAAATTCAAACAGATGCCTTAAATAACTCCATTGGTGTAGTTTTGGGACAGAAAGATGAGGAAGAAAATATGTATGTTATTTATTACCTCAGTAAAAATCTTACTTCCACTGAAATAAATTACACTACCACTGAAAAATAATTTCTTATTGTGATTTATGTAATTAATAAATTTATACATTATATCTCAGGGTACAAAATATTTGTACATATAGATCAGTCATCAATTCGGTACTTAATGAACAAACCAGTGGTTAGAGGTAGGATAATTAGATGGTTATTATTTTTACAAGAATTTCATATTACCATAGTAGATAATCCAGGGAAATATAATGTGGTAGCTGATTTCTTGTCAAGACTGACCACTATAAGGGAGCAAGATCCAGTTAACAACAACTTTTCAAATGAACATTTTTTTTCTATTTCAGCTGATACACCATGATTTGTTGATATGGAAAATTATCTTGCAACTAGGAATTTTCCTCCTTATTTCACTAAGAAATAGATGAAAATATTGATCAAAACCAGTGCACAATATAAATGGTTAAATGGAATGTTGTTTAAATGTGGTCCTGATTTAGTTTTACACAGGTGAGTGAGATAAGATGAAATCTTTGACATATTGAGGGCATGTCATGATGAACCAAGTGGAGGACACTTTTAAGTGAAAAGAATATCTCACAAGATACTTAGCACTAGCTATTATTGGCCATATCTTTACAAGGATGTGAAGAGATATATCAAGTGGTGTGATCCTTATCAAAGGATGAGACAACTAAATTTTACCAATGAAATTCCTCTGCAACCACAAGTGGTGATTAAACCATTTGAAAGATGGGAGTTATATTTTGTTCATCCCTTTATTCCTTCTTCCCAAGGAAAGGAGTACATTCTTGTGTGTACTTATTATGTGATAAAGTGGGCAGAAGTGCAGGCTTTAACAAATTTCAGTGAATAAGTAATTGTTGATTTCCTTTGGCACAAAATTATGGTAAAGTTTGGTGCACTAAGATGTATAGTGTCAGTTCATGGTCCACAATTCATGTCTAATATGATCCAAGCCTTCACAATGCATCATCAGATCAATCATAAGAATTCATCTCCCTATTACCCACAAGAAAATGGACAAGATGAAGTAACAAAAAGAGAATTGGAAAACATCCTTACCAAAATATTTAAATCAGGAAGAAGATTTTGGGAAAAAAGACTACTTGAAGCTGTCTGGGCCTATAATACAACTTGGAAGACTACAACAAGATTTTCACCATAAGATTTAGTTTGTGGAAGAAAACCCTTGTTACTTATTGAATTTTAACTCCAAACATCGAGGACGTAAGCTCAAATAGGTATTGAGTTGCATGCAACACAAAAGGAGAGAATTCTTCAAATCAATGATTTAGATGAGTTAAGGATGAAAGCACTTCAGTAGACAGAGATAACCCAAGATCAAAGAAAGTAATGGCATGACACACATATCAAGAAGAGGCAATTCAAGGTATGATATTGGGCATTACTGTTTGATTCTAAGTACCCAAAATTCATGGGAAAATTGAGAACCAAATGGTTGGGACCATATCAGATTGAGAAAATATTTGAAAATGGTTCTATTCAACTTCTTCTCATTGATGGAAGCAGAAGGACACTTTTGGTCAATGCACATAGGCTAAAAATTTATAGGAAGCCTCCTACTAAGGATGAATTCCTTAGACAAATTGAAGCAGACAAAGAATTTGATCATATGGAAGAACCCAGTTCTTCCAAAATGATCAAATAATCAGATGGATAAATCCATAATAAAGGGAAGACAATGAGAACCAATAAATGACATTCTCTTCCCTAAGAAAAAGAAGGAAAAAAATAATAAGGGAATGAATGAAAACTAGTAAATGGTGTTCTCTTCCCCAAAAAAAATTCTCTTAGAAATTAATTGAAAACCAACAATGGTGGTTGATATCCTCAAATAAATGGCTAATCTAAAATAAAAGGAACCTCCTTGAAATTCCAGATGCCTTTTCTAACCGTTTTCTTTTTTTTGTTTCACTTTTAGGAATGATGAGTCATCATGACAGAGGGATCACATCCTCAAAGATTGTGATTATGTATTTAACTTATTAAAGGTTAGATTAAAAGTTCACATGTGTGATTAGATTTGATTTAAAAGTAGTATGATGAGTCATCTATTGTACATTATGATTAAAAGAGAGTAATCATGAGGGTGATGTCGGCAGAACAAAGCTGGTGGCATGTTTATAATGATCTATCATTTTTGTAGAATAAATAAAGTGAAGAAGAAGTTACAGGAAAAACTTCAAGGAAGAAGTAGAAGAATTAAATTTGCATTCCATAGCTAAACACAGTAGGTTCCCCAGCTAAACCCATCTATTTTGCAGCTAAGCAAAGAGTTCTGTAGCCAATTTGGGAAGAGAAATAATTAGAAGGAGAAAAAATCTTAATCACCCTCCTTACCATGGCGATTAAAATAAGTCGGAACCTAAGGATGATACCCAACTTCTTGCAGATGAAAAATTGGTAGCTATCTTTGAATAGGAAGGGTGGTTGGAATTCCAGAAAAATTTCTCAAAGTATAATAATGAATTGGTAAGAGAATTCATTATAAATTTAGAAAAATCAAAAATTAAGGTTAGAAACATTTGTAATTCCTTTTATTGTGAATAAAATAAGCAATGTATCTGGTGTGCCAATTATGCATGCCCAAAATCCTGTCAAAAGGACCTTAGAAGAATTAGTTAAAACCCTGCTACAAGAGGGAGAAATAGAACCCCAATATATTTAAAAAACTAAGAAAATCATAAAAGGGGTCAGAAGGGCCAAATTGCCCAAACCCTTTGATAGAGTGGCATTTTGGACAGTCAAGTATTTAACTTGTGATGTTCGATTTGGGTTGGTAGGAAGAGAAGTCTTGAAGATGCTCATACATCTTAAATATGGAGCTATAAAACCAGAATATAAAGTAAACCTTCCAGGGTTTCTTTTTGACTCCATTCATACAATGGCCTAGAGGTAATCCTAGGGTGTTGGAACTATTAAACATCATGGGTTAGTTCATTTGGTGCCCTAAAACTAATTTTTTCCAACGAAAAATGGAGAAGAAATATGGGAGAAATTTCTTAACAAGTTTAAGCAAAACCTTGATATTATCATGAGAGTATTATCAACTCCTTCTCCTATAACTAATTTGGAAATTGGTGCCCCTATAGACAAAGAGAAGGAAATAGGTGGGGATACTATACTAAAAAGGAGTAGATCTGGAAGAATAATTAAAACTGTAAAACCTACTATACCTTTAAAAGAAACTCCTTCCTCTACAGAAGCTATAAGAGAGCTAATATCTGTCTCTAACAATGACAGTTTAGCAAGGCAAGAGCAAGAAGTGAAAATTAGAAGATGTTATAGGAGGAAACCTACTTCTTAACATATTGAATCTCCTCAAAGAAGAAGAATTCATAAGAGATCTAAAGAAAATATAAATGATATGAAAGAACAAGATAAGTTGGAAAATTAATTTGCAGATATTTTGGGCAACATGGCCATGACTCATCCTAGACCAAGCCAAACTGAGATGGAGAAAAAGATGAAAGATTTGAGGAACAGTTTTTTCAAGAGTTTGGTGAATTAACATCACTATCACATGAAGAAGAAGATTTGGCATCTTAGAGATGGAAAGGGAAATTTCCTTTGGTAGAAGAATAATTCTTAACCCCCAAATAACTTTTAGAGAAAGAAGAAAAACAACAGGTTAGACAGGCTCTGTTCTTTTCCAGATCAGAACTCATTATCAAAGAAAAGGACGAGTATAACTTCCTCAAACTCAATTTGGAATAGAGAGATATGCTCATTGGGGAACTAACAACTCATCTCATAGACAATACATAGTAATTAAAAAGATTTAAATGGTAGATGATGGATAAAGAGGAAGAATGTAAAATTTCACAGAGATAGAGTACTATGTCAACAGTCTCTGAATAGACTGAATTAAATTATTGGTCACTTAAGAAGTTATGGGATGATACTTGCAGGGAACTCAGTGAAGCAAAAAAATCCAATGAGGATTTGAGAAGAAAGATGGAAGATAAAAAGAAAGCAAGAAATGAATGGGAAGAAAAGTTTTATAAATAAGAGGGAGAAAAATGTAAAAGTCTTACAAAAATACAAATGGTTTGCATAATGAGTGAAAAATTGCTTATATGCAAGAGACCTTCTCCTACATATAGTGTGTTTCTATAATAACAATTCATTCGCTGGTAGCTGTCAAGAATTTCATGTGGCCTTCCACATGAAATAAATTATGAATATGAGTTCATGACAACCTATTCTTCAGCCAGTGTAGAGCAGGAGAATCTTCTCTGTGAATTCTATCTCTGCAATCTTAAGCTATAAAAGAACACAGGCTTCGTGATCAATTCGTATGTAGGAGAAAGTCAGCTTAATGCATTTATTTCTGTTCTTAAAAATTAGATTGCATGGAAGGAAATGGATTTTGAGCATTTATTGAAAGTTATCTCATATGGTCTCTGCATGAGGACTCATTATGGTAAACCATCTGCTTTCGTTAAAATTTTTAGAACCCATGACTTTGATAGATGTTTCAAGACACATTATCTTACCAGTTTACACCAAATTATTGATGCCTTTAATTTTTAATGAGGTGGAAAATTTTGAGGAGATTTATGATGGATGTTTGAAAATATGGGAGCTTCTTACAATTTCCTTGAGGATAAGGGAATTAATATCTCCCACAAATTTGATTTGGATCCAAGAAAGAGAAAAATATTTATGCATACTAATTCCCTCAGATCAATGAAAATCAAAAAGGCATATGGATGGGAATGATAACAAGGGCCTCCCCTTTATCTTGCTCCTAGGTATCCATGGAAAAATAAAGAACCTCAATATCCCACACTATTTGAGGAATGGAAGAGGAAAGTAGAAACAGGATTAGGGTATAATGTTTTCTGAACTAAAAACACTTAGATATTTAGTTTCAGCCATTTGACATGAGGTGTCAATTGGAATGCAGAATACACAAACCAAGGTTTGAAGGGTAAATTTTTTAAGAGGAATTACAAACAAGTAAGTATGGGGGAGATGATGAGGCTAGAATATGTCTCGTTAATGTACAATAAATGATCTTATTTTACTCTCTGTTTTATCAAGATTGATTGCATTTTGTGACTTTCATTTGATCTAATATAAGTTAGGTTGTAATTGTCCATCTTTTGTTGATTGTAGTTCTAACATTTAAAAACTATGTAATTCCTAACTAAGTTCTTTAGAATTTAGTTTTGTAATAAAAAAGGTCACAATCAGTCGGAAGAACAAAGTATGAAGTGGTGAACATGTTTTTGGAAGTATTGGTTTCAATACGGCTTAGTTCTGGAACTTCCAGTTTTATCTCCAGAACTCCATCACTTAGTTCTGAAACTTTTGGACTTAGTTCTAGAAATCCTGCATGTAGCTCTGGAACCCTCACAGTTAGATATAGAATGATTTCTTTTAGTTTCAGAACTTTTCTAAAGTTCCAGAACCGATGATAATGTATTTATTCCAACAACACCCGATGATCTAGCAATCAATTATCCTTTCAATCACGAGAAAATTTGAAGATTTCTGATTCTGCATACTTGTAGATCTATGGATAACTATCATATAGCAGTATGTCGAGCCATGATCCAATTCAACATCTATTTTGGGCATGATTTGGTTCTATCTGAATCAATAGGACACCTATGGCTGAAAATACACCCGTGGAAGAAGTATATATATGTAGACCTATAGATATCTAGTAATATAGAGAGATATAGATATATAAATAAATAAAGACACCGAGAGATAGAAAGATACAATACATTTTTTTAATGGAGAACATTTTATCAATAAAATATCCATTTTTGTTTTGAGAGCATATTAAGTTGTTGAATCCTGTTTGAAGGTGGATCAAGGGCCCATTCTTCCAAGAAGTAGAATATTCATTTTATTGGTATTTATATTTCCAGAGAAAATAATATAGATATATTGATTCTATAAATTCTTTTGATTACTCAAGTTGAAATTTTTCGTATACTTGTTCCTGCACATGTTCTATATTAGATTTTACTTTCTTTTCAATCAACCTTCAACATTCTCAAATTGTGTGTTTATTTCATAAGAAAGTGTGTTTATTTATGTAATGTGTGTTTACTTACAAAAATCTATTCCATTATGCAAATGTGTGTTTATTTCCAACAATATATTTTTCCAGAGAGTGTTTACTTCTAGAAAGTTTTCATAGTTTGATTTCAATAATATTTTAGCCAAAGAATCCTCAAGACAATGAGAAAATACCCTAGAAAATATAAAAAGAAACAAATACCTCCAGTCAATTACTAGATCACTAATATTTATTTTTTCATATAAATTCGGACACCAACCCTGGTTTGAATATGACATCAACAAAGAGTTTATTGAATGAAGAGAATAATGACACCCATCAGTGACCTTCGCATTGGTCAGACACACTCAATAGTGTCAAGTTTTGACACAAAGAGAGTGAGAACACTCTTCATAAGTTCAATAACACTTATATACTATTTATGACATGATGATGAGACTCATACAAACTGTAGAAGATCTTTTACAAAAATCATAGCATGATAATGAAAGACATAATAAAATGATTCACACACACACACTTAATCACTACATGATAGAGATCATTATGTTCCATATTCAAAAGCAACTAATGAACCTTGAACACAAATTTAGAGACTAAAAATGACATACCTCTTGCACATGAAAGATATTCATACCTCTTACACATCTTCCCCTCACTTCAAAGCTTCATTTTAACTTATATACCTCTAAAAAGTCTAATATAGGCATATAACACCATGATTAAGCTTTATGAGAGACATAATTAGGTCGCAAGCCCTCTTATTTATCCTTGAATATCTCTTCTTTAATTTATTCCAAATTTATTACAATAGGCTTATCCTTTTTCTCAACCATATACTTGGTTTCTTATTTAGCACTTTGACTAGTCTCAACCTTCTTATTGTATATTTGTGTTTATGGCTTAGGTATTTGTGTTTCCTTCTTCAACTAACCTGCATTAAAAAACCTTACAAGGTTACCTATCTTGTGGCACCTAAAACATTCCACTTTCCTTCCATTGCATTATTAATACCCATGTCCATATTCATTGCAAGCATAACAATACCCATTAAACTTTCTTACATAACTCTTAGTGTTTGATAGCTCATTTTTGCAATATTATACAAGATTTCACTTATCTTTACAGTGATAGCATTCAGCTCTATATCTCTGACGTACCCTTTTCTCCTTATTTCTTGACATTACTCTTCCTTATTTCCTTCACAATGTTCCTTTGCTCTTCCATAATCCTTAGTTTCAAACATAGGAATACAAAAACTAGCCCTATGACCATAAGCACCACATTTTTTACTATTACCATGAAAAATACCATACCTATATAGATTTGGCTAGCTGATAGGTGATATTTTAGGATCCGTAAGCCTTGAAATTTATCCTTTCCTTACCCTTCATTCTTTCGTTTGACCCTTAACTTGACTCTTCTTCATTATTTTATAATTTTAATGAGCCCTCATTGAAGCCTAGACCTGTCCTATCACCATATATTTTTTACATTCCTAACATCTTACTCATATTTTCAGAGCCCTCTTACAAAGATGATATTTTTCTTATCATGGCAGATAGCTCCTTTTTCTGTTCTTCTTTTTCAATCTCATTTTTGAGACACTCTTCTCTCTTGTTATTCAACTTAGCTAGGGCCTCCTCAAGTTTAGTTCTCAAAACCTTGACTGCAACTTCATGATATGTAACCATCCTCGCAACCCTGACAGAATTTTTAGTTGTGCAAATGCATTTCCTTGTAGGCATAACATTAAATAGTCCTCCAAATATGTAGGAGCCATATTGTCACTAAAGATATCCCTCTTGGATTGTTAAGCTACTTTCAAGGGTAGGATATGATACCAATTGTTGGAGGTGACCAAGAACTGAGAGGGGGGGTAAATCATTCCACAATAAAAACATTTCACACTTATGCTTCAAAAGTTAAAAACACGTGCTCACATACAAATCATCAAAGCATTCAATCTTTTCAATGAAGTAAAAAACAATCCAATGAAAATAATATGATCTCAAATTAATTATATTTATGATGAAATGATATCCACATATGTATAGATATATATTCTTAAATCGGATGACAAAAAATGGTATCTTCAAAAATGATCCACAAGCTCAATTAAAGAGTTCTCAAGACAATCAATGTCTTATGAATACATAAGATGAGATAAAAATATGATAAGGTATTCAATAGTAAAAATTAGATTAGAAAATGCCTTATAAACCTGATAATATCATCAACTTGGTAAGAGAATAGCATTCAAACATAAGGACCCAAATTTATCTTCCTTCTCCAACTCATTGTCAAGGAAACAACACAATATTTTCCTTTTCTCAAATTATCGTCATCAAAAATCAAACCAGAATATATCATGGAATGATATTCCAAGTATTTTGGGATAGGCCAAAAGGATTTTTATTTTCAGCAAAAGGGTTATTCAAAAGAAGATAAGAGAGGGTTTCAAAAGCTAGAACTATTAGGCCCAAAACCTCCACTTCATACCTTTTTCTTTATTACAACTCAAAAGAGGTCGGTCCCTCGTCATAAATTCAACCCATGCATGATTAAAAATATTTCACAAATTTTTAAAAACATCTACAAGTGACCCAAGTAGGTCGTCCTAGCATAAAACACTTCAATTCATCATCCAAAAATCACTAAAATACATGTATTGTGATGCCAAAATTCTCCTCATTCCAAAACCATGCTTAGTAAAACTCCCATATTCATAAATTTTTTTGATATATATAATTTAAAACATAAACAATTTTTGCAATTTTTGTGAACCAATCATATTAATTTAATTTAATGTCCCTGGTGTCCTTTGTATTTATCAAAACTGATGTTTCCTTCACAGTTCAACACCCTGAAGACTTCATAATGACACCAAACGACTTAAACTAAGTGAAAACATGCCATTTTACCACTCCAAAGAAATTTTAGAAAATTTATAACACTTCTAATCATGTTAAAATTCATGAAACATCTCTCACTTCAATCCATAACAAGATTTGCCTATACCAAATCAAGATGCCAAAAACTATGTCTCCAAAGGTTACCTCATAAAACCCTTTCTGAATGCATTAAGGATATATAAATAGATTCATTAGATTCCCAATTTTATCCCTCTTTACATTACATGTGATATAAATCATCACCCACTCCATATCATGCTTCAACCATCTTCAAACTTTCACAAAAATCGATGTTGTCCTTGAACTGCCAAAAATATTCTTGCTGAAAGAATTCCTTTGAAACCATATAATATGACCTCATCAAGAATAAATACATAAAACCAATGGAAATTTGTCTTAATATAATTTCCACCACAACCTTAATCACCTAAAAAATCAACCTTTAGCCTAAGCTATGGCCAAAATACCACAACCGGTTTCTTATGGGCTCAAAACTGCCCTTTGACCAGTATACCTGTCTGAGCTACAAAAAAAAATGTACTAAGGCGTATAAAATTGTCATAAAACCTCCATCGAAATCAGTAATAACTCACATACATCATACAAACATCAATTTTTCATATCACTTCTTTGAATGAACTTGTCTTATACTGAAACTCTTCATAAAATGATGTTTTTAGGTGGGGCCGGCCCACATATGCTCAAGACATAAAATATACATTTATGGAAATCCAAAGGACTATAATAAAAAATACAATAATCAAATTTTATCTTTCAATCAAAACAAACTCATAATACTTCACCATTTCCAAACTGTTCCTAGGTAGGGTCTAACTAGGGTTTTTGACCTTCTTAGCATTCGTTAATAAAAACCTGATGATGAAACAACCTAATTATTCTTATGAAATATTATATAATCACCTTAGGAATATCCTTAAAATCCACAATCTTCAATACAAATCACATTATTCACAATGAATATTATATGTTTAAATTTGAGCTTGATTTTCAAGTTGTTCTTGACCATGTCTCACCAAAACTAACATAACTGGAAAAATACTCATCATTGAGCACCTGAAATTTTTTCTGAGAGAACTATGAATCATACATATAACATATCCAATGATCATAATTTCAATTCCATTTCCCCAATATCTCCATTCACAAAAATGTACCAAAGCATGTATGTTAGATCCTCACTATAACAACTAGGACCAGCTGAAACAATGCAATAATTTGAAAATTTAACCACTAAAAATGATCCAAACATACCTCATATGCTATGATACACCTGTTTGGTCATGCTTCCATGATCTCAAATGGCTTTAATCTACTATGTCACATCTCATAACTATTATACCTACTTCCAATGAGCACTTGTACATGTACTATGCCACTTTTGTGAGTTCTTAAGAACCCTAAAAACCTACTATGCATCATGTCAACATGATTCTACATCATCCAAGAATATTGAATTATCAAACTATACCTTCTAGGCACTTTTATAGGCTTGCTAGAGCAAGCATACTTCACATGAATCTCCCTGTAGAAATTCAAACACATCTAAACATGTAAGTTAGCATCTCAAACATCATCATACCATCATCTTACAAGATCCAATTTTTCAATAACATTGTTTATGCATTAATGACAACACATATTAGGTATACATGCTAATAATAAACACTTTGTGATTATCCTTTATTGGATGCTCAAGATAACCAGGATTCCTCCTTCTTCATTTAGGAATAACAAGGACAAAACTGATGAGAATTTATACAACACAGAGGGTTCCCAAAACAAAAATCCATGGAAAATTGAGTTTTTGTGTAACATATATTTTCCATATAACAAAACATAGATCAATGTTGCCATGGAATTTGGATCAATTACATAACAACATTCTTGGAAACTGGTGGTCTACCCTCCTAATTTAAACAAGGAAAAGAGAAGACATCTCATGTTGCAATCAATTCCTTATGCATTTATTGGTGGGGTTATTTTTAAAAGGAACCTTTATGGATTAATTTTTAAGGTGCATTGAAGGAAAAAAGGTAAATAAAGTCCTGATAGAATTCCATAATGGTTTCTTTGGTGGATATTTTCTGGCTAAGGACATAGTGGATGACAATCAAGAAGGAATAATACTTATAGTCCACATTGTTTACATATTCACATCAATGTGTTAGATATGCAAATAATGTTTCTTTCTTCACAAGTAAAAGGAAGATAACAAACCTTCCTCTTTATCCCATTTAAGAGGATGAACCCTTTTATCAAAGGGGAATTTAATCTATAGGAATGATTGATACTCCATAAAGTACAAGTCATAAATGGATACTAAAATCAACTGATTATTTTACCATGTGAACAGAATCCATAACGACTCAAGGAAGCTATTGAGTTAGATAACCTTGATTTTATTGAAGACATTGTGATAAGGATTGGGGTTTCTGAAACCATTATATCTTATAACACAAAATCCTTCCTAGGTTCCAATATTTATAATTAAAATCTTAAAATTGGAATATATATGAAGAATTCTTCCAGTTACTATCCTTAGGGTAATGGTTTTACAGAGTCTACTAATAAAAACATGATCAAAATTATGTAGAGAAAATGGTGATCAATCATAGGAAATGGAACACAAAAGTGATAAGTTATCTATGGGTAGATAGAATCACATCAAAGAAAGAAATTGGCAATAATCATGTAAAAATTGTCTATACAAGAGAAGTCAAAATTCATTTATGCTTAGAATTTCCTTCATTAAAAATGGCCCAATAGTTATAATTTGAGGATGAAGATCAACGAATAATTAGAATGACATTGTTTTTTGAACTTTAATAATTAAGGAGATCAACTATCATCAAGATGGAAGAGCATCAAAGGTCAACCAAATAGTGGTTTTGAAAGAAAACCAAATCTCAAGCTATTAAATTAGGATACCTAGTCATGAAATGAGATGCAGATAGAGCTATACCATGGAAGCACTCTAAGTTTGATGCACTTTGGATTGATACATAAATCATCACTTCCTAGAAAATGGCTAACTCTTTTGAGTTATCCCACCTTGATGGAGAATCAATTCCAATTGCACTCAATAGGATTCATCTTAAACACTTCAATTACATCTGTATATTACATCCCATAAATATTTGTGTTTTTTTAGGTTCCCTCATTTTTTCATGTTCATCATTGATTGAGTGCCTTTTCCTCAATCCTAATTGTGGTCATATTGTTTTTATAGTAAGTACTTATGCACCATATACATGTTTCACATGAAGTATGTATGATATTCGCTTTTATACATACGTTTTGGAAGACCCTTGCAACCACATTTGGATCATCTTAGAGCAGGTTTCATACTAGAAATTAGATAGTTGGAGCATATTCCGATGTCTATAATTTCAATTCCATAAGTTTAACATTAATAAATGTTACTTTCATGCAGATTTAGTAGATAATTTTTACTTGGGATGATATCACTTTTCTTCAGGATTATGCTTAACTCCATGCCCAATGCATTTTTTAAGGCTACTAGTTTTCATCATATAGAAAGTAAATTTCCCCTGGAGGTCACTAAAATTTTGTCAAAAATTTCAAACGCATGCAATTTTGAAAAACTAATCGATGTTGGGACAAAAAAAATTCTAAGGAAATTTTGTGGGATTATGTTAGTCTTCCATAAAGTGTGAAAATATAGTGTTCCATGGGTTCTCTTAACCCACCGAAAAAATTAATGAGCACTCAAGAATTAGGTGTATTTTTACAGAATTAGTGCTTCACAGATATTTTTATTCTTACGTGGCAATGAGGAAGTAAAGACTTCACAAAATCAATACAGTATTTCACGGGTCGAAGCCAAGTTAGAGGACAATGGGGTTACATTATTGCAAAAGGATGGAGATATTTTCTAAGGGTGGGATTTGCAGACCAAAGGAATTTAAAGGAAATAGTGATTTGTAGCATCGAAACACAATGTCATGTGGACTCGGAACACCTGATTTTATAGATTTTTTCAATTATGCGGAACCAAATACAAATTCTTCCAAGTTAGAAGCAGTAATGAAAATAAGATGTGTTCCTAGGAACCATACAATAAAAGGAAAATCAAATTTATAAGGGCTAAGGTTTGATGCTTTGAAATACTATCCTAGTTTTCTACATGTTTCTTAAATTATAGTGTTATATAGGTTGTCAATTGCATGGATCAAAGGAACATAACCACAAGTAAGTTGCTATGTAGGAATAAATAAAGGCCTCCAAAACATAGGAGAATATAAAAATGGATTAATAAACACTCAAGAATCATAAAGTAATATGTTATCTACTCATCACTAAGGAAACATGGAAATCCATGGTAAACCGCAAATCAAATGAAATATGCATATCACATCAAAATATTAGATTTCTACAGAATGTCTGAAATCTTCCCATGTTTTTAAAGTAGATTACCAACCCTCGCAACCACCAAAATTTAATGAAGTATGGATTCATATTGCATAGTCTTATGACATGTGATTAAATACACGTATTGTGTATAATAGTTTTCTCTCATCGTAGGATGTGCATGTCGTTATTACAAGTAAACACTATAAGAAATCATGGAAACTATGTTTGTCCATCATTATTTTAGGAGACCAATACTCTAGCATGGTGGTCATTTATTATTTCTTATCTTTTTTCCTATTCTTCCACAAGTTTTATAAATGAAAATTATTACGCACATTTTTAGGGTTATTCTTCTCCCATTTCTTCCTTAGCATGTCTTTTAGGATTTTCTATAAAGAACTCAAAATTTCATGATTTCAACCTATTTAACTCATCAATGGATATTTTATTTCCATAGATATTTTTATAAACTATAAAATATCAATTAATGCAAGTGCTTATTCTTTACTTCCTTCAAATACTTTGTGTTTGGTGTGAGTATATCTTCCCTATTGCATATTTTGTACTCCTTCACTTGATTGCATTATAACTTTGTGTATCTACATGATATTCCTTGTGATAACTTGAATTTTTGTCATTTATAATTGGATAAGTTCCACCTTTCTTCTGGTTTTATCACTACCCTTATTAGCTTATATTTTCATTTCCTTCACCTCTCGCTCCCTCGTTCCTTGGATGTGTTAATGTAGGTTACTTGTAGGAGTATTTTTAGCACAGGGATAGGTTTTTTTTTGTAGTTTTCCCCAATCCATGGAACATAGGAAATATCCTTCTCTAAAGGTATGTATCAAGATGCAAGTACCAAACGTGGAGATAATACCATGTCAAGAAAAAGTATTTATCTTCAACGATCAAATTTAGGGTACACTTTTGAACTCCAATAGGAAATAAGCACAAGATTAAAAAATAAAGTTGAAAACAAGTGTGATATAACCGAATGTTTTAGGACCTCTACTTGCATAAGTATACACAATATTATTATGGGTGCTGAAAAACCATAAAAAACTCATAATTTGACATAATTCTTCATAATAGTTCCATAAAGAGGCTTAAATTTTATAACAATACACAAAAGGGGAATCAAATGGATTTATAAGGGATAAGATGGTGAATCTTCACATTCGAATCATGCATAAACTCTATGAAAACAAAAAATATAACCTAAAATTGAATTGATCCATGCATAAGATAATGAAATAGGAATACAAATCAAGGATAATCACCTTTATCATGAGATAAAATCATTTATTTCACACTTCTTCATAATAAACAAGTTATGAGAAAGTAAAAATGGTTACATTATTAATCCAAAATGCACAATTACAAACCCTAGAAGAGCTCAACCAAAACCAGTAAGAGGTCTCCTCTTTAACTAATAATATCTTGTACATATAGGATAAATTAAATATATAGAGGAAATGACATGCAGGGTTTCACAAATGCCAACACTATGACATAAGGTAGTTCATAAACTAAAACTAATTATAAAGTCAATGTTCTCGAATAGGCTCTGTTACATGATCTCTTAACACAAGATTAAAATCTCCTTCATTTTTCCCTTGCATTGTTGACTTCCTCTTCACTATAACTTGATATGTATTCTGGATTTTACCAAATTGATAAAACTAGGGTTTTACTCCAAGTTTAAATCTATAAGGATAAATTTTATAGCTGCTCAAGATGATATTTTGGGACTTTTTCCATTCGAAATCTCACCACTTCTTTAAATAGGGGAATGAAGGAGCTAGAGGAACTCAGGAACATCTCCTCATGTTCTATCAAAATCTAAATTAACCCATAATTGACCGAATCAGTTAAACAGGGAGCTAAGGGAATAAAAAAACAATTCTCTCTAGGTCATAATAATCCCACTTAACTGGTATAAACTCCTTGTGCTTACTTTTAATTAGTGCAAGTGACTAGGGAACTCAAGGAAGTAAGTAATAATTATCTTAGTTCCAAAAGGTTATAATTGTTCTAATAAACTATTTGATGTGGTTATTATGAAGTTATGATGAATGAAAGGAACTTTTGAAGATTTCCTCAAGTTCCCAAAATTACCAATTTTCTTACTTCCAAATGTAATGCGTCCATGACAGGGATGCGAGGAATAGAGGAATAGTTCCAAATTTTCCTCAAAACTATGAATCACCTTTTCTTACTCAATTTTTCAAAAATTTAACTAAATCCTTTGAAGAAGGGATTTGTAAGAGGAAACACAATGACCAAAACATAAATATTTTTCTCATGACCTGTAAATTGTCCTGATCTTGTGATGTCATGGTGAAATATACGATGGTGAATGAAAAGGAAACAATTCCTCTAAGCTTCGAAATTTGTCCTAAGTCATTTAAGTTGCTGACATCAGCAAATCAACATAGAATTAGAACATAAATAACACTTTTTAGGTACAAGATAAAAATTTGAGCTTTTTGAGGCATATATTATATCATTTTTATTGGAAATGGGCCATCAAATACATTGAAACCATTTATAAATATTGAAAATTTAATTCAACTCACTATTTAGGCATAAGAAGGTGTAATAGTGAGTTGAGTTATTACATGAGATTGATATGTGTATGAAAAATACTAACACTTGGTCCAAAAGGGGACTCAAAGGGATTCAATTTGACCATTTTTAGGCTCTTGAATCCACACGTGGTTCTGGAAACATTTTGTGCAAGTTTTTTCTTCAGAAAGACCTTTGTACCTTACTATTTGAAAGGTTTCCACTCTCAATGTTTCCAAAATGTTATCTTGCATATGTCATCATTTAATAGACCTTGAACTATTTCCAATGACTATGATTTAAGATTTTAACACTACCCAAGTATCCTAACACTTTTCATACAGGTTGATCTTCTGTCAACAGTCGAGAACATCTTTTCCTCAAAATGTTTCATAGATGAATATGTTCCCAAGATGAGTACAAAGTTTCCAAAGCCTTCCCTAAATCATATTATCATGAAGTAGACTCAAATACACTTATAATTACTATAATATAGGATTTTGAATCCACATGAGGTTCTCAAAACCTTCCATATGAGTTGATCTTTGAGAAGAGACAATTTGAAAATTTTGGCCAACTCAACCATAAAGTGACAAAAATTTCTTTATTATTGTCAAGTAAAATGTTGAGACATTTTACATTCCAAATACTAGCTCATACTTGGGGACTTGAATTGGTTTTAGTGAATCATAGATGAGGAAAGAATAAACACCATAATTTCACAACCTCAAGAAGACTAGTTTCTTATCCATTGGGTGGAATGGACCTAAAGGGACACTAGAATGAAATTAGATGAACAAATACAATGGGAAAGAAACAAACACATAAAAAAAAGGGAAACACATCACATAATAAAAAATAACCTAAATCACCTATGGTATAGGTGGAGGAAAACCCTCTCTAAATGCTTGTATAATTTCAATTATTTCCTATTGTAGGGAATTTCGAAGGGCATCCAATCAAGGTGAGATAAGTAAAATGTATTGTATATGTAAAAATTTCTAATCTTGAAGTTTCTAAACTATATAGAATCAAAATTTCCATGGATACCTTTTTTTTTCTCTTCTCTTATCCGAAAGTAGGACGTGGTCTTTGACTTTTAATTTTTTTTCATGCATATTTTGATCAAAAGAATCTTTGTTCTCATTTGATGTTATATAATTTAGTCATCTACCATGACTCTTTCTTCGTTGATATTCTTAAAGTGTAAGATATTTTTATCCTAGGAATCATGGAATTGGCAATC
Source organism: Taxus chinensis (assembly GCA_019776745.2). NCBI lineage: Eukaryota > Viridiplantae > Streptophyta > Pinopsida > Cupressales > Taxaceae > Taxus > Taxus chinensis. The sequence goes on along the minus strand of CM034148.1, from coordinate 794,205,579 downwards.
TTCCACCACTTTTACTAACTACAAGATGGGAAGCTCAACTATTATGTGTACTTCTGCCTATATCCCATAAAAAAATTGAAATTGTGAAGTTCATATTTCTTTCTTTGACATCATCTGATTAGACCATAATGTATCATATAATTTCTTGATTCCATTCCTTTAACTCTGATCTACTAGTTTATGGATTATTGTTACAACATTCATATTACTATATTTTTCATGACCTTTACCTTCTGGGTAATAATAAAATGAATGTGAAAGAGAGAGATAGTATGTTTGCAACAGAAATCATTTAGTTCCATAGAATAGAAATAGGTAGTATTATCAGTAACAATATTTACAGGAACACCAAAGTGAACTATGATGTTCTGTTTAAGGAATTTGTATACAATTTTGGTGTTTACACGCTTTACTGGAATGGATTCAACCCATTTAGTGATGTAGTATATATTAGTAAGAAAATAAGTATGATCTATGCTAGAATTCAAGTTACTTATACCTATAAATTTGAATCCCTGCTATTGGGATGGTTCTTCAATAACCACATGTCTTGGAGGAAGTGCAGTCGATTGAGGTTTATTGAAAAATTATTGACACAGTTTGCATTTATTTACCCACTTTTGAGCCTCTCATAACAAATTAGACTCATAATATTTCCGTCTTAGGATCTTATGATTTGTGACTAAGGCTGAAAAATGACCACCATAATCTTTATCATGATATTATTTTCATAAAATTTCCTATTTTTATTTTTCAATACATAATAAGAAGCAACCATCCAGTGATCTTTTGGATAATACATGGTTCCAAACTAAGAACCTTTTTTCTCACATATTGATGGCCATTCATTATTTCCCATTCATATGAGGTAGGAATTCACCATATGTTGAGAACTAAGAAATGTAAAAATACCATTCAAAGGATTTATTTATGAAGATTATTATAGGTAATTAATTTTTAGAGATATCATTTTGTTAATTTGAATGCGTATCTTCACTTGAATCTACATTGTATTCAACAATAAGTTTACATAATCATTTACCTCTTACAAGATTGGTTAGGTGAATGTTGAGATCATATTATTGCACCTTAGCAATCAAGTTTCCACTTTTAGATATGAAATCCTTCTTTATGTATGAATTGACTTCACCGCAGTATTAGGAACAAATACTATTGTATGGGAGTTCAAGACATAAAACCTAAAAAATTTATTGGCTTTGAAAATTTTGAATGCATGCTTTTGCACATCTAATTATTTTAGCTGATATTATTTTAATGGGTATCTCATAAAATAAATATGGTATTAAAATCCATTTTTGTAGACAATAATAGTTCATAAAGTGTACTCAGATACATAACAGTAGATGATTCAATATTTATCAAAATTTTGGCACACTAATATGGGAGAGTGACCAATTTCATTCATTATGTTTTCAAAATCAAGCTTACCTCCTTTTATTAAACCAAGGTTCCCTCAACATTTCATCATATTGGTAATATTAGTGGTCAATTATTCAAATTCGAGGACAAAATGATGAAGAAAAATTACTTTAATAAAAAAAGAATGCATCCCGAGCTTTCTTATAGGTAAAGATATATTTGTAATGCCTTAATATCATTTAAAATAAATCTTGGTTCCTTAATTTTTCACAATGTGTCTAAGTAGTTTCACTTTCATCACTCCGAAGAATTATTTCATGGGATTCAAGGAAATGTTAGGCACTCTGCACCTAATTAGAACCTGTTCGAGATTATGTTGACTTAAAAAAATGATAAATACTAATCATAGGACTAGATTAAATCATTTATATTACAACAACACAATAAATCAACATACAATGATGAGAAAATGTAACCAATAAAAGGATAAAAGTGACTTATCTGAATTTGGCTATCTAGATTGAATCTAGCTAGAATGATGGTGGAACAGGATTATTATGAACCTATATTTTCCTCTTCTGGAAAAAATGATATGAAAACTTTACTCGATATTATCAAACAGAAGGGGACACTATCACTTATATTATTTTTTTAATTGGGTGAAAGTGTCGTAGTGTTTAGTGTTGATTTGGTTCTTCTAGTGTCCAATAATTTCTCCTTCATTTCACTTTGTTTCACATCCACTTTACTATAGGGTTCTCATGTCATACTTTTTCATGCAAAATAAACCATGGCTACTTACACAAGACTCAATCACACATTGAATTAAAAAAAATATACATATTCTTGAGTCAGAATGACATTGCCAGTGACCCCTAATGTTATTGTCACTAAGCACTATACTATATTTCAGAATCTATGTAGTTGTTGGGTATGTGTGTGAGTCGGAAATCATGCCACTTGAAACTAGGTTTTCATTGTGCAAGTTTAACCAAGATAGTGGTAAATAAATAATTTTACCTTAAGATAATGTGTGTTATGAAATTCATAATTTTCACTTCCTATCCAATGAATGATGTGGCCCAAATCTAATTCTTAATTTTTTGGCATGTTTTTTTATGTGTTTTCATTGATGTAAAATACCATTAATGACAAAGAGGATGATGGAGTAGAGTTAAATTAATCTCAGTGTGATGATGACATGGAATTTCATATGGCTTCAGGTTAACATGAGGTGATTCAGTGAGATTGTCTTGGTTTAGCAAGCCTAGTCAGGTGACCTATTTAGCTTAGGTGATGGAGCATTGTGGTTTGAATTTGTTGGTGTCTTTAAGAGAATTGTAGTAGTATGGAGATAATTTTTGGGGAGTTTTTACACACTCACATGAGTTTCAGGGTGTAAATAGAGGTTGAACACCAAGATTTTGGTGTTCATCTAAACCAAGTCTAGGTGTCTGGAGGCATGATGATTTCTTGTGGATCTATGTGAGATCTCATGGATGTATACAGTTAGGTGTTTCATGATGTATTAAGTATTTTAGGACATTAAATAGAGTTTAATATGATGAGTTATGATGTTGTTTTAGTTGAACTTAGTTTAAACCATTCAAAACCATAATGGCTAGTCCTGAAAAATGAGATGGGATAAGATTATTGAGACATATTTGATATATATTGACGATTAGAGATTTCACAAAGATGTGTCTTAGAGGTGTGATTTAAATTTTTATTCATTATGAAAAATACTTTACAAGATAAGTTGGTTTTGGTGAAACAATGTCAAGAAGAAGGTCATTCCTAGCTTGAATTACACCTTATGATGCTCACCCTGAATGTGTGCTTTCTATGGGACATTATAGATTTTAAGTATTTTTATACATTAATTCAATAAGGTTTAAAATATATATTTAGGTCATTTAATAGTCACATTTTTGTGAATGAATGTAAGGAAGGTAAAATTTGTTTTGTGTATTTGAAATCCTAGCTCAAATGTGATAAGAGAGATAATGATCATAAGTATCTAGAATTTATCTCTATTGATATTATAATTATGTTCATGGTTTATATAAATCTTGTAGGTTTCCATAAATGTATGGTAGAGAATGTGGGGATGAGTGAACCCCACTCAAACAAATATGTTTCTAAAGAAGTTCAATCTGGGACAAGGTTGTCCAAAGGATTTGAAAAATAAATGATTTTTTTTAGTATGTGAGTTTTTATTTATGTTAATTATGTTTTCATCTCATAAGGATTATTCTAAATGAAAAATCATTCCTTATTTATGAATACTAGTTAAAAAGTAGTTTTGGGGTAGTTTCAGGCAGTTTTCAAAGCTAGACTTGGTTAAAGTCTTTCCACTTGGAGTTGTAAGGAGTTATAATATGTCCTGGAAAGATGATTCATATGGATTTCTAGTGGTATAAGGGTTGTATCTTGGTGATTAGATTTTATGGGTTATTCATGTCAAAGTTTTATATAAAAAGGTTTGTTTCTTCATAGGAAAAATTTGCTTTTACTGAAAGAATGAAGTGATTGAAGCATGAGACAAATGAGTTGATTATTTATATCACCTATAAAGTGAAGAGTGATGAATTTTGATCCTATTTAATGATTTTGGAGGTCGTGGAATTCATATAAATGGTCCAAACAAGTTGAGTTTGGAAAAGTACTATCTAGGCAGTTCAATCTCATAAAGAGAAAACTTGATGTGGTTTGAACACATGGATGTTTCAAGAGGTATAACTTGCATGAATTTGTTCTATAGGTCCCAGGGAATTTATATAATGGTCAAATTTCATATTTGAGTTGTTCTTTGATGGTATTCATGCCAAAAGGAGAAGAAGAGTTGGTGGAAATAATTATTTAGTGAAGGATATGAGCTTTTTGAGTTGTGTTATGAATTATTTCATTGATCTAAGATCAGTTACTGACCATTTTTTATGTTTTTTTATTTAATTTTATAAATTCATGGTTAATTTGGGAGATTTAATAATCATGGTTTTGGCATTTTTGGTTTTAGGTCATCCAGGTGATGGGGCTTTGAGCTTGTTTGGTGCAATTTTAACAATTTTACGCATGACTGACATAAATGGGTCATATGTGAATGTTTTAATGATACAATTGTGATTTTATTAATTTTAATTGGTCTAAAAAAATGAGGGAAACATACCTTGTGAATTTTTGAATCAAGAGGAAGGTATAAAAGTGAATTTAAAGTTTAATTTTTAACTAGCTCTTCAAGAGGGAAAATGTGTGACCTATGTGAGTGTTTGTTACGGATATAAAAGATGAGATTAATAGCTTAGAGAATGTATGATAGGTTGAATACTATTTGTAAGTGTGTATTTGCATTTGTTTGATGCAAGTTCAAGTGAATAAGGAAATAGAACAAGTGATCTAGGTGAGTGAGGGTTTGAAGGTGTTTGGAGCTAAATCTTGTGATCACCATCAACTAAGTTGTTATAGAATATATTTAGTGATTCCCTCATTACAATATTGTGTTATGATTCATATTTATGCAAGTGTCTTATTTTGAGTAATGTCAACAATGGTTTAGGTGTTTGTGATTCTTATGGGGTTGGTGCCTCATTATAGAAATCTCTTGTAATGTGTAATATTCACTTGAGTTTTTTTTGTGTGTAATATCAGCAAAGTTTTTAGTGTGTTTTACTACCCTTTAAGCTTTCCCACTTATATATGGTGTTCTTGGGTTTTGTATTTTGTTTCATGCTCTTGTGATTGATGTTGCATATCTCAATAACCACACAACACTTTGTGAATATTGAATGGATGGTTAATGTGATGCATAAATGTTAATTTAAATGATTTAAATGTCTTAAAGGAATGATTCATCTCTCCATCCCCTTAGTCCACTGTTCTTCCAAAAATTGGTATCAAAGCATGTACTTTTGGAGAATTGTTATTTCTTGAAAGTAGATCCCTTGAAGAACAAAAATGGCAGGTCATAAAAGTGGTTTTTCTACTAGCAAGGAACTTTTGTTTAATGGAGTGAACTATTATTTCTAGATTTTTAGGATGAAAAATCATATGATGTCCTTAGGGTTTAATATTTGGCAATTTGTATAATATTGTTATACTATTCTTGTTACACCTCTAACTAGTAATTCAAACAAGAAGGCATATACTGACAACCCAAAGGATTTGAATGTTATTTTTGTGTGGTATAGGATAATATAAGATGGTAAAGGTAATGTATTTAAAATAACTGAAAGAAGCACTAGAGAAACTTAATGTCATGTGTGAAGGAGACTCAAAGGTAAAGATAGATAAGCTATAGAATTTTATTAATTATTTTCAAGGTATTAATATGAGTGAAGATGCATATATTTCTTCATATTTTCTTAGGGTTGATAAGATTTTAAACACCATGAAAGGGTTCGGAGAAGATGTGAAGGAAGAAGTTACTGTTGAAAGCATTTTGAGATCTCTAACTCCTAAGTTTGATTCCAAAGTTTTAGATATTGAAGAAGATAAATATTTTACTACCTTAAAAATGGATGAGTTGTATGGGAATTTTATTTCATATGAAATAAGGATTGTTTATTGCAAACTAGTAAAGAAAGAGGTTACTTTCAGATCTGAAATGAAGACTAAGGGAAAGAAGATCAAGGAAGTCGATGATGTTCTTGAGTTGGAAGATGAAGAACTATTTTTAATTCTTATAGAATAATGAAGGTTAGATCTTGAAAATACAAAGGTAAGATTCCTTATAAATGTTTCAAATATTGTAAAATAGGAAATTTTACTATTAATTGTCCTCATAAGCACAAGAAGGAAGATCATGATGAATATAAACATGATAGAGATTATGAAAATAAGTATAATAAGTATTATAAGAGTAAGAAAACCTTTTGTAAGTTTGATAACAAAAATAATAGATTTTTAATAAAGGAACAGGATTATGGTTCGATGTTGGAAGTGGGGTTTCATATTTTGATCATGAATTGAAAGGGGGTGTTTTTAATGACTAAAGATGCCATGAGATCCTCTAGTGATGGTTCTTCATTATTAGGATATTTCATATCAGGTTTCAGCAAACATTTTGAGGAAGAAGAATATTGTATTGAAGATGATCTAGAATGTATTGAAAGTGAGATAATACATGCTAAAAAAAATAACAAGAAGCTAAGCTTTGACGTCAAAGAGTATGAAAGTAAGATTTATGATCTATAAGAAAGGAATATGTCTGAATCAAGCAAGCTCAATGAGTCAATTAGGATATTATAAGAAAAGGAAAAGTTATTAGTATAAATTTTACAAGATAAAGAGAAAATATGTACTAAGTTTAAAGTGGGTATAGAGTTTTTTATGGCACAATTTTTATATGTTGGTAAGAAGATAGTGTCCCTTCAAAAATTTGAGAAAAGTAAACAAAAATCAACATGTGATATAGAAGGTTTGGGGTTTAGTGATGGCCTTTAAAGGTAATGAGAAGATGCAAGATGACATTTTTTCAAGTAAGAAGAATAAAGAATCATTCAAGATGAATGAAAATAAGGAGATTTTTTCCAAAGACAAGGTGAAGGAAAAACTTGTCAAGAAACCTAATGCCTGAAGGTATGAAATATCCTTCAATGGTTTTAGTTTTATGTCTAACGTGTTTGGTCATAGGGAAAAGGATTATAGGATGTCTGTTAGAGATTATCATATATGAATATAAATTAGAAGTGAGCATGCTAAGAGTGTGGTATACTACAATTTCAATGAGAGAGGTATTGTTTCTAGATTTTGTTTCAATGACCCACCTAGTCAAGTTTAAGGCTATTAAGGTAAGATTTTAGTTGTTTTCTTAAGCTACAATGAATTTGATAATGTTTATATAGAGTGTTACTATGGTACATCAAGGAAAAATCAGATATATCAAGGTCCTAAAGTGTAATAAAGAATATTTTAGATGTCTAGGATGCATGATAATAGTCTAGGAAATATATGGGATCCTAGAAAGGATAATGGTATCTCATTAAGAGAAAGTGTTGAAAAAAATCAAGGTATGAATCAAAGTATATATCAGAATTAAGGAGGATTCTTTTAGGTGTCTAAGAAGGCTTGATACCTCTTTCAAACCTTTTTTTAGGTGCTCATGATGCTCTATACCTCTACTAATATTATTATAGTTATATTTATCTTAATAAAGAATCAAAGAAAAGGGGGGATATCTAAGTTTAATTAGGCCTCCTTCAAGGTGTCAAGGTATGTTGTATTTATCTTCTAATCATGTTTTGAGGTCTTTATTAGTTGGTCAAATTGTAAAAATGGTAAGGTAATTTTATAGAGGTATTTGATTGTGTATGTTTGTATTCTCAAGTCTGTATCTGCTCCATCATGATAAGTTAGTTTATAAAGTCTCATATTGTGTATGAATCTGATTAGAGTCTCAAAGAAGGTTTAACATCTCCTGATAACCTAGTGTAAAGTCATTTCTTGGTCTCAAATGATCTAGAGAAGGTGCATCACTACCAAGTGCCCAATGTTCTATGTTAGGGTTTGAGAGTCCATATTTGTGTTATCTTTTCAAGGATTTTTACGATATTAAAAGAATATATCAATCAAGTCTCTTGATTTTTTGGTCATATATGTCATGATATATTCATCAAGTTGTCAAAGTGGTAAAATAGTCATTGTTTGAGAATCAAGATGCCATTTTGATTCTGAACATGAAGGGTTATCAGGTATGTTCTATTATCTATTTGTGGAATCTCATGTGGTGTGTTCTTAAGGTTGAATCTTGGTAAAATTTCTAGAAAATAGTATGTGATCATGTTCATATGAAGGTAGAGTCAATTAAGTGTCATCATGAGTGAAGGAAATATGCAAAATGGTTTGTTGTATGTCAATGTACAAGTTATATGGATCAAGTGTTGATTGACATGTCAATATATCTCTGGAAGTATTCAAAAGGAATTCAATTGAAAGGGTGAAAGAATAAAGAGATCTATGCAATATTTTTTTTATTTTTAAATATGTATATGTCATGCTTAGAGTTGAAAGACTTGATATTGAAGAAAATCAAACTGTTTCTATGCATTATTTTTGGATCTTGGAAAGACATATAAAGGATAAAGGTTCCTTAAGTGGTTATATATTTTTTGATACTATATAATTTAAGTCTTGAAATCATAAAACAAGTAATATATTTAAAATAAATCCTTCTTGAGCTCTATGGAAACCCTAACCTAGGGTTTATAATAAAATTGCCATATAAGGAGATGGAGTGAATGAAGATGACTTAATTTTTTACCTTATGATCTTAGCATGATAAGGAGATTGATTTGAATGTTTTAGATAATTATGAAAATGTACGGTACCTCATTTTTTTACTAGACTAAAACAGCATTTTGAAGGCCTAATTGATAGAGGTAGCATGCTAACTAGGTTGAATTTATACAAGGCTAAGTTACAAGGTTGATATAGAAAGTTGAAAGGGAAAATGGGTGATTTATTTAGGTATGGTTTCCTTATGAAAGTGAATGCATTAAAAATTAGGTTTGATTTTCCAATGAACTATGGATAGTAGGCTATGTGAAAAAAATGATGAAGTGAAGATGTTGTAGTGGATATTTTGATTATTGTAAAATCCAATCAATCATGAATAAGGTTACTTGAAGCTTTTCATCATGTTTGAGAATAAGGTTTGGTACCCATAATGATCAAGAAGTCAAAATTATGAAGAAATGTCATGATTTTCTGTTCAAATATTCACATTAAAGTAGGTTAATGTACATTAGGAATGCAAGAATAGTCTAATATTTTCAATATTTTTCTTGATGAATGGTTAAGTGTCATAATGAAAAGTGACAGAGGTGTAAATTGGGTTGAATATGATTAGTGAAGTATTTTATTAAGCCTCTCAGTCATGAATGACAATGTCAAGACTATAAAAAAGAAGAAAAATGTGCAGCTAAATGTTTGAATGTTTTATGTGGTTCTATTAAGATAGAGGAAATAAATTTTGATCCTTAACCAAGCATACAATTTATTATTTTAGGTGTTTCATTCACCATGAATATGTGATCGCAATCTAACAGTTAAGTGTGTAAGGAATTGACCAAGGTATGCATCCTAGATTACGTGTTTTAATCCATGTGATATGAGATGCTATACGTTAATGGTGTTATATTATTTTATATGATAGGTTGTGTTGTCCTAAAATGTGTTCAAGTTGATCTATAGAGTGTGAGTCTCCTCTGAGGAATCCATTTTTGTGACAAGGTGGTTGAGTCTTATATAATGTTGTTTGATGACTGTGTTAAAGGTACAATGTGCATAGTGGTATGTAATGCATATCTACACATTTAAGGTGATATATGACTAAATTAATGATGATTTTAAGTCCTCTATTCAATGATATAGGGGTATACTCATATCAAGAATGTAATAAGAAAGACTAAGGATTGTCAAAATGTGAAAGGTAAGCTCTAAATTTCATGGGATGCTATAATATTTTAAGATGAAAATGGGTTTTCATAGGTTATACATGAGTCTAAAATAAAATTTAGGTGTTTATTTACACTAAAATAAAGAAGACAAGCTTGATGGCATGGTCTAAATGGTGTATGATTTGCTATACATGAATGAATAGTAGGATGTCTTGGTTACTGTTACATGTTACATGCATGAAAAGGTTCTCATAGGAAGGGGGAGATATTTTTAGTTCTCATATATTGAAGAATGTGATAGGAAATACAAGAATGGCATGGTTTTTTACTTAAATAGCTTATATGTCTTCTTGTTTGTTTTCTTAAAATAAATGATGGTACTGTAGAATATGGTTGTGTCTCAATGACATGTTGCAGGTCCACGTGAGAGGAAAGAATTCAAGGGGAGCATGATTTTCCTCTCTAGAAGGTGTTCTAGTTAACTAGAAGGTATATAAGATAAGGTGAATGATGATAATGAAATAAATTCCAAAGGTAAATAGTTCTTCACTTCATAAGTTCAAAATAACATGCAAATATTATCTAATACACAGAGAAAGTTATTTAGAGTTGGGTCAAATTTAAAGTGTATCTATGACATATAAGAAAGATAAGAAGATTTTTTGTATGTTTTCTTACTAGATTAGGGTGGTTTGAGCCCAGGGGGAGACATAAGGACATATGTCATTGTATGCTTATGCTTCTACGATTTTTGAAAGTGGTATAAAATGAACTGAAGAACTAGTTTAGGGATTTTGGTCCTCAAGATGATATGAAAACAAGATATGGTAAAGACAAACCTAGTTTAAGACTTTAGAAGTCAAGAAAAAATAATAAATGTGGCAAGTTTATGTTATTTCCTTGGAATCCTAATTTTTTTACATGTTCATAAGGTGAATGCGTATGTTTGAATACTTCTACAGTGCCCTCCAAGATGAAGAACATCAAAATACGATGTAAAAGCTTGCACAATTGATCTCTCTCTTTCGTAGATACAATGGAAACACCTCAGGTCTGTGGGTATACCTATTTTGAGGTGAGTCTCAAAAATTAAAAGGCCGGTTCCTTATTGGTGTATCCTAAACTGATTTTTGGGAGTTTGAAGGGTAAAAGATGACTGTAAAATAATTAAAACTAAGGTGATACACCAAATTTATATGAGGGCTTTGACTGAGTATATGCATGATTGATATGTGAAGGATTCTTGATGCACGAGCCAATAGTTTTCTACAGAATGTTTAAGGGCAAACACTTGGTTATACTGAGGGAAAATCACAACAGTACTAATAAGTTAACATGCACATTAAAATTTAGTAGAAAATACTGAATTTTGCAGCAGGGTAAGATGATTGGTCAGGGAATTTGCATTCACAAGACTAATAGAAACATACACAAGACTGTAAATAATTGGAAGGTAGAAAATACTTCACACACAGAAGGCAAAACTGGCAAAAAATTGCTTCAGTACTCCTATATCCAAAAAAATCCTCCTTCTCCTTGTGCTTTGCAAAGGCACACAATATATAGCAAAATAAAATTTTACCCTCTTCCTAAAAAAGCCTAAGGCTTGTACTCACCCATGCATCCTATTTTTATCCTTTATTTAATAATAGATAAAGGAATAAAATAGAGCATGCAATTACAAATAGGCATTAATAGCCTTAATTACAATACAGTCAAACTGAAGTTGATTGTTCTATTTTTAAGAAAAGAAGGGTGAATAATTTCTAAAAATAAGATTGCTTGCTAGGAAAGTCTCTCTCCATGGGCATGCAACTTTGTCTTCTTCTCTGTTCTGACCTCTTGTGAAGCATGCAAAAATAACTCCCTAGTTCCATGTGAACCAATAATGGATTACTTGATTTGTAATATTTGTGGACCTATAAACCATCCATTAAGATGGGGACCACCTTTGATAACTTCACACATGGTTTGGACCATGGTTTGAAAATTAGTACTTCATAAGGGTCGACCATTTGATGACATTACACATGCCAAATTATAGTCTCTGCCACCTTTTAGTTAATACGTGTTGTATTGTCATCGGCTTTTGTATTTGAAAGTGTATAATGTTTAAAATTTCACCTTTTCGGTGATCATTGATGGCATGTAATTTGGTCGAACTTTGTATTATTTTAGAGCATGACACTAAACTTGTTAGACTTTGAAATAGCTCATTACAATGATTATTTATTTGATTTTTCATGACTAACCTGAGGGGAATTAGGCCCCTTCTCTGACACGCATGACTCACCCCTTCAATAGTTAACGTCTATAAGAGTGGAGGATTAATCAACCTTGGTTAGGGTTTTTTTAAGATCTTTTGACTATGTATCTATCTTTCTCTGACCATGGTGAAGTTGGAGGTCTGTTGGTGTTATTGATTTCTATCTTCTTCTGTAATCTGCCATCGAACTTTTTATACCCATTGGGTGAGTTGGGAAGTGAGATAAGATGCATTCTGAACCCTAACTTTGATAATTTTTTTCTCCTGTTGAGGAATGGGCGAAGCCCTGGTGAATTATTCTTGGCCCACTATTGATGTTCTTTGAGCTATCTCAGAGCACTCTAGTTCTCAGAACTCGATTGAATTTGTATCTTTGTTGTTTGGCTATGGTTGCATTCTTGTTCCTTGCATTCACTAAAAATTTTTAACAAAGTCGGCATGGTTTGACCTCTCGAGTTTTATGATCTGGGATCTTGAGTTCTGTATTCACCACTTTATAATTACTCTTGAGGTTAAGCCATGACCATCATGGTTCTTTTCTAAAAACCCAAAATCTCCATCCATTACTCGTATGCATGATTTAAGATATTTAACTTGAGCTTCAAATTCAATATTAGATCTAGTCCATTTGGAACTAGCATATTTTCTTTTTGGGTTTCCATCAATTGGGTTGTATTCTTGTTGTGAAAAAGGCATTCTTGGCTTCAATTTAGAGTCATGAAGCTCACGTTTTGCTTCTGAGTTTTATCTTTTGAATCTTGTGGTGAGGGTTTTGACTGTTGTGTTGCTCTGTATTCGTAAATCTCAACAGACTTGGCTCTCTGTACTAAAATTTTATTTTGAGCCTCTTTTTAATGGACGCCTTTCAGAAGGTAGGTGACGTGATGTTTTAAAACTTTCATTGCTACCCATTAATGGGTCTTCATTTCTTGGCTAGGATCTATTCATTTTATAATGTGATTCAAGATATTATTTCTATCCTTTCGCTCAGCTTTAAATCACATTTTGTGTCTCTTAGTTGGAAGGATGTTTTGATTCTCTATCGTTATTCTTTTTGTTTCATCGAGGATCGTATGATAAAACTCTGGCCTGTCATGAGTATTTGATTTTGTTTGCAATAACTAGCTGAAAAATGGGTTTCGTATTTTCTGCTTGAGGAGTTCCCTTCTATTCTGAATGTGCTTATATTCATGGCCGTTATATCTTCATGGGGTTACACGTGTCTCTGATTCAAAGTTTTTTCTTGGTCAATCCTTGAGCCTTTTGTAAAACCCTGGATATTCTTGACTGTTCTTTGCATTCCATCTATTGATGTGTTGATATCGGAAGCATTTTCTTGAGTTGAGTTCATGAAGACCTGTAGCTTAATCTGATCTTTGCTTGTATGACTGTTATATGATGATCATTCATGTACCTTGTGCTTTCATAGCTGACATTGAAATGCTCCTTTCTGAGAGCTCTTTTCTAGGTTCAAACAACTTGTTCATTTACATTTCTGAACATAACAACATTAGTATGTTGACTGTTCTTGCTGAAATAATCAGAAAATCTACCTTTCTGAAAGTTGTATGAAATTAAAAATTTACTTTTATTTGAGAACCTGAAAGAGCATATTTTTTTTCTAGAATTTCTGTTCACAAATTCCTGCATGTTGAACATTTGAGTTTTGTCAAAATGTTGTAGTTCCATTTCTTTTTTGCATTGTATACTATATTTTTTTATTACAGCTCTGACATGCATGCTAAAAAGTCATAAATGTCCATTTTACATGGCGAAGCCCTGTCAAAATTTTCCTAGAATTTCTCTTTTCCATTCTATTTCAGCTGCAATTTTATCTCATTTTAGTTGACTTCAACCTTTAAATTCTGATTCTTCTGCTTCACTTGATAATACACTTTTGAATGCATGAATTTCTGAAGTTGGAAGTATAAAAAGTTAAACTAAACCCTGAGCTCAGTATTGATGATCATTTGTTTCTCCCTTTTCAGGTACCATGATGCAGTTGCAGTGGACAGCTGGAACAATAGTTTTAGAAAGAGAAGAACACTCCCTCAGGCAATGATGGGTTTCTTTTACCTCTTTACATTTTCAGCTTCATAAATATATGCATTGTTTTTCCTTTCAGTTATTTCTCATGGCTTGTGTGAGAAAAATATGTACTATTATTCCTCATGAATAAATGAAAATATTTTCGTGTTATGAGATGTATGTCCTTCCTTTATGTACTTTCTTTCATTTGTATGGATAATGAATGAACTTATACAACTCAAAACACTTAAATAATTCACTTAATCATAGAAATAAATAAACAATCAAGTGTACCTTATTGTCGCTCACTGAAAAATGCAAACTGCTTGTAAAAAGTAAATTGTCCTTCAAAACTGCCACTTGTCTGCAGCTTCAGAACATCATGTCTGATACATGTTTCCCTTCCTACCTTCCTCAGGGCCCTACAATGGTTGTTTACAGTTGTTGCATAGTTCTGACGAGGGTTTCAAATGGAATGGCTGCATCTATGAGGCATGGCGATTCTTAAACTGTACTCAAGTTGTAGTTTTGATTCCAAATGACTTCCAAGTCTGTCCAGAACCAAACAATAAAAAATTGTATCTTAAACCAAGGTGGCTGTCCCAAACATAACCAGATTCGTAACTGACCAATGAGAGAAACTTTTAAAAGTTTCGAGTTGACCTTTTCACACTGGGTGCAAAAATTGTCAACATTTCTGGCGATCCTGCAAGGAAAGTTTCCTACTAGCTTGTAGAACAGTGCCTTGCTCTTGTCCATTGGGCATGGAGTCCGAAGCATGTAACCAAAATCTACCTTTCTGGAAGGTCCAACCCTTCCAAAATGAACTAAAGCTGGGAAAGGATCTGGTAAACTAGATCATGTGCACGAATGCACTTATTGAATTGAAAAACATTGCGATGTGTAGGAACTACACTTATTGAAAGGAAATTATAATCTACCCTACTCTAACCAGCAACAACTGAGGCTAAACAAAACCTAAAACAGGCAAGTGAAAAGTAGCTCCCCTTTCTCCAAAACCAAGGCCATGAATTCAGCTCTAGAAACCAACAAAGTGACATAGCTAGGAATGAGACATGTACCTTTATTTCGCTCATCAGATCAGTCCATGAAGTGGGAAGCACCTCTATCTGATCTGTAATATGTTCTGGCATGATTTGAGGATTTATATTGAGAACAGATAACTCACTTTTTGCTCCAAGGCCAACATGAAATCTGGAAATGTTGTTACTGGGTGGGAATTAGCCAAATACCGAATAGGACAAGGCCTCTTCGCAGCAAATTATTGAACAATTTTGATTTGATCTGAATCATGAATAACATTTTCAACAATGAGATCTTTCTGAAGTTGTCCTGGAGGTTGTTTTGTGTTTTCCAACTGTTGTAACTCATCTTGAAACTGTCTTGAGACCTGATTCTGTTCTGTAAGTTGTTGTCCAATGACTGTTGTAAGTGACTTTTCAACACTTCTATCAAATGATTCTGCATTGCTCAGATCCTCCATGCAGTCTAAAAACTCAAGTTCATCCTCCTCTTCTTCATAGGTACTGTCCAGATACATGGTATAGTAAAAAAACTAAAGATCATCTTCTTCATTTTCATAGGTACTTATATGAAGTTGTTGTTCTGAATCAGCCTGTTGGACATTCTGAAACTGATTTGAACATACTTCAGCTCCTTCAAACTTTTGTTCCACAACTGATTCTTTCATCTTGACCATACTGTTTTGACAAACAATTTGCAAGATCAAAATTTTCTATTTTTTCTGCACAAGATCTGATTTTAGCAACATGATGTTTTGAGACATTCTCCTCCCAAAATGGTTCTTCCAGGAGGGGAAAATAAAGATCTATATTTAATAGCATCTCTTCCTCCTCTTCAAGTACAAGAGGGATCTTATCCACCAAAGGTTCTTTGAAGGCTGAAACTGCAAAATCAGTTAGTTCTATAGGTTGTTCTTCACCTATGCAGTTTTCCAAATCTGACAAGAAATTCAGCCTCTTCAAGCTGTAAACTTAAAATAGAATTTCCTCTAATTTCAACCTCCTTTTTACTTCGAAACTGATTTATCCTCTTCTAATATGGCTGCAAGCTGTGTGAGTATGGTGCCTTCATGCACACTACACTCAGAATATGCAGATTGTTGACCATCTTCCAACTTCTCTTCATCTGCTGGAAAAATAGATTGTACCCTTTGCATGGTTTCTTTTTCCAATTCTGGAATAAAATCAAACTGAAAATTTGATGTCCATCCATGCAAGTTCTGCAAGAATTCCAGCCTATCTTTGTCTTCTGATAGCTGCCCCTCCTGCTTGATCTTTTGATTCTCTATTTCCTGAACTGGAAATATGGGTAAAGAAGGAGTGGGCTTAGTTTCAGATTCAACTGGAAAATTTTGGACAAGAGGTTGGGGAATAAGATCTGCATTTGGAACAACATCTGAATGCCAACTTGGACACTTAATTTTGACTTCAGTATGTGATGGTAGGGTAGAAAAAGTAGGAATTGTAGCAGCTTGATAGTTAGGAAATGGAGGAATAAGTTGCATTGGCTGACAAGGAGAATTTATAGGCATTGAATTTTCATAGGGAGGGTAAGCAGGAACATCCCATTGACAGGGTTCCTTATCCTGACACATATCCTTCTTCATTGCTATAGATTTCTCAATTTGTTCCTTGATAGCTAAATATTGTTGCTTCAAACTATTAAACTCAATTATAAGATCTCTTCGCCTTTCATAATCAGCATAACCCTCTGTATAACTTTGACCTTGAACAACAAAACCCTCATATTGGTAATCATTTTGATATACAGGGTTTGGGTTATAAGGGTATTCATTCTGATAAGGGTTATAAAACTGATCTGAAGGAGAAGGTGGATAAAAGGACTGTTGATTTGGCTGATAATATTGCTGAAAGTGAGGATTCATGGTTGCAGGACCTCATAAAATACTGAACTTATGAAAATAGGTCTGTTGTTCACAAAACAATTGATAACAACAAAATAACATACCTGAATTTCTTGAAAAATACCTGAAGACTATAGCTTGAAAATTTTAATACTTTGTTGAAAAGTGCTATACTGATCCGGAATCAGATTTACGGAGTCACCAGATGAGTTTTGCTTCAGATCTTGAATCTTCAGAACACATCAATAGTAGTTCTTTCTAAAACTATTATGCATGGTGTTTGATCTACTTGAATGATGAAACACCTCTGAAAGTGAAACTTTTAGTTGTGTGAGTGTCCCACCGGGCGTGCCAAAAACTATTATCTCTCGAAAGTGCACCCTGTAGAGAGATGGCTGCAAGTTTTCTAGTCTTGCAAAAATTGATCTCTCTCTTTCGTAGATACAATGGAAACACCTCAGGTCTGTGGGTATACCTATTTTGAGGTGAGTCTCTAGGATTAAAAGGCCGGTTCCTTATTGATGTATCCTAAATTGATTTTCTGGGATTAAGGGTAAAAGATGGCTGTGAAATAACTGGATTGGGTGATACACCAAATTTATATGAGGGCTTTGACTGAGTATATGCATAATTGATCTGAGAAGGATTCTTGATGCAGGAGCCAATAGTTTTCTAAAGAATATTTAAGGGAAAACACTTGGTTGTACTGAGGGAAAATCACAACAGTACTGATAAGTTAACATGCACATTAAAATTTAGTAGAAAATACTAAATTTTACAGCAGGGTAAGATGATTAGTCAGGGAATTTGCATTCACAAGACTAATAGAAACATACACAAGACTGCAAATAATTGGAAAGGTAGAAAATACTTCACACACAGAAGGCAAAACTGGCAAAAATTGCTTCAGTACTCCTATATCCAAAAGTCCTCCAAAGAATCCTCCAGAGAATCTCCTTGTGCTTTGCAAAGGCACACAATATATAGCAAAAAATAAAATTCACCCTCTTCCTAAAAATAGCCTAAGGCTTGTACTCGCCCATGCATCCTATTTTTATCCTTTATTTAATAATAGATAAAGGAATAAAAATAGAGCATGCAATTACAAATAGGCATTAATAGCCTTAATTACAATACAGTCAAACTGAAGTTGACTGTTCTATTTTTAAGAAAAGAAGGTGAATAATTTCTAAAATAAGATTGCTTGCTAGGCAAGTCTCTCTCCATGGGCATGCAATTTCATCTTCTTCTCTATTCTGACCTCTTGTGAGGCATGCAAAAATACTCCCTGTGCTAGTTCCATGTGGGGACCACCCTTTGACATATGGATTTGTCTTTGTTTGAGTTTGGCCACCTTTGTGGACCTAGCATATTACCATGGTTCTTGATATAAGATGAGGGGACCACCTTTGATAACACGCATGGCTCTCTTAGACCATGGTTTGAAAATTAAGTACTTGATCATTTGGCCCCCTTTGATTAACTGGAAATTATATCTTTGCCACCTTTTGATTAATATTACATGGCAATTATAATACTCAACTTTGATTATTGTTTCTTTGTCATATTTTGTATTTGAAAGGCCCCAATGATTACACCTAAAAGACTTCACCTTTTCGGTGATCATGTCTGGCATGTATGGTCAGATTTGCATTTTATTCAAGTTGGACTATGATGGACTTTACCCTTTTCGGTGATCATTATTCATTGTAGCAATGGGTAATTTTTGTGAACTTTGCAAAGTTTATGTAATAATCACTTTAAAATTGTCCCCTTTGAATGATAGCTCGACCCTTCTGATGATTGTTTTGGTGACCCATTTTTCAAAACTAACCCAAGTGGAATTAGGGTTTCTTGTGGCTTTGACACGCATGTACCTTAACCCTCATCGAGTTAATTAACACACTACAAGAGTTTATGGAGGAAAAGGGGTTGAAACCCTATCATTTGGAATTTTTCACTTGAGATCCTCTCGATCTAGCGAAGCTCTGCTCAGATTTCACTACCGCCATGATGAGATTTGCGAGCTCAGCCTTTATTTATTCTTTTGTTTCTGTCTCCAATCTTTTGATTAAAACCATGGCTGTCATTTTTTTATATATGGGTTTTGAAGATAGTCGTGGGAAGAGAAAGTGGAGCTCATATATCTCTGATCCTTGATTATACCCTGAGTGATTTTTGGTTCTATGTTGAGCTCAACCTTGAGGGTTTTGATCAGACTCGAACATTTATTTATTTTGTGTTCTGCAACTATGGCCGTTTGTGGAGATTACTCTTGAGCATTTGTACGTAGCCTCTGATTTCTTCAGCAAGAGTCATCATTACTTGAAACTGAATCTATCGAAGTTTTAGATGATGGGATTTTGAGTTCTGATTCACCACTTTGCTATGGCCGCCACTTTGAGGGTAAGGAACTGTGCTCTATTTTCTCTTTTATAAAAACCCAAAATGGGTATTAATCATTTGATCGTAAAGCATCAGTTGATTTCTAGAGAATTTTAAACTTGAGTATTTCTTGTTTTCTTTGCATTCAATCATCTTTGAGGGTATCTCTGGCTTTTTTCTACAAAGTAGTTCCTATAGCATATTTTGAATGTTGCCTTTCTGGGTTTCCTTATAAAATGGATCATTGTTCTTTTATGTTGAATCATTCAAGCTCATTCTGGGCTTCAATCTGTAGTCATGACTTATGGATTAGCGTATCTTGAGTTTGAGTATCTATATTTGAGCTTCATAGAGCCTTTCATGCTTGTGAGGGTTTTGACTATTGTATTGCTCTATGTATTTGTAAATCTCAACAGACTTGGCTTTATGTACTGGACTTTTATTTTGAGCCTCTTTTTAATATACGTCTTCAGAAGGTAGGTGATGTGATGTTTTAAAACTTTCATTGCTACCCATTAATGGGTCTTCCTTTCTCGGCTAGGATCTATTTATTTTATAATGTGATTCAAGATATTATTTCTATCCTTTCGCTTAGCTTTAAATCACATTTTGTGCTCTTAGTTGGAAGGACGTTTTGATTCTCTATTGTTATTCTTTTTGTTTCATCGAGGATTGTATGATAAAACTTTGGCCTGTCATGAGTATTTGATCTTGTTTGCAATAACTAGCTGAAAAATGGTTTTCATACCTTCTTCTTGAGGAGTTCCCTTCTATTCTGAATGTGCTTATATTCATGGCCGTTATATCTTCATGGGGTTACACATGTCTCTGATTCAAAGTTTTTTCTTGGTCAATCATTGAGCCTTTTGTAAAACCCTGGATATTCTTGATTGTTCTTTGCATTCCATCTATTGATGTGTTGATATCGGAAGCATTTTCTTGAGTTGAGTTCATGAAGACCTGTAGCTTAATCTGATCTTTGCTTGTATGACTGTTATATGATGATCATTCATGTACCTTGTGCTTTCATAGCTGACATTGAAATGCTCATTTCTAAGAGATCTTTTCTAGGTTCAAACAACTTGTTCATTTACATTTCTGAACATAACAACATTAGTATGTTGACTGTTCTTGCTAAAATAATCAGAAAATCTACCTTTCTGAAAGTTGTATGAAATTAAAAAATTTACTTTTATTTGAGAACCTGAAAGAGCATATTTTTTTTCTGGAATTTCTGTTCACAAATTCCTGCATGTTGAACATTTGAGTTTTGTCGAAATGTTGTAGTTCCATTTCTTTTTTGCATTGTATAATGTATTTCTTTTTATTACAACTCTGATATGCATGCTAAAAATTCATAAATGTCCATTTTACATGGTGAAGCCATGTCAAAATTTTCCAGAATTCCTTTTCATTCTGTTTCAGCTGCAATTTTATCTCATTTTAGTGACTTCAGCCTTTAAATTCTGTTTCTTCTGCTTCACTTTTGTACACTTTTCAATGCATGAATTTATGAAGTTGGAAGTATAAAAAGTTAAACTAAACCCTGAGCTCAGTATTGACGATCACTTTGTTTCTCCCTTCTCAGGTACCATGATGCAGTTGCAGTGGATAGTTGGAACAATAGTTTTAGAAAGAGAAGAACAATCCCTCAAGGAAATGACGGGTTTCTTTTACCTCTTTACATTTTCAGCTTCATAAATATATGCATTGTTTTTCCTTTCAGTTATTTCTCACGGCTTGTGTGAGAAAAATATGTACTATTATTCCTCATGAATAAATGAAAATATTTTCATGTTATGAGATGTATTCCTTCCTTTCTGTACTTTCTTTCATCTGTATGGATAATGAATGAACTTATACAACTCAAAACACTTAAATAATTAACTTAATCATAGAAATAAGTAAACGATCAAGTGTACCTTATTGTCGCTCACTGAAAATGCAAATTGCTGTAAAAAGTGTAAATTGTCCTTCAAAACTGCCACCTGTCTGCAGCTTCATAACATCATGTCTGATACATGCTGCCCTTCCTACCTTCCTCAGGGCCTTGTAATGGTTGTTTACAGTTGTTGCATAGTTCTGACGAGGGTTTCAAATGGAATGGTTGCATTTATGAGGCATGGCGATTCTTAAACTGTACTCAAGTTGTAGTTTTGATTCCAAATGACTTCCAAGTCTGTCCAGAACCAAACAATAAAAAACTATATCTTAAACCAAGGTGGCTGTCCCAAACATAACCAGATTCGTAACTGACCAATGACAGAAACTTTTAAAAGTTTCGAGTTGACCTTTTCACACTGGGTGCAAAAATTGTCTGGGATTTAATAAATACGTGGCAAATGGGTGATCTCAGCACATGGCTGATGTAAGTGGATGAAAATTCCAGCAAGATGGAATAAGCTCGTAGGTGATCTAGAAGAAATGAAATCATGAGCTAAGTGGCTCGAAGGTGAACCCAAGAATTAGATGAAAACGGAGGATCTGAGAAGCTCGGTAAATGAACTTGTTCAGCGTGACAGGGAGTTTGGGATATCACAGAGCCAAGATTAGAGGGAGGAAATCGCATGAAGAAATGGAAATCAGGGGGGCTCTACAGATAATGAGACGAGTCATCCAAAGGAAGTAAGGGGCCGAGGTGTAAACAAAAGAGATATTCATTGAGCTTATAGATGCACAGGTAGGCAAGCTTAGCACGGTCCTGGAAGTCAGCTCGGGGAGTTAAAATTCATGTAGAATGACATGTTAATGCAAGGGAGATCAACTTGTGATGTTGGGAGGATGAGCAGTTTCGGAGGTTGGGAGAGCCTGAAGTATGAAAATTCAAACTTCGGGAAATCAGATATTTAGAGGTTTGATGTGGCTCATAAGCTGAATGATTGAATGAAGGTAGCTCTGGACCCCCTAAATTAAAATTCTTGAATTTCAGGGTTTGAATTTTTTGGGATTCAAATGTTTTGGTGAACTCGTTGGGTGAAAAATGCACGAGCACATGGGGAGGTTAACCCTGAAATAAATTTTGACTAAGGTGGTTGGCATTGTAAATGCACTCAGCGATGTGGTGGATCACAAGTGGCTACTGGTGAAAGATCTCAGAAATCAAAAGCTCTGAAGTCCAATTTTTTAGAATTTGGAAATGCGGGAGTTCGAGGATCTCGAGTGATTAGCTTGTTGAATAGTGTCAGCAATTACGAAGTGTAAAAACACAAAATTATGGCATGAGAGATATAAAAAATGGGTATGGGGTATACGAGGTGAGGTTGTAAGTGAGATTGGTGACCAAGCCATATAATGCAAGGTTGTCATGTGGGTTCCAACTCGGTGGCTTTTTCAGCCATGTTCAAAGGCTGAAAAATAAATGTTTTTCGCCTAGAGATAGGGGAAGGTTAAGGTGGAAGTTTCACAAAGTCCTTGAAGTTATCAACGACGCATGGTGATTCAATTGTTGTTTCAAAACATTAAACTCATCCCAATGCATCTGAAAGATTGGTGATAGACATTGAAAATGTGATGGATCTTGAACACAATGTGGAAGGAACAAGTTATGCAAGTGGTGAAGTGAGATCTTGCTAAGGAGCAGTGGGCTCGGGAAGAAAAAAGGAGGACCGAGGACCATTTTCTAGATCCCACCATGAACATAAACTAGGATATTTCCCTAGATTTCAGAGCAGCTCGGTGAGCCAAAAACTCATCTCACCATGAAAATCAACATACAGAGACTGGGACAATGGTCTAAAACCCCTCCACACAAAAATTACATAACTTGAGCTAGGAATGTCCCTTTTTTGCATAAAATTACAATAATCAGAAAGGTTAGAAGGAGATATATAGGATGAAGTCATAAAAAGTGGTATTTTGGAGGTTTTAGGAGACCAAAAATTGTAGAAACCATGAATAGTGCTAAGGTAGGTGGGGGTGTAATTAGTTAAGTATGGGTTCACATTCCTTCTTCCACAAGGAAAAGTACATCAAGATATGGGTTTTGCATGCCTCCCCATCCTTTTTGTAGGTTTCATGATGTAATTTTTAGGGTGGTTGAGGCATATTTCAGGTTTCCTTTCTCTCTGTCCAAAATTTATTCTATAAATTGTAAAGGGATTTCACAGTGAAAGTATTTTGTCGTTTTTTTGTCCTCTACACCACTATTCTTCTTTCCTTCAGCTGGGATGTTGTGACTTACTTAGGGCTTTAAGCCTTCCTCCTTAAAATTTGTAATGACATTTCCTACTTCTTCTTACTAAAACAATGTATTGTGCATACTTAATAGAGTAATAAAGTGGTGTTTTGCAATTCATCTATCAATTATTTTATCATTTATTTTTATTTCTCTTTCCTCTCATTGTGCTTCTAGGATATGTGCATATTCTTTGTTACATTGCAGGGTTAGGGTGCTTTGTGCTTATATGGGAATGGTGAATGTATGGTTTTAGGTCTTTGGTGCATGACCACCCTATCCAAGTTCATTCCTTCACTATTTTTCAAGATGGGAAAGTTATTTAAACTCCCCTTTTCTTGGTGTTATCACCATTATAGTATATGGTTTCCTTCATTTCATGTATTTTCTCAATCCTTGTCTCCTTGCTAGTGCTAGTATCGTATTTATTTAGTCTATTTTCTTGCATTAGGGGTAGTTTAACGTTAGGATTAGGTACACGAATCCAACATTCTCCAGAGTTCCACCTCAATCCCACAAGTCCCACAGCTTGAGATGTGGTACCCATGTTACATAATCACACCGAATTCCCCTTTCACAAATTGGAAATTTTTGGGGTGCTATTATTTTGTGATAATAGTTCTTGCATGCCCGGTGGAACTACGTTGAATTTAGGGTTTCATTTTTCACAGGTGATCCATTACAAATCTTAGCCACCTTATTAAAATTATAAGAAAGTTTGGAATTTTTATGTCCCTTCACCTTTCAGATTTCATAGATTGCAAGTTTCATATTTTGGAGGTTTCACTACAGGGTCAAAGTTCCGAAATATTTTTTTAAAGGTTTAACATTTGCAAAATGGCATCAAATTTTCATAGGAGATAGATCGAGGTTTGAAGATTCCAAAATATGTCTCAAATTGCAATATCGAGATTTTAGATATTTTTGGGTTTTTTGGCATTTCAAAATTTTGTACTTTTCTGAATTTTGGATTTTGGAGTTTTGAACATTTCAGATTTCAAAATTTTAGGGCCTTGTTGAATTTTGAAATTTAAATTTAAGAATTTTAATTGCACAAATGTAGTCCCAAAATAAATTGGGGAAAAAAAGAAGGGGACACGGATACTTTTAATACCCTTTCGGGTTGGTTGAAAAAACCCGTACAAATTAAATAAATAAAATACAAAACATTTAATCTTAATTTATTTAATTTACCTCTCTTTATTACCATGTTAGAATTTTAGGATTCTAATAAATATGGATTTAACCAACTTACATATTATATAATTTTACAATAAATATTTAAATAAAGATTACATTTTAAACATAAGTAAATAAAGAAATACTTACAAGAAATAAATAACACAGGTGACACAATATTTATAGTGGAAAACCCCAATAGGGTAAAAACTAATTGTCAAAATAACCTTTTACTTCAGAGAACTTATTTTACATCCAATAAGATCACCTCCTCCTTTGAAAACTCTATTTACCAAGGGTAAAACAAAATCACATGATTTGCAAACTTTTGATATATTTCCCAAATATATCAAATGAGGATCTAAAGTTCATTTTTATATAAGGTGATCAGGTATGTCTCCCGACGCACCTTTTCAACCTAAAATGGTTGGCACATACACCTAGGTTTATAATATTTAATATTATAAATATAATCATTTCATGACATTAAATATTTAACCTAAAGTATATACCTAGGTTAGCATATTTAATAATTGAAATAGAAATATTTCATATTATTAAATATTAAGCTATATACTAGTGATGGACCCATATACATTAAGGGTTGGCCAGACCACTTAATCATTATGTTCCAACACTCCCTCTTAATGTTAAGTGGGATAACATAACATAGGACAATAGATTACCTACCCGTGGACACTACAGGATTTACAATCCTTAAACCATAACAGGTTTTAGGGTAGTATATCAGTTGAAGGAATTGTAACACCTTCATCATACTCAATTTACCTTTTGGTACAAAAGGATTTGGAATCTCAAAGATCATCTCATGATCAATGGCTAAGTATAATTTGTGATGTTTTACATGTTCTCTTAGGTTTTCATAAAAGGTTCTTGAACCAAAGCATATAGGAGGATTTTACAACCAAGCACCTCCTTCACAATATGATTGTACTTGATATTTACCGGTAAACTAAATAGCACCAAAGAGTTTACTGAAGACTTCCTTTAAAATATTTCTACACTTCTTTGTAAAAAATAAGCCAAGGAGGTATACATGCCCGAAGGTCTTTTTACACTTTCCCAAAGGTTTTTTTTTATACTTGCCTGAAGGTCTTTTACAAATGCCTGAAGGAATTTTTACAAAAACCAAGTTCCATTAGGAGGTGAAATTTTCATGCACACTCCCCCTCAATGGAAACTCCAGCAATCCAAACGTTTCACGAAAGTGACAAAACTTTGTAGCACTCAGAGGAATTTGTGAAGATGTCAGCAACCTCCTCTTAAGTCAACACAAACTTGAGATTTATGTCATCACTTAGCACCTTCTCATGGGTGAAGAGTATATGTATCTCAATGTGCTTCGTCTTCTGATATTGAATTGGATTATTAATCAAGAGTAATACAACTCTGACCACCACATAGAAGAGGAATACTTTATTTAACTTCCATTTGTATCTCTACCAACAACCACTGCAGCCACATGGCTTCTTTACTTCTTCCATTGTACTTATCTACCTCAGTAGAAGAAATGGATACTATTGATTGCATTTTTTATTCCAAGTAATGGTTCCTACACCAAAGAATCTTGAACACATATCTAGTATATTTTATAAAACAACATCAATACAGTTAGAGTCACAAAATCCATATAAGATAGCATTTTTAATCTTAGTATAATGCAACCCATAATTGATTGTTCCTTTAATATATCTAAAAATTGGTTTTGCAAGATTCTAATGATCTCTAAAAAAGGTTCCTACATAAACCTTGAATTAATTCCTACTGTATAGGAAATATCTGATCTAGTTATAGTTAGATAAATCAAACTATCAACTAACAACGTATATAAAATAGGATCAACATTTTTCATATGCAAATTTAGGGTCAATATTTATTCCTACTTCGATTGAAGTAGAAAATGGTTTACAATCAATCATAAGAAACTTTTTCAATACAATGGTTTCATATTGTGTTTTGAAAAATAACAATAGAATGAAATACAATCATACAAATCACATGATGTGAGATTACCTAACTCATTCTTTTCAAAGTACTACTTCAATTTCTCTTTAATCCTATGAATACAATCATAATTGTCACCATTCATAGGAAAATCATCACCATATATACATATAATGATAATATGTTATCCTTATTTCTTAATGAATATATCATTGTTAGACGAACAATTAACAAAACCTAACAAGTTTAAAGAATGAAACAATTTTTGCATACCAAGCTCTAAGAGCTTGTTTTTAAACCATACATGGATTTATCAACTTACAAGCATAGTTTTCTTTACCAGTTTCTTCAAATCCTTTAGGTTGAAACATGTAAATTTCTTCTTTTAAATCGTAATTCAAAAAAGTATTTTTCTTATCCATTTGGTGGATTTCCCACCCAAATTGAGTGGAAATTTTAAATAAGTCCATAACAGTACTCATTTTCACTATAGGAGGAAAATGTCTCAACATAATCAATACCAGGTTTCTAATTAAAACCTCTATCAACAATTCTACCTTTATGTTTGTTAATACTACCATCAACATTATACTTTACTTTGTATATCCACCTAGACCCTATAATACTTCATGGCTTAGGTTCATAAAAGTTAATTAATGCATGGTACATATGATGGCTTCTAGTCATTTTCCTCAGGTTAATAGGATTTGAACTTTCTAACATAGATTAAACCCAATTTAATTTCTTATCTAAGGAAGATAAGAGTTTCAAAAACATCTATAGCATCAAAATGTAATCATGACCATTTACTAACTCAGAATCAAAACCCTCATTTAGAAGCATTTAATGAAGTAACTTCAAGAGAAGAAAACGACACATGTAAACCTTTCACTAGATTATATCTATACATTTCATATAAGCTTTGATAATTAACATGTCCTAACATTTCATGCCATAGTTTTGAATTATTCAAACTCTAAGATATAAAACAAGATGCAGAAGAGAAATCATCAAAAAAATAGAAGACCATTTTTTTGAATTCCATCAACTATTATACTCTCATTACTATCCTTGATATACCAAGTATCCTTCATGCATGGATTCTAGTTGTGTCCATACCTCTTTCGGATGTTTGATATTACCAATGTGTAGAAGGTACTTGTTGTTCACATTGCACAAAATCATAGAAAGAGACTCTTGCATTCGTTGAAAGAATGCATTCATGTTATCTACACTTGCTTGATGACTGGTGGGAGAAACCTCAGATCCTGAAACAATCGTCCAGAGTTTCCTCACCATAAATTTATATTTTTACCCAAATATTGTCGTTAGTTTGATTCAGGATTTGAGTTTTGTCAAGACAAAAATAATTAGACGACATTGTTTTCCTAAACATGTAAAACACGCCCCATTATAATATACAATATACCACAGAGTTAGATACATATTTATCAATAATAAAAACAACACTTTTAAATAGAATCAAATCTAAATTTTATAGATCTAAAGAAACTATTTGATCATAACTAATTTTATCATTACAATGCATTATAATTAACCTCTCATGATCAAAATAATAATCCGTAATATAAAGGGCTATTCATTATACCCTAAATTTATATAAAAAATATTTCTGACCATATATTTCCAAACTTCATATAGAAGTGAAGAAGAGAATAACCCTAAGAATGCATAATTTTAACAAATAAAATTTTACTTCAAGATTTTTGAAAAATAACTGTCATATTGTCTTATGTTTGGTTTACAAAGCATCATTTAATAAGCCAAAATTTTTGTTTAAGAATGTGATTCCAAAATGTATTCTTTTGTATAATAAGGGAGGTTATATTTTGATACATTATAATATCCTATTATTTATAATATTTTAGAATTTTTAAAAAAAGAGGTATATAGTTTATAGAATGTAAATAAAAAACATATAGTTCATAAAAATTAAAAACCATAGTATTCTTTTTTTTTAAAAATACAATGACCAAATAAAAAACACGGCCACTTGTTATGTAATTATTTTCATAAACTATGCCAAGGCGGCCTACATTAGTTAATTTGAAAACATTTAGGATATTAGTGTTTTTTAATTAAACATGCCATCTTAAATGAAAAACCTAAGAAAATGCATATGATTTTAAAAACTACTTATGTTAAACAAAAATTTATCTCACTTAGAAAAAAGAATGGGGCCACTTTTAAAGAAGTAGTTTTTACGAATGTTCATTTTTATTTTATCTAATGAAAAGTATTTAAACTTAGTAATATTGATTACTAAGGCCAAAACTACCCACCATGCATCACACATTAAGATATTTCATAGTTTAGGTATGTTTAAAAACATTTTTTTACAGAGCCCATACGAATTTCCTTAGTATAAGAACTATATAAAATATATAGTTTTCAAATTAATATTTTAGTTTATACAAGTTATTATATAAACCTTATTCTCTATATTTTTGATAACATTGGGGGGAAGATTAACTATAAACTATAGTTTTGCAAATCAAGTTCTTTTATAGGGGTCCACCATAGGTATGAATTTACCTTCCGAAATTTAACCTGCAATTTGAAATTATAGAAAACATGAAAATTATTTCATATAGTAATACATCCTTTCCTTGCACAAATGTTGCTAAAATAAATTGGGAAAAAAAAAAAAGGGGACTGGTACTTTTAAATACCCTTTCGGGTTGGTTGAAAAAACACGTACAAATTAAATAAATAAAATACAAAACATTTTATCTTAAAAAATTAAATTTACCTCACTCTGTTTTCATCTTAGAATTTGAGGATTCCAATAAATAAAGATTTAACAAACTTACATATTATATAATTTTACATTAAATATTTAAATAAAGATTACATCATAACATAAGTAAATAAAGAAATACTTACATGAAATAAATAATATAAGTGACATATTATTTATAGTGGAAAATCCCAATATGGTAAAATCCACTTTGAAAATAACCTTTTACTTCAGAGAACTTATTTTACATCCAGTAATATCACCTCCTCCTTTGAAACCCTATTAACCAAGGGCAAAAAAAAAATTTTACTTGATTTGCACACCTTTGATATATTTCCTGAATATATCAAATGAGGACCTAAAGTCCTTTCCATAGAATGTGATCAGGTATATCTCCTGACCCGCCTTTTCAACCTAAAATGGTTGACACATACACCTAGGTTTATAATATTTTAATATTATAAATATAATTATTTCATGATATTAAATATTTAACCTAAAGTAGATACCTAGGTTGACATATTTAATAATAGAAATAGAAATATTTCATATTATTAAATATTAAGCTTATATATTAGTGATGGACCCATATACATTAAGGGTTGGCCAGACCACTTAATAATTATGTTCTGACAAGCCCTTGGCATAGCAGGACGATGAGGAAGCAAACTATTTTTTAGACTTGGAGGATTTCTTTGATGGAAAAGAGCCTATGGAGATCATAAACTTTGCAAATCCATTATTCATTCCCCAACATCAAGAGCCTAGTACCAAGGAAGAGAATACATAAGAGTAGCATGCATTTCATAAGATTCCTCTTGAGCCAAGATTGAAGGAATTGAATCTCCAAAGTTTCACATTAAATAAGGCAGAGGAAGGTACCGAGGATGCCATCATTTGCATACCATTTAGCATAGGCGGCATCAATTTTCTATAGATGAGCCACAAAGAGAAGAAAAATAACCTACAGACAATCACCTTTTCCAGGAAGGTCTAAAAAAAGACTTTCTTATTGAGATTGGAATTTAGAGAAGCGGGAAGGTGTGGTGGATCATTCCATCTCCCATCACACACCTAGTTTTTTAAAGAAATAATCAAGGTTTCCACAAGTCATGTTCAATTCTGAACATAAGGATGAGTCCTCAAAGTACCAAAGATCAACTATAACACCTCTAGGATCCCTATTAAGATTATTCTGATGAACAATTTTTTTCTTATTTTTAGTTGATTCCTCGATGTCAATTTGTTCCATGTCAATTTCACTCATGTGCACGGCCATGCTCAATTCAAAATCATTTGCATGGTTTCAATTTTTGAGAAGGGGAAGTTAATTTTACCTATAGGCTTCAGGGTTTGTTTGA
Source organism: Taxus chinensis (assembly GCA_019776745.2). Classification (NCBI taxonomy): domain Eukaryota; kingdom Viridiplantae; phylum Streptophyta; class Pinopsida; order Cupressales; family Taxaceae; genus Taxus; species Taxus chinensis. Next base: position 794,174,776 of record CM034148.1, on the reverse strand, counting down.
ATTCTTCTATATTTTCGGTTATATTAGGGTAGGAGTGGGTTTTATTTTTACAGAAAACAAGTGCATATGAACACTCTACTTATCTCATTTGGGAATATATGATTTTTCCTTTTATACATAGTTGTTGTTCGTCTTGCTCCAGCACAGTACAACATGGTTCAGTAGGCCTCTTGGAATTATCTCATAGCAGGAAGAAGCGGATACTTACAAGGAACTGATGCAATCTTCAAGTCATTTCAAATATAGAGAAACTAAATCAGATTAAGGGATGGGTTTTAAAATTTTCCATTTTCTTTTTTGTTCAATTCAATCAATGATCTTCTATCACCCTTTTAGGAACATAAAATCATCCCCAATGGCAGTTGTTATATTACATGTAGCATAATTCACAACAACAATAGGTCTAAGTTTCAGGATCAGCCCCAATCATTCAAATCTTCCCTAATTTTGAAAGTAGAAAACATACTTCAAATCCTTTATTGGTTTTTTCAGTTATAAATCTTATGGATTTGTAGGAAGTCTCAACCTTCACTAGTGTTACAAGAAACCATTTGGAAGGGAAAAAATAAAAATTTAATAGAGTTCAATGACGTCCCAACTCATTCAATGTTTTACTCAAAACTCTACAACGTTCAATGCATGTCAAACAATTAGTGGTTTCAATGTGCTTCATACATGGAAAAATAAAGTTTCAGGACAGGTTCAGACATCTATTTTCAGTCATAAAGATCAAGATTGCAGAGAAAAAAGGGTCAAAATTCCAAGTTTAAGATAATTTTCCACTCTCAAAAATTTTTAATTCAAAAATATTGTAGGTGATATGGTCAATTAAAGACAATGCACTTTCATGTTTAGCAGTGTTTCAAGCAATTTTCAGGAGTGAATTCAACATGGGTTAGGTCAATTTCAAGCCATCAGTAGTGAATTTGTACTCAATGGAGGCTTCATCCTATTGGTCTATGAACATATAGAAGGTAGGTGTCCCCACGAGTCGCTAAAATTTTTATCCATTTTTTCCCGTTAGGAAAAATGGATAACATGGAGTATTGGACCCAAGCACCGGAAGGGGGCCTTCACAAAAAAATATGGGTTTGCAAGAAAAAGAAAGCATTTTGGGAAATGGAAATCATCAGAGGAATTTTTTTCCTTTTTTGGGTTTTGAATATCCTAGTGTGTGCTTATGGTGAAAAATGGACCCTAGAAAGCCCACTTTGGCTCAAATGGACTAAAAATAGCAAGATGGAAAAATAGGCCCAAGAACAGTTTACTCATTTCCCCATAGCCTCCTGGATCAAGAAAATCCAAAAAATCCCAAAATTAGGGGGCACGGATCGAAAAATGCTCAAAAGTGGTAATAAGATATAATTGGCTCATCGAATAGCTTGGTGATCTCATGGGCAGATGCAATAGGGGTCTACGAGTAGGAGGGTGAAGTCCTGCCTAAGCACAAGCCATGCATGAGATTCAATAGAGCTCGAGACAATCAGTGAGATTGTCACATGGCCGAGGTAAGCAGATGGTGAGTCCAACGAGATGGAAAAATATTGTAGGTCATTTGAAAACAAGGAAATCATGAGATGAGTGAATCGAAGGTCAACCTGGGATGCATTCGGGAAAATGAACTCGGTTGGCTCAAGAATGCATGACAGGGAGCTTGGGATCTCGTAGATTCAAGCTCAATGAGAGGAACTCGTGAGAAGAAATGAAAATTAGGGGAGCCTTTCCAAAATACGATATGAGTCAGCCAAATGAAACAAGGGGCTAGGATGTAAATGAAAGAGCTTGTCATTGTGCTTATGGATGCATAAGTAGGTGATCTTGGCATGGTCTTAGAAGTCAACTCAGGAAATCATAGTTCATGGAGAAAAATGCATTAATATGAGGGATCTTATCTTAGAAAATGGTGTTGTAGGATCAATGTAAAAAAAGGCATGGATGAGTCATCAATTTTAAAAGACAATTCAGCGAAGACAACTCACGATGCTGGGAGGACAAAAGGTTTCACAGGTTGGGAGAGCCTGAATTATAAACATTCTGAATTCATGAAATCAGAGATTTGGAAATTTTACATGGATTCTTAGGTGAATAATGCAAATGAGGGTGAGTTGGGACCCCTGAATTCTAAACTCATAATTTTAGGGTTCAAATTTTTATGGATTCAGATGTTTTGAAGAACCTGTTGAGTGAACAGTGCACGAGCGCTTAGGGGGCGGGTTGTTGACCCTGAAATATGATTTTTACCAAGGTGGTTGAAAATATAAATTCACTCAGAAGGCAAAGGATTCTTCCCCTTTCCTTCACTTTCTTTTGTGCATATTTCATGCACTCCCACTTCCCTTTCCCAGTCATTGTGCACCTCTTCGCACGTGTCTGCAGACTTGCCTTATCTTTTTCGAGTCACCAACATGTATTTCATGCATGCCCTTTATTCATGAGCCCTGTGAATCACTACACGCACACTCGTTCCTATTTACACTTTTCCATCACACAACAGTTCCCATATTTCCTTGTGTGCGCCTCTACTTTATGCACCTCCCTTTTCCTTCTTCCAATCTTACACGCTTCTTCTTTGTAGAGATAGGGGAAGGTCGAGGCAGTGATTTCGAGAAGATCCCAAAGTGCTCAGAAATGAGTGGGGACTCATCCATGGTTTTTAAAACATTTTAGTCAGCCCAATACAACAGGAAGATTGACGATAAACATAGAAAATGTGATAGATTTTGAACATAGCACAGAAGGTGCAAGTCATGCAAGTGGAAAAGCGAGATCTTGGTATAGAGATGGGGACTCGGGAGGAAAAATGGAGGACTGAGGACCATTTTGAAAGGCCAATATGAACAAAAAATAGGAACTCGTGCTGGATTTCTAAGCAGCTCAGTGATCTACTTGGAGAACCAATAATTCAACTCGTCATGCAAATCAAAATACACAGGCTCAAATATAGTCTAAAACCACTCCACACATAAATGACATAACTTGAGCTAGGAATGTAATTTTTTTACAACCTTACAATCATCGGAAAGATGAGAAGGAGATATACAAGATGTGGGAATTAAGAGTGTGATTTCAAACCATGGACATAAAAACCCGAAATAAAGGAACCGCGATCGCGGTTCCTGAATTCTAGGTTCGGTAATTACCAAACCTAAAACCACGATCACGGAACTCTGAGACAAAATCTAACAGTCCCGCCACTCGTTATTTTCCTCATTTTTCATTTCGAACCGCGACTTTTCCTAAACGTTTTTCACTCGCGCTTTCAATACTATCTCAAAATTGCTCATTGGAATTATGGATAGTGATAGATTCAACCATGCTGCCAAGACGAGGAGGTAAGTCCCCGATTGTAATCATTTTTTTGCATTTTAGGTTTTTTTTTTGCATTTTAGGTTTTTTTTTGCATTTTCATGGGTTTTTTGAAATGTTTGTTTATGTATACAATTTTCTTGTTTTATCAGTTGGTCGGCAAGCTCGAAATCATGTAAACCATCAAAACATTCCTCAAAACCCACCGAACATTCCTCAAAACCCTCCGAAAATTCCTCAAAACCCTCCTCCAAACATAGATCCGCCTCCTGTGGCTCCTTCTGTCCCCAGTGAGCCAGTAGGAATGCAAGATAATATCATTGGAAGAATCCAAGAAAATAAAATTGTCATTGAGAACCTAATTCAAACTATAAGACAAAATCATGCTACAAATCCATCCCACATGACTTTAGCCAATACATTGCAAACATTGATTGGCGAAGTCGAGTCTGCAACCAACCAAATACATAGATGGAACACCTTTAGAAGTGACTGTAGGTGGTGGTATGCGGATAAACTATCCCATGCGGCCGTCAAAGACAAAAAAATTGGAAAAGACCTCATTTGTGCATTATTTACCGACCCTAGAACCAATGCCCCTCCTGCAGTTACTTGCAAACGGTTCCCAATCCATTGGTGCCATGATGATAGAATCAAAAACAATTTTTGGGACCGATGGTGGATGGTTTTTGATTATCCACCATGCAACAACAATGAGGTTCCTCTTTATTTTTTGAAGAAATTATATTGTGAGTTCGTGCTCAATGAGGTCCCGAATTATTTTGACTTTTCTGACTTTTTTGGTCGAGGAGGTGGCTCTGCACAGAGCAGACCTAGTGCACGCGTAGGTCAGCCTAGGATCCCCCATGCCCCAAAACCCCCACTGCCTTTAGTTATCCCTCCTACAGTGAAGGAGGTTGTGGAGATTGATACATTGCATGCATTGAGGGAGCTCACTGACACTCTCACCCAGCATAGCACCCAGATTGCATCTGGTGATGTTGGTGGAGGCACCAGTTCTAGTGCACCACACCACTGTGGATCATGTGGTGTCGTATGCACTGCAGGCGAGACATCATTTGTTGGTTCACAGGATTTCTTTTCTATAGATGAGATGTTGGGGAATGTTTTTGGAATTGGAGCCACTGATATTGGTCTTTCACAGGTAAATTTTAAATAAATTTAAATAATATATATATGTACACAATAGTTTAATTCACATGTTTGAGATATTATATATATATATATATATATATATATATATTTGATTGTACGTCATGTACATACATGTAAAAAACTAATTTTTTATTTTATTTTAAATAGCAAGAGCCGGTGAAGGAAACATCCGGTGTCGACATGCTAGCTACTGCGGCTGGGCGTGTTTCAAATGTAAGTTTCAAGTTGTACAAACTTACATTTTTAATAAATCATTTAATTGCACTAGATTATTATTATAATTTGTTTCACGTGTATGTTGTACATGTATTAATATTTTTCTCTTTTATACACAGGATCCTGGCGGGTCATCATCTGCTCAGGGAACTGAGGCTACTGGCACACCTCACATGAGTTTTACGCAGGTTAGTAAATATCTTTACACTTTGTTTCTAATTACTGGAAGTTCACGCACGGATTGCATGCTTTGGACCTCTGTACATGAGTTTCACTTTCTTATACTCAACCTATATATTATTTAGTAGGAAATGCCAATTCATTTGATATAACTAGCCATGTATGTAATCATATATTGGTTTTACATGTCTCGGAGTACCACCACACAAATATCCAGACCATGGAGGGTTTTATGTTTCTCTATCTATATATGTTTTGTTTTGTTACGTGCATTTAAACTATTAGTACTAAAGTTATTAAAATGTATTTATCAAAGTTCCAATAAAAAGATATGATAAAGAATGCTTGCAAACATACTTGCAATAATTCTAAGAACAAACTAACAAGAAATATAATTTATGATTCAAAACAAAATTAAATGATGCTCAATAAAAGAAGATGACTATGGGTTACCTTGATTAAATACAAAACTTTGTCAAAATCTTATGAAGATAGATGGCCTTCGTGCTAACATTTATAGATCCTATGTATTTAGCCTAAATAGAAGATAAAATAATAACATTTTTTATTCTTTCTTGACTAACTAAATAAGTAGAACCTAGCAAGAAATTGTAACATAAAGTGGACCTATGTTATGAACATAAAGTGAAGATTAATCTGGATTTTCTAAATACTAAACCATGGATTTCTTGACCTGGCGGGGATTATGAACTAGAAAATGACTTGCATGTACCACCTGGGGTAAGATTGTATAGTAGGGACGGGAATGAATGTATAGTTTCCCTCCTTTGTATAGTTTTTTTACATTCTTAAAATCTCAACATGTGGATTTTTGTATTTTTAGCTTATTTAATTCCCTTCGCCACTATTTTTCAATCAATATTTATCACAATGTGATGTATCTAGATACATTTATCAAACCTCTTGAAAACCATAACCATGGATGACGTCGTCCTATAAAATAAACATTAGCTGGCTTGTGGGAACCCTTATACATTTCCTACATGAGAACTTATCCAAAGATGCCTCAAACCACATGTTATTCTCCACCTAACATGTGTTATCCAATTTTAGTGTAATCATATTTGACATATATTATATTTGAAAATTCTTGACTTGATTTTTTTATCTTATGTAATATACAAGTTCAGCGGACAAATTTGAGTGCTTGTAAATGTGGGAAGTAATTCCCTAGACGTAGTGGGAAGTTTCATACCTATATATAGATGGTGTTTCCTTGATGAACGTGAAAATATATGTTTAGAGTGTAGGGACATTTGAGTTCCTTTACTATTATCTTTTTCAATAGGTTTCGATAGGAGTGCTAAGCTCTTAAGTAGATTTTAATATTGATTTGTACATATTTTTTGTATAGCTTATGACTGCTAGAGAGACTCCTCCATATATGCAGACTGTGGAGGCTGCTGTAGATACTGCCATAGCATCTGCAGATCCACTAACTGAGGTACACAATTTTTTAAATTTGTTAAATTTTGGAGGTTCATTATTTCTTATTAAACTTAAATCTACAATATCAAATTTTGTAGGTATATATGTGAAATATTTAATTTGAAAATTAATTATTTGTATGTAGCTTACCCCTCGTGAGTCTATTGTTGTCCCTGCGACACGTCAACAACAAATTGATAGGGATCATGACATTGCGGTAAGATTTCACATGCATTTTAACTAAATTGTACAAGTTTCTAAATTTTGAATGTATTTTAAAATTTTGGGTGTTAAAAACTTGTTGTTTATGAATGTGCAGGTTAGGTTGCAGGCATGCTTAGAGACACCTAGGACCACACGGATGAAATCCGTAGTGGCATCTCCCTCCACTACATCCCCAGGTCGTGGACGTGCTACTTCTAGCAGGGCGAAGAGAGGGAAGATGTTTCATGAGTAGATTTATAGTCCACTTGGATGTACATATGTGGTCATGAGTAGATTCACAGTCCATTGTATATATATAGCCTTTTGCGACCGCATGTGGTCCCATATGTACATTATGACACGTGCTTAGTTCGAGATGTATACATACATTATGAACTTATGTACATATATATTTTCAGAGACGTGCGCGTCTGGAGCACACTTTGTTTGATTCTTATATATATATATATATATATATATATATATATATATATATATATATATCCATGTGTGTTGGTTAAATCATATTTATTTTGGTTATTTTGGTATTATTGCTAACTCTGAGAAAGTGGGTTTTGATCTCTGTTCGTTGGAACTTGTAGATGCCCCGAGTATTCTCTATCTGTGAATTTATCTGTACCCAAACTAGGTTAATAATATTTGTATTGTTTATTAAATAAAATTTAGTGTGGTCCTAACTAATGAAGCTTATGGAGAAGAAAATAGAAATATTTCTGGACTTTGAACAATTGTATATATGGTTTGTAGTCTTCAAAATCCTCTAGATCCTTGAGAAATATGTATCCTTAGATTTATAGAAAAAGTATACATAGATCATAGTTTTTGTTTGTTGATATAAAAGTGATTCCTCCATATATTGAACTCCTATGGATATCTCTGCTACGGTTTTGTTTCCGAGGCTATAAATTTGAACTATTTCCTCTTTTAAATCTTGAGGTGAATTTAGTGTATTACTTCTAGTTATATATTTTCTAGTATCTTTATGATTATTATTTGTGGTATATTTCACCATGGGCATTTTGAATTTTTATTTTTCAAACTAAAACAATATTGTTAGCTCTATTGCCAACTTAAGTATTAGTAACTAAAGCTTATTTGAGTTATGGTTCACATCCCTCCATCTTTTAACAACTCCCAAAATAATAATTCCATAACCTATGGATTTAATGGAATTCATCAATATCATCCTGTTGTATTTGGAAAAGTGTGCTTGAAACTCTGGTGTATTTGACTGTATCTTGATAATATTACAGGTATACCCAAAATTGGGTCTGCATTGTTTGTAACTTTTGTGTGTACATATGAGTTAATCCTTGAAGTAACTGTATTGATTTTCCAATCCTGTAGCCGTACTGTTCTTTTGTAACTCATAATAATCCTGAAATATTGTTAAATCTGAATGATATGTGGAGTTATATCTTTATATTATTTTTATTTGCATCATAAGCTTGTACTGTTAGATGTGCATTACTGAAACATGCCATTATAGTTGCAATCTTCTTCTTCCATATGAAACTAATACCATGAAACTACATTCTTTCAATTGCTCTACAACCTAGAAGTTATTTTCAAATGTATTTGTATTTGTTTTAGCTGATTGCTTCATGTATTTTGAGTTCCTTGAAACTGTGAAGACTTGTTATTCTTGTGTGGTCAACGATTTAGCACCATATACCCTAGCTTGATAAGCTGGCTATAACTTTATTTTCTTCTTTCCTAGACTTCATGTATTGAGAATTATGCCTGAGATAATCCCTTATTGGAAGAGGCATTCTGTAACTTTGTAATTGATTGGCAATATGTTCTTTTACTTAAGTACTTCCAACATGGGCATTGTTGTATTTGTATGCATCATGGATATTGAGCTTGGTAGTTGAAGATGGTAGTTGATCATTTTGATTACGCTCATAGTAGACATTAGAGTTAGATAAATAATATCAGTAAGAAAGGTCATATAGAGGATAAGGGATAATATTAAATTTGGAGTACATGTTAACTAGTGAAAAGGAGCTGTTTGAGTGATCAAAAGACAGAGTTGAGTTTTTAGGGAAACATAGAAACAATTGTTCATGTATGTTATAAATTTTTTGAATTGCAACATGTGGTATCATAGCTTGAAGATCAAGGAAGATTAGCTAAAAGGATTTGAGATAAGGTTGATACAGTGACAAGAAGAGAGACAAAGAGATAGATGAAAATGATGGGTGAAGTAAAGAGTGACCATGGTTACAAAATGTCACATTAGATGGAGAAGTTAGTATCAGAGAGATAAGATGATAGACTAAAGCAATTACAAGAAAGGATAAGAGAACAAGAACATATGTGAAAAATAGAAAAGATGATGGAAATAAGGAAGAAACGTAGAGAAAGATAATTTTGAAGGTTATTAGGCCTCGTGAATCAGACTTGATATATATGGCACGAAGAAGAAGAAGAACTAGCAGGAGATGTGATTCAAAGGTTGATAGAGCTAATGAGGAACAAGAAGAGAGAGAGAGAGAGAGAGAGAGAGAGAGAGAGAGAGAGAGAGAGAGAGAGGAAAAGGAAAGAAGAAAGGAGGAAGAGAAGATAATTATGGTTTCACAGGAGGTCAGAGAGTTGAATCAAGAGGTAGCACAACTGATGGTCTTCATAGAAAAGAGAGAAAGAAGAGAAAGGAAAAGAAAACCGTAGAACAATTTATTACCCATAATATTATAACAAAACCAAGTGTTAAGGATAAGGCAGAAAATAAGATTCATGAGCCCCATGTATATCATCCTACCAAGGACAAGATGACAACAAGAGATAACATAACAACCAAGTCATTGTAATTTAATTTAAATAAATAAGGAAACGCTATATTTTGCAAATGGTGGGTCGTGGCACCGAACCAACTGTGCCGGCACGTCCGAGTGGCAATGTGAACACTAGATGAGGTGGTGTTTCGGTGCGCGAAAGGGTCGTTGCTTCTGGGCTACTTCGTTCGGGCGTAGTCCCTTAAGAGCCCTGAGACCAAAATATCGTTCAACTTTGGCGAGTGACTACTCAGAATCCGTGGCACCTAGAGAGGCCTCGTCTGAATCCAAACACCTCAGCGTAGGGACCCTCTACAATATTCTCTCTCAGTTTTTTCCTTTTCATTTTAGTGCTCTTGCTGTCCTACTGTTTGCAAACGCGTGAAATAGTGCAGTTGGAGCCAGTGTAAGGTTGTCAAATGCTATATTTTACAAACGGTGGGTCGTGGCACCAAACCACCTGTGCCGACACATCTAGGTGGCCAGGTGAATGCTAGAGGAGGTGTTGTTTTAGTTCGTGAAACAGTCGTTGCTTTCAGGCTACTTCGTTCAGGCGTAGTCCTTTAAGAGCCCTGAGACCAAAATATCATTCAACTTTAACGGGTGATTACTCGGACTCCGTGGCACCTATAGGGGCCTCGTCTAATCTGACAACACCTCGGTGTAGGGACCCTCTACAATATTCTCTCTCAGTTTTTTCCTTCTCATTTCAGTTCTCTCGCTGTCCTACTGTTTGCAAACGCGTGAAATAGTGCAGTTAGAGCCAGTGTAAGGTTGTCAAATGCTATATTTTGCAAACGGTGGGTCGTGGCACCAAGCCACCTGTGCTGACACATCTGGGTGGCCAGGTGAACGCTAGAGGAGGTGGTTGTTTTAGTCCGTGAAATGGTCATTGCTTCCAGGCTACTTCGTTCGAGCTTAGTCCTTTAAGAGCCCTGAGACCAAAATATCATTCAACTTTGATGGGTGATTACTGGGACTCCATGGCACCTAGAGGGGCCTCGTCTGATACCAACACCTTGGCATACAAACCATCTACAAAAGCCTCTCTCATTTTTTTCCTTATCATTTCGGTTCTCTCGTTGTCCTACTGTTTGCAAACGCGTGAAATAATGCAGTTAGAGCCAGTGTAAGGTTATCAAATGCTATATTTTACAAACTGTGGGTCGTGGCACCAAACCACCTATGCACAGACACATCTGGGTGGCCAGGTGAATGCTAGAGGAGGTGGTGTTTTGGTCCGCGCGAAATGGTCATTGCTTCCGGGCTACTTCGTTCGAGTGTAGTCCCTTAAGAGTCCTGAGACCAAAATATCATTCAAATTTAACGGGTGATTACTCAGGACTCCATGGCACCTAGAGAGGCCTTGTCTGATCCAGCACCTTGGCGTATAGACCATCTACAAAAGCCTCTCTCATTTTTTTCTTTATCATTTTGGTGCTCTCGTTGTCCTACTGTTTGCAAAAGCGTGAAATAATGCAGTTGAAGCCAGTGTAAGGTTATCAAATGCTATATTTTACAAACTGGTGGGTCGTGGCACTAAACTTCACCTATGCCAGAACATCCGGGTGGCTAGGTGAACGCTAGAGGAGGTGGTGTTTTGGTGCGCGAAAGGGTCATTGCTTTCGGGCTACTTCGTTCGGGCGTAGTCCCTTAAGAGCTCTGAGACCAAACTATCGTTCAACTTTAACGGGTGACTACTCAAACTCCGTGGCACCTAGAGAGGCCTCGTCTAATCTAGCACCTTGGCATATAGACCCTCTACAATATCCTCTATCATTTTTTTCCTTCTCATTTTGGTGCTCTCGCTGTCCTACTATTTGCAAACGCGTGAAATAGTGCAGTTGGAGCTAGTGTAAGGTTGTCAAACGCTATATTTTCCAAACGGTGGGTCCTGGCATCAAACCGACTACGTTGGAACATCCGGGTGGCCAGGTAAATGCTAGAGGAGGTGGTGTTTTTGTGCATTAAAGGGTCGTTGCTTCCGGGATACTTCGTTCGGGCGTAGTCCCTTAAGAGCCCTGAGACCAAAATATTGTTCAAATTCGACGGGTGATTACTTGAACTCCGTGGCACCTAGAGATGCCTCGTCTTATCAGGAACCTCGATGTATAGACCCTCTAAAATAGCCTCTGTCATTTTTTTCCTTCTCATTTTGGTGCTTTCACTATCCTACTTTTTGCAAACACGCAAAATAGTGCAGTTGGAGCCAGTGTAAGGTTGTCAAACGCTATATTTTGCAAACGGTGGGTCGTGGTACTGAACCGACTACGCTGGCATGTCCAGGTGGGTAGGTGAAAGCTAGAGGAGGTGGTGTTTCAGTGCGCGAAATGGTTTTTGATTCTAGGCTACTTCGTTTGGGCATAGTCCCTTAAGAGCCTTGAGACCAAAATATCGTTCAACTTCGACAGGTGACTACTTAGACTCCGTGGCACCTATAGGAGTCTTTTTCAAAATTTACAATATTTTCAAAATTTACTTGACTTTTTCAAAATTTACAACTTTTTCAAACAATGTTCAAGCTTCTCTTAGCTTCGAGAATTTAAAATTTTCTACTAACAATTCCAACCACGTGAAGGTGGAAGATTTTCTGGCACCACTAACCTAAACATAAAATTTTTAGTCAAAGAAATTTAAGTTTCAAATCAAAACCATATACTATCTATATACATGACACACAAAATACACAAATTTAAAATAAAATATATTCAAACTTAAATCTAGATCTTTAAACTAAAAAAATTATATATACATAAATTGAAACTTAAAATTAAATATATACTAGACATGAGCATTATAAATTCATTCCAATGAACCATCAGGATTGGATCTACTCTGAATAGTAGACAAGATTGCTTCATGATCTAACTCTCAAACCTTCCAAACAATCTTGTTATTAGGTCTTCCTCGATATCTATACAACTGAATATTTGTCGCTAGAACTAGATGTGAATATAAGAGTATTTTCCTGTGTGTCTCAAAGTCTTCAAACACCCAAACAGAGGAGTTTTTTAATGGATACCGTTGAAGCCAAGTTCCAGTAACTACCACTGACCTTGTAGGAGACTCAATCTCTTCGCCATCTATAATAGGAGAAGTCAACTTCTTTCTTTCCTTGATGCAACAACATAAGAAATAGTATGTTCCTTCTTCATTGTCTTATGTCACAATTACTGCAAACACATGTCCTACAAAAAAATAACCAAGGTTGAACAACTCAAATTTAAATTACATATTAACATTTCAATGGACATAACTCAATACAAAAATTAAATAAATAACAATAAATACCTTGTCACACCAAAATCAAAATTTCATCAAAGTCCTTGGATGTTGCAACTTCATCTACAGAAACAAGTTGTAATTCTTGTGGAGGTTGATAACTAGGAAGCGGAGTTAGAGGCCTACAAATCTATCCTTCCACCCATTCTTGTGAATCACACTCAGCAGTGACAAATTCAATACAAGATGCACAAAAATATGTCAAATTTCTTGTCCATACGGCCCACGAAGTAGTGTCAGAGATAAAAAATGAGTGCATATCACTAAACCCAGTGAGTTTCATACAATCCTTGTAGTTAGCAATATGTTTTTCCTCTATCAACCAAAAATATTTACAAACTATGGAATTTTCTTGAGAACCTCGGGCCATGTTGTCAGTACACCATTCCACTATGCTCTTTGCATATTTTAATTTAGCACCATCTTTGTACTTCAACTCTTCTCTTACAAGAGCTCTTTTCACACATACACCTACACTGTCATGCTCTCATTTTCCATGTCCAGCCTCAGTGAAACTCCAAATATGTTGCACACCCATCTTGACATGCATTCTGATCATCCAATAAAACATTCGTGCATTCTTAAACTGAGATGTGAAATTATCTAACCATATATAATGTTGTTTGAAGTGGATGTCCCTATCAGATAAGTCTCCATAAAATAACTGGAAACACCCTTGCACAAATTCAGTAGAATGAGTACGATCATCACTGATATAAAAGTGGTACTCTCTTAAAAAAAATTGATCATTCTTTGTACTATCAGGAGAATGTAGAAATTCTATATGCAAAAAAATGGCAACTTGTACTGAGTTGTAATATTGCGATTGAACCTCCATTTATGGTTGCAATGTGTAATTCTCTACAAAATCGACCACTGAAACAATAGTACAAATAGGAAATGTGTCTTTGCATAGATTGAATTGTTCATCCAACCATCGAGCTCTCTGTGTATTCCTTGCATACTCATAAACAATTTCATCCTTAAATTTTCTCATAAATTAAAAAATGGGCATTTGTTCTGTAACTAGCTCACACCGTTCCGAATCTTTTCCATCTTTAAAATGGTATGCAACTGATTTATATTTATCAAATTCAACTAAATTATGTCCTATTGTACCTTAAATTTGCTCATGGATGCAACTTTCCAATTTAGGTAATCCTCCGTATGTACTACAACTTCCATCTAAACAATCCTGACAATAAAAAAAAATTCCAACTTCTTTTTCACAAAATATATTAGGAATGAAATGCCTGGAAGATATTGGTGGAAATTGAACACCACATTTAGATAACATAGTTTCATAATGAAAATTAGAACGAATACATAAAAATTTAGCATAATGCATCACAAATTCAACATGTTACTGTTGATGCAAAATCACAGCACCCCTAGACGCTGATCAGATTTCTAGGTTGATCACTCTGCATCCAGTGTGATTGCACAACATGGAAACCTCTCTCCAAGCGTGGGACTTGTGAAACCGAGAGAGGAATCTCCAGAGAAGACTGGTTCCTGCTCCTAAACTACCTGCCACAAGTTATTCCAGTGTAGGCAAGCTAATCTAATCCTAATCTAACCATGCCAAGGAGACAAAGAGAGAGAGAGAAGGGAAAAACAGCAAAAGCCTACACTAAACCGGTGATACACCAGAGAAGGAGAATGTTGGACATCTATCAAAACTGCCATGGGACAAAGAGTGGTGAGAAATGGGAAGGATGGACAGATGCATCACAGGCCCAAGGATAGATTTCACATAGGAAATGTTCCAAAACTCCATGAACACAGCTCCAGATCTGCAATGAACGTTCAAACATGCGCAAATACCTGCAATGAAGAGAGGCAAGAAGAGAACAAGCAAAAATGAGGAAGGATGGACAGATGCATCACAAAACACGTTTTGTTGCTCCAGAAGCTTGCATAGAACATCATTCCATTAATAAGAGGAAAAAAACGCCATTACAGAGCAGGGAGGAGGTTCGAACTCCATTTTCAACCCTAGAGAAGAAAAGAAGGGAGGGCAGAGCAGAAAGAATGAACAAATTTTGGAAAGAATCCCCTCCTTACAATTTTATAGGAAGAATGAGAGAGGGAGGAGAGAGGAATTTGAAATCTGCCCCAACCATCTCCAGACTGCATTTAAATCATATCATTATGGCGGTAGGTGAGAACCCTAGCAGACCCAAAAAGTGGCGAACTATATTTTTTGCATTTTGAAGAACTTGTTCCCACCCATTTAAAGATATCCGATGGTAGTTGGACAGAGGACCTTGTAAGCTTTCTGAAAAGTCAAACCTTGCGTGAATCCGAGCTCCCTGTGAAAAGTTATGGCCATTCGAAAATCTGCGCCAGTGTCCGCTTCCTATCGGCACTCAAAATGTTGCGCCTCCTGAATCAGCGCCCTTGGCGCACCTTTCAGCATGTCGAAAAGAACTTATCAGCACCCTTTGGCGCAAATTTTTTGGTGTCAGAACTTCCTGCTGTGCGTCATTTCTGTGCGCCAAGGGCGCAACTTTTTCGGTGTCGACCATCCTATTGTGCGCCATTTCTGTGCGCCAAGGGCGTAAATTTTTCGGTGTCAGCACTTCCTGCTGTGCGCCATTTCTGTGCGCCAAGGGTGCAACTTTTTCGGTGTCAGCACTTCCTGCTGTGCACAATTTCTGTGCGCCAAGGGCGCAACTTTTTCGGTGTCAGCACTTCCTGCTGTGCGCCATTTCTGTGCGCCAAGGGCGCAACTTTTTTGGTGTCAGCACTTCCTGCTATGCGCCATTTCTATGCGCCAAGGGCGCAACTTTTTCGGTGTCAGCACTTCCTGCTGTGCACCATTTCTGTGCGCCAAGGGCGCAACTTTTTCAGTGTCAGCACTTCCTGCTGTGTGCCATTTCTGTGCGCCAAGGGCGCAACTTTTTCGGTGTCAGCACTTCCTGCTGTGCGCCATTTCTGTGCGCCAAGGGCACAACTTTTTCGGTGTCAGCACTTCCTGCTGTGCACCATTTCTGTGTGCCAAGGGCGCAACTTTTTCAGTGTCAGCACTTCCTGCTGTGCACCATTTCTGTGCGCCAAGGGCGCAACTTTTTCGTTGTCAGCACTTCCTGCTGTGCGCCATTTCTGTGCGCCTAGGGCACAACTTTTTCGGTGTCAGCACTTCCTGCTGTGCGCCATTTCTGTGCGCCTAGGGCGCAACTTTTTCGGTGTTTCCATATCCTTTTTCTTGTCTATATTTACCCGAGGAGGGAAAAATATACAACAATTTGGCGACTCAACGGGGGCACCTGCTTGCTAGGTGGAAGATCAGTGGCATTTTAGCAATCCATTGGGCATGGAGTCATAAGAAAGCCTGAAAACTGATATGAACTTTGAAAACTTCCCTCTGAGCCACTTGAATCCATTGAACTTGGAGTTTTCCTCACCAAAATGCCACTGAAATGAACTGTGCCAGAGAAAAACCAGCAACACCAAAAACTATGTACAGAACTGAAAATCATACATGCTTTAAATGGAACATGCAGAGTGTGCACAAGCACTTCTTCTGCTGAAAGCAAACCTAGCTACTCTACTCTAACTGGAAGCAAAGGCAAGCTAGACAAACCCTGCAACTGGTTGTGCAAAATAGCTTCCTTTCTTCAAAATTGGCAGCCATGTAATTGATTTGGCACTGATCATGGCTGCTTGGATGGATGGAAAATCAACAAGAAGCCGGTCTTCTATCCAAATCATCAAGGTATCATCTGAAAAATCCAATACCTCTTTTATTTTCTCTGCATTTGGATTGGAGAGGTATGGCAGCTGATCCTTGGTACTTTGTAGCTCATCCTCATGCTCTGAAGCAAGCATGACTGGTTGTGGCTTCTCCTTTGGCTCCAATGAAGCCAAATACCTGATTGGGCAAGGTCTGATCCGTTTTATATGCCCATAGCTCTGATTTTCAACTCCAAGGATGGAGTATTCTTGTAGACCCTCTTGGGTGGATGGTGTGGAAGAAATGGTGGAATCCTTCTGTCCTTTCTCTTCCTCCAATGAAGAACAGGGAAGATTAGAATCTTCCAATTTTGATTCCAAAGAGCTTCTATAAGATGCGGGCTGCTGCAAATGAAATCTCTCCTTCATGGCAGCAGGCTCTTGTGTTTGGAATGTGGGTGATGAAAGAGAGAAAGGTGAAAGCTCAACCGGCTCTTCTCCATCAAAACAGTCCTCCAAATCAGACAGGTAAACTACCTCATTGCTGTCCTGCTGCTCGTTTTCAACTTCCTCCATGGTGTCCTCTTGATCTGCAACTTGACCACCATGGTTTCCTTCACTCTCTAATATTGAGTTTGAGATATCAAACTCCTTTTCAGTACTAGAACTTGAGAGAGATGAAGTGGAAAGAAGAACTGAAGGTTCTCCTATAGCCTGCTTTGTGCTCAAAGCCCTTGGATCTGCACTTTTCTCCTCCACAGCTAGATCGTGCTCCTCTTCTTTTGGATTTGGAGCAGCTTCTCCTTCCTCTACTACCTGAAGAGAATCTTTCTCTTGATAAAACTCTTCCTCTAGCATGAAGTTTGTCAAGTCAAACTCTTCATTCTGCTGCTCATATGGACAAGTTGGGACTGCAAGACCTTCTTCTTCTGCTGCAACCAAGTAAGTGCTAACCACCACCTGTTCTCCAACCCTAGCCTCTTCTGTAGGCTTAACCATCAAGGGGATCTTTGTCATCCCAAACTTGGCAGCCCAAACCTTCAAGTCATCTGTTATTTCTTTTCTGTTGGGCTCCTCTTCTTGCTGTCCTTGATGACTGATTTTTGCAAGTTTTTGTGGTGGTGGAGGCAGTGAAACCTCTTGTTTCTTTGGAGGAGGGGGTATTTTCGTTAGCTCTTGTGGAGGGGATGACTGTTTAGAAGGGAAAAGGAAAGAATAATTGAGATGAGGTGGAAGACTAGGGGATGGGGGAATGGATTCAACACTTGGGACAACAGATGGAGGGTTTGAAACTTGACACTGCTGAAATGAAACAGATTGGGAAAGAGGAAAAGAAAAGGCATGAGAAGATGTGCTTACCCGTTGACAAGGTTGCTGAATACTTCTCTCATACACCTCTATTTCTTCAATCCACTTTGCAAGCAAAGGCAGCATTGCAATCATGAAGTCAAGCTTCTCCTGAGGGCTGTAATGCCTTAGAAAAGGTCCCACCCATGGACAGGGTGCTCCAAAACCGATTCCAAGAGCTTTCATTTGTGCTTGAGCCCTGGACTGTGCCATCCCCACCTCCATCTTTTGGATTTTCTCCAATAGACCAGCATCTTGGATCTGATGGTCTTCATTGTATGCATACTCTTGCTCTTGGAAAGCTCCATAGCTAAACTGACTTTGGCACTGCTGCTCATATGGGTATGCATACTGATATTGAATCTGCTCAAAATGCTGATTTGGAGGATTTGTAAAACATGTTGGAGGTGGAATATACTGCTTTTGTTGATATGAATCCCATAATGGAAATGAATTCATGATTGCACAACTTCATGGAATGGAAAAGAATGAAAGGGATGGAAAGAAAGATGGATGAAAATGGATGGAAACGGGTCTGCAACTCAGAGAATGAGTTACTGATCAGATGGAGTCGCCAGATGTGTTTGTAAGTGCCTCCAAAGGCTGAAATCTTCACAGGAACACACCAACCTGCAAAAGATGAAGTGAAAGACCTCTAAGGTCCCACCGGGCATGCCAGAAATGTTGATGCAAAATCACAGCACCCCTGGACGCTGATCAGATTTCTAGGTTGATCACTCTGCATCCAGTGTGATTGCACAACATGGAAACCTCTCTCCAAGCGTGGGACTTGTGAAACCGAGAGAGGAATCTCCAGAGAAGGTTGGTTCCTGCTCCTAAACTACCTGCCACAAGCTATTCCAGTGCAGGAAAGCTAATCTAATCCTAATCTAACCATGCCAAGGAGACAGAGAGAGAGAGAGAAGGGAAAAACAGCAAAAGCCTACACTAAAACGGTGATACACCAGAGAAGGAGAATGTTGGACATCTATCAAAACTGCCATGGGACAAAGAGAGGTGAGTAATGGGAAGGATGGACAGACGCATCACAGGCCCAAGGATAGATTTCACACAGGAAATGTCCCAAAACTCCATGAACACAGCTCCAGATCTGCAATGAATGTTCAAACATGCGCAAATACCTGCAATGAAGAGAGGCAAGAAGAGAACAAGAAAAAATGAGGAAGGATGGACAGATGCATCACAAAACATGTTTTGTTGCTCCAGAAGTTTGCACAGAACATCATTCCATTAATAAGAGGCAAAAAACGCCATTACAGAGCAGGGAGGAGGTTCGAACTCCATTTTCAACCCTAGAGAAGAAAAGAAGGGAGGGCAGAGCAGAAAGAATGAACAACTTTTGGAAAGAATCCCCTCCTTACAATTTTATAGGAATAATGAGAGAGGGAGGAGATAGGAATTCGAAATCTGCCCCAACCATCTCTAGACTGCATTTAAATCATATCATTATGGCGGTAGGTGAGAACCCTAGCAAACCCAAAAAGTGGCGAACTATATTTTTTGCATTTTGAAGAACTTGTTCTCACCCATTTAAATATATCCGATGGTAGTTGGACAGAGGACCTTGTAAGCTTTCTGAAAAGTCCAACCTTGCGTGAATCCGAGCTCCCTGTGAAAAGTTATGGCCATTTGAAAATCTGCACCAGTGTCTGCTTCCTATCGGCACTCAAAATGTTGCGCCTCCTGAATCAGCGCCCTTGGCGCACCTTTCAGCATGTCGACAAGAACTTATCAGCACCCTTTGGCGCAACTTTCTCGGTGTCAGCACTTCCTGCTATGTGCCATTTCTGTGCGCCAAGGGCGCAACTTTTTCGGTGTTAGCACTTCCTGCTATGCGCCATTTCTGTGTGCCAAGGGCGCAACTTTTTCTGTGTCAGCACTTACTGCTGTGCGCCATTTCTGTGCGCCAAGGGCGCAACTTTTTCGGTGTCAGCACTTCCTACTGTGCGCCATTTCTGTGCGCTAAGGGCGCAACTTTTTCGGTGTCAGCACTTCCTGCTATGCGCCATTTCTGTGCGCCAAGGGTGCAACTTTTTCGGTGTTAGCACTTCCTGCTGTGCACCATTTTTGTGCACCAAGGGCACAACTTTTTCGGTGTCAGCACTTCCTGATGTCCGCCATTTCTGTGCGCTAAGGGTGCAACTTTTTCGATGTCAGCACTTCCTGCTGTGCGCCAAGGGCGCAACTTTTTTGGTGTCAGCACTTCCTGCTGTGCGCCATTTCTATGCGCCAAGGGCGCAACTTTTTCGGTGTCAGCACTTCCTGCTGTGCGCCATTTCTATGCACCAAGGGCACAACTTTTTCGGTGTCAGCACTTCCTGCTGTGCGCCAAGGGCGCAACTTTTTTGGTGTCAGCACTTCCTGCTGTGCGCCATTTCTGTGCGCCAAGGGCGCAACTTTTTCGGTGTCAGCACTTCCTGCTGTGCGCCATTTCTGTGCGCCAAGGGTGCAACTTTTTCGGTGTTTCCATATCCTTTTTCTTGTCTATATTTACCTGAGGAGGGAAAAATATACAACAGTTACCTACAACAACAAGTGGTGTGAGCATGGTTGATTTTCACATAGAATGGTTTCAACATTTCAAAAAAACGTTGACTAATTTTAATTTCCATATTCTCTTGTTCAAACTTACGAAAAAATTGAGTTTGAGTCATATCTAATAAATTCTTTGTATGTGGTTCATGATTAGTAGAACCAACTCTCCGTTTTATAACATCTCTTGTATTAGGTGAAACTCTAGTGTTATCATGCCAAAATTTAATAACAACTTCTCTTATAGCATCAGAATTATTTTTGTCCTTACACGGTGCTCTAGCAGAAAATGCCGAAAAATCAACATTATTGAGTGATTGAAGGATATTACGTCTTTCAATTGCTTTCATTAGATTTTTTCAATTAACTTGCAACATTCGACTTGTTTGCGTAATCGAACGTTGTTTTTTATTGATTCACTTACAACACTAGTAGCAAGTACACGACACACAATATTACTATCCCTAGTGTGTCTCTTGACACCAACAGTGTGATATGCATCATGAAGGTTTTCAACAATTGTAGAGGTTTGACCACGTATGTTAGATGTTGTCAATCCTAAGGTGTTTAATGTAGGTCTCATTTTAATCAATTTCATCACACTAACCAACAACTGACATCTTTGGGAATAATTTAAAATTTCAAAATGATTATCCCAAATTTCAGTGGCTTTTCTTCTGATTTGTCATTGAGAAAGTTTTTCAGACATTGGTTTCAAAATGTTTTCATCAATTTCAATAAAAAAATTAGGTTTCTTATGTAAAATCCTAGGAGGTGTTTTTGTCAAATTTTGCTTATCTATAGTTTCAACATGAATTTCCTTATTCACATTTTCATTGTCTCCTTCAATTTCAACATTTGCTACATCATGAGTATTTAATTCTTCTTCAACATTGACAGTAAAAACTTCTTCATCACGAGTATTTAATTCAAATTCAACATTGACAGTAGAAACATTACCTAGTTATTCATTGCTTACAATAGTTGGGATTAAAGATGAACCTCTTCTAGATTCACGAAGTTTCCACATTCGCTCAGCATTTTGAATTTTGTTGGCCTCTAATTCGTTTGGTTTTTTTTTACTTAATGACTTCCTTTTTTGACTTTGTTTTTTGTCTCCCATAATGTTTTTCTTCCGGTGATAAGAAAAACATGCTTGGAAAAAGACAAAATTTCACAGTAATTCGTACGGTAAGGTCAGAGAGTAAAAATCACATGGTAATTCAGACATTGGGATGTGTGTAAATATGATTTATGAACTGTGAGCGCACTTTATGAACCGCGAGCGTGATTTATGAACCATGAGTGTGCTTTATAAAGCGTGCTCGCGGTATTGTTAAAAAAAACCGCGATCACGGATCTATATGCCAAACCTAAGCCTCGGAAAATCTTTTTTTTTCCCCAACCAAAGCTATGGAAGGTTTTTATGAAGTGTAACAGGTCAAAAAACCTCAAATCTGCACTTCCAAAGACTTGAACCATTCTAAAAAACTGAAAACATTTCACAAAAATGGTGCCATATTGTTTTTAAAGTGAATAGAATAAGATAAATATCATTTTATAATTTCTTACTAACAATAGGTCTTTAAGACATTTTTTCTCATGAATGTTCATATCTACGTTTAAGACTGTAACTTTTGTTTCGCTTATCAAAATATGATAAAACTTATACCATCAAGCGTGGACAAATTCTATACACGTTAAAAAAAAATTTGAATTCGATATTTTTTGATATAGTTATGGCGCGCAAACGGAAAGCGCTCCATTTTCTAAATATTTTCAAACCACTTTCATGGAAAAAAATCATAAAAAAAAAATATTGCTAAAAAAAATACAAAATAAAATCTATCCCAAGATAGAAAACTACATCTAACGTTTCACCAAAGGAAAAAAAAAATAACAAGATTTGGTCATCTAAAATGCGGGCAAACGGACTACAATCTTATAAGTTTTTTCAAAAAAAAAAAAAAGTCATATAATTTTAAGTGTTTAATATAGCTAAACTTGTCCGTTTTTTACAAAAATTAGTATTTTAGAAACTAGATTCTGAATGCTACGATTCATATTTATATAATTTTTTCTAATTTAGAGCGCATGTATAGCTAATAATCCTTACAAGTTGAGATTTCGCTATTTTTTGCAATATGACGTCCACGGATGACCCTATATTTGTCCATCAACTTCCGGCACTTACCCAATGTATTATGTATACTTAATGGAGTAATAAAGTTTTGTTTTATGATTCATTTTTCAATCCTTGCATCATTTTTGTTACTTCTCTTACCTCTCATTGTGCTTCCAAAATATGTGCATACTCTTTGTTTCATTGAAGGGTTAGGGTGTTTTGTCCTTATTTGGGAATGGTGGATATATGTGTTTTGGTTTTTGGTGCATGACCACCCTCTCCAAGTTCATTCCTTCACTGATTTGTAGGCTAGGAATGTGATTGAAACCTGGCGTTTCTTGTTGCTATCACCATTCTAGTGTAGTATTTCCTTCATTTCATGTATTTTCTCTATCCCTGTCTCCTTTGAAATGTTATTATAGGTTAAGTTAGTAAGTTTTATTGTATTATGGGTATTTTATCATTAGGATTAGGAAAAGGAAGCTGACCTTCTACAAAATTCCACCTCAAGCCTGCAAGTCCCACAGCTTGAGAGGTGGTACCCATGTTAAACAATCAAACCAAATGCCCCATTCACAACTTGGAAATTCGAGGGTGTTATGATTTTATAAAAATAGATGTTCTTTGATGATTGCATTGAAAGATATAGATAAGAAATATTTTTCTAGGCATTTATCATCATTTTTTGCATGAATAGGTGTTGATTATTCTCTTTCCTAGGGAAGTACAATCATAAATGCCTTGAGAGTGGTCAAAATTAGAATATTGAGAGAAATTACTAGTTTTTGGGATAGTATGAAGACTTTTGTTGATGTTTTCCAAACTATTGGTGACCTTATGAAGATGAAAAAGGTGAAGAACATGTGGGTACATGTATGCTTTGTCATTAATGTAAAAATGGGGAGATTGTTGGCATTTTTTCTTCTATATTTTAATATTGATGTAAAAGTGCATTAATGAAAAAGAGGATGATGGATTAGAGTCAATGGATTCTTATTTTGATGATGACATGAAATTTTAGATGGATTCATGATTGCATGAGGTTATTTAGTGAGATTGGCTTTGTTTACCAAGCCTAGTCAGGTAACCTAATTACTCTAGGTGATGGAGCATGGTGGTTTGATTTTATTGGTGGCTTGAGGAGCATGGTAGAAACATGGAGATAATTTTTGGGTAGTTTTTAGGATCTCCATGATCTTCAGGGTGTAGATATAGGTTCAAGACAAAGATTTTTGTGCTCATATAGACCAAGTCTAGATGCTTAGAGGTATGAGGTTGATTTTTGGATCCATATGAGTTCATGGATGCATGTAGGTAGTTGTTTCATGATGAACTTTAAGGATTATATGACCTATTGGAGAGTTTATATGATGAGTTATGATTTTGTTTCACTTGACCCTTTCCTAAACCATGTAAAACCCCAAGGGCTAGTTATGCAAATGAGATGAACTCAGATGATGGAGACCTATTTTAGATATGATTATGAATACATATTAAGAAAATAGGTTTATTAGAGGTGAGAGAAATGTTTTGAGTCATTCTGAAGAATATTTTACAAGATAAGTTGTTCTTTGTGAAACAAGGTCAAGAAGAAGGTCATTTCTAGCTTGAATTGCATTGTCTGATGCTTAGCCTTGAGTTGTGTGACTTTTGAAGGACCTTGTGGATTTTAGGGATGTTTATAAATTTATTCTATAAGGTTTCAAAAAAATAATTATCTCATTTGATCGTCACATTTTTTTGAATGAATGCTAAGAAGGTGAAATGCTTTTTGTGTGTTTAAAACCTTAGATCAAAAGCGGTAGGAGAGATAATGCTCATAAGTATCAATTATTTACTTCCAATACTATTATGATGATTTGATGATATAGAGGAATCCTACATGTTTCCATAAAGGTATGGTAGAGCATGTGGTGATGAGTGGACCCCACTCAAACATGCATATTTATGACGAAGTTTAGTTTGGGATAAGGTTGTCCAAAGGAGTTACAAAATAAATGGACATTGTTTTTAGTATGCACGAGTTTTTATTGATTTTCATTATGGTTTCAGGTCATGTGGATGATTATAAATGGAAAATTTAGACCTATTTATGAAGACTAATCAAATGGTAGTTTTGGGGCAATTTCAGGTAGTTTACAAAGAAGGACATGGCTAAAGGCCTTCAACTTGGAATTAGATGGATTTACAATCTGTTATAGAACTATGATTAGTAGGTATTTTGGTGGTATATGTTTTTTTTATTTTATTTCATTTGATGGGTCATTGAGGTCATTTTTTAGAGAATAAGGTTTGTTGCTTCCTAGGACAAATTTATTTTTACTAAAAGAATGAAGTCATTGAAGCATGAGATGAATGAAGTTATGATTACTATAATATGAAAAGTGAATAGGGATGAATTTTGTTCCTATTAAATGGATTTTGAGGTATTATATGTGACATCAAGTGTGAAAACCAATTGATTTTGGAAAATGGCTTTCTTGGTAGCTCAATCTGATACAGAGGAAAGCTGTTGTGGTTTGAACACATGGATTTTTTAAGAGGTATAACTTACATGGATGTGTTATAGAGGTCCTAAGGGTTCCATATAATGGCTAAATTCCATGTATGATTTTTTATTTGATGGTCTTGATGCCAAAATGTGAAGATAGGGTACTCGAAACATCTGTTTAGTTAAAGATATGAACCTTTTTAGTTGTGTTATGAATTTTTTTATTGATCCAAGATAATTAACAACCATAGTTGATGTTTTATGTCATTTTACAAATTTATGGTGAATTTTAGAACTTGAATAATCATGGTTTGGAATTTTCTATTGTACCCCATCCAAGTGATGGGGTTTTAGCTTGTTGGGTGCAAGTTAATAGGTTTTTGGCTATGAACAACATATATGCGTCATATGTGAATGATTTAATGATTCAATTGGGATTTTTTAAAGTTATATTGGTCAAACAAAAGGATGGAAACATACCTTGTGTGTTTGAATCAAGAGGAAGGTATAGAAGTGAAGTTAAAGTTCTAATTTGAACTAGTTCCTTAGGAGGGGAAAAGTGTGACTCATGTGAGTGTGTGTTACAAGTATGAAGAAATATTTTTAGAATTGAGAGAGTGTATTAGAGGTTGAATCATTTTTGGAAGTGTGTGCGCATGTTTTTGATGCCAAGAAAAGTGAAGAAGGTATAGTCACTAAATGACTCACTTTGGGTAAATATTTAGTCTCAGTTTCATACTACTATTCATATGGTTTTTGAGTGATCCGAAAATGGTATTTAAATTTTTTTTTTAACTATTTAGAAAATTTTCAGATGAACAAATTTAACAGGTTCAATATTGATCATGAGTTCAATTATCCAATTTTAGGTGTCTTGAAGCCCAATTTTTAAACTCTTCCAAAATGATCAATTAATCTAATTTTTTTCAACCTAAGTACATATGTTATTTCTTCTACAAAAACATTTAAATAATTCCCAAGTTGAATTCAATTATGCACTCAAACTGAATTTTCAATTCAAAAATCTAGAAGTGCATTCAATTTTATTATGTGGGTTATGGATACTGAAATTTTGCTTTCAATCCAATTAACCAGTTATGTGATTTCTTTACCAATTAATAAAATAAACTAATTTAAATGTTTTATCTGATCAAAAGATTTCAAAAAAATTCAAATAACACCACAACTTAGAAATTGATAACGGAGTTCACCCGAAGGCTACGTCTCTGGATTCATAGAAAGTGAATTGATCTATTCATCATCCAATGAAGTACAATCAACCCTTAAATAATGACTAACAGATATTTATACCTATAATCGAGCTGATCAATGTCCCAATGAACTCTTTAAAATAGCATAAAATATCCCAAGAATGATCTGTGGCTCCTACAGTGCTTCCACAATGTGATCCCCTTATAAATGCGATTGAAAAGTTCCTACAAATGGAGATTTAAAAAATCTTCAAGAAAATAAATTATACATCTGGAAATCTTATCAAAATATAAATAACTTCCCTTTTTACTCCATGGACTAGTTCAAACCAAAAGTGCTTGGAAAATTTAGATCTCTACCTGCTACTTGTACTTGTTCTATTCAAATGCGATGTAAAATCACCTACAAAGGAAAATATATAGCACTTCATGAGAAAATAAGACCACCATTGTCTTCATCTTAAAATTTTGAGAAAGTTTTCTTTTTACTCCAAGTTCTGATTCTTCCCCTATATGCCTCAAAACTAAGCTTGATAGCAAACTTCCTTGTCTAGTGTTCAAAACACACAGAACAAAGCTCTTTTTATATAGGTGAGATTATTTCTTATCAACATTGAGCTAGGTATAGAGGTGGTTGGCAGGTGTAAATTGGGGGTGAGAGCTCCCGTGTTTAAAACTCAGAGGCATGTATCTTGGCGGGGTTGGTTTTTTTGGGGGTGGGGTTATCCCACATGTGTCGGCGGAGTGGTCGGAGTTATAATTTAAATTAGGCACTTTCTCCTATCTAACTTGTGGCTTTGAACACATCCAAATTCCCTTTTGTTGGGTGTTCCAATATTCAATGACTTGTATATATTTGACTCACCCAAATGGTGGGTTGATTGGTTGGAACGGTTTTAATGTGACTTATAAGCCCATCCAAGTTATATGTGATCACTCCATATAAATGTGATCCCACATATCCATATATATATGAATTTGTCTAGGTCAACATGGATAATCCACCAATTGTTTGTTAATCCTGACTCTATATAATGTGGAAATAAGTTGATAAAGCCAAGGTAATAGTGAACACAAGTCTTCACAAACCATAAGGAAATAAACCAATCCCGAGAAAATGTGGAAATAAACTCGATCCATTCGAGTAATGTTGTAAACGTGATCAACTCAGTGGGGAATTGATCACCACACCATGCTAAAAAAATAGCTCGACCGAGCATATAATCATCCTGCAATGAAAAATCAAATCATATTGCAAAAATCAAACTTGAAACATAAAATTGACCTCAGAATGCAAAATTGGCATCTGCGTGGTGGTTTGAGAGTACACCACATTGGAAAACAAGAATATATCTCTTACGATGGACGAGATTCATTTCATTAAAAAATTTGATCCTCTTGTTCTTTTCCATCATAACATGATTTGAAAACTAGAGGCACGAAACCATATCAAACAACCTTTTCATCTTTTTCTTCTTGACACATGTGAGGTCCGGATTGGATTGTTGACTAGGATTGACCCATTTAAGACATTAAATTTTACAGATGATATAATCTGCATACATACTTTTTTCCTAAAGCTAAGCATACCATTGGAAGGTCTTGAAAATCCCTTAAACATGGTTTAGATTTAGGGAAGTATAGGGAATATTTGCATAGTGAAACATCCTCCGGATCATTGAGAGAAAAATATTACTAATTAACCCATGTCTTTGGCCATTTTATGTTTCCTTCTATTGTTACTTCCAACATTTATCCTATAATTTCCTAGTCTATATTGTCATTTTATGTTCATCCTACCTCCGAATGGGGCACCCCAGGCACCCCGATCCTCTTGAAACTTTAATCTCATCTTTTGGGAACTTTCTATCCATTTGAGCTTTCTATATTTTTGGTGGTCAACCTTTTCAGGGTTAATTACAAAGTTAGATCAAGAGAACCATATAAATATAAATTTATGATACCATAATGAGGGACTTAAGCACTAAGAACTATTATCTTCACCTAAGGTTACATCCATCAAAGGCTTATATTTCTCCATTCGCATCCATCTAGCTACATCACAAGGGACATAATGTTGGTTTTCTACGTGACACTTCATAGGAGGGGAGTTCATTGTATTCCATGTACCATATATTTACATTATACATATAGTAATCACTCACTTCTCTCAAAGTGCGACTGGCACAAGAGCACCTAGTGCATGATTTACACACACACACCCTTAGAACTACATTGGTTCTGAAATGTAGTGTAACGCTCAGTGATAATTCCATCCATTAGGAAGCTGAGGACAGTCTAACGCTTCATATACATATTTATTTTTTAGGTTTTTGATGTTTTGCTTATGGTTTTATAGGTGTTTCCTCGATCTCTAATTTTCAGCGACATCCAACGAAGTTCAGAGATATTCATGTGATAGGATACGAACACAACTGATCATTAGGAGAAAACTTAAAGGAGGTTTCCTAGTCATTTCCGCAGACCAAGGAAACCATATCTCATACTGGAGCACCCCAAATGCCCCTATCCTTCTCTAGGTGCCCCGTTCTATATAAACAGCTCAGATCTACATTTTCATGATTCCCCGTGCGACAGTTTATACCTGATGTCCATCTAGTCTCCACTACAACACAATCATGAAAGCTGAGTGAATCAACTAAGGAATTTTGAAACCTCTTTTCACATTAGGGTTTCACATTTCATTTCTTTAGTTGCTCGGTTGTATTTTAGTATTTTCTTACCTATTATTTACTTCTTTTATAACATCTAGATTATATTAAAACACCATCCATTTTAGTTTAATCATTTTTGTGAACCGCACTTTGACATTCATGCTTTTCAAATCCTCATTCTTGGTTGGTCATCCTAGAATCTAGTCACCATGAATATCTCAAGCAATGATTTTTTTCTTGAAAATCCTAGTTTATGATGTAGATTCCAACACCTTCTTGCTACTAATTGCATACCTATAGACATGCATCTAGATTCATTTTATGAATCATTTTTTGATACATTCTCTCAGCATATTATATTAAAAGGTAATCCTCTTACTGATATTAACACTTTTTACAATGACCCACCCTTGCATATTATTATTCACATTCACAATATGGGCATTTTAATTGAAAACGGATTTGAACTCACTTTATGTCCGATATCACCATTGATAAGCTCGATATTTTTGTTCATGATATTATTCCTTCATGTTTTTACATGCGTGCATATGATGGCTCTATTTTTCCATGTGTTTTTCATATTACATTACCTATCACTATAACACTAGAAACTATTAACATTATATTCTTTGTCATTGACTTTCCAATCTCCTATAATTATTTTCCTAGTCGACCATGGGTTCATGGTATGAAATATTTTTCTTCCACTATGCATCATTGTTTTAAATTCATACATGAGTGAAATTAATATATAGTTTTTTGCTACCTTTACCCTAATCAATATTGTGACTCAGATCCTAATAGTTCTCCTCTTACTCAATGAACTGCTACTACAGATGATCCTAAACCAATAGACTAACTATGTCACTTGCCATCACTTGAAGGTGTTATTTGTGTGATATATGTTGTTTCTCCTACACCACCACCTCCACCTAATAGTACTATTGTTATGATTCTCTATCGGGGGCCTGGCCAATCTTCAGATGTCTCTTTATCTCCTACACCTTCACATGTACGACCTCCATTAACACGCTCACCATTTACATGTACACTGTTCATGAATGATTCATATTGGGATTATATTCCATTCGATCCTAATTATGATAACACTATATGTACCCATGAGGTATCGATTTGACTAGGCTTTTCTCTTAATGACCTCTACCCCCACCACATGTTCCTCATCTTTATCACGGGTTTATTCACATCACTGTCTCTTATGGTCTTCTTTGCACATGATCCTTGATCTATACCACTTACATTAGGAAAATCATGGCTTGATAACATTGGGGGTAATTTAGATCTTGATAATACAAACATATCATTTCCCATACCTTTTAGTCGTGTATTCATTTACAATAGTTCCTTTATTGGTTATACACAAAATCTCACTCATTGGTATGCACACTTGTAGGGATTATTAGCAATACATACACTCAAAATTAGACAAAATTATATTAATATGAATCATATAATCTGGAATCTAGTTTCTAAAATAATAATTTTTGTAAAAAATGGACAAGATTAGCTATATTAAACACTCAAAATTCAATGACTTGGTATTTTTTTTAAAAACGCCGATAAAATTATAGTCCGTTTGCCCACAATTTGGATGACCAAAAATTGATATATATTTTTTTCCTTTGGTGAGAAGTTAGATACCACTATCTATCTTGGGATGGATTTTATTTTGTATTTTTTTGAGTAATATTTTATTTTTTATGATTTTTTCCGTGAAAGTGGTATGAAAACATAAAGAAAACAGAGCACTTTCCGTTTTCCCGCCATAACTTCATCAAAAAATATTGAAATCAAATAATTTTTTTTTTGAACATGTATATAATTTCACCACGGTTGGGATGGTATAAGTTTTATCACATTCTGATAATTCAAACAAATTTTGCAGTCTTAAATGTAGACATAAACATTCACAGGAAAAAGTGTCTTAAAGACCTACTATTAGTAAAAAATTATAAAATGATATTTATCCTATTCTATTCACTTTAAAATTGGTATTTCTACAAAGATAATAGTCTCCCCTATGCAATGGTACCATTTTTATGACATAGTTTTTAATTTTGGGCATGGTTCAAGTCTGCGGAAGACTAAATTTGATGTTTTGCTATTTTTAATGTAAAATTCAGGATTTGATGTCCACTTAATTGTCCCCCAACTTGGTGCACTTACCCTTCTACTTCCTCCATTCACTGATGAGGAGTATGTTATGGGCATGTACAACATGCATCTTAATGGCTCCCTACGTAATCAATACAACACCATTTCTTACCAGGTCTCTACTTCCTATCTATTTGACCTTTCCCTAAAACTGATGACCTCTTAGATAACACTACATGATGTATTATTCATCTTCCACACTTGTGGGAATAGCATTCACACACTCCCTCCACACTCTTAAAAAAACACATGTTTTATGCACACTTTACTACAAATAAACTTTCTACCAGCAGCATATTCATTTACACTTTAGCATCATCATTACTCGATGACACACTCTCGTTCACACTTGGACTATTGAGGTCATCTTACACAAATGAACGCCACACACTGCACATTAGAAACTACACCTTACACATTCTACATGTCACATGGTCATATTTTCATCAAAAAATATATTGTACACATATACTTGTATGTGTTGCACTCACTACCCAATGATGCACTCTAGTCTCAGTATATACTAGACTTTTGAGGGTATACATCACAAATTTGCTACATCACATTCATAAAGTCATCAGTTAATATTCCCATCATGCAAAATTCCTAGAGTAATGATAAACATCATAGGCTAAATCATCTCTTGCACTTACATAATTTAGTGGTATACAATTCAAGCTATAATGCCACTTCTTCTCCTCATCTTGTAGTGATATGCGTCACAGGATACATCATCACCTAATATAAAATCACCATCACTTATTATAAGCATCATTTACTGATATATTATTTAGGTTAAATCATCACCCCTTTGTTCATCTTGCTCTAATATGCACTTACGCTACATGGTCATGCACACTGCATCTCTATGTTGCATGTCGATAGTACATACTCACCATAATGAGCTACACACAACACACAATTCGACCATTTCCCGATGGCGCACTCTTGTTTACGGTTTGTTATTGACTTCTGAGGGGCATAAATAAACCAACCTCACTGCATATAATTTCATTCACTTTGGGGACACATGGCTCCTATCATCCATCTTGTATTCTATTCCATCCATCTACATCATGTTGCATATCTTGGTCATATTTACTCTTGATTGCGTTTACTTATAAAATTTCACTTTGTTACACATGCCTCATAGATTTCTTGTATGTTACTATCTTTACCATACACATATGCACATTCACATATTTTTCTAGTTGTGATCGAAGATACACTGATTCTACATGCATCATGGATGGTTCACTACTATCAGTCCACAATGGCTCCTAAGGGCATCAAATTTCATACACTGTAGGTGATATTATTTCATTTAGTTTCATAGCACACTAATTTATGGGTATAAATAGTTTTGACATATAGGTTATCTTTCTAACATGCTAACAGGTGCTTCATGTGCTATATTTTCTTTTAGGATTACTTGCTTCCATGGCTATCTATCTATTTGTGTGTGTTAGGAATATCTATGTTGTAGTGTGAACATAGAATATTATGTAAGTTATTATATTATCTAGGATAATATAATATGTGTTGTAATAATTAATTACATTATTGTAAATGTAATTATGAGTGGGTGATTAAATATTGTTATGAGTTTTTGAGTAAACAAATCATTAACAATATTATTTTTGTGAGAAAACAAAATCTCACGTAAAATATCTTGGAGTTGTTTTAGGAGTTATGTGTGGAGATATTTATGGAGATTATATCTCCTTAAATATAGGAACAACATCTCCTATTTAAATGGATTTAATACTTCCAATGAATGCAGCAAGAATAAAGAGTAATATTTTGAATTTTCTTTATGCAATTATGATATTAACTTTTCATTTGGTAATAGAGCAGGTTTGATGCAAGAAATTTCAGTGCTTTCATGATCAAATCCGTCTCAAATAATATATCATATTTTTTGTTTCCGGATGTGGGTTTTTCTATAATGTTTTTTGCAGAATCACGTGCTGGTCAAGAAACTATAGAAGAAATTTCAGAAGAACCCAGAACGTAGTTTGGAAGAAATATGGATTTTACTATGCAGCTATCAAATTAAGCACATCAATTCTTCTACTGAAAGTTTTCTCCAATTTTCAATAATGTTGAATTGTTAATACAAGTTCTTGACTTGCTTGGAGGTTAAAAGGTATTCAATATAAAATTTTAAAGTATTTGATTCAATTTTGTATTTTTTTATCAGTATTGTACAAAATAATGGAGAAACTAAATCTGATTGAAAAGTTTGAAGGACAAGATTTCCATACATGGCAACTACAGATGCAATTACATTTAATAGAAAAGGATCTATGGGATGTGGTGAAGTCTAATTTAACTCCACCCACTGGAGGAAATGAATTGGAAAAATGGAATGCAAAAGATCAGAGATCATTGGGTACCATTGGTCTGGGCTTATCAAAAGCCTATCTACATCATGTGGATTTCACAAAATCTGCAAAAGAAATTTGGGAGTCTCTTAACAAATTGTTTGGTTCTGAAGCTAAAATGGCAAAGAATACACTGAAGAAATGCTTGTACGGGTTGAAAATGGAAGAGAACTCAAAAATGGCAGATCATATAAGTAAGTTTCATTATTTGCTAAATCAACTAGCTGGAATTAAAGAACATGTAAAAGATGATGATGCTAAAGCTATTCTTCTTAATAGCATGCCTAAGAGTTACTCAAATATTGTATTTACTTTGAGTAAAATTACTATTAGTCTAGAAGGAGTGATTTCTACATTGTTAGAACAAAGGAGTCATGAAGAACATGAAGAAGTACTATATGTAGGAAACAAACCTAGCTCCTCATCTAAGAAGGAAAAACATAAACCAAAGAAGGTTCCTTCACATGGAAAAATAAAATGCTTTTATTGTAATGAGATTGGGCATGTAATACTGAACTGTAAAAAGAGAGCTCAGGATCTTCTTGATGACAAGATAGATCAGAAAGCCCTTCTAGCTGAAGTAGAAACTGATTGGGAAGTCTACTCAACTAATGAAGAACTTTCATGTCCTAGTGATGAGGATTTCTTATGGTAGACTCTTTTCTTGTTGGAGGAAGGAGGCAATGGAGGAAGGAGGAAAATTAGCGTCTTCTCGTCATTCACTAGTGATGGGGTCGCAGACAGATGTGGTGATATTTTATTTCAGTTATGTGGTGTGTTTATACAGAAGGGGGTGAAACTAGTTTCATGTTTTGATTTTAATGTGTTCGCATAGACTAACAACAGTTCCTGAGTGTCTATTTGGTGTGGAAGAAGCAAACTGCTTGACTTAGCTTACAGGGGAAAATCATCTACGTACGGTCCTCTGACTGCCATACTTCGGTGGAAGGTACTTCATTGGAAGGTGATCAGTTGATGAAGATGTTCATACGACAAGGATGATCATTAGCAGCAAGATCCAGTAGCAATGACTACTCTTACAAGTTTGATGCTTCCAGGAGCTCTTACCCCATGTTCACACTAAGGGGGCGAATGTTAGGAATATCTATGTTGTAGTGTGAACATAGAATATTATGTAAGTGATTATATTATCTAGAATAATATAATATGTGTTGTAATAATTAATTACATTATTGTAAATGTAATTATGAGTGGGTGAGTAAATATTGTTATGAGTTGTTGAGTAAACAAATCATTAACAATATTAGTTTTGTGAGAGAAAAAAATCTCACGTAAAATAGCATGGAGTTGTTTTAGGAGTTATGTGTGAAGATATTTATGGAGATTATATCTCCTTAAATATAGGAGCAACATCTCCTATTTAAATGGATGTAATACTTCCTATGAATGCAACAAGAATAAAGAGTAATATTTCAAATTTTCTTTATGCAATTATGATATTAAATTTTCATTGTGTTCTTTATTTTCTTTGTTTGTTATTGTTTGTGGGAATTTCCCTTTATTTGGTGTGCACACTTGTTTGGTTTTCTACAGCCACTGTGGCATTGATTTTCTAGTGAAATCATGAGTGGTGTCCCATGTTTTCAACCCTCTTTTCATGGTCTATGGTTTGATTCTTGCATGTTTACTTGAATTTTATCTTACACATTATTTTTTTACTTTACACTTGTCTTCTACATGTATTCTTGTTCATAATAAACTTGTTTTCCTAGCCACTTGTTTACATGTGCCTTAGTTTCTTCCAAGTATATTTCATTCCCCTTGTAGGGAAGAATTTAATTTTACGTGATCGGTTCTCTTTTGGGGCCACATTATCCTATACGTGATGTCACATGCACTGACATAGAGGGAAGGCTTCGTTTGGGGTTTACACAATACACAACATAGTACCAGTATAGTTCAGTTTTTAATTTTTCCTTCATCACATAGTGGGTTATAAAACAGGTGGGTTTAGACCAGTCTATAGAAATACGATAAACAATGGATTTTACAGAACAAGTTGTCCTTGGCATTCTGACAAGTAGTTACAGGTTGGAGGAACATCATAATTTTCTCCCTATACGTCTTTGGCCAGTGGTGTCAAATCACCCCAATAACCAAGAAGTACATAGATCTCTTCATGTTCTCAGGGAAAGAGTTACAAGTTGGAGGAACATTATACTTTCCTACCTATACTTATTCAACTATAGTGGCTTGAGATCGCCCAAAAAAATCACACTTCACTGACAGTTACATGATATCCTTTCTGCACCATTTATCTCATCACGAATCATGTGAACATGTTCCTTGTTTATTTTTGTACTTTCATTACAATCTTCTTATCATATACATGCAGTTTTACACATATCCATGTGTATTTCACTACTTGATTATCTTCTTCTCTACTCCATCCATATTGGAAGCAATCGATCAATTAAAAATAACAACGGTGTCAAAGATTGCACCACACACAACATACTAACGTGTAGGTACATCATACACATTGGCATCTACACACACGTGTTGAGTTTTGGAGCTCAATTAATTTAGTTTAGCATGCAATGGAAACTTGATGGAAAATAAAGTAACTCTCATCAGTTAAGGGGGAACCGATATCGGTCACTCAACATTGACATCGATCAAGAAGTACCATCATCGGTCAGGGAAGGAAGGAACATGCATCAGTTACCTGTGTGAGGATGTTTTAATTAACTCTTGGGAATTAGATTTATTTTTAGCATTAAATTATATCTATTGATTGTAATTACATGGATAAGTGCCCTAAGTCTATAAATGACTATATAAGCATAAAAGATAGGGTTTAGAAAGAAGAGAATTAACAATAATTAGGAAAAACTTGCAAAAGTTGGTGAGAGAGAGAATTCGTGGCGATGAAGAAAAAACTTGAGAGAAAGAAAGTATTGTACATCTAAGAGGTCTAGAATATTGTAAATATTCATTTTATAACTTGTCAAAGCTTTGGATAATAGATTGTCTTGTTTCTTGGTGGACGTATCCCACACTGGGTGAACCACGTTAAATCTGGTGTTGATTAATGTCTCTTGTTTTGTATATTTCTTCTGGTAGAATATCCACTTTTATTTGCATGTATCCTTAGATATGATATATTATCTGTACAACCAGTGTGCTAACCCTAATAGCTGGTATCAGAGCTTTGTTTCAGGGTTTTGTGTGTTGACAGATTTACTCACAAAGGGTTTTTTGATTGAGTGGGAGCTACAACAATGGAAGAAGAAAACAAATACAAGGTAGAGAATTTTGATGGCTGAAATTATCAATTATGGAAGATGCAAATTGAGGATTATATGTTTGAAAGAGATTTATATTTACCTTTGGATGATAATTCTAGACCTAATAAAATGACTGATGAAGAATGCAATATTCTTGATAGAAAGGCTTTGGGATCTATGAGATTGAGCCAAGTTACATCTGTGGCTTCTAATTTTATAGAAGCGGCTTCTACAACAGAGTTAATGACATATCTTGCTAATTTATATGAAAAACCTAGTGCTTCAAATAAAATTTATTTGATGAAGAAACTATTTAGTTCTAAGATGAATGAATGTGGATCTGCATCTAGTCATTTGAATAATTTCCAATCTATTGTAAATTAATTAAAATTAGATTCTATACCATTTGATGATGAAGTAAGAGCAATTTTATTCTTATGTTCTTTTCCTGATAGTTGGGATAAATTGGTAATGCCTATTAGTAACACAACATCTGCTAATAATATTTTGAAGTTTGATGATGTGGTTAGTATAATCTTGAATGAAGAAATTCGCGGGAAGAGTACAGAGGAATCATCATCTGGAAATTGTTTGAATGTAGAAAGTAGGGGCAGGAAGAAGGATACATCCTAGAGTAAGAGTAATTGGAAATCAAAGTCAAGGGATAGCAAATCTAAATCTAGTAGTAAGGGAATTACTTGTTGGAAATGTGGAAAGAAATGACATGCAAAGAAATATTATTGGTCAAAGGATAAAGAGAACCAATAACCAGATAAAGGTAAAGAAGAAAATATTTCTACATCAAAGGTAATATAAGATGCTCTTATTCTTTCTTTAGATAATAGAATTGAATCATAAGTTTTAGATTCAGGAGCTTCTTTCCATGTAACGCCTAATAATGGTTATGTTTTTACCTTTCCTTTATCGGGCATGCGTGGCATTTGATGCTTTTAGTCATTTGTATGTCAAGGGGTAAAAAATCCAAATTACCCCCGATGGTCTACCTCCCTGCCCCTTTGAATTTTCAAACCACCACGTGTCACCATGGCACACCTTGAGATGGTCCCAAAAATTTGATACCTTGAACGAATGTGGACTTTCCAATTGTCCTGGTCTAGAAAAAAATTTCTGAATGCTTGAAGCTCAATGGAAGGCACCATGTGTCATGCTCTGACGCAGTCTACTTTGGCTATTGAAAATTATAAGCAAAATGCAAAGTGAGCGGAGGCCTCCGCATGTCCTCTTGGCGCTTCTTTAAAATGAAACTCAAGGGCCGGTCCTCAAACATTCGTGGTTCCTCCACGTGTCCCAGACCTCCCAAAACCCTTTGAAAAAGACTAAGTATGGGAAGACTCGGCAGAAGCCTCCATGTTTCTCTATGGCACAATTTCAAAATGGTACCCAAAGCGGAGACCTA
Source organism: Taxus chinensis (assembly GCA_019776745.2). Taxonomy (NCBI): domain Eukaryota; kingdom Viridiplantae; phylum Streptophyta; class Pinopsida; order Cupressales; family Taxaceae; genus Taxus; species Taxus chinensis. The sequence goes on along the minus strand of CM034148.1, from coordinate 794,136,852 downwards.
TAATAAGCGCGCGCTCGCCACGTGTCCCCATTTTCTGTCACACTATTTTAGCTCCATACAAAATTTCTACGTCCTAATTTTATTCACACGTCGTTTTTTGTTTATAATAGAGGAATGAATGTCCACCGTCATTTTTTTAAATGAAAACTTAATTTTAAAAATGAAATTTTAAATATATGTTCTAGATTCGAATATAGAGTTCCTATCAATTTTTTGTAATTTTTTATTTGTATTTTTTATTAATTATTTAGTGAAAATATTTTCAAATAAATGTCTTACATATGTCTATTCTAATAAATTTTGAGATTTATATTGAATTTTTTTTTTTCATAGCTACGAAGAAGACTTCAACAAATAGTAAGTTTATTTTTTTAAAACAATTTCATATATTTTTCTATTTTTCAAATTTTGTAGACTGTGTACTATTGATTGTCGTAAAATACCATATGTTGGCAAAAAATAAAAAATAAATAGTAAAACAAATGTTTAAAAAATTAAAATTATATTTCTAAAAAGATAATAAAAACTATATTTTGTGTTAAAATTTTGTAATTTTACTAATCAGTTAACCCTAAATTTTTTGCACCTATGTGGCAGATTTTGGCAAATAATTGTCCTCCAAATGGATTTGGAGCCATATTTTGCCACATAGGCCTCCACATAGGTGCCACATACAGGCAACATAAGGGGTTTCACATGAAGGGGGGTTTGCAAGAACCCCCTTTGCCCAAAGGTGGTTCACGTGAACCCCCCTTCGTGTGAACCCCACCAAACCTTCAACCCACCGCCCAAGCACCACCCAATATAATTTCCAATTTTAAACTATGGTTAGTTTTATGTAATTAAAGTTTATATGCAGTTGCTAAAACATATAATTTTAAAGTAAAGTTTTTTTCTAATAAATTATTGTTTTTTTCGTATTTTTAAGTTAGACAAATCATGTAAGTAAAAGAGAGAAAATATTTTTCTAATATTATTGTTATTTTTCGATTTTAAAGTTAGAAAAATGCATGTTATTAGAAAAACTTAATTTCTATTGAGATTTTTTATATAATAATCTGAGTTATATGTGTATAATTTTCTATTAAATTTACTCTTACATTTAGATCTAGCTCAATTTGTGAGTGTAGGTAAAAAATTATTGAAGTAGCGGAATCATGGCAAATCAGAAGAATGAAAAATGAAAATATAATGAGGAACAGAAAGAAGAGCAGAATGCAAAAAAATCGATTTGCAGGAAGGCACAAATGGAGAGAGAAAGAACAAATAGAGAGAGAGAGAGAAGACTGAAAAAACTAGGTACATACATACTTGAAACCCTTGATAAAAGAATATTATATTATAAATACAATAGAATGATTAGTATTGTGCAACCTATCTGTATTGTGCTTAAATTTTATTGTGTGTTTTTTTAATACATTCCATGTATGAAACTCTGGTCTCTACTTCAAAGGATAATCTCTTTCATTCTTGCAACCAGACATTATTCAACCAAAATAAAAATTGAAAAATCATCCTTCACTACAAACTTATAGATAACTAAAAAAACTAGTATATTGTCACGCTTCAAAATTTCCATCTAATATATACATGGAATATTCAATTAATGTTGAAACTATATTACATTTGTAATCAATTTACCACATACATAAATTGTATTTTTGGCTTCTATAATAACAATATGTTATTTCCCATCTAATTTTGCAATGGATGTCTCAAAATTTTCTTAGTATCTCTTCCTCATTCATGTATTTAACTTCACCTCCATGCTCTATGACATCAATCTCTCTTGTAACTTTAAAATCAACCTCATCTTGATATTTAAATTCCTGCATGCAATCATTTCATACTCCTATTGAAACATTTTTCTATTGATTCATAACTTTGATAATTCTTATAAAACATCAGAGTCAAAATGCATGGAAATTAGAAATCTTAACTCCACTCCAAAATTATAATTGCTAAAAAATATAACAATATTATAAAATTCAATATGTTTTCTCTTCTCATAGACTGCATACTAGTACTCATTCCTTATATTCATATTAAGTTGTCCATTCAAATTAAATTCTTTCATAAATAATGAAATAGTGTACATACCTACTCTAGTAGTTCATAAAAACATAAAAAACATGAAAGACGATAACTATTTTAGTGCATATTCTCATTAAATTACTTTTTCATTACCAATTTTCATGTTTACTTCACATCTTCTATTTCAAAAGCTATTTTCATTCCAATCAAGGAAATAGTCAATAATGACCAACACATATGTATAAATCAATCATAAATAAAAGTATTGAAAGATACTTTGATCACCGAGATCATCTCAAAGATACATAAGAATATGTAAAAGATAAGGTTACTCAAATATGAAACCCCTTAAACATTAAAATGGAATATATAATCAAACAACCATATTCAAATGATAAATTCATGTAATTCATACTAATGCATTTATATTATATTCCAATATACCATATTCTAATGAATTCATGTTCTCAAAAATATTATGTAGAATACTTCATCAATGAATGAAAATATTCGAAGTACATCACATATTCTAAATCAATTATATAGAAATCAACTTAACCATACAAAAATTCCTAGAGTTTGCATTTGATCTAGTAAGGTTTAAAATATATTATCGATGGTATTTATAGAAATAAATACATAATAATTTATTAACTTGATAATTTCTTGCTACAAGGACCCAAATTTAAGTGCATAGTAAACCTAGTGAAGAAACAGACATAATATCTACATCAAGAGTGGTAAATACTAAATGTGGAAAATTTGGATAGATCCGTAGTTGTCCCATTCTTAGTCACATTCAACACCAAAGTAAATGTGTTTAAATATAAAACTAACTTGGATACTTGTGATCATCCCCATGTTGGTAAAAAAATCCACTTTTTTCATGCACCTCTAATTAACACATATTTAGAAGAGTTAGTCACCAATAAAAAAATGAATTCACAAGAAATTCCATAAATAATTATACGATATGATCTCATAAGTTGGTTGAGATTGAACATAAATTTCATAGCATCAATCATACTTATCCATAGTAAATTTATATTCCTATCATTTTCAACTAAGTAAAATCAGCCTCATCTTGATATTTACATTCATGCATGCAATCATTCATATGTATATAGCACGATGACTAGTATGTGTATCATCAACATTACTTGCTTAATGAAAACTTAAATTTTACACGTAATTGTAATAGTGGAAAAACAACTTGATCCCAAAGGATGCATAACATATTTGAATGTGATGTAACGTAAATCAACCCAATAAACATATTAGAAATATGGTTAACCTTTTTCAATCCTTCGTTATAATCCCGATATAAATACTTAAATTAACTCTCCTTTCATACCATAAAATAACCTTGTGTGTTATACTATATTTTAAGATTTCTTCATGTGTAATTCGTATGACTTCAAGGTATATTATATATGCTTGCGTATTAAGTTGATATTTCCATCATAGTATGATCTTTTAGAAATGAATAATATCATGCATGCTTTAAATTTTTTGGTTTTGTGATATAATTCCAATGGTTGTGCCATATTTAAAATGGTTTTCTACATTCAAAACAATATTTAGGATATTCATGAGCTAACCATAAAATCTCATACACACAAGAGTATGTGTAGTTTAAAAAATTAAATAAACATGTAATATACATGTCCAAATAAACAAATTTTATGCATGTATTAAATATTGAAAACCACTTTGATCCCTAAAATAATTACATATAGCTAGCAAGAAATTATTATTCTATTCTATTATATTTTTAGTTAATACAAGATAACATGTTAAAATGGATTCTATTACATCACACAAATTGGATAAGAAATGTTTGAGAATAGATATCACACATGCATGATCAGTACTAGAACCTAACTTTCCACAATGTCTCAGTGTTCCATTAAAATTGTTTTAATTAGTAATCAAAATATATATAATCTTCAAATCTCAATTTTTTTTCATTATAGAGTTTATTTATATGTATTTCTAGGTTGATCTACTCTTTTTACTTAGGATGTTTCCTTCCTTTATGATACCTTCCTTCATATTTCATTTCCTTTCTACACTTTCTAATCTCAAAATACAGTCTAGTTCATATACACTCTTGGGGATTCCAAAAATTATTTACTTTCTTAGTCTTACTTCTTCCCTATGATCCTTCAATCCTTTGCGCTTGCCTCATTTTCTCTTCTTAATGAAATTGATTTGCATGTTATCACACATGATTTATCTCTTATATTTTTCATGGTTTTCACGATCTCTTATGGACTGCACCTAATTATATTATTGTGATTATGTATATTTTTCCTTTAAAGTAAATTTATATAATGCTTGAGTTCTTATCCTCCCTCCTCAAATTTTCTAGCATGCGCACTAACACCTTTTTCTTTCCACTATCCCTACATGTATGATTCCACTCAAAATATCATATATAACATTTCCACATCATAAATAAGTACATATAAATGATTGCATGCATGAATGCAAATTTTTCCATGGAAAACACAAATGTGACATTATTTATTTTTTAACTAAGTATACAATGTGTACAGATGTGCAAATTAGTGGTATTACATAAATTTAGTTTTTCTATAATGGATTTATATTTTACTATTTGATAGTTTTGATTAATTTTTTTATAAATAATTTCTAGTAATTGGTATAAATATAGTTTAGTGTTATCTCATGCCATCCAAATTAGTCTTTTTATATGTTTTTTTACAAAAAAGTACACTTTGTGGTGGATACAAATAATATGGACTTTTGTCCAGAAACGTTGTATGGGCTACATGTTCCTTGTTCAATACCAAGAGATAGGATTCTCCAATGGAATTTTTCCAGAAGAAGCAATCCTCTCACATCCTAGGTTGGATGTTAGACTCTGTATACAAAATGATTTTAAAGTATCCTAGGGAGTGTCCTCCACAAAATTGTATCCTCGATGTTATGTTGATGTCATATGTTGTCCTAACGTTTCACTCTTTTGTCTTGATGCTCTATATTACAATAAAATAGCTTAATAATATACGCATGTATGTGACAATAAGAATATACTAAAGATAAAATTAATCAGCTATGTTCTTAAAAAATATCTTATATATTTTAAATTATTCATGAATGGTGTAATCACATGTAATATATGCATGTATGTGACAATAAGAATATACTAAACATAAATTAATCAGCTATGTTCCTTAAAAATATCTTATATATTTTAAATTATTCATGAATGGTGTAATCACATGTATGCTATTTTTTTTGCAAATTGTGATTATGGACACATCTTGTGATTCATAAGAGTGTGTTCATTTGATAATAGAAGTTATAAAATTACTTCCCAAAAACTGACAAACACTTGGTTTAGATGGATTTCAAAAAATTAAAATAATTTCCCCAACATGAACCTCTATTAAGAAATAAAACATCAAAAAGTGAAGAGAGAATATATGGTGAATTTTTTATTTTGACTACAATTGCTTGAGCACATTTGTTGGTTACATTCTTGAATCATGTCAAATATCAAGGAAACATTTGAATTGTTCAGTTTGGATTTTGGATGGGAAAATTCACAATATATGGAAAAATAATTTGTTGTGAATGTGTCTAAAGAAATAAGCTTCTTGCATAAAAAAAATAGGTCTACTGATAAGAATATTTCTCATAGAGTAATATTAACTTCAGTTGTAAGTGAAGATATGAAAAATAATCATCATGTTACCACTACTACTAAGGCATTGGGTTTATCTAGAAAGGTAGTTAGTAGGTATGTAAATAGGAGGAAGGCATTGGATGATTCTACTATGGAAGAAAATTGAGCACTAATGTGTAGAAATCCACATTCTGATAAAATTGAGGATAATATTGTGCAGATAGTTTCTGATTTTTAGAGAGATAGGACTCGTCCTTATCCAAATATCGGGGATGTTTTAAAACAAAGGATAGCTCACAATAATTATGATGAACATAGAAAACATTGGCTCAAAATAACTCAACATGAGATATACATCAAGTTTACAGAAGAACATCCAGATGTTAATATCAGACAATGAATGTTTGACAATTTGAATCCTTTATATGTGTGAGATGATAAAGCCCTTGAAACATGTTGTTATTGCTATCACGTTGAGTTTAATTAGCACTATCAGGTACACAAAAAATTAATTTACATATATTGAGGTGCGTTTTCATTTATAGGCTTAATAGAAATTTGAATAAATTTTGTTTTATGAGATATGATTTAATTTATTTATTTCAAAATATATGTTATTTAGGTGTAAAGAAAGTTATGAGAAGCATCAAATGTTCTATAAAATTCCCCCCTACATGTGTGAGTAAATTCATAGCTTCTATTCTTTGCACAATATATGATGATCATGTGGACGGTTGTATGGCTTACATCAAAGGTGTCTGTGACAAGTGTGGGGACTTGAAATTATTTCAAGAAACAAATGAATACTTGGACATAATTCAAATGGTTACTTGCAAGAGGGGATTAATAAATAAAGAAAATATATAATTATTTTTAAATTTGGATTTACATATTTTATTTTTATTTTTATGTTTATTTCAAATAAATATAACAAGTTGTCCATTATGTACTGATTTTGTAGGTTCAAATACATAAAATATTCAACACAACATGGAAATGATGCAACCAGGTTGGACTTGGTAGAAGAGGAACTCCACATTGTTATATTAGTGCAAACTTTCTAAAGTTTGATTATTTCGTACATCAAAAATTAGCACTATGCAAAGTGGTAGTCTACACAATTAAATACCAATATAGAAAGAATAAGTATTGGATCCATATTTTCTATGGTTGATTTTGTTGAGAATTACTCAATTTCTCACCAAATATAGATTAAAAACATAATATTATCATATTAAATAGGTTATCATGATGGTTCAAGTATTTTATAGGCACACACAATTGGATTTGGATGGGATTGAAAGTTCAGATGTGAAGTGAGTGATCAAGGAGCATTACTATATAAGTGATGATAATGAACATGACACACTATTTTTAGCATTATTTTGGTTTGTTTTTTCAATATCTTCATCAACAAGGAGTCCAAATCGATCAACATTTTGTTTGGTCAGAGTGTTGTGCATCACAATTCAAATCATATCACCCATTTTTTGCACTTATTTGTTATCATCATCATCAAAAAATACCTTATTTATGGTTTTTTAAATAGAGTGTTCATGGGAAGGGATATCATGATGTTTCAGGTGCATTCATCAAACATGCTCTAAAGAAACAAAGCTTTTATTACAAGGGAGATCGATTAGTTGGTTCCCACATCATTTTTGAATGGTGTAACAAACATTTTGCAGTTTAGGCTTCAACCTCATAGGATTCAACCCCACAAAGAGCGTTTTGGGAGAGAACATGTAAGAGCATTTAAAACATATTTATCTTAATGTGAAATTTATTACAAGTTACACATAAAAGTATGCATACATGTAAAAATTTATTTTTATTAATTTTGATGTTTCTTAAAATTTATTGAATTTTTACATGATTAATCAGGTATTGATAGAAGGACAAAAGGATTCCTAATTTTATGTCTTTTCACTCTGTGATGAATTTGGATAGTAATAACTAGACAATATGTATAAGAGATTATTCTTATTTTTGTTATGAATGTATGTCAAAGTCATATTCAAAGTGGAATAGTTAAAAATTTGGGTATGTAGGTGAGTGGGAGCAAGTTCCTTTAGTTGTGGATGAATCTTATAGAAAAAATTACGATGATATTTTCGAAGATGTGCCCTTGATTTCACCTAATTATGACCACATAACTAGACTTGTTAAAAAAGGTTATTTTTGCAAAAAATGATTGTATTTGATCATTGAATTAATATATATAATTTATAGTATACAAAACATTGAATATTTCTTTGCATTTAATTCTAAACACAAAAACATTTTTGTACAATGATTTTTGTTTTAGGTGATGTATTTGCAATCATTGCAAAAGAAGACAATATAGAGAAAGTGGATTACTACTTGTTGCATTGCATCGAAGAGAGAAAAAAGATAACATGTGAAATAATAAGTGAGGAGACAAAATTTAATACTGGCTTGGTTGTAGTGCAGGGAACATATTTACAACAAGTGAACATCGTTGAAAGTGGGATTCCTTTTGATTATTATAAACCACATAAGAAGGTATATCATTGCAGCCATCACATAGTTTCTATTAGGTTACAATTGCATCAGGTGAAGAATACACATGGTCAACGTAAAACATAAAGACTAGATGTAGAATATCATGAAAAAAAATTATAGGTAATTGAACAACGAGCTGAGCCACTTGGTATTATATAGAAGGATATATAATATTATATAATGATGTCTTCTAAATGGAATATTTTCTCTATTTATTTGTCACATTGGCATATGTATTTGACAAATTTCTTGATATGAATTAAAACATATATCCTCCTCCTATTTATGTTATTGATTAATTTTTTTTGCTATTAATTTAATCTTATACTATGGGGTTATGATTATGTACATGTGATGATTTTTAATTTCTTACACATTATATGAATGAAGGAACGTGTGTCTCTTCCACTTCTCTTGAATGAAAAATTAGTAGATTTAATTAAATTACACTTCCAATCCTATTACACATGAAGAACTACATATGTTTATGTTCTTCCTCTAAAATGAAAATATAAAGACATTGACTATAACATCTATATTTAAATTTTACATGATTCTAACTACATTTCCACAATTCCATTGAATGTGAAATAACTTATATTTCTATACCATTATAGGGAATTAAATTGGTCTTGAACACTTATATATTAATCTCCAAAAAGACATAAACTGTCCAACGAATATTATTCTCTTGTAGGATTATACCCTATCCTATCTAGGCTCAATATTTCTCTCCTCTCTAAGATCAAATTAGTTGAGGCACACAACACACAAATAAATTTTCCCTTCTTAATTGGATTTTAAAACATCTTAGGATACCTTTATGAAAATTCAAATGTTCAGCCGTAAATTTTTAAAAAGGACAATGCAATAAGTTGGGAACATTATACCAAAAAACGTTAGTCAAAAAACTATTTTTATGAATGAATATATATATTTGATTGACGATGAATGATGGCGAGAAAATTATAAAGAACTTTTATGCCTTCGATAATTTTTCAAGTCATTATCTATAGACATAAAGATGGATGGTGATTATTTTTTTATAACACTTCTAAGTCATTATTATAGGTAAGTACATTTACAAGTTCTTGAAAAACAAATTCTTTCAAGGACAATGAACTACATGATAAAACCATCATTATTTTGGTAGAGAATAATATGTACTTTAGTATGGAGGATGAGTAATATGTTTGATAAATAATTATGCACTCTGTAATAGAAAGGAATGGGAAAATGCATTTATGAGGGTCTCTTATAATTTCAATTTTGTATGAATTGGGAGTACGCAAAGTGTTGACACCTGAATTGGATAAGTCAAAAGGAAGAATGTCAATGTGCACAGGAAATAGTAGAAGGAAGGTGCTCCAAAAAATGTGAGAAAGGGAAAGGCATGAGGGAAAATAGGTTAGTGTGCATAGGAGCCAGGAGGTTTGGGATACTTAGCCGTATTTTGAAGGATTTGTCACAGGAGAAACACATGAAACTATGAAGTAGGAATTGTAAATGGATAATGTGTCATCCTGGAGCCTTGGAGGAAAAGAAAATAATATTCCACGTAAGGAATATTACCAGAATGATCATTATAGATAGTGGAGGCATTTACGAGATTGCATATGCATTTGAGCATGGAGGAACACACTTTCACTTAGCATGTGATTTTTTCATGAAAGAAGACAAGGTGGTGCATCTAGATTCTATTTAATGGAGTTATTAGTTTCTAAATGAAAAATAATAAAGGAGGAAATGAAGTGTTGCAAGAATGTTAGGAGAGGTAGAAAGGTGAATCAGTAGAAATGTGTTACAGAAATGCTTGTAGAAAGGTCTTTAACCACATTAAGAATATTAGGAAAGGTCTGAACAAGGGTTTTAATGGGTAGAATAGCTAAGAAATATCTCTCTACGGATTATTTGTAGGGATTAAGATAATATTCCTTGATGTATTTGGTCTGTATGACCCTTATGATGAAATGATGCTACTGTAAATGTTTATAAATTGGTATATGGAATTATATTCTAGTTATTCATGTTTAAGGGTATGAACCCTTGTGTTCTTCATATTATTATGCATCAGATATAATTTGTTTATGCTTATTACCATGTTTATTCCCATTTTTTATGCATCCGTGCATGGATTTGGTATCTATATCTTCTACTTTTAATTGGATGTTTATATTTCTCCTCGTTTGGAGAAAGGAGAGTCGAAGGCATGCATCTAATCCTACCTGGTGACCAAATCCTGGAACTTAGTTTTCTAGATCCAAATAAAGTCATTATTAACCTAGTTGGTCTTGGTATTGGTGGTAGAGCGACACCTAGGACATATAACTTTTCATTTGGTACATATATGGTAGCACAAATATTTTCTGTGTTCAGAGGGATCCTGTCTGGTATAAAATTTGGGAAAGGTGGTGGTATGTAATGCTTGAGCACCACATCTGGGAGTGTGTTGACTTCACATACTATTAGCACGTGGTTTATCATGATGATAGGTTCATAGGGCACGACTGCATTAGGCCCCTTGCCTACAACAGAAGGAGAATCTAGTGGATCTAGAGGAGTTCGTACTAGTGGATCAAGTGGTGATAGATGTGGTGGAAATATCAAGGTTTTAGAGCTAGTGGACAAGGGCCTCAATAACCTTAGTAGGTATTTTTAAAGATGTGTTTTCATTTTCCTGATTACAAGGGTGTATAAGACGCTACAGAACGTGTGCACAAATGCAAGCTGTTATGGTGTGGGAAGAAGATCACTACCCCAGAGCGGAAGGAGGGCCAACTTGTACCCATGTTACAGGGGCATCTACATAGCTTATACCAAAATTATGACCCATAGAAGACAGTAGTGGATTATAGCACATTGCGCAATGAATTCTTGGTTGAGTTCCACATTCCTGGGTCTGAAAAACAAAGCATCAGTACACTGAAAGAGATTCATCAAGGGATGATACAGAGAATGCATAGGTATGATGCACACTTTAATACCATTCTATCAAAATTGTCTTATGATATTCATCCTTCACAGCATGCTCAGTGGTTCGTTAGAGGGCTAATCACACCATTCAGGAGGGCGCTTTCACATAAGACCTTCATAGACCAACATGAGGCCCTGGAGGCTACCTTACATAGTGAGTCTGTGGGAAGAATTGATACCAAATTTTGTCCCTTTATTGAAGCACAGATTTCTTCCATGGAAAAGCATATTGAGAATATATCTTCTAATTTAACTCATGAAATGTGCAGGGCGATATGGTGCAAAAATTGCGAAGTAAAGGGACATATGAAGGACAATTGTCAGCAAAGATCAGTGTGTGCCATGATAGTGGAATATGAAATTTTACAGGGATATAATGATGCAAGTAGGTGTCCACAACTACAATCCACAATCCAAAAGAATGTGTCTTGTTATTATATGATTTATACCTCTACTACTCATGACATTAAGGATTACAAATTGATAGACCAAATCCATGATGCCATTGATATCGGTGTATGTTAGACCAGTGTTAATAATGGCTCCAAGGACGAGGGATGTCATTATGAAGGGTGCACAGATTAAGAATGTTATGGTAGAGGATTTTACAGAGGATTTAGAGGTCGTGGTAATTATGGGGGAGGAAGAAGTGAATTCTCCCTGGGAATCTACTGCAATTGTGGGTTCACTAAACATTACAAGCACGAGTGTCCAGACTTACTCCAAAGCTCATAGTGTAGGAAAAAGTATAAGTATGAAGACTATCCTGAGTTTTACGAGAACATAAGCCAAAGCCAAAGTAAGGTAAAGGGTGTGGGAATGGTGAGCATAAAGTGAGATGATCTGTCATCACCAATCCGGCACTATGATAATTCTTCACCGGGAACTCCTCGTGCTATGATTATTTACTAATGCACAGCCTTTAGTTTGGTGGATGTAATCTGGAAACAGAACAACAACATAACACAAGAATACCATCGACTATGATAAGACGGAATGATGACAAATCAGAAATATCAAAGGAAATAATAATATTAACATGAAATTGTTACAATCTCACCCATGAGGTACTTCAACAAGACTATGGGAGAAACTTTACAATTACGCCTCTTGATGGCTTCTTCAACACACCTTTAACTGATGGCTTCTTTCGCACACTTCCTACAATATTTCTCACTACTTCTTTCTATGCTAAATGAGGGGGTTAGCCTCTCTATTTATAGAACTTCCAGGCTTATCCATCTTATCTCTAAGATAGGATAAGAAATCCACTCTGATGAATCATATTCCATACCTTAACTCTTATCTGTACATGTAGGCTTATCTGTTAAGATAAGATAAACCTTATCATTTTACATGGGTTCCACATTTTTAGACTTTTTACAAATAAAATACACAAAATATTTATGACCTCACTCCTTGTCCTTATTACCAATATAATATTTCTAATTCCTAATCATGTAGACCTTACTTCTCTAATTACCCAAACTTTGACATTTTAACATTACCGGACCACTTACGACAAATATTTACTTTTTACAACATTCCTATTGTACTTTGACTATTACCGTACTCCACAATATTGGGGGAACTGTACTGCGGCGCCGTTATCTTCTATCAGACGCTACTACTAATTATACTTAACAACATCATACATTAATGAAATAGAAATTACGGAGGAAAATTTTAGTGTCGACATCTTCCCCCTTCCTAGCTTCTACTCCGTCCTCGGAGTAGACTGTTCTGGTGCTTGGAAAATCTTCAACTTGTCGTGGTTGACCCATTTCGTAATGGGAGTGCCATCCAATTCCTCCAGTCGGTACGTACCATTTTCATGCACAGCTGCTATTTTGTAGGGCCCCATCCATTTTGGAAGAAATTTTCTCTGTCTTCTTTTTTTGTATCTGGAATCATATACTAGAACCAAGTCATTCACATGAAATGGAGACCACCGGATCTTTTGATCAAAGTATTCCTTCTGCTTCATTTTCTTCTTATGACTTGTATCCTTTGCTATTTCTCTCATTTCCTCCAGCAAATGAAGATGTACCAACCTTTCTTTTACTGAATCACTTTCATCCATCCTTTCATTTTTCATAACTCTCACAGTGGGAATATCAAACTCAATAGGAAGAACTGGATCAATGCCATAGGCCAACTGAAATGGGGAGTATCCTGTTGCTGACTTTGATGTTTCCCTATATGCCCACAATGCTGCATGAATCCTTTTATCCCATTTATGTACCTGCAAGGCTGCATCTTTTGCTAGAATTTGACACAACACAAAATTTGTTCGTTCCACCTGTCCATTTATGCTTGGCTTGTATGTTGTTGCCTTCCTGTGCTTAATAGAAAACTTATTGACTAGGGCTTCTACCACCTCATTAATGAAGTGGCTTCCTTGATCTGTTACAATTTCTAATGGGCAACCAAATCTGGTGACAATGCGTTCATACATGAACCTTGCCACTTCATCCATGGAAGCTGTTTTCAATGGCCTAGCTTCAACCCACTTGGTTAAATAATCTGTGGCAACTACAATATACTTATTTTGGCGTGATGTATTTGGAAGTGGACCTACAATTTCTATTCCCCACTTTTCAAAGGGACCAAGGGGAAGAATAGGACATAATGGAGCTGATGAAGTCTTACGGTTACCATGTGTTTGACAAATATCACATGTCTCACAATAGTTATAACAATCTTTAAAAAGAGTGGGCCAGTGATAACCTGCATCCAAGATCCTTCTTGCTGTAAGTTGTCCAGAGAAGTGCCCTCCACATGTACCATTGTGGAATTCTTCTAGCAGTTCCTTCCCTTGATCACGTCCAACTGCCCTCTTGTACTATCCATCAGGGCCTATTCGAAATAATACTTCATGCAGAATAGAATATGGACGACTGGCTTGAGTAATCTTTCTCTTAGTCTTTGCATTGGCACCATCAGGAAACTTGAATTCATTCAGATAATTCCAAATATCTATGTATTCACTAGGGATTGTGTCAAGGGATAACAAGGCTGCATCGGGGAAATCATCATCATCACAAGATGATCCTAAACCATCATAGGCTCGAGAGAGTGCATCTGCATTGACATGCTTCTTTCCTGGCCTATCTATAATATCAAATTCAAATTCTTGTAGCAAAATTGTCCATCTTGCTATCCTCCCTGATGGGTTAGGCTTATTTACAATATATTTTAGAGCCTGATGATCTGTTACAACTAGAAATTTTTGCCCTAGCAAGTAATTTCTAAACTTCTTTACAGTAAAAATGATATCCAGAGCCTCTTTTTCAGTTACAGTATAATTTACCTCAGCACTGCTCATTTGTCTGCTCCCAAAGTAAATTGGATGGTCATTCCCATTTTCATCCTTTTGGCTCAAAGTACTTCCTAGTGCTGTATCTGAGGCATCAGTGTACACAATGAATGGATTGCTCCAATCTGGATTCTTCAAAATAGGTGAAGACACCAGGGCTTCCCTCAGTTGTCCAAAAGCTTCATGCGCCTTATTTCCTGGTTCATAAGTAACATCCTTCTTCAAGAACTGGGTTAGTGGCTGTGCAATCTTTGAGAAATTCTTGATGAACCTTCTATAGTAACCCACATGGCCTAAAAATGATCTCAACTTACTTCTAATAAGAGGAAATGGTAAATCTTTGATTTTTGAAACTTTATCAGGATCAGTACCAATACCATCTCTAGATACAACATGCCCTAACAAAACGCCTTTAGAACATCCAAAGACACACTTTGTAGGGTTTAGTGAGGCTTGTGCTTCATCTAACCTTTGAAATGTTGTCTCCATCTGGTGCAGGTGGTCCAACTTGCTCCCATAGATGCAAAAATCATCCAGAAATACTCTGATGAAGGTCCCAATGTAGGGTTCGAACACCCTATTCATCAAACGCTGGAATGTTGCTGGAGCATCACACAACCCAAAAGGCATAACTGTATAAGCAAACGTTCCCCAAGGAGTGGTGAACGTGGTCTTCAGCTGATCTTTCTCTGCTATACGAACTTGGTTGTAGCCGCTATATCCATCAGCAAAACTATAGCACTCCTGGCCAGCTACTTCGTCCAAGATCTGATCTGAAAATGGAAGAGGGTAATGATCCTTCTTTGTTGCCTTATTGAGCTTCCTGTAATCAACACAAATGCGTAGCTTCCCATTCTTTTTTATTGAGATCACAATGGGAGAAACCCATTCTGAATTCTCCACAGCAAATATGAATCCTGCATCAAGCAACTTATCTATTTCTTCTTTTACAGTCTTGGAAAAATTAGGATTCATTCTATATGGCATTTGCTTTATGGGCTTAGCACCATCTACCAGCTCAATAGAATGTTCTACCCAACTTACTTGACGGAGTTCCTTGTAATCAAAAGTGAATAGGTGTATGTACCTTCGAAAGAGTTGGAGGTAGGATTCCTTCTCACTCTCTATCACAGCATCACCAACCTTTATTTGTTGGAGACGATCATCAACTTCTTCTTCAGATAATTTTATGGGGTCATGAGTTGGTGTGACTGGAAGGATATCCATGACTGAAACATCAACTTCACTTTCTTCATCTTCAGTGTCCACTTCACTGGTACTAGAGTAATCAGAGGATGTCCAATCATCAGTTTCATCACTTGAATCCACAGGTTCTGCCTTATGATGTCGAGGGATCACATTTATCTTCACCCTCTCTCTACCATGTCCAAGAGTCATGAAACCTTCATTCCAGTAGTTTCTTGCATGAACTCTCCTTAGCCATGGTCTTCCCAGCAGCATTGGGTATGCAACAGTACCATTTTTCATCACCTGAAAGTCTACCACACATACCACACCCATAACAGATATTGCCACATTTGAAACTACACCTTCTGGTTTAGTTTTTCCTTTATTTAATGACCTTAACATAAGTGTTGAAGGGCGATCAATTTTTAAACCCAACATATTCATTACAGACTCAGTCATTACATTAACTGTAGCACCTCCATCAACTAAGACATCATGAATTGAAATACCATTACATAATACCTCAGCTTGTGGAGCATAGGGATCTACCTCTGCCTCCAAAACAGGGACCTCAACCTCCTTCCTTCTTCGAGCATTGAGTCCACCTCGCAACTCCCGCCTCTTCTGAGAAGACATAGCCAAGAGTTTACCATATGTAATATTTGCAGGCCTTTTGGACAGATCTTCCAAGATGGAGTATGGTCCTTGCCCCTGTGAAATTAGAAAGTCCTGCACACCCAACTTTCTTCTCCTATGTTTCTTACTAGTTTCTTCTTTCATCTTCTTAGGATCATTTCCATCTTGATTATCTTTTTCTTTCTTTCTTTTTGTTACAAACACATCTACTTCATTATTTCTGCTCTTATCTACTACATCAAAAGAATTCACAGGTGCTTTTCCTTTATCATTATCTCCTTTACCATATGTAGAAGCTCTATCTGGACAATTATACTTATAATGACCCTTTTTATGACAACCATAACAAACAACTTCAGAAATATTTCTTTTTGGACCTCTATCTCCTCCCTGAGAACTAAATTCCTTTCCTTGAAGAAGATTAATAGTTAACTGACCCATCTTTTTGAGCAGATCTTCATACTCAGTAGATGTACTAGGAGAAATATTTGTGCTCACCGGGAGTGGTTGTGAATTCTGGACCAAAGGTGCTAGTGTAGGCTCTACTTTAGCAACAATTTCTTTGGGCTCCTCTTCCATGCTTTCTTCTTGCCTTCTTGCAATCTCCTTTGCTTGTTCAATGGTAGCTGGGCGGTCATACTTCACTCGTTGTCTGATCTCTGGCTTCATCCCAAGAATGAAGTGCTTACAGAGGAGATTATCCACGCCATTCATCAACCCATCCGCTAGTCCTTCCTTCCGGATCTGGGCATCGAGCTTCCTCCTTAGCTCTAGAACACGAGCATGATAATCCCTTATCTTCTCCTTCTCTCCTTGGGATAGCTTTGTGATCTCGATCATGAGATCTGCATATTTCTGTTGTTCACCAAATTCTTCAAGAAAACTTTCAGTTAATAAATCCCATGAATTTTTCACCTTATCTCCTAGTGTTTCAAACCACCTAAGTGCTGATCCATCCAAAAAGGTAGGAAAAAATTCAGTCCATTGTTCCCTTCTTATAAGGCCATTACAAATACAAGATCGTTTAAACTCTTGAATGAAAGAAGAAGCATCTTCATTAGATTGAGCTGAAAAAACAAGAATCTTTCCCATTTTCAAAAGTAACCACTGTGAAATACCAACTCACAAGTACAATCAACAAGACTTATGTGCACAAATAATTGGAATTACTATAGAAATGACCACGGTAAACTATGGTAAAACTTGACTTACTGCGGTAAAAACTGATTTTACTGTGGTAAACACTATTCACAGTAAAAAGTGAAGTTACTGCGGTAAATACTATTCACGGTAAAAAGTGACTTTACTGTGGTAATTACTATTCCCAGCAAAAAGGACTTTACCAAGGTAACTACTATTCATGGAAAAAATGACTTTAACATGGTAACTACTATTCATGGTAAAAATGACTTTACCATGGTAACTACTATGCACAGTAAAAACAAGGTTACCCTCCAATTGATTTTTGACTAAGTGGGAATATCTCTCCAGAAAATCCACCAATGAGGAATGGTCCCGGCAACGGAACCAAAATGTCATCACCAATCCGGCACTATGATAATTCTTCACCGGGAACTCCTCGTGCTATGATTATTTACTAATGCACAGCCTTTAGTTTGGTGGATGTAATCTGGAAACAGAACAACAACATAACACAAGAATACCATCGACTATGATAAGACGGAATGATGACAAATCAGAAATATCAAAGGAAATAATAATATTAACATGAAATTGTTACAATCTCACCCATGAGGTACTTCAACAAGACTATGGGAGAAACTTTAAAATTACTCCTCTTGATGGCTTCTTCAACACACCTTTAACTGATGGCTTCTTTCTCACACTTCCTACAATATTTCTCACTACTTCTTTCTATGCTAAATGAGGGGGTTAGCCTCTCTATTTATAGAACTTCCAGGCTTATCCATCTTATCTCTAAGATAGGATAAGAAATCCACTCTGATGAATCATATTCCATACCTTAACTCTTATCTGTACATGTAGGATTATCTGTTAAGATAAGATAAACCTTATCATTTTACATGGGTTCCACATTTTTAGACTTTTTACAAATAAAATACACAAAATATTTATGACCTCACTCCTTGTCCTTATTACCAATATAATATTTCTAATTCCTAATCATGTAGACCTTACTTCTCTAATTACCCAAACTTTGACATTTTAACATTACCGGACCACTTACGACAAATATTTACTTTTTACAACATTCCTATTGTACTTTGACTATTACCGTACTCCACATTATTGGGGGAACCGTACTGCGGCGCCGTTATCTTCTATCAGATGCTACTACTAATTATACTTAACAACATCATACATTAATGAAATAGAAATTACGGAGGAAAATTTTAGTGTCGACAGATCCACGATGGATTTCTAAGATAGTAGATAACTTTGAGTTAGAACCTATCATGGTGACTACGCAAACTGAGCTTGCACGTGATAACAAGATATCAAAGTACATGACTCTAATTTCAAGAGAATAAGTGTTATGTGAGAAGTACCCTGACCCTTCTCATAAGAAGGATGTCTATCAAGAGACCATGGAAGTGATTATAAGTCTTCAAGGAAAAATTCAGTGTTTGAAGGAACAATCATGGAAGTTGGAATTGAAGAAGAGCGTTGAAGTTTCTCGGACAGATATGGATGAGGTGAGAGAGGTGTGTCAAATGTTGCACCAGGAGAACATTATCCCTTTGTTAGGGGAGTGTTTTAGAAGAAAGGTGCTAAGTGTTGGTGCTCAAAAATAGTCTCGCCCCATTTTTCCTTTGAAATCTATCCTTTTACGACATCTGTCATTTTTTATACCCCCGTGTTGTACCTAGGAAGTCTCTACTTTCCTTTTACTTCCATAATTAATCTTTCCTTGAGTCGATGATTATGTATGGGTCCATATTTGTCTCCTTATTTCTTTGATCTCGAAGGGGTCTTATTTTGGTCTCCCATTCTCTGTTCCTCCAAAACATTGACCTTCAACCTCTTCTTCTTTCGAGCATTGAGTCCACCTTCTCACCTCCCCCTCTCTGGAAGACATAGCCAAGTTTACCATATGTAATATTTGCATGCCTTTTGGACATTCTTCCAAATGTAGTATGTTCCTTGCCCCTGTGAATTAGAAAGTCCTGCACACCCAACTTTCTTCTCCTATTTTCGTACAGGTTTCTTCTTCATCTTCTTAGGATCATTTCCCATCCTTGATTATCTTTTCATTTCTTTCTTTTTTGTTACAAAACACATCTACTTCATTATTTCTGCTCTTATCTACTACATCAAAAGAATTCACAGGTGCTTTTCCTTTATCATTATCTCCTTTACCATATGTAGAAGCTCTATCTGGACAATTATACTTATAATGACCCTTTTTATGACAACCATAACAAACAACTTCAGAAATATTTCTTTTTGGACCTCTATCTCCTCCCTGAGAACTAAATTCCTTTCCTTGAAGAAGATTAATAGTTAACTGACCCATCTTTTTGAGCAGATCTTCATACTCAGTAGATGTACTAGGAGAAATATTTGTGCTCACCGGGGAGTGGTTGTGAATTCTGGACCAAAGGTGCTAGTGTAGGCTCTACTTTAGCAACAATTTCTTTGGGCTCCTCTTCCATGCTTTCTTCTTGCCTTCTTGCAATCTCCTTTGCTTGTTCAATGGTAGCTGGGCGGTCATACTTCACTCGTTGTCTGATCTCTGGCTTCATCCCAAGAATGAAGTGCTTACAGAGGAGATTATCCACGCCATTCATCAACCCATCCGCTAGTCCTTCCTTCCGGATCTGGGCATCGAGCTTCCTCCTTAGCTCTAGAACACGAGCATGATAATCCCTTATCTTCTCCTTCTCTCCTTGGGATAGCTTTGTGATCTCGATCATGAGATCTGCATATTTCTGTTGTTCACCAAATTCTTCAAGAAAACTTTCAGTTAATAAATCCCATGAATTTTTCACCTTATCTCCTAGTGTTTCAAACCACCTAAGTGCTGATCCATCCAAAAAGGTAGGAAAAAATTCAGTCCATTGTTCCCTTCTTATAAGGCCATTACAAATACAAGATCGTTTAAACTCTTGAATGAAAGAAGAAGCATCTTCATTAGATTGAGCTGAAAAAACAAGAATCTTTCCCATTTTCAAAAGTAACCACTGTGAAATACCAACTCACAAGTACAATCAACAAGACTTATGTGCACAAATAATTGGAATTACTATAGAAATGACCACGGTAAACTATGGTAAAACTTGACTTACTGCGGTTAAAAACTGATTTTACTGTGGTAAACACTATTCACAGTAAAAAGTGAAGTTACTGCGGGTAAATACTATTCACGGTAAAAAGTGACTTTACTGTGGTAATTACTATTCCCAGCAAAAAGGACTTTACCAAGGTAACTACTATTCATGGAAAAAATGACTTTAACATGGTAACTACTATTCATGGTAAAATGACTTTACCATGGTAACTACTATGCACAGTAAAAACAAGGTTACCCTCCAATTGATTTTTGACTAAGTGGGAATATCTCTCCAGAAATCCACCAATGAGGAATGGTCCCGGCAACGGAACCAAAATGTCATCACCAATCCGGCACTATGATAATTCTTCACCGGGAACTCCTCGTGCTATGATTATTTACTAATGCACAGCCTTTAGTTTGGTGGATGTAATCTGGAAACAGAACAACAACATAACACAAGAATACCATCGACTATGATAAGACGGAATGATGACAAATCAGAAATATCAAAGGAAATAATAATATTAACATGAAATTGTTACAATCTCACCCATGAGGTACTTCAACAAGACTATGGGAGAAACTTTAAAATTACTCCTCTTGATGGCTTCTTCAACACACCTTTAACTGATGGCTTCTTTCTCACACTTCCTACAATATTTCTCACTACTTCTTTCTATGCTAAATGAGGGGGTTAGCCTCTCTATTTATAGAACTTCCAGGCTTATCCATCTTATCTCTAAGATAGGATAAGAAATCCACTCTGATGAATCATATTCCATACCTTAACTCTTATCTGTACATGTAGGATTATCTGTTAAGATAAGATAAACCTTATCATTTTACATGGGTTCCACATTTTTAGACTTTTTACAAATAAAATACACAAAATATTTATGACCTCACTCCTTGTCCTTATTACCAATATAATATTTCTAATTCCTAATCATGTAGACCTTACTTCTCTAATTACCCAAACTTTGACATTTTAACATTACCGGACCACTTACGACAAATATTTACTTTTTACAACATTCCTATTGTACTTTGACTATTACCGTACTCCACATTATTGGGGGAACCGTACTGCGGCGCCGTTATCTTCTATCAGATGCTACTACTAATTATACTTAACAACATCATACATTAATGAAATAGAAATTACGGAGGAAAATTTTAGTGTCGACAGATCCACGATGGATTTCTAAGATAGTAGATAACTTTGAGTTAGAACCTATCATGGTGACTACGCAAACTGAGCTTGCACGTGATAACAAGATATCAAAGTACATGACTCTAATTTCAAGAGAATAAGTGTTATGTGAGAAGTACCCTGACCCTTCTCATAAGAAGGATGTCTATCAAGAGACCATGGAAGTGATTATAAGTCTTCAAGGAAAAATTCAGTGTTTGAAGGAACAATCATGGAAGTTGGAATTGAAGAAGAGCGTTGAAGTTTCTCGGACAGATATGGATGAGGTGAGAGAGGTGTGTCAAATGTTGCACCAGGAGAACATTATCCCTTTGTTAGGGGAGTGTTTTAGAAGAAAGGTGCTAAGTGTTGGTGCTCAAATTTGTTTCACCCAATCTGCCATTGTTTTCATCTGATCTGCATGTTCTGAAACATTTTGTCTCTTGATATGGGTGCTCTGAAAGTTTCTACTTCCATTTGAAATGCCTCGAATTGTTTGCAGAATCTATTGTCATGTCCCTCCTTGAAAGAAGTCTCTGAGTTTGCCCTGTTTTTGCCCTAATTTCTTCTAAAGCCGTGGGCTTTGCCATTATTTCCTATTTTTCCTTGGCGATGTAAGCTCGATAATGTTTGATTTATATTTTTATGCCTTTGAAAATAAAAATCCATGGTCGAAAAGATGCTTGAAATCATGATTCACTTGTTTTTTGTTTCAGAAAATTTTCAACCTTAGCAAAAAATCAAGTTCTGGGCGTGAATGGTGATTTTCTATATTTTTGACAGTCTTATAGGTGTCTTTTTCATGTCAAAAATATTCCTCAGCATTTGGTGGTCATGTAGCTTCTTCTAGTTGGTCAAGGGATGGAAAGAAAATGCTTTAACTTATCACTTTTTACTTTTCTGGCAAAAAGTCAAATTTAGTCCCGTAGCTCCACTCAAATTTGATTAGTTCTTTTGGTGCTTACATGGCTTCTTCTAATTGGATGGGGTATAATGGGTTTTTTTCTCAATTTGATATTTTTGGCTACTTTGGCAAAAATTTTGAACCGGCCCTGCCAGGATTTGATTAAATAAGATTTTAAGTGGCAGGGAAAAAAGTCTTACTTTGACCCCGCAACAGGACACGTGGCAAAGCTAATGGCAGAGATGCAGGCCTACGAAGGTAAGTTGGATGTTTTTCCCGTTTGGAAAATTGGAGTAAAATTCTAAAATGAAAGCCCAGTGCTGCCAAATCATTTTGAAACCTTAAGGTTTTTTGAAGCTGCGCCATCGTGACACGTAGCAGTTTGAAAAGTCAAAGGGGCGGGGAAGAAGACCATCGGAGGCAACTTGGATTTTTTTCCTCTTGTCATCAAAAGGATTAAAATCTAAAAATGGTCTACAAGCTCAAAAATAAGAACCATGGTCAAAGATGGCGTTGAAAATGTCAAAAAGCGGGGGAGGCGGGCCATCAGGGGAAACTTGGATTTTTTGCCCCTTGATATTCAAATGACTAAAATCATCAAAATAACCCACAGACCCGATAGAGAAAAGTCAAAGCTTGCTCAAGTCAATGGCCGAGGTGCAGACTTTCAGAGGAAAATTGGAAAAATTTTCTTTTGTGGAAAAGGAGTTAAAATTGAAAAGGGTAGCATGGTTCCGATGGGACCCACATTGGGAAACGTGTCAGGCCCATTTTTCAAGGGTAGAGCTGCAGGAAAAACTTAGAAAATTTTCCCTATTCCAAAAATGTGGTGAAATATTAGAATTTGGCCGTGGTTCTGATACGACCCACCTTAGGACACATGTTGGGCTCATTTTTCAAGGGCAGAGGTGCGGAGTAAAATGGATATTTTTTCCATTTTTTCAAAATGTTGTAAAAAGTCAAAGGAAACCCCCGAGCCTATTTTTAAAACTGAATCTTCCACATGGATGACCCAAATTCAAAGTGAAGATCAACAACAACTATGTGTCTGAATTTGATTTTCCCCCACATTTTATTGAAACACTCCTAGAAGTGCGAGTGTTCATGATTTCTTGGTGATTCCTACATGCCAAACAAAGATGAGAATTAACTTTGATATCTAAGTTTGGTGGGAGGAGGATCTGGAGACATCTTTCGCCATTAAAATGGTCTGATTCTTGGGCTTGATATGATTTTCTGTTTTTCTTCTCCTGAGCACACAAGGAACTAGATTTGATAGATTAGGGGTGGAAGTGGTTGGCGAGTTGAAGGAGGAGAAATATAACAGATGAAGGAGCTGAATGTTGAGATTTTCGAAGAGATCTACCCCATGAGCATCAGACAAACTTCTACAGATCTGATTCTTGGAATCATGATTGAGATCATGGCAAGCACTAGTACATTAAATGTTTTTGTCTATTCAAGAAAAAGGGGCTCTGTTGTAAATTTTATAAATGGCACAATTTTTTTTGTGTAAATGGTTGGAGTATTAGAGGTCGAAGAAAATTCCCAAGAGAAAATTTTTACAAAGCCTGTATTTTCAGAAGCCATCTGAGTAGCTTGTATATCTCTTTTTTATTAAGTTTGGTCATGTCAAGGTGGTTGCAAGTGTACAACCATTGACAAGCTCTGAGATTTTTCTAGAAACTTTCCCCTGCTAATAAATTTAATCAAACTCGAGTTATTCTGGGTTGATCTTGGGAAAAATATATTTGTTTCATTTTTTGAATGTCTGTAAATAGTTTTTATTGTTCCTGGTGCAATCTCATATCAAAATATGCATTAATCACACAAGTCTTAATCCTTGTGACAGTTTAGTGGCATCTGTAATCTCATTTCTCAGAAGAGATTTCATCTGGGAGTGAAATAAATGATTTAAAATCACTTTTCTTTCATTTGTTGACAGAGATTTCTTTGTAAGCCTCTGGTTGTACCTTAGTGCGATTGATCTTAGATTTTTTATGTTTTATTGGGTCTTCTAACTCGATCCTTAGTGTTAAAATCTCATAGATTGTGTGAAAA
This sequence comes from Taxus chinensis, assembly GCA_019776745.2. Lineage (NCBI taxonomy): Eukaryota > Viridiplantae > Streptophyta > Pinopsida > Cupressales > Taxaceae > Taxus > Taxus chinensis. The sequence goes on along the minus strand of CM034148.1, from coordinate 794,112,103 downwards.
AGTGCTAATCTGGGCTTCCATTGAAGTACATATTGTGGTTAAAGGAACATTTTAGCTATTTTGAAGTATTATGTTGTCTAGACTTTCCATTTTGTAAGAGTTCTCAGAGATTTGGCAAATCAAGTTCATTCTACCTCACCTCCAACCAAAATTTATTTAAAAATGACCAATCCTACCCATACTACCCCTGTTTTTCATGTGTGTATACAAATGCATAAACTTTACTACCAAAACATGCAAAAACAATCAAGATTCCAAATGTCAATAGTAGCCTAACCCTTGCCTAGAGAATATCTCGACTATCTAGAGTGACAACTCATGAGAGTTATATTTTGTTGCATTGATCATATTTTCTTCAAGTTCTCCTTAACAACTTCATTGGGAAGGACATCTCCATCTCCTCTATAAACAATAGGTTACAGAAGTTTTCTCTTACCTTGGTTGAAAGGCATAACCTAAAATAGTGAGGATAGATACAATCCTCTTAAGGTGCTACCCACTCCTTTCAAAGTGTGTGTGCTAACAAGTCAAATAGACTACTTCCCTAGCAAAAAAATGACTTACATAATCATCTATCTACCTCTGAGCGTCCTGTCAAATCCATGATGCTTGTTGTCCTTTGAAGGAGATTAAATTTGGGTACCAACATGCTTCTAGCACCGTTGCCCGGGGACTATTTTAAATTGATGTGAATTGATTTGCGTTGTTGAAACTATTTTATTGATTCACTGCCAGTTCATATCTATTTATCCTGTTAACAACACACTTTAGGCACCGTTTCCAGGGATTGTCTTAAATTTTTAGGAATTGATTTGCGTTGTTGAAACTATTTTGTTGATTCAATGCCAGTTCATATCTATTTAACCCATCAACAACACGCTTCTAGCGCCATTTCTGGGGACACAGTGGTTACAGTTCACATTCAAGCCCTAGTAAAACACTTCCTATATACTCTAAGTATATGTGCAACTCTTTCAGTTTCTACACCTAGTACACTATCTTTCATTGATAAATCTAGGTAAATAAAAGTCAGAGTCTTTCCATTTCCAGTTTTTAGTGTTGACGACATTTGAAAAATCATATTTAGTGCAGTTGCACAACTAGGGTGGAAATCTTTAGTGGTGACTCCCTGTTTGTCTGATTCTTAATGAATACCAATGTCTTAACCTCTGTCAAGTGATATTTGTTACTAACCTTTGCAAAGATGGAAGGAAGAAGGTCTTTCTTTGCTAGGGATCCTGCTAGGACATTATTTCCAGAGCTAGGAAAAGCAAAATCAAAAGGAAGAAAATCCTGGAGATATGTTGGAAATTAACAGACAAGAAAGTGCATCTCCATTGATGAGAGTGATCGACCTATTATTGAAGACTACAATTCAAGTTCTTCTAAATCAGGAAGCCTCTTTGTGGAATTGAATTCTCCAACTTGACAGGAGCCTTCATTTGATTTTTAAAATTTTTCTTCTCATTCTGCCCCTGCCTTTTCTAAAATTGATAGGGATTTCCAAGAAACAAGGCCTTTAAGGTATATCCAGTTTGAAATTTATACCCCTGTGTTTCAAACACCCCTCTACCCCTTATCAATTTGTCACCCCTCCAGGGTCACCTCCTGAAAACAACATGGCCTTGCCCCACCCAGACCTTCATTTTTTATAAATACCTTTGGACTTATAAATTTTGTAGGGATGGCTGGTTATCCAAATGCAGTTCCTCAAGAAGTAAGGAATAGACTGCCAAAGTTCCAGGAAACAATTTTATAACTAGTGATCAACATTTAAAGATTTTTATCAATATGATGGAAGACTTTGAGATTGAACATGAAGATGTTTATATCAAGTTGTTTATCCATACTCTGGAAGAGGATGCAAGGGACTGGTATAAATCTTTTCCATATAATTCAATTGATTCTTGAATAGAGATGAGCCATGCATTTACATTGCAGTATGGTGATAGAACTGACCCTAGGTTTCTCTTGATAGAATTTGAAAACATAAAAAAGAATCCTAATGAGTCAATACATGATTTCAACATAAGGTTTAATATATACCTTGAGGAGATTGCCTATAAGGATAAGGCCATGTGATGAATCATGTTTTATAAAATATTTTGGTGCATTTGATAAAAAGGCTACTTACTACTTAGAGAGACAAAATCCCCACTAATTTGAGGCAGGCCTTCACTATGGATTTGCAAATTGAAAATAATATCAAGGAAATTAGAAAAACCTCATAAGAGGTATGGTGTGAAGCTGGTTATCCCAGAAAAACCCCAAATAAGAAAATATGCAAATTTGGAAGAAGTTGTGAAGAATTTGGTAGGGGCTATCAAAGAAATATCATACAAACTATCTCGGGCAGAAAAGGGGATTAGGCAGAGCTCATAAGGTCAACACAAGCAACAATGCCAAGACAAGTTCACAAATCATGAAATATTTGATGACAGAGGCAACAGGGACCTACTGGATTTTGAAATAGGAATTCCTAAGGCAGGGAAAATGAAATGGTGCCTATTCCTTTGGTTGTCAGATTTGTTGTTGTGGAGGAGACAAATGTCATTGATTGGTGTGACAAATGTTTCATGCCCCCATGCTCCTTGTGAATAGAGGAGAAACAAGAAGAAGAAGAAGTTGATGATCATAATGATGATGATTTATGCATGATGGGTTGTACCACGATCTCACAAGAAGGGGTAACTTCAACTGAGGTGATAAGTGCACAAAATTGCTGCCACTTTTTGGGACTACATTCATAGTGTACTTATTCCTCCTCCCTCTCATAATTTAGAAGTAGATACTCTACAAGACTTTTGAACTGCCCAAGAATTACTTTGAATATTTAAGTGGCTTTAATTATAAAGAAGTATGATGGAGGAATCCCATTTGAGGAAGATAGATAGTTACTGATGAATGTTGTTGTTTCTCAAGAGAAGGAGTATAACACAAGAAGTAAGGCTTATCAAAGCGGCAAGGGCCTTAGGCCATGCTAAAAGTCTCCCTTACTTTCAAACATTTCTAAAGAGGATTCTAAGAAAGATTCACCTGCCAAAATCCCTATAGTTCCAAACAAAAATCATACCCCTCCTCAAGCCCAAGTTCTCAAAAACTATTGTACCACCTAGTGAGGTGTGTTTGCTTTCCTTCCAATATTGCCTTTCCAAAGAGTGTCCCATATGACATTTCCCAAATTTTAAGTCAAATCAAATTCTCTATTCCAATTGTTGAGTTTCTTAGGATTCCTGAGCACAAAAAGAGATCATTTGAATACTTGGGATTAAAAGAAGGGAATACTGCCCTAGGTAGAAATGTAAACGTTGTGGAGACTCCTGCCAATCATTGAAGAGTTAGAAACACCACCAACATTAGAATAATTACGTGAACTACCTAAGGTATTTTTGGGGACATACCTAGGTGGACTCTCAGATAAATGTGGATCCATTGTTCACTACCCTAATCATTAAGGACAGACTACTGCGCAACTGCATGTTTGACTCAGGGGCATCATGCAATTTCATGCCTTAAGAATTCATGAATGAGTTGGATATTAAGGTTGCAATAGCATATGAGAAGTGTAATTGCTATGGACTCCAAAGAGGTGTCAGTGGTAGGGTGTGTGAATGGTTTAGATGTTGTAGCTCGCAACTTACGTAAATAAACATTTAAAACTCGATGTTGTTATTGTTGACTACCTAGCCAAGTGGGGCATGCTATTGTCTAGAAAATGGGATGAAAATGTTGGTGGGAGTGTCCAAATGGACATTTCTTATGCCACCATCCCAATTGAAGGCAAGCCTTGTCAGGTTGTATGGGGAAAATAAGATGTTACACCTTATTGAAAATCCCAACAATGTATCGTATGAAGTATTGTACACAAGTGTTGATCCTGATAATTTGGTAGGATTTGCTGATGGAAAGGAGCACAAGATTAAATAATGAAAATTACTTGAACAAATGGGCTCTCTTTAGACTCTGTTATTTTTTGGAGCTTTCACCTAGGTTTGGGAATGGTGTTAGTGTTGTTCTGCTTTCTCCAAGTCAGGAAATTTTTTTTTTTCTCCTTCAAACTCAACTCTCAGTGCACTAACAACATTGCTGAGTATGAGGAATTGTTGTTGGGTTTAATAATTTATTGGAAAGATGGTGTCAAGGACATCATTTTCAAAGGAGACTCAGAATTAATAGTGAAATAAGTCAGGATATTATATGCCACGAAGAATCAGTGAATGAAACAATACAAGCGTGCAGTTTGGGATTTCATTGAGATGTTTGATTCATTCAACATTATGCATCATGATAGGAAGTTCAATGAATTAGCAAACAAGCCTTTCAATGTTGGGGTCTCATTTTGACAATTGTGCATTGTCCCCATATTGTGAATATGATGTGGAAGTATTGACAAGACCCTATGTCCCCTAACAACATTAAACATTGAGCAGGTATTTGATGATGATGCTCATATCATAAGATTTCTGCATAACAAGAGATAATTTGTTTATCAATGCATTGATTTAGAGCCGTTGGTATGTTCCATAGATGGGAAGGAAACCCTTATTTGGCAAGGTCATCATCTAGATAAACACTAATACCATTCCTAAAGGGTTGGTTGCTCTTGAATCAAATTTTAATAATGTTGATTACATTATTAATAGATGCATATGGTAGACTTGATGGATGTTGAGGAGCATGATCTTGGTACAAAGGAGAAGCCAAGTAAATTTTGGTTGGGCAGAAATATCATCAAGGAGGAGAAGCAGTCCTACATCCAATTGTTAAGAGAAAGTACCAGGATTGCATGGCTTGGACCTATTTTGAATTAAAAGCATACAGAGAGGACCTATTTCAACATGAGATTCCCTTGGAGTCTAATCCAAAGCCAGTTTAGGTAGAAAGTAGAGGCCAATCAATCGACTCTTATCTCTCAAAACTGCAAGAAGAAAATGAATAAACTAGGAGATGGAGGGATTATTCAACTCACAAGGTATTGTTCTTGGGTTGCAAACCTAGTACTAGTTAGAAATAGAAATGGTGACATCAGGATATGTGTAGATTTCAGGAATCTAAATAGAGCATTAATGAAGGATAATTATCCTTTGTTGAACATGGAGAACATGTTGTAATTAGTGACTAGTTCTGAGTTGCTTTCCACACTTAGATGGTTTCTTCATGGTTATAACCAAGTTATGGTGAAGGAATCATAAAGGATCAAGGCATCCTTTACTACTCCTTGGGGGACATATGTGTATGTTAGGAAGCCCTTTGGTTTCTTGAATAATAGAGACTACCTTTCAAAGAGCAATGGATGTTGATTTTTCTAGTTACATCAACAAGTTTATTGTAGTTTATCAAGATGATAAAACTGTATTTTCTAGGAAGATAAGTGATCACTTTCTGTCACTTGGAGAAGATGCTGATAAGATGTAGAGAATATGACATCTCACTCAATCCAAAGACGTTCCATTTTGCAGTGCAAAAGGAAAAATTGTCTTGGCCACATTGCGTCACAAGAATGGGTTATAATTGATCTAGAAATGCTAGAGGCCATCAGCAAGGTCCCAATTCCAATGATCAAGAAAGGAATTCAGTATTTCTTTTGGCAGATAAAATTCATTAGGAGATTCATATCAAACTTAGTCTGAGTTGACCATTCCAATCACTTCCATGCTAAAGAATGACCAGTTCATATAAGTGGGAGGAGGCTGCCATCCAAGATTTCAATGGAATGAAAGAGGCATTAAAGCATGCTCCTGTCTTAGGTAGCTCTAGACTATAAGAAGCCTTTCCAACTATTTTCCTTTTCTTTATACGAACACTATTGCTTCTGTCCTATCTTTCTGTAGAAGGATGATGACGGGGCTGAGAGGCCAATTACCTTTTTTAAAAAGGCATTGACATGGGGCTGAGATAAAGTAAACTATTATGGAGAAAAAAGCATTTTCCTGAGTAAAGGAAACAAAGGTTTTCAGGCCTTATATTCTGAGTTCTAAAAATGTTGCTTACGTTCCCCACACCATGGTCAAGGACATCTTATCATAGATGGAGGTCTCAAGCAAAAGGTGCAGGTGGGTGAAAAAGTTGCAAGAATATGACATGGATATCCAAACCATGAAGTTGGTGAGAGGTTTGGGCTTGGCTAAGCTTATGGCTGAGAGAAACTTGCAAACTATTGAGGTAAATGAGGTAGAGAAGGTAGGGTAGATGTTTTTGAAACATTGATGAGTTCTGAGTGGTACAAAGATGTAATTTTTTATCTCGGACATCTGAACTACCCTAAGTATTTAAGTAAGAACTAGAAAAGAGCCCTTAAGTTGGCTTCCCATAAATATGTCATTACTGATTATGGGTTAGCTTGGAAGAACCAGAGGGAGTCCTCTTAAGGTGCATTACTGAAGAAGAATCCCCAAAGATAATTGTTGATATCCATGGAGGAGTTTGTGGGGGAATTTTGCTGCAAGAGTCACAACACACAAGATCCTGAGGGCTGGTTATTGGTGGCCAAATCTTTTCAAGGATACAACCTTGTTGGTTAGAATATGTGAGAGTTGTTAGCACTTCTCTGGAAGACTGAAAGCTTCAGGCTCCCTTCCTTTGCAGCTTGTATCAATTGAAGCTCCATTCAAGCAATGGGCAATGGATTTCATTGGTGAGATTTCAGACCCTTCAAGTGCTGATGGCCATAAGGGGATTCTTGTAGCCACTGATTACTTTACTAAATGGGTGGAGGAAATCCCCACCAAAAGGAAACACACCAAATTATCATGGATTTTTTGCTAAACCACATCATCTGCAGGTTTGGGGTGCCTCAAGATTGTTGCGGACTATTCCATGAGCTTTAGAGATAAAAATTTGGTGACAATGTGTAAAGAATATGGGATCAACTTGACATATGCATCTAATTACAATCCCTAAGGAAATGGACAAGCTAAGTCTAGTAATAAAAACCTGCTGAAGATTATCAGAAGAACCTTGGAGCTGAAAAAGAGAAAATGGGGTGAAAAGTTGAAGTTTGTTGTTTGGGGTGATAGAATCACTATTAAAAGAGCCACTGGAAAGAGCCCATTTGAGTTGGTGTATGGAACCCAGGCCATGCTTCCCCTGCATATGCAATTATCCTCATATTAGTTCATGCAACCACTAGGAGATCAAGAGGTAAGTCCTTATGATGCCCGCATTAACCAAATTGTTGAACTTGATGAAGAAAGGAGGGCATCCCACTAGAGGCATGTAAAGTTCATAAAGAAGCTGAAGAAGTTATTTGACAAGAAGGTCACTCCCAAAGATTTCAATGTTGGAGATCTTGTGTTACTATGGGATAGTACATGCATGAAGATAAGGGCAAGCATGGAAAGTTTGATTCATTATGGATGGGCCCTTACTCCATTGATATTAGAATTGGTGAGCATACCTTCTTCTTGAAGGATTTGGATGGTGAATTACTTGAATTACCTGTTAATGGTAGGAATTTGAAGCATTTCTTGGATTGATTCCCTAGAATCAAGGTAAAAATGTTTTTACAGTGTATAGTTTGTTGTTTGTTTCTCTGTCTTTTGTGTTTTTGTTCGCTCTGGTCCTTGGTGCCCTATTTTTGTTGGTTTCTCTATTTGTTTTTGGGGGATGGTCTCTATTTCTCTACTCTATAAGCTGACTCCTTTTCCCAATGGATATTTTTGGCACTTGGTCTACCTTTGTTCTTGTGGCACTCACAGGGAGTGCCCATCCCCAAGTCGGAGCTGAATGTTGGTGCTCAAAAAATAGTTTTGCCCCATTTTCCCTTTTTTCAAATATGTCCTTTTACAGCTTCTGTCATTTTTAATCCCCCCGTGTTGTGCCTGGGAAGTCTCTACTTTCCTTTTGTTGCCATTTTAATCTTTCCTTGAGCCAACGATCATGTATGGGTCCATATTTGTCTCATTGTTTCTATGATCCTTGAGGAAGTCTATAAGTTTACCCTGTCTCCCATTCTCTGTTCATTCAAAAAACTTGGGCTTTCCTATTCTTTCCTATTTTCCATCAGTCAGGATTTTCGAGAATGGTTGATCATTTTTGCCTGAAATACTTGAAGAAAAATGAATAGATGTGGCTTTGAAGAGTTTATTTGAGCCTTGTAACATTTCTAAATATTTCCATCCTTGGAAAAAATTTCATCTCTAGGCTCGAATGGTCATTTTTCTACATTTTGATGGTTTGACGGGTGTCTTTTTCCTGTCAAAGTTATTCCTCAGCATTAAGTGGTCACATGGCTTCTTTTGGATGTTCAGGGGATGATGGAAAAATGCTTTAACTTATCACTTTTTACGTTTTTGGCAAAAAGGTAAATTTGGTCCCGTAGATTCACTCAATTCTGATTGGTTCTTTTGGTGCTTATGTGGCTTCTTCTAATTGGATGGGGCATGGTGGGTTTGTATTTGAAACTTGCTACGTTTTTGGCTACTTTGGCAAAAATTTTGAACCCACCCAGCAACCGCGTTAGTTTCCTAATAAAGAAAATTTAAGTGGCGGGGAAAAATTTTTCCCTGAGTGTCAACGTATTCATTTTTGCTTTGACGTGGCTCAGCGAGGTCACTCCTAAACTTTATGGCAAATGTTTAGGCCAAAACTTGTCCACGGGAGGTAATGACACCCATTTGAAGATGTATTTTTAATTTTAGCTTGGAGTAGTTCCAGGAGGACACGTGGAGGCTTCAGCCGGGTCTTCCCATACTTAGTTTTTTTTTAAATATTTTTCAGATCTAGGACACGTGGAAAATGCATTTTGGGGAACCCTTAAGGTTCATTTTGAAGAAGCGCCAGGAGGACACATCCTGACACTTTGCATTGTTCTTGGAAAATTCAAGGGGCGGGGAAGCAGACCATCGGAGGACAAATTGTTCCTTCTTTTTCAAGCCTCTTTTCTGGGCAAAAGGCGCTTAAAATCTCAAAATGGGGAACAATCCTGAAGATGCACAAGGACATGATAGCAGTTTGAAAAGTCAAAGGGTGGGGAGGCGGGCCATCAAGGGGCAACTTGGATTTTTTGCCCCTTGATATTCAAATGACTAAAATCATCAAAATGGCCTGCAAGCCCGATAAAAGAAATTTCAAAGCTTACTCTGGTCAACGGTGGAGGTGTGGACTTTTGGGGGAAATTTGGAAAAAAATTTCCTTTTGGAGAAAAGAGTTAAAAGTGAAAAAGGAAGTGTGGTTCCACTGGGACCCACATTGGGACATGTGTCAGGCCCATTTTTCGAAGGGCAAAGCTGTGGGGAAAACTTGGAAAATTTTCCCTTTTCCAAAAATGTGGTGAAATAGAAGAATTTGGCTGTGGTTTCATTGGGACCCACCTTTGGACATGTGTCAGGCTCATTTCTCAATGGCGGAGGTGCGGAGAAAATGGAAATTTTTTCCATTTTTTTCAAAAGGTTGTAAAAAGTCAAAGGAAACCCCCGGGCCTATTTTTAAAATTGAATCTTCCATGTGGATGGCCCAAATTCAAAGTAAAGATCAACGGCATTTATGAATCTGAATCTGATTTTCACCCCATTTTACTGAAACACGCCTGGAAGTGTGAGTCTTCATGATTTCTTGGTATTTCCTACACGCCAAACAGAGAGGAGAGTTAATTTTGATATCTAAGTTTGGTGGAGGAGATCTAGAGACATCTTTTTCCATTAAAATGATCTGACTATTGGGCTCGATCTGATTTTCCATTTTTCTTCTCCCGAGCACACAAGGAACCAAATTTGATAGATTAGGGGTGAAAGTGGTTGGAGAGTTGAAGGAAGAGTGTTCTACCAGATGAAGGTGTTGAATGCTGACATTTTCGAAGAGATTTGCCCCATGAGCATCTGACAACTTTTACAGATATGATTTTGGGAATCGTGATCGAGATCATGGTGAGCACTGGTACATTAAATGTTTTTGTCTTTTGGGGAAAAAGGGGCTCTGTTGTAAATGTTATAAATGGCACAAATTTTTCATGTCCAAATGGTTGGAGTGTTAGAGGTCGAAGAAAATTCCCAAGAGGAAAATTTGACAAAGCTTGTCTTTTGAGAAGCCATCTGAGAAGCTTGTATATCTCTTTTGTATTAAGTTTGATCATGTCAAGGTGGTTGCAAGTGTACAACCATTGAAAAGAATCTGAGATTGTTCTAAAAACTTTCCCCTGCTGATAAATTTAATCAAACTCGAGTTATTCTGGGTTGATCTTGCGAAAAATGTGTTTGTTTCATTTCTTGAATGTCTGCAAATAGTTTTTCTTGTTCCTGTTGCAATCTTGTATCAAAATATGTCTTAATCACATAGGTCTCAATCCTTGTGATAGTTTAGTGGCATCTGTAATCTCATTTCTTAGAAGAGATTTCATCTGGGAGTGAAATAAATGATTTAAAATCACTTTTCTTTCATTTGTTGACAGAGATTGTTTGTAAGCATCTGGGTGTACCTCAGGCGTGATTGATCTTAGTTTTTTATGTTTTATTGGGTCTTCTAACTCAAGCCTTCATGTTAAAATATCATATATTCTATGAAAAATTGCTAATCTAGGCCTCCATTGAAGTACATATTCTGGTTAAAGGAACATTTTAGCTATTCTGAACTATTCTGTTGTCTAGACTTTCCATTTTGTAAGAGTTCTCAGAGATTTGGCAAATCAAGTTCATTCTACCTCACCTCCCACCAAAATTTATTTAAAAACAACTAATCCTACCCATACTACCCCTGTTTGTCATGTGTGTATACAAATGCATAAATATTTACTACCAAAACATGCAGAAACAATCAAGATTCCAAATGTCTTTAGTAGCCTGAACCTTGCCTAGAGAATATCTTCACTATCTAGAGTGACAACTCGTGAGAGTTAAATTTTGTTGCATTGATCATATTTTCTTCAAGGTCTCCTTAAAAACTTCATTAGGAAGGAGTTCTCCATCTCCTCCATAAACAACAGGCTACAAAAGGGTTCTCTTACCTTGGTTGAAAGGAACAACCTAAAATAGTGAGGATAGATCAAATCCTCTTAAGGTGCTACCCACTCCTATTCAAAGCTTGAGTTCCAAAAAAGTCATATAGACTGGTTCCTCAGCTACAAAATGACATACATAATCATCTATCTACCTTTGAGTTTCCTATCAAATCCATGATGTTGTTTGGCCTTTGAAGGAGATCAAATTTGGGTACCAACACTAAATATTGGACGTGAGAACAAGAGGCATGTTTTGTATGTTAATTGACCTCCTCGCAGTATTGACTATGAAAAAGAGATTATACTGAATATAGTTATGGATGGATGTCTCTTGAGTAACTTATTTATTGGCACCGGTGTGGAAGTCAATTTTCTCACTTTAGATGCATGGAATCAGATGGGGATGACCCCATTACATCCATCTTTGAATGTGCTATATATGAAAAATCAGACAAAGGCAATACACATCGGTGTGTTAAAGGATGCATCTATAACCATACAAGGGGAAACGTTCACTAGAGATTTTGAATTATTATCTCTTGTTGAGTCAGATAACTTCCCAGCCTTACTTGGGTGCCCTTGGTGCTATAAGAACAATGTGGAATTACGTTTTAGTAAGGGATATATCAAGTTTGAGAATAAGGAAGAACATGTTGTCATTCTTCTAACGGATGGAAATTTAGCACCCTATACTAAGCCTTTAGGAGAAGAAGACCTAGATAGAATCTATGTGCATGCTATCAGAGACCCTGAGGTTATGCATCCAACAAAAGAAGAAGTTATTCAGTGGGAAGATGCATAATCGATGAGTGATACAACTAGTGTCCTGTATGAAAATTTGGGTGAATGGGACATATGAGTTAGTCATAAGGTAGTTGAAAGGATTTGTGACAAGAGTGACAAAAAAAGTGCTTTTTTGGGTTCCTTGGAGGAAAACAGTTGCCAAGCTACACTGGAGAAGGCAAATATGATGTTTTCCTATGAGCAATGGAAACCCAATGGAGAAGTGAAATCGAAAGAATAAGTATTCTCATCTATAAATTATGCAGGACCACAGTACGTTGATGGTTGACCCATCGAGATAACCTTCTAGAGTAGCGTGAAGTGAGGATCACGTTCTCTGTTAGGTTCCTCCCAAGTAATGCACCTACTACTATACAAGACTATCATTGGAAGGAATCTTCCTCATTTCATGTCCAAACATGTGAGAAGGCCTGGTTAGGAAGTGCAAAAAAAAATTTCCCCCCATCACTATGGGTGCATAAGATTTGCTACACCTTTCAAGGTTTTGCATGTATGTAATACATTCATTTACAGCTATGTCATCAGACAAGAAGTTGGCAGGAGTTTACAACTAATCTTATTCACAATTTTGAGTACATTATAATTAATCCATTGGTGGCTGAGGAATTGTAGGTTTTTAAGCTCTTAACTGTGGGATATAGTGCCATGGTGGTGGACAGGGTAATGGAATTTTTAGGTGAACCTATTTTGGAGGCGTGCTTCGATGAGGAAGAATTAGAGGAGGTACAACTTGAGCATGCCTGCATGGAAAAAGAGAAAGGAAAATTAGTCTATGTGATAGATTTTGAAGTGGTGGAAAACCTAGATGTTAAATATTCTAAGAGTACGTGGGATAATGTTGATGAGAAAGCACACACTTACTATGAACCCCTGAAAACTAAGAAGGTTAACATTGGCTCGGAGATAAAACCTACGGAAGCTACTATTGGATATTACTAGTCAAAAAATGAGGTTTTGAATATTATTGATCTATTGTGATAATTTCAGGATATGTTCCCCTGCTGGTACCACAAACTCAAGGGAGTTCACCACTCTTTAGGAGAGATGTGGATCAAATTGAAGGAAGGAGAATGCCCAATTTGGAAGATACCTTATCGAATGAATCTGAATCTATATGTCAAGGTCAAGGAGGATATTGACAAGATGATCACATCAGGCATCATTGAGGCTAATGAGGAATTAGAGTGGATAAGTCCTATGGTCATCAACATAAAAAATGATGGGAAGATAAGGATTTGTATTGACTACAGGGATTTGAATGGGTTGTGTCTCAATGATCCTTTCTCAACCCTATTCAGTGAGGAAATCCTAGAAGGAGTAGCCGAGGGCAATATCTATTCATTTACAAATGAATTTTGGGGGTATCATTAGGTTAGAATTACAAAGAAAGACCAAGAAAAGAAAACTTTTGTCACTGAATGGGGAAGTTTTACCTATATGGCATGCCTTTTGGATTGAAGAAAGCACTTGTATTTTCACGTGTTATGGTCCAGGCCTTTTCGGAATTCATCCTTAAGTTTCGTCGAGTCTTCCTACATTATTGGATGATTTATGGACTAGTAAAGGACCATTATGACAATATGAGGATGATTTTTGAGGGATGTCAGTAGTTGAGTATATATAACAACATTAAGAAGTGTGTTTTGTCTACTCCAATTAGCACATCTGTTGGTACATATCATATGTACAAAAGGCTTGCTGGTGGAGCTTGCCCAATTTTTCATTATTGTGTGATTTGGTAAGCCTACCAGCTAGAGCACAGTGCACAAATTCCTTATGCATATGGGTTGTTACTGAAAATTTTATTAAGGGGTATGCCATGATCGCCACTACCATTGGAGGAACTACTGAAGAACATAAGTACATTTCATTGGGTAGAGGCTCAGCAGATGGTGTTCGACACATTGAAGAATATCCTTATTACTACACCCATATTGCAATTTCCCTCCTGGGATAAGCCATTCCATTTACATGTTAATGCTTTAGGTATGGCGATTGGATCATTCTTATTACAACCTAGAGAGGTAATTGTTGACCATACCTTGTACTTTGTTAGTAGGAAGCTAAACCCAACAAAACATAATTATACTACCATGGAGCACGAGGCATTATCGATGATCTATGTGCTACACAAATTTAGAAAGTATTTACTAGCGAAACCTTTTATCTTTTATACAGACCACATGGCACTAAATTACTTGGTGAATAAACCCCGTCTTACAAGGGCGCATATGCCGATGTGTCCTCTTATTTTACGTGTTTGATTTTATGGTTTTTGTAAAAATAGGAAAAATTAATTTAGTGCTAGATCATTTATCATGAATTAACTTAGGAGAGGATGAACAGAGAATTGAGGATACAATGTCAGATGCGTAGTTATTAAAAATAAAAAAGCACACCCTCTAACTTAGAAGATATTTTTGTGTTCTTAACAATTGTTGTGGCACCTAAAGGGATGAAGGCCCTAGAGAGAAATAGTTAGTTGTATGCACTGCACCCAACATGTCAATCGATTGGAGACCTATACAAGTTAGGATAGGATGAGGTCTTGTGCTAGTGTGTGCTATAACATGAACGCATTGCAATTATGGAGGAATCACACGGTAGAATTACAAGAGGTCAATATCCAGGAAATTCCACCACGTGGAACATCTTATTGGTAGTTTTGTAGTAGGAGACCATTTACGAGGACTGTATTGACTATTGTAAGGCCTATGATCATTGTCAGTGCCTTGGCAAGTCCCGAAAAAGGGACAAAATTCCATTAAGGCTAACAGTTAGTGTTGAACCATTTGAGAAATGAACAATTAACTTTATAGGCCCCATTTCACGTTCCTCACAAAGGACAGAGTTTGTCGCTATATCAGTACTTTCACTTATTATCTAACATAGTTGGCATAGATGCGGCACCAATGAGGGATTGTACGATGGCCACATCAGTAAGATTCTTATGGGAAAATATAATCAGCAGGTATGGGTGCCCTCTGAGTTTAATTAGCGACAAGGATACTCATTTTTTAATGATACATCCAAAAAAAATGTTGGTATAATTCATGGTGGCTCATCATAAAACTACTCCTTACCACCCTCAAGATAATGGGACAGCTAAGGCATTTAATAAGATACTCAGTCACACATTGACTAATATTTTTGATATTGGGAGGAAGTAATGGGATGACAAAGTTTTGGTCATGCTTCTGGCGTATAAAACAACATATTAAAGATTAAACAAGGACACACAATTTCAATTAGTGTTTGGCATTGAAGTTGTTTTTTCCGATAAAATTCATGCTGCCCTCTCTACGTATTACATGCACAAGAGGATTGGCTGACAAACAGACGTTAAAATATTGCATTGATAAGTTAATGTAGTTAGATGAGAAACAATCACTTGCTAGGTGGCGTTAAAAGACTGAAAAGGAAAGACAAAAGGTCCTGACATGATCATCACATAAATAATAAACAATTTGAGGTTGGGAAGATGGTCTTACTGTATCATTCTAAGTTTCTACGCCATCCTGAGAAAACTCAAGGTCCATTGGTTAGGGCTGTATTATATTACCCATGTACTTGATTCAGGTGATTTTTAGCTACAAGAGCTGAATGGAATGTGAATTCCTGAGTATTTCAATGGAAGTAGGCTTGAAGACCCTAAAATAAACAAGTCTTTTTGGTGTTTGTAAATAAGGTAGTCTTTCTAGATAGTTTAGATATTTCATTAGTGTGTTATTTTCCCTTTCTTTGTGTTTCCCTTTCCCCTTGTTTTTTCCACCTTTTGGTTTATTTTGGGTGCTCGTGTGCACTGGTGGCTAATTACATCGTAATTTTTTTATTCGTAGAGTACCATGCATATTTTTAGTGCGGGGTGGAACATAAAGGTGAAGTTATAAAGAAGGATGTGTAAGAGTTCAATATATTTCTTAGAGTAGTGTCAAATTGATGGCCTAGGTGAAGAATTAAAGAGCACGTGGGTTGAGAAACTTTGTGCATAGCATAGGTGCTCATAAGAGAATATTGGTGTCAAAAGGTTTTGAGAAAACCACGTACAAAGTTAGAAACATGAAGGAGTAACATGAGGTAGGTGAAGGCAAGAACTTTTTAAAGGATGCAGAGGTTGGCATGATTTGGCATGGGGAGTGCATGTAAGTTATTCTACTGTAAAATAAGTCTTTATCACTAGAAGGTTGTGAAAAACAATTTGCATGATTTCATTAGAAAATATGACTTTAATATGTTCATACGTTGGTAGGGGGCATCAGATTTTGTGTGGGAAAAGAAAAAACCTATAAATAGAAGGTCAGGGGTGAGTTATTATTTTACCTTGCATTTGTGTTGAAGAGCTCTTGTGAACTCCACCATCTTTGCGAAGAAATATTTATGGATATTTACATATGTAGGATAAGATTCAACAAGT
The DNA here is from genome assembly GCA_019776745.2 of Taxus chinensis. Taxonomy (NCBI): domain Eukaryota; kingdom Viridiplantae; phylum Streptophyta; class Pinopsida; order Cupressales; family Taxaceae; genus Taxus; species Taxus chinensis. The sequence goes on along the minus strand of CM034148.1, from coordinate 794,095,955 downwards.
TTTATCTACGAAATAGAGAGGAAAGGGACTACATGGGTGTGAGAGGAGAATTTTGTTTGAATTATTCCTGTGAGTGCCACATCATCTCATGGAAGGAAAACTTTCTAGGTTAGGGTTTGCAGAGCTAGGGCGCGAGATTTGAAGGATTTTTCATAATAGAGTAATCCCATGGGATTGAGAAGAGTTTGTGCAAGAAGGTAATAAGAATCTATAAGAACCCTACAAGGAAAAATGGCCCCAAGGAAGGGATCTAATGTCTCACCAAAAATGGGAAAAGGAAAGAGAAAAGTGTTTCTGAGAATGGACAACATGCATAATATGGGGTAATGTTGGACCCTGAATTGGCTGAGTCCCAAGGAAGAAGGTCATTGCATGTGGGAGGTAGTAGAAGAAGGAAGGAGCTCAGGAAAAATCACACAAGGGAAAGGCACGCGGGAAAATAGGTTGACGCGTGCAGGAGTTGGAAGGTTTGGGGACTTAGCCATATTTTGAAGGAGTTGTCACACGAGAAACAAGTGAAAATACCATGTAGGCATACTAAATGGATAAGGTGCCATCCTAGAGCCTTGGAGGTCAATAAAATAATATTCCACATAAGGAATACTCCGAGAATGATCATTATAGATAGTCGAGGCATTTACAAGTTAGCATACGCATTCAACCATAGAGGACCAAACTTCCACTTGGCATGTGATCTGTTCATGAAAGAAGCCAAGGTGGTAAGTCTAGAGTATATTTAAAGGAATACTTGGGTTTTAAATGAAAAATAAAAAAGGAGGTAACGATGTTCTGCAAGAATGTTAAGATATGTAGAGAGTTAGAGTAGTAGCAAGGTGCTACAGAAATTCTTGCAGAAAGATCTTAAAGTATATTAGGCATAAGTTTGGGTCTGAACAAGGGTTGTAATGGGTAGAATAGCTAAGAACTCTCTCTCTCTCTCTCTCTCTCTCTCTCTCTCTCTCTCTCTCTCTCTCTGTGTGTGTGCAGAGAATTTGTAGGGTTTAAGATAATATTCCCTAGATGTATTTAGTTTGGATAACCCTTATAATGAAATGATGCTACTATAAATTTTTATAAATTGATATGCAGCGCGTTATTCTGGTTATTCATGTTTATGGGTGTGAAACCTTGAGTTCTTCATTTTATTATGGGTTAGATCTAGATTCTTTATTCTTATTACCATGTTTATTTCCATTTTTGATGCATATGTGCATGGATCTGATCTCTGTATCTTCATCTTTTAAGTGGATGTTTATATTTCTATCCTTGCAACACATCCTCCATTAATGGTAGAAAAATATCACAAATCTCACATAAAGGAGGGTTTCACTACCTTACGTACCTCGGGTGCGCGCTCTGTGCAAACTCGTTGAGAGGTCGACGCACTTGGGGTATAAAGACGGTGCATGAAAAACATGACTACAAAAATTTGAGAAAGGTTAAGTTTCCCACAAGAATTGTGGACACAAAGGAATCATATAAGGTATACATAGTGTACCATACAATTATATAGTTTCCATTAGAGAAATTTCATTAATCAAGTTTAATAGTTTTTTCATTTTAAAACATATTCTAAATAAATATTTATGTCTAAATATCTTTTTGGTAATTTTTTTAATATAGGTATTAACATATGTGTTCGTACAGTATGTAATTATTGATTAAAAAATTCATTCAAATTTTAATAGTTAGCCTAAATTATTTTTTTTAGAAGTAATTATTTGATGATCATAATATGCAAGAGGATAAGTAGAAGCCACTTTATTATATTTAAGATTCTTCTTCTATGATTTGCACCTGGTATTTTTTGGAGATGTAAGGGGCATATTATATTTTTTTCTAAAAAACATTGACATCAAATTCATAGTGAGTAATTGAAATAAAGTAATATTGCTTCTGAAACTTACTAGACTTTTTAGTTTCCTTAGTTCAATCTTACATTTCTTAATAAAATGACGCTTTCCAATTTAGGAAGTGATCTTAGAACAAGCTGATGATATTTGTAATTTTGAACATTGAAAAATTCATATGACCAATATTGAATAACACAATATTAGTTTTGAAAAGAACATATATTTGTGAGTACTAATATTGTTTGATATTCCTTGTATGTGATGATAGTTTACTTAATTTTAATACTACATTGACATTGTATTACCACATATATCATTTATTTATATGGTCATTTTGTAATATTTGAGTAAAATAATAATATATTGTTTTATTTTGGATTAAAACATAAAACATCATCTAGCATATTATTGTATTGATATTATAAAACAACTTTATTATGTTTTTACTCGTGGAATTTTCTTCTTAATATCATTACTAGTAAACAAGGGAGATTTAAATTCAAAATTTTGAAGATTTCCATAAACCAAACTAAAGAAATGTGAATAATAGGTGAGGGAAGAAAAAAAATATGGAAATTTGGGAATGTTAGTCCATGTGTGGGATCTATCAAAATGCACTACTATATGGATATATTCAGGGATGATCAATCCACCTATGATATTGTTTTGTAAAGATATCATAATAGACTAGGGAAGGAAGGTTTCAGCTAAAAGGGGGAATGGTACATTTCCCTTATTATTTGTTTGAATAGTGGCGTTTTGGAGATGGAGACAATTCCCTGGAAACATATGGATCTAAGCTTCGTGTAAATGATATTTCTCTTAGAAGGATGGGTGTTTGGATCTAAATGATTTCAAAGAAAAATACCAAGGGAGAGAAATGGCTAAAGAATATTGGGGAGAAAATAATAGGGGATAAAGATCATGGTGTATAATTTTTGTAATATTTTAGGGGTGCTTTATGTTCTTGAAGATGATATTGAAGATGATCTATCTCTTACAAGATGGATGGGGACCGAGGGTTCATGGAATATGCGAATAATGATTTGATTCAAGAGTTGCACCATATACCAAGGGAAATGGACTTGTTCTAGGATGTTCTAGAATATAACTTCATTATTATGTGGGAGAAGATCTTAGATTAAAAAAATGATGGAGGTACTCTTTTAATGAAAAGACATAATCTTCATGCAAAATATCTCAAACAAAATTAATATATTTAGATTATCTATATACATGTTCTAATTATATTTTTAATTGAAACTTTACATGTGACTCTTATTAAAATATCTTACATCTACTACACATTTTATGCTACTTTACATATCAAAATATAAAATTAATATCTAACGAATATATGTAAAAATATAAAAATCATGTCTAATGAATATATATACATGTGTCTAATTCATATATAAAAATATAAAAATCACATGTGTCTAATGAATATACATGTCTAAAATCTCATGTAAGCACATATATATACATGTACATGATGAAAACGAGTACAAAATGTATCATTGAAGTCTTCACCATGTAGTAGGGGTGAGTACCAGACCCCTCACTAGGCTCTGCTACACTCTGCATTTATAAAAAGAAATATACACATACCAAACTATATATAACATACCATTTATTAAAATTTATAAGTGAAATTCTAGAACAATTTCATGATTAATTGAATAAATCATATAACAGAGATGTAATTGATTACCTCACTATCTATCTCTGGGCAAATGTTGGGAGTATATACACTATGTTTAAATCTTTGTCTAGTAAATCTCTATGAAACAAAATAAATTAAATGTATGAAGTTGATAAACAATTTTTTTGAATAAAGTTCATTAGTTTCACAAATTTCAATTTAGATTAAATATTAATCCTAAAACATAATAAAAATAGATATATCTCTACATGTATATACCTCTGTAGAATGTGTCTCCAAATCTATGGGACTGGCACTGATAACTATTTGATGTTGACCAACAACCTCAACACCTAAAAATAATGAGCCAAGTGAGCCAAGACGACTCAGGCCCTGAACATCAAGTTCCATGTTGGGCTTATTCAAGATTTGCGTATATATCAAATGGAGAAACGGTGTGGGATGCTCACCATCATGCGTTGGAGAAGCCTAAACACACAAGTAAACATTCAATATTAATATTAATAAATTATATAGTAATGATGAAATAAAATAAATTTTAATTAAATTAACGTTTAATTTTCACACACTGGACCATAAATGTGTTGAACATCGGGTGTAATGATCCCAAGAATAGGAGGTCCAACTGTAGAAGCTACATTAGTACTCTGAATATAAGATACACTTCCACTCTACTCTATAAAGTCTATAACCCCTGATAGTGGAATGTTGCAGTGTCATGTAATCACCTAATATGTACGCAACAATTCGGCATCCATGATGCATCCCAGACGATGTGTCTGAGTGGGATCTGTAACTACCTTGAATTCATACAGGGAAAATAATCTAGAATTATTTTTCCTTAATTGAATTAAATCAATAACAAATATTAATTGTTCAAATGCAAATACAAAGAACGTTTTTTGTTTCCATTTAAAGATACACTCTAAATACATAAATACAAATGAATATAGTATTTTCTTTTGAAAATGGTTTTTTAAAAATGATATTTTTACTATTTAGATGCAAATGTAACTAAGATATAAAATCCAAGATCACGTCTCAGGAATGAGAATATTTCCAAAGAAAAGAAAAACTTTTAAATAAGAAAAAAATATACTTAATCATTAATCGACTTATTTGTTTTGATGTTTTATTTAAATATTTAGTAAAATAAATGCAAGTATAATCTAATAAAGAAATAAAAAACTAGGAAAAATATGGCTAACCTCTTTATAATTGAAGAAAGAGGTGGAGATGAATTTAATGATGTTCTTCACTCTCATACTTCTTTAGTGTGTGCTCAATTTGACCTAGGGAAAAGTTACATCCATGAAGGTGATGGAAGAAACAAATGGATGGAATAAAATAAGAGGTTATAATAGTATGTATCTGGGCTCTAGAATTGACAAGAGTGTTGGATTATTATATTTTAGACATGCTTTTAATAATAGTAGATAGAAGTATAATTTATGGTTGGGAATTAGATGGTAATAAGCAAAAAAGATAGATGATGTTCCCTTAATATTTCACCAAAAAAATAACTTTTGAAAATAGATCTTGAATAAAATTTGAAACCAAGATCTAATCTATTAATAAAACTAAAATTCTAAATTATCCAAACTAAATTTTCCAACCCCAAAAGCAATTGCATAATCTTCTATTTTAAAGAGAGTAATTTCCAACATAGAGTTGATAAAGTCAAAGTGGAAGCTCTAAAATTTGATAAAAAATCATCATTAGATACAAGGGGGTGAAGTAGAGTAAGTGTGGGGTGATCTGTAAATGAAATGAGTTGATTGAAATGTAAAAGTAAATGAATAAACATGCAACACGATTCAAAAAAGTTTTTCACAGGATAAAATTGGAATGCACATAAAAAGGTCATGCAACCATCAATACACATATAGGTAGTGCTTGCACAACCACCATGATGACTATCAAGTTTTTCAGGCATGTTCCATAACCACCAAAATGAATTGCTAAGGTATTGTGATGGTTTTCAAATCCATTGCAAAAAATATGTAATTTTTTTGCAATGGTTGGCATGTTTTGTATGCTAGTGAAAATGGGGGGAACATGCGAAATTTCAGTCTTGGTAGTCAGAGTAATTTTTGAAGAGAAGTTTGAGAAATTACAAGCAAGGAAAATCAATGACAAAGGATGTGATTGGTTTTGAATTTTTTTTTTCATTTTTTAGGTCATGCATCATCATTGGGTTTTTACTTTCTTGTATAAGCAGCTAATACAATACTCATTTCCTATTTAAACTATGAATTTCATAAGCTCATAGCTATGAAATCCATGTGTATTGTGAAAATAGCTAAGATTTTTTAACACTCTGGTAACAGTCAGCAATTGGTTGCTTAATTGCATTTATTTCAATGTGAAATGAACACTCTATTCAACCATAATAGATAGGACTACTCTTATAGGTTCCTAAAAATAGTAATTTCCATCTTAATGTGCACATTGAAAGAATACAAAAAAAATTGAATCCTGGCCATGATACAAGATATCTTAAGTAAAGCGGTAAGTACCCCATAGGTAGTTTGTTTCCAACATTTAACGAAATAATAATAATAAATAAATTTTTGAGGCCAATAATAGTGATGAACACAAAAATTTGTTAAGCCTGGTCATGATACAAGAGATTTAAGTAATGCAATAAGTACTATGTAAGTAGTTATATTGCCAACATTTAACAAAAAACTAGTTTGAGATTAATGGGAGTGGGGACACACATTCAAGGCATGGTCATGTACGATTATTCTAAGTGATTTACATATAAAATATCCTCCCAATATCAAACAGATGCAAAAAATTGTTGGTGACTTCATACTGGTGTTCTGAATCAGTCGGCAGTTGGTTGATAAATTGCATTTATTTCAATCCAAAATGAACACTACATACTCTGCCATGTTCCTAAACATAGTAATTGCCATCTTGATAAGCACATTGAAAGAAGACCACAACATAATTTTATCCACAATGAACACATAAATTTGTGAAGCATTGTCATGATACAAGACATTTAAGTAAAGGGGTGAGTTCTACGTAGGTAGTTCTGTTGCCAATATTCAATGAAAAAATCATACCTAGGACTTCAGAATTTTTTTTAGGATCTTGAACAAAATTTCAAAAAAGTGAGACCTACCCTAATATTTACAAAAAAATGAATTTAACAAAAAAAGACATACTTGGTCGGCTTTGTGCTCTGGGCTCTGGCTCATGCAGGTGGGTTCTAGCTTGTCATCTCTAGCTTTGCACAAAGGAACTCAGGTGGATTTTAAGTGAGATCCTCCATGCCACCTCCAATATATAAGTTTGGGGTTCACACGAAGGTGGTTCACCTGAAAGGGTTTTGTGTGAACCCCCCCTTCGCATGAACCCCTTTCCGTGCAATACATGGAAATTTTTTGCATTACGTGGTACTTTGAGCGAAGGAGGTTCATGTGAAGGGGGTGCTCACATGAACCCCCCTAATTTCCCACCCCACGCAGCCTACCAGTTGCATTATTGGGACATGGTGTGGGATATAGTATTACACTTTGACCCAGTAGGAATAGTCAGTGGTTATCTGACTCCTTGACCATGCTAGCCTAAACGAGTACCAGAAAATCCATAATGAAGCAGATACTTATAGTCTTGACCATATTGAGAGAAATGAGGATTAGATGTAGAGGAAATGGGAGTATCCAGTGAGTTCTCAGTAGTATTACAATAGCAAAAGAAAAAAGGATCTTTCAGGACCTCATATATAACACCTTATTATATAAATTTGAGTTGTGCATGTAGAGTAAAAGGAATCGCATGTATGATACGGATCCAAGGCCGCCCAAGAAGAATATTATAATTAATATTATTGGGAAGTACATGACATGGGATATGAAGAGTACACAATCCAATAGTGATGGGAATCATAATAGTACCCAAGACACATTTAGGGATGTTATCAAAGCCAAGGATAGAAAAATGAAGGAATCAAGGTTTCCTCAAATATGTGAATTTGATGAAGGAATGCTATATTACAAATATTGATCCCAGATCCATTATCAACTAAGGCACATTTAACACCAACATTATTGATACAAACATAAAAATAAAGGGGAGAAAGTTCAACAAATGTGAAAGTAATTTTCATTTCATTCAGAGAAGGACGTTCAACAGATGTGAAAGTAATTTTCTCACTCAAAACCATGTTTTTATACCCTTTAATTGTGCATGCCCATAATAAGAGGGTTTGAGAGAACCATTTAGTGTAATGATATGATTCTTGAGCATTGAAAAGACCCTAGACAAGTAGGAAAAAGGTGAAAGAAATAAGAAAATTTGATCCTTGTATGGATAGGGGGGTAAAACAAAATGATCCGGGTTAGGGTTTGAAATAATTTTACAAAAAAATTGAAAATAAATTCCATGGATTTTTAACAAATGAGAAACAAAACAGCAATTTTTTACAAAAAAAATAAAATTGCATACCTTATTTACATGATGGGTCACCTCTGGTGTACTAGTATAGGCGGGATGCGTTAGTTCTATCTAGGTCACCTTTGTCTAGTTTGTGTGAGGGGATGTAGGTGGAGGAAAAGTGAGAACCTTCATGCCGCGACAAATATATAATTTGGGGGTATGGGTGAAGGGGTGTTCAAGCGAACCCCCCTTTGGGCAAACCCCTTTTTGTGAAATACATGGAAACTCAGTGGGCTAGATGAAACTTTGAGAGAAGGGTGTTTGAGTAAACATTCCTTATTTCCCATCCCGCTTAACCTCCCAATCGTGTTTTTAGGACATGAATTGGGACATAATATTATGCATTGACCCAACAACATCACAAGTTATACTTAATTATTAATCATATAACTATTTTTTATGATGATACATTTCATCATACTCAATTAAATGTTTTCTCATTACTAATTGTATCATAGATATGTTTACTTATTTATCCTTTCATTCTAGAGAATTTAAATATCAACTTAATGATGAATCGCCAAATAATAGTAACATTTTCCATTCAATTAATATAATAACATTCTTCTGTAAACCAATCATACAAAATCTATACATGATGTATAAATAAACATCAACATTATTATTTACAAAATAATAAAATTACAAAACAAAAATAATATCCAAGATAATCATTTTTATGATAACATGTTATTATACCTTTCTTTCTTTAATATTTTTGTGAAGTATAACTTTCACTTTACAAACAATAAAATCAACCATATTAATCAACATAAAGGCACATGTTAAACATTAATATTATTTCCTTCTTCAACCATAAAAGATAGCTCAACTTCATCATATGCAGGAAAGAAAAAGATGATAAAATGGTCAGTTTAAAATTATCTGGCATGAATTGTAATTCTGATCACTTTGTTGTTTATTTTGATATAATGAATTTATGAAACATCTCAACATTTCCAACATATTCAAATATCAATTATGTTAAATGAATGTGACTAATGTAATAATCCTTATTACTTACATTATCATTACTTACCATAAAAGTAAACTCATACCTTATTAATAAACAGTAAGTGCATTAAAGTTAATCTTTTGGTCAATATGATTAGCAATCAAATTTAACATGATCCACATTTAACATTTCCATTGGATCAAACTAAGAGGGAAATATAATTCAATTCAAAAGAACCGATTCATGGAAGGAAATCAATTTTTAATCTCTACATACACCCTTAAACAGTCGGACTGGTAAGTATTACTACTTTAACGTTTCCAGCAATAGTCGTAGATTAAATTATTATTTTTATAAAATATTGACAATGAAAAAATCCTTATTCTTATCAAGCAAGGATTATACTTATAATCTTAATCTTGTCAACAATGATATCGAATAATACCTTAACCTTATAAAAAAAAAATAATGATTACCTTAATCTTAGCAAAAGAGATAATGATTACCTTAATATTATCAAAAGAGATTACGATTAGCTTAATATTATCAAAACATATAATGATTACTGTAGTCTTATTCAACAGAAATAATGATTTACCTTCATTTTATCAAACAGTAATGATAAATGCCTTCATCTTATCAGACAATGTAAAGGATAGAAATCGTAATTTTTCAAATAATGATATACCCATATTAAAACAAAACTGAATTTTCCGTGAGTACTAAAAAGATTCCTTTTATGAATTAGCAGTCACAAACTCATGCCTTTTTGAGAAATTCCAATTTTTAAGAAAAACCCCATATTTAAGTACAAGCCCCCAATATTTTTGAAGACTTCATTAAGAATACTTAATTCCAGAAATATCATTGATCTATTCTTAAACAACAACTCAAATGAAGATCTTGTTTTACATATAAGTTTATTTAAATAGGTATAGGTACCTCAATAAAAATATCGATCAACATTCAGATCGAATGAACCTCGTATTTTTAAAATCTAACCAAAATCTAGAGACAAAATTTATACTGCTTCACAAAAAAATGAACATATAATCCAAAGATCTTTTAATAGATATAGCCATCGTTGAGTAAAAACGATACCCATAATTATTCAGGAAACAAAATAACCATATACACCAAAAACATAAATTATCCCTATATTTCCATGTTTTCGAACTGTTATCTATGAAAAGAAACCACAAATTTAAACTATTCTCAAAATACATCTTGCTTATATCTTACTCCTACCAAACGTTTTTCCAAAATAACACTTAGAAGCTAAGTAGCAATGCATCCGAATAGCTGAAGTAGAAAACCAACGACTTATTCACAAGTTTTAATCAAGAATCCCGATAAATAATCATTGATTATATTTTACTACTCGAAATCACAAATAAATTATAAATACCCAGAAATTTTCAGTTTCGGACAGTTTAAGAAGATTGGCCCCACAGAAGAAGAGGTTAGAAGTGCTTCCTTCAAGATGTGGTTTGTAGGTCGTGGCTATAGTGATGAGAGTTCTCTTTTGCCGCAAGGATCAAAGCCAAATATGAAAGTGGTGACTAGAGTTTCAGGACCTGAGATCGGTTATGCAACAACTCCTATCACTCTTGTTCAATGCGCTCTCATTGTGATGGATCAACGTCATAGTTTACCTAAGGGAGGTGTTTTGACTCCCGGGATTGTGTTTGGTCCTACAGATTTGCAAGAGCGCTTAGAAAAAAATGGCATATCGTTTGAACTTATCAGCAAAGAAATCATCTCATAGTAATCATATACACATGGCAACCATTTCTTTCATTCATTGTATGGATGTTTCCTTGCCTATGTGAACCGAATTCAATAAATTTTCGAAAAATAATTCATAATAATTACTAGTGTCAAAAGCAGCAGTTTTAGGTTTTTTTTTTTTGCAAGATCCCACTTTCAAGGACTGTGAAATTTGAAACGCATCAGTTATTTCTACTGTCCCTCGAGGAAATATGAAATGCATCAGTTATAATGATCGCAGTTTTTTTTTACAGAACAATATCTGTAAAAGATTTGTACATTGAAAGGTTTGTAGGAATTTAAATAATGTTAATGTTAGATCACTAATTTTTGTGGGTTTTTTACCATATGAGCTCCACGAGGTAGTCATTATTATCTTATGACATTGATCCTTGTCTTTTTTTAATAATAAGGTAAAGGAGCTCACAAATCACACAAGCACCCTAAACATTTGTTAATAGGGGAAGGAATGTCCCCCCACTTTGGGCTTCTCACTCTTTAGCCTCTTTCCCCGTTGGCAAAGCTTTTCAAGCATGTTTCATTCACGGTGGTAAAATTGATGTTAATGTTTTTGAGCAGTTGTTTATAATTTTGTTTTGACACTTTTCTTCTTACCATGCAAATGACAAGGGCAAAGGGCAAAACTCGGCATAGTGGTCTAATAAGTTAAAGCACTGGGTGAATGGGCAAAGCTTAGCCTTGTGGTTTAAAAGTTGAAGCAACTCGTGCATTGTTTCTAATCTCATTTAAGGGAATCTGAAATGCGTTGGGTATAGTAATTGCAGTTTATTTCCATGCATGTAAAGGTTTTATTTTCCAAAGAAATTATTACACTGAAGAGCTTTTTGTAGGAGTCTAAATAATTCTTCATGTTTTTGAATCCTTGTTAGTTAAGCTGTTTTTCACACTGTTGTATCTAGTTTTACATTAACAATGCAATATATCTAACCATATATATTGTAATTCAATTTCAAACTTATAATAATCGGTAAATCAAATGTAATTGTGTACAAAAATATTTTTGAAGTAATAATTATTGATAATAGAGGGTTTAAGAAGATTATTTAATTCATCATAATTTTAGAGGCTGTCATTAAAAGTTGATGTCGCAGTGCAAGTTCAAACAACAAGATGAAGAAGGCTAAAAATCAACGTGAACAAAGAATCTTGACCAAACAAAGTATTTTTGAAGTAATACTAATTGATAAGAGGGAGTTGTTTTAGAATATTTGATTTATTAGAAGTTTGGAGACAAACATTAGAAGCAAACAACACATTGCAGGTCCAAACAGCAAGGTGAAGAAGATGATGAAAGAATCAATGCAAACAAAGAATCTTGACTAAAACTGTTTTGCTCCTCGGTCAAAACCATAGTAGTATGGTTTTGTGAGCTGTCAATTATAATGAATTCGATTGCATTTGTATTTGTCTACATTAGGCCTCCCAAAATTTCATTCATTTTTCTTAAATTTTGTAGAGATCTTTGCGAAATGCTCTCATCTTGGAACTCTACTGTGGCAACAACACCTTGTGAAAAAACAATAAAAAGGGGGATGTTTTGAGGGCCCTTTATTGTCCTTCAATTATTGTTAGGTTCTTTGATATGGACAAAATTTGATGCCAACACATCAAGTAATGTGCAACCCAATGTCATGTAAGTACTGAACTTTTATCTATTTCAATAATCCAATCAATGTAACAATAAATAATAGATGGCAAGGAAAAATTGAAGCCATCATATGTGGGATATGCCAGGTATTCTCTACCCATCCCATGGGATGATGTCCTACTCCAAATCATGAGGTACATCACATTGGAGGGGAGATTTAGGAACGTCTTCTCCTATCATATCACCTTATTAAATCATTTCCGCCATGATAGGAAGATTAACATTCCCTTTTTTTCTCCTTTGGAAGGGTATGTTAAAGATTACTAGTTGATCAAAATGGATGGACCACTACACTAGGGTTTGATTATGCTCTTGTATCTTGGGGTGAGAACAAAATAGTTAACCTATGGTTTAGTCTTGGAGGGAACAATTATGAAAAAGGGGGAAGCAAGTCACTACTAAAGGTGACAAAGGGTAGGGACCAACTAAAGTGTTCATAAAAATCCCTAAAGCTAGGGACTAGTTTATTCCTATAGGCTAGATTTCTTCTCGAGTTGGCATAAAAACAAAGGCACCCACAAAATGGACGACAAGGTCACAGAAAATCCTATTTAGAACACTAACAAACACTGTTCATTTGTAATCAAGGACATTTTGGCTGATAGCTATAATCCTGAGTAGAACAAAGATTAATACCAATGGAGATAGAGGACAAACCAACAAAAGAGACTATAAGAAGGGTCTAGGTAAAAGTGTAACACCCATGTTACGATTCATCCAAATTAAGGGATTTTTTTTAAACAGACCCCTTAAGTTCAATTATTGCTTTCAATGTTAAACATTATTAATTAGCTTGTTGCTAAATAATCCAATTGTTGGGGTTAGCACAAAGTTGTACATATAATATATCAGATTTAAACATACATGCAATGAAAACAAATATTCTACCAGAAGAATTATACAAAACAAGAGATAAATCAACACCATATTTAACGTGGTTCACCCAATGTGGGCTACATCCACTAAGAAACAAACAATCTATTATCCAAAGCTTTCACAAGATATACAATTAAAGATTTACAATTTTCCACACTTCTTAGATGTATAGTACTTTATTTCTCAAGCTTTTGCTTCTTCTCCAAGAATTCTATCTCTCACAATTATTCTCACAATAATCATCAACTTCTTCAATTATTTTCTTCTAAACCCTAGCTTTCATGCTTATATAGGCCTATACAAACTTAGGGCACTTAGCCATGCAATTACAATAAATAGATTTACTTTTATGTTAAAATTAGATCTAATTCCCGTGAATTAATTAAAACACTTACACATAGGTAACTGACGCTGGTAGCCCTAACTGATACCGGTTCCTCCTTATCTGATCGATCTCGGTCATAGGTGACCGATGTCGATTCCTCCTTAACCAATGTCGGTTATTGTATTTTTTAGCAAGTTTATTATTGCATGCTAACTTGAAGTAATTGAGCTCCACAACTCAACAATCTCCTATTTGGAGATTAATTACTGCACTATACATGTACAATGTCATATTTGGATCCTTAACTTTGTTTCTTCCTCTTCAAGTCTCAAACTCGAAGACCAACAGAAGTGGAGTGTAACTCCAACTTCTTTTTTGCTAATGTCTTCGTTAGCATATTCGCATGGGTTTTCACTGGTATGAATCTTCTCCAGTTTCAGTTGTCCATCCTCCAATACTGAAGTGATACCTTAACTAAATGTGTTTCATTCTAGAATGAAATGCTGAGTTCTTTGTCAAATGAATTGCACTCTGACTGTCACTGAACAATTTGCAATCATCTTGCTCCTTTCTCAACTCTTCCACGAATCTGCTCATCCATATCATCTCTTTGCTAGCTTCTGTAGCTGTAACATACTCTACCTCTGTAGTAGACAAAGTCACAACCTTTTACAATCTCGAAATCCAACTAACTGTCGTCCCACCTACTGTGAAAATATATCCAGTAGTGCTCCTTCTACGATCCAAATCCCTAGCCATATCAAAATCAACATAGCCACATAAAGAAATATCTGAACCTCCATAACATAATTGCATGTTAGATGTCCCTCTCAAATACTTGAGTATCCATTGGACTGTTTTCCAATGTTCTTTACTTGGATTGGCTATAAATCTGCTCACAACTCCCACTGCCTGTGCAATGTCTGGTCCGGTACAAACCATAGCATATATGAGACTCCCAACTGCTAAAGTATATGGTACTCGTGTCATGTATTTGACCTCCTCATGTGATGATGGACACTGATCTTTTCTCAATTTGAAGTGTCCAACCATATGTGTACTTACATGTTTTGAATCTTACATGTTAAACCTTTCAACACCTTATTGATATAAGTCTCCTGAGACAAATACAATTTCTTATTCTTTCTGTTTCTGTGTATTTGCATGTCAAGGAATATTTTTGCAGTTCCTAAATCCTTCATAACAAATGTGTGAGCTAGCTTTCCCTTCAGTTCACCAATGTTCTGCATACTAAATCCTGCAATAAACATATCATCCACATACAATAACAAAATAATATAGCTCCTATTTTCAAGCTTCTTAAAATAAACACAATGGTCAGATCCACATCTCAAGTAACCATGCTCATGCATAAAACTATCAAACTTCATGTACCATTGCCTTAGAGCTTGCTTTAGTCCATATAGGCTCCTTTTCAACTTGCACACTAATTTCTCCTTATTGTTGACTTCATACCCAAGCGGTTGCTGCATATAAATCTCTTCATCCAAATCACCATGAAGGAAAGTCGTCTTCATATCTAGTTTCTCTAAATGTAAATCATGTATTGCAACTAAACTCAATACAATAATGAATAAAAATCATCTTTACAAAAGAAGAAAATATTTCACCAAAGTCAATCATTGCTTTCTGTGTAAATTCCTTTATTACAAGCCTTGACTTGTACCTTTTCTATCCACCCTCTTCTTCCTTGATCCTGTAAACCCACTTGTTTTACAGTGTCCTCTTACCTGGTAACAACTTAACCAAATCTCAAGTCTGATTTTGTTCTAAGGAGTCCATCTCCTCACCCATGCCATACTTCCATTAGACGTGAGTCTTATCCTGCATTGCTTCTTCAAAACTTTCTGGTTCACCATTATCAGTTAATAATAAATAAAATAGAGATGTACATATTTCTGAAGGTATACTTACTCTTTGAAACCTTCTCATAGGAGTTTGGGGGTACCAGAGGCTCATTCTGGACTTCTTGGACATTTATATCCAAATCAAACAGTGACTGACGTCGATCACTTGTAACTGACGATGGTGCTGCTAACTGATGCCGGTTTGGCTCTTCTGTAACCGATACCAGTTCAGCTGACCGATGTCGGTCAGGGGTCAACCGACACCGGTTAGTGTGTAACTCTATCAGTATTCTTTTTAAATATGAGAGTTCATTTTCATTCACAAACTTCTCATCCAGTTTATCCTTAGGTACCAAAATTTGATCCCTGTACATTCTCTTTTCATTCCATTCAATGTCACGACTCCTAATAATTTTAGAATTTTATAAATCCTAAAAACGAAATCTGAAATCACCAGATCCATAACCAATGAAAGTGCATCTATTAGGTTTTGTATCCAACTTTTTTCTTTTTTCTTTATTAATATGTACAAAAGTTTCTAAACCAAAAACTTTAAGAAAAGAAATATCTACCTCTTTTTCGATCCAAGCTTCCTCTGGTATTCCTCCATCTAGTGAACTTGAAGGCCCATTGTTAATCAAATAAACCGTTGTATCAAATACTTCGCCCAAAATTGCAAGGGCAATCCAGAATGTATCCTCATACTTCTAGCATGTTCCATGATTGACATGTTCATTCTTTCAACAACATCATTCTCTTGTGGTGTTCTTAGAACTATCATTTATCTACGTATTCCATTCACTAAACATAATCATTGAAAACCTTGTTACAGTATTTACCACCATTGTCATATTTAAGACACTTTAATTTTGAATTTGATTCATTCTCAACAAGAGCTTTCTATCTTTTAAAAGTCTCAAAAACATCAAATTTACGTTTAATACAATAAACCCATACTTTTATTGTAACATCAACAATGAAAGTAACATAACACTGAGATCTTTCATGAGAAACTATCTGAGCTGGTCACCACATATCTGAGTGCACAAGCTCTAATTTGTGCTCCTTTTTAGTTGTCCCCAACTTTGAGAAATCTCACTCTCTTTTGCTTTCCAAAGACTTAATGCTCACAGAAATCAAGACCTAAATCTTTAAAATATGATAATTTACCCTTAGCCTTTAAGATCTGCATTCCTTTTTGACTCATATGGCCCAACTAATTATATTACATGCATGCATCTGAATCTGAAGTAGATAAAATAGAAAAAAAATCAGTAACATATGTAGATAAATATAATGTTCTTACCTTCTTACATCTTTGCCACAACAAAAGCACCCTTGGTGACTTTCCAAGAGTGTCCTGTGAATGTAACCATGCAACTAGCTTCACTTAGTTGCCCTACAGAAATAAGATTCCTCTTGAGGCTTGACACATGCCTCACATCTTTCAATACCTATGTATTTCCATTCTGCAATTTTAGATGAACTTCCACTTTTACTAATAATACTGCAAGGTTCATCATCACCCAAATAAACATGTCTAAAATTGCCATGGACATAATTTCTGAACTAACTCTTATTAGGGGTCGCATGGAAAGAAACTCCTGAATCTAAAACCCAAGATTCTATTATATTATCTCAAAGAAAGAATAAGGGCATCTTGCATTACCTCTGCGGCAATATGTCTTTTTATTTGACTTCTTTACCTTTGTCTGGGTGTTGGTTTTCTTTATTTTCCGACTAACAATCTTTCTTTGCACGTCCTTTCTTTCCACATTTTCAATAGGTAATTCACTTACATCTGTATTTAAATTGCTATCCCTCGACTTTGATTTCTCATTACTCTTACTCTTGGATGTCTCCTTCTGCCTGCCCTTATTTTCTACATTCAAAGCATTCCTAGATGATGATTCCTCTGTACTTTTCTTGCGAATTTCTTCATTCAAGATTATACTAACCACATCATCAAATTTCAAAATATTATTTGCAGATGTTGTATTACTAACAACCATTACTAACAACCATTACTAAGTTATCCCAACTATCAAGCAAAGACCATAAGAATAAAAGTGCTTTTACTTCATCATCAAACGAAATATCAATCAATTTTAACTGATTTACAATAGATCGGAAATCATTCAAATGACTAGACGTATATCCACATTCATCCATCTTAGAACTAAATAGTTTTTTCATCAAATAAATTTTATTTGAAGCACTAGGTTTTTCATATAAATTAGCAAAAGATTTCATTAACTCTACCGTAAAAGTCGCTTCTGTAATATTGAAAGCCACTGATGCTATCAGACTCAATCTTATAGATCCCAAAGCCTTCATGTCAAGAATCTTCCATTATTCATCAATTGTCTCCATAGGTCTATACTTCTCATCCAACGGTAAATAAAAATCTCTTTGATACAGATAATCCTCAATCTGCATCTTCCACACTTCTTAGATGTATAGTACTTTATTTCTCTCACGTTTTTACTTCATCGCCAAGAATTATCTCTCTCACCAACTTTTTCAAGTTCTTAATTCTTGTTAATACTTACTTCTAAACCCAAGATTTCATGCTTATATAGTCATTTATATACTTGGGGAACTTATCCATGCAATTACAATCAATAGATATACTTTATACTAAAAATAGATCTAATTCCCAAGTGTTAATTAAAACATCCTTGCATAAGTAACCGACGTTGGTTCTCCTTAACCGATGTTGGTTCATCCTTTCCTATCCGATGTCAATCCTGGGTGACCGATGTCGGTCCCTCCATAACCGATGATGGTTACTATGTTTTCCAGCAAGTTTTACATTGCATACTAAATCGAAGTAATTGAGCTCCACAACTCAACACCAATGTCACTAACTTTCACTATTTGTCACCTGTAGATCACTGCAAGATTACTGATTTTTCCTGTAACCTACAAAATAAAATACATCCCCTCTTATGTGTGTATTTATAAAGTGCAGTCCCTTGTCCCTTGAATTAAGCTAGGTAGATACTTTGATTCTCTTAAAATGCCTTTGTATGCAATATTATGTGATAATACTAGATGTTTAGTGATTTGTCCTTTATTATGGTCACATAGCTCTGTATTTATATGACTCCCTTATTTTAATTTCATAATTTACAATTAAAAGGCCAGCCCATAAGAAAACAAGATTCCCAAAAGACAAAAGATGCCCAAAAGGTGTAAGTAATATATAAAGAGGTTAGGGTTTCCTAGAGGGGATTAGGGCACTATTTTCTTGACTAGACACGGGTGTCTAGAGACAAGAAATATAAATCAGTGAAATTCATACTGATGAGTGAGATGTGTAGGACCACAGAGAAAGCAAGAGAGAAAGAAAAGAGGCCAAAACTATGTCAGTTACTAGTTTTCTTGCTTAGGAATCATATAAATAGTTGTATGTGATTAAGACCTAGAAATGTACCTAAAGTGTGGGATTTAGTATCTACAGTTAACAATCGTCTAATAATTATGATATTCCCTCCATTTACTCTAAGGCTACATCATTGGATGATATTCAAGATAAATTTAAGAACATTGTGGAAGGAAAACTATCTTACCTGCAATCCTATGGTGATCAACTTATGGATACTATAGCTTAAATATGAGGAGCCCTTAATGATGTATCTCAATATATCCTGAAATAATATCAATAATTTTAAAATAATTCAAGGGGCATTCGATCACTAGCTTGATATTATTATGAACACCATCATTCCTCATGGAGAAAAAGTTCAAAAAGTAGTGTTTATGTTCAACTCAAGGATGGAAGGTCAAAGAATATCCCTAGTGTGGTGCATCCAAGGACCTTATTCTTCACATGTTACTTCTATACAATGATTTTTTACATATTATTTTTTCTTATCCCCATTCTCTCATGTAGAAATCAATTTTTCTAAAAAGAAAAGTGATTTCTTGTTCTTTGTTGTAGAATGCATTTTTTTAAAATTAACTTAAGTGACTTCATATTCCACTTTTGTAAAATAAATTTTCTTAAAATAAGGAAAGATATCTTATTGTGGAAAGGACTATGGAAAGTCATGTAGAAATATACAAGGTCACAATTTTTGGGCTATATATTATAGCCTCCTCTCGTTTGTAAATGATCAAATATTTCTCTCTATAGCATACTGTAATTATTCCATTCCCACCTAGTAATGTTCATTCATTCTCCTTATTTCACTTAGCTAGATGTATGCAAATGTTATTAGCATAAGAGGAGCTTGTACCTATTGATAATGAAATGAAAATCAATATTTAAAATTTATGTCAATCTCTTTTTTGTTTCATATTCTCTATATAAATTACATGTGTTTACCTATGTCTCCTAATTGAATTGGAAATATTTCTAAATTGCAGTTATTTAAATCTAGATTCACCTCACTAATACAATTCCCCTCCTCATTATTCTCCATTTATTCTCCTATATTTTACCTCTCTCTTAGGTATTGTTGCAGTTACAACTACAGAATCTATGCACATTCCCCGGACCATGACCACCATGAGAGATAATTTAATGTATATTTTATCAAAATTTCAATAAATTGAATCCACCCTATCTTGAAGCAAAGGGGCTTTGTCCCATGAGCATCAAAAAAATTCTAATTTTTACCTTGAAAAAAAATCTCTAATCATTTTTTGGAACTCATCGTAGGGAATATTTTGCTTTCTTGAACACTATTGATCCACAAAATCCTAAAAATTAGATATTCCAAAACCCATAAATATAAAAAATTGTAAAACCCTAAAATAATTTTTATGCCTACCATTACCTCTACCATAAATTACCATATTTATAAATTTTCCAACATCGCATCCTAAAATTTTCCTTTTTGAAGACAATTAATAAGATATCATATTAGATTTAAGAATTTTTATTTGGAATAATCGAATAAATACCACTCACTATCATATTACTATGAGTCTTGGATAGAGAAAGAGAACATGTTGAAGTATTGAAATAGCACATCACATTGAAAGAAATCAAAATCATAAAAGGAGATACTGGCGTAAAAACTAGCAAATATAAGATTTACCCATGGCAATAGAGCAGGTGGCATCATATATCCTACTTTCAAACTGCAACAAGATGATTTTAGAATTAATCTTCTAATATTTCAAAGTAAATATATTAAAATTATTCTAGAATATCAGTTTGAAAAACCACTTGTTATCCATGTTATTGCCCCTATCTCTCTGCCACCACTAAATAATCTTCCTTCAGAGATGGCTTCACCAATAACTTGGGGTTAGAACATTGGCCCATTATGTGTAGCTTCTCTAATTGATGAGATACCTAGACAATTGAGAAATAATTCCCAAAGTTCAGAGGAGACAAAAATTATCACTTGGATTAACATAGCCCTGCCATCATCACAACATGTGGCATATTGGGAGTTTAACATGAAGATGTGTATATAAGATTATTTCTTGAATCTTTACGAGATGCTACTATAAATTGGATTTATCACCTACCTAAATATCTATCACCAAATAGGACCAAATGAAGACAAATTTTGAGGATAGGATTCAAACTATATGAATATTATCATGCTCTACTCATTCAATGGTAGAAATTAAAGAAATAACCTCTAGAATCTCTGAGGGAATACATAGCCAAATTAAACAAATTGATTAAAAAAATCCTTGAAAATGATAGACCTAGCCAAGGTAACTGGATGTGGTTATTCAATAATGATTAATTACCTAAATAAATATTCATCTTAAGATGGGATCAGCTTACCACTTTGGATGAATCTCAAGACATCGTAGTGGAGGTAGATGTTGATCTAATTATGTTTTGCAAAATTAGAAGAGGATAAAAAATAGATAAAGGTAAAATTTGTGTTTGGCATTGTGTGTTAGTGTTGTTATTGATGTCAATTCTGTTAATGGAAAAGGGTTTCATTGTGTTGTATGAATATCTGTATGTAATAAAAACTTGAAAAGCTATGGAAATGAGAGTAGAGAACCTCAAAGCTTGAACTAACGCATCTATGCACCATGAGATAAGAGGTAAACAAGGGAAATTAACATGAAAGCATTATAAATTTGACAAAAACATCAAAAAATAACATGTATATTACCCTCTACTCTTTGAGTTTTAATTTAAATGAACCTAGACGATTCTAGAAATTATTTTTGTTGTTTACTCCATAAAGGTGAATGGATCTTACTAAATGGCTACAAGACCAAGTTTAGCATATTCCATTACTAACCTATCATGGATGTCAATATGAAGCTATTTTAATGGTGGATGGATGCAAGATGGAGGAACTCTTACCAATAGAGTATGGCCAAGATCCAAATGTTCTATAGATTAAATCTATCACAAATGATTTCTGATACCTTTCCAAAGTGCTTGAGAGATTTTGTTATGTAAACAAGGTGTAAGGTTGAAAGGGAGGGGTGACCCTTCTATTTATAGTTTTCCACTTGGGAGAGTTTGGAATTTGGGTGCATGTGGGAATAAAGCTCAAAAATAACTTTTAGATTAGATTAGGATAAGCATGATTTAGGCTTAGTTAAGCTTGGTTTAGGCTAGTTAAACTTGATTAGCAAGTTATTAGAGACTCATTGAGAATTGGGAGAGGTCTTGATAACCATTTGTGACTGATAGATAGCCTAGGAAGCTTGCAGAAGTGGATCAGACAGAACTAGGGATATTCTGAAAGGTTGAAAGGAGGAATGTTTAGCTAATAAGAGAGATATTAGCAAAATAAGATGATTATAGGACCAATACGAATGAGAAGGTGTTGTGAATGGGCATCTGAGAATGGAGCGAAGATTGGGGAATTAATGAAGTATAATCAATTGGTTGAATTGGAGGAAATGCTATGTGTAACCATATTTTAGGTGTCTACAGTATCGATGAGGTGTTAATCAGATGTCAAACATAAAGGTTGATTGGTAGCATCATGTTTAGTGGTGTTCTACGAGGTCTTGGTGCATGGTTGAGTGAGCTAAGTCATGGTATGAGATCTCTTGAGTGAGGTGAATGTTGTATTGAGGTCATTCATGTTCCATGATATGTTTTATAGGTGTACATAAGTCTACATAAGGTCAACAAGATTATTTCATGGGTTGTAAGTGTTAGATGAGGCTTATTCTTATCCATGGAGCATGTATAATGAGTTGGATTCATGAGGATTAGAGAGATGATGATAATTTTCTAAGAATGGTAGTAGAATTTTGGCATTTTATATCAGTTGTAGGGTGAGATTCAGGTACGAACTCACAGGTATGACACATGAATGAGGTCCTTGGGAAGTAAGCAGTTGAGAACATACTAGGAAAAATAGGTAAATGAGACTGGATGAAAAAATTTAGAGATATTTTGGATATTTTGTAAATATAGACAGGTATAGGATGTTATCATGATGCTTCATGACAACTTTCAAGCCGTTCTGAGGAAGGAAATGCATGATACTTCATTTTTGGTAAAACTAGGTAATTTACAATGTGTTTTTAAGGAAAGAATGGACCTTCTAATGCTCATTGTGAGTTGTGTTATTTACATGGGGACCTGATATATTTGGAATATATTCTTAGGTTAGTTATGAATATTTTATTTTATTTTATTTTTCATCTATTTTTTATGAACAATTGTTAAGAAGGTAAGCTGCTTTGAAACCCTAACTAAGAGTAACTTGGAGATGAAGAGGTATACTGAGCTTCTATTTATTATTCTTGAAAAAAATTATGATTGGATGTTTTAGATGAATCTTACATATTTCTATAAAGTTGTATTAGTGTATGTGATTATATGTGGGCCCCACCTAAAAATGCTTGTTTCTAAATAAGTTCATTTTAAGGAAAGTTGGTACAAAGGATTTGAAATATAAATTAACATTTGTTTTATCCCCTGATTTTTTATATATTTTCATAAAGGTTTCAATTCTTGGTTAAATTGAAAAAGGGAAAAGTTTTCTGTATTTATGAAGACTAGGTTTTTGGGGAATCTTAGGGAAGCTTTCACTAAAAGTGGAATATCAGGAGCTACAGGAGTATTTAGGATTCCATTATTTTTTTTATCCTAGTTCAGATAAATATATAATGGTATATCAAAATTTTGATTTGGATAAGGTATGATAAAGTTATGAGCTGGTTTATGAAGGTTAAATATGGAGGATGTTTATTCTAGCAAGCTGTTAATGATCTTTATGTAGTGAGATGATGTTTTTGAGTTCTTATTGATTGGTGAAGGTGTGGTGAGTGATTATAAATCATGTATACAGTGTGTTCCATGATTTTGATATGTGTAGAAGTATGTTTTGAGGTGATAGATCAAGTTAAGCTCTAAGTTAGTTCTTGAGTCCTAGAAGACTTAAGAATTCATTTGCAGAGGAATGGATTTTGTTGAAGGCCTTAAACTTGGAGTTGGAAGGAGTTATATTTTGTTATGGAAAGAATATCCAAAGCTATTTATATTGGTATAAGTTTCTTTTCCTTTTGATTTAATTTTATGGGTCACTTAGGTCATTTTGTGAAGAATAAGGTAGTTACTTTTTTCAGGACAAGTTTTCTCAGGCTGAAAGATTGAGTTGGTTTAGGTGGGAGAATGGATTAGATGATATGTTTTATCAGTTGTAAAGTGAATAGGGATTAATTTTTTTTCCTATTTAAGTAATTTGGAGTGATTGAAAGTGGTGGCAAGGGTGCAAACTAGTTTACTATGTGAAATAGCTTTTTGGGTAGCTTTATTTTGTAAAAAATAAAGTTGTTGTGGTTTGAGCACATGGATTTTTCAAGAGGTATAGAAAGGCATGGAATTGTTATACAGGTCCTAAGGATTCAATATATTGGTTAAAGTCCATAGTTTAGTTTATCTTTAATGGTCATGAGGCCTAAAGGTGAAGACAGGGTGCTGGAAATAATTATTTGGTGGAGGATATGAGCCTTTGGGCCCATATTATGAATTGTTTGATTGGTACAAGAAAATGAGTGAACATGGATTATGGTTATATGTTATTCAATATGTGTGATGAATTTTGGAGCTTTAATTATCATTTTTTTCCATTTTTGGTTTTAGGTCATCCTAGTGATGGGGTTTTGAGATTTTTGGTGCAAGTTGAGTGGTTTTAGGAATGGTTGACCTATATGGGCCATATGTGACTATTTTAATGAATTTATTGGGATGTTATTAAGTTTTATTATTCGTGAAAAATGATTTAAAATGAATTAAGATGTATTTTAGAGATGAGAATCATATTTAAGTGCTAGTTTACTTCATTTTTGAACCAGTGCTCTTAGAGGGAAAAGTACAAACCACGTGGAAGTGTGTAATAGTTTTGCCGACATGTATTGAGAGATAAAAGAGTTTTTTTATGGGTTGAGGAATTTTATAGATAATGTGTACAAGGGTTTAGAGCCAAGACATGTTGAGAAAGAAGAAGATAGAGCGAGGTAGAGCATTGAGGGTTTGATTGTGATTGTGTGAGCTGAATTATAGTTCTCCATCATTTTTGGAAGAAAAAAAAATTAGGGATCATCATCATCAAGTGGATGAGTTATTACTTAGTCATCTTAGGAGGTTTTATCCTCCTTATGGAGTGGGTACTTCACCAAATTAGGGGTTGGTGCTCATTGTAGGGTTAATGCTCTATTAAACTAAGGGTTGGTGGTCCTTGTAAATTTTGTGCTTCATTGATTAAACTAAAATGGATATGAGAGACCTAATTTAGTTTAATATAAATGTTATTCAAATATGTAAATAAAAACTAAATAAACAAAAAGTGACCCTAGTAACTAAGTAGATAAAATATGAATCCCTAATGTGTAAAGAAGGGTTAGAAATATCTTAGTTGATTTAAAGATTCTTCAAGACTATGTCAAAGAGATGAATGAATAAATAGAATATAGGAACGACCATCCAAGGGCTTAGAAAAATACATATCCAAGTTTCCTGAGAAGACTTGGGTGCTTCAGGAAGGATAAGGGTACATGGGGTGCCCCGGTCTTATATCTGGACATTGTAGTCTATGCAAGAGGTCCAAAAAACAAAACTTGCAGGGTCACTAGATGATCTGAAGCCTTTGCTACCTATTGCATTGTTGTTTTTGGACAACATCGGATGTCACTGCTAGTTAAAGATGAAGGAGAGACCTATAAAACCCCAAGCTAAGCATCAAAACCCTAATTAACAAATATGCAAATGAAGGGGTTGGACTATCCTCAACATCCGCAAAGTTAGACTTACTAACTGATTCTCACACTATATTTCAAACCAAAATGTAGTTTAAGGAAAGTGTGTAAAAATCATCCCCTATGTGCTCTTGTGTCAATCATATTTTTTGAAGTAGTGAGAAATAACTAGATGTATAAATGTAATACAGTGGTAGATGGAATAGAATAAACTTCCCTCCTATGTAATGTGATGTAGATGAACTAGCCTTATCCCTTGTGACAGAGCTAGATGGATGCAAATGAGTTATAGATGCCTTAAATGGAATGTAACCTTAGGTGATGATACTAGTAAATAGTGCTTGGTCCCTCATTATAATCTCACAACTTATATTTATATGGTTATCTTGTTTTAATTTCGTAATTAACCTTGAAATGGAATACCACTAAAAATATAGAAATTCCAAATAGATAGAAAGTTCCTAAAAGATGGAGGTATAGTATGATAAGGCTTAGAACACCCCAAATAGGACCAGAGCACCTAGGGCACCATAGTATGGGGCTAGGTGCCCCAATCAGAGGTACAATGATGTAAAAAGACAAAAAACACATTGAGAAATTATGTGTGGGAGGTTGGAAATGAAAACAAAAAGAAAAGTAAAATGGCCAAAAGATGGGTGTTAATTAGTATTTTCTTTACTCAAAAACCATATGAATAGTATTTTTTGATCAGGACTAAATAATACCCAAAGTATATGATTTTTTGTCTACATTTTCCAGCACATTATGTTGGTGAGAAAAATGCTCGATAACATAAAGTAGATAGAGATGTGTACCTGATGTCCATGTAGAGTGATCTAAAAACTGTACCAAATGACTAAAAAAACCTTAGAGTGATAAAAAAAATGGAGCATGGAGACTACAGATGTAAAAGAGCAAAAGGTTATGAGAGTGAACATATGGTGGAAATGTGTGTGTAGTTGCCGATGTATGTTACATATCTGCATATTAGCATGAGGTGTGTGCTTCCGTAAAGTGTTGTTTTTTGTTGATGTCATTGTTGGTGTTGACTACTTCCTTCTCATACAATCGACCCTACAAGGAGAAGATGATCAAGTAGTCAAGTATGCATGTATATAGTTAAAATCATATAATGGAAATGAAAATCTGAAAGGAACATGTGCACCTGATTCGTGACGAGAGAAATGGTGTAGAGAGGATATCTTGTATTATGAATTTTTTGGCGATATCACACCACCCTAGCCAAATAAGTTTAGAGAGAAAGTTACATTATTCTCTAACATGTAACTGCTTTCTTGATAATGTATGAAGAGATCTTTGTACTACCTAGTTTTTTGGGTGATATGATGCCATTGATTAAAAAACTGTATAGAGGAAAAAAAAAATTATCGTCTACCTTGTAACTACTCCACAGAATGCTAAAGATAATTATGTCCTGTAAAGTCCATTGGGTACTAGGTTCATAGACAGGTCTGAACCCACTTATTGTATAACCCATAATGTCAAAAATGGAAACTGAATAGAAATGTACCAGTAGACAGTGTTTTGTAGTATGTACAACCCCAAATGATGTCTTGTCCTCTTTGGGGCATATGTGACATCACAGAAAGGAAGATTCGGTCCAAAAAATGGACCAAAAACATAAAACTATTCCCTATAGGGGTAAGGGAATGCACTTGGTATAATCCAAGGTGCACACAAACAAGTGGCTAGAAAAAAGTGTTATTGAAAACTAGCATGCATGTAGAAGACAAGTATAAGCTATATAGATAATGTAGAAGCAAGTAAGAAAAATGATAATGTAAACACCTAAGAATAAAATCATAGACCACAAAATCCAGGTTGTAAACAAGGGACATAACTCAGTGTTCACACCAAATAAAGGGGAAATTCCTCCATACAAGAGAAAACAATACACAAGAAATAGTAGACATATATCCTGCAAACAAATGGAAGAAAGAAATCCTGCAAATAAATGATGCACATGAATCACTCGTTACAATGTTATAAAGATAAACAGTATGTCAAAAGTGTGTATAACCAAATAATTTAAAGTGGTAATTATGAAATGAAACAATAACACCTGTAGTAAACATATGAGGATGCCTCCAACAACCGTTTCAGGAGTGGTAGGAGGCGAGCATCCATGTTATGTGTAGGATACATGTATCTATGATCACAACTAGATAAATACATGAACACACATCTGTGTATGGTATAGATAAATGACATACAAGAGATCTACCTAGCGTGTTTAATAAGACGAACATGTATAAGATAATGTAAGAAAAATTAAATACAAGTAAGATATTCAATATGTTGTGGATGGATGGAAGGAACTTCCAGATGGATGATAGGAGCCATGTCCCTCCTAAGAGAATGGAGTTATATGTAGTTACGTTGATTTGGTTTTCCCCTTAGCAATCAAGAATGAACCATAAAAAAGAATGCATCATCGAGAAATGGTAAAATTTTGTGTTGTGTCCAACACACTATGATGAGTGTGTATGTGTGTTGTTGATATGCAACCTAGCGATGAAGTTCATACATGACCCTATAGCCAAAGTCTATATCACGAAAAGATGATCATAGGAGTGATGATGTAGCCTAAAGTGTATATCACTACCAGATGCATAAAGGGAGTGATGGTGTATTCTAAATTGTATACCACCACAAGATAAAGGGATATGTGACCATTTAGCCTATAACGTATGTCACTAACCTAGGAATGCCACATGATAAATAGGTTGAGTGATGAATGTGTGAGCATGATAACTTCCATTTTATTTTTAAATCCTTGAAATTTGAGTATGGATCGAGGAACTAGAGGGCATCATAGGGTAATGAGTGCAATACGTAGAAGAAGATGTATGATGTGTGATGATTGAACAACCATGTGATGAGTTAAATGTTTGAATATGAAATGTGTAGAATGTAATGCAAGATGTGTAGATAGTATAATAGTGTTAATACAGACACTATGTGATTTGTATGATGAGTAGTATGTAATGTGAGAGTCATAGAAAATAGGAGTGTGACACATGTATTATGAAGACTAATATGATGTATGATGTATAGATGCACAAATTTTGAAATGATGTAGACTAAATGTAGAGTGCATGATATAAGATGTAAGACATATGATGTCAGGTGTATAAATATTTGTAATGTGTAGTATATATTGTGCACTATGTGGGGTTGATGTGTAGTATGACCTCAATAGTCAAGTGTGAACTAAAGAACAAGAGTGTGTCATTGGGTAATGGTCGACGCTAAAATGTGTGATGATTATGCCTATTAAGGATATTAATGTATGACTATGTAAGTATGTGAGATTTATTGATGCTAAGATGAGAGGGGGGAGATGTGTGAATGTTATACCCCCCAATTGTATGTGAATTAATTAACTATCCAATGAAATTCAAGGATGAAGGCCCTTCATCCGATGTATGTGGTGAAAAAAGTAGATAACCAAGCATAAAGAGTGGTGGTATAGTAGATAAATAATGTGTAGGTGAATGAATCCTATGTGCATACGATGGATGAATATATGATGAATTTTGTGACGTAGAAAAATGTGTCAGTGATGGATATCTATGTGATTCCAAGCACGAAGGTGATGAACACCTGAATGGAATAAACCAAGGTGGTGATCTACGTCAAGATTTAGTAATTATCCTAGGAATGGGCATATACCTATGTTTTGGACTAGTGGAGTGGTGAGGTCATGTAGATAATGCGTAAATAGGTGAAATAGGAGTAGATTGCACTTTTAGTAACATAGAGTGTGATGTTTTTGATGAATTAGGTGGTGTGCTAACTAAGGTGAGAGGATATGATGACCATAGAGTAGATGGAGGGATACTGTCAATAGAAATGACCTATTTATTAATAAATTTGAGCCGCAAGTGATTCATAAAGATGATAGATTGAGATCAAAGAATCCTATTGAGAACAAGAAGCATTTCACACCCATCAATTGTGTTTCCAATGACGAATGGAACACGCATAGTAAGAGGACTAACCGTAATGTACAATTTGACGACACCATATAGTTTGTTCATAGGGTAGAAAATTTATGATAGATGTTACCTGATCACCTTAATAAGTAGAATATAACATGAAATAATGAGCCATGATGGATCAAATTAAGTATTATTGATGGGAACCAAACCAATATATGCATTTATGTGTAAGTGGTTGGATGTAAAATTCACATGATAATCATAGTTTAAAAAGTAGATGATTAGTGGAGAAGCATCAGTATGTACAACTGAAAAATTCAGAATCCCCTGATGCAGGAGGAGAAACTATGTGCTATGCATGATTAGCAGAGGATTCAAAAGATTTTGTGTCATGTTGGTGGGGTTGTTTATTAAAAATTTTGAGTTTTCGATTGTTAGTGTTTGGTGCAGAGTCTATAGGCTCTAGAAACTCAATTTTTTTGTTATCAATAAGATCGTAGATGATTGTGCGTAGTTTGAAAAATCAATTTTTAGAATGTACCACACATCTATGATAGTCACATCGGTATTCCTCATTATAATTCCTACCTTTCTAGTCGTGATGGGTCTAATTCAAGTGGTGGAGAAAGTGTGATAAGATCGCTCTCAAGGAGTTTCTGCAATATGAGATGTGGGGCCACATGAAAGTTGGTAAATTCATGCCTAGGTGGTGGTTATTGAACCTCTTTAGTAGTAATTACTAAACTGAAGGTATATTTGGTGTCAGTTGGTTTAGTTGTAGATGGCTTAAATGATGTCTTGTTTGGGAAACGAGTGGAAGATGAAGTTTTCTCCTGATATTTAATCTTTCCTATGGATAGGAGTTTAGTTTCATGAAGCTTTAGAGTTTGACAAAGTTTGTCAAATGAAGGATAAGTATCAAATATAAAACTCTCCTGAAGTGGTGGTAAAAGAATCTGAATAAAAACACCTTGAAATTCAGAGTCTTATAGTACATTTGATCATCTTACCTAGAATTATTTTTGTACCACACCTCAACATAATTATCTAGGTGTTTAATCGATCCATATTTCAGTTTATCTAGGTGAGAATAATCGATCTTGGAGCCAATATTGATATAAAAATGAGTAATAAAATAATCATATAGTTGGGTGAATAAAGTTACCAAATGATCAGGTAGGTTGTAAAACCAATGCATTGTATAATCATGGAGACTACAGGGAATGATTTTAGCCAAAATAATGTGATCATCAACAAATTCAAGGTAAGTGAAATGAAATTCTCTAATATGTTCCTGTGGGTTACCATGTAAATTGAAAATGGGAAGCTTGGGGGCAAAAACTAGGAGGAAGCGAATAAGTGGAAATGGTGGGTAAGAATGGATTATATAACAACAAGGTGGAATCTAAAGATGGACACATGTGAGAAGTAACATGTTGTAACTTACAAAATTTTACTTAAAGGTCATGATAAAGAAAATTTAAGTCTTATGTACCGATAGATGAAACCTTTCATGTATGGGAAACTAAATGTGGTGTGAAGTAATTGGTGGGAGTATTGATAGAAATAGGAATAGTAGACATGGGTAGAATATTATAAGTGAGAAATTGAATGGAAACATAAGTTAGTATGGCCACAAAAGTGGGGAGCTTTGAAAAAATAGTAGCTTCCTCATCGAGTAACATGTATACTAAGGTCTAGATCTTAGGGATTTTTAGAAATGTGATTATTAATGGCCTTAAATTATGCTTCTTGTAAAATCTTAATGAGATTGAACCATGTGAGAGAAGAATAAATCCATGAAAAAGGTGGGTTTGAAAGACAGGTTCAACAAAATGATTAAGATAAAATTGAAATGGGAGACCTAATTTAGTTTGATCTAAATGATATTGAAAGCAATAAATAATAGCTAAAAAATAAGAAAAGTGTCACAAGAAACTAAGTAGATAAAATATTAAACCCTAATGTGTAAATAAGGGTTAGAAAGAGCTTAGTTGATTCAAAAATGCTTCAAGAATGTGTCACAGTGATGAATGAACAAACAGAATGCAGGAATGACCATCCGAGGGATCATAAAAAATATAATTTGAGCTATCTGAGTAGACTGAGGTGCCTGAGACAGGATAAAAGGATCTTGGGACACCCTGGTCTAAGATCTAGGCATTGTGGTCTATGCAAGAGGTCTAGAAACAAAACTTGAAGGGTTGTTAGATGATATGAAGCCTTCGTTGTCTATCATGTGTGTTTCGGTTCACTACACCAGATGCCGTTAGTAATTAATGATGAAGGAGAGACCTGTAAAACCCCAAACCGAGCATCAAAACCTTTTAAAAATGAAAATTAAGGGGTAGGACTATCCTTAGTGGCCACAATGGCATATTTACTAAGTGTTGCACTACATTTCAAAACCAAATGTAGTTCTAGATGAGTGTGTGCAAATCATGCCCTAGATGCTCTTGTGTGAATCACACTTTTTGAAATAGTGATAAATAACTAGATGTACAAATGTAATAAAATGGTGGATGGAATAGAATAAATGTGCCTCTTATGTAGTGTGATGCAAATGGTAACCATCCTTTTACCTTGTGATGGAGTTAGATGGATGCAAATCAGCTCTAGATGTTTGAGATGGAATGCAACCTTAGGTGATGATAGTAGTGAATATTTCTTAATCCCTCATTATGGTCTCATAACTTTATATTTCTATGGATATTTTGTTTCTAATTTCATAATCAACCCCGAAAAGGTAGACCACTACAAATATGGAAATCCCAAATGACTAGAAAGTGCCCAAAAGATGGAGGTAAAGTAGGAAAAGGCTCAACGTGCCCCAAATGGGACCAGGCCACCTGAGACACCCCAGTATTAGGGCTAAGCATCCCAGTTATAGGTAGAATTATGAAAACAAAAAAATATACTAGGAAAGTATTTTAGGGAGGTCAGCAATGATGACATATAACAAAGTAAAATGGACAAAAGATGGGGGTTAAATAGTACTTACTGTTGTCAAAATCCCCCCCCCCTTTTTTGAAAACAAGCTTGGGCCAGGAAAAATCATGAAAAATGGCAAATTCCTAGTCCTCACAACAGTTGGGATATGAGGGACATCTAGGCGCGAGTCAGTTGAAAGGCCGCCAGGCAGTCTGCAGAGCAAAGGGACATTTGAGCCGTCGGGACGTGCGGGACGTGGAAAGCTGGTTAGTCTGAAAGAGAAAATTGACTAACTGCCGAGCGGCATAGCTGGGACGTTTGGGACGTGAAGACGCGAAGGGTGCGAACCGCCCGGAAGGCCAGTGCAGACAACTTCAATCCGGAACATTTGGGCTGTGAAGACGCGAAGGGCGCGAACCACCCGGTTCGGCCGAAAAGGAAAACTTTCGCAAAGGAACAACCGGGACGTCGGGATGCGTGGGACGCGGAAAGCCGGTTCGGCCGAAGGAGAAGAAAATTGACTAACTACAAAGGGAAGTTTGGGATAAGAAGACATGAAGGGCGTGAACCACCCGGATTGGTCGGTGCAGAGAACTTCAGTCCGGAAGGACATCTGGGCCACGAGGACGCGATGGATGCGAAAAGGTGAAGCGGTCGAGAGCAAAGGAAGCCCATTTCGGGTGGTTTGGAAGAATTTGTCCCAGACAGTCCGGGACAGTTAGAATGCATGGACATGAAGGACGCGAACCGGCCAGTTCAGCCAAAAAGGAAAACTTCAGCAAAGGGACAGTTGGAGCAAAGGGATGCGTGGGACGCGGATAGCCGAAGGAGCCGAAAGCCAATGACGTAACGCCACGTGTCATCAGCAGAAAAAAGGACAGAGAAGCCCATTTCGGGTGGATCAGAAGTTTTTGTCGCAGACAGCACTGGGACATTTGGGAAAAATGGACGCGATAGACGTGAAAATCCGGCAGGCCCGAGAATCAATTAGATCACGACACGTGCCACAAGGTAAAAAAGTCCAAAAGTCAAAGGGTGAGGTTTGAGGCGTCAGCCCGAGCCAATCAAA
Organism: Taxus chinensis; assembly: GCA_019776745.2. Taxonomy (NCBI): domain Eukaryota; kingdom Viridiplantae; phylum Streptophyta; class Pinopsida; order Cupressales; family Taxaceae; genus Taxus; species Taxus chinensis. The sequence goes on along the minus strand of CM034148.1, from coordinate 794,062,398 downwards.
AGAGGACACATGTCCTATGGAGCAAGGAATGCAGAGCTCAGGGAGGAGTTAGATAATTTGGCAAGAAGTTCACCAAAAAGCTAAAAGTAAAGGAAGACCCCGCACCCCTGTCCTCCAATCAGATCATGCCACGTGTCCCAAGTGGCGGGGGGTGCGGGAAAAAAGTGAAAAAGTCCCAAAATCACCAAAAGTCAAAGTTTCAAAGAAAACCTGCGGGTGAGCAGAGGAGAGAGAATTAGGCACCCAATCAGCTCTTGACATGTGTCATCTAGGTGGCGAAGCACGGGAAAAGTTTCAAAACACTTTTTCGCCTGTTTTATGCCCTAAATCTTCAGATCTCCATATCTTTTGATCCAGAGCTCAGATTTGCACGTTTTTTATATCAACGGAAAGCTTATGAGATTCTCTAAATGATTCTGGGATTAATCTTGAATTTTGGCATAGTCTGGAGAGAGAAAGTTAAGAAACGGCTCTGACGCGTGTTCATGGCCAGAAGTGACATTTCAACGACCAAATTTAATACAGAATGGGTCACACTCTCCTCCAATCTGGTTAGAAATGACAGAGTATGTGCTTGTAAGGTATCCCATGCCATTTTAATGCATCTTCAGTCGAGGAGGAATGGGCTCCCATGTTTTTGTACGTTTTCTCTCTCATGGGCTCGACCCATGCAATGTAAAAGCCAGATTTGGCTCATTTTGAAAAGATATAAGTTGTTCATCATTTTAGCTCTGCCCTCCCTTCTTTTCTTCTCTAGGGTTGAAAATGGAGTTCGAACCTCCTCCCTGCTCTGTAATGGCATTTTTTGCCTTTTACTATTGAAATGATGTTCTGTGCAAACTTTCTGAAGCAACAAAAACATGTTTTGTGATGCATCTATCCATCCTTGCTCGTTTTTCGCTTGTTTCTTCTTGCCTCTCTTCATTGCAGGTATTTGCACATGTTCTAATGTTCATTACAGGTCTAGAGCTCTGTTCATGGAGTTTCAGGACATTTTCTATGTGAAATCTATCCTTGGGCCTATGATGTGTCTGTCCATCCTTTCCATCGCTCACCTCTCTTTATTCCATGGCAGTTTTTGATAGATGTTCAACATTCTCCTTCTCTAGTGTATCACCATTTTAGTGTAGGATTTTTGTTCTTTTTCCCTTCTCTCTCTCTCCCTGTCTCCTTGGTGGTTAGATTAGGATTAGATTAGCTTACTTGCACTGGAATAGCTTGTGGTAGGTAGATTAGGAGCAGGAACCAGCCTTCTCTGGAGATTCCTGTCTCATTTTACAAGTCCCACACTTGTAGAGAGGTTTCAATGTTGTGCAATCACACTGGATGCTAGAGTGATCAACCTAGAATCCTGATCTGCATCCAAGGGTGTTGTGATCCTGCAACAATAGTTTTGGTACGCCCGGTGGGACATCACAGAAGTTAGAGTTCCATCTTTCAGAGGTGTCTCATTATCAACAGCAAAATTTAAGCCACCATGCGTCTGCACCAACAGTTTTGGCATGCTCGGTGGGAGCTTAGATGTCTTCCACTTCATCTTTTGTAGGTTGGTGTGTTCCTGTGAAGATTTCATCCTTTGGAGGCACTTGCAAACACATCTGGTGACTCCATCTGATCAGCAACCCATTTCTGAAGTTGCAGACCTGTTTTTCATGCGTTTCCATCCGTCCTTCTTTCCATCCCTTTCATTCTTTTCCATTCCATGAAGTTGTGCAATCATGACTTCATTTCCATCATGGGACTCACATTTACAACAGCAGTATATTCCACCTCCAACATGTTTTACAAATCCTCCAAATCAGCATTTTGAACAAGTTCAAGATCAGCATGCATACTCATATGAGCAGCAGTGCCAAAATTAGTTTGGCTATGGAGCTTTCCAAGAGCAAGAATATGCATATAATGAAGATAATCAGATGCAAGATGCTGGTCTATTGGAGAAAATCCAAAAGATGGAGGTAAATATGGTGCAGTCCAGAGCAACAGCTCAAATGAGAGCTTTCAGAATTGGTTGCAGGACTCCTTGTCCATGGGGAGGCCCTTTTCCAAGACACTTCAGCCCTCAGGAGAAGCTGGACTTCATGATGAAGATGCTGCCCCAACTTGCACAATGGACAGCAGAAATAGAGGCCTATACACTTGTTGTTGAACAACCTTGTCAATGGGTAATTTCTACACCATCATCTGGGTTTTCTCTTCCCATTACTCAAGCAGCATCATCTCATTTGGAATTTCAAATTTTAAACTCTCCATCCGCTGTCCCAAATGTTGATCCCATGTCTCCACCTCCCAGTCTTCCACCACATCTCAATTCTTCTTTCCTTTTTCCTTCCAGACAGTCATCCCCTCCACAAGAGCTAACAGAAATACCCCCTCCTCTAAGGAAACAAGAGGTTTCACTGCCTCCACCACCACAAAAAATTGTAAAACCAGTTGAGGTAGAACCCATCCCTCCTCTTGCATTCCAAATCAGTCATCAAGGATAGCAAGAGGAAGAGCCAAGAAAATAAGAAATGATTAAGAGCTTAGTAAGTTTGGCTCTTAAATTTGGAATTGAGAAGATCCCTTTGCTGGTAAAGCCTACAAAAGAGGCTGAGGTTGAACAAATGGTGGTTAGGACTGATTTTGTTGCAGCAGAAGAAGAGCAAAAGGAAGAAGCAGATCAGCAATCAGTTTTCTCTGAAAGTAGTGTCCATGTTGGCACTCTATTTGAAGGAAATGCTGATCCAATTCAAGTTGCACAATCGGCCATGGAGGAAGAAAGCTCTGAAGGAGATCTTGCAGTCCCAACTTGTCCTCTAGAGCAGCAGATTGAAGAGTTTGACTTGAAAAACTTCATGCTGGAGGAGGAGTTCAATCAAGAGCAAGATTGTCTTCAAACATTGGAGGAATGAGAAGCTGCTCCAAATGCAAAGGAAGAGGAGCACATCCCAGCTGTGGAGGAGAGAAATGCAGATCCAAGGGCTTTGAGCACAAAGCAGGCTACAGGAGAACCTTCAGTTCTTCTTTCTATTTCATCTCTCTCGAGCTCTAATGCTGAAGAGGAGTTTGATCTCTCAAACTCAATGTTGGAGGGTGAAAGAAACCATGGTGATCAAGTTGCAGATCAAGAGAACACCATGGGAGAAGTTGAACACGAGAAACAGGACAGCAATGAGGCAGTTTACCTGTCAGATTTGGAGGACTATTTTGATGGAGAAGAACCGGTTGAGTTTCCACCATTCTCTCTTTCATCATCCATAGTCCAAACACTTGAGTCTACTGCCATGAAGGAGAGCATTCATTTGCAGCAGCTTGCATCTTTTAGTAGCTCTTTGGAACTGAGATTGGAAGATTTTAATCTTTCATTTCCTACATTGGAGGAAGATAAAGGATAGAGGAATTTCACCATTTCTTCCACGCCATCCATTCAGGAAGGTCTACAAGAAGACTCCATTTTAGGAGTTGAAAATCAGAGCTATGGGCATATCAAATGGATCAGACCTTGCCCAATCAGGTATTTGGCTTCATTGGAGCCAAAGGAGAAGCCACAACTAGTCATGCTTGCTTCTGAGCATGAGGGTGAGCTACAAAGTACCAAGGATCAACTGTCATACCTCTTCAATCCAAATGCAGAGCAACTAAAAGAGGTATCGGATTCACCTTCAGCTGATACCTTGATGATTTGGGTGGAATACCAGCTTCTTGTTGATTTTCCACTCATCCTAACAGCCATGATCAGCTCCAAATCAATTGCATGGCTGCCAATTTTGAAGAAAGGAAGCTATTTTGCACAACCAGTTGCAGGGTTTGTTTAGCTTGCCTTTTCTTCCAGTTAAAGTAGAGTAGGTAGATTTGCTTTCAGTAGAAGAAGTGCTTGTGCACACTCTGCATGTTTCATTTGGAGCATGTATGATTTTCAGTTCTGTACATAGTTTTTGTGGTGCTAGTTTTGCTCTTGCACAGTTCATTCCAGTGGCATTTTGGTGAGAACAACTCCATGTCTGGTGGGTTTCAAGCGGTTCAGAGGGATGTTTTCAAAGTTCAAATCAGTTGCAGGTTACAACTCATGACTCCATGCCCAATGGATTGCTTCAAGCTACTGATCATTCATCTAGCAGGCAGATGACCCCACTGAGTCATCAAAACTGTTGTCAAAATCCCCCCCTTTTTTGAAAACAAGCTTGGGCCAGGAAAAATCATGAAAAATGGCTAAGTTCTAGTCCTCACAACAGTCGAGACATGAGGGACATCTGGGCGTGAATCGGCTGAAAGGCCGCTAGGCAGTCTGCAGAGAAAAGGGACATTTGGGCCGTCGAGATGCGCGGGACACGGAAAGCCGGTTGGTCCGAAAGAGAAAATTGACTAATTGCCGAGTGGCACAGCTGGGACATTTGGGACGTGAAGACGCGAAGGGTGCGAACCGCCTAGATCGGCTGGCGCAAAGAACTTCAGTCTGGAACATTTGGGCCATGAAGACACGAAGGGTGCAAACCACCCGGTTCGGCCGAAAAGGAAAAATTTCGCAAAGGAACAACCGGGCCGTCGGGACACATGGGACGCGGAAAGCCGGTTCAGCCGAAGGAGAAGAAAATCAACTAACTGCAAAGGGACGATTGGGACAAGAAGACGCAAAGGGCGTGAACCGCCCGGATCAGCCGGTGCAGAGAACTTCAGTCCGGAACATTTGGGCCGCGAGGACGCGATGGACGTGAAAAGGTGAAGCGGCCGAGAGAAAAGGAAGCCCATTTCGGGCGGTTCGGAAGAATTTGTCCCAGACAGTCCGGGACAGTTGGAATGCATGGACGCGAAGGACACAAACTGGCCGGTTTAGCTGGAAAGGAAAACTTCAGCAAAGGGACAGTTGGAGCAAAGGGACGCGTGGGACGCGGATAGCCGAAGGAGCCGAAAGCCAATGAAGCAACGCCACGTGTCATCGGCAGAATAAGGACAGAGAAGCCCATTTCGGGTGGATCAGAAGTTTTTGTCCCAGACAGCACTGGGACATCTGGGAAAAATGGACGCGATAGATGTGAAAATCCGGTAGGCCCGAGAACCAATCAGATCACGACACGTGCCAGAAGGGAAAATAGTCCAAAAGTCAAAGGGCGAGGTTTGAGGGGTCAGCCCGAGCCAATCAAAAGAGGACACGCGTCCTATGGAGCAAGGAATGTGGACCTTGGGGGAGGAGTTAGAGAATTTGGCAAGAAGTTCACCAAAAATCTAAAAGTAAAGGAAGACCCCGCGCCCAGTCCTCCAATCAGATCATGCCACGTGTCCCAAGTGGCGGGGGGTGCGGGAAAAAAGTGAAAAAGTCCCAAAATCATCAAAAGTCAAAGTTTCAAAGAAAACCTGTGGGTGAATAGAGGAGAGAGAATTATGCACCCAATCAGCTCTTGACACGTGTCATCCAGGTGGCGAAGCGCGGGGAAAAGTTTCAAAACACATTTTCGCCTGTTTTATGCCCTAAATCTTCAGGTCTCCATATCTTTTGATCCAGAGCTCGGATTTGCACGTTCTTTATATCAACGGAAAGCTTATGAGATTATCTAAATGATTCTAGGGCTAATATTGAATTTTTTGTGCAGTTTGAAGAGAGAAAGTTAAGAAACGGCTCTGACGCATGTTCATGGCCAGAAGTGACATTTCAACGACTAAATTTAATATAGAATGGGTCGCACTCACCTCCAATCTGGTCAGAAATGATGGGGTATGGGATTTTAAGGTATCCCATGCCATTTTAATGCATCTGTTGTCGAGGAGGAATGGGCTTCCATGTTTTTGTACGTTTTCTCTCTCATGGGCTCGACCCATGCAATGTAAAAGCCAGATTTGGCTCATTTTGAAAAGATATATGTTGTTCATCATTTTAGCTCTGCCCTCCCTTCTTTTCTTCTCTAGGGTTTGAAAATGGAGTTTGAACCTCCTCCTTGCTCTGTTAATTGCATTTTTTGCCTTTGACTATTATAATGATGTTCTGTGTAAACTTTCTGAAGCAACAAAAACGTGTTTTGTGATGCATCTGTCCATCCTTGCTCGTTTTTCACTTGTTTCTTCTTGCCTCTCTTAATTGTAGGTATTTGCGCATGTTCTAATGTTCATTACAGGTATGGAGCTATGTTCATGGAGTTTTGGAACATTTTCTGTGTGAAATCTATCCTTGGGCCTGTGATGCGTCTGTCCATCCTTCCCATCGCTCACCTCTCTTTGTTCCATGGCAGTTTTTGATAGATGTTCAACATTCTCCTTCTCTTGTGTATCACCATTTTAGTGTAGGCTTTTTTTTTTCTTTTTCCCTTCTCTCTCTCTCTCCCTATCTCCTTGGTGGTTAGATTAGGATTAGATTAGCTTGCCTGCACTGGAATATCTTGTGGCAAGTAGATTAGGAGCAGGAACCGGCCTTCTCTGGAGATTCCTCTCTCATTTTACAAGTCCCACACTTGTAGAGAGGTTTCAATGTTGTGCAATCACACTGGGTGCTAGAGTGATCAACCTAGAAGCCTGATCTGCATCCAGGGGTGGTGTGATCCTGCACCAACACTTACTTCACTCAAAAACCATATGAATAGTAGTATGAGACCGGGACTAAATAATACCCAATGTGCTTGATTTTATGTCTACATTCACTAAATATATTTTTTGTGTGTAATATTAACAAATTTTCAGTGGGTTTTTCTTCCATTTGAGGGTTTCCCACTTACATTATGGTGTTCTTATGTAGTTTATTTATTGTATGCTCTTGTGATTTATATTACACATCTTACTTAAACACACAAATGTTTATGAATATTGAACGGATGGTTAATGTGATGTATGAATTGTAAGTTAAATAAAGTAAATTTTTTGAAATAATGATTCACCCCCCCCTCCTTAGTCCATTGTTCTTCCAATAATTTATATCAGATCAGGTCCTTGAAATGCAAGTCTAATAGCTTGGAGGAGATCCTAGAAGCAAAATAGTGAAAAAAAATCAGGAAAGAGAATCAAGAGCTGAGAGTATGGACAATAAGTATGAAGAAACCATCAAAAGTCTCGAGATTCAGTTTGAGAATATTTTTTCAGATTTGAGTTCAAAGGAAGAGGAACGTGAAAGTTTGAAAAACAAGTCATGTGTTGATTTTTTTCATAGTTAAAGTGATCTCAATGATATGGTGATGGATATACAAGTAGATTTAGCATTCCATAGGAAGGAGAACATTTTTTTAAATTCTAAAATAAAAAATATGCCAGGAGCACTCAAGGCAAAAGAATAAGAGTTTTCAAGCTTAAAGATGAGATTCAAAGCCTAAAGATCAAGGAAGATGAGAAGCCCTAATCTTGCAAATCAAGTAATTGGAACTAGTTACAAAGGATGTGAAGATGAAAATATTCATGGAAAGAAGGTCTATTTAAGGCCTAGTATAATTATATAGCCAAATGATATGAGGTATGCAAAAATTCATGGTTATTTTTATGCTTTCAATGGTTTTGGTTATAGAATAGGGGATTTTAGGAAGTTTCTCAGTTGTGTATACCCTTGCAGCAATGGAAAATATCAAAAGAGTGAGTATTCAAGATATAGGTAAGAGGTTTTTTGTCATAAGTTTCATCAAAAGGGACATTTTGCAAGGTTTTTTTATCATGAATCATCTAGGCAAGTGAATAAGGTTTAATCTCTCAAAATGAAGGAATATTTTTTACCTAAATCAATCAAAGTTTAATCAGATTAAGTCAAGGAAATAAATTTAACCTTAAACAAGGTTGTACAGGAATCAAATCATAAATATGATGTCAAGAAGGTTGAACCAAAGTAATAGATCCAAGAAAATCACATGTCTTTGAATGTCATAAGCACTCATGTGCATGACAAGTTGAAAACATTGGGTCTTTGGGACACCTCAAGGGTTATAAGGTATGTCAAATAATATATCCATGAGTTTTTAAGTTCTTGTCTTGGTAGGTGTCTGAATTTTTTTGTTCTCATGAAAGTGTGCTAGTCTCTATTAAAAATGTTCAATTTGGGGTCATGATGGGTAAATAGTATTTTAGGTTTTTCTCTTTATTTTAGGATCTAATTTTGGGTCCTTATGTCTTTAGAGAGATATTCAATGAAATATTGGGATTTTTCTTTATATTTTCTTTGTGTGTCAAAAGTCTTGCTACCATCTTTGTAAGGTATGTATGATTGTGTCATGCTATCTCAGTGATTGAAACGTCTATGTCAATGCATATCATGTTATTTTCATCTTATAGTTTTAGTCCTTGGTTTGTGATGATTCATAGTTTGAGGTATGTCTCCATATAAATGTCCATTAGTCAAGGATTGAATTATATAAAATTTTATTATCTAACCTATGTCAAGGTGTCAACAATCCTATGAATGGGATCTTAATACTTAAATAAGGAGAAATCTGGTAAATTTAAAGGTTTCATGGTCAATCAAGCATCTCATTCTATATTGTGAGTTTAACCCAACAAAGTCTCTATCATTGTCACAAGTGAGCATAATAAATTCATTTTTGTAGATTAATTTGTGAAAGATGTCTTGAGTTTAATGGTTTTTCAAGGATATTCTTATGTTGTTACTCATGTATAAGTGTCCTTTTTCCTAATGAAATGGGTATCTAAAAGGAATATTGAAGTAAAATAACTTTGTATGTTAATGAGTTCAGACACATAATATACCAAGTTTGTGAGAATAAATTTTTTTATCTTATTTTATATAATGTTGAGGAATATTGTGAAGAAGAGTTGTGATATTACCAAGATTACTAATGAACAAAACATGGCCTAGGGTCTTATTCTTAAGAATTTTATTCAAATATGATGCTCCATCACCATGAAGGTTTGTTTAGTTGAGGAATAGTGACTGTGAAAAATACATGCAAGCTACACGATTGTCAATACATGGTAGTAGAGGTTGATATCAAGACAAGTTCACTCGTCAAGGGAAAAAATTAAATAAAAATTTGAGATAATCAAGGGGTTTTGGGAAATAAACAGGTCATGTTGAAGGAATATTTGAACATATCATCATACAGTGTTGATGGATAACAAGGTTGCAGTGATCAAAGGTTAAGTGATCTATTACAAGCACATTTCAAGGTCTGGTAAGTGTTAAAAGTTTGATAGTGTGTCTAGGTGTTCAGAAAATGGATATTGTTTGGTTAATTTATTTATCCCTAGCATACATGATCATTAGGTCTTATGAATGTCTACTAAATAATGTGATCTAAAGTAAGCCTAATCTAAGGTATCTATAAGCGTTGGAGGTTCTGACTATGTACGTATCTCAATCAAGAAGTTAGGAATATCTCCAAAATTTATATGTAAGTATGTATGGTTAGGTATATTAATCTATTTTTGAGTTCTCTTGATGAATAAATATCATGATGATGCTTGAGGATCTTGGGTCTATATGTGAAGGAGCTGGCATACATTTTTCATATCCATAAAAATTTACATGGTCTAAATCTAAGATATTTTATTTGTACAAGTAATGTTTCCGCAAAGATATGATGAAGATACTATGACAAGAGCTTAAAATGCAGTTTGAGATAATAATGTCAAAATGTTGTCAATTTTCACCTTAAATATGTATGAATCAAAGAATATGATTATGTTGGCATGGATTATCATATTTCTTGTACAATTAATAACCTATGCATCATGGGTGTAGATGGTTAATAAAAGCCATCAAAAATAAAAGGATTAGAGGAATTCCCTATGACAATGCAAGAGTGTAATGAAGTATTGTAGGTAGTAGGAATAGATACAAGTTTTTTTCAAGAGTGTGAAAGAAAAAGAAAAGTTTAATAAAAAACTTATAGGATAAGTATAATTCCATAAAAGGATTTGTGTCTTCAAAGGATATCTGGACTCAATATATCAGCATGTACATGCTTATGAAGAATATTTTACGGTCTAATCAATGTTTCTTGGCTCAATGATAGTCTTAGATAAGTATGAATGTTTGTAATAAAGACATTGTATTCTAGTTTAAAAAGATGAGGAAATCTTGTGGGTTGTAGATACATATTAAAGAAAATGGATTTCCTCATTGAATTTGATTAGGTTAGAGAGTAACTAGGAAATAAAGTATGAGTGGAGTATTATCTATGTCATAATAGGAAAGGTGTTAATATAAACTACTTATGCTTAGAGACATACAAATGGAATACTTAGATTAATGCACGGGGGGTTCATTAGCTAGGCAATATCCTGCACGTGGGTTCATATTGAGGTAATGAAAATTAATAAAATTAAATTCAATATACGGGTAGATATGAGGTGTTGAAAGGGTTTAATTTATTAATATTTTGAATCAGGTATTGGGGGTAGGTTGGAGAGGTGGCCAAAGGAAAGGGAGGTTTAATTTTAATATAAAACTAAAACATTTGAACCCTAGTTTTTAAAAGTAAATACCTTAAAATTGTAAAAGGAGTGAGGTCATAAATTAAATTATAATATCTTTTTTAATAAATAAATCTCAATTAAGAGATTCTTAACCAAGAAATAATAAGATGGTAGAAAACTAGGATTGAGTATGCTTTTCAACACAAGTGATATTATTTCACCATCTTAATTATTTGAAGTAACTATTTATAAATGATTAAAGCTTAACATTTATAAGGTGATTTGTAATAGGTCTTCAATGGATTCAAACTATCTTTCGAGAGGAAATGCATATTAAAAAAAAATATAGTGAGAAATATGGTATATATTTTTTTTAATATATTAGGGTAGAAATAAAAAGGGGTAAATAAAATTGTAATTGAAAAATGGGTAAGTAGGGGGTATTTTCATTCTAATAATATAATAGAAGGGGGTATTATTAATTGAATAATTAGAAGTAAAAACTAAAATTAAGGGTATTCTTTAAAACCCTTCGAATGCACACGTGTTATATTATACTTTTACTGAGTGAACTCCTCATGGAGTTAATGGAGCTTTAGTTTAAGGACATCAAGGGAATATGAATTCTTGGCCATAATATTGGTAAAGGTAGGCCCATTTGTCATAGTGCTTTGATCATCTACCAAAATGAATTTCCTTTTGGATACTTATCAATAAGGCTTTCTCAAAATTAAGTTGTCTAATAAACTTGTGCTCATTCTTTCCTAAAGACCACTAAGCCCATTCCATACCTTTGCAAAACTTACAATAGCATGGATCTCAAAATGTATATGTTAGGATTGAAACCTTTTTTTGCAACATAGTCTAACAATTGCATGTAACAATTTGCAATAGGTATCAAGGCGATCAAATAATTTGGCAGTGATGCTTGTACATGACACATTGAGGTACACTCATTGGATGCCAACTATGGCTAATGGGTTCTTAGATCCCTGATCTTGGGATGAATTATGATATGCACTTGGTTACCTGAAATGTTAGTAAGGTGTTATTGGAAGATGAAAGGCCTCTAAATTTCTAGATCATTGAAAAAGGCCATGGACAAAATGATGCATCCCAAATCTGTTTTAGTAAAATTCACATAAGGAAACCATAAAAAAAATTTGCTCAGGTGCCTGGATCAGATTTCCATTTGATAAATGTGTCTCAAAGTATAGTTCCCGGTGAAATTAAAATTTTATTGGATAAGTGAAGAAAATCTATTTGACTTAAGAGAGTTTTATAAGGGTATATGGATAAGAACTAGTTGTTAAGAACACTAAAAACTTGTACCTCAGGGATAGAGGAAAGTATCATTGAGCCATCTGAAAACTTAGTCGATACATGGTAAGAACTAGGATCCTTCACAATCTCAGTAAGTAATAGGGTGTCATAAAAATAAAAAGAGCCTTTCTATATAGATTTGATTTTTTGTGGGCATGTTTGGCTTTGAGGGGAATGAAACAATTTATTAGAAACTTGATCATTCACTTTTAGTTAATGTAATATAGATTTCATGTTGGATTTGGAGGAAAAATGGTGTTCTTGAGCATGAGAAAGACCTAGAAGATGGTGTTGAGTGTGGTTTAATTCAAAAATAAAGAGAATATGTTCAGGGAGATCTATTTTTTGGCTCATTACAGATTTATGGATCTTCATATGGTGTTGAAGGAGTCAAAGAGGAGAAAGTATAGTCACAAGGGCAACTATTTAAGGAAGTAAGTGATTTTTGTTTATTTTTTATTATATGTTGTAATTTTTATGTTGGGTAATCATAATATCCTTTTTCATATATGTAAAATGGGGAGAGAATCATTATAAACATGGAAAATAGGTCATGTACGTGTTGTTCTTGTTGGTTGCCATCAATGTTTCGTAAGGTGGTTCCCATCAATGAAAAAGGAAGAGATTGTTTGACATTGTGTGTTAGTGTTGTAATTGATTTCAATTCCATCAATGGAAAAGGGTTTCATGGTGATGTATGAGTCTCCATGAGGTTTAACTCAAGTGTCAAACATGAAGGAAATGATCAAATCCTTGGTGTAAATTAGACCAAGTCCTCTGAATGATGGAGTATGAAGAGAAATATTGGGGTCATAAAACCCATATTTATTACGCATATACACCTAGGCTTCCCTTCACCAAAAATCTAGTGCATGGGTAGAAGACCTATCTTCTCACTAGGAAAATCTAACATATTAAAGTCTCCCCAAATCATCTAATTCCCATTAGGAAGATCACCAGCTATCCAAAGCTAGAGAAAGCATTTTCAACCATATCATTGGATGCATAAACGTTAATTAATCAAAAAAGAGTGATTATCAATGTTCAATAACGCCCATAGGGTGTGATGGTGATTGGATCACATAAGATGATCATACACATAATTGAGATCCTTCATTTAGGGAAGCAAGTAAAAGTCATGATTCTATGCATAGTCAAGAACGGGTACGATAAGACTCGATGCTAGAGCTTTCAAAGCTATCTGGCAAGATAACTTTGGTGATTGTGGAAAGGTAGAGAAACCTATCATGATTAACTTCTTGTAAACATAGAATGTGTCATATCTATAAGATAGCTTTCTAAAGTCTCACACAATGTACTTACTGAGTACAGTCTATTAGATGCCAAACATTCCACGAGAAGCAATTCATTGTAAAATAAGCATCGAGAGACATATCCTTTGATTTCAAACACGTGTAGATGAAAGGTGTCATAATATGTTCTTGTAAAAAACCATTGTAAAGGTAAGATAAACAAAAATTCATTGATCCACCCCCCTCTCATTGCTTTTGATGTCTAGTAAAATTGGTATCACAATCATGGTCCTTCTGAATTAGGTCCTAACATGATTGAACCCGGTGAGCACAAAATTCCCAATCATGAGGGGATTAGCATAATCTATTTTGAAGAAGACGTATGAAATTGCTCAAGCCCTAATTAAAGATTTAAAAACTGAAATCAAGCTTATCTATGTAAAATTGTCTTGAAGGACTCCATTAACTGGTAGAAGAAGTCTCATATGTTAGGAGAACATCTAAGTGGTGGAGTAAAGCCGACATAGTCTCCTATGGTGGATGAATATTTGAATACTATAGAAGGCCTGAAGATAGAAAAATGTTAATGTAGGCTTGAGGACAGGGCAAAGACACCCTAATTGAAAATTTGTTGGCTATAGACTGGTTTAACAACCTTGTAAGTGCCGAGATCTAGTGTGGGTAATGGGGGCTTTGTTACCTAGTTATTATTCATGCTAAGAAGACATCAATGGTAAGTATGACCAGTCTGTTAAACTAATGCCTGAGAAGGCAATAACATTTGGCTTAAAAAAGGAATTATTCTAGCTAACCAAGGGATATCTAATATATTTAATTGTTTATCCTATTGGCATCAAAAATAGGTTTTAGGAAAAGTTTATATAGAACATCCCATTGAATGTGACTTGCAATTCCATCCACCTATGAGAGGAAATTTAATATGGTCAGAATTTCACAAAATATGCAAGTCTAAGGGGACATAGAGCAAGAGAGTGCATGAAAATCTATGAACAAATACACCAGTGGAGATACTTATTCAACTGAATATGTAACCAATATATGGCAGGGTCAACAAAACGGAATAGCGAAAACCCTACTAGTCCAATCATTGCTTGGATGGAGTCAAACCTGATAATTCAAACTGGGAGCAAGCATTCATGTTGCACCTAACAGATAGAACATGCTTTTAGAGGAAATCCTTCAAACAAAATAATCTATCACTATGGAAAATCTCTCAAACCACATCAGACATTCCTATACCTTTAAGCAATATTTTGGACACAAACTTCATAGATTGCTTCTAACATCGAGTGCCATCACATTCCATATTCCCATATGTATTTTCATTTTCCTTGTGAAGCCTCAAGTTTTTGTTCCTCTCCACGTATAAGGAGGTCCATGAAATGAGTATATAGGATGCATGGCCTTTCTTCTTCTGATTTTGAAATCCACTTCAGCCTCTCTTTGTCCAGAAGGTTATATTGGATTATATGGAACTGGCACATCAAGCTATATTATTTTCTTAAGATCAATTATGTTACATGAGATATCAACAAAGGGCTATATAGGGAAGAAACTTCGAAGCTACTATTTTATTTTCTTAAGCGTTGAGAAATTGCATAACTTCAAGTAAATGCTTTTCAAAGAAGGTATATCTAATTGCAACATGAATACTTAGTCATAGACTCTAACAAAATTTAATAGCTAAATGAAATCAGGTACCAGCCCTGCTTATACCACTGCCAAGAGTGTGACAAGATCACCACTTTTCCAAGGACATGAAAATGAAGAACTGGAGTCATCATATGCTTTTGATGAATTTTTATTGTTATCAGGAAGTACATCAAGAAAAGAGTGTCTTCTCAATTCTTCTAGGAGGTATACTCTTTTGGAGGAAGTAGTAATAAATATTTGGAGTGAGGGGAGATGTCATTGTCAAGTATGTATCTTCATCATGATGTCAGGGATGTATTTTTCTAAGGCTCAAACTATTGACATGATGTGAAAGTTAAAACCTCTTGTAGTGTTTCTCTTTAAAGCATAAAGTTTGTTTTGTGTAAGTTATCTAAATATGGATTTTCCCCATAATTTTTTTCTTAGATGCCAAGAAATATTTCTATAACATACAAAGTAATTCATTGCATCGATTTATTTTACATGATTCAAAGTATTTTTCGTCATTGGAAAATTTGTTAGATGACTCTAAACATGTCAAGATGATAAATTCATTGTCTCAATAGCTAGTCATAAATATATATGATTGTTTTAAAGTATGTCATGGTTTAAAAAGTCCTTGGTTACCACATTGAGTATAATGACTATTGGAGTGTGTTAAATGTCTCTTTTTCATCAAGGAAGTTATGAATAATATTTACTAGGATTTGGTGTTATCAAGTTTGTGATAGGATTTCAATAAATTTCAATGAAATGTTATATCTCTTTCGTGGTATGTATTTCTCATAAGTACTTGAAATAAATCAGTGTGTCTTGCATCAAATATTTAAGTGTCGAATATATGATGGGTAAATTCAAGTTAAAAAAATATCATGATATCTGAACAATATGTCTAGTAGGATATGGAGATTTAAAGGTATTTGTAAAGTTGAAAAATAGTCTGTGTACACATTCCCTCAAAGGTGTAATTATTTTAAACATCAGTGATTTGGCCCATTATCTTGGCTTATGTGTAATTGGCCTTGTGTCATGTGTCATGGTGGTGTATTTTGGACCTTTAAATGTCCTTGAAGGTGCTTCTAGGTGATCAAATGGTGACTTCATCAGTTTGCATTTCAAGAGGTATACTATGTTTATGACATGATCTATCTAACATGGTTCTTAAGAAAATATTGAGGTGCTAAATATATGAGAAAGGTTTGTTCTTGACTTATATACATTTAATAGGTTCTCAACATGTTTTACGTTGCTTATGAAACTTGTTTGTGTAAGTATGGAAGTGACTGTTGTAAAACATTAAGACATGTTGATACTGCATTGTCCTTGACTGTGTTTAACACAGATCATTCAAGTGGTACACCTAGAAATTCACTTTTGAAATGTCTATTGATGGATCTATGATTTTAAATTTTTTGTGAATAATCAAAACACATGAGACTAAAGGATGAAATTTTTTTAGGTCTCAAGAATGTATACATTTTAAGTTATCCATGACAGTATCGGAGATTTAGCTCTTATTGCACAATGAAGAGAGTTTTATTTTCAAGACCCTAAATTTTTATCTTTGTCAAAGATTTGACAAGGGATTTAATGTGTTAGATGAGTTCAATTGTTTCTCACAATGTCTCTTAAGGTTGATAAGAAGATTTGAAGTGTTCTCCATCATGTTTCCTTTTAAAAGTTGAATCCTATAGTTCAGAGGCAGAGTTGATACCTTCTCAACTCTAAGATTCTCTTGAAGTATATTAAAATGGCTAGGAATGCGTGTACTATCATTTTTAGACTGATATAAGGTATGTCAATGTAGAGATGTGTGTTCTTATTCAATGGAAGAAGAGCATGATCTCCATAAAATGCACTCAAGGACTATGAGAAGAAGTCATAAAAAATTTCAGGTAGTTGCATACAGTTTTTTCTAGATCAAAAGAAGACCTACTAAGGCATAAAATAAAGTATAGTATATATGTATATGGGTATCAAGAGATGATATGATACATGAGTCTGTATATTTTTCAAAGAGCATTACAAGATTAACTCTTCACTGTGATAAGTTGACAAGTTCTAAATCAGGGTATTGACTATCATAAAACATTTAACTAAAGATAAATTGAACTAGAATGAATATCTATAGGTTATTAGGAGATGATTTGAGATCATCGAAATGGAAAAAGGTCTAAATGAAGTTTAAATAGTTACTAAATTGATGCTCAAAACAAGTATTGTTGTATGAAAGATGGGAATAAGCTTGAAACCATGCATAATTCGTAGAAAAATTGATGTTACAAGAAATGAAGAGATCTAAATGTCACGCTTCAAGGTGCAAAGGTCAAAATTTCAAACTTAAAACAAGGAGAATGAATTATGAAGTGTTGCAACTCACTGACAGAGTTCAAATGGAGTGTTGGATGATGGAGGTATATTTAAGTATATAAGGATGATCATAGCATGAGTCCAAGGTTTCCTTAATGAGGTGATGCTACAAGTATTAGCTTAAATCATGACATATTGATAAAGGATGCTACAGGTGTTTGAGTCATCATAAGAGAAGTTAGTGCCTTAAAAATATCATAACTTAGTCTCTTTGTGTAAGGTACATCTAATTTTTCTCCTATGATGTTTGAGATATATTTCAGATGGTTGGATGACAAAAAAATGGTCAAAATGATCCTTGAAATCAAATTATGCCTCTAAATTGGTCTATGACTTAGATATTATAGATGGATGAAATGTTTATGCCTACAAGGACAGGGGGAGTACATGTGAATATTCCATACAAATAAAATTACAAGGGGAGTTCACTACTATACCTTAACAACCTCAGAAGAATAATGTGCATCAAGAGGCACTCAAAGAAGAGGATAGAGTATCATATGCCATTCCTTTTGTTAACTTTTCTTCAATTAACAAGGTCCATATGGTAGTCATCAAAATATAAGGAGTTCAAAAAGAATTTGAAATCATGAAAAAGAATGTGTGACAGTGAATCCCAAGTATGTATGGAAGATTTGATGATCACTTCAAAATTGAAACTCAGGAGTAGAAAAAATTGTTTACTCAAGATGATAATAAAAGCATGAAAAGAAAAAGAAAATTTAACTAGACAGATGATTTAGGACTATGATGAAATTGTTTTTTTAGCCTTCAAGGGCAAGGTATGTAGCCCAATTCATGCACAACTAGGAAAATAGAAGTAGTATAAACTCAGGGGGAGTAAAGAGAGGAGTGCTAGTGATTAGGGGGAGTATATGCAAAATCAAAAGCTAGTTGTCAGCTCAAGAAAAATTATGTGAAGCACATCATGCATCACCCAAGGGGGAGATACTAAAGGTAATTTTATGATTGCATGTTTCTCATTATTTTTATTATACATCCCTTTGTGAATGATGACAAAGGGGGAGAGATATAGATTTTTCCATCAGAAACTATGTATGCAAATGAATTTTCAATAAATGTTTGCAGTTTTCTAAGGTGTTTCCATAAATGGCAAATGGGGAGTTTCTTGGACCCAATCATTTTCAGTTGTGTTTTTATTGATGTCAAGTGGTTTTGATGGCAAAAAGGGATGATTGGTGAAGTGAAGAAGTCAGGGACATGAAGGTTGATTGGTAATGCCCTTTCAGGATAGTTTCTAGTACATGATTAGATGTGATAGGTTGGTACAAGTTAGAGAAATATCATGTAATAATGATATAATCCTAGTAATACTGTCTATAGAATTTGTGATATAAAAAAGGCTCCTGGTGTCAAAATTCAAGAATGCATAGAAAATGGCTTTGAGAAATGATAATGTTCTTGCATGCAAATAAAATTGGTCAGAGATTCAAAGGAAAACATATGGCTAAAAAACACTTGGAATGTGTATAGGAATTTATTTTAATGCTTCATGTCAAATTTCATCAAATTCTATAATGTGTATAGGAATTTCTTTTAAAGCATTTTGAGATGACTAGCTTCTTAGGTCTCAAGAAAAATTATCATGATTTCTTCAAATAAATAACAAAAGAATTTTTTGAACATAAATCTGAGCTTAAAGTTTGGAAAAACATTTCAGGGAAAAAGGACGAGTATTAAAAAAGATATGAGCATTTTTCTGAAGGTCATTTATCCTCCTAGGTCTATTTCTTAAAGTATTGAGTTGAACTGAGTTATGTTGTGAAGTTTTTGAACTAGTTTTGGACCCCTGAAAGTAAATAGGTACCTAAGGCACGAAGCCTTGTGGCACACAGAAGTAAGGCGTGAAGGCATGTGCAAAAGTAGTCCTTGGAGAGGTGAGAAGGCTCGCACCATGGAAGGATAGAACTAGAACTTAGAAAGTTTTGGGACAACAGGAAAAGATGCACATATGGAGAAAATAGAAAAGTGACCTGATATAGATGCCGATAAGCTATGGAGACTTGTAGCTTAAGGAAAGGATATTCTAGGGTATCATTACAATTATCATGAGATGATAAGAAGTTGAGGTTGTTAAGGATTAGATGGCACATCATGCTAAAGGAACTTGATTAATGGAAACTCACAGAGAAATTTGGAAGATTCCTAAGTAGTGGTAGAGAAATGATGAAAGGATTCCATCAGGCATTCATAGGTGATGATGGACAGTTAAGGTTAAGTTAAGTAAAGATTCACCCCTAGGGAAAGGAAGCAGAGGACAAAGAGCAAGGCTACAAGGAATAATTAGATCCTTGTTTCCCTACATATGGGCTTCATGGATGACCCCAAGAAGGTCATGCATGCAATATTTTAGGCCACCTTCCCACAAGAAAAACTCTATAGAGGGGAATTGATGGATCAAGAATGGGGGTGTGCCAATACCCAAGAAGATGCTCAACTCGAGCATGCACTTCCATGCAAAGGATCCTGAGTTTGAGGTCAAAAATCATGCAATAGAGACCCTTCAATTGAAGTAGAAGGGGTGGGATACATACAAGGTGGTGGATCTGAACCACCTTATAGATGAACATGCATGCAATGCTTTACAGAAGATGCCTTCAGAAGTGATTTGGTGCAGTCTGAATGCAGGGGCCACTGTCTGGACCCTGATTGCATAAAATAAGAGCAAGGAGAAGGAGATAGATACGTTGTGGAAGGTGTCAAAGGGAGAACAGGTGTTGATGAAAGAGGTGTATGACCGAGCAAGTGCCCTCATAAAAAGTATTCTAGGGAAAATGGCTGAATTTGGTGATCCAAGCCAGGGCCATTTATGGGGATGACATAAAGTACCTTGAGGATCTCATGGGGATATTACTCATTAACCTCAAGGATGGTGCAGGCCCAACAGATACAGAGCTCATAAAGGAAAAGGAAGAGAGAAAGGTTGTTATTGAATCCTGGACCAATGAGTTGGAATAATTGCTCTCCCAACTCAAGGAGGAAGATAGACTAGTAGATAAGGGCTTCAACAATTTTAGAAAATGTGAGCCAATAATTGATGCGTGGGTGACAGAGGAGGAGGCAACCCTCAAATATTTTTAGGATACCATCCCCACCAACAAGGTAGAGCACGTACAAGTGGTTGTTAACACCATGTCTAAGAAAGAGAAAATCAAGAAAAATCACGAGAAGATGGATTTCAGAATTGGTGAACTTCGAGACTCCATCACTGAACAGATGGATGAGTTTGATGGTGTCTATGCATAGTTAGGGGTGGATATTAACGTGTTGAAGGGGAAGGTAGAAGAAGCCACCCCAAACCAGGTGCCCAGTATTATAAGTGAAACCACCAGGAAAGGCCTTATCAGAATTGAAGGCCTCAGAGAAATTTTGAGGGTGTCTGCACAGAGTTAAGTGTGGCCATTAACGCGTTAAAGGGGAAGGTAGAAGAAGTCACCCTAGACAAGATGCCTAGTATTAAATGTGAAGCACTAGCAAAGGCCTGATCAAAATTGAAGGCCTAGGAGAAATTGAATGACGAGATAAATGCAGAATTCCCGTAACTCCTTCAATTGGTCATATAGTGCCCCCCCATTATTTAAAATATTTACTCAAATTCTTTCTCTACCCCTATTATTTATTCTTTGGAGCAATATTCTTGTCATCACAGGTTTTAGTCGAAAAATATTTTTGTTCGAGAATCGTGAAAGTTTTCTGGGTTGGAAACTAGTTTAGTGTGGGGTGATGTTAAGCCCCTAAAAATAACTAGGTACCTAAGGCGCGAAGCCTTATGGCATGCGGAAGTGGGGTACGAAGGCATGTGCATAAGTAGTCATTGGAGACGCACAAAATCTCACTCCATGACAGGATGGAGCTAGGACTTAGTATGTTTTGGGACAACAAGAAAAGAAGCGTATAAGGAGAAAATGGAAAAGTTACTAGATAAAAATGTGGATAACCTATGGAGACTTGTGGCTAAAGGAAAGGATATTCCAAGGTATCATCATGGTTATCATGAGAGAATATGAAGTTGAGGTTGTTGTGGATTATATGTCACTTTCATGCTAAAGGAACTCGATTGAGGGAAGCTCACGGTGACATCTAGCAGATTCCTAGGTAGTAGTAGAGAAATAATGAAAGAACTATATTAGGCGTTCACAGGTGATGATGGACGGTTAAGTAATGATTCCTTTGTATGCTCTATAGACATGGAATTTTCTAAAAAGGGGATATCATTAAGGGAGATAGTTAATTGAGATAGTTAAGAATGGGACAAAGAGAGAGGTATGGAGGTATTATGTAATGAATGTAAAGAGATCTCTACAATGTAAATAAATCTCTGCTAATATGAACACTCTCATATGGAAGTCTTTTATGTAATTTTGGCTACTGTATTTTGGATTATAAATATAATGAAGATCTTCTGAAACACTCATGTGATGAACCTTGATCTATGTATTTCCCTTATGTTAATTTATGTGTTGCTATTTTTCTCTATGTTATTTCATGGTTAATTCTACTTCCATCTAGTTGATCTTGTTAATATATACTTGGAATGCTTTAAACTAGGAGTTAAAGCTTGTATCTAGGATCATATGCATGAATACACTTATTCTCTGGTTGTATTACATCACCACGTTGATAAATGACATTCTCACAAATCTCACATAAAGGAAGGGCTCGGTGCCTAGGTGTGCCTCAGGTGAGCTTCTAGACTAATCTAGATGATATCCTAGCACGTTTGGGGTTAGTTGTTACAACAAGCACTACCTGAGACACTACATTTTGGTTCCGTTACTAGGACCTCTTTTCAAAGTTATCATGAGAATGGTACATGATGATAGAACTATTGACCATGGATAATATCGAAACATGGTTTAAGAGCATGGAGGACAAGTTTTCTCAAATATTCAATAGTGGACCAAATTTTGATGCACGTAAATGGGTAGAAGAGTACATGTATCATGAGTTGTATGAAACCTTATTTCATTTCTTTCCAGTGGACTTGTATGAGTGGATTTAAAAATACATATCTAGGTTGGGTTGGTACTATAGATGTTGTATATGGACCCAAGATGAGTATCAGAATTTACATGATGCCAATCTGACCTGGACCCATGTTATTGATCACTGGTGGAGAAGAGTGCTGACCAGCTATACCTTGGAGTACGCTATTTCTATGAATTCTTTTCTAGAGATTGCAAGGTTTAAATTCTTGAGGGAGACAAGAGGGTCATTCTTATGAGCTATCCCTCTAGCTATAAATATCTTGATTATTACACTGAGTTTAGAAGCCTTCATTATGGCTTGCTAAACCTTTGTTAGGCGTTGGGTGAGGAAGCTAGGGTGCAGGAAGATGGTGGACCTTGTGGCTAAAAAAGAAAGAGATGAAAGGTGGCTCAAGTACAACGAATCCCCTAAAAATGATATAGATAGATGACGCAAAGTTACATGAGTGATGGATATATGGAGATAAATGTTACTAGAAGGATTTTAGTTCTACATGGAGGACGTGGGACCTGAGCAATGTATGCTACCCCCATCTTGGAAAGTGCGCGAGAGAAACCCCTTCATATTTTGGAGAGAGCTCATCATGTGAAGAAAGGAGAGTCATAGGCACACATATTGATCCACAAAATAACTAGACCCTTGGGCTTAGTATTGTAGTTCCTGAGGAAACTATTAGTAATCTAGTTGGTGTTTGTGTTGGTGATTGGACCATGCCTATGAGGAATAATTTCTCATTTGGTACATCTATGGTTGCACTGTCATTTCCTGTATTTGTGGTTATATTGTCTGACACGAAATTTGGGAAAGGACAAGGTTTATAAATTTTTGGTATCACGTCTAGAATGGGCATGGGAAGTACATCCAGAAGAGGATCAATATCACATACCATTGGCACACATTTTATCATGACGGTGGGGATGCAACGTACCAGTGCTTCAGGCCCTTTTCCTATTGTAGGAGGATCTAGTGGATCCAAAGGAATAGGAGATAGTGGATTAGGTGAATTAGATGGTAGAGGCTATCAAGGCCCTAGAGCCGGAAGGAAAGAACCTCAACCATCTCAGTAGGTTTTTTACAAAATGTCCCTACACTTTCTTGATTACAAGGGTGTGGAAGATGCTACAAAACATGTACATAAGTGTGAGACACTATGGACCACAAAGGGAATCATTTCTCTAGAAAGGAGGGAAAGTAAATATGTGACCACATTATAAGGACGTGCACATAACTGGTACCAAAAATATGACCCATACTAGACATTGGTGGATTACAAAGCGTTGTATAATGCATTTTAAGTAGAGTTCCACATCCCTGAGTTTGAATACAAGAGCATCAGTTTGTTGAAAGAAATTTAACAAGGGATGGTAGAGAGTCTGCAAGAGTATGATGCATTTTTTAAAAATATCTTATCAAAATTATATTATTAAATACACCCATCTCAACATGCTCAGTGGTTATTTGTCGGGTTAGTCACACCTTTCAGAAGAGCACTTTCACATAAAGACTTTCACTAACCTGCGCGAGGTCTTGGAGGCTACCATGTGCACTCAGGATGTATGAAGCATGGACAAAAAAGTTAGTCCATTTCTTGATACCCAGATAGTTTTCATAGAAAAGTATCTAGAGAAATTATCTGTGAACTTAGCACATAAGACTTACAGTTGACTATGGTGTATAAACTATGAAATAGAGGGGCATGCGAAGGAAAGTTTCCCTTAGAGATTGGTTCACACCGTTAAAATGGATTTTGATATTTTCCATGGGGATCATGATCCAAGTAGGTACCCACTACTACATTGTGCGATCTGTAAAAATGTGTCTTAGTATTGCAATAATTGTACCTATATTGCACATGACACTGAGTGTAGATTTATTAAATAGATACATGATGGCAATTATATTGGTGTGCACCAAACCTTCATTACAAATAGTTCTAATGATAATGGTAACCATTATAAAGGGCACGTGGATGAAGGAACTCATGAAAGAGGCTTCAATAAGGGATTTAGAGGTCGTGGTAATCACAGGGGTGGAAGAAGTGAGTTCCTGCATGGAAATTGTTACAATAGTGGGTCTACATAGCACTATAAGTGGGAATGTCTTGATCTGTTGTAATGATATTGGTGTGGGAAGAAGCACAAGCTTCAAGACTGCCCAGAGTTATTTAAACACATGAGCCAGAAACAACAGAAGCATAAAGGTGCAAGGATGATAAGCATGAAGAAGGCTGACTCACAGTGGATGCCAAGAGTGGCGCATGAGTAAGAGTTACAGCCTATTCTCGTGACGACGCAAGGTGAGGCTGCATGTGATAGGGAGATAATAAAATAAAGGTTGCTAGTTACTAGAGAAAAGGTTATAAATAGGAAGTATCCATCCCTACTCATCAGAAAGAGGTTTATAAAGAAACCATGGATGTTATTTGAAGCATATAAGGAGAGATCCAATGCCTAAAGGAACAGTCGAGGAAGTTATAGAAACAAAAGAGCACTGGGGATCCATAGAAGGATCTGAATGAATTCAAGTAAGTATGAAAAATGATAAGGAAATATAATATCATCCCCTGCTAGGAGAATGGCTATAGGAGAAGATACCACGTGTTGGAGGAGAGAACAAGTGACAGGTCTTACAATCTAACCTTCCCCCTCACACCATTGATTACGTTAAGGATATATATTGAATGCAATATTTGATGGATAATGTGTGAGAAATATTCTGATAGACACATGTGTGAAGGTTAATGTTATCACTTTAGATGTATGGAATCAAATGGAAAGGCCCCCATTACAACCATCCTCAAATGTGTTGTATATGGCTAACAAGACATAGGCAATGCCCATTGGTGTCTTGAAGGATGTTGTTATCATGATCCAAGGGGTGAAATTCAGTGGAGAATTTCAAAGTGTTGGCACTAGCCAAGGTGGACAACTTTGTAGCATTACTTGGGCATGCCTAGTATTATAAGAATAATGTTGACCTATGGTTCAATAAGGGGATAAATAATTTTTGAGAACAAGAAGGAATGGGTTATCATCCCTTTGACTGATGGGAATTTACTGTCCCTATATTGAGCCCTTGGGAGAGGAAGTCCTTGATAGAATCTATGTGTGCTCTATCAGGCACCCTAAGGTGACTCACCCTACAGAAGGAGTTATTCAGTTTGAGGATGCTCAATCTATGAGTGATACCACTAGTGTAGCTTCTGACAATTGGGTACATGGGACTTATGAGTTAATTGAGTAGTAATTGAGAGGCTCTTTTATAAGAGTAAAGAAGGTGCACCCGCTAAGTTGCACAAGGTAAGAAATTACCAAGCTACACTAGGGAAGATAACCCTGATGTTTTTCTTGGTATTCATGGAAACCTAGTGGAGATGCGGTACAGAAAAGAAAGAGCATGTTTGTTTACACTTTGTATAGAATCATAGCATATTGGTGGGCGGTGCATTAGGACAATATTCTAGAATGGCGTGAGTTGATAATCCCCACTCTCTATCATATTCTTTCATAGCAACATGACCACTACGTTTTGTATCTATGATGGGAAACCGCCTGCCTCAGAACATGTCCAAGAATGCAAGAGAATTTGGATGAGAGGTGTGGAAGCTTTATCTCCTTCCCTATGGATACACAAGTTCTATTCAAAACTACATGGTTGAGCACACATGGTGTGTTCATTTGGAATTACGTCCTCATAACATTGAACTAGTGGGAGTTAACAAATGACTTGATTCAAAACTTTGAGTATCGAAGTACTAAGCCATTGGTGAAAAAGGCATTACAGGTTGTCAAGTACATAACTAAGGGAGACAATGCGATGACTGAAGATAGAATTCTGAAACTTATTCAGAGAACCTCATTTGGAGGCACATTTTGATGTGGAGGAATCAGAGGAAGTGCAACTTGAGTGCACTTACATGGAGAAATAAAATGGAAAGTTAATTTATCTAATACATGGTGAGGAAGTAGATAGCTTAGATGTTAACCATATTATGGGTACACGCGAGGTAATTAAAAGTGATGATGAAAAATAACGTGCATACCATGAACCCATGAAGATGAAGAAGGTTAATACTACCTCAGATGCAAGACCTAAGGAGGCTACTATTGGGGATTATTGGTCAGAAAAGGAGGTTTCAATGATCATTGATCTATTGTGTGAGTTTTAGGATTTATTTCGATATGCGGGTACCATGATCTTAAGGTGAGTTCGCCACTCTTTAGGATATATGTGGATCAAAATAAAGGAAGGAGTGCACGTGATTTTGAAAGATAATTTAGCTGAACTAAATCCAAACCTGTTTGATCTCGGTCAAGGAGGAGATAGACAAAATGATTGCATCAGGAATCATTGAAGTTGTGGAGGAATCAAAATGGATAATCCCAATGGCCATAAGCATTAAAAAGGATGGAAGGATAAGGATGTATGTTGATTACAGGGATATGAATGTAGTATTTGTAATCGATCCCTTCCTAACCCCTTTTACTGAGGAGATCCTTAAGGGAGTATCTTGGGCACGAGATCTATTCCTTCACGGATGGATTCTCATGATATCATCGAGATAGGATTACAAATGAGGACCAAGAAAAGACAACTTTCACTAATAAATGGGGTATTTTTTCCTACATGGTCATGCCTTTTGGATTGAAGAATGTTCCTATTGTGTTTTCATGCATTGTGGTGTAGGTATTTCAATATTTCATCCATAAGTTTCTTCAATTCTACGTTGATGACAGGAAAGTGTATGGACTAGTGAAAGATCATTGTGATAATATGTGGCTGATGTTTGAGAGATACTGAACAATTACGTATATCCCTTAACATCAAGAAATGTCTCTTTGTTACTCCATTTGGAACTTTCTTGGGGAATATTATATGTAAGGAAGGCTTGGTGGTGGATCCTACCAAGGTTTTCGTTATTGTAGGATTGGGAGAACCCATCATCTAGAGCATCATGTGCGTGCATTCCTTGGACATATGGGGTACTACCTGAAGTTTATGAATGGATATGCCAAAATTTTCACACCATTAGAAGGATTTTTTAAGTTCATATGTACATTCCATTGGGGAGATGCGCAACAGATAACATTTGACATATTGAAGAATAGGCTTCTCACTACGCCCATATTACACTTTCTTTCCTGGGATAATCCTTTCCATGTGCATTTTGATGCCTCAAGAATGGCCATTGGAGTAGTATTAGCAAAACCTAGTGAGGGAACTGTGGATCACCCTATTTTCATTGCAAGTAGGAAGTTTACACCAGTAGAGAAGAACTATACTACTACCGAGTGCAAGGTGTTATTAATGATTTATGCGCTACATAAATTTAGGTAGTATCTATTGGCAACACCCTTTATATACTACACAGACCACATGGCATTGAATTACTTGGTAAACATGCACATGTTTTACAAGGTCGCATATGCCGATGGGTGTTATTATTTCAAGAGTTTAAATTTACGGTTGTTGTTAAACTGGGTAAGAGTAACTTGGGACCTGACCATTTATTAAGAGCTGACTCAAGGGATGGATATGTAAAGAATTGAGGATATTATGCCAGATGCACAAATGTTTAGGATATGATGTGTGCCCTCAGAATTAGAGGATATTGTTTTATTTCTCAAAAAAGGTATGGTGCCAGATAAAATGAAGATGTTGGAAAGAAAACAGTTGCCTATATGTGTCACGCTCTATATGTTAATTGGTGGAGACTTATACAAGTTAGTTCATGATGCTATTTTGTGCACTGATGCATGTTGGAACATGAGTGCGTTCTAATTATGGAGGAAGAAAATGATGGGATTGTAAGAGAACAATATGCAGGGAATGTCCATTGTGCGAGAAGATTCTACTCACATGGTTTTAGTGAGAAAGCATCTATGATGATTTTATTGAGTTTTGCAAGTCATGTGACCATTGTCAGTGCCTCAGAAAAACTAGGAAGAAGGGATGGAATTAGCTTGAGACCAATAGCTACCGCACAGAACCATGTGAGAAGTGGGAAATTAATATTGTAGGACCAATTTAATCTGCTCGTGTGAAGAACTTGTTCACACTATATCATTACTTGCATTGATTACTAAAAAAGGTGGGTGGAGGCAGCACCTATGCAAGATTGCACATCAACCATAGTAGAAATATTGTTTTGGGAGAATGTAATCAATAGGTATAGGTTTCCTTTAAGTTTGACTAGTGACAGAGGCACACATTTTTTGAATGAAACAATTAGGAATTTGTTGGTAGAACTCATGGTGGCCCATCACAAGACCACCCCTTATCACCCTCAAGCTAATGTATCTGTTAAAGCATTTAACAAGATACTAAACTCACACATTGAAAAAAAAAATGTTATTTGGGAAGACAAGATTTGGATGACAAAGTCTTAGCCATACTATGGGCATATAGGATGACCTACAAGATATTGAATAAGACCACACCATTTCAATTGGTTTTTAGCATGGAATTTTTTTTACCAATAGAGTTTTTTACTAATATCTCTACGTATTACGCATGCACAGGAGGATTAGCTGACAAAAAATCACTACAAGAGTGGATGAAAATATTAATGCAGCTAGATGAAAGGCAATCACTTGCTAGGTGGAGTCAGAAGACTAATAAGGTGAAACAAAAGGCATGGCATGATCATCATATCAAAAATAAATAGTTCGAGGTTGGGAAGATGGTCTTTCTTTATGCCTCTAAATTTATGTTCCATCATGGGAAGCTGAAGGTCCATTGGTTATGACCATACATTATCTAGTACATCCTTAATTTAGGTACATACTCGGTTAAAAGCATTGGATGGGACGAGGTTACCAGGTTACTTCAATGGGAGTAGGTTGAAGTCCTACTTTAAATAAGGCTTATGTGTACTCAAATTATAAGGCATTATTACTAATTAGTTTATATTTCCTTTAGTCATTTTGTCTTGTTTGTTTGTTTTGTTTTCATCTTTTTGTTGTGTGTTTGTGCACTAGTAGTCAATTACATTGTAAGAGGTTCTATGCGTAGGGGACCACACATACATTTTTATGTGGGGTGAAGTAGTAGCTATGTTGAGCATGAAGGTAAAAATTCTTCAACAGTGGATTGTTGGGAAAAAAATAAAAGTAGTGTGATGTCAGAAGAATGAGCGACGTGTTTGAAAAGGTGCATAAATTTGTGTGGTTAATGGTGGTTTACGAAGTCTGAAGACCACAAATAAGGGAAGGATTGCAGTAGTATAACATAACATAGGCAACACAATGGGAAACTAATTAGTAGATGGCACAAAGGTTATGTACATTGGCACAATGACATTTCTAAAGGAGGTCTATGACAATTTTATTAGTATTAGAACTCCATAAGGTTATAGTTGCAAAGTGTGAGGGGAAATCACAAAAGCCGATTTAACATAAATAAAGTTCTTTATTAAAAATAAACAATAGGAAACATGATCAGAAAAACTCTAAGGCATTGATAAACTAGAAATAAGAGGTAAGACTAGTAATTTTGACTATTTTTTCTTTAGAGAATTACTTTTGTGCTCTCAAGCTCAAAGTGTGACAAAGGTGTTACGAAGAACGATGAGAAATACTATCATGAACTAGTAAATTTTTGTAAGCTGTAGTTGCGTAGTAAGGAGGGAAGAAGACAATGGAGTGAAAAGGAGGTTGTGTAAGAGAGAATCAGGGAAGTTTTCAAGTTAGGGATATGAAAATAAAGGAACATAACACCTAGGGCACAGAGGAATTGAAAGGAAGATGGTATTGAAGAAGGCTCGCTCAAAGAAACCAATGGTGGAACAGAAGGATCCTATGGAGATCTACTCATGCAGATGTAGTACCCTCCTAGAGTTATCAAGGTCGAGAATTGGAGCTCAAAACTATAAAAGAGCAAGATCAACAAATAAAACCATAGAATTACCAACAATGAAAATCTGACATGTGAGTTGATCTAGTATTAGATACCTCGATGGTGGAAAAGCTCATGGAAACATTAAGGTTGACGAATCAGTTGCGAAAATTGATTGCAAAAGACTGGGGTTTTGCATCTCAGGGAGTACTTATCTTTGCCAAACCCACCCCACTTTTTAGGTGGTTAATTTCATGGGTGCATAAGGACTTCCTCTAATTTATGGAAAAAAAAATGAGAATCATAGGCCATTTGATTAAGATGGTAACAGGTCTACGCAATACTAGAGAGGATATAACACTTGATTTACGTGCCACTATCAATATTGAGGAGCTAGAAAAGAAGTTAAACTACGAGAAGGGGTATAGGGAATAGGTAATTACAGGCCTCCCAGACCCAGTACTAATATTCACCTTCTAACTCATTAGTTGCAAATTGGGAAAATCAGAAAGGTGGACGAACGCCAACCGTATTTTCCTGTACGTGGCTTACAGGGTGTCCAAGAGGGCACATAATAAGTTTATCCAATTCATTACAAATTTAATTATCGAAGATCGGCGTGGGAACAAAATGAGTTAGGAGAAAATATCACATGTGGCTCTATCTTATTATTGATCATGTTCTGGGAGATTGGTATCCCAGACGGACTAGACCAACAATATTTGGGTTCACCCTCCCAGCGCACACGTCCCCTGCAATCTAATTCATACAGTTCACCTGTGATGGGACCATCTCAAATGCTTACAAGGCACAGATGAACATGTGGTTCGAGCGATTACGTGGAGCTTTTGAGAATGAGTGGCGCATTCCGCACGATTTGTTACAACTTGTTGGAGACAAGGTAACACTATTTCGTCACCCAACACTTTTTTCAAGAAAGTTTTATGATGGCCAAAAGAGAGATGGGGCCATTTTGCAAGTTCCCCTTCGCATTCAGCTCCAGATACATGAAGTGTGCCATCAACAGGATAAAGGACATGTAAAATTTGAGTTTCTGATATAGACAAGGTGGATGTTGATGTCCACATGTTACACATTACATACAAGTATGACACTCGGGCTGCCTACGTCAAAGTTCTGGAGGCATATTTTCTGGACTTACACCTTCAGGTTAGCATTACTATAAATGGATACATCCATCATGTGTTCTTCTAGCTATGCCCCAAAACACAAGTGGGAATAAAGGTGTAGGTTATGAACTCCCTCTTTCCAAGGAGACGGGGAAATCTAATTTTTGTAAATATCTTCCCCCCGGGTAGATATAGACAAGCAGAAGATTATCGAAATCAAAGAAACTCAGACCCCAAAAATTTATTGCCATGGCACAGGTAAGAGGTGCACGACAGAAGGTGTTGACATGAAAATGGATGCGCCCATGGTGTATGTAAGATAATGTTGACATGGCAAAAGTCGCGCCTTGGCGCACGACAAAGAGTGTCGACACAAATATGGATGTGCCCATGGCGCAGGTAAAAGGCGCATGACAAAAGGTGTTGACACAAAAATGGATGCGCCCATGGCGTAGGTAAGAGGCACACGACAGAAGGTGTTAACATGAAAATGGATGCACCCATGGCGCAGGTAAGAGGTGCACGACAGAAGGTGTTGACACGAAAATGGATGCGCCCATGGCGCAGGTAAGAGAATGTTGACATGGAAAAAGTTGCGCCTTGGTGCACGTAAAGGGCACACGACAAAGAGTGTCAACACAAATATGGATGTGCCCATGGCACAGGTAAAAGGCGCACAACAGAAGGTGTTGACATGAAAATGGATGTACCCATGGTGCAGGTAAGAGGTGTACAATAGAAGGTGTCAACACGAAAATGGATGCACCCATGGCGCAGGTAAGAAAATGTCGACATGGAAAAAGTCACGCCTTGGCGCACGTAAAGGGCACATGACACAGAATTTCGACATGAAAAAATTTGTGCCTTGGTGCATGTAAGGGTATGTCAACATGAAGATGGATGCACCAAGGCGCACCTTCAGGAGGCGCAACATTCTAAGCGCTGACAGGAAGCAGACCCTGGCACAAATATTCAGATGGCCATAACTTTTCACAGGAAGCTCAGATTCATGCAAGGTTGGAATTTTCGGAAATCTTACGAGGTCCTCTGTCCAACTACGACTGGATATCTTTAATTGGGTGGGAAAAAGTTCTTAAAAATGCAAAATACAGGTCGCCACTTTTTGGGTTTGCTAGGGTTCTCACCTACCACCATAATGAGATAAATTAAATGTAACCTAGAGGTGGTTGGGGTAGATTTAGATTTCCTCTCTCTTCCCTCTCTCATTATTCCTATAAATTGTAAGGAGGGGCTTCTTTCTAAAGGTTGGACATTTTTGTTTTGCCCCATCCCTTCTTCTGTTTGGCAGGTGAATTTTTGGAGTTCAAACCTCCCATCTAAAACTGTAATGCAACTTTGCCTCTTGGCATTTTGTAGTGTATTGCATCAATATTTGGAGAAAATAATGCATTTTTGTGGATGATTCTCAACCCTCTCTGTGTTTGTTTTCATCCTCCTTATCTTTCACTGCAAATCTAGTTATCTGTGCATGATCTTGCATTGCATTTTTATGGTTTGTGTTTATTGGCAAGACAGGTGTTCTTCATTCCTCGGTGCATCACCTTTGTAGTTTAGGTTTTATTTTATGCATATTCTTACCCTGTCTCCTTGGAAAGTTAGATTAGGTTTTTAGTAAACCCTCTACATTTTCTACGTGTGCATCTGAACAGAGGAATATG
This sequence comes from Taxus chinensis, assembly GCA_019776745.2. Taxonomy (NCBI): domain Eukaryota; kingdom Viridiplantae; phylum Streptophyta; class Pinopsida; order Cupressales; family Taxaceae; genus Taxus; species Taxus chinensis. The sequence goes on along the minus strand of CM034148.1, from coordinate 794,029,809 downwards.
AACCGGCCTTCATCCGGAGAGCTTTTCCGATTTCGCAAGGTCCCACACTTGGAAAAAGATTCATGTTATGCAATCACACTGAGAGTCTCAACCCATCGAGTTACAGACACTCATGGGTGCTGTGATTCGCCTTCAACACCAATCCCATCCATAAAGGCAATACAATAATAAGAAGAAGAAAAACAAGATGAAGGGAACTTAGATACTTCCGAGAAGAGGAAGTGCTATACGCGCTAGAATAGTAAGGGTGTCAACACTTCAGAACAGGGTGACACCAAAACCTCATTACCAGGGCACGAGGAAGAGGAAGAAGATAAGTAAGATCCTAAAGAGAAAATATAAAAGACATCTAACACATCAAGCCCCACAGTAGGCTTAGATAAAGGGGAGGAAGGATACCCCACCACTTTCAAAGAAAAATTGGAAGTAGATTTGGAGGGGCAAGAGGCTAAGGCAGAGGCAAAAGATATAGGAGAGGAGAGGGAGGAAGAGGAGGATAACTCTATAGGGGTTGATAAGACTCTACCGTGCAAGGCCGCTATGCCACAGACCACAAGTATAAAGGGAGAAAAAGGTGAATCCTTTATTATAAATGAGGATAAGTGATTCACTCTTGGGGAAAGGAATCAGAGGACAAATTGTAAGGCTACAAGGAATAAGTGGATGCCTGTGTCCCCGCATATGGACTTTATGGACAACCTGAATAAGTTCCTGTGCATAATATTTCACACCACCCTCCCACCAGAAAAAATCTATGGATGGTAATTGATTGATCAGGAAGTGGGTGTTCCTAGGACCAAGAAGATGTTTAGCTGGAGCATGCAGTACCACTTAAGGGAACCTAAGTTTGAGGTCAAAGATCATGCGATCGAGACCATTCACTTGAAGAAGAAGTGAGGGGATACATAAAAGGTTGTGGATCCTAACCACCTTAAAGATGAGTAGGCAGGCAATGTTTTTATTAATATTTCTTCAAAAGTGATCCGACATAGTTAGGATGAAGGGGCCACCATCTAGGCCCCGATCGTGTAAAATAAGAGAAAGGAAAAGGAGATAGATAGATTGCACCAGGGCTTAAAGTTAGAATAGGTGCGGTTGAAAGATGCATATGACCGAGCTGGCACCCTCGTAAAAATTATCCTGGGACAATGTCTGACATTGGTGAGCCATGCCAGGGTTGATTATGGGGATGAGATGGAGTAAATTGAGGAAATCATTGGGATGTTTCTCATTAACCTCAAGGATGGCGCAGGCTTAAAAAACTATAGAGCTTGTAAAGGAAATAGAAGAGAACAAGGTCTCTGTTGAAGCCCATATCACTAAGTTGGAAGAATTACTCTCCCAACTCAAGCAAGAAGATATACTAACATATAGGGGCTTCAACAGTTGTAGAAAATGTGAGCCAATAATCGATGCATGGGTAACAGAGGAAAATTTATCCCTCAAAGCTTTGCAAGAGACCATCCCCACAAACAAGGTATAGCATGCACAACTGGTCATTAACACCATGGCCCAGAAAGATAAAATGAAGAAAAATCATGAGAAGCTAGATTTCAGAATTGGTGAACTTCAGGACTCCATCACTGAAAAGATGGATGAGTTTGATGGTGTCTACTCATAGTTTAGGGTTTTATATTAACACGTTAAACGGTAAGGTAGAATAATTCACCCTAGAACAGGTTCCCAATATTGTAGGTGAAACGCCAGGAAATGCCTTATCAGAATTGAAGGCCGAGGAGAAATTGAAGGATAAAATAAATGCAAAATTCCCTGAACTCCTTCAATATTTTTTATAAATACCCCTCATTCTTTAAATTCTTTACTCAGATTCTTTCTTTACACCTATTCTTTATTCTTTAGAGCAGTATTGTTGCCATTTCAAGTTTTGGTTGACAAAGATTTTTTTTCGAGAAGCACGAAGGTTTATTGAGGTGGAAACCATTTTATTATGGGGTGATGTTTAACCCCTAAAAGTAACTAGGTACCTAATGAATGAAGCCTTGTGGTGTGCAAAAGCAGGGTGTAAAGGCACGTGTAGAAGTAGTCCTTTGAGAGGCGTGAAGGCTTGTGTTATGGTAGGATGGAACTAGGACTTAGTAATTTTTGGGACAATTGGAAAGGATGTGCATGAGGATAAAATGGAAAAGTGACCAGATACAAATGTGGATAAGCTATGGAGACTTATGGTTCAAGGAAATGATATTCCAGGGTATCATTATAGTTATTATGAGAGGATAAGAAGTCGAGGTTGTTAACAATTAACCGGCACATGCATGCTAAAGGCACTCGATTAAGGGTAGCTCATAGCGACATCAGGAATATTTCTAAGTAGAGGTAAAGGAATGATGAAAGGATTCTATAAGGAATTCATAGGCAATAATGGATGGTAAAGTAAATATTCCATTGTATGATTGATAGAGAGGGACTTTAATAATTAGGGGATATAATTAAGGGAGATAGTTAAGTGAGATAGGGAAGAATGGGACATAAAGACAAGTATGGAGGTAGTGTGTAATGTGTGTAACAGAGAGCTTTGTGATGTAAAGAAATATCTACTAATATGAACACTCTCATATGGAACTCTTTGATGTAATTTTGGATTATAAATATAATGAAGAGATTCTGAAACACTCATGTAATGAACCTTGAATTGTGTATTTCCCTTATGTTCATTTTTCTGATACTAGTTTTCTTGATGTTATTTCATGGTTTATTCTACTTCCATCTAGTTGATCATGTCAATCTATACTTGGAATGCTTTAAACTAGGAGTTAAAGTTTACATCTAGGATCCTATGGATGTATGCACTTATTCGTTGGTTGTATTGCATCACCATGTTGATAAAGAAAATTCTCACAAATCTCACATAAAGGAGGGGCTCGGTGCCTACACACACCTCGGGTGATCTTCAAGACTAATCTAGATAATATACCGATGCGTTTGGGGTTAGTCGTTAAAACAAGTACCACCTGAGAGACTACAAGTAGTGCATATTTTTTGAACCTAATTAGCTTCTCTCCATATAATGGTGGTTGTTATCATGAACTTGAAGCACATTTTTCAAGTTACATCATCTTTTTCTTGTAAGGAAATTCTCATGTAACCATATTTATTTCTCATATTAATTCATCTCTAATTCCCCTCTAGAAGTTGGTGGTGATTTTTTGAAGCTCATATTTATTTCTTGTAGTGATTTGTAAAGCTCAAAACTCATTCATACACATTGTCCTTGGTTACCTTATTCAGTAAACAGTCCACTAGATCTTGATTGAAGGTTTTTCTCCTTGAATCATCTCTCTAAAGGTCTTGAATGGACCCCTCTAGCTCATATTGAAGTAAATAAATGATAAATAATGACCCTAAATGAGAAGAGTAATAAAAAATGGAGACAAAGGAGTGTATATCACTACAAGACAGGGAGTGTGTGTATGGAATTCACTCTATCAATTAAAAAACCACATAAAGTGTTTGGTATTGGTCTAAATGGTGTGGTTGGTCCTTCAGTATAGTTAAGAAGATATATTTGATTCCCCATAAAGATAATTGACTTCTCACATAACTTGTTTCAGCAATATTAAACTCAACATGTCATTATATTACATTATGAACTATGTTTTTGAGATGCTGAGAGAAGTTTCGATAGTTACAAATTGTTTGGAGACATGGAGAAGATTTCCATTTCTCTCACAAGATTTCTAGAGTTATATTTTTTCATTTCACTAAAAAATAAGAGAGAAACTTTTTTTATCGCCCTCGGGTTTTCACAAATCCAAAACCCTGAACTAGGGTTTCTCAAAGATTTTTTTACTTGAATAGAATGATTTTAAGGAAAATTCCTCATGAAAATTTAAACAAACCTTTTGTGGGACCTAAATGCTAGTAATGTAAAAAGAATTTTTGAGTTTTATTAGTCTGGTAGAGAAAAATTTGTGACATAAATCTTACGCCCATGAAGACTGTGAATAAGGAAAGTTGTAAGTAGTATTAATGCAATTTCTATAAATAAAATCATCCTTCACTTCCCTACGTTCCTCCAAAATCTAGTAAACATCACTTAAATTTCCTTGAATTGTTTTAAAAACTCATAATTGCATAAAAGTGATGGTTTCAGTCTTCTTTGATATGCATTTTTAGTCTCAGTAGACTGTAGGAATAGTGTTTTTCCTCAAAGTGAGTTCTTCAATGTGTGTGTTGGATTTAATGGGCTTAAATTAAAGTAGAATAGACATGCTTTAGTATACACCATCAAGTAAATTATTATTTGATCTCAATTTTTTTGTTATATTGGTTCATAAACTAGCATGTTGGTTGAACTTCTCAACTTCTAGGTTCTTGATGAAGCCTCATAGCCTTGTTCACAGCAGGAGAGTCTAGAAGAAGTTAAAAAGTATCCAAATAGTTATAACCTAATATTGTCTACCTCCAAGATCGAATTTTAATGTGAAGGGTTGTCTATTGATTAAATAACTTTTAAAGATTTTTTCTATGGTAAAATACAAATTAGGAATCTCAAAGAACAATAACAACAAAAGGAATTGGAATATGAAAGGTCTAATAAAATTTTCAAGTTATAATGGAGGTATAGAGTCAAGGGTGAGACAATGAAACATGACTGAATGATGGAACTTAAAGAAGATATAAAATACATTGAGAAAAAAGTAGGTGTGGTGTTGTTGAAAATAAATATGTATTGTATAAATGACTGAATCAAAAGTTGAAAAGGAGTGAAATAGTGTCAAGGACATGACCATGACCAAGATGACTATATGAGACAATTATATGAGCATAAAGAGGTGCAATTGACAGTTGAAAAGTGTGGAGGTTGAACAGTTAAAGTGTGAAGACTGCAAAAACTCATATAGCATTCATTTGAAAAGAGAAATTAGATATAAAAAGAGGCGTCATTTTTGAGTTGCTACTAATATTATTTTCATACTTGTAAGATGATAGTGATAGATACAAATAATATGAAGAAAAAAGTGAAGATACTGGTAGATGAAAGTAAAAGGAAAATAGAGAACAAACACGAAGACAGAAAACTTAGATAATAGGAATAGTATAGGACAAATAAAAGGATTTTTAGGAAAAGAACAAAGGTAGTGATCTTATTGAGATAGAAGGTATCAGATAACAGAGGACAACATATGAGAATGAAATCAAGATCAATAATGAGTTGTAAAATCAGAATGAACAGATGAACCGTGAATTGTTGAGTGAAGAGCCAGTAAGGGATCATGATTTATTGATGATGCAATAAGAAACTAAATGATCAAATTGTGCATTTTCATTAAATTCTTCTAAGTGGTTACTTAGATTATAGGGGTTAATGCTCCTTGCAAGTTACAACTTACTAAACCATTCTAGTGGGTGTTTGGGAATTTTCTAGTGGGTGTTGGAAGGACTGTAAAGTGGGTACTTCTTAGGTTGAATGGGTGTTGATCCAAATTGAAAATCATTTTATATCAAGAATGAGTGTTATTAATAAAATTTCTTGATTTTAAGTGGGTTTTCTCCCTCTATAGGTTTCCCACTATAAATTTGGTGTCTTGTGTACTTGTATTCTTACATGCATTTTAATTTTCTCATATTTTGAGTTCTATTTATAATTAATAATTTGTAAAGGTGATAAAATTAATTTTCACTAATTCACCCCCCTCTCAGTGCTTGTGATATCCAATAAGATGATTTAATGTGTCATTTAGGTCAGTTAGTGAAGAGTAAGGTAGCTAATGTTTTAGGTCAGGTTTTCCCAGGTTGAATGATTGAGGTGGTTGATGCATGAAATGGATTTATTTATGCTTTATATAAGTTGTAATGTGAATAGGGATGAAGTATGTTCTTATTGAAGGATTTTTTAGGTCCTTAAAGTGGAAGAAAGGGTGAAACATAGTTGAGTTTGTGAAACTAATTTATGGGAAACTTAATTTGGTGAAGAGGAAATTTGTTGTCGTTTGATAACATGAATAATTAAATAGGTATACAATGTATGTAAGTTTTATAAAGGTCCTAATAATTTTGTAGATTGGTTATGTCATATTTTAGTTGATCTTGGGTGGTCTTCAGGTCCAAAGGTGAAGACAAGGTGCTGGAAATAACTGTTTCGTGAAGGATATGCGCCTTTTGTCCAATGTTATGAATTATTTGATTGCTACAAGAATATTTACAACCATGTATGATAGTTATATGTTATATTACACATGTGTGATGAAATTTGGAGCTTGAATTAATGTAGTTTCGGCATTTTTGGTTTTTGTTAATCCTAGTGATGGGGTTTTGAGCTTGTTTGATGCAAGTTGAGTGGTTTTAGGCATGGACGAACTATATGGGTAATATGTGACCATTTTAATGAATTTATTAGGATTTAATTAATTTTTTATTGGTATTACAAAAGGATGATGATCAAACTATGATGCATTTAATATATGAAAATAATATTTATGTGTTAGTTTAGTTCGGTTTTTAACTAATCCTCTTAGAGGGAAAAGTGTGACCCATGTGAAATTGTGTAACAAGTTTGAAGGCATGTAAATAGATCTAAAATATTTTTTTACAGGTTGAGGAATGTTAGAGAGCATGTTTGCAAGGGTTTATATCCAAGACAAGTTGAGAAAGAAGAAGATAGAGCGAGCTAGAGGAATAAGGGTTTGACTGTGATTATGTGAGATGAATTAGAGATCTCCATCAAATGTGGTAGAAAAAAATAAAATATCATCATCATCATGTGGCTAACTTATTTCTTAGTCATGTTAGGGGTTTCTATCCTCCTTACGGAGTGTGTGCTTCACTAAATTAGGGGTTGGTGCTTCTTGTAGGTTTGGTGCTCTACTAATCTAGGGGTTAGCGCTCCTTGTGAAGTTGGTGATTCACTAAATATCTTTTTTGAATGTAATATAAAAAAAATTCTTGTGGGTTTTCTTCCTCTTGAGGGTCTCCCACTTGCATACGAGGTTATTGGGTTATGTAATTTATTTCATGCTCCTATGATTGATGCTACATATCTAATAAGCACACAATGGTTTATGAATATTGAATGGATGGTTAATGTTATGTATGAATGTTAAGGTAAATAAAGTAATTTTTTTGAAGGAATCATTCAACCCCCCTCTCAATCCCTTGTTCTTCCAACAAGTTGTATCTCAGGAACTACTAATCTACTACAACAAAATTGGCTAATGATCTAATTTCTCTAAAGAATAAGCTCATCCAAAATTATATCTATAAGGATGTACCTAGGAAGAAATTTTGAAATAGAAAACATATTGACATGGTCCCACATATAATTTCTCTAGAATATCCTCTTATGAATTTGACCCGTGAAACTCAAGAAGAAGAAAAAGAAGAAATTATAGATCCTAAAGAAGAAAAAGAAGAGAAAGGAAATGTCCTAGAGGCTTAAGATACTAACATCAGATACTGCATGAATATACCTCAGATGATGAGTGTGATGAATCTATTAAAAATATGAATAGTTGTTCATGTGTATTTTTCATGCACTCGCAATCACAAAAAGAAGTCTCTTCCGCTACTATCTAAAATAAGTTTTCATATACTCAAACAACAAATCTACAAAATACAATAATCCAAAGAGAATCTTTGCTACCCCCATCTATGGAATCTATGAAAAAGAATCTCGGTTCCACCATGGATAAAGTTAAATACCCTTTTCTAAGTAAATCCTCCACGCCTACCTCAATTAAAAATTATTCAACTAACATTGTAGCTCCTTCTTCCAATCCAAAACTGGTACACACCCCTTCCTCTAAAATTGTCACAACCTCTGATATTTCCTCTTCCTACTCATTTTATATCATTAAACATGTCAAGAAACACAGAGTGAAATATTCAAAATTAGAATACTTGAAAATTCATTTACAGTAGTTTGTTAAACTAGTTTAGTTCATTAAAAATGAAAACAATAATACTTAATCCACTTTTTAAACATTTAAGGGATTTGTAGCTATCCCTCCCTCATCCTCATCATATAATTTTATTACTACAATTCCATCTACCTCGGGAAAAATAAAACCTTTTTACCTTTTTTTTGCTCATTGGAGGCCATGAGAAGAACAAATTACATCATTGACTCTAGTTCCTGTGATAATATCATGCCCGATAAGGTTGAAAATTACCATGGTATTACCTTGATCCATGCATATGGATATTTATATTCCATGGAAACCAAATAGGTTCCTCTCATTGGCCAAATAAAAGATTCCTAAGTTACTTTTGCGGCTTTTCTTGATAAGAGATTAAAAATAACCATACTAGTCACATAATATTTCTAAGAAGAAGATTCTTCTGGGATGTGGGAGGTGAAATAAAAATGGATTGGTCATATAGTACTATTCATATTAAGGGTGAAATGAAAAAACTTTTTCCTAAGAGGAATATGAGTACACGGTTCAACAACTAGATGATCCATTAGTTGATATTCTATACCAAAACAGATACATGGGAAACTACTTTCTCACCACGAGAAAACATGAAGAGATTCCCATTGTCTCGGAGGAATAATAGGATGGACTATGAAATCTAAAATTTTATGGATGATGTTCTACTTTTGGAGCAGGAATATTTGTAGTACTCACTTCCCATGTGGGTAAATTGATTCCTATATCATAAAAGATGCAATTTTTAAACACAAACAATATTATAGAATATGAATCCTTATTGCTAGGGATGATAACTACTGAAGAAATGTGAATAAAGAATTTTTAATGCCAAATATATTATGATCTTATTATTAAAGAAAAAATCAGTTCCAAGTGAATAATGCAAGGTTTAAACATTACAGGAACAAGGTATGGGATTGCATGGAATACTTTGAGACCTTTTCAATTCATGTAGTTCCATGTGAACAAAATGAGAAGGAAGATTATTTATCTTAATTTTCCTCTTTGATCATTCCCCACCCTTATTTTGGGGAAAAAAAATATTCTGTTGCAATTATTTTTTGACTCAGTGTGCTAGATAACACTGAAAGCTATAAAATATTCAATAATCATAAGCAATTTGTTTCTTTCTTGGAGTATAATGTAAATTTTAACAACCTTTACAATCAACGAAGTGATTCTCACACAAGGATTTTATTCCAAGTAAAAAAAAAATGGAATCAAAGGTGTAGATATAGATGATGTCATCTAATTAAAATATAACAAAAATCCCTAAAGGCCTTGTATCTTTAAAAGTTTTTTTTGAAAAACATGACATGTTCGTGAAATTTAAAGTTAGTATTTCTCCCCTTAGCTCTGTGGAATAGGAAAAGATCAATATCGGAATAACATAACAACCAAGATTGGTTAATGTTGGTAAGTGTTGTTCTCCAAAAGAACATAGAGGATTAATTTCACTCTTGAAGAAATACTTAGATGCGCTAGCCTTCTCATATGGAGAATTTAATTCTTTTATGCCCAACGAAATACAACATTCCATTACCCTCAAGTCAGGAGTGAAAAATTTCAAGAATAAAAGGTAATATAATCCAAAAATAGCTTGGAAACATCAACGAAGAATTACTCAAAATGATGAATTCCCATATCATTTTTCTTTTTCATCATTCCACGTGGATGGAAAAAATTGTCCCATTTTGCAAAAAGAGTGCTGAAATTAGGATGGGTGTTGATTTTAGGAATTTGAATTAGGATTTTATAAAAGATAACTAACCTCTGCGAATCATGCAATAGATCCTATAACTTATTACAAGTTCAGAAATTATTTCCATGCTTAATGGATTTTATCTCTATAATCAAATAGAGGTAGCACTAGAAGATCAACACAAGATTGCATTCATTAATCCATAGGGAATGTTTGCATACAATTATATGTTGTTTGGTATAATAAATGAAGGATCTACCTTTGAAATAGATATGGATTTAGATTTCAAATATCTAAACAATAAATGCATAGTAATATACCTTGATGACCTCACTATATAGTCAAAGAAATGGCGCAATCTTTTGTAGATGTAGACAAAACATTATGCACTTATTACTATTATATTATTCCTAGAGTAAACACCTGTCATTATATGAATTACTCATACGAAAGAAAACTAGACATTGATAACACTTGTTTTTATTTACATTGACATTATTTTACCTTTCCATGCTTTAGTCCTATACTTTTGTAGAATTATCTCATTACTTTTAGACACCACACAACCAATGTGTTACTATATGATAAAAAAGTGACATGCGAGCATGAAAATATACAAGTAGCCCTGATTCGTACCCGACCTACCAAGGTCATGCCGAGACATCCAGTGGAAATGAAATGTATGTGGATATAGAAAAACTAGTTGGGAAATATTATATCCTCAACACACAATAATGACATTTGTGATTCTAAGGCAAAGAAATCTATCCTAACATGAATTGTTGTAATGGATCGTTCAGATATAATAGTTTCTTAGAGGTTCCAATCAGTGTCGAGCTCTACCGAGATCCTATCTATTGGATGTTGGATATGTGGAAAGTGACCTGTACGTGCTTCATGTAAATGGGGGTCTTGGTTATTTCCAAACAAGGTCATGGAAACTGGTAGTGATAGGTGTAGTAGATTTATAAGAAACTATGGGTGGTTTTCTGGTCTAGCTTAGAAAATATTATCTTCATTGGATTCTATGTATAATGCAAAAAATTGTGTTATGATATATGGCGGGAGTGCTTTAGTCCTATACTTTTGAGAATCTAAATACCAGCGTACGTAAACTAGTGTCAATATTTAACTGACTTGCAAGCTTGTTGGGTTGTGGGACTTGGGAATCACAACCATGAGTTCGTGGTTGCTGTGGAAATGTTATGGTCATGGGTAGAATCAATCTCTTTTCTCGACTATCCAATATTCATAAGCCTTATCAGCTTGTTTAATGCAGAAAATATGCTTAACATCAGGAGTTGTGCGATCTTCCTAGAATACCTTACGGGTGTTCTGGAAACTTGTATAAGTAAGCCAGTGTCTATGTTGATGAGAAGGTCTGCTGCATTTAGTTGTGGAAATAATGGATCAAAACCAAATATTTGTTCTCTCTTGGGTTCTTGGATGGTCATGCAGATATCCTATCAAGGAAATCTATAGTTGGGTTCACTTAACCATAATATGTATGCTTTGTCGTCTTCAATATTTAATTGTCTCAATTGCTCACTAACTACTTCTAGGTTTATTGTCATTTGAAAGACCCGAATCCTAAGCCCTTGATCTTCATACATTAATGTTATAAGATATTTGGTTGAGGTACTATCAGTTCGAACACATGATCCCTGGATTCTCTAGGTCTCGTAATTCTCATGTAAGAGATAATCAAAATTTAACTAAAACAAGTAAATTAACTATGAAATATATATCTACACTATGCTTATATTTATTTTATTTTTGTATTTTTAATGATGTGTATTTGAACGAAATTAAAAGAGAAACTATTCTAATATATTTAGATAATGGAAAATTAATCTAATAACAGAATTAAAACAAGAAAGTTAGCGTGATATAGCTATTTGCCATTACACTTGTGAATTTATCTTAAATATTTAAATAACTAACTAATATAATCAAAAGACCTTCAATCTTACCTCAAAAGTGAGGAATAAATCACAGCTTTGCAAAAGCTATTATTCCCCACAGCTTCCCTGGTAATACTAAAAGTGAGCTTAACTGAAATAAAATGATTTGCTACTCTATTTGATATATTGTAACTAAAACTTTGATAGTTTAAACCTAGAATTTTACAGAACAGTGGTAAATCCAGTTATGTCATGACTTGTCCCCTCAGTGTGATGTCTTTGTTTCTTCGTGTTCTCGTGAATCCAGAAAAGTGTGAATGTGATAGCGTCAATAGAAGAAGATACTCGAACAATGGCATCTTTGGATATAAACAGCTCAAAATGTAAGTAGGAGAGGGATATTACAAGTTAACAGAGATTGACTATGTGATTCCTAGCATGGTTTATTGTGGGGATACAACACAAATATACCAAGAATTCTGAGATCTATTTCTTGTGACAAAACAACAACCTACAACTCTAAGATTATCAAATGAACTCTAATCTAGAACTGAAACTATCTTATGCTGAGCTAACTTTGTAGGATATCAATGGAGCAAAATGAAAGTGTGAAGATGAAGTGATCTCTAAAGTAGAAAGGAGAGGCTGAGAATTCGTGAAAAATCTAAACCTATTGAAACTCATGGGAGAACTTCAAAACACACTAAAAAATAATTCATAGAGGGAGAGGGGCCATTTGCTTGTAAACAAGCTTAGTATTTATAGCATTTGGATTTACCAAAGGGTAAGTTTGAATTGAACTCTTTTGTCATAAACAAAGAGAAATAACTATTTATCAGGTGGCTAAAACATAAATGCAAGAAAGAGTGGTTGAAGAATGAGAGTGCCACTTGATTTTTTCACGTTGACGAAAGTGTCAAAAAGTTCTGGAGAACACACACAAGACCGCCACCCTGTGCATGGCGGTGATTACAGGATCACCACCCTGTCCTGGGAAGCGGTAACGGGACCACCGCCTAAGAAGAGTGGCGGTCATGTAACTTAAAGACTAGAATACAAGGAAAAAAGGGGCAGAACTTAGAAAAAAACATCCAAAATCTGGAAAAGGATTTTTGGGATGCAAATGTATACTTGGTGAGATTTTCTGGATTCCAAACACCTTGTGAAGAGATTTGAATCATCATTGGGGTTTCTGTAACCAATTTTTGACTATACAATACATACAATTTTGGGTATGTACATATTGCCTCCTCAGAGAAGTGTTTTAGCCATGAAGAGGCATAAAACAGTGGGTCCAAGTATGGAGATCCAAAAATGGGGAGTTAGAAGCTATACCTGACATGCTTGTGTGCCGAAATGTCACCATCCAAATTCCCGCTATCTGCAAAATGAAAAAGGGACTCAAGTGTAGATAGATAAAATAAATCAAAAAATAAATACTAAATTAAAATGAAATGAGAACTTACCATTTGCACGAGGATAAGAACATACCTCTTTCAGCACTCTAACTCTGCGTAAAAACACTCAAAACAAAATTAGAATATTATATATATATATATATATATATATATATATATATATATATATATATATATATATATATATAACGAGCTCATTTTACTATTTATTTGCATGTATCAATTTGGTGGTTTTTAAGTTCTTGGACCAACGGAAACTATTTTTGATGAGTGTATAGTCAAAACGTTCATTTTGAGATCATGATCATGCATCCAAGCGTAGGACATCGACTTATGAAGCCTCAGGTTAGTTTTTCTCAATTTATCATTTTTAAACCTAAAATATATAAATTTTGAAAACTATGTCTTAGGAGGATTATTTTTGGAAATGTGAGTTTTAAATGAGTCACTAGGGGGGTTCCCATTGGGTAGGTCTTTATTTTATCAAAAACAATGTATTTTTGATTTTTTAAATTATTTTTAGGGCTTTTGGGACATTTGCCAATTCAGGACAGGACCGCCACCTTGCACAAGGCGGCGGTCATGGGATCACCACCCTATGATGGCAGTGGTTGCAGGACCACCTCCTCATAAGGCAATGATTACATGACTGCCACCTCAGAACGTGGTGGTTACAGAGCTACCACTCTGCACAAGACAATGGTTTTGAACAGAATGCAAAAAAAGATGTATTATTTCATTGTTTTTGCATTTTTGACATTTTTATATGTTTTTGATGATTTTTCCAGTTGGATTATGTTACTAACTTACTCTTTTTCTCTATTTTAGGTGGATTTAGAAGGAGTAGTATATAATATAGAGTCAACATAGGGAGTGTGATTGGCTCCTAGCAGTGTTAGAAGTACTGATCCAGAAAGAGAAAGACACTCTGCAGAGGGCCGGTATTTGAAGGATCGCATAGGTTCCTCATGTTGCGCCTGCTAGTCACATATTTTCTGATATTTTTTCATACTAGGATGCAGACCAGAATACCTTCTGGTTACCAAGTGTTAGGGGAGAGTGGACTATCACCTTGGAGGATGTCTATCCAAACTTTCTCCATTCTCTACTTCGTAGATATCGAGATTTTTTTGCGGGGGGAAATTCTATCTTGGGATTTCCAAAATAGCAAGAGGAATGGGGGATTGGTGAAAAATCCACTATGTAATGAGCGAGATGTATCTCCACATAGGAATTTAGATATCCAATAGTGACTCTATCATTGTCAAAGTGATCTAGGATAGAAAACTCATTCTCAGCTTCTATACGTGTCAGGAGAGGGTTTGTTGGTATTTTACGCACCAATGGTTTAGTATGAAGTGATACCATGAAACTTGTATTTTCCAACTCACTATTTGGAGTGAAACATGAAGCTGAGGTTACTATTGAATAAGCGAGAAGGTTATAATCTCGTGGGATTTCTTCGATTGATATGAAGTTGAATCCTTTGCTTAGATCTAATACCGCTATTTTATAGAGTTGTAAATGCTCATCTCTAGTCTCATATACCTCAAAGACTTGGTTTGCAGCTAGTTGCAAGTCTCCTATCACTCTAATGTTATCAACATCCATTCTTTTGGATATGATGAGGCCAAGGAGGAGGGCTTCATATTCAGCCCCATTGTTATTACACTCAAAGTTTAACTTAAATGAAAAAGGTAGGATCTTTCCCTCGAGAGAAGTAAATATCACACCTACCCCAGATCCAAAATGACATCTAGCTCCATTGAAGTGGAGAGTCCAATACTTGCTTGGAAAAATGGATGTTGGGACATTCCTCACATATGTTTCTTCTGCCTCAGTTACTTCTACCATACAAACTTCGTCTAATGGAAGGGAACCAATTCCTAGGGTGTATCCCATACCCATATAATCAAATGGTAGGAGAATGGGTAGATCTTTCTCTAGTAATTCTACAATTTTTGCGGTAGTCCCTAATGATACTATTTCTATGACTTTAGTCTCATTTTTGAATGTTGGAATGCCATCGATTAGGTTTGTAATTTCTAATTCTATTGTAGGTATCAACTTCTCTTTTGGTTTTGAATTGATTGGTTTGTTAAGTTGATTCATTGGGAGTTCAAATTCAGAGTGAACGCCTGGTATTTTCTTCAAGTATGTTAGGTGTATATCAAATGGTTTTGGGTAACCTTGCACCACAAATATTTTCCCTAGGTGCAAAAATCTTATTTCTTGGAATAGCATAGAAGGGATTGCCTTCATGCGGTGTATCCATGGTTGACCAAGGATCATATTATAGTTTCTTTCCTGATCTATAATATAAAATTTAGTGAGGACTATCTTGGGTCCTAAGGTGACTGGTAAAACTATGGTTCCAATTGAAGTGGCCTTGAGGCTATCATAACCTCTTAGCATATTTCGTGTTATGGAACAATTTTTTTCTCCATATCCTATATTTTGAAGAAAAGTGAAGGGGAATATGTTAATTTATGCCCCATCGTCAATCATTGTGAGCTTAACATAATTATTGTAAACCCACACCTATAAATGCAAGGCTGGGTCACCTCTACGTGTAATTTCAGAATTTTTTCTTATATCAAATATAAACTCAATATCCTTATTTGGCTTCCCTGGAGGGTAAACATCAAATTCTACATGGTTTACATGCATTTCCAAAGGAGGAGTGATGTTACTTAAGTGACCAAGGCCTAATGCTTCTAAAAGAGCAGCCTTGTGGGTGGGAGAGTTATTCAACAAATCCAAGAAAGAAATGTGAGAGAAGGTCTTTGTTAAGTCATTAATTAAATCATAAACACCTATGGGATTTACCAATTTTTGTTGAATGTTGTCTAGTTCTAACGGATAGTTTGGAACTGGTTGAGATGAATAATCTCATGTTCTTGTTATGGTTTCTACGGGTAGCTCGGTGTCTAACTCTACCAATCCAACTATCTTGGTTTGTGGTCAAGTTCCTAGTTGGGGTGCGACCAGTGGATTTAATGACATTGAAGCTTCATGATCGTTATTTCTTGTCATAACACCCTTTTTCATCCCGTTTGGATCCAACCGGTTATTGTTAGCATGATTTGGGAGCGGATCATTAAAGATCTCAAGGGGTGCATTTTGAGGGGAGACTGCCCCTGTGTATGTGTTTGGTGCGGGTACTACAGAATTTTCCAAGAACATATCTATAAAGAGTTGTCTTTGGTATTCTGGAAAATGTTGCATGAATTTATTGTAGTCACGGAAAGTCCTAATATCAAGGCCTTGAATCTTTTATAAGCAACAATATAATTTTGGATTATAGTTTTGAGGTTGTTGGTTTGAAACCTATTGTGGTCCAAAACTCTTATTACATTGCTAGTTGTTAGAGTTAAAAATTTGAGATTGTTGCCTTTGGTTTTGATTCTGATATCCAGTTAGGTTTCGATTTGGACCTTGTGTCTGGATTTTCCATTGTTGTTGTTTTTTTTGTTGTTGTGATGGACGATTAAAATCCACCATGTTGATTTTTGGAGTAAAGTTGTTATTTCGCTGATTGTTAATGGGTGGTGAAATGTTTACGATGTTTGCCCTTTTAAATTGGTATGTTACTCCATTTTTTTTAACTCCATAGTCTTTGTTAAGGATCTTGGGTCCTTGATTGGTATTCCTGGCATTAGGATAGGTCGTAGTGTTTTGATTGGGAGTGATTAATTTTCCATTTGTTCCATATGTCTTACGACTACTATCTATTGCCTCTTGATCTATTCGGAGAGAACTCTCGATTACTTCATCACAAGTTCTTAGTGGGAACTTTTGGAATTATTCCTTTATCTCTCTATTGAGAGAATGAAGGAATAAGTCACATAGTTCCATTTGATCCATGTTTGGAGCACTTGCTGATGAATAGAGGACTGTATGCCATCTTCGGATAAAATGGGAAGAAGATTTATTATGCTCTTGTTTAATGTGTAAGAATTCCCTGATTCCTATTCTTAACAATTTGTTCATATCAAAAGCTTTGATAAACTCTAACACAATTTGTTTGAATGAGTGTATTGAGGATTCAAGTATTTTGTAATACCAATCAAGCACAATACCTTCTAAGGTTTTAGGGAATATCTTAGCAACAACCGCATCCTAAGGGAGTAATTCTCGAATGGCCATGGCATAGGCCTTGATATGTGCATTCGGATCTCCCTCCCCTTTGTATTTGGGAAAATTAGGAAGAGGTCTTGGAAGCATGAAACTTTGTATGGTGAAATCTAGAGGATCTTTTAAATATTCTGAGTAAGTCCCTACTACATAAGTTTCGACCATTGATGGTGCCAGTTAAGGGGGTGGAGGTGAAATGGGTTGTTTATATGGAATAGAAAATGTATTTGTAGGGATGTAAGGAAATCCCTATGGTTGAGTGAACATCTTGAGAGAAGAGAACATGTATCCCTGTGGTGATTTTGAATAAATATTCAAGTAGGGAGGAGCATTTCTCTGGTATGGGTTGCTTGGTGCTAAGCCGGGAGGTATCATACTTTCAACTGGAACAGTGTTTGAAAATGTGGTTCTAGCTGGTGTTTGATGTGGATAGTTATATGAATGTTTAGGAGGCATGCCTAGCGTGCCCATTCTTGTAAGGTGGTCAACTTGGTTGATGATGCAGAGGGTTGGGGATTCCTACTTGCATGAAATATGAATTTTGATTTGTTTGAGCAAGTTCTAATCCTCTAACCTTCTCAACTAAGGCTGAGATGACCTCGATTGGTGAAGACACAATGTTTTTCCTTAATGGTGGTTTTTGTACACCTTGAGGTTGTAAAGGGGTATGATACCCTGCTATGAATTGATCATTACCATGCCAAGCTTCACCAAGAGTATTTCACATAGGTGGAGGAATAAGGGTGTTTTCTTGGAGTAGGGTGTCGGGTTGTGTTTGCAAACTTCCTAAAGGTGGGTACATGTTTTTGGAAGCGTTGTTCACTTCTAGCATAGCACGCTCAATACTCCTCATCCAAAAATGGGAGTGGATCTGACTGTCTATTGATTTGTGGTCTGAATAAAACCTAAGGACATGAAGTGGATTCTCTAGTAAACATCATATTGTTAGATCCTGAGGGCTCTTGTTGTTGCGTTTGTGTGAGTTGATCAAACTCCTCAATTCAGAATGAAGAACTAGAGCTAGTTCTTTGAGGGGGATTTTTTGATGATAAGTAATTACTTGAATAGTTGTCAACCCATGTAGAAAGTGAGGGTGATGATTGTCTATTTGTTTGACCGTAATGCACTTCAATACCTAAGAGAGGTCTTCCATATGCATCATATCCTAACATATTCAGGGGGTATATAAATACTCACAAAATAATGTGAAAGAGAAAAGGTGGATGAAAGAAATGAAAATAAAAGGGGGACAATTTTTTATTTCATGTCAGGTTCACCAATTTTGTATGATAGAAAAGTCACATGTGAGCGTGAGAATCTACAAGTAGCTCTTCTTTGTACCCGACCTCCCAAGGTTGTGCCGAGACAACTAGTGGAAATAGAATATATACAAGTATAGACTGTTAGGTTGTGGAGCCTATTTTCATGTGTGAAAGTGTTGAAGACTGTACACTAAGAGTACTGTACACTTTTCATGTATCCTCGCTGGGGTTCGGGGGAAATTGTTTTTTTAGGCGTAAATTTTTTTGGCCTCGAAAAATGCACCTGACATATCAGGAAACATGCTCTTCTCATATGGGCGAGTTTTTTTACCCATAGGTTTATGGGATGGGTTTTGCCCATGGTTTTGATACCCACGGTTTTGTAAAATTGCTTAAGCAGTTGTCTATTTATATGGTCTTATGCATATAATAGATGTACAAGTAAATGTATTGCAGATGTGTTTTGAATTCAGCTATGAATTATGTAGAGTTTGTTGAGCATAGCTTTAAATGGATTTGGGTATTGTATTGAGAGAGTGGTGGCTTGTAATAAAATCTGAGCAAGTGATTCTTGGTGGACGTAGCCCAAATTGGGTGAACCACGTTAAATATTGTCTCTTTGTGTTGTGTTATTTTATTCTGTAATTTTATTTGAGATCTGTAATAATTTCTGCATATTAGTTTTCTACTATTGCGATTATGTGAGGGATTATTCTGCATATTTTATCTCTTATTTCCTAACAATTGGTATCAGAGCCTGGTTCTTTTTGTTGAAGTGTTGAATCACAGGGAAATTTTTTTAGCTTGAGTGGGAGCTATGGCAGATGATGGAAGATCTAGGGTTGATAAATTCAACGGGAAGAATTTCAGTATTTGGAAGATGCAGATGGAATATTACCTTTATCAGAAGGATCTTTATACTCTGTTATCTGAGAAGGTGAACAAACCCTCGAGTATGACAGATGTGGAATGGGATTTGTTGGATCAGAAGGCACTTGGAATGATCTGGTTGTGTCTTGCATCTTCGGTATTATTTAATGTTTCAAAGGAAAAGACTACAAAATATCTAATGGATGCATTAAGGAAGTTGTATGAAAAATCCTCTATTTCTAATAAGATATTTTTAATGAAAAAGTTGTTTAATATGAAGATGTCTAAGAATAGTTCAATAGCAGATCATTTAAATGATTTCAATATGGTTGTGAATATGATAGCTTTGGTTACAATAGAATTTGATGAAGAAGTTAGGGATTTATTAATTATGTGCTCTTTACCTAAGAGTTGGAATAGCCTGGTAATGGTGGTAAGTAACTCGGTTCCAGCTAACTCGAAGTTAAAGTTTGAGGATGTTGTAGGGGTGATTCTAAGTGAGGAAATGTGAAGAAAAAGCTCTGGGGAATCTTCTACTTCAGGGAATTCTTTGACATTGGAAACTAGAGGGAGACATAAGAATGGAGGAAACCGTGGAAAATCAAAATATTGGGCAAGGTCAAAATCCAAGAACAAGATTGTATGCTGGAATTGTGGAAAGCTTGGGCATGCAAAGAAGGACTGTTGGGAGCCTCGGGATAAGAAGAAACAATAGGAAGAAAACAATGAGGTAAATGTGGAAACGGGTAATGTATGTTAGGATGCTTTGATTCTTTCTTTACACAATATTACTAAATCTTAGGTATTAGATTCAGGGGCTTCTTTCCATGCTTCTCCACATAGGCATTATTTTTTTGATTATGTTCAAGGAGATTTTGGGAATGTTTTTCTTGGTGATGATGAGCCTTGCAGCATAGTTGGAAAAGGTTCTATTCAGGTTAAGATGTAGAATGGGAATACTTGGCTATTGAAGGATGTCAGACATGTGCCTACATTAAGGATGAAATTTGATATCAGCAGGGCAGTTGGGAAGTGATGGTTGTACTGTGATATTTACAGCAAACTCTTGGAAGGTTACCAAGGGTACTCTTGTGGTGGTAAGAGGTAAGAAGGTTGGAACCTTGTATTTAACCACTAATAGTACTAATGATTATAATCTTGTGTCTTCAGATGCAGATACAACATTATGGCACTATAGGCTCGGTCATATGAGCCAGAAGGGCATGAACATCATAAAGAAGAATTTTCTTGGATATATAGGAACATGTTTAGATTTCTGTGAGAACTACATATATGGGAAATAGAAGCAAGTAAGGTTTCTCAAGGTTGGACCTACAAAGAAAGAGAGTAAGTTAGAGATGGTGCATTCTGATGTGTGGGGGGCAGCTTGGGTATCATCTCTTGGGGGTTCAAGTTATTATGTTACTTTTATTGATGATGCAACAAGGAAAGTTTGGGTTTATTTTATTAGAAACAAATCTGATTTATTTGACACTTTTGTTAAATGGAAAGCCTTGGTAGATAATGAAGCAGGTCTTAAGCTAAAATGTCTCAGGTCAGACTAATAGAGGGGAGTTTTGCAGCAATGAATTTGATGATTATTGTTCTAAGAATGGAATCCACATGGAAAAAGACGGTTCCAAGAACTCTGCAGCATAATGGGGTATCAAAAAGGATGAATAGAACAATAATGGAACTGTGCTAGGAGCATGAGGTTACATGTAAGACTATCTCTTTCTTTTTGGGCAGAAGCGGTGAGCATAGATGTGTACTTGATAAATAGAGGACCCTCAAGTGCCTTCGATGGAAGCATACTTGAGGAGGCTTGGTATGGTAAGAAAGTTGATTATTCATTTCTTAGAATCTTTGGATGTGAGGTGTTTGTTCACATAGAAAAGGATGATAGGACTAAGCTAGAGGCTAAATCAGAAAAATGTACTTTCATTGGTTATGGTGGTGAAGACTTTGGATATTAAATGTTGGAGTATTAAGGACAAGAAAATCATTCGATCAAGGGATGTGGTCTTTAATGAGAAAGTCATGTATAAGCAACAGTTGCAGGAAAATAGGGAAGAATCCAAGAAAGAATATGCAGTGGTAGAGGATCTTCTGGATTGGATAAGTGACACATGAATCAGTTCAAGAAAGCCTACTCAACAGGAACCCCAAACTCCTATATTAAGGAGGTCTTCTTGGGTAAGAAGAGAACCTGAATGTTTTTCTCCTTCTCTTTATTGTTAATTACTCATGATAGTGGAGAACTAGAGAGCTTTGATGAAGCAATGCAGGTAGATGCCAGTAAGCAGTGGGAGAAGCCATGGATGAGGAGCATAAGTATGGAGAACAAGACTTGGGATTTGTGAAGTTAGAAGGCAAAAGAGCATTAGAAGAAGTGGGTGTACAGAAAAGATGGAGGAGGAAAAAAAGATATAAGGCCCGGTTGGTGGTCAAGGGGTTTGCATAGAAACAAGGTATAGATTTTGATGAGATATTTTCTCCTGTAATAAAAATGACTTCTATTAGAACTGTTCTAGGAATAGTTGTAGCAGAAAACTTACAATTAGAATAGCTTAGATGTAAAGACTACATTTCTCCATGGTGATTTGGACAAGGAACTATATATGTAGCAACTAGAGGGCTATGAGGTTAAAGGTAAAGAGGAGATGGTGTGCAAACTGAAGAAGTGCTTGTATGGCCTGAAACAAGCTCCACGTCAGTGGTATAAGAAGTTTGATAGCTTCATGATGGAGCATGGTTATATTAGATGTCATTATGACCATTGTGTGTATACAAAGAAATTTCAGGATGTAAGTTATATTAGCCTGTGTTTGTATGTTGATGACATGTTGGTTGCAGGTAAAAACATGCAGGAAATAAAAGTACTTAAGAAACAACTAAGTGAATCCTTTGATATGAAGGATTTTGGGGCAGCCAGACAAATCCTTGGAATGAGGATAACTCGGGATAGGAAGGAACAAAAGCTGAACTTTATCTTCAGGAAGAGTACATTAAGAAGGTATTGGATTGGTTTAAAATGCAGGATGCTAAACCGGTTGGGACTCCTTTGGTAGGCCATTTTAAGTTATCAAAGGAGTAGTGTCCCAAGACAGAGTAGGAAAGAAACCAAATGTCCAATGTACCTTACTCTTCAGTGGTTGGCAGTTTGATCTATGCTATGGTGTGCACTAGGCATTATATTGCCCATGCAGTGGGAGCTATGAGTAGATTTATGAGTGATCTAGCTAAAGAGCATTGGCAAGTAGTAAAGTGGATCCTTCGGTATTTGAGAGGGACCATGGGGACAGTTTTTTGCTATAGTGGATAAAACACCACTTTACATGGTTATGTAGATTCAGACATGGCTGGAGATGTAGACAACAAGAGGAGCATGATAGGTTATAGTTACATTGTAGGTGGGACAGGAGTGAGCTAGATTTCATGACTACATAAGCTGGTGGCTTTGTCAACCACGGAGGCTGAGTATGTTGCTGCAACAGAGGCAAGCAAAGAGATGATTTGGTTATAACAATTGCTTGAGGATTTGGGGCATAAGAAAGAGGAATGTAAGCTACATAGTGATAGTCAGTGTGTTATACACCTAGCTAAGAACTTTGCTTTCCACTCCAGGATGAAGCATATACAATTAAGGTACCATTTCATTAGGACAGCTTTAGAGGAAGAGAAGTTGAAGTTGGAGAAGATTCATACCAGTCAGAATCCTGTAGACATGATGACCAAGGTGGTCACAAGGGAAAAACTAAAGCTATGTGCTCAGCTTTGGTTGGTCTTCACAGATGACTAGTGAAGGGTTGAGAAGCTTGCTCAGATGGAAAACTAGTCTCCAAGTGGGAGATTGTTAGGTTGTGGAGCTTGTTTTCATGTGTGAAAGTGTTGAAGACTGTACACTAAGAGTACTATACACTTTTCATGTATCCTCACCGGGGTTCAGGGGTGTAGCCCCTGAAAAAAATAAATTTAGGCATAAATATTTTTTGGCCTCGAAAAATGCACCCGACATATTGGGAAACGTGCTCTTCTCATACAGGCAAGTTTTTTGACCCATAGGTTTATGGGACGGGTTTTTCCCATGGTTTTAATACTCATGGTTTTGTAAAATTACTTAAGCAGTTGTCTATTTATATGGTCTTATGCATATGATAGATGTACACGTAAATGTATTGTAGAAGTGTTTTGAATTCGGTTGTGAATTCTGTAGAGTTTGTTGAGTATAGCTCCAAACAGATCAGGGTATTGTATTGAGAGAGTGGTGGCTTGTAATAAAATCTGAGCAAGTGATTCTTGCTAGATGTAGCCCAAATTGGGTGAACCATGTTAAATACTGCCTCTTTGTGTTGTGTTATTTTATTCTGTAATTTTATTTGAGATCTGTAATAATTTCTACAAATTAGTTTTCTACTTTTGCGATTCTGTTTCCTTCATGAGGGATTATTCTGCATATTTTATCTCTTATTTCCTAACATAGACAAACTAGTTGGGAAATCTTATATCCTCAGCATGCAATAATGGAATCTACGAATCTAAGGCAAAGAAGGCTCTCCTAACTTGAATTGGTGTAATGGATCATTTAGATATAATGGCTGCTCGGAGGCTCCAATCAATGTTGAGCTCTATTGAGATCTTATCTATTGGTTATTAGATACATGGAAAGTGGCTTAAAGGTGCTTCATTTATATTTCATGACAAGGTCATGGAAAATGGTAGTGAGAGGTGCAGTGGATTTGTAGAAACTATGTATGGTTTTCTGGTCTAGCCTAGAAAATGTTGGATTGATTGGCCTCTATATTTAATACAAAAAATTGTGTTATGATATCTAGCGGGAGTTGTGAGGATGTAAATACCAGCATACATAAACTGGTATCAATATTTAATTGACTTACAGGCCCATTGGGCTGTGGAACCTGAGGATCACAACCATGAGTTCGTGGTTGTTGTGGACTTGTTATGGTCATGTGAAGAATCAATCTCTTCTTCCGACTATCCAATGGTCATAATCTTTTTTAGCTTCTACGTTTAGTACCAGGAGTTGTGTGATTTTCTCATAATACCTTATGAGTTTTTTAGAAACTTGTATATGTAACCCTATATATATGTTGATGAGAAGGTCTCCTTCGTATGGCTATAGAACTAACAGATCACAATCAAATATTTGTTCTCTTTCGGGTTCTTGTATGGTCATGTAGATATCTTATCAAGGTAGTCTATAGTTGGGTTGACTTGACCAGAATGTGTATGCTTTGTCATCTTCAATATTTTGTTGTCTCAATTGTTCACTAATTGCTTGTTGGTTTGTTGTCGTTTGAAAAACCTGAATCCTAAGCCCTTAATCTATATCCATTAATATTGTGAAGAGATTCGGCTGAGGTACTACCGGTTCAAATACATAATCCTTGGGCTCTTTAGGTCCTCTAATTTTCATCCAAGAGGTAATCAAACTTTTACTGAAACTAGTAAATTAACTATGAAATATATATCTACACTATGTTTATATTCCTTTTATTTTTGTATTTTTAATGATACATATTTGATTGAAATTAAAAGAGCAGCTATCTTAATATATTAAGATAATGGACAATTAGTCTAATAACAGAATTAAAACAAACAAGTTAGCCTGATATAACTATTTTCCTATGCAGTTGTGAATTTATCCTAAATACTTAAATAACTAACTAGTTAGATCGAAAGATTTCCAATCCTACCTCAGAAGTGAGGAATGAATCATAGTTTCTCAGAAACTATCATTCCGCACACCTTCCCCAGTAATATTGAAAGTGAACTTTAACTTGAAACAAAATGATTTTCCACCCTATTTGATATATTGTAACTACAACTTTGATAGCTCAAACTTGGAGTTTTACAGAACAAGTGGTAAATCTAGTTGTGTCATGACTTGTCCCCTCACTATGATCTCCCCATGTCCTTTCATGTTCTCATGAATCCAGAAAAGTGTTAATTTGATAGCGTCAGCAGAAGAATATACTCAAACAATGGCAGATTTGGATATAAACTAAATACAATGCAAGTATGAGAGGGATAGTGCAAGTGAATAGAGCTTTACTATGTGATTCCTATGGCAGGATTTATTGTGGGAATACAACGTAAAATATACCAAGAATTCTTGGATATATTTCTTGTGATAAAACAAAACCTGCAAATATAAGATTATCGAATGGATTCTAATCTAAAAGTGAAACTACCTTATGCTAAGCTTACTATATGGGACAAAAATGAAGTAAGATGAAAGTGTGAAGATCAAATGATCTCAAAATTAGAAGGGAAAAGCCAAGAATTTATGTAGAACCTGAACCTATTGAAACTTATAGAATAAACTTCAAAACACACTGAATGATCAATTCGTGGAAGGAGAGGGGGGGGGGGCATTTGCTTTTGGACAAGCTTGCATATTTATAGCATTTGGATTTACTAGAGGGCAAGTCTAAATTTATCTCTTTCTAGTCATAAACAAAGGGAAAACACTATTTATCTAGGTAGACCAAAACATAAATGCAAGCTTTAGTGGTTGAGGAATGCAGGTGAAATTTGAATTTTTTACTTTTGACAAAATCGTTGGAATGTTTTTGAAAACACGCACATAGGACCACCACCCTATGTAGGGGGGTGGTTACAGGACCGCTACCCTGTTCTAGGCAGTGGTCACGGGACCACCACCCAGGCAGGGTGGCAGTTCTATAACTTAAAGACTAAAATGCAAGGGAAAAAGGGGGAAGATGTTAGAACAAAACATGTAAAAGTTGGACAAGGATTTTTGGGATGCAAATATACTTGGTGATCTTTTCTAGATTCCGAACACCTTGTGAAGAGATCTGAATCATCATTGGGGTTTCCGTAACCAATTTCCGACTGTATAGTACATACAATTTTGGGTACGTACAGTTACTCACCTGAGTATTTCATGATTTATATTTACATATTTCTGGACATAAGTGACTAGTAAGGGACAATGACATATTCCATTATTATCTCCCTATCGAAACTTCTATCCCTTATCTTGAATTATTACATTTTAAAATTACACATCACTTTTTAATCTTTTTCAAAATTGTATTGATTACTTTAATTTAGTTTCTTGAGTTATTAATGTTGATATTCAAACAAAGGGATAATATATATACATAGGATACAAACTATTCTAAGGGATACTATGTTACTATTTTTATA
This sequence comes from Taxus chinensis, assembly GCA_019776745.2. Taxonomy (NCBI): domain Eukaryota; kingdom Viridiplantae; phylum Streptophyta; class Pinopsida; order Cupressales; family Taxaceae; genus Taxus; species Taxus chinensis. The sequence continues at coordinate 794,003,427 of CM034148.1, read as the reverse complement.
TTGACTACTTGGGAAAAAATAAGCAACTTATGTTGGATGAAAAATTGACCGGGGGGGGTGAATCAGTCCCTTCAAAACATTTACTTCATTTAACTTAAAATTCATGCATCACATTAAACATCTATTCAATATTCACAAACCATTGTATGTTTATTAAGATATGCAAAATCAATGACAAGAGCATGAAACAAAATACACAACACAAGAAAACCATATGTAAGTGGGAAACCCTCAAGGGTAAGAAAACAACCTGAAAACTTTTTTGATATTACTTAAAAAAAGACTCAATTGAATATTACATATCACAAGAAATTTATTTATTGAGGCAATAACCCCACAAAAAACACCAACTCATAAACCCTTGTTGATATTAATCACAACCAGAGAAATGCATGAATATGAATCATCACATAAGTTTTTGATGAGGATATCACTGAAGATATACTTCCATAACTCAGCTGATGGTGATCACAAGATTCAACTATAAACACCTTAAAACCATTTCTCAAGCCCTCATTCACCTAGATCAATTCTCTCTTTCCTTCTGATAAAACTAAAATGGATGGTGTTGTAGTCTAATATAGATTTTATAAAAGCATTAAATATAAATAAATAAATACTGAACTATAACCAAGCAACTAAACAAATGAAATGTGAAACCCTAATATGCAAAGAGGCTTAGAAAGTCTTTAGATAATTTTCTGATCTTGTAAGATTGTGTCTCAGTCAATACCGGTCAGAAAGGAGGAAGAAACCGTTGCACAAGAACTCAGGAAGATGTAGATCTGAGCTATCTGAGTAGACTTGGGCACCTAGAGAAGGATAAGAGCACCCGGGTTGCCCCCGTATGAGATATGGACACCCTGATCTATAAAAATGATAAGGAAACCTCCTCTGAGGTGTGGATAAATGATCACCTATGTTTTCTTTGTATCATATGAATGTCGCTAAACTTTTTTGTATGTCACTACAAATCTAGCATGGAGGAAACACCTGTAAAACCCCAAGAAAATCATCAAAACCCTTAAAACGAAAGATGCATATGAAGGTATCAGACTGTCCTCAACCGCCAAATGGATGGAATTATCATTGGGTGTTTTAATAAATCTCATACCCAATGTAGTTCTAGGTGTGTGTGTGTGTGTGTGTGTAAATAGTGCCCTAGGTGCTCTTGATCCAATCACACTTTGAGAGTAGCGAGCAATAAATAGATGTAGAATGTAAATAGATGGTGCATTGAATAGAATTAACTCCCCTCCTGAGTTGAAGGTTACATATCTTGGACTTATTTATTCCCTATGATAAATTTAACTTAATACTTTTCTACCAGAGTAAAATGGTTAGGAAAAGAGGAAACAAAGTGAACCCTCAACCTGCTAGTGATGAAGTAACCACATCGTAAAATTTAGATGAAATACTAGCTTCCTTCAGGACACGTGCAATCATATAGTTGTTCTTGAACATCAGGTGATGGGTGATGACATTTTTTTAACATATGGTTTATATCTATAGTTTTTTGAAAACTATATTCTATTCTAAACTGATATTTTTGGTTTATAAATTCAAAAACCCTAATTGAAAACTAAAAATATAAATCTATAAACTATATCTTATTTTATAGTTTTTTTAATACTATAGTAAAATATATATATATATATATACATAAAAATACATATTATGTAGTTATATTTTATATTATAAACCATATAATAATGCGGCCCCATAAACCAAAGTTTATATTAAAATTAATTATATATAGTTTATATAAAATTATAACAATCTATATTATAAACTATAGAATAATGCCAAAAACTCTGCATGCAAATTTTTTTATATGGTCACAATTTTCAAATGGGGGGGTGGCCCACTTCCTATCCTCCATCTACCTATGTGCCAAATGGCACTCACTACATTGACCTCACACTTCCCTATCTGTTGCCACCATGCACCCTTGTAGTTCTCCATACCACTGATCACTACGAACGTGTGGGCCACCCGTTCATTTTCCATGGGATGGTTTAGTCTCACATGGGGATGATGTGAGGGGGTAGAAGGCCATATAACCCATGCCACAACCATGTTAATTTTGGCTAAGGAAACATATGCAGTTTTTTCTTCCCCACCTATAAAAGGCCTCATCATGTTGTGAAGGGCCTTGCCAAGTTAAGGGGTGGCCTACTTGGTTGGTTGGTTGTATGTCAACTAAGTTGTAACGGCCCTCTCATAGGGTTAAGTGCATTGAAATATTGCCTAGTTCAGTTGGTTCTCTTTCTTAATATGTTTTGGTATATGTGTGTCTCGGTTGATAAGATTCATATTACAAATTGAAACGTGACATAATATATCTTTGGCATTAATTAAAATTAAATCAGTGATAATCTCACCGATTTGGTTCAACTAACTTTGTCGAGTTAATAGAAATTTAAACCAATATAGGAGCAAAAGCTCCCCATTTTTCTAATATAAACCATGATTTTTTATTTTTTTTGAAAATATATATAAACTAATGTTTTTATTTTCGAAAATATAAATCGTAAAAGTTGTTTTTTTTTGTGAAAATAGTGAAATAATATAATTTTTTTTTTTGTTTAAAATAATGTATTTTTTGTGACACGATGACTAAACCGTCATCGTCATTTTGTTATAAAACTATAAAAAATTCACTCACATTTCAATTTATTTTTAATATCATAATAATAAATTAATGTATAGATTATCCAATTGGCAAGACCTCCTTTTTTGGTGTAAATTGAACATTTTTAAATTGTGAGGATTAAACGATGACAGAGGGATTTATATTAAACTCTTTTTTAATCCTCATTAATTATTTAATTCTATTAATGTAAAAATGGGGTCTAATCAGTTTTCAATTGATAAATCTTAAATGTTGAATGGGAATAATTACACCATTTGGAAGATTTGATTGAAGGCCAAATTCATGGCTCACAAACTATGGGAAGTTATTAATGGAACTGAGAGGGCTCCAATAAGAAGATAAGAAACTGCAGACAACATCACTCTGTATCAATAGAAATTACAAGAGGTGATGTCCATTATTTTACAAAGTGTACAATATGATGTTTTGCTTCATATAAATGGAAGCAATAAATTCTTAGTGAGGCTTTGGATAAATTGGAATCAATGCACGAAGGTACGTGTTTATAAAAAATCATTGAATTGATTTTATATCTTATGAAAACTCCCATGAAGGGATATGAAATAGTAATAAATTATTTAGCAAAAATTAAAAAAACAATTATTAGTTAGATGGGTGTAGCTATAACTTAATTTAGGATAAATTGCTTTATTTCATTATTTAATTGAATATTCATCAAAAATTTAGAAATTTCATTTCAATTTTGAGTTGAAAATATCAAATAGACCAAGACATTCCATATTTGCAAACTATTAGTGCTCTACTCATTCAGGAAGAGAAGGTAATGAAAAATTTTGATTCTAAGGAGAATGTCACTCAGGCACTTCTCGCTTAGAAATCAAAAGGTAAAACCTCTAGATTTAATAAAAACCAAAAGCCACCTTTTAAACCTTCTAGCAAAGACAAGAAACCAAAAAATATTAGAGTTATATTTGATGGTAAATGTCATTACTGTGGTAAATTTTTCCATAATAAATAGTATCCTAAATTCAAAAATCAAAAGAAAAATTTCAAAAATCAAAAGGGTAACATATCTGACCAAAATCAAAATCAAAACCAAAACAAGAATTAGAAAAATAGTCAAAAATCATATATAATTGCTTTATATGCCACCCTTGTCATTGTAAAATAAAATGAGTGGATATTGGATAGTGGTATCTCTAGGCACATGACCTTTATATATGATATCCTATTTGAACTTATAGAGTGTAATGATCATATCTACTTGGGTGATCATTCCATTCTTGAGGTTCAGGGACAAGATAAAGAAAAAGTTTCAAACGATTTTATTAACAATGGTTTTTTTTATCCTAAACTTAAAATGAATTTTCTTTCTTGTTCTCATTTGAATGAAAATAACTATAGTCTAACACTATTAAAATATATAGGGTTTACAAAAAATGAAAATGTTGTTATTATAGTTGAAGGCATTCAAGGAGATGGTTTATATGTGTTTAGTGGCTTTCCTTTTGCATCTTGTTTAACATCTCAAAGAAGTGACATGCAATTATGGCATGAGAGACTAGGTCATGTCAACTTCAGGAGCATGTACGACATGTCTCAACTAAACCAAGTGACTCATCTATCACATATTTCCCAAAATCATGAAACTTGTCAAGGATTTTTACATGGTAAGAAATCTGTTAACCCCTTCCATAGTCATCATGATGTTAATTATTATAAACCTTTGGAACTTGTCTATAATGATGTTCGAGGACCCATATAAGATCCATCTCTTAATTTTTATTTGTATACTGTCACTCATATGATTTGATCGTATTTCATTAAAAATAAGTTTGATGTCTTGTCAAAATTTAAGGAATTTAAAGCTTTAGTTGAAAACTCTTCTAGGTATAAAATTAAGAAGCTTATTACTGATAATGGGGGAGAATACATCAGTAAGTAATTTGACTCATTTTGTGTTGAATGTGGTATTCAAAGGGAACAAAATACTCCCTATTCCCCTCAGAAAAATGGGATTGTGGAAAGGAAAAATTGCACCATTATGGAAATGGATAGAACTAGGATAAATTAACTTCAAGTTCCTAAATTCCTCTGGGCTAAAGCTATGAAGATTTTTGTTCATATCATGAACGGAGTTTCCACTAAAGCCTTAGTAAATTCCACTCCTCTGGAAAAGTGGTCAACTAAAAAACCAAGTGTGTCTCATTTGATAATCTTTCATAGGTCATCTTCCCTCTTCACTTCAAAATAAAAATGGAAGAAGATTGATCAACCATATTTTCGTTATATCTTTGTAAATTACGGTGTCAAAACTAAAGGTCTTGGGATCTTTGACCCATCAAAAATAGAAGTTATAGAAAACAAGAATGTAAAAAATTTAGAAAAATATTTTTTTCTTCTTCATCATCTTTTGTTTCTATTATTCATGATGATTCTAACGAAAATGAAAATTATGAAAATTATGTAAATGATGAAGAAACTAGTATTGAACCTATAGTTTAAAATGAGACAACTCTTATTTCCTCTATAACTAAAATACCTAGATGGGTTAATTCTATTATTCAATACTCTAATCTTGGAAACCATTAGAAAATGACTAGAAGTCACCATACATATCATGCCTTGATGACATTGGATGAACCTGAACCCCAATATTTCGAAGAAGCTTCTTTTGATGAAAGATGGATAGATTCTATAAAAGCTTAATATTATACCTTGATTAAAAATCAAAATTGGTATATAGTTCCTCCTCCTGAAAAATGAATTATAGTCGGATCTAGATAGCTATACAATATTAAATACAAAGCAAATGGTAGTGTCAATAAATTCAAAGAAAGATTAATAGATTGATGGTTTACTCAAAAACCTCATATCAACTATGTTGAAACCTTTGCACCAGTTGCAAAAATGAGCACAATAATGATTTTAATTTCCTTAGCTACTCAATATGGTTGGGAAATCCATCATATGGACGTCAAAAATTCCTTTCTGAATGGTGATTTAAAAGAAAAAATCTATATGACCCAACCTAAAGGCTTTGAAGAACCAGGTAAATAAATGTATGTTTGTAAATCAAAAAAACTTTATATGGTTTAAAATAATCTCATAGATCACAGTATGCAAATATTAACAATTTTTTTAAAGAAGTTGGTTTTTCTAAATTTTCATCTGACATGATTTATTTGTTAAAATTGAAGAAAATGTTATCATTCTCATTATATTATATGTTGATGATTTACTTCTCTCCAATAATTATAACGGTTAAATTATGAAAATTAAAGCAAAATTAATTGATTATTTTGAGATAGGAGACTTAGCATTATTTCTTCATTTTTTGGGTATGGCTATATTTCAGGATAAAAAATCGATTGTAGTATCTCAATCGTAATATGCAACTAAATTTTTAGAACAATCTTGTCAAAACTAGGTTAAACCTTGAGGAGGGTTACAAATGGAATCTTGGAAATGGAGAATATATTTAGTTTTCGGATGATATATGGAAGGATATTCATAATATTCAAAGCACAACCACTAATAAAATCTCAAAAACAGTTACAAAATGGCCATTGGTTAGCAAGTACATCTGCAGATCTGACGGTAGACCTTAATGGAATAACTTAATATATGTTATCTCATATCATAAAGATATCCTAATGGAATAAAAAAACACCCTTATTTCCATCCCTATCAGCCTCAATAAATCAAAGGATGAGTTTATTTGGACCCATTCCTTTGATGCATATTATTCAGTTAGAACCGGTTATCAAATTCTTGCTGATGAAACCCCCACTGAATTTTCTTGGAGAAAAATCTGGTTCAAAGAACTCACTCCCAATATCAATCAATTCCTTTGGTAGGTCTTGAAAAGAGCATCCTTACAATTCAAAATATTATCAAGAGGGGTTACATCATGCCTAACAGGTGTTATCTGTGTAAAAAAGATAATGATACAATTCATCATCTGCTCTTACACTGCCCCATTATTGTTGATTTATGGAAGCTATTTTTTTCAAGGTTTAGAATCTCCTGGAAGTTCTTGAAGGATATTTTTCATGCATGGGAATAGTGGTAGCCTCCCGTCAAACATGGCTTGCTCAAAAGGTTTTGGAATCTTTTATTCCCACAAACTATTTGGAGAATTTTGAAGACTCGTAATTCTCTCATTATCAGGAATTCTAACAACCCTATCAAAAGGATTCTCACTAAAATCATAGATACAACAAAGAAAAACATTTTAAGATACAAGCCTCCCAAAAAAATTGATTACCCCAAAGAGGAGGAAATATTGCTAAAGGCCTGGTCTATTTATTTTCAGCAAGGTCAATTGTCTACTCCCAGCAATGACATGTCTCTTGTACGATGGATCCCCCTCATGAAGGGTAGTACAAATTGAACTTTGATGGGTCCTCTAAGGGAAACCCTAGTGTTTTTGGTTGTAGGGAACTTATCAAAAACCAACATGGACTCCCTATTGCATCCTTTGCAGGCCCTATGGGCAAACAATCTAACCACTATGTTGAGGCCCTTACAAATATTTGGGGGACCAAAACTGCTAGGGATCTCAAGGTCACTAATTTAATTATTAAATAATATTCCTTAAAAAAATTCAATAATATAATTGGCTCCCAAGCCCAAGATGCACAATAAAAGACTTCATTATTGAACCCAAGATTTTATGAAAAGGTTTTTCAAACATAATTTTTTGTTCATGTCTATAAAGAAGGTAATGGGGCAGAAGCTGCACTTACTAATGATGGAGTTTTCATTGATAGTTTAAAAATCTGGTCTGATTTTGAGGAGATACCATTCACATCCAAATCCATCATTATTAATGAAGCTAAAGACACTTAACACTCTCATTATGTTAATTTGGTGTTCATGGCACATGTGGTTGAATGAGTGTTTTTACTTTTGCTTAATGTGAATTTACTCTACCAAACAGATCATTTCACATTTATTTTTGATCCTGGACTATAATATAAAGGTTTTATAATTTATTTTTCAGCATAGAGGTTCAGGTCTAAAATCTCTGCCATTTATAAGTGTCAATACTTCTATTGTTAGGTTGCTTCATAGATTTTTTTTGGCCATCACTGCTCTACTTTTTAAGTCCAACTGTATTATGGTGGGCCCTCCATGAAAATTATAACCCATTTGTGATCCCTCTTGGTGGAATAACATAGAGCTGTGGAATATTTTAAGTGTTGATGGATTCACGATTTTATGTAGAGAATTAAGGGGCATCAAATCCACATCTCTCTTACTTTTGATAAGAAATGGAAAGACAGGGTCATCCACCTCAAGGATAAGGAATTTTCTATTGTGGAAGAAATGATTTCTTTCATCACAGACATTAGCATGGAGGGGGTGAAGTTTTTTCGAAATAAGTTCAAAAAATATGTCGAGGAATAAAGGTTTTTAATTGGTGAATAAACTCTTTAGACTGGAAAAAATGGAATCTTCTACTCTTCCATACCTTATCCTTTCAATGAGGTTGTAAAAATGGTGGTCCATTACATCACCTTGGAGGGTAGATTCTCGACTATGCCCTTGTACCACTTAGTCTCGTTGATTAACTTTTGATATGAATGCAAGGAGACTTTACCTTTTTATATCTTAGACTCAATGGAAAAGTCAATAAAGGAGGTTCAAGATCATACGCATGTCCTTCCACTACATCAAGGTGTTATCTTCCTAACGCATCGCTATTTTGTTAATGTCATTACAGTTGAGTCCACCCCATCTCTTCACCCCTCCCCATCAACAACCAATGATTAGGTCTAAAAACCCTAATGTTTTTCAACCCATATCTAATCCCCCAGCTAAACACGTCCTCTGTAGTAGCTCAAAAGATAAAGATACTATTGGATCAAATATTTTCCTAAATATTAGCCAAGCTACCATTGCCCCTCCTTTTTTCTCAGGATTATTGACTCGGGTCAAATAGTATATTGAGGACCTTAAATGAATTGAAGAAAATGTGGACATGCTAATTAAGGAAATAATTAAATATCACGGTGGATCATTCCATTCTCTCTAACTTAGAGAAGACTATGGAAAACCTCACCAAATAACTTATGGAATTAGAGGTCAGAGTTATAGAGATGGAGGAAATGCAGTCTAACCATCTTTCTATACACAAGGAAGTGCTAGATTATATTCAAGTTAATGTTAAACAGGTTTGTGATGCTTTCAGTATTCTTGAACTTGCTTGAAAGAATGCAAAGCTTAAGAAGAAGGAACTCATGGAGAGAACCTAGGACCTAGTCATGTAAACCATAATTAATCTCTACAATATCATAAATATTGATTTGAAATTTTATGAAAAATCCTTGAGTTAGTTACGTTTTTTATTCTTTTGTTATTTTGATGCTTTTGTTGTGTTATTATAGTGCTTTTGCATCAATGTTGCATTTTATTTTTTTGCTCCTTTTAGGCAGTTGGCCCCTACCTTTCCTTATCTACTGTTTATCTTGATTTAAGTATTTTGGTATGGGTGTGGCCCCCACAGATCAAAAAACCACTTTGATGTTATTTTTTTATCTTTCTTTTGATCGTTTTTGTACAATAGAGTATGATCCCTTCAAAACAATTTACCAATAGTAAAAACAAATATGTAACTAATTTACTTAAAAGGTTTAATATGCTTTATTGTAAACCTGTTGTTATTCCTATATAAGTTTGATGTAAACTTGATCCTAAACCTACATGTTGAAAAGATCATCCTACTTTGTACAGGAAACTTCTAAGTAGTTTGATTTATCTAACTATTAATAGACCTGACATTGCTTATGCAATAGGGATTGTTTCAAGATTTATGCAAGAGACTTATCAAGATCACTGGAAGTTATCCAAAAGAATTTTACGTTATATTAAGGGAAAAATTAATTTTGGTTTACATTATACTTATTTTGACAATGTATATTTATATGGATATTGTGATCCTGACCATTTTATAGATGTGATAGATCACAAGTCTACAACTTGTTATGTATTCAAGTTTGGTGCAGGTGCCATTACTTAGAGTAGTAAAAAGAGTTAGGTAAAACTTAGTGTAAGTAATTTTACATTAGTTGGTTGTGTTTACCGTAGGTAAAATCTTATTTTGTTATATTGTTTATTCGTATGGTTTATTTGTTGAAACTATATTTTGTATTTATTCATTCCCATATGTATTTTGTTATAGCTGTTTAACAGCTTGGTTGTATGGATATGACTATGCAATACCTATATATATTAAAGTCATCCATTGCTATGTAATTTTGATGGTTTTGTAGATTAATAAAATTATACAGGCTGCCTCCCTGTTTTGGTCCTTCGGGTCCTGTCATTTGGAATCAGAGCAGGAATTTTGAGAAACCTGTATAAAAGGAAGGTGCATAGTGATTGCAGAAGAGGTTGAGGAGCATTGGAGAAGCTTTTGCAAGCAAAGGAGAGCCAGAGTTGCCTCCTGCAACTTCCCAGCCCCATCCCTTGAAATACCACCATCAAATTCTTCAAAACCGCCATTAAATCTATGCAAAACCGTGTATAGTCTTTGCAATTCAAGCACGAGGAGGATAGAATCCGCCAAGGAAGAGATTGCAAGCTCAAAGGAGGGGAGAAAATTGATAGAAGTGCTATACATAGTCAAAACCACCTTCATTCACACAAAACCACCTTCAAAAACTGCTGATCGTTTTTTTCTTTTCTGGAAAATTCACTCAAAACCACGTTTGAGCAAACCGTGGGTTCATAGAGGTAAGGTTTTATAGTTTACAAGTGTTTAAATAAAATGTCTTCACTTTGTGTTTAGTTTGACTAGGCCGCCCAAGTGGCTAGCCTATTATTTTGTAAGACACTCTCACTAAAGGAGGTCAAGGGGTCAAATCCCCCCTCTCAAACCTTTTGGCAGGAAGTTTAGCAGAACTACTAAATTTAGCAGAAAATTCAAATTTAGTTATAACTAACTAAATTTAGCGGAGAAATCCCTAATTTAGGGTAAAAAAAAAAATTCTCCCATTCGGCCTAGTTTTTTCATTTTGGACATTTTTTGCAAAAGGAGACCCATCTAAAAATTGCATTTTCAGCTATTTTTTTGCAATTTTTAGCATTTTGGGTCGTATTGGGCTCAGGAGGCCACCAGGACCCGTGAAACAGAAATTTTTGCCTGCCATTCAAATTGTCCAGTTTTTTGAATGTAAATTGTATACTGCTGCATATTGTACTAATTTACAGGTTGCCATAGTCAACTGTAAACTTTGTAACTGCTCAAAAACTGGCAGAATTGTAATAAAAAACAATAAAAAAAATTGGTTCTGTAACACTCACGAGATCCTAGATCTCATTCGCAGCGTTCGGTATATACGGTGCCTCTGGGAAGCGCTTACGGGTAAAGCCATCATGACTACTACTGCACTTAACACCTAATATAGCTACAACAACGTCGTCTGGGCATCGTCCCTATAAATCGACGGGGAGTAATAAGGTCACAGTGCACACACTATGAACCATCCCATCCGTCTGTGAACGATTGCACGACATAAATCCGGACTGAGAAATTATCCAAGTATATAGCGAAGTTACGCGCGCGTATGAGGATATTTCTTTGAGCCGGTGTCAATAATCACACAGACCCCATCAGTACTGTCTTGGTACCACGTATTGAATTCTTTCACGTACGTTAACGCCTCTTTCACGTACCGCCGGGTATATAGAAAGGGTGAGCTTCTTCCACGTACCGACGGGTATATCGGAAGGGTGCGTATATAGAAAGGTTCGGTATATCAGACTGACGGTATATAGATTGGGATACCTAATACCTGGAGTGATAAGAGCCAAACCCTGTCAGTGATCTCTGCAAAATGGGCACCAATGCCCCCAAATTTTTTCTTCCGGATTCACAATTGCTCAGAGGAAGCAACTATGCTGCATGGAAGACAAAAATAAAGACACAACTTGAGTTTGAAGAAATCTGGCCTGTTGTGACTGGTACTCTAACCAGATCAACAACTGATACAACACAACAATGATAGTTTGATAGAGCAGATCAGAAAGCAAAACTCATCATCTTGTTTGGAGTGTCCGACGATGTGCAAGCCCACATTCGAGATGCCACAACAGCAAAAGAAGCATGGGATAAGCTAAGCACAATATATGAGGCCAAGAACAAGAATGTCATACTAAATTTGCAGAGTCAGTTACATACATTGAAGTTCAAGCAGAATGAGAAAATTGAAGCTTTCCTAAGAAGAGTTGCAGAGTTGAGGGCTTCACTTCTAGCCCTAGGAGAAGAGGTCAAAGATGAATCTCTCATTCCCATTGTTCTGAGAGCTCTCCCTTCTTCTTACCGCATTTTTGTCACAACTCTAAACTTGTCAGATACGACAATTAGTTTTGACAAGCTGGTAAACCTACTGCAACAAGAGGAAGCAATGCACAATAAGGATGATGAAGAGGAGCAGGCACTGTCTTCACATCAAAAATGGAAAGGAAAAGGTAAAGGAAAACCTAAATCCTATCAGAAGTCCCAACATCAGAATCAGTATCATGGGGACAATCAATAGAAGAAGTGATGTCCAATTTGCAAAAGAGGACATGACTTACAAGATTGTTGGTATAACACTTATAAGAAAGGTTCATCAAGCAATTCTGGACCACAACAACAACAATCTTACAAGGGACATTCAAACAACTATCACGGGAAGAAAAAGGGGAACTGGAAAAGAAGACCCCACCAGCAAGGTAATATTGCTGAGCAACAAGAACAGTCAGAAAATGAAGACTTCTTGTTCACTGCTCGATCAAGTGAACCATCCACGTCATCTAGTGATGTCTGGTATGTTGATTCGGGAGCCACTCGACACATGACCGGCCATAGAGACTGGTTTTATTTCAATGAGGGACACACCATCGAAAAATCATGTTTCGTTGGGAGATGATTCTTCATATACAGTTCAGGGGATTGGAAACATTTCTCTACCCCTTGGTTCACGCAAATGCAGACTATCAGATGTTCTATATGTCCCTGGGTTGACAAAGAATCTTCTTTCGGTCAGTCAACTCCTAGATCACAACCTGAAAATTAACTTTGATAGTCAATCCGGCGAGAAAATGTGTTTGATTCGAGATAAATCCAGAGGCTCGAAAATAATTGCAAAAGCCTCAAATGTGGAATGTATGTTTCAACTTGATTTCATTCACAAAAATGATCAAGCACTTGTGGCTAAAAACTCCACCTCAGCCCAGTTGTGGCATCGGAGATTTGGTCATGTAAGTTTCAAATATCTCGAAACACTTCACCGGTGTAATATGGTACATGGGCTACCATCTCTTCAGAAGGATACAAACAAGTGTCCTCACTGCTTAGCAAGAAATCAACACAGAGTTTCATTCCAAAAGAGTACTTTTCGAGCTCATGGTAAACTTGACCTAGTTCATACTGATCTTTGCGGTCCGATGCAACCAAGTCATTCAGGGTTCCAGTACTTCATGCTTTGTGTTGACGACTATTCACGGAAAATGTGGATTTTTTGTCTTCGCAAGAAAAGTGAAGCCTTTGAAACATTCAAAAAGTTCAAAGTTACAGTTGAGAAAGAAACTGGTCATCACATTAGAAGTCTCTGCTCAGATCGAGGGGGGAATTCACCAGTGATGAGTTCAAAGACTACCTACAAACTCATGGGATTCGTCGACAAATGCCTCCTCCACAGACACCGCAACAAAATGGTGTTGTTGAGAGAAGAAATCATACTATCATGGAAATGGTGTGATGCATGATCGATGATTCTGGACTTGCAAAGACATTTTGGGTAGAAGTAGCAAAAACAACAGTGTATTTGTTAAACAGAGTGCCCACAACTGATCTTGATGGATTTACACCACAAGAAGCATGGTCAAAAAGGAAACCATCCATTGCACACCTCAGAGTATTCGGGTGCAAAGCCAAGCATGCACATACCCAAATAGAACAGAAATAAATTGGACATGAAGTCACAAAATCTCATCTTCATTGGATACAGTGAAGAGACTCTTGGGTATAGATTGATGGATCCTAAGACCAGAAAAGTCTACACAAGCATAGATGTTGAGTTTTTTGAGAAGAAGGAAGCAGAGACTCCTCCTCCAGACTCACAAGATGTAGATTTTTCACCCGTTGTAAAAATTGAAGCTAATGTTCCCTCAGAAGATGAAAGTGATGATGGGGATGATGGTGTTGATCAGATAGAACCACAACCCATGGGAACAGTTCAACGTATGCCTAAATGGTGTACAAGTACATTACGAGATGCAAGAATGGATGTTCCACCGGATACATCCACCCCTGGACAACGGACTCACAGTAAAGCAAGAGAAGAAGTTAACTTTGCTTTGATAAGTAGAGTTATTGAATCAGATGAGCCCTCTACAGTCCAGGAAGCCCTACAGTCAAAATCTTGGAAAGATGCCATGGATTCTGAATATCAATCAGTGATGAAGAATAACACTTGGCAGCTTGTTGATCTTCCACCAGGGAAGAAACCCATTGGATGCAGATGGATATTCAAAACTAAGTACAAAGCAGATGGGACAATGGACAAGTACAAAGATAGACTTGTAGTAAAGGGGTACGCACAAAAAGAAGGCATTGACTATGAGGAGACATTTGCTCCCACAGCTAAGATCAAAACGATCAGGATGATCTTTTCTCTAGCTGCTCAGTTTGGATGGAAAGTTCACCAAATGGACGTAAAAAGTGCCTTCCTGAATGGAGATTTACAAGAAGAAGTCTACATGACTCAACCTGAGGGATATGTTGTACCTGGTCAAGAAGAAAAGGTATGTAGACTCAGGAAATCTCTGTATGGCCTTAAACAGGCACCCCGGGCATGGTACATCAAGATTGATGAGCATCTCGTACAACATGGATTCGTCAGAAATCCATACGATCCCAATCTCTACTTCAAAAAGAAAGGGGGGGAGATGGTGATTGTTGTAGTTTATGTCGATGATCTAGTCATCACTGGTAGTTCAGTGAAGATGATTGATGAAACGAAGAAAGATCTTAAGCGATCATTCGACATGATAGATCTCGGGCTTATGCACTACTGTCTTGGAATGGAAGTATGGTAGAAAGAGAATCATATCTTTGTTTCTCAGATGAAATATACCAAGACAATGCTCGAGAAGTTTAGGATGATGGATTGCACACCAATTGCTACACCTATGGAGAACAGATTACAGTTATCTTGTTCAGATCCATCTCCTGAGGTAAGTGCCACTCTCTATCGGCATATGATCGGGAGTCTCATTTACCTGACCTACACTAGACCAGATATCAGCTTTACAGTGAGCTATCTATCTAGGTTCATGCAGGAACCCAAAGTTTTTCATTGGAAATCAGCAAAGCGCATTTTGAGATATCTCAAAGGATCAGTGGATCTTGGTCTAGAATACAAGAAGAATGAAAACTTCTTCTTGACTGGATATTCGGATTCAGATCATGCAGGTAACATTGATGATAGAAAATCCACTTCTGGATTTGTATTCTTTATGGGATCTGGACCAATATCATGAGGAAGTAAGAAACAACACTTTGTTTCTCGCTCTTCCACAGAAGCCGAGTATCGTTCTGCAGGAGAAGCTGTCTGTGAAGCGATTTGGCTACGTCGCATATTGGAAGGACTTGGAATACCACAGGACAAACCTACTACCATGTATGTAGACAATGAAGGTGTTCTCAAACTTGTTCGCAATCCATCTTTTCACGAGAGAAAAAAACACATTGAGGTTCAGGTTCATTTCATACGCGAACATGTGTTGAAGCACAACATCCAACTTCAATTTTGTCCAACTACTGAACAACGAGCAGATATTTTCACAAAGTCACTTGCACGTGACAAGTTCGAGTTGTTCAGAGCATTTCTATCCTCATCTCTTCAGACAATGCACAATTAAGGGGGGGAATGTTAGGATAAAATATTATTATCCTAATATTAATTATGCATAGTTTAATTATTTAATTAATGTTTATTAATTAAATAATTATAGTTATTTTTTTATATGGTTAATCAACCATATTTGTCTTTTATACTTACTGTTATATTGTTTTAAACAATATATTTGTTTTTATCTTATTGTTGCATTCCCGGATGTTATTAGAAGCTTATTCATTTTGGCATTTGGTTGCACTTGTACAACATATTCTCCCATGTGTATTTGGTTGTGCAATATCTATAAATATTTCAGCCCATTCTCTGTGATGGTTGATTGATTGAGATTAATAAATTCATGCAGGCTTCCGTCCCTGTTTTTCAATCATCAAAATATTCTTAAGTAATACATAGTTCTTTGTCTTATTTAATGTAATTTTTTTTAGTAATAGATATTTTTTTATTCCACCACCAACCTATAAATCATACCTTTGTAATGTCTTTTTTAAAAGTTTTAGATTACTACAATTATGCTCTTATGTGTTTTAATATAAAAAGTGTTGAAGTAGCTATTCAACTCTTCTATGTAATAGCATATTTTAATTACATACATAATATGGTTAAAGAATATATGTTCATACATATTGTAAGGACAAAGCATATCAAATATACATATATACTTTACATACAAGAGGAATTTCACTACATTGAATCGACATTAATTTTTTTCACCCAACTAGTGAAGAACGCTCTAGTATTGCAAAATTTGTAATATATGTCAAAACAATATTCTATGAAGATGATTTCAGATGTTGCTCATTAATATTAAGAGGAAAAAATGTGCATGGTGATTCATCACCTCCTAAGAGTTGACATAATTAATGACTCCTTTTTATATTCATAATTGACGGAAAAAGGACATTACAAAAATGATATTTTAGTGATCTAAAAAGAACTTAAAAACATACAACATAGGGTTTTACTCAAACAACCGAAATAACTAGGATTTAGTCACATGAAAAAAAAATCAACTAAAAGAGGTCCTTGAGATTATAAAAGGCTCATATGATTTGGTTTAGATAAACTATTTCTATGATGAAAGTGTACAAGGGGATGGAAACCTCACACTTTTGTTTAATAATAAATCAAATCAATGATTACATGAATTGCTAAATCCTTTTATAGGAATTCAACATCCATGTGCAGACATGAATGGGATGTTATAACAATCCAACAAAATATATATTCGTAGCACATAAATTACAAATATATGGTTTTATAACATTAATGACATAAATGCTACAAGTTATATAACATAGGTAATGTTGAAATATGGTTTATAACAACTTACCACAATTAATAATTAACTTACCAATGTTAAAAACCTATAATATTAAGTGATCATAGTATTTAATTTTGCAATTTCTGCAAATAGGGATGAAGAGAAAAATTCTCTAAATAACTCAAATTTTTCACGTTACAAGTGACTTTGTGAAGATATCTATCATTGTTCATCTGTATTGAAAAAATGAAGCTAGATTGCATGTTTAAAGACATGCCTCGCATATGTAATGTACCTTACCTTAATGTTTTTTGTTCTTTCATGAAAAAATGGATTGTGAACAAGTTTGAGAACACCTTCATTGCCAACATAACAAGGTGGTCGGTTTGTCCTGTGGTATAATTCCTTCAAATATGCGATGTAGCCAAATCACTTCGCAGATAGCTTCACTTGCAACACGATACTTGACTTCTGTAAATAGAGAGAGAAACAAAGTTTTGCTTCTTGCTCCCCCATGTTATCGGTCTCGATCCCAAAAAGAATACAAATCCTAAAGTGGATTTCCTTGTCATCAATGTTTCCTTTATGATATGAATAGGAATATCTAGTCAACTAAGAAGTTGTCATTCTTCATGTAATTCTAGACCAAGATCTACGATTCTCTTGACATATCTCAAGATTCACCTTGCTACCTTCCAATGTAAAACTCGAGGTTCCTGCATGAACATACATAGCTCACTATGAAATAACTTGTACCTCATTTGCTCTAGTGTATGTTAGGTAAATTTGAGACTCCCAATCATTTTTATCATAGAGAGTGGCATTTACCACTCAGGAGATGGATCTGAATGAGATAACTGTAATCTTTTCTCCATAGGTGTAGCAATTGGTGTGCAATCCATCATCCTGAATTTCTCGAGTGTTTTCTTGGTATATTTCAACTGAGAAAAAAATATGTGATTCTCTTTCTGACATACTTCCAATCCAAGACAGTAGTGCATTAGCCTAGATCTATCATGTCATATCAAATGATTGATTAAGATCTTTCTTCATTGCATCGATCATCTTCACTGAACTACCAATGATGAATAGATCATTGACATAAACAAAATTAATCACAATCTCCCCCACTTTCTTTTTGAGGTAGAGATTGGGATCGTATGGATTTCTAACAAATCCATGTTGTACGAGATGCTCATCAATCTTGATGTACCATGCCCAGGGTGCCTGTTTAAGGCCATACAGAGATTTCCTGAGTCTGTGTACCTTTGCTTCTTGACCAGGTACTAACATATCCCTCAGGTTGAGTCATGTAGACTTCTTCTTGTAAATCTCCATTCAGGAAGGCACTTTTTACATCCATTTGGTGGACTTTCCAACCAAACTATGTAGCTAGAGAAAAGATCATCCTGATTGTTTTGATCTTAGACGTGGGATAAAATGTCTCCTCATAGTCTATGCCTTCTTTTTGTGCATACCCCTTTGTTACTAGTCTCGCTTTATACTTTTCCATATCCCATCGGTTTTGTACTTTTATTTTGAATATCCATCTACAACCAATGGGTTTCTTCCCTGGTGGAAGATCGACAAGTTGTCAAGTGTTATTTTTCATCACTGATTGATATTCAGACATCCATGACATCTTTCCAAGATTTTGACTGTAGGGATTCCTGGATTGTAGAGGGCTCATCATATTCAATAAATCTACTCATCAAAGCAAATTTAACTTCTTCTCTTGCTTTACTATGAGTC
Source organism: Taxus chinensis (assembly GCA_019776745.2). Classification (NCBI taxonomy): domain Eukaryota; kingdom Viridiplantae; phylum Streptophyta; class Pinopsida; order Cupressales; family Taxaceae; genus Taxus; species Taxus chinensis. The sequence goes on along the minus strand of CM034148.1, from coordinate 793,984,883 downwards.
CATGGTCCAGGGGTGGATGTATCTCGGTGGAGCATCCAATTCTTGCATCTCGTAATGTGTTAGTACACCACTTGGGCATACGCTACATTGTTCCATGGGTCGTGGTTCTATCTGATCAACACCATCATCCCCATCATCACTTTCATCATTCTAAGGGAACATCAGCTTCTATTTTTACAACTGGTGAAAAATCTACATCTGGTGAGTCTGGAGGAGGAGTCTCTACTTCCTTCTTCTCAAAAAACTCAACATCTCTGCTGGTGTAGACTTTTATGGTCTTAGGATCCATCGATTTGTACCCAAGAGTCTCTTCACTGTACCAATGAAGATTAGTTTTTATGACTTCATATCCAACTTCTTTCTATTCTGCTTAGGTATGTGCATGTATTTGTTTTGCACCTGAATACTCTAGGTGTGCAATAGATGGTTTCCACTTTGACCATGCTTCTTGTGGTGTTACTCCATCAAGAGAAACTGTGGGCACTATGTTCAACAAATACACTACTGTCTTTTTTGCTTCTTCCCAAAATGTCTTTGCAAGTCCAGAATCATCGATCATGCATCACACCATTTCCATGATAGTATGATTTCTTCTCTCAACAACACCATTCTGCTGCGAGTGTGTGTGGAGGAGGCATTTGTCGATGAATCCCATGAGTTTGTAGGTAGTCTTTGAACTCATTACTGGTGAATTCCCCCCCTCGATCTGAGTGGAGAGTTCTGATGTGATGACCAGTTTCATTCTCAACTACTACTTTGAACTTCTTGAAAGTTTCAAAAGCTTCACTTTTCTTACGAAGACAAAAAATCCACATTTTCCTTGAATAGTCATCAACACAAAGCATGAAGTACTGAAATCCAAAATGACTTGGTTGCATCAGACCGAAAAGATTGGTATGAACCAGATCAAGCTTACCATGAGCTTGATATGTACTCTTCTGGAATGAAGCTCTGTGTTGTTTTCCTGCTAGACAGTGAGGACACTTATCTGTATCCTTCTGAAGAGATGGTAGCCCATGTACCATATTACACCGAAAAAGTGTCTCGAGATACTTGAAACTTACATGACCAAGTCTCCAATGCCACAACTATGCTGAGGTGGAGTTCTTAGCCACAAGTGATTGATCATCTCTGTGAACAAAATCAAGATGGAACATGCATCCCACATTGGAGGCTTTTGCAACTATTTTCGAAGCCTCGTGATTTATCTTGAATTAAACACATTTTCTTGTCGGAATGACTATCAAAGTCAATTTTTAGGTTGTGATCAAGGAGTTGACTAAATGAAATCAAATTATTTGTCAACCCAGGGACATATAACACATCTGATAGTCTACAGTTGCGTGAACCAAGGGGTAGAGAAATGTTCCCAATCCCCTGAACTGTATATGAAGAATCATCTCCCAACGAAACATGATTTTTTGATGGTGTGTCCCTCATTGAAATAAACTAGTCTCTGTGGCCAGTCATGTGTCGAGTGGCTCATGAATCAACATACCAAACATCACTAGATGACGTGGATGGTTCACTTGATCGAGCAGTGAACAAGTAAGTCTTCATTATCTTAATGTTCTTGTTGCTCAACAATATTTCCTTGCTGATGGGGTCTTCTTTTCCAGTTCCCCTTTTTTTGCCCTTGATTGTAGTTAGAATGTCCCTTGTGATTGTTGATTTGTGGAGGTCTAGAGTTTCTTGATGAACCTTTCTTGTAAGTATTATACCAACAATCTTGTATATCATGTCCTCTTTTGCAAATTGGACATTGCTTCTTCTATTGTTTGTCCCCTTGATACTGATTTTGATTTTGGGATTTTTGATAGGAATAAGGTTTTCCTTTACCTTTTCCTTTCCATTTTTGATGTGAAGAAAGTGCCTGCTCCTCTTCATCATCCTTATTATGTATGGCTTCCTCTTGTTGCAGTAGGTTTACCAATTTTTCAAAACTAACATTGTCGTATCTAACAATTTAGTGTTGTAACAAAAATGTTGTAAGAAGAGGGGAGTGCTCTTAGAACAATGGGAATGAGAGAATCATCTGTGACCTCTTCTCCCAGGGCTAGAAGTGAATCCCTCAACTCTGTAACTCTTCTTAAGAAAGCTTCAATTTTCTCATTCTGTTTGAACTTCAATGTGTGTAAATGACTCTGCAAATTCAGTATAACATTCTTGTTCTTGGCCTCGTATATTGTGCTCAACTTATCCCATGCTTCTTTAGCTGTTTTGGCATCTCAAATGTGGGGTTGCACATCATCGGACACTCCAAACAAGATGATGATTTTGGCCTTCTAATCTGTATTTATCAAACTATCATTGTTGGGTTGTATCAGTAGTTGATCTAGTCGGAGTACCATTCACAACAGGCCAAATCTCTTCAAACTCAAGTTGTGTCTTGATTTTTGTCTTCCATGTAGCATAGTTGTTTCCTCTGAGTAGTTGTGAATCTAGAAGAAAAACTTGGGGGCAATTGGTGCCCATTTTGAAGAAATCACTGACAGGGTTTGGCTCTTATCACTCTAGGTATAAGGTCTCCCAATCTATATACCATCATTCCGATATACCGAACCTTTCTATATACATGCACCCTTCTGATATACCCGGTGGTACATGGAAGAAGCTCACCCTTTCTATATACCTGGCGGTACGTGAAAGAGGCATTAACATACATGAAAGAATTCAATACGTGGTACCAAGACAGTACTGAGAGGGGTCTGTGTGATTATTGACACCAGCTCAAAGAAATATCCTCATACGCGCATGTAACTTCACTATATACTTGGATAATTTCTCAGTCCATATTTATGTCATGCAATCATTCACAGATGGATGGGATGGCTCATAGTATGTGCATTGTGACCTTATTACTCCCTGTCGATTTAAAGGGTTGATGCCCAGATGATGTTGTTGCAGCTATAATAGGTGTTAAGTGCAGTAGTAGTCACGTGACAGATTTACCTGTAAGTTCTTCCCAGAGGCACTGTATATACCGAACGTTGTGAATGAGATATAGGATCTCGTGAGTGTTAAAAAACCAATTTTTATTAATTTTGAGTACAATATTCTACCTATTTCTAAGCAATTACAAAGTTTCCAGTTGACTATGGCAACCTGAAAATTAGTACAATATACTCAAACATGCAATTACATTTTAAAAATTTAGAAAAAATTGAATGGTAGGAAAATGTTTTTGTTTTGCGAACACTGGTGGCCTATGGAGCCCAATACGGCTTTCTGAGAAAAAAACCATACAAAACTAGCTCAAAATGAATTTTTTAGGTATCCCTCCTTTGGCAAAAAGTGCTCAGAATGCAAAAATATACAGAGTGGAGGGAAAAAAAAATTTGCCCTAAAATAGGGTTTTTCTAGCTAAATTTAGTTAGTTATAACTAAATTTGAATTTTCTTCTAACATTAGTGGTTCCACTAAATTTTTTGCCAAATTTGGTAGTGGGTGAGGGAGGGGGATTTGACCCCTTGACCTCTCTTGATGGGAAGTATCTTACAAAAGTTATGCTAGCCACTTGGGTGGCTATGCTAAACAATTATATGTAATAAGCAAAATGTAATTAAACACTTCCAAACTGTAAAACCATACCTCTTCAAAAAACCAAGGTTTTGGAAAGGTGGTTTTGAGAAAAAATTCTAGCAAAGAGAAAAAATGACAGGTGGTTTTGGTGAGAATGAAGGCGGTTTTAAGTGTGTATGGCGCCTTAGATCATTTTTCTTCCTTCCTTTGAGCTTGTAATCTCTTCCTTGGTGAATTGTATCCTCCTCAACCTTAATTGCAATGAATAAAGGTGGTTTTGAGGAATTTGATGGCGGTTTTTAGAAATTTGATGGTGGTATTGTAGGGGATGGGACTAGGAAGTTGTAGAGGCAACTATGGCTCTCTTTCGCTTGCACAAGCTTCTCCAATGCTCCTCAAACTCTGCTGCAATCGTCCAATATCCTTCAACCTACTCTGACACCAAATGTAATTTCACAAACATGGATAGAAGCCTGTATATTTTATTAATGTGAAATTAATCAACCATTACAATGGAGTGTTGTAATATTTATACATATTGGACATCAATATACAAACAAATAAATATGTTGCACAGGTGTAACAATATGCCTAAATACATAAGCTTCCAAAATATCATACGGGAAGCACAAATGAATAATGATATAATTGTTACAACAAAAATAATTAAATAATAAAAATTAATTATACAATGCATAATTAATTATCCTAACAAATTTATAGTTAAATAATATAGAATAACTTATAGTATTATTATTTAAATATAAACTATATATTAGGTTGTTAGTTATTTATTAACTAATATTAATCGGGGAGGTGTATTGATAGGGTCATAACCATTCGGGTTATTTAAATATGACTATAGCTCATATTTCGAATTCGATCAATGGATTCAGGTAAATACATGGCGTAGAAGTGAGGATGCATTTTACTGGACTGGATATAAAAAAATTCTCATATAGTGGAAATTATTCTACGATGGTTTTCTACCCCATTGGGGTTTTCCAGGTTGATTATTGTGTTTTGTGTTATTTATTTTTATGTGCATTCATTTATTTTTTTATATGAATTCTTTGATATTTATTATTTAAATTTAAGATATGTTCCATTCCCTCGTCCTCACATCCTAAATTTGATGGAAAAACCTTAGGTGATAGAGCCAAGAACTAACTCAGTTAGATGGAGAAGTATTTCACCATCAAGAACTATTATGAAGAAACTAAGGTTGTTTCAGGAGCTTATCAACTCTCCAACAAGGCTTCATCATGGTGGGATAGCTAGAAGTTACAACTAGGGGTTTATGTAACTAGCATAACCTAGGATCGGTTTAAAACCTATTTTAGATAGTGTTTATTACTGCAGCTATACTATGACAAAAATATGTCAGAAATTCATACCTTAGCTAAAGGCAAGATGACTGTGACTGAGTACTAGGAAAAGTTTACAAAATTACATAAATATTTCTCTTGGTATCAGACTGATGAGAAGTTTCGCATAAGGAATTTTACTATGGGTTTAAACCCTATCATATGTGGAGAAGTTTATGTTCATGGACCATCAACCATGGAGGTTATTTTAAAAAAATCTACCAGATAAGAGCATAAGTAGCAGGCTATATCTGTTTATTGAGAATAAAATAAAAAGAAAAAATTTAGTTCATCTTCACCATTATCACCTAATAAAGTAAAATGGAAACTTTTTGGCAATAAAACCATAAATGGAAAGAAAAATACAACAATGAAGCTTACCACAAATTTTAAAAAGAATGGGCAAGAATAATGCAGTAACTTATGAAAACAAAACTTAAAGAAAAGAGCCTTTTTTGGGATGTTTTATGTTTGGCTTAGATCACTATGCAAACAAATATCCACAAATGAAAAAGTACAATAATCAGCATCATAGAATACATATTGTAGTAGCTGACAGGAAATCCAAGAAATAGGCTACAGTCCATTAAGGTAGCAGGGGAGTTGTTTGGACTACCTATAATTATTTTATTTGATACTGGTGCAATAGAATGTTTTATTTCAAATAAATTAGCATCTAAAATAAAAATAAAGTAGGTCATATGAAAAGCACATGGAGTATACATTATGGGAACAATGATGTCCATACAGGGAACCAACATCTGTTTGATGCAACATTAGAACTGCCAAGTTTCACCACTGAACTAGATCTTTACGTAGCCCCCATAGGTTCATATGACATAGTTATAGTAGTAAATTGGTTATCACGACACAAGGAAACTATAGAATGCTTTGAAAATAAAATTAAATGCTTACACGATATGTAGAACATAGTAGTAATTTAGGGAATAAAAATAGTCTTTAAAGTAAGGTAAATCTCTACCATACAGCTAAAAAAGGTAAATATGGTCAAAAAGTATTCGGAGATTCATAAGACTTATTTTCAAAACCCTTAAAATAAATCAGGTTATCTTTAGCTGATAATAAAAGAAGAAGACATCCATAAGACTTATTTTCAGACAAGGTATGGAAATTATGAGTTCAAAGTTTTAACATTTGGACTTAGTAATGCTCCGTCAACATTTATGAATTTAATGAATAATATATTTCAGGAAAACTTGGACAATTTTGTATTGGTTTTCTTGGATGATATTTTGATTCACTCTAAAAGCATTGAGGAACATATTAAACATCTAATAATTGTTTTTTATTTACTAAGAAAGATAAAGTAGTAGAGTAAGCTTTCAAATTACTCATTTGATCAAAAAGGGGTACAAGACCTGAGACACATAAAAAAAATGATGGAATCTGTATAGATCCACTGAAAATTGTTGTTATAACTAATTGTCCAGCTCCTAAAAATGTGCATGAAGTTAGAAACTTCATGGGATTAGCTGTATATTACACAAAATTTGCAAAAAAAAAATTCTAGAGTCGGAACTCCAATAACCTCATTAAAGGAAAAGGAAAATATATTTATCTAGTTCTAAAAAAATGTGAAATAAATTTTAAATTTTTGAACAAAAAATTGACTACATCACCTATTTTATGGGTTTTTGGATCCGAATGGAAGCTTCACCGTGGTAACAGATGCCTCCAGTGAAATATTGGGATGAATAATTTTGAAAAATGACCACATAATTATATATGAGAGTAGAAAATTAAAAGTACTTGAGTTGAATTGTGTTCCCCATGAGTCGGAGATTTAAGCCATTATACACGCATTGCAATTTTGGAGGAAACATCTATTGGGAAATCCCTTCAAAATTAAAACAGATCATCTAGGATTAAAATACATCTTAATGTATCCTAACTTGAATGTGAGGTAGCGAAGATGGTTAGATTTTTTATCACAGTATGAATTTGATATAAGCTACATAAATGGTAAGGAAAATAGATATTGACAGATGTACTATGTCGTAGGAAGCACATTTCCACTCTTATGACTCTAGAACTCAATTCAAAGATGAAGTTAAGAAGAAAATTTTAGCTTATTATTATTGTTAGCATTTAAAAACTACGCTAACCGCAAATCCAAATGATAAAATGTACAAGGGCTTCAAATTTTATAATAAAGGAGTTTTAAAATTTGAAAACTGAGTTTATGTACCATTGGGAAATGAATTAAGGACAAAAGTAATTAAAGAATTTTCACAATGCTCCTTATGCCATATGTCTCAGAGTGAAAAAAATGCTTCTTGATGTGAAACAAAAATATTTCTGAACAGGGATGAGATGTGACGTAATAAACTATGTTTCACATTGTCTATAATGATAATGTGTCAAAGTAGACACATGCATCACAGCTATATTTTTATACCCTCACAATGTTCCATAATTTAAATGAAAGGTTATCAACATGGAACTTTGTGCAAGGACTACCAATGTTGAAAAATAAACATGATATGGTCTTAGTTTTGGTTGATAAACTAACTCAAGTAGCTCACTTTTATACCAAGAAATCTGAAAAATGATTCTCATATACTTGCAAGAAGGCTTGTGCATGAAATTTTTAGATTGTAACAAAGTACCCAAATTAATAATTTTTGATAGGTATCCTAGAATTACTTCTCATTTTTGGAAAACCTTAAATTCATCCTTAGGAACAAAGGTGAATTTTAGTTCTGCATACCATCTGGAAATAGATGGGAAAATTAAAACAATCAATCACATTATGGAGGATATGCTCAAAATGTACTGCATGGATTAGTAGTTCAAGTCGGAATAATACCTTCCACTGGTTGAGTTTTCTTATAAAAAACACTTACAATCAATTGCTGAAAATTATTCCATTTAAAGCGTTGTATGGGAGAAAGTGTAGCACTCCTATTACTTAGCATAATGTAGAGGAAAGAGATGTAGTAGGTCTTGAGATCTTGACAGAAATGAAGAGGCAAGTTAAGTTCATTCGTGAGTTGTTCAAGGAAGTTGATGATAGGTAGAAGAGCTATGTAGATCTAAAAGGGGTTGTTAAAAAAATTGAAAAAGGGGAAAAATTCTTCTTAAGGGTTAATCCCAAGAAAATATCCATTTCGTTTGACAATTATATTATACCTTTTGAAGTAATTGAAGTGATCGGTCCTTTAGCAGACCATTTAGCATTGCCTTATTTATTTTCCAAGATGCATGATGTTTTTCATATTTCCTTGCCTAAAAATTACATATCTGACCTAACACATATACTGAATTGGAACTCCTTACAACTTTAGGATCCAGGAATCATTGTGGTTGAGCCGTTAAAAGTGTTGGAAACTCACAGGTTGCACTTAAGAAATATATATATATAGTTTAGTGTAAGGTCTAATGGGATAAATTTTCTGAAGAAAGTGCAACCTAGAAAATTTTTTATGAAATAAAAATTGACTTTTCTGCACTTATTTTAGTGTTAAATACAATATATTTTAATATCTGATACAATAAAAATGGATATTTTGTTTTTAAATTTGACTGAAATACGTCATATTTAAGGTTGTTTGGAAAAACTTGGATGAATAAAGGTTGTTACAATTAATAAATTTTGGAAATAATTTACTGTAAATTGAAATATTTTCAACTCTTTATATGATTTAGAGATTGTTTTAGATAGAGAAATAAAAATCATTTTATGTTTTTGATTGATATGTTGATGGTTATTAGGTTTAATCATCGGGGTAATTATTTTTAAAGGGGGGGAAGTATGTCACACCCTGTCTTTTTGCATTATGTTTAGGTCAAAAAATGATTTTTGGCAGTAAATAATTTGTGAACACAGGACTAGTTTGGTTACGTTTTCCCATACGTGGTTGTGCATTCGTTAGCATAACTGGAATGTTGTGCATATAAATCGGTAATGGTATATATGAGCATCATAGTAGCACTCTGTTTTCATATTCCGTACGTTGCTTAATGTTACAATTAATTTTACATACTTGGATGTTAATGTATATTGCATTTTTATTATAGATGATGATTTTGTTTTTGTCATTTATTACATAATTATAATGTTATGTTGTTTACAATATTTATGTTTTTGGTTGAACATTTAGATTGGTATACTTGCATACATTGTAATAGCACTTAGTATCTTTATTAACCTTATCTTAAGCAGTCATTGACCGTGACGCTTTAAAATTATTATATTACATATATTATAAACTTTAAGTCGATTATTATTTGATCTTCTAACATGAGTTATTATTATCTATGTGATGACTAGAGGGTCACATATCTTAGAAACACATAAGTGAATAAAGGAAGATGGAATGCCATTGTTTATATAGAAATGGATGGAAAGATAATTTTTTCAAATGATCTTATAAGCCCATACTTAGGGAAAGAATATAAGAAGGAACTAGTGTTATGTGTTGATATTTTATTAAAAAATATTGTTCTATTGAACAATGATGTCTTAGACCATTTCTTTTGTGAGCGTGAAATACAACATAGTATGGCCTTTGTCCATATTGGAAGGTAATGAATTATAAATTATGTATATAAAATAGGTAATGAGTGGTCAATGACCCAATCTCGTAGCATAAAAAAAAATTAATAGATTTTTGTTATGAAGTAATCTTAATCTATCAAAACCAACCCCAAGCCAATTATGTTTAATAAGAGTTGGTTAATGAATAGGGGATTGGTTGGTGGTCAACCCAAGAAATAATTTATTATTGTATTTTGACTTTTAGTAATGTGATTATTTTAAAATGGTCATGGTAAGATTGGTCATCAACCGCCATACAATGTAGAGGAAGGTACAGTTAGTGCTTTTTTGTTTATCTATCATACCAGTTTATGAGATATTTGTCAAGTTAAAATGGTTATTAGTAATCCATGCAGAAAGGAGGGAAATTGGGAGTTAGAATCCCCATGTCATTACATGTTACCTTCTTGCATTAATGGCATTTAATTCATTCTTACGGATCTTCAGGAGAATAATGAAGGTTCTCGAAGAAGCTATCGAGGCATTTTTTAGGTATTTTTGGCTCTCATTTCATTCTTTCTACTTTTTCACTCCTCCGAGCTCTACATACTGAATATTTGTTACAATCATTTTTTTAGAATAGAATCTTCTAGTTTTGGGAGGAAAATGTTTCGTTCATTTAGTTGTTCTTAAATTTAGATTTATGGCTTATATAAAAATGAAATTCTATGAAATAATGAAGGGTTTTTTTTGGTCGAAAAAATTGGATTTTTAAGAAAGGAACTTTGAGAAAAAAACTGAGGAAATCAGAAGAAAATAAAAAGGATATTCTATGATTTGTTTGAGATGCATGGATTTTTCTTCTCCCTCCCTTCATTTTTTATTTAGTTATAATGATTCATATAAACAATTGATCTCTGGGAGTTTCTAGGCATTTAAAATTTATGTGTGATTTCGAATAATAAAATCTAATCAACAATTATTTATTGGAATGCTTGATTAAAACTTTTGAATAAGATTTTGTTCATTTTCTACTTCATCTATTCAGACTCATTGCTAATTAGCTTCTAAGTGTTATTTTGGAAATCATTTTCTAGCAATAATATATAAGGAAGCCCCATTTTGGGTATAGTTTAAATATGTGGTTTTCTTTTCATAGATAATAGTTCAAAAACATGGAAATATAGGGATCATTTTTGACTTGGGTGTGTGTGGTTATTTTGTTTCCTGACTAATTATGGATATCATTTTTACTCAATCATGGCTATATCTGTAAAAATATCTTTGGATTCTATGTTCCTTTTTGTTATGTAGTATAAATCATGTCTCTGGATTTTTGTTAGCTTTCTAAATGATGTGGTTTTCTCAATCTGGGTGTTGATCAATTTTTTTATTGATGTACATGTACCTATTAAAATAAACATGTATATAAAACAACATCTTCATTTGAATTTTTGTAGGATAGATGAATAAGATTTCTAGAATTAAGTAGTCTTAGTGATGTCTTCCAAAATATTGGGGGTTTCTACGTAAATATGGGGTTTTGTTTAAAATTTAGAATTTCTCTGAAGGCATGAGTTGGTGACTGTTAATTAATGAAAGGAATCTGTTAAGTACTCATGGAAAATTCAATTTTGTCTTAATATGGATAATCATTATTTGAAAAATTATTGTTTCCATCCTTTACATTGCCTGATAAGATAAAGGTGTTTTTCATTATTTTTTGATAAAATCAAGGTAAATCATTATTTTTGTTGAATAAGACTATACTAATCATTATCTATTTTGATAAGATTAAGGTACTAATTATCTCTTTTGATAAGGTTAAGGTAGTCATTATCACTGTTGATAAGGTTAAGGTATTATTCGATATCATTTTTTATAAGATTAAGAGTAAGTACAATCCTTTCTTGATAAGAATAAGGAATTTTTAATTGTTAATGTTTGATAAAAATAATAATTTAATCCCTTTCATTGTGGGAATGACTAAGGTGTTGTTTACTACTATTTTTGGAAACCTTAAGGTAATAATACCTACTAGTGCAGTTGTTTAAGTGTGTATGTAGACATTAAAAATGGATTTACTTATATGAATTGGTTCTGTTGAATTAAATTATATTGCCTTCTTAGTTTTATCCAATGGAAATGTTAGATGTGGATTAAGTTTACTTTGATTACTAATCATATTAACCAAAATCTTAACTGTAATGCACTTATTGCTTATTAATAAGTTAGGAGTTTACTATTATAGTAAGTAATGAGAATTTAAGTAATAAGGATTACTACATTAGTCACATTAATTTAGTATAATTGATATTTGAATATGTTGTAAATGTTGAGATTATTTATAAATTCATTGTATAGTAATAAAGAAAAATGGTGTTGAGAATGACAATTCATGCTAGGTCATTTTGAACTGACCATTTTATCATCTTTCTCTCTCCTACAGATGAAGGAGTTCAGCTATCTTTTATGATTGACTGAGGAAATATTACACATATTTAACATGCACTTTTATGTTGATTAAGACGGTTTATTGTATTGTTTGTAAAGTGAAAGTTATACTTTAGAGTAATATTAAAGAAAGAAAGGCAGAATATCTTGTTATAATAAACATAATATCTTAGATAATCTTGATGTAATTTGTAAATAATAATGTTGATGTTTACTATTATGTTATGTATGAGCAATTTATACGAGTTGGTTTGCTATAAACAGGCCTATTATATAAAGCTCATTTTGAAAATGTTATGGATTCTTCAGTGATTCATCAGAAAAAATTGATATAGTAATTCCTTAGAATGAAAACATAATAGAAGGAAACATATCTGTGAATTACAATTTTTCATGAGAAAAAATTTAATTGTGTATGATGATAATTTATCATCATAAAAGAGGTAGTGGTATACGATTAATAATTATGTAGTAACTTTGGTGGAGCAGTTTTTCGTAATAAACATCTTAGGATGTTGCACCAAATGTGATAAGAGCAAAAAGGTTAATTTGGATTTGAATTATTGTTTCATCATCTCTAGCATATCTTTGTATGTCCTATTCATGATAGTTTCTCATGTTATCATAAAATGCATTATGATAGGTTTTACTAAAATTGAAGGTACATGTTTTTGCATGTGTCATATGTATCTTGGTGTGAATGAAAACAGGTATGTAAAGGTTCGTAAACCGTTTTCATTGGATTTATTTCTCAAATAATGTGGTTAGAATGTTCATAAAGCATGCATCTTAACTGAGATCAACCTCGGATGGCTATGAGCAGTCAGTGATAAGCCCTTTTGGTGTGAGTTATTGGCATGATATCTGATTGCTAAGACTTTCCTATGGATATTGAGCCTTGTCCTCAATGCACCTATCATACTGCCCCAAGAATCTGGCAACATAATCAAACATTGCAATGTTAGCTCAGTGTTACAAGCATGCATATCTAGGAGCATGAATATCAGGAATACCCCTGTACCAACTTATGTTGGCTATGGGGAAGTGAAATTCACTTTTTAATGGAGATGATTTCATTACTTGAAGGTTTTAGTCTTCCCCTGATAGATCTCGGTTGGCACTAACATGAAGGTTCTCATTCATCCTTAGTGATAGGCCATGTCAAACCAGGAGTCTAAACCAGTCCTTGTGCAGACAAGTACCCACTCAACTACATGTCAGAGTTCCAAGATACACTACCAGTCTCATTAACTGTGTTTACTTTGTTTGACGCAATGATCATGTTAATCATCACAAGAATGCCATGCATCAGTCTGATCACTTGTACAGTTATGTCTCTCAAATTGTTTACATGCATAGTAGTGATCCTTTGTTCAAGAAACTATCCATTAAGTAAATGACTCAAGTCAAGTGTTTTTTGCTAGAAAGAAGTTAATATATTGACTGAGAACCCTCATGAAGTCTTAATACTCGAAACTTCATTATTTTTTTTTATATAGAATCTTGAAGGTTATTAAACAATCTACTCTCGGGTACACACTTTTGGATTGTGCAAAACCCATGTCCTATTGGGTAGATCCAATAGACCCATATGGCTAGACATGGTTGTGATTGATTCACCCAATGGATTAAATTAAGAATAGATGTTGAATTTTAGCTCTGTATGAGCATCATCAAACTAATTGCAAAAGGCTTATAGATCAGTAATGATGGAGTGTTGAATGAGAATTTCCCTTAATCACTGGAGTCATTGATAAAGTACGTGCTCGGTATAGTTAGACTGTATTTTTTTGGTTTTCCAGTGGCCATTCAAGCAGTTACTGGAAGATCCTTCGAAGGGTAGTCATCTTGGTGTCTTGTATGGAGTTCTACTATTACACTGTGTGTTTCACAATCAATGATCCTGATGCATCAGACACACATTGTTAGGACATTAACTAATATCGTAATTACGTTATATCACATTCTCATGCATAAGGTTCACAATAATAAGAAGTATTGAATAGAATTACCAGATTCATGAAAAATGAACAACACGACAGACAATATTTAACGCTTGACGTTCATCCACAACATATGTTTCAAGCATCACATTGTCACTACCCGATGACACACTCTAGCTCAAATGGTTCATATTACAACTGCCAATAGTCTTCACAATTACAGGGATAATCAGATCTTGTTTGGAGTAATGCGCTCAACAAAACCCTCCCGAATAGTAGACATTTGAATTTGCACACACACTATTACACCTCTCACAATAACACACTTTTGAATAAATAACACTACACACGTATGTACATATATTTAACGTAAATCACCCAATTAATAGGCTACGTCCACCAAGAGGTGGTTTGCTACAAATTTTATGGGTACCGAAGCCTCCACTGGGCCCAAAACACATACCCATAACGGTTTGGACCCATTACGCAACATGGGTCTACATATTTCACCACCCGAATTCAAAGCAAATATGCAATGCAGGGGCTTGTATCTACCATATGTGTAACCCCCTATAAATAGACAACTGCTCACCCGGCGAGCGGGACCACCGTAAAAACTATCCGAGTGTCAACACCATGGGCAAAAACCATGGTGTACCAGACTCTAACATGAAAACAAGCTCCACAAACATAACAATCTCCCACTTGGAGACCTGATTTCCACTGAGCAAGCTTCTCAACCCTTCACTGTCATCCGCGAAGGCCAACCAAAGTCTGAACAATAGCTTTAGTTTATCCCTTGTGACCACCTTGGTCATCACGTCTATAGGATTCTGACTGGTATGAATTCTTCTCCAACTTCAACTTATCTTCCTCCAAATTTGTCCTGATGAAGTGATATCTCAACTGTATATGCTCCGTCCTGGAGTGGAAAGACAGAGTTCTTAGCTAGGTGTATAGCACTCTGACTATCACTATGTAGCTTACATTCCTCTTACTTATGCCCCCCAACTCCTCAAGCAATTGTTGTAACCAGATCATATCTTTTTTTGCCTCTGTGGCAGCATAACATATTCAGCCTCCATGGTTGACAAAGCCACCAACTTATGTAGTTGTGAAATCTCAACTCACTACTGTCCCCACCTACAGTGTAAAATATAACCTATCATGCTCCTCCTACTGTCAACATCTCCAGCCATGTCTGAATCTACATAACCACATAAAGTGGTGTCCTAATCCACTGTAGCACAAAATTGTCCCCATGGTCCCTCTCAAATATCTGAAGGATCCACTTTTCTGCTTGTTAGATGCTCTTTTACCTGGATCACTCATAAATCTACTCACAGCTCCCCACTGCATGGGCAATATCAGGCCTAGTGCACACCATAGCATACATCAAACTACCCAACCGCTGATGAGTAAGGTACCTTGGACATCTGGTTTCTTTCCTGCTCTTTCTTGGGACACTGCTCCTTTGATAACTTAAAATGGCCTGCCAAAGGAAGTCCCCAACCGGTTTAGCATCTTGCATGTTAAACCTATCCAATACCTTCTTAATGTAATCTTCCTAAGATAAAGTCAGCTTCCGTTCCTTCCTATCCCAAGTTATCCTCATACCAAGAATTTGTCTGGCTACCCCCCAAAGCCTTCATATCAAAGGATTCACTTAGTTGTTTCTTGAGTACTTTTATTTCCTGCATGTTTTTTACCTGCAACCAACATGTCATCAACATACAAACACAGGATAATATAACTTCCATCCTCAAATTTCTTTATATACACGCAATGGTCAGAATGACATCTAATATAACCTTTCTCCATCATGAAACTATCAAACTTCTTATACCATTGACGTGGAGCTTGTTTCAGGCCATACAAGCTCTTCTTCAGTTTGCACACCATCTCCTCTTTACCTTTGAATTCATATCCTTCTGAGCTGCTTCATATATAGCTCCTCCTCCAAATCACCATGGAGAAATGCAGTCTTTACATCTAACTGTTCTAAGTGCAAGTCTTATGCTACCACTATTCCAAGAACAGTTCTGATAGAAGTCATTTTCACTACAGGAGAAAAAATCTCATCAAAATATATACCTTGTTTATGTGCAAACCCCTTGACCACCAACCGGGCCTTATATATTTTCTTTCCTCCTTCTATCATCTTTAACTCTGTACACCCACTTGTTCTGCAATGCTCTTTTGCCTTCCAGTAGCTTCAACCAAATCCCAAGTCTGGTTCTCCATGAGAGACTTATGCTCCTCATCCATGGCTTGCTCCCACTTCTTACTAGCATCTACCTGCATTGCTTCATCAAAGCTCTCTGGCTCTCCACTATCAGTGAGTAATAAATAATAAAGAGAAGGAGAAAAATGTTCAAGTTCTTTTCTTACCCTAGAAGACCTCCTCACTGTAGGATTTTGGGGTTCCTGTTGAGTAGGTTCTTGAACTGCTTCATGGGTCACTGTCCCATCCAGAAGATCCTCTACCACTACATATTCTTTCTTGGATTCTTCCATATTTTCCTGCAACTATTGCTTATACATGACTTTCTCATTAAAGACCACATCTCCTAAGGACCGAATGATTTTCTTGTCCTTAATATTCCAACATTTAAATCCAAAGTCATCACCACCATAACCAATAAAAGTGAATTTTTTTGATTTAGCCTCTAGCTTGGTCCTATCATCCTTGTCAATATGAACAAACACCTCACATCCAAAAACTCTAAGAAATGAGTAATTGAACTTTCTTACCGTACCAAGCCTCCTCAGGTATGCCTCCATCCAAGGCACTTGAGGGTCCTTTGTTTATCAAATACACAGTTGTGCTCACCACTTCTACCCAAAAATAAAGAGGCAGTCCAGCATGTATCCTCATGCTCCTAGCACGTTCCATTATTGTTATGTTCATCCTTTCTGACACCCCCATTCTGCTACGGGTTTCCTGGAAACCGTCTTTTGCCTGCGGATTCCATTCTTAGAACAATAATCATCAAATTCATTGTTGTAATACTCCCCTCCATTATCTGACCTGAAACATTTTAACTTACAGACATGTTTCATTCTCTACCAAGGTTTTCCATTTAACAAAAGTATCAAATACATCAAATTTGTTTCTAATACAACAAACCCAAACTTTCCTTGTTGCATCATCAATAAAAGTAACATAATAACTTGAACCCCCAAGAGATGATACCTGAGCTAGCCCCCCCACACATCAGAATGTACCAGCTCTAACTTACTCTCTTGGTCTTCGTAGGTCCAACCTTGAGAAACCTTACTCGCTTCTATTTCCCATATATGCAATTCTCACAGAAATCCAAACATGTTTCTGTATATCCAGGAAAATTCTTCTTTATGATTTCCATGCCCTTATGGCTCATATGACCAAGCCTATAGTGCCATAATGTTGTATCTGCATCTGAAGCCACAAGATCACAATCATTAGTACTATCAGTGGATAAATACAAGGTTCCAACCTTCTTACCTCTTGCCACCATAAAAACACCCTTGGTAACCTTCCAGGAATCAGTTGTAAATATCACGAGTACAACCATCACTTCCTAATTGCCCCACCGATATCAAGTTTCTCCTTAATGTAGGCACATGTCTGACATCCTTCAATAGCCATGTATTCCCATTTTGCATTTTAACCTAAACAGAACCTTTTACAACTATATTACAAGGCTCATCATCACCAAGAAAAACATGCCCAAAATCCCCTTGAACATAATCAACAAAATAATGCCTATGTGGAGTAGCATGAAAGGAATTCCTGATGTGAATCCAGCTACAAGAGGTTGAAATACCTCAAAAAACACACATAAACATCTTTGCAAATAAAACCAGGAGTTTCAAAATAGCTTACTTCTCATTTCTGGAATTCACACTGATCTATTACATCATTCCAGTCCTCCTTTTATTTCAAGACTACTCTAAAACCCTAAAATGCCAACAAACCCTAAAATGCCAAAAAACCCTAAAATGCAAAACAACTTGGATTGACCCCAAAATTTGCGTGCCAAATATGCATTAATAAATTAGGTCTCACACGAAATTTGGACTTATTTTGACAAGCACAACAAAAGTTATTAAAGTTCTAGGACCTAGTCAAAAGTGGAAAAAACATTCGGAGCCAATTTTAGGCCACTAGATGAAGGAATCAGAGCCCGAAAACATGCCAAAATGAGCACAGTACTGCAAGAAATGTTGACTCCAGCGTAGTACTTCTATATATCTACCACCTTGTAAAATTTTAGGACGATCCAACGGTCAAAATTTATGGTCTCTGCAAGTTATGCTCCTGCATCATTCTCCCCTGGTTGAAAAGAATTCAGCTCCCGCGAATTCTATTGACAGAACTCATCTAATTTTGCACTGTTAATTTTCCTCAACTCCCACTTAGGAATCCAAGTATTTTCTTCTTGCTGCAAATCTTCCCACTATACCAAATATCTGTTGTAGCTCCCATGTCTAGTAGTGATTGTCTTTTGGTCCAAGACACGCATTACCCTCTCCTTTTTCTTCTTTGGCATCTGTTGCTTCCATTTTATTTCTTCCTCCTCTGTAACATTTTCATCATGACCTGGAAACTTATATAAGTCAAAAACATTAAAAATTGGTGAGATAGCAGAGTTTTCAGGTAGCTCCACCTTGTAGGCATTATCACTCATTTTCTTCAGAATCCTACATGGTCCAATCTTCTTATACTTGAGTTTATTATATGTCCCCTTTGGAAACCTCTCTTTTCTAAGATGAACCATAACCATATATCCTTCTTCAAATACACTTACTCTCCTACTTGCATCTGTAGCTATTTTATATTGTGCATTACTCACTTTCAGCTTTTCCCTCACTTCATCTTGCAGTTGTAGAATGTGTTCTGCAAATGCTTCTGCATCATCACTAGTTTCATCTTTACCTAGTAGAACAATTAGATCTGGGACCCCCTTGGGATTCCTACCATACATAATCTGGAAAGGAGACCTCCCTGTTGACCTATTTACTGAGCTATTATATACAAACTCAGCTTGAGGTAAAGCTAAGTCCCATTGTTTTGGCTTTTCTCCAACTATACAACGTAGGAGATTTCCCAAGCTTCTTTTCACTACTTCAATCTGCCCATCAGTTTGGGGGTGATATGCACTACTAAACTATAGTTGTGTCCCCAATTTCTTCCACATATTCCTCCAAAAGTGACTCAAAAACTTCGTGTCCCGATCTGAAGTGATTGTTTTTGGAATTCCATGTAATTTAACCACTTCTAAAAAAAAACCATCTGCAATTCTGGATGCATCATTAGTTTTTTGACAAGAAATAAAATGTGCCATCTTAGAGAATCTATCAACCACAAAAAAGATAGAATCATTCCCTCGTTGTGTGTTAGGAATCCCTAACACAAAATCCATACTCAGATCAACCCATGGCCCTGTAGGGATAGGAAATGGCATATATAACCCAGTATTCTATCCATGACCCTTAGCAATTTGACACACTCTACATATTGCTACAATTATGTCCCTCTTTATCTTTGGCCAATAATACTTTTCTACGACAAGATAAATTGTCTTACTTATACCAAAGTGTCCAGCCAACCCCCCACTATGCAATTCTCTTATAATATTTTCTCTCATTGAACCAACAAGGATGAACAATTGTTTGCCCCTAAACAAATAACCATCTTGTATCAAATAATAAAAAGAATCACTACCTACAGTAGGCTCCTTAAGTTTTCTGACAACATCACTAAAATATGGATCACCTTCATACAATTCCTTAACTTCCTCAAACCCTAGTACTTTATTTTCCATTTTTGTCAAAAGGGCTACACGCCTACTCAAGGCATCAACAACTTGATTCTGCTTACCAGACTTATGCTTTAAAACAAAAGTATATTCTTGCAAAAATGAAACCCATTTTGCATGCCTACTATTTAGTTTCTTCTGCGTGTTTACATACCTCAAGGCTTCATGGTGAGTGAAGAGTACAAATTCCTTTTCTACCAAGTAATGTCTCCAGTTCCTTAATGCCTAAACAATAGTGTAAAATTCCACATCATAAGTAGAATATTTCCTCCTGACTTCATTTAGCTTTTCACTGAAGAATGCCACTAGTTTTCCTTCTTGACTCAACATAGCTCCAATCCCAACATGTGAGGCATCACAGTCAACCTCGAAGTCCTTGCTAAAATTTGGCAATACCAAAATAGGTGCTTCTGATACTTTCTTCTTCAACAATTCAAAACTATCTATTGTTGCCTTGGTCCATACAAAATCCCTCCCTTTTGTACACTTTGTTATGGGTGCAACAATGCTACTGAAATTCCTGATGAACTTCCTATAAAAAGTTTCCAATCCATGAAAACTACGAACCATTGTCACATTCCTTGGAATAGGCCATTCCAGAACTGCCTTTACTTTTTCCTCATCCATCCTCACTCCATCCTCTGATATGAAAAATCCCAAAAAAACAAGACTCTTTTGAAGGAATCTACACTTCTTTAAGTTTGCATATAGACTCTCTTTACGTAACAAGTCTAGCACCAATTTCAGATGTAACAAGTGTTTCTTCCACTATCTTACTGAATATCAAAATATCATCAAAATAGACAACAACAAACTTACCATTGTATTCTCGGAGTACTCTATTCATCAACCTCATGAATGTACTAGGTGCATTAGATAGCCCAAATGGCATCACCATCCACTCATATAATCCATCTTTTGTTTTCAAAGTAGTTTTCCATTCGTCCCCTTCATGGATTCGGATCTGGTAGTAAACCACTCCATAGGTCAATCTTTCTAAAATATCGGGCTCCCGCTAGCACAATCCTATCATATCGTCTAATCGCAGAATTGGGAACCGATACTTAATTGTGATCTTGTTTATGGCTCTACTGCCTACACACATTCTCCAGTCTCCATATTTTTTGGAAGTCAATAATGCTGGAGTTGCACATGGACTCATACTTTCTCTAACTAACCCTTTCTGTATTAGATCTGTCACTTGTCTATTCAACTCTTCACTCTATGTTGGACTCATTCGATAGGTTGCCTGGTTTGGAAGGGCCAATCCTGGGATCAAATCAATATGGTTTTCAATATCTCACTTTGGAGGTAACCCATATGGTAGCTCATCTGGTATGACATCTTTGTATTCTTTTAGTATCTTTTCTGCTGCAATAGTTATATTAAATCCTTCTTTCTCCAGCTTCTTTGACATTAGTGCATAGCAACATCCAGCTTCTTTCATTTCTATAACAAACTCTTTTGTATCCAATAAGCCCTCACTCTTCTCTTATTCCTTGAAGGATAACAAGACCAACCTTTACACCATCCTTCCAAAAGGTATATGTATTTTTCCCTCCATCATGTGTAACCTTTCTATCGTATTGCCAAGGCCTACCCAGTAAAATATGACATGCATCCATTGGGATAACATCACACCACACCTCATCCTTGTAGGTATTCCCAACTGAAAATTTTATAAGGCATATTTTATATATGGTTACTTCATTTCCTTTCTTGAACCATGATATACGATAGGGATATGGGTGCTTGTCACAGTTTAGATTTAGTTTATCAACCATTACAGTTGAAACCATATTTTCACAAATACCACCATCAATAATAATTTTACATACCTTTCCTCCAGAGGTGCATCTTGTTTGAAATATATTTGTTCAAAAGCCATGAATCAGCTCCAGTAACATCACGTTCTTTCTCCTTCCTCAGGACAATCATCATCCTCCTTATCATGAGGGTTTCACCCAAGTTTGCAGCAACCTCAACCAGATTTACTCATGGTTTTTCTCCTTGCCATCTATCTTTTGTAGGATAATGCAGACACTCAAAAGCTCTGTGCCCCTCTTCACCACATCTGTAACATGTATATTTCCTTTGGGGGCTATTCCATCCCTGTCCCCCATTATAACCTCTTCCCCTCTGAAACCCCCCACCTCTTTAGTAGTTACCATGGTTTTGAACCAAAATCTCCATGCCCTTCTATATTAGAGGATTCACCTTTTATAGATTCAAATCTACCCCTGCCCCTCATTGGAGATGATGATGGACCTCTCTTCACACCTCTTCTAAAATTATTCCTCTTGTTCTTTTCCTCTGCCTTTAATGCAAGTTGATAAGTATCATCTAGGCTGTGGATCTGGAGCATACTCAACTCATCTTGTATGGTGTAACTCAACCCATTTATGTACCAGTGTATCCTTTTGTTCTTCATACTCTCCTTGTTCCACCCTGATTGATAACTTGTAAAATTCATTAGTATACTCCTCAATGCTGAGATCCTTCTGCCTTAGGTTTTGGAACCTTCGAAAGAGTGTCTGAGCATAATCTACAGGAAGAAACTTTTCTTTCAGCTTCTTTACCAATTTATTCCAGTTTCGGATCTTGCCCTTTCCATTCCTTTGTCTTTCATTTTGTAGGTGATCCCACCAGATCAATGCATGTCTGGCCAACTTAGTGCATGCAAACTTAACCATATTTTCCTCTGAAAACGTTTTCCACTCAAAGAATTTTTCCATGTGATTTAACCAGTTAATGAACTCCTTTGGTCGTAACCCTCCACCATAATCAGGAAGATTAATCTTGATGTCGTCATTCTTTCCCTCTAAAGCCTTGATCAATCTCTCCTCAAATGGTCTCTCATTCAAGGTTTATTTGTCTCTCTCATTTTCTTCTTCATCCCCTCCTTCATTCATTAATGGAGACTCTTCTTCAATATCACTATCTGGGTTTACATTCCCATTTGCATGTCTCCTTCTAAGGCGGGTAACTTCCCCCGTGAGCTCAGAAACTTATCTCTGTAGCTCCTGCATATGCCTATTCATCTGGGCATAACCTCCCCTCCCATGTCTAGCCATGGTTATATAAAATAGAGGTAAAAACTACACATAAAAATGTAATATGTTACCTTAACTATTTCCACAAGATCAAAATCCTACTCTGATACCAATTGATGTGAATCGAGCTGCAAGAGGTTGAAATACCTCCAAAAACACACATAAACAGCTTTGCAAATAAAACCAGGAGTTTAAAAATAGCTTACTTCTCATTTCTGGAATTCACACTAATCTATTACATCATTACAGTCCTCCTTTTATTTCAAGACTACTCTAAAACCATAAAATACCAACAAACCCTAAAATGCCAAAAAACCCTAAAATGAAAAACAAATTGGATTGACCCCAAAATTTGAATTCCAAATATGCATTCATAAATTAGGGCTCACGTGAAATTTGGACTTATTCTGACAAGCACAACAAAAGTTATTAAAGTTCTAAGACCTAGTCAAAAGCGGAAAAAACATTCGGAGCCAATTTTAGGCCACTAGATGAAGGAATTCAAGCCCAAAAACGTGCCAAAATGAGCACAACCTTGCAGGAAATGTTGACACCAGCATAGTACTAATGTATACCTACCACCTTGTAAAATTTCAGGATGATCCAACAGTCGGATCAAAAGTTATGGTCTCTGAAAGTTATGCTCCCGCATCAAGCCACTGAATCTAAAACCTAAGATTCAGTAATATTATGTAAAGAAATAATCAAAGCATCCTTGCATACATTACCCAATTCCACATTTGCCTCATTTTTTTCTTCCTGTTGTTTCTTCTCATCTCGAAGCTCCCAACAGTCCTTCTTTGCATGCCCATACTTTCCACAATTCTAGCATACAATCTTACTCTTGGATTTTAACCTTGCCCGATATTTCGATTTTCCACGGTTTCCTCTATTCCTTTGTCTCCCTCTAGTTTCCACTGTCAAAGCATTCCCTGAAGTAGAAGATTCCCCAGAGCTTTTTCTTCACATTTCCTCACTAAGAATCACCCCTACAACATCCTCAAACTTCAACTTTGAGTTAGCTGGAACCGAGTTGCTTACCACCATTACCAGGCTATTCCAACTCTCAGGTAAAGAGAACAGAATTAATAAAGCCCTAACTTCCTCATCAAATTCTATTGTAACCAAAGATAGCATATTCACAACCATATTGCAATCATTTAAATGATCTACTACTGAACTATTCTCAGACATCTTCATATTAAACAATGTTTTCATTAAAAATATATTCTTAGAGGTAGAGGGTTTTTCATACAACTTCCCTAATGTATCCATTAGATATTTTGTAGTCTTTTCCTTTGAAACATTAAATAATACCGAAGATGCAAGACACAGCCAAATATTTCCAAGTTCCTTCCGATCAAAAAAATCCCATTCCGCATCTGTCATACTCGAGGGTTTGTTCACCTTCTCAGACAACGGAGTATAAAGATCCTTCTGATAAAGGTAATCTTCCATCTGCATCTTCCAAAGACTGAAATTCTAGCCCGTTGAATTTATCAACCCTAGATCTTCCATTCATCTGCCATAGCTCCCACTCAAGCTAAAAACTTTCCTTGTGATTCAACACTTCAACAAACCAAACCAGGATCTGTTACCAATTGTTAGGAAATAAGGGATAAAATATGTGGAATAATCCCTCACAGAATCACAACAGTAGAAACTAATATGCAGAAATTATTACAGATCTCAAATAAAATTGCAGAATAAAATAACACAACACAAAGAGACAGTATTTAACGTGGTTCACCCAATTTGGGCTATGTCCACCAAGAATCACTTGCTCAGATTTTATTACAAACCACTACTCTCTCAATACAATACCCAGATCCATGTTGGAAGCTATGCTCAACAAACTCTACAGAATTCACAGCTTGAGTTCAAAACACATCTGTAATACATTCGCTTGTACATCTATCATATGCATAAGACCATATAAATAGACAACTGCTTAAGCAGTTTAATACATTACCATGGGCTTTAGACCATGTAAAAAAACCATGGGTAGCTTCGAACAGGCGGTTTCACAAAACAATGGGTACCAAAAAACCATGGGCTCCCACAACCTAACCCATAATAGGTTGGACCTATTTACACCATGAATTAATAAACCACCCATTACACTTTGCTTCCATGAATTGGCCCCCGAGATCCCCTTGACCCAAAAAATGGTGCAGACGGGGACACAACTGGCATGAAAACACCCAAGTGTAACACATAGTATTCTTCTACAACACTCTATCAGGAAAATAGGCTTTCTACAAACTTTTTACTCATCACGGGTATAGGTATCACATGTTACTTTTTCATTTTCATATTTGTGCATACTTTTTACTGCATTTCGATCATATATATCTAGCATACAATTGACTACTTTTTCCCGACGACTCATTCTTTTTACAGATGCTGTCCTTATAGGACTAGTGATAGTCACATCATATCAACATCATCCTACATCAACAACAATCAAAACAACATTCGACATTGACAATAGGCACAATTCACAACTATCCACACATCACGTTTGAGTACCCTAGGGTCCATTTTTATCATCATTTTTTACACTTAGTTTCCTCCTTAGCATCCATGCTTCACATTTCTTATCACTCTGATGTACACTTTGCCTTGTCCCTCGTTTACACTTATCATTCAATCATGTCATACATAGTTATCAAGTACACATGCATGTTGACTTTCCTTCTAGTTATGAATGTAGATTTTACATAGATCTTTACATGCAACACTGATGCTTAGCATTATACCTCTTACCAGTCCCACATTTGCTCCTAGGGGCCTCTACTTTCATACAAACTACAGGTGTTATTGTTTCATTTTGTACTACTTCATATATTTCATAGCACACTACTTAATATCAAACCATGCATGTTTTGACATGCATTTTATATTTCTAACATGATAATGGGTGCTTCTATGCAGTATTTGATTTTTATGAACTATTTTCTACCATGGTTGTCTGACAATTTTCTTGCTACTATTTTTCATTGTTTTCCATTATTTTCCATTGTTTTCTATCTTTTCCCTTTGTCATGTGTGCACATTGTATGCTTTCATCCGCTTCGGCCTTGATTTTTTTAAGACATTATGAGCGATCTCCCATGTTTGAAACTTTTTTTCATGGTCTAATTTATTTGCTTGCTTGCTAGATTACTCCTTATTTCTTATCTACATATTTTTCTTTTTTACATAAACACATGTTTTTCAACCACTTTTTATGCATCTTCCTTGGTTTCTACCATGCACATACCCCCTGTAGAGCATTAGTTTTAGATGTACATCGGGTCCTCCTTTTGGATGCATCCTTGTGGTGATGTCACATGTACCTCAAATGAGGGGGGCATATATTGGGTGAATCAGTTACCCTATACAAAAATTAACAGTCATATTACAACACAGTTTAGCATAGGGACATCACAATCTACAGTTATAGAAAGGGCTCGGAATCTGACTTGTGTCCTCAACATGTAACACACACACTAGAACCTAGATATATATATGATTTCTTGGGCGCTCTTAACCCTTCCTAGTTGCCTATGACCAAGGGAAGTTACATATTTTTTCTTAGATCAACACATTTTTCAACAATTTACACATTGGTCTTAACATAACATGAACAATCCTCTAACAATCAGCATGCATGTTATCTCCTTTCTTATATTTACTTTGGATTGAACTAGATCAAAATGGATCAAACTTAAACAAAGTAGGATCACATCATCTGTAGTGGTGTATAAATCATCAGGAAGTAGTCAGGATTGGAGAATAACACTAGACATTTTTCTCCCACATTTCTTCTTCTGTGGTGTGAGACCACCCAAAAAATTCACACTTGGCATGAGATTTCCCAAAAAAATCATTCTTCTACAACATTTTTCGGGATCCTTTAGATCCTTCTTACTCATCACATATCAGGTGCATATGTTCCTTTTAACATTTTTTACATAATTTTACATACTTCAATCAATTTTTTCATAAACACATATTTTACTACTATTTTTCTCTTCTTTTTGTTGGTCTATCCTTATTAGACGGAGCAGTCACATCATCAAACACATCAAGTAACAATGAAAATAGGGTACAACACTGCATAACACATACGCTTTCACCCCTAAGGTCACTTCGTCTTTCCTAGTTTAGCTTTCATGCTTCATTTTTATCACTCCATGTTTCTTCTTATCTCACTAGCATCCTTTCACCATCGATCTACATATTTATCACATGCACATCTATTATCTACTTTATGTTATCAAGTATTCGTTGAACAACATAAAGCGGTAGAAAATCTAGACACTAAATCGTGCACTTTGGGTATATTTCTAGGTCCTAATCACATATAACTATTCATGCGATTCCTAAGAGAGAAAACTAGTAATTGACATATGTTTTTAGCCTCTTTTCTTTCTCTATGGTATTACACACGTCACTTCCCAATCGGTTTAAGGAACTCAAAAACTGAGATCCATTTTTTTCCACAACTCCCATTGTTGAAGTGATAAATTGATTTCAAACATAATCAAATCATACAACTAAACAGACAAATCATATGTGCATGATACAACATTAAAAATCATATTCAAATCCAAAATATGTTTCATTATTTTAAATACCTCATTACAACTTATAAGTTTACATGCAATGCCAAATATACTCATAAGCTTATACAATATAACTGGTTATTTCAGCAGTACATCAAGTACAATTTATTCCATGAACTAAAACATAAAAGTAACTAAACAAGGTCTAAAAATAAGCTCAAATCCCTTTAAGATTCTTTCCTTTCCTTTGTCTCTAGAGAGGCCTGTATTTTTCACAAATGATCAGTTCAAACTAAATTGTTAGGATATTCCATTTTCGTACATGTAGTATTCTAAAAATGAAAACATATTCGCAATATATAGTCATGCATCATCATACAAATTCAACCATTATTATAATAACGATGTCAATAAACATGTATACATTCTTGAGATAACCAAGTTAAGAATATATTTCTTGACTGGTGCCTTCAAACATCATACATGAAAATACATAGAACTTACCATAATGCATTTCATAAAAATCATAACAACAATATTCAATCATGCATCCGCATACAAAATCATCTATTGTTATAATAATGATGTAGATAAGCATGTATTTATGCATGAACTAATCAAGTTTAGATTATCATTCAAGGTAGAAACCTTTAACTGACATACATAAAATGTATAATACTTATAACAAGTAAGGTTGATTACATAATGCATGTCTTAATAACCTTATGCATCAAAACCAATAGCATATCGATTATTTAACCAAATTCCATCAAAATAGTTTTGTATTCCAAAATGAGTTAGCATTCAAATTATTTTGACATAATGTTGGCATATGAATCCTTATGCCAAAACAAAACAAAAAACAAATTTTTTCCAAGAGTCCAACATTAACATCTTATATTCCCATAAGATAAAGCATACTAATTACTTGAAAAAAATGCATAACCAGTAATCTCATAACCATTATGAGAAAGCATACAAATAGTATGACAAAAATCCTTCAATAAAATTATCACAAACTATCATGAGAAAGCATAAAAAATGTATGAAAACATACCTTCAATAATAATATCATAATCCATCATGAGAAAGAATACAAACTATATGACATAAGGCCTTCAATAATAATCTCATAAACCATCATGAGAAAGCATAGAAACAGTATGAAAAAATGCATTCAATAATAATCTCATAAACTATTATGACAAACCATAAAAACTGTATGAAATAATACCTTCAGTAATAATCTCATAATCCATCATGACAATGAAAAGCACAGCAACAGATTTACAAGGAATAATACTTCAATAATTCTTCAATCCGAATCATACAATATATAATGAGATGCAATTCCTATATTCTAGGAAGTTGCTTCAACAATCTACCTATATCCGTGATATTGTTGTAACTCATAACAATATCACAACTATCAAATAATACAACCAAATATGTGAATAATTACTCAGGTAATTATTCTCTTTACAATATCTATAATAATGGAGCACTAATAAATTATATTTCCTAACATTCCCCCCTTAGTGCGAATATGGGGAAAACCTGCCTTTGTACTTGCACCTACTCATGATCTAGTGATTTTCATAGGATGATCACAAACCTCAAGGATGGTTTTGCAAACGGTTGACCAAAAACTGAGAATGGTGGTTTTGCAATTGGCTTACCACAAACCATAAAGTGATGGTTTTGTAAATGGATTACCAACAACCAAGAATGGTGGTTTTGCAATTGGTTTACCACAAACCAAAAAGTGATGGTTTTGCAAATGGATTACCAACAACCAAGAATGGTGGTTTTGCAATTGGTTTACCACAAACCACAAATGAAGGTTTTCAAGTGGTTTACCTACAACCACATCATGATATGCCAAGTACTATTCTCAACCCTCATCACATCTCA
This sequence comes from Taxus chinensis, assembly GCA_019776745.2. Taxonomy (NCBI): domain Eukaryota; kingdom Viridiplantae; phylum Streptophyta; class Pinopsida; order Cupressales; family Taxaceae; genus Taxus; species Taxus chinensis. The sequence goes on along the minus strand of CM034148.1, from coordinate 793,955,772 downwards.
CTGTAGGGAATAACATAGGAAATTTTGCTGAAATATGTTGCTAATACATACATAGAAAAACCTGACATACTAGAAATGGAACATTGGAATAATGTTACCCCCCTCAATGTGAAATTTCCACTTATTGAAACATGAACACTATAAACCGGAACACTAATACTGGAGATCTAAAAAATATTACAAGAAGAACATGACACAAGCTGAAAGCAAATACACCACAAAAATGTCACCAAAACATTTGTATGGCCCTATCATTGGAAACTGACGAGAGGTCACTGAATGACCTCCAACCTCTGATACCTCCTGCCTCCGGTTTCATGCTCAGAACAAGAAGTCTTCAGAACCACTATCTTCATTTACTTGTTCTTCCTCATTCTCTAATCTTTCTTTAGTAATAAAGTTGGCCTCAATTCCTTTGAGTTTTCCACTAAGTATATATTGAGCTCAAGCTCTACAAAATGAAGTTGTATGTCCCTTTTTCTTACAGTAGAAACATTATCTTTCCTCTTTATATTTAGAAAAAAATTGCACTTCATTTTTACATACATTGTTGTTTCTTCTTCTACATCTTCTTTGGTCCATTTTTCCTCAGCTAGGAGAGTTGATATCATATCTTCCAATGAGTTAGAAGGTATCTAACCAAGAGTGAAAACAACATTACTATATTTGGGTGGTAAACTATTAAGCAGAATAGATTTTGCATCCTTGTCATCCACTGGAGCTTTTACTTCTGCAAGTTGTTTCAGAAGAGATTGTAAATTGTTGATGTGACTAGACATTATATCTCCATCACTCATTTTGAGCTTGAACAACTGAAGTTTCAGGGAAAACTTTGCATTGACTACTTTTGAACCAAATAATTTTCTCAGATTATCCCATATTTCCTTCGAGTTTTTATCTAGATCAACATAATGTAATTCAGAGTCTGAAAGGGCAAGGCCAATAATGGCTTTGGTTTTATCATCCCGTGTTTCCCATTTTGCCAATATAGTCAGATCTGAAGGTGCTGGTTCTCCATCTACTATCCTCCAAATATTTTTGTTCATCAACTGCATCTAGATCTTGAATTTCCATGTGTGAAAATTAAGACCATTGAATTTTTTTAGTGGAATTTCCATTATATCTTAGAGCGTCGGTTTCAACTGAAAATGTATTCTTAGGGGGTTCGGCTTCAACCGATATTTCTCCCAATTTACACTATATATTTAAAAAGTAATAAAAGGAAATTACTTTTAAAATTTTACATGGATATTTAATTAATTACTAAAGACTTAAACTTGGAAAGTAATATTTAATTACTTCCTATATTTAAATATTTTGATACACAAATTAAACTAAAAAACACATGATTATAAATTATAGACCACCCACTACTATTGAAACACTACGAGATTTAATCCCTTGACTAATAAATTACAAATAATCTTATTCTAAGATCCGTGGATTTTGTAATTCAAAAGAAACCACACCTTTTTATTATAATCCCATGCATATTTGCGAGCTTGAGCTAGAAAGATGAGAAAGCATTCATTTAGATGTCGATATAGAAGATAACGATCTGCATGGATCTGCAGAACTTGCAACCATGAAATATTAATTGAAGCTTGATCCAAATAACAACTTCTCTAGAATGACAAACTCCAATCAGATGCATGAAACCAAATTCTCTCTCCTTCACATTTTTCTAGCACATAACCACGAATATGTGAAAATTGTGGTTTTGATTCCCAGCAAAGAAAATTTGAAGGTGGTTTTAATGTGACTATTTTGACAGTAGATGCAGTAAAGACACCGTAGAACCAAAAATAATCAAACTCGATGGCTATAATTCGGTGTTGAATTCTGTAGGTCGACACTCATCATATATTGGCAAACTCATAGCTTGATGTGTATTTGGATCTTCCTGAACTTAATCTTTGAAAGTGATGGTATCGAATACCAAATCAAGGGAGCTTATGAAACCTTTGACTTATTTGTCTCCCTACACGGTAGAATGCAAACTGTCAGGTGTTATTTTAATGTAGCATTGATATCTCAAGTGCAAAGAATGTGATACGGCTGTTGATGTAGAGTGATCTGCAATTGATTTGTTAGCTGGAGAATGCACTGTATGATGATGAATTGGCAATGTTTTGACGTCCTTCAGCTCTATAACTAACGCTTGAAAAACATGAATGGTGTCTAGATCGATGAAATGAGGTATGTCCATGCGTCCACTTAGTTATCCATACATCTATTCAATAGGGTCAAAGATGTATACTGCTGGAATATCTCGATCAAGATGGGTGACCATGAATTTGATAATACCCCTAAGAAAATATTTTTCCTTATTCCATCACAAGTGCTGAGAAAAGAATGGCCTGTACACATATGCCTTTAGCTCTATAGCAGGGACCGTAGCATCACTCTGAAACTAAATGAAAATCACAGCAACAGATTTACAAGGAATAATACTTCAAAAATTCTTCAATTCGGATCATACAATATATAATGAGATGCAATTCCTATATTCTAGGAAGTTGCTCCAACAATCTACCTATATCCATGATATTGTTGTAACTCATAACAATATCACAACTATCAAATAATACAACCAAATATGTGAATAATTACTCACGTAATTATTTTCTTTACAATATCTATAATAATGGAGCACTAATAAATTATATTTCCTAACAGATAAAGCATACAAAGAGTATGACAAACTGCCAACATGCACATCATCTTAACATGCCCAAAATGGAACAGTATGTCTACCACTTGATAGAATCCCAATGAAGTACCCTTATAAGTAAATATAAGAATTCATACATATACAATTGACACAATACCAACATGTATATCACTTTACAAGCTCAAATATGAACAATATGACAAAACAAATCAGCAATGTAACATATTTGTCAAAAGTCCAAACATAACCTTTATACCAAAAGAATGCATGCCAACAATATGAAAAAATGTCATATTATAAACATAAAATATAATCCAAAGAATGCATGCCAACAACATGACAAAAATCCTTAGAAGTAACTTCACATAAAGTCTAAATAATGCATGACAATAGCATGAAAAAATACCATAGAAAAAGAATGGATGCCAAAAACATGATAAAATTCCATAGAAATAACTTTCCAGAAAGTGCAAAGTATGTATGCCAACAACATAAAAACAAAATATAGAAAGAACTTCACACAAGTCCAAAGAATGCATGAAAACAACATCAAAAAATACCATAGAAAAAACTTCCCATAAATTCTAAAGAATGCATGCCAACAACATGACAAAATTCTATGGAAATAACTTCCCATAAATTCCAGATAAATACATGCCAATGGCATGACAAAATTCCATAAAATGAACTTCACAAAATGTCCAAAGAATGCATGCCAAAAATATGACAAAATGTCGAAATAAAATATTTCATAACTTTTCCCAAAAAAAGGATTCACTAAATTGTTTGAAAAAATGCCACAATCCATACTCATGTATTTATGCCAGTTAAAATATTACATGCTAACTATTTATCCAAACATCTTATCACAAAATATTTTAAAATATGGCAATCAAGAGATTACACAAATTTTTTATAAAAAATTCAAAACATGTCTTCATAGAAATATTCCAAACAAATGATTTCATGCCAACTCTTTGTCAAAATTCCTTAACACATAATCTTATAAATATGCGTACTATTGATACCGAATCACAGCACCCTATGTTTTGCACAAGTATGTGTGCTTGAGCTCACAGTGTGATTGGATAACATGGGTACTATCTCCAAGTTATGGGACTTGCTACTTGAGATAGACCTCCATAGAAAGCTAGTAATTACTCCTAAACTACCTACCACAATCTACTCTAATGCATGCAAAAAATATCTAATCCTAATCCAACCTTCCAAGGGAACAGGGAGAGATAGTGCATGAAAACAGAGCCTACACTATAGTGGTGATACACCAAAAAAGGAGAGTGAGAGAATATTCTTCCAATGTGTGAAAAGTAGAAGTAAAATGCAAACTAGAAGGGGTGATAACAATTCTCCACAATCTAGCAAGTGCATTCACAAAAATATTTCATGCACACACAATGATAATGTATCTCTGCAATAGCATAAGATGGGCACAAAATATATGCAATTAGATTGAAATGGAAAGAGGAATGCAAACAAACACAACAGGGGATGATACATCCAAAAACTTACATCTATTGCATCATAAGTATGCACAGTTCAATCTATTACATGATAAGGGCCTGGATAACCATGCAAGGATTCCACTACAAGGGTCTACAACAAATTGTCTTCACAAAATAAATTTGACATATTTTTGTTACTCAAAACCTATATCCTTTACAATGATCCCAACACTCCAATTTATAAAAATTTGAGAAGAGAGAGAGAGGGAAAATGAAAATCCTAAAGTTTTTCTTCTCATAACTTTCAAGTTGTAGTAAATGAAGTGAAATTATGTTATGTTTCTTATAAAAGGCTCACCATACTATCCCATGACTTGCAGTAGTGATAAATGTCAGCTCATGCCCCATTGAATGCATCCCAACTAATAAATAAAATCATTGTTATGTACTATGCACTTTTTCTAAAAAATAACCATTTATTTCTCACCAAATTCTAAATTTATTTATTTTTGTGCACCAGGATTAGAAACACGATTCCAACGGTACCAATTTTGTGCATTTTCATTGAGAAATGCAAAAGTTATGTTGTTCTGAGTGTAGGAAGCTATTTTGGGTCTGCCAGGCATTTCTGTCATTTGACGGGACTGGGCATTTACTTACTTGGAGATGAATATGTGACGTAGAGGATGTCGTGCTCATTCAATAAAGTCCAATTTTGTGAAAATCAGAGCCCGTGGTCAAACGTTATGGCCATTCGAAGTTCGGGGTCTGATTTTGCAGTGTTTTCCCTTGCATGCAGCTATATCGGGTATTTTGGGTCCAAGTGTCCCAGATGTCCCTTGTCCGACTTGGGCCGAAAACCTCTGCTCCACCCGCATCATACCTGATCTACCCTGTAAATGAGGAAAATTGACCTCTTGGGGAACTCATGTCCCGCGCGTACCTGTTGACCGGGCTATGAGGATCATTGACTCCTGCTCTGCCTGTATCTCTTTTGTAGTGAGCTATTTCGGCCTTTTGGAGCCCGCCTGTACCTATGTCCCAAATTTCCCGTGGACCGCGTGGGACAAAAACTTCTGACTTTGTCGATTTTCATGTAAATAAGCCATTTTGTCTCTGCGGTTCCCACATTTCCCAATGTCCCGCAGACCGCGCGGGACAAAAATGTATGATTTTCCACACAACAAAGGAATGCAACCATTTTGGGTTTTTGGGTCCCAACTGTCACATGCGTACCTATTCGGCCTAGGCCAAAAATACATGATTTACCCATAATACACTGTCTGAAGCCAATTTTTTGGATTTTCTCAATTTTTTCTAACTCCTTGAATTTTTTCCTTGGATGGAGGGGTTAGAAAGAAACCAGAGGGGCCCCTAAAATTCATTTTTTTGTCCTTTCATCATTTCTTCTTGCTCAAACGTGAGGAGATTATGCAGGTTATTCAATTTACCTCAAGAGGTGAATTTGGGATATCACCTACCAAAATATTGTGCACTAACCGTTTGACATAATGTCACAACACATCATCTTTTAAATATGCTAATCAAAATATTGCACACTAACTATTTGACATAATGTCGCAACACAACATCTTTTAAATATTTCAATCATAAGATTACATTCTAATTATTTGACAAAATGTCTCAACGCATACTCTTTTAGATATGTCAATAACAAGATTACACACAAACTATTCGACATAAAGTCATAACATATAATATTTTAAATATTCCAATCACAAGATTTCACACTAACTATTTGACATAATATCACAAAATATAACCTTTTAGATATGCTAATCACAACCAACTATTTGAAATAATTTCATAGCACATAATATTTTAATTATGCCAATCGCAATATTGCACACTAACTATTTGACATAATGTAACACCTAATGTTTTTAATATACTAATCACAAGATTGTACACCAACTGTTTGGCATAATTTCATAACACATAATCTTTTGAATGTGTCAATCACAAGATTGCACACTAACCGTTTGACATAATGTCACAACACATAATATTTTAAATATGCCAATCACAAGATTGCACAGTAACTGTTTGATATAATGTCACAAGACAATCTTTTAAATATGTCAATCAAAATATTTCACACTAGCTGTTTGACATAATGTTTTAAATATTCTAATCAAATGATTTTTTACAAACTGATGAAAAAATACAGTGAACTAACAAAAAAAATGCAGTGAAGAACACACCTAACTAACAACAAAACTACAACGTAGAAATCAACTCCAAAACATAGAGATTTTTCATCTAATGTTGTAGAAAATAACATCTAAAACAGAACAACGAATCAACCAAAACCTAGGCTCTAATATCCAATGCTACAGAAAAATGCAACAACAAACAGTTAAATCAAAACATGGTATCAACAAAAAAAACAACAATCTAACATGTAAATTGTATCTTGGAAATCAACAAAAATGCGGAAGTAAAAATGGCAAAAATCATTTCTAAATACCCAAATTAATAGCTTTGTAAATTCTAGTTATGAAACAAGAAGGTAAAATAAAATCTCATGCACTCATACTAGAGAAATTATCAATTTAAAATACCTATCAAGAGAAAACCATATTTTAGGAATACCCATAAATGATAGATAAAAAATATTAATACCGAGAATGAGAAAACCAAATTTCTCATTACCCATAAAAGGGATAAAACTGAATATGCATTTATTTATAAAATGTTGCATAGATAAAAATGAGTAACCCTTGCCTAAAAAATTCGAGATGAAGAAGACCAAAAACACTTTGTACTTTTCCTCTTTCTTTATCTATTATTTTCTCCATCTTCTTAGCTCCATACCACATCAAATAAAACCCCAAGACCTTATTTACTTTTCCAGAAAAATTATCCACAACATGGCTGCAACAAAAAAGTTGAGTTCACATAATAGCTGGCCAAAATCAAATCAGATGTTTATAACAACATCTAGAAAATCCTCCTATAATTTTTTTGACAAAGTTTCCCCTCTCTTCACACCATGCTAAATGGCAAAAATAAAAATTAAATTACATTTGTGCCATAGATTCCAAAATCCATTCAAATGACATTAAAACTCTAAAAATGCCACCACTTAGCTTTAGTCTATATATATATATATATTGTTTAAATAAAAATTATGTGTCAAATTCCATAAGGAATGGTTAAAACGTGATTTAATGCCAAGATAAATCACAAGCCAAATTCCACCCAATATTATTATTCATACGGCCAAGTCAAAACATTACTAAAACAAATGCCAAGCCACATTACCAAGTCAAATACCTTATACTAATCAAATTCCATACATTTATTAAGGCTGATTCAAATGCATCTAAATGATCTTTTGACACTCGATTAGGTTACTAACTTACCATCATAAGTTAGGCTTAGGTTAGTTAGGTCAGAAACTAACCTTAAACAATATCACACCGAAAGTTACCACAAACACCGCCAGTCACTATAAAAGTGTGACTAATGAAATATTAAATTGCAACCAAGAATAAATGACCAAACAAGGTTTCATTTTTAATACGAAGTTCCAAAATTTAGGATGTTACATTCCCCCCCCCCTTAACAAGGGTAATGTTCCGATTACCAAAACTTGAATAGAATTAGAAAATTCTTTCTTACATACTCAACATCTTCCAAATTGGCACTTCATTCACTTAGGTTGTCCCATTGGACCAAAACATGTTGAATATCTCTATTTTTCAACTTAATGCTTTGTTGCGATAATATCCTTACTAGCTCAAGCTGGAAATTCAGCTTATCATCTACTTGCAAGTTCTATCAAGTTAGTACATGTGAAGGATCATGCACATATTTTCTCAAAAGTGAGACATGAAATACATCATAAATCTTAGAAATTGAAGGATCCAATGCAAACCTATAGGGTACAACACTAATTTTCTCCAAAATTTAAAATAGACCAATAAATTTAGGTGCATGTTTAAACTGCTTACTAAACATAATTAAACTTTTATAAGGTTTGACCCTCAAAACAAATTTTTCACCCACCTAAAATTATTTTTTTCATTACTTTTTTTATCAACATAGCTCTTTTTTCTAACACTGGCAGCCTTAGTTTTTTAATTATGATAACCAATCCAAGCTAATAATAAAATCATAAGATCCCAATAACACAACATGCAAATTTAATCTATTTTTAAACATTCCTAGATCAACATCTATTTTATCTAATGATTTAAAAAAATGCACTTTCTTAGTAGTGCCAAATTCTACTTTACATTATTCTGCTTACCATTAAAATTTCTCCTTTTAAAATTAGATTTCGAGTAATGTTTGAAAGAGGAAACAATAGACTTATTTCTTCCTTCTAATCCACATGATGGATCAGATCTAAAAAATTGAGCTTCATAATCAACTACAGTTATGTTATTTTGTGTCAAACTATGAAACTCAGTTCTCTTCCTTTCTCGGTGGTTAGCCGAGACATATCTAGTTCTGAATTTCTTCTCAATTTTTTCCCAAGTAATGGTGGAGTCAAGATAACCCTTAACTTGCTTCAAATGATACCACCATAGAACAATATGTTCTTCAGGGTGATAAGCTACAATACGGGCCTCGGTGTTGAATTTTCAATCATGCATCCCAAAGTATTGTTGTAAGTTAAACAACCAATCCTCATTTTTGTCACCTGATGTAGTGGATAACCCTTTCAATCTAAAAATAAGAACTTTCTTTAATTCCTTAATGAAGGGATTTATTTCTCTATTTCCTTAGGGTAACTCTTTCACTTCGTCCACCACAACCTTGGTGTGGATTATCCACACCACCACTACTTCAAGTTCTTAGAATTACTCTTGGTAAGTACAACAAGAAGTTTATTTAATATTCCTAGAGGTTGAAGTATTTATAACCTCATCTCTGATACCAAGTTTCAGGACCTCAAAAACTCATATCCAATTTTTTTTCCACAACTCTCATTGTTGAAGTGATATGTTGATTTCAAACATAATCAAATCATACAACTAAAGAAATAATCATACGTGCATGATACAATAGTACAAATCAGATTTTAATTCAAAATAGGTTTCATTATTTTCAATACCTCAGTACAACATACAATTTTACATGTAATGTCAAAGATCCTCATAAACTTATGAAATTCAATTTGTTATTCCAGCCATACAAGTACAGTTTATTCCATGAACTAAAATATAAAATTAACTAAACAAGGTCTGAAAATCAAATCAAATCCTTTTCGTATTCTTTCCTTTCATTTGTCTCCAGAGTGGCTTGTATTTTCTATAAAGGTTAGGTTCAAACTAAAAGGGAAAGAGTTTCCATTTTCATACATGTAGTATTCTACAAATGAAAAAATATTCATAATATATAGTCATGCATCATGATACAAATTCAACCATTATTATAATAATGATATCAATAAGCATGTATACATGCATGAGCTAACCAAGTTCAGAATATCATTCCTAAGTGGTTCCTTTAACCATCATACATGAAAATACATCAAACTTACCTCACGTAAGGATAATTACATAATGTATTTCATAATAATCATAACAACAATATTTAGTCATACATCCACATATAAAATCATCCATTATTATAATAATGGTGTAGATAAGCATGTATTCGTGCATGAACTAATCAAGTTCAAATTCTCATTCAAAGAAAAAGCCTTTAATTGACATACAGAAAATCATAAAACTTACAACAATTAAGGTTAATTACATAATGCATATCTTAATAACTGTATACATCAAAACCAATAGCATACCAATTGTTTAACCAAATTCCATCACAATAGTTTTGTATTCCAAAAAGAGTTAGCATTCAAACTATTTTGACATAGTGTTGGCATACGAGTCCTTATGCCAAAATGGAACAACAAACAATTTTTTTCCAAAATTCCAGCATTAACATCTTATACGCCCATAAGATAAAGCATACTAATTGCTTAGCAAAATTTCATAACTAGTAATCTCATAACCATAATAATAAAGCATACTTAAACAGTATGATACATTTCGTTCAATAAAAATCTCATAAACCCTCATGAGAAAGCATACAAACTGTGTCAAAAAATACCTTCAATAATAATCTCATAAACCATCATGGGAAATCATACAAACTATATGAAACAACACCTTCAATAATAATCTCATAAACCATCATGAGAAAGCATACAAACAGTATGAAAAAATTCCTTCAATAATAATCTCATAAACCATCATGAGAGAAAAAATTTATGACACAATGCCTTCAGTAATAATCTCTTAAACCATATTGAGAAAGCATACAAAGAGTATGAAAATGTGTCAACATTCACATAATCTTAACATGCCCAAAATGGAGCAGTATGCCAAGTACTTGATAAAAATTCCAACATAGTAACCTTATATGCAAAAAGGAGAATGCATACATATCAAATTAACACAATGCCAAAATGAATCAGCAATATAAAATATTTTTCAAAAGGATGAACCTAACCTTTATACCCAAAGAATGCATGCCAACCATATGAAAAAATGTCATATTGTGAACTTAAAATATAATCCAAATAATTCATTCCAATAACATGACAAAATTCCATAGAAATAACTTTGCATAAAGTCCAAATAATGCATGCCAATAGCATGACAAAATGCCATAGAAAGAACTTCCCATAAATTCCAAATAATGCATACCAACAACGTGAAACAATTCCATAGAAATAATTTCCCATAAATTTCAAATAATACATGCCAACAACATGAAAAAATGTCATACCAAGAGCTTCCCATAAATTCCAAAGAATGCATGCTAACAACATGACAAAATGATATAGAAATAAGTTCACATAAGTCCAAAGAATGCATGCCGACAACATGAAAAAATGTCATAAAAATAAATTCCCATAAATTCCAAAGAATGCATGCCAACAACATGACAAATTCCTATAGAAATAAATTCTCATAAATTCTAAAGAATGCATACCAACAACATGACAAAATTCCATAAAATGAACATTACATAAAGTTCAAAGAATGCATGTCAACAGTATGACAAAATTTCAAAATAGTATATTTCATACCTTTTCCCAACAAAAGGATTCACATAAACTTTTTGAAAAAAATCCAAAATCCATACTTACATATTTATGTCAATTAAAAGATTGCATGCCAACTATTTATCCAAAAGTCTTATCACAAAATCTTTTAAAATATGCCAATAAAGATATTGCACACAAACTATTTGAAAAAATGTCAAAACACATCTTCACAGTAATATTCCAAATAAAATATTACATCCCAACTACTTTTCAAAATTCCTTAAGACATAATATTTTAAATATGCCTATCAAAAAAATTCACACTAACCATTTTACATAATGTCACAATACATCATCTTTTAAATATGCCAATCAAAAAATTACATGCTAACTGTTTTACATAATCTCACAACACATCATCTTTTAAATATATCAATCACAAGATTTCACACTAACTATTTGATATAATGTCACAACACATCATCTTTTAAATATTTCAATCACAAGATTGCACAATAACTCTTTTACATAATGTCATAACACATAATATTTTTAATATGCCAATCACAAGATTTCACACCAACTATTTGACATAATGTCACAACACATAATCTTTTAAATATGTCAATCACAAGATTGCACACCAACATTTTTTACCTAATTTCATAACCCAATCTTTTAAATATGTCAATCATAATATTGCACGCTAACGTTTTGACATAATTTCACAACACAATATTTTAAATATGCCAATCAAAAGATTGCACACCAATTATTTGACATAATTTCATAACACATAATCTTTTAAATATTCCAATCACAATATTGCACACTAAATGTTTGACATAATCTCATAAGACATAATATTTTAAATATGTCAATCACAAGATTACACACTAATTGTTTGACATAATGTCATAACACATAATCTTTTAATTATACCAATTAAAATATTGCACACTAATTGTTTGATATAATGTCATAATACATAATATTTTAAAATAAAACAATCAAATGATTGAATATGAATTGATGACAAAAATCAATGAACTAATAGTGAAACTGCAGTGAAGAACATAGCTAAGTAATAGCAAAACTGCAACGTAGAAATCAACCCCAAAACATAGAGATTTGTTAGCTAATGATGTAGAAAATAAAAAAGAAAATAAACGCTAAAATGCAACAACAAATAAATAAAAAAACATATTTCTCTAACAGCCAATAACACACTAAAAACACAACAAAAAATAGCTAAAGCAAAGCATGTAATGATCTAGAAAAATAGCAATCTAATAGCTAAATTTAAGCTTGAAAATCAACAAAAATTTGAAAGTAAAAATGTCAAAAACCATCTCTAGATACCCAAGTGAATAGAATCATTAATTCCAACTATCAAACAAGAAGGTAAAACAAAATCTCATGCACTCATACTATATAAATTAGCAATCTAAAATTCCCATAATGAGAAAACCACATTTTCCCAATACCCCCTCTGTCTACTCCCTCAGGATAGTGAGTATGAAAATCTTGGAATAATTTGAGAATGATAACCACCAATATTTATCATTACCCAGTAAAGGGATAAAACTTAAGATATGCATTTACTCTTCATAAAGAAATCCTCTATATATGGTAAATCATAATTCTTTGCACGTGGGAAAATTAAGATGAAGCTTTCCCCTAATAGTGTGGGACTAGTTCCTCTTTGCTAATGAATGGGCAGATCCAGCATCTAACCTGAATGCCACATGAAATTATGTACACTATTTTAATAACCAGGGTAGAATATTTCAATTGAGGATCACACAAGGGTACTTCCTTACAACATGGCTACAATAAAAAAGATTGTAGATCCCTTAAAAGGAAGGCCCATAATCTTGAGCCCAGATGAGGTATGAAGATAATAGTCCAGATATGGTCATTGCACAATAAATTTTAACATGGTATAATTTATTTCTTCAAAACCATGTTAAATGTCTCCATACACATCAATTAGAACTAAATCTAATTTAGTATATGGATTCCAAAATGAATTCAAGTGACATTAAGAACTTCATAAATGTCACCACTTAGCATTAGTCTAAGTTTCACAATATTACAATTAATCATGAACGTGTGTGCCACATTCCAGAAGGAGATGGTTACATGCATTATTTAACACTAAGATAAATGGAATACTGAATTCCAGCTACTATTATTCTGTCAGACGATAAAATGGGAGATAGAAATGACCCAAAAAAAACCAATCTCACATTACCAAGTTGAAAAGATCACCCTCAATTAAATGCCATGCATTTACATGATGACTGATTACAAATACCCCCCACATGACCTTTTGACAGTTCGGTTAGTTCCACTTGTGACTTTTCATCTTAAGTTAAAAGTAGAGGAAGATAACTTACCCTAGATCTCAGGTAATTTAGGTTAACAACTGGACTTTTAATAATAGCAACATTAGAAGTGTCACTTAAGTGACATAAAACAAAACTACCATGAGTCATACACTAATGAAGGATTAGAAAGGGGGACCAAGAGGAAAAAGAATGAAGAAAGAGGAAAAATCATTCTCCTAAGAATGGATGAAGGTGCCTCCACCCTTGAGATGGGTATCATCTTTGGTTATGATGAAGATGAAATCTTGATATATGATGACCAATCCACTATGATGCTCTACTGACAAATATAGATCCTTTGAAATTCTTTCTTACATACTTCAAGACCTTCCCTAGAATGACGCACCTTGGTATCAGCATATTTGGACTATCCCATTGAACAATAAAGGTGATGAATCTCTCTATTTGACCACTGAATGATTCACTACGATAGGATATCCTTACCGACTCAAACTGAATAAGATTCAGCTATAACCTTTAAAACACTAGCAATGCCTTTAAAATACCAAGTTCCTTGATGTGAACGATAATGCACATATTGTCTCCACAATTCAGACATGATGATACATCGTCGAATCATTGGGAAAGTGAAGGAGGCAAAGCTAACTGAGATGAGGCTGATAGACACTAATTTTCTGAAATATATCAGATGGACCATGAAATCTGGGTGCATATTTAATGGATGATGCCTTACTAAACTTTTGATCAACCCATCTGATGGAAGTGAGAAGCACACCAAGACCAAAAATTATCACCATCTTGACTGAAATTGGGGATTGAGATGACTCCTCTTCTACTTGAGACACAAAGCCCATGTTTCTACCACTTTGCAACCTTATCATTTGTCTTATCCTAACCATGACAGATTGGGATTAGTAAGGTTATAAGATCCCAGTGATGAAAAACCATGCACCATCTTAAGCTAGTTTTCAGGAACACTTACTATTTTTAGTAAGTTTTATCCTGGGTGGCTAGTTTTGGAATTTTTGTCAAATTAATCAATTTCTGAACTGCTTTCCTCTTATAGGAATGGAATGAGTAAAGGTAATCCATTCATTCATTATACTTAAAATTATTATTAAGTACGGTCTTGAATAGTAAATTACTAATATACATTCTTATGTGGAGTGTCTGGATCCACAAGATGAAAATGGTTTCTAAAAACATTGAGATTCATGCTCAACTATCGGGATGCTATTTTGCTCCAAACTATGAAACTTGAGGGTAATCCTCTTGTCTCAAATATTTCTGCCAAGACATAGAAAGTTCTAAACTTGTAGGTAAAAAATTTCACCAAGTGGATGGTGGAAGAATGTAAAAAAATAACACTCATATACTATGCTTCAAGATGCACTTCCATTTCATGAGGCAATAAAATGTTCTTCAAGAAAGTTGATTTTTTGTAGATCATATGCTCCTTGATTTTGAGGAAATTTTCGATTGCATGCAATCTCCATATTATTTTCATGAGTTAGACATTTTCAATGGCTGGAAACTTTTTCACCCGAAGATCAGTAAAAATGAATGAGTTTGAATTAATGGTGACAATTAAGATACTTTCATTACAAATCCATTCTAATTTGGAAGCCACGGATCTAATTGGTAGGGACATCAGAGGCAGGGTTTGCAAGAAATGAGAAAATGAGTATCCCCTTCAGCCATGGTAGATGCCTAGTTTTTGATTATCCACACCACCACTACTGAAAATTCAAAACAGAAACTCAAGGGTGAGTACAACAAAAAATTTAGTTAAATATCCTAGAGGCTGAAGCATTTACTTATTTTTTATCTCTGAAACTCACCTTTTAGGACCTTCAGTCATGTTTCTGCCCCCCATTTTGTTTCCTTTCAAATTCCATTTTTGGCCGTGAAAGCTAATCGGGGGTTGAATTCAACCATGGTTGGGATGGGGTGTAACTAAACAAATGGATCATACACCTGAGGGGTAACCACCATAGTTACAAAACTTAAGTGATGAAGGAGGAGATCTCAAAATATGGTGGAACACTTATTTTCAATCCCCCATGTACAACATACAAGTTTAGATACAATGTAAAAAAGCCTCATAACCATTAGGCAATCTAACTAGTTATGTAAAGGGTGTGCATGTAAGTGAGGAAGGGGCTCCATGAACTTGAAAGTGAGTTGATATGCATTTCTAACCACCCAAGTTATTCTTTAAGTGATCTCGAATTATATTCCTCATGTGGTGGAAAAACTTTATCGTCCCCCATGTCTCTTTTGAATTACTTATAATTTTCCATAAAGGGTACAGTTCATGCTACAAGGGCAAGATGTGCTCCATTTTCATATTTTTATAACCTTCTACAAATCAAAACATATACACAATACTATAATCATGCATCAGCATGTCGGAGTCAACATTTCTTACCCATAATGATGCTTCCCTTGGTATGTATCCATACATGAGCTAACCAACTTCATAATATCATTCTTGAGTGGTAAAAACCAAAGTAATACAATTCCACCATTTTTAGGACATTATTCTTAAAACTTATCTTTGAAATGTAAGGCCCTTTTTTACACATTGCATCGTCATGAGCAGTAATCTTGGAAGATCAAAATGGCACCAAAGAAAAAATATACATTTTTTTCCAACTCAACCTATGAAACATGTAGAGGATCTAGTTAAAAGGAATGATAAGCAGATCATACCAAGCCAAGAACACAAATGCTAATCAAACATCAAGATCAATAAGATGAAATAAATTTTCTAGAATAACTTTACATAAAACCTTTACAAACAAATGAGCAGCAATACCATATATTATTATGGAACTTAATGAAATACAATGAGAATGGACCTTGCTTATATATGCAAAGGAATAACAATCTAAGAACCAGTCAATGGTTGTAGATCAAGGCCATAAATCATGGAAAGAACTATGTCATCAAAGAACTACTTAAGTCCATAGATTTATGAGATAACTATAAATCAAGGATCTAGTCAATACCATAGATCAAGGAAATAATTATACCTAATAACTAGATAATATCCCCCTAATATCTAAATGAATAAAAGGAAATATCCCACACACATAAGTGTGTGAGGATAAATATAATAAAAATAAATAAAGTACCTAGATGAACATGATCTAAGGTAAATAAATACCTGCTCTAACACCACCCCCTCAATTGAATCTAGGGGCCAAAATAGAAGTGGCATGTCCATAGTATGATTCCCAGCAACTAGGCTTGATGAGGTACTCATGTACAATATATCCATGAAGAAATCTCAAACCAAAAGAAGGAAATAATCTTGCTATAAGGAAAGAGAAAGAAGAAGAAAAAGAAGGAAGATGTTCTCACGAACACCCCCCTAAGAACAACTTATGGAAACCCCAAGTATTCCATGCAACTCAAGGTAGCAAGGTGATGCAAAAGGCTTTGTAAAGATGTATGCAACCTGCTACTGAGTCGGAAGGTACTCCAAACAAATAAATCCATCCTGAATGTGTTAACAAATGAAGTGGATGTGTATCTCAATATGCTTGGTCCGTTGGTGCTCAATTGGGTTGTGACAAATGTGAATTGCACTTTGGTTTTCACACCAAAATACATTCAGTGAATCCTGTGGGAATCCAAACTCTGTCAATAACTGTTTGAAAATCCAAAGAATATGTTGACTCATTGTAACTGTTTCCATGTACTCTACCTCTGAAGATGAAAGTGCAATAGCCTGTTGCTTTTTGCACGCCCAAGACAACTAGAGAAGAACCAAGACATAAAAGATAGCCAAAAGTGGAATTCATTGTCATCAATAGAACCTGCCCAATCTGAATTTGTATACCCAACCAACTGAGTAGAACCCTTAGTGTAGTGTAGGCCAAAGTGGGAAGTGCCCTGTAAATAACGCAAAATCCTTTTAGCAGCCTGCCAGTGACTACTATGAGGAGAATGTGAAAACTGAGATACAAGCCCTACTGCAAATGAAATATCAGGGCAAGTATGGGTCAAGTACATGAGACTCCCAACCAACTGCCTATACAATGTAGGATCACAAAGTGGCGTGGTACATGTGGAAGTAAGAGTAACCCCATACTGACAAAGGAGATGGACTTGGCTTGTCAATCAGCCATATCAAAGTGCGCGAAGAAGATCATGGGTTGTACTTTTTCTGACTCAAATGAATCCCTGAATCTATCTGAGAAATCTACAAACCAAGGAAATAATGCAATATCCCTAAGATCTGTCATGTCCAAACTGTGTAGAAAGAGCCCTCTGAATACTCTGAATGTGGGAAGAAGAGCTGCCAAGTAAGTAAAATATCATCAACATACAAGACAAGTATCACAATATCCTCACCAACATGCTAGAGATACACTGTATGATTAGAGTGACAATGAAAAAAACTAGTAGATAGAAATAAAATAATCCATCTTCTCATACCAAGCCTGAGGGTCTTGTTTGAGACCATAGAGAGACCTTCGGAGGCTACAAACAAGAGAAGAATCCAGAAACAAATCCAACATGAGCTACTCCATGTATATTTCCTCTTGTAGATCTCCATGTAAGAAGGCACTCTTCACGTCCATTGGTATACAAGGCATACCCCTTTGATGCAACAATAGCAAGTACAAGGCATACAGAATCCATCTTGGAAATGGGTGTAAAAGTCTCAGAGTAATCAATACCTTCAACTTGTGAAAAACCCTTTGCAACAAGATGAGCCTTATACTTGTCAATGGACCCATCAGCTGCGTATTTGGTTCTGATATACCCACTTACACCTAACCATATTTCTTCCTTTAGGAAGAGATACCAAATCCCAAGTATGATTATTCATCAAAGAAGAATACTCAGTCTGTCATCACATCATCCCACTCCTGTATCCCATGAGCCTTTGAAAAAATATTTTGGATCCTCAGAAACTTCCTGACACAAAATTCCATAACCTGTAGAATGTGTGTGATGATGCCTAGTGGGTGGAAGATCTTGTATGAAAGGTGTTGCCTCAAAAACTAGTAGTACGAGCCCACTTAGGCATAGTGACAACATTAGTGGGAATAGGATCCTCAAAAAAAAATCTATAACCTCCTCATCAATTCTCCTCAAAGAAATGATCCTCAAGATGAGATGAAGAAGGAGGCATGGAAGAAGATGAATAATCATGAGGAGAGAAGTGCTCATCAAACTGAACATGTGTTCGAAAAAGAACGTCATGATGTATCAGGATCTAAAAGTTGATAAGCTCTCATGTCCTCACAATACCCTACAAAGATCAAGGGTTTTCTCTTCTTATCTAAATCTTTCCTTTTCTTCGTTTGGCACAAAGGCCCAAGCATGGCTCCTAAAGACTCGAAAAAATGAGACATCTGGCTTAGTGTTGGACCAAAGCTTCCTCTGCAGTCAAATGCTCAAGTGTCTTTATCGGGTGTGTGATTCTGAATGTAGTTAGCACAATTAACTCTACTTCTTCCCAGTAGATAGGAGGTAAATCTCTAGAATGCATCATACAATTAGCCATTTCCTTCAAATTTATATTCTTTCTTTCTGCTAAGCCATTCTTTTGTGGAGTATGAGGAACATAATAGTGGTAAATAATGCCTTGAGTTGCCAAAAATCAAAAAACTGCATTTGTTGAAGTACTCCCCCCATTATCAGTATGAAGGTTCTTTATGCTACTAGAAGATTGTTTCTCGACCAAAGCCTTGAATGACTTTGAAGTGTG
Source organism: Taxus chinensis (assembly GCA_019776745.2). Taxonomy (NCBI): domain Eukaryota; kingdom Viridiplantae; phylum Streptophyta; class Pinopsida; order Cupressales; family Taxaceae; genus Taxus; species Taxus chinensis. Next base: position 793,936,517 of record CM034148.1, on the reverse strand, counting down.
AAAAAACATCACTTTTATAATTAGAGAAAATAAACCCAAGTACGCCTCGAGAAATTATCAATAAAATGTAAGTGCATACTTAGCTCCATTGAAATATGGGGTAGGAAAAACCATCAAGTCACTATGCACAAGCTCAAGTGGTGAAGAAGCTCTCTTGGATAGACAAATTCTTAGGAAAATGATCTTGGTGTTGTTTCCCTAATGCACAACCATTACAAACTCCCTCAAGACAAGAAACTCTAGGAAGGCCATCTACCATACCATGAGTGCTCAACTCCTTTAAATATATGTAATTGAGATGTCCAAATCTTTCATGCCAAAGCTTACTCTCTGAATATCTACATGAGAAACCAAGCCTTGTCCCTATAGAAGAAGTGTCATCAAAACCCTCAAAGTGATAATAGTTTAGAAACCGTGATCAAAAATACCTTAAACAACAAATGAATGAGGCTTCTAATAAGGTTCATACTTTTGCTCCTTTGTGTTGTAAAATTCATTGTTTTGCCTTGACCAGAATGACAAATTTGATATACATAAAGACAAATTTGTAGTGATGTTAAGAACATACAATGCATTTTGGATATTGACACTATCAAGTTGTATGTGTCACATTTTCCCTTAACAGAAAGAAATGAAGAATCTCCAACCTCAGTTTTGGAAGTAGAACTCAGAACCTAGAGATACAAAAGTCTGCTTGGAAGAAGTCGTGTGAGGAGAAACACCAGAATCTATAACCCAACTATCTGCAGGTGTTGACTGATATCTCTCAACAACATTAAGTGCTTTTCCCATGCTGATTAGAAGGAGGTGGCAGTAGAGATACAAATTTTGTGTTTCTTGATTATATCCTCTAAGGATTGCATTTGCTTGTAACACCTATGTTCTTCATGACCATTACCCCCACAAAAAAAAAACATGAAAAACTAGACTTATTCTTGGATTTCAGAAGAATATTTGGGTTTAGTTGTTATTTTCTTTGGGTTTATGAGTATTTTGAGATGGAAAAGGGGTGAACTTGGATTTACCTTTTGGTTTTCCCTTGCTCTTAGGATTAGATGCAACTAATGCCTTCTGAAAGGTGGAAGACTCAAGGTTAGGTAGTTTGGATTCTTCCCTGGTAATTCTTTCACAAAATGTTTTCCAAGGTAGACATTTGGAATGTGTCACCTAAGGCATCCATGCTAGAGAAAAAGGTAGAAGAAAAATATTTGGAATGGACCTTTCATCTTGGATAAAATTAGGTAAGCACACTCTTCATATTTCTTATCTCTTCCACTCCCCTTCACTTGTGTCAACAAATGCTTGAACTTACTAAGATAGTCTATAATTGATAGTAAATCCTTCAGGATTAAGAGAGATGATGTCAATTTCAAGTTTCATGGCTGTCATGTGATCTACCTTCACTAAATAAGCTCTCCTAATTTCACCCATATTTTGAAAGGAGAGTCACATTTGACCCAATGAAACTTCAGAGTGGAAGATACAATCTTGTTCTTATATAAGCCATTACACTGATCAAATTTGCATTGGTGCTCAAATTTCAAATATTCTCTAGTGCAATTAGTGTCATTCTGAATAAGTGTGGAAGCTAATAGATCCTGTGCCAGTAAGGATTGTTGTTCTTGGCATTCAGAATTCTCAAGTGCAATGTGTACAATATCGATGAAAATATTTGTCATGCATCTTCTTACCTATGTTTAAGTTGATAACAACAGTTTGCTCACTTCTGCGTCACCAAGTGTTCTGCTTATTGTACGCGAGGGTTTGCAGATGGAGCCCTATTGTATGCAAGATGAGTCTTTTGCATTTTTGCACATATTGATATGTGAAGAACTGTGTTCATGTTAGCCTTCGCTTCATCTTTGCATTATTGTAGTTATGCATTCTACCCATAAATAGTTGGAACACAAAAAATCCATCTTAGTGTGTGGATAAGATGAAAGTTTGCTGATGTACTTTCAAGACACCTTATGTTGTTCTGAGAGGTGCAAATGCAACCGCAAAGCATAATCAGATAACATGTTATTATCTTCAACCGATGACTCCTATGTTCTCATAAGTTTGAGATTTTCATGTATTCATCCTCATATCGTCTGAGGAGTTAATACCCCTGTAGAGCATTGACAAAATCATTACAAGTTTGAACGTGCTAGAAACCTATGTTGCATTTTGTGCAGAATTCCGTAGATTAGCGTGAATATTGAAATGGTCATCTTCAGCATTCTGAAACCAAATTTTAAGCTCTTCATCAGTATAGTTGATTGAGAAGTATACCTCAGCTTGGTGTAACCATTTATCCAATGTTGTGGTATTAATATTTCCTTTGAACATTGGGATAACAAAGGTTCACTTAGACGTTGAATAGGGGTGAATATGCTTAAATTTTGTGTGGGAAAAATGGGAGGAGGGTGTTCTTGTTAGGTTGAGTTGTCACCATCAATCTTGCAAATATGACCATAAGAGGAATGATAACCAGATCATACTATGCCAAGAACACATATGCTAATCAAACATGAATGATCATTAAGATGAAAGCAATTTGGGACCAACTTAGCTTGTACATAAAACCTGGGTATTATCCATATGAGCTCTTGTTATATATTATTATGGAACTTCAATGAAATACAATTGTCTTCTTGGGCCTTTTTCTTATTTTATTTCATGGAATAACAATGGATTGAAAGAGTTGAAAGTCGTATGATCATTATATTAAATATTTATAAGAACGGAGTCATCAAAGACCAGTGTGCGAGGGACAATACTATGTTATGTGAAAACTAGACATCAAGGATCTAGTAAGAGTGTGTACGAGTTATTGAATGCAACTGATACCAAAAGACACTAGACAATGTACCCCTAAAGAACAATTTGTAGGAAATGCATCTTCTATTCATCAAATGGTGAGTAAAGAAGTACAAAGGTGCACAAAGATTAAGACTAAGAGAGCATGGATAGTGTTAGGAGAGGAATGCATCCTTATCGATTGTTTAAACTACTATGAATGAATAACAAACACATGTATGTTGGAGAAAAATGGAACATGACAATCTAGTGTGCTTCGACTGAGTACTAACTCAATTGAAGAATATATTGTATTTTTGTGAGGGTATGTTACAATACATATATACAACTGACTATGACAAATACAATTTGTAATGCTTGCTGCTGAGAATCTATTATAACCATTCAATCTTCTCACAGGCGAGGCTGTTTGAATCCAACACATGGCATGGGGAGGTAATGTTGTGACATGGCTTGGTGTTGGACATGCCATCTAGTGCTTCGCTTGGAAATAAGGTGCTAACAAACGAATGACGATGTGTAACAATGTTGCGCATTCCACAATGACAAATGGCATGCAAGGAAGTAAGACGTAAGTGTGATGACATGCATGGAATTTGCAAAGGCTTGTATGGGATTGCAGAAGTTGTGAATGAACCGCAGAATAGAATGTGCAAGATTACAGAAGTCGTGAAGGTTGTAAAGTGCTAGCACAAGACTACATGAACTTCGTGGGATGTAAATGATCGGTGCAGATGCTGTGAGTGATTGCACGGACCATGTGTGTGGAGAAACATCCACTCGCAGCCCAAGGGATTCCATAGGCAAAAGCGCTAAAATATTGCGGGATTTAGCTTATAGTACTAGGTGTTGGGAAAGTTGCATAAGTGTAGGATGTGTTGCAAAAGATGCAAAGGTTTTCATAATGCCACTAGTTTGAGGACTTGTAATGAGATGTTGCGAAGGAAATATAAACTACATTAAAGGGCAATCCGTGAAGAAGGTCACAAACAACTAGTTGACTACTGCAAACTACTGCAGGGTTGTATCTTTGCTGTGAGGTTCTGCGACTGCGTGGTGAAATTGAAGTTCCAGAAGAGTACTAAGGAGGATTTCGTGGCTGCGAGTTGTTGTTGATATAGTTGTATATTCGACGGGGCTGAAGTTTTCAACAATGCTTAAGTTTTCGATACCATTAGAGATTGGAAATGCTAAGGTGTTGCCCTTCAAGTGTTCATAGTCAATGGTCAGACCATAGTTCAAAAACTTGTATTGAGCAATTTCTTGGCACCACAATAACTTTGGCTCGGTGGGGACTTGACAGTCAGCATAACAGTTGACTTGATACCAGACTGTATTGAAGCGACATGTGCGCACAAATGAACGTGCGTGGGCGTGTGTGTGCTGTGTGTGTGTGTAAGACATGTGTGTGTGTGTGTGTGTGTGTGTGTGTGTGTGTGTGTGTGTGTGATGTGTGTGTGTGTGTGTAATGTGTGTGTGACTGTGTGTGTGTGTGCTGTGTGTGTGTAACATTATCAAATGAACATGACAAATTCTCTGATCCAGAATGCATAAGGTATATTTTCCATAAAATTTGAACAAGAAAAGAGTAAAAACTACTAAATTACAACGCACATGGATGTCAATGAGTTGTGGATCTCATCCAAGATGAAGACATAATCATTGAAATGCACCAATTGCAATATACCGATATAAAATATAAAATCGGCTCCAATGCCTAATATAAGTTTTTGGGCCCCTAGAAGTGGGAAGATAATGATTCTTCCTATACGACAACATTATCTGCATCCTTGACAACCCCTATTGATGCCTTTGTTTCCCTTGATACTATTTCTTTCATTTGTCTTTTCCCAAAAATTGCAATCTACTATGCGATAAGCACAGGCTCCTCATTACCACCAATCTAGTTGGCACATAAATCAATATCATACAAGTCATTTAACTCATGAAACATTGCCCCTTTGACTTGTCTCATGTGAAGACGAACATTTCTCATCACACAAAAACAAGGTCATTGAGGTTATGCATTTTAAACATGTCACACATTTTTGTTTGTGAACAACTTTCAAACATGCTCTAATTACATTCACATCTAGAAGAGCTACATACATAATGCAATGGACCTTTACTTATTACCAAGTTGTTTCAAATAGATAACTTTTGAACATTTGTTTTTATCTGGGTGAGCATTGCTTCTTCTCTAATGTATAGAGCGCAAAAAAAGAGCCTTTGCTTTGCATTCATGTAAATTTGTAGCTCCAAAACATTTGTGTTCTAGTTTTGTTGTTGGGGATCATCTTGTATGTATGTATTGAGGCTATCTATTACATTCTTATCTGCCTTAAGTGAACTGTACCAAAAAAACTTTGGGTTCAAGTAGTAGGTTGATCCATTTATATGTCAGTGGAGCTACTTGTTCCATCTTATTTAGTTATGCTTCCACACGGGTTTGTAAATTCTTTAATTTTGCCCATAATGCTATGGCCTTCTTTGCCACGTACATGGTCTCATACAAATAATCTAATGGGTTTTAACCCCATCCACCAACCAAAGGCTTAACTTCTAAAACAAAATATACACAATTTCAAATTCAAAATTATGAAAATTTGCATATATATATATTTTATATCAAATAAGTGATAAGTTAAACAAATAGGTAAGTGTAAGTAAACAAATAGGTAAGGTTACCTTTTAAGGATTTTACTCTATGTGCTTCACAAACATATTATCTAATTTTTTCTTCATTATTTTTCCCCTTTTCCACTTTATATAATAGCCGTCCATGTGTTTCCTTGGCACAAATACAAAGGAGAAGCACAGAGGAAAATCCCGAACAAGTGTGATCCTTCCACATGCTCTGGGCCCAAAAAAAACACCTTTTGGTATTTGAAAAGTCTCAGTGTAAAAAGGAGCTACCAAAAGCCTCCACGTGTCTCAATGGTGCATTTTGAGATGGTCCCAAAAATCAGAGACCCCAAACAAGAGTGGGCTCAACACGTGTCTAAGTCTGGTAGATTTTGTTAAAAAATTTGAAGGTTCAGCGGAAGGTGCCATGTGTCTAGGGTTTGAGACATTTTTCTTTGGCAGTTGAAAATTCCAAGCAAAGGTCAGAGTGAGCGGAAGCCTCAAAGTGTCCTCTTAGCACTTTTTCAATATAAAACTTAAGGGCCGGTCCCCAAACAAGTGTGGTCCCTCCACGTATCCCAATATTTTTAAAATCACCTTGAAAATTTTAAGTATAGAGCGGAGCCGGTGGAAGCCTTCACATGTCTCTCTATCGCATTTGTTAAGGTGGGACCCTGACGCAGATCCTCAAATGAGCATCAGCCCTCCACATGTCCATGGTTTGTTAAAAATGTACTGGCTGCATGAAAAAAATGTCTAAGTCTAGGCAAGGCACTAGAAATCTCCACGTGTCTCCCCAGCGTAACTTCAAGGCCAAACCAAAAGGAAAATTTTCAAATGAGTGTCGGCCCTCCACGTGGATAGGATTTGAGTCTGAAGTGAGCCTTAGAGTTTTTAAAGTGCCCCGCTGAGCCGCATCCAACCAAAAATGGCCACATCTCCACTAATGCTGAGAAGTAAGTTTGACCGGGAAAAATACACCCTTCAAATCGTAAAATGCAGAAAAAACACCATTTGAGCCTGGAAATGAATCTTTCTTCAAGGAAAAATAATTTAGAAATGATATAAGGCCCAAATGTGATCCTCCAAGCCACATCCAATCACGTTTCCACATATATTTGGGACACAAATGACATGGACAACAAAACATGACTATGGAAAATGGAAGGAAAGGGAAAACTTGAGTTTTACGCCCAAGTTACAGACTCTTTCATATGGACAAAGAAACAAAAAACAAATTTTGGAATTTTAAGTGATCCTCGACCAAGGAAGGGACTGATCATGGTAACCAAATAGATGATATAGTCTTAATGCATCAATACGGGAAGATAGAAAACACAACAAAGCCCGTAATCTGAAGAAATTCAATGAAAAATGGGGTGAGAGTAATTTGAGCACCAACATCGGCTCCGACTTGGGGATGGGCACTCCCTGTGAGTGCCATAAGAACAAATAGCTAACCAAGTGCCAAAAATATACCACTGGGCAACGGAGTCAAAGAATAAGATTATAGAGTAGAGAAACCATAACCATCCTCAGAAAAACAAACCAAGGAACCTGCAAAACCATGTCACCAAGGAGAAGAAAGAATAAAAACACAAAAGTAGAATGAATAACAAAGAACTATACACTATACAATGGAGTATACCTTGATTCTGAGAAATCAATCAAGAAAATTTTTTTAAATGCCTGTCTTTAACAAGCAATTCAAGCAGTTCCCCATCTAGGTCTTTTAGGAAGAAGGTATTTTCACCAATTCGAATATCAATTGAATAAGGGCCCATCCAAAATGCATCAAATTTACCATGATTTCCCTTATCTTCATGTCTACTACTATCCCATAATAGCACAAGATCCCCAATGCTAGAAGCTCTTGGGAGTCACCTTCTTATCAAATAACTTCTTCAACTTTTCTTCGAAATTCACATTTCACTAATGGAGATGCCCTTCTTTCTTCATCCAACTCAATAATCTGATTTACTCAAGCATCATATGGACTAACTTCCTGATCTTCAATTTGTTAAACAAACTAAAATAAAGATAATTGCAAATGAAGGGTCACCCAAAGCTTGAGTTCCATATACCAACTCAAATGGGATCTTACCAGTAGCTCTTTTAACAGTGATTCTGTCAGCCCAAACATCAAACTTCAGTTGCTCACCCCAATTCTTTTTGTTCACCTCCAAGGTTCTTCTAATGATCTTCAACAAGTTTTTATTACTTGGACTTTAGCATATCAATTTCCTTGTGGATTGTAGTTAGAAGCATATGTCAAATTGATCCCATACTCTTTGGACATTACCACCAAAGGTTTGTCTCTGAAACTCGTGGCATTATTAGCAACAATTTTTAGCTCGGCACTCAAAATCTACATATGATTTGATTCAGCAGGAAGTCCATGATAACTTGGTGTGTTGCCTTCTTGGTGGGGATTTTTTCCACCCACTTAGTGAAATAATCAGTGGCTACAAGAATCCATTTATGACCAGCACTAGAAGGATCATAAATTTCACCAATGAAATCCATTCCCCATTGCTTAAATGGGGATTCAATTGACATAGGCTGTAAAGGAAGGGAGCCTAAAGCTTTCATTCTTCCAGAAAAACACTAGCAACTTTCAAATTTCCTAACCAATAGAGTTATATCTTTGAAGAGAGTTGGCCACCAATAACCAGCCCTCAAGATTTTATGTGTTGTAAATCTTCTAGAAAAATGTCCCCCATAAACTCCTCCATGTAGATCAGAAATTATTTTGGGGGGCCTCATCTTCAGTAATGCATCTCAAGAGCACTCCCTCGTGTTTCTTCCAATCTAACCAAAAAATCAGTAATGACATATTTTTGAGAGGCTAACTTAAGATCTCTTTTCTAATTTTTACTCAAATTTTTTGGGCAGCGTGGATGTCTGTGATAAAATATTATATCCTTGTACCATTCAAAGCTTACCAAATTTTCAAGGACATCCACCCTTTCTCCTTCTACTTCATTCACCTCAATAGTTTGCAAGTTTTTCTCAGCCATAATATTAGCTCAAGCCCAAACCTCTTACCAATTTCTTGGTTTGGATATCCATGTCACACCTCCTGCAACTTGTTCACCCCATCTGCATATTTTTCTTGAGACCCTCCTATCTCTAATAAAATGTCTTTCACCATAGTGTGGGGAGCATAAGAAAAAACTTTAGAGTGTCAATATGTAGGGTCTGAAAAACCTTCGTTTCTTTCACCAAGGAAAAATGCTTTCTTCTCCATGATGGTGTACTTCAAATCAACTCCTTACAATGCCTTATTGAAAATGGAAATTGTTCTCTTAGCCCCTTCATCATCCTTCTACAAAAAAATAGATGCAATGATTTTTTTCTGAAGCAAAAGAAAACACTTGAAAATGCTTATCGTAATTTGGGGCTACCAAAAACAGGGGCATGCTTTAGTGATTCCTTAATCCCATTGAAATCTTGAATAGAAGCTTCTTCCCATTTGATAACTTGGTCCTTCTTCAACATACTAGTAATGGGGATGGTCATCTTAGGAAACTTAGACACAAATCTTCAAATAAAGTTTATTTTTCCAATGAAGTATTTAATTCCCTTCTTAGTTCTTGGAATTGGAACCTTGATGATGGCTTCCACTCTCTCGGGATCAATCATGACCCATTATTTTGATATAATGTGACCATGCAACTTTTCCTTTTGCACTCCAAAGTGGCACTTCTTGGGATTCAATTATATTTCAATACTCTCTACACCTTAACAACATTCTCTCCAAGTGTTGCAAGTGATCATTTTATTTTTCTGGAAAAAACAAGTTACATCATCTTGATAAACAACAATGAAGTCATTAATATAACTAGCAAATGTTACATCCATTTCCCTTTCAAAAGTTGATCTAGAATTCATTAAGTGAAAAGTGCATCTCTGACATAGACATAAGTTCCCCAAGGATTAGTAAAGGTAGTGTTTATTATTTCCTGACTCCTTCAACAACAACTTGATTATAGCTAGAGAAACCATCTAGAGTGGATAACAATTCAGAACTTAGTTAGCAATTGTAGTATATTCTCCACATTTGGCAGAGGGTAATTATCTTTCAATGATTCTTTATTCAGGTTCCTAAAGTCTACGCATAGCCTTATATCACCATTATTTTTCCTGACATGCACTATGTTTGTAACCCAAGATGAGTACCTTGTGGGTCTGAATGATCCCTCCATCCCTCAACTTCTTCAGTTCTTCTTGCGTCTTCAAAGAAAGGAGTGGATTGAAGGACCTATATTTTTCCCTAAAAAGGCTTGACATTAGATTTTAATAGGAATCTCATGTTGGAAAAAATCTTCCATGTATGCCTTTAACTCAGAGTAAGACCAAGCTAGGCAGTCTTGATATTTTTTCAGCAATTGAACATAGGACTTCTTCTATTCCTTGCTGAGATTTCTTCCTAACCAAATTTTACGTGGTTTTTCCTTTTGCTGCCCAGGTTATGCTCTTCCACATCTCTTGACAACTGACATACTTCTTTTAATAATACAATTAACATTATCAAAGTTTGACTCAAGTGCCACAAAACATTTGGGAATTGTGTTTGTCTTCAGTTGGATGATGTCTTTTCCAAATAGAGTTTCCTTTCCTTTAGCAACAAACACCATTGTTTCCCAATCTATATTTTCATCAACAAACTTTCTTTGATTCTACAAAAACCATTTCACCTGGGAATAATCATCAAACACTTGCCAATTTTTAACTTTATCAGGGGACAAATGGCCTTATTAGTATTTCAACATCATACTCACAAAATGGAGACATTGTACAATTCCCCAAATCTAGATCCTAGCACTGCTAACTTGTATGAAATAACATTAAACTTTCTATCATGGTGCATAATATTAAAAGAGTCAAACATTTTAATCAAATCCCATACTGCATGTTTGTATTGTTTCATTCTTTTATTTTTAGTAGCATAAAATTTTCTAATTTACTTGAGCAATCAATTCGTGAATCCCCTTTGGCAATGATATCCTTTATACCATATTTCCATGCAATTCTCAAGCCTAATAACAATGCTTCATATTTAGACAATGTTTTTAGTTCATTCAAAGTTTATTTTGAAAGAAAATACAAACTCTTCTTGGCCTGGAGAAATCAGAACAATGCTAGCCACCATTTCCAAACTTGGAACAAGCTCCATTGAATAACAAATTATAAGGTAAACCCACTTGTTCAAGGCATTTAAATTGATCAATCTTGTGCTCATTTCCATCAGAAAACCCCAAAAAGTTATTTGCATATACATCAACATACAACACTTCATAAGAAACATTATTTGGATCATTTAATGAGGTGCAACATATTTTTCTCTCCATAGAGCTTTACAAGGCTGCCCTGAATTGGAAAGGTGGAAAAAGACATATCTATCTGAACACTTCAACCAACACTTGCAGCCCACTTTCTTGATAACAACATGCCCCATTTGGTAGGGTAATCAATCAATGACAACATCAAGTTTCAGGTTCTTATCCAGATAAGTTGCAAGTTGTACCACCAAACATTTTACACATCCTAAAACAGGCACCTCTCTAGAATCCATTACAGTACACTTACCATAACTTGCTATCACTTTAATGTTCAATTCATTCTTGAATTTCAAAGTCATCACATTGCAGGATGCTCCGGAATCAAACATACAATTGTGCAGTAGTCTGTCTTTAATAATCAGTGTTGTAGAAAATGAATTAACATTTAATTGAGACTCAACTAAAGATGTTCCCAAGTAAACTTCAGGGGATTCACCTATCTCCTCTAATGCTAGTGGTTTTTCTAGGTATGTAATGGATGGAGAAGGAGTCTTTACATTATTTATATTTTTTCCTTGGACACTCCTATCTTCCTCCAATCCCAAATACTCAAAATCCCTTTTATTATGATCATGAATCCTAAGACAATTCAACAATTGGGACAGAAATATTGATCTAACTCAAGACTTGGACAATGTCATAGGAAATGTATTTGGGAAATGCAAGATTGACAAACTCATTACATGGCACAAGATTTTTCACATTTTGGGTATGGGTGGGAACACCATTTCTACTTGAGACAACAAGGCCTTGATCAGATGCATCTTTCTTTGGAGCGTCTTTTAGGACATTGGTCGAGAACTGGGGTCTTTGGTTTGGCTTGAAGGCCATGCCTCTTTGACAACTTTACTTCTTGTTTTATACTCTTTTTCTTAGGCCACAACAGCATTCATTAGCATTTTTCTATCCTCTTCTGATGGGATTCCTCCATCGTACTTCTTGATCATTAGAGCTCTTAGGTACACAAAATCATTAGTGGGAATTTCAAATGCTTGTACCATGTCTATTTCTAAAGCATGAGAGGGAGGAAGAAGAGGTAACTGGTGAATGCAGTCCCAAAAACTTGCAGCAGGGTTCTTGCACTTATGACCTCAGTTTAAGTTGATCCTTGTTGTGAGCTTGTAGATCAGTCCACCGTGCATGCATCATCATCAGTGTTATCATCATCATCATCTTCTTCAACTTGTTGATCTATTTCACATGGCTGGTGGGGTAAGAAGAATTTGTCACACCAATCCATTTGATTTATCTCTTCAACAACAACTCTGGCAGTTATAGGATCAGGCAATACTCTATTCTCCCTAGCTTGGGTTTTTCTAGCACCCATGGGTCCTTTACCTCTATCATCAGACCTCTGATCATTTCTATGATGATTTTCAAGTCCTTTTTTTATCCTTGTTACCTATGCTTATCTTGATATCCTTGTCCAATTCATTTCTCTTCCCTGGCCATCTTGTAAGAGATTTCTTTGACAACACCGGCCAAAGTCTTTACAACTTCCTCAAGATCCGCAACCTCGCTTGATTGAGGCTTCTTAGGGTTGATTAGTTTAACACCCTCCCTCTTAGGAGGTTTTCCAACTAGTTTAATTTTGTTCTCAATTTGTAGATCCATGGTAAAGGCCTCCCTCAAAGTCCCATAGTTCTTATCCCTCAAATAGTAAGCAACTTTCTTATCAAATGCATCTAAATACTTTATCAGACATGATTCATCACATGGCCTCAAATTAACAGGTAGTCTTCTCAATGTTTATTAAATATTGTATTGAAATCATGCACTGATTCATTAGGATTATTTTTTTATATTTTCAAACTCTGATAAAATAAACCTAGGGTCTTTTTATCACCATACTACATTATAAAATCGTTCTTCATCTCTATCTAGGAGTCAATGGAATTATTTGGTAGAGATTTATACCAGTCCCTTACATCTTCTTCTAGAGTATGGATAAATAATTTAATGTATACATCCTCAAACTCTATTTCGAAGTCCTCCATCATATTGAAAAAGAGTTTCAAGTGCTAATCTCTAGTTATTGCATTATTTCCTTGAAATGTAGGTAATATTTTTCTTACATCTTGTGGCAAAACATTTGGATAGCCAATCATACCTCTAAAACTGATGGCACAAAAAGTATTAACAACAAATGGAGGTCTGGGTGAAGGCTGAGCCATATTATTCTGAGGAGGTGATCTTACAGGAGAAAGACAAAATGATGAGGAGTGAGGGGTATTTTTGGTACAGGGATACAATTTTTTATATGACTACCCTCTAAAGGCTCTATTTCTTGGAAAACTCTATTAGATTTTGAAAATACAGGGGTAGATTGAGAAGAAAATGTTTCAAATATAGATGTAGGACCCTCTTCAGATGGAGAATTCAATTCAACAAAGAGACTACCTAATTTAGAAGCACTTGAGGAAGTACTGCAATTTTTAAATCACAGGCTGATCAGTTTCACTAATGGATTATCTCTTTTCTTGATGCTTATCTCCAACAGCCTTCAAAATTATTCTTCCTTCTGAATTAGACTTTCCCATCTCTTGAAACAACCTTCTATTAGGGTCCTTGGCAAATAAATATCTTCTTCCTTCCAGCTTTGCAGATATTAATGAAAAATCTTACTTGATATCTGTTAAAACACTAGTATTTATAAAGAATTTAAACAACATGGATTCACCACTTAGGATTTTCACCTTAGTTTGTGTAAATGCACTATGAAACACCTATCAAATGTCTGTCCATACCATATTCATGCAAATCTTACAAGATCTTTTCTTCTTTTACCCAAATTTATCAATGATGATACAAATCTTAGTTCAATAATTGTATAAGCTAGAAATATTCCACTCATAACTGACAACTTTGAACAATTCTTGCAAATCTAAATAGAGAATGATGTTTCATCAAATGTATTAGCACATAGCATGTGTAAGAAGTATTATCAGGGTTTGTATGTATTGTATTTGTAAAATACTTCAAATATTCCCCATCAATGGTGCAACAAGTTTTTTTGACAAGCCAAATGGATATGAACTAGAAAAAAAATCAATAAATATTCCTCGGCAACACAAATGAGTCCCTGAAAACGGCGCCACTAGTGTTGGTACCCAATTTTTTTCTCCCTTTCAAGCCAAGCAACAACATATATTAGACATGGAACTTAGAGACAGATACATCATAGTGTGTGTCATTTTGTAGCTGGGGATGAGATCTAATTGGCCCTTTGTCACTCAAAATTGTGCAGAGATGGACAACACCTTCAAGAGGATTTGACTTGTCCTCACTGCTTTAGGTCATGCCTTTCAACCAGGGCGAGAGGACCCTTAGTGTAACCTCTATTTGATGAAGGAGATGGAGATATCCTTCTTTTACACATATTTTATGAAGAAAGCCTTGGGAAAATACGGTCAATACTCCATAATTTAACTCTTAAGAGTTGTCACTTCTAAAGGATGGCAATAATTTCAACACAAGGCTGAGGTTGCTGAAGACATTAAGAAATCCTTATTCTTTTGCATATTCCCATAAATAGATTTTGTGCCTTTGTTGATACAGAAAAGAAATTAGGGGTAGTTCAGGGTGGTTTCATGGTTTTTGAATAATTTTGGTGGGAGATGAAGCAGGATAAAGTTGATTATACTAGATCTTCTAAGGGACTTCACAAAAATGAACAACTCAACAACAGAAAGCTTTAGAAAATTTAAGACGTTCCTTCAACCAAAAGGTTTTCTTAAATGGAGGCCCAGATCAACACATTCTCACATAATCTTTGAGACTCTAACACGAAGGCTCGAATTGAAATACTCAATTAAACACCAAATTCTCTGATCCATCATGCCTAAAGTACACCCAAAGACTTACAGAAAATCTTTATCTACATATGACATTGAATTGATTTTAAATTTATTTATCTCATCCAAGATTAAGGATCTTCCTGAAATGAAATTGCAAATACCATTAAACTGTCACAGGGACAAGATCCTACGTGATTTAACAAATATTTCAATGTAAGATTGAAATAGGAATGAAAGAAACTATTTACAGACATTCTGAAACAAAGCAGACACAAATTTCTAGAGATTGGACACAAATTAATTTCAAAATTACTTAGATTCATCAGCAAGGGAAAGCTTCAAGAACAATCTCAGTTCTTGTCAATGGCTATAAATCTGTAACCAACTTGACATGATAGAAAATATAACACAGAAGAAAATAACAGGTTATCTTGACTTGGTTTCTTAGGAAGACAACTTTCTCAAATATTCTCTCTTAATAATTCAACCCCCAACCTTTTACAAGAGTATTCTCATTACATTTATAGATTTCACTCACTCAAATTTTCTCCCCAAAAGATAAGAATATTTGAGGGACCTTTTCTTGTTAACAAGTTGTTTCAGACAGTGACGTTTAAAAAATTTAGATCTAAAAGTTTCCAGGTGGACCAATTGTGAATTGATCACATTTCTTGGGCCCTCGAGAAATGACTACGATGCCATGCCACAACTTTTATGGATTCCTTCTAATAATTCTCATTCTATCATGCGAGAAATGCCCTTTTTAATCATTTTTCGGAGGCTCTGCACAGTTGGACCTGATAAGTAATCCTTTTCACTCTCGAGGAAACACCTTTTTCATCTTTAATGCCTACACTTTCATCATTTCATCTTTTTTCCTTCTCTTTCCTCTACAATTCTACCTCACATCCATCTCCTCTGGTAATTCCTATTTTTACAAGTGCTTGAGAAATTCCAACTTCAAAATATCAACCTTAAAAATCCTTGGACTCACAAATTAAGTTTTGAATCCATCAAATGGAACTTTACAGACAGAGACGACGAGGAATTTCATCAAAGAACGATGAAAAACATTACGTATTCACGTCTCTAGAAGTCTTGGAGTAAAAATTACAGATACAATACACATCAACCATTGATTCTTCCCATTTTTCCACTTTATATCATAGCCATCAACGTGTTTCCTTGGCATAACTAGAAAGGAGAAGCACATAGGAAAGTCCCAAACAAGCACGGGCCTTCCACATGCCCTGGGCCCAAGAAAAATGCCTTTTGGCCTTTGAAAAGTCTCACTGTAAAAAGGAGCCACCGTTCACCTCCACATGTCTCAATGGTACATTTTGAGATGGTCCCCAAAAGTAGAGACCCCAAACAAGTGTGGGCTCAACACGTGTCTCATTTCGGTAGAGTTTGTTAAAAAAAATTGAAGGTTCAGCAGCGGGCGCCATGTGTCTAGGGTCTGAGACATTTTTCTTTGGCTGTTGAAAATTTTAAGCAAATGACAAAGTACGAGGAATCCTCCAAGTGTCCTCCTGGTGCTTATTCAAGATAAAACTTAAGGGATGGTCCCCAAATAGGTGCAGTCCCTCCACGTGTCCCAGGATTTTCAAATTTACATTGAAAAGTTTAAATATAGAGCGGAGCCGATAGAAGCCTCCACATGTCTCTCTGTTGTATTTGTTAAGGTGCGACCCTGAGGCAGATCCTCAAATGAGCACCAACCCTCCATGTGTCCATGGTCTTCCAAAACTATACCGGCTGCATGAAAAAATTGTCTAAGTCTGGGCAAGGCAGAGGAAATCTCTATGTCTCTCCCCGGTGTAACTCCAAGGCCAAACGAAAAGGTGAATTTTCAAATGAGTGTCAGCCCTCCACATGGACAATCTTTGAGTCTAAAGTGAGCCTTAGGGTTTTCAAAGTGCCCTGCCAAGCCGTATCCAACCAGAAAGGGCCATGTTTCCACTGATGCTGAGAAGTAAATTTGAACAGTAAAAATACACTTGTCAAACCGTAAAATGCAGGAAAATCACCATTTGAGCCTAGAAATGAAGTTTTCTTCAAGGAAAAATAATTTGGAAATGATATAAGGCCCAAATTTGATCCTTCAAGCCACATCCAATCACATTTCCACAGATATTTGGGACACAAATGATAGGGACAACAAAACGTGATTGTGGAAAATGGAAGGAAGGGAAAACCTGAGTTTTATGCCCAAGTTACAGACTCTTTCATATGGACAGAGGAACAAAAAATAAATTCTAGAATTTTAAGTGATCCTTGACCAAGGAAGGGACTGATCATGGAAACTAAATGGAGGAAAGAGTGTTCATGCATCAATACATGGAGATAGAAAACACAACAGAGCCTGAAAAATGAATAAATTCAATGACAAATAGGGCGAGACTAATTTTAGCAGCAACAAGTAACAATATCATAAACTTTCATGAAAAAGTATACAAAGAGTATGACAAAATGCCAACATGAACATCATCTTAACATGCCCAAAACGGAACAGTATGCCAACTTCTTGACAAAATGTCAATTTAGTAACCTTACATGCAATAAGGAGAATGCATACATACCAAATTGATAGAATGCCAACATGTATATCAATTTACAAGATCAAATATGAACAACATGCCAAAATAAATCATCAATATAACATATTTGTCAAAAGTCCCAACATAACCTTTATACCCAAAGAATGTGTGCCAACCATATGAAAAAATGTTATATTATGAACTTCAAATATAATCCAAAGAATGCATGCCAAAAACATAACAAAATTATATATAAATAACTTCCCATAAATTCTAAAGAATGCATTCCAACATCATGACAAAAATCCATAGATATAATTTCCCATAAAGTACAAATAATGCATGCCAACATCATGATAAAATGCTATAGAAATAATTTCATATAAAGTCAAAAGAATGCATGCAAATAGCATGAAACAATTTCATAAAAAAACTTCTCATAAAGTCCAAGAATGCATGCCAACAACATGAAAAAATGCTACAGAAATAACTTCACATAATTCTAAAGAGTGCATGCCAACACATTAAAACATTCCATAGAAATAACTTCACATAAATTCCAAATTATGCATGCCAACAAAATTACAAAATTCTATAGAAATAACTCCCCATAAAGTCCAAAGAATGCATGCCAACAACATGACAAAATTCCATAAAATGAACTTCACATAAAGTCCAAAGAATACATGTCAACTGTATGATAAAATGTCAAAATAACATATTTCATACATTTTCCCAACAAACTGATTCACATAAACTATTTGAAAAAAATCCACAATCCATACTTATGTATTTATGCTAATTATAAGATTGCATGCCAACTATTTGTCCAAATGTCTTATCAAAAAATCTTATAAAAAATGTCAATCAAGAGATTACACATAAACTATTTGAAAAAATGTCACAACACATCTTCATAGAAATATTCCAAACAAAAGATTGCATTCCAGATGTTTTTCAAAATTCCTTAACACATAATATTTTAAAAATTCCTATTAAAAGATTGCACACTAACCATTTGACATAATGTTACAACAAATCATCTTTTAAATATGTCAATCAAAATATT
The DNA here is from genome assembly GCA_019776745.2 of Taxus chinensis. Classification (NCBI taxonomy): domain Eukaryota; kingdom Viridiplantae; phylum Streptophyta; class Pinopsida; order Cupressales; family Taxaceae; genus Taxus; species Taxus chinensis. Next base: position 793,918,339 of record CM034148.1, on the reverse strand, counting down.
GCACACTAACTGTTTAAAATAATGTCACAACACATCATCTTTTAAATATGTCAATCACAAGATTGCACACTAATTGTTTCACATAATGTCACAACACATTATCTTTTAAATATGTAAATTAAAACATTACACACCAACAGTTTCACATAATTTCATAACACATACTCTATTAAATATATCAATCACAAGATTGCACACTAACTTTTTGATATAATGTTTTTTTTTCATAATGTAACAAGAAATAATCTTTTAAATATTCCAATCACAAGATTGCAAACCACCTATTTGACATAATGTCATAACACATAGTCTGTTAAATATGTCAATCAAAATATTACACACTAATTGTTTGACATAATGTCACAACACATAATATTTTAAATTTTTCAATCAAAAGATTACAAACCAACTATTTACAATAATGCCATAACACATAATATTTTAAATATGTCAATCGTAAGATTGCACACTAACTGTTTGACATAATGTCACAACACATAATATTTTAAATATGTCAATCACAAGATTGCACACAAAGTGTTTCACATAATGTCATAACACATAATCTTTTAAATATTCCAATCATAATATTGCACACTAATTGTTTAACATAATGTCATAACACATAATATTTTAAATATACAAATCACAATATTACACACTAACTATTTGACATAATGTCACAAAACATAATATTTTAAATATGTCAATCAAAAGATTGCACACTAACTGTTTGACATAATGTCACAACAAATAATATTTTAAATATGTCAATCAAATTATTGCTTACGATCTATTTACAAAATGGAAATAACTAATAGTAAAACTGCAATGAAGAACATAGCTAACTAACAGTAAAATTGCAATGTAGAAATCAACCCCAAAACACATATATCTGGCAATTAATGCTGTAGAAAATTACAGTTAAAATAAAGCAACGAATCAACCAAAATCTAGTGCTCTAACATCTAATTCTGCAGCAAAAAACAACTAAAATAAATCATGGAATCAACCCAAAAAAACAACGATCTAACAGATGAATTGCATCTTGGAAATCAACCAAAATATGGAAGTAAAAATGTCAAAACCATCTCTAGATACCCAAGTGAATAGAATAATTAATCCAGTTATCAAAGAAAGAAGGTAAAACAAAATCTCATGCACTCATACTAGAGAAATTAGCAATCTAAAATGCCCATAATGAGAAAACCATATTTTCCCAGTACCCATAAAGGATAGATTGAAAATATTAATACCCAGAATGAGAAAACCTAATTTCTCATTACCCTGAAAAGGGATAAAACTAAAAATGCATTCATTTATAAAATATTGCATGGATAAAAATTAAAACAACCCTTACCTGAGAAATTTGAGTTGAAGAAGACCAAAAAAACTCTATACTTTTCTTCTTTCCTTCTCTAATGTTTTCTCTTACTTCTTATCTCCCTACCACATGAAATGAAACCCCAAAACCTTATTTACTTTTCCAAAAAAAATATCCACAACATGACTGCAACAAAAAGGGTGATATCCCATAATAAAGGCCCAAAATCAGCCCATATGGCCGTAACAACCTCCATAAAATCCACAAAAAATTATTTTTAGAGATTTTCCCCCTCTCTTCACGCCATGATAAATGGAAAAAATAAAACCTAAACTCCATTTATTCCATGGATTCCAAAATCCATTCAAATAAAATTAAAATTCCAAAAATGCCACCACTTAGCTTTAGTCTAAGTTCTATATTTCTTTTTTAAATAAACATTATGTGCCACATTCCATAAGGAATGGTTAAAACATGATTTAATGCTAAGAAAAATCACAAGAAAAATTCCACCAATATATTATTATTCATACGGACAAGTCAAAACATGACCAAAACAAATACCAAGCGACATAACTAGTTCAAAAACCTTATACTAATCAAATTATATAAATTTATTAAGCCTAAGTCAAATACATCTAAATGATCTTTTGGCACTCGGTTAGGTTACTAACTTATTATCATAAGTTAAGCTTAGGTTAGATAACTCAACCTAGATCTTAGGTTAGTTAGTTTAGCAACTGATCTTAAATAATATCACACTAGAATTCACCACAAACACCGTCACTCACTATAAAAGTGTGACTAATGAAACATGAAACTACAACCAAGAAAAAACAACCAAACAAGGTTTAATTTTTAATCCAAAGTCCAAAAATTCAGGTAGTTATAGTGTGAATTTATCTGATTTATCTTTCTTGGCTTTGGACACCAATGCCCAACGAGGTTTCTAGTGCCCATGCACTTTCCTCCCCTCTGAGTGTCCCCAACCTATTTGTAGCTTACTCACACCTTTTGGTCCTATTTCATATTTTATGCATCTTGTTTTCTTATAGGTCAACCTTTTAGGTATTAATTATGAAATTTGAACAAGGGAATCATATAAATACAAAGCTATATGACCATAATAAAGGAAAAATCTCTAAGCATCTACTACTATCACCTAAGGTTGTATCCAAACGAATTTAAAGAGCATAATAGCATTCATCTAGCTTTTTTCAAGGGACATGGGACTACATTTTTTGAATGCACGCATAAAAGGGGAGGTATTTTGTTTCACATGTTATAGGAGAACTCGGTGATCTTCTAGTGAACTAAAGGTGACAAAAAGTGAAGGTTAGCACATTGGTGCGACACAAAAGAAATATTCTTCTAACCATTTTCGTAGTTACAAGCACCCAACAGAGATCTCCAATTCCCAGATACCCCTAACTCATTCCAGAAACCCCAATCCAAGTTATTCTTATTGTTATGAAATTTTTTGTGTGTGGTTGTGATAGTTTCCTCCTCATGTTCATCATTCTTCAATTCTGAAATACTTCAAGATTAATTGTGAAATCAACCAAGTATTTTATCATTCTCTTGCACTTAGGGTTTTTATTTTATCTAGCTTATTGATTAGATCATATCTGTACTTCATTTCTTATCATTTTCTTATAACTATGTAATTAGGATTTCAAAAAAATTAATATTTGTTAAATCATTAGCCTCTTCTTTGATTTCTCAATCTCATTTTAGGTGATATAGGAAATCTTCAATGACCTTAGTGAGCACTCGCATTTTCCACTTGATTGTCTTGATCCATGTTCATGAACAATTATATTCTAGATTTAAGAACACACTCTTGTCAAAAAACTTCTAGGGTCAATAGAGATCTCATGAATGACTAAAAAAATATTATTCCAATGGTTAGCTTCCTTCTGGAGTGTAGAGAAAACATCCTACAAGTTCTCAATAAAAAAGTGGAGATCTTTTATATCCTAATTACTTCAAGGAGAAGTTCACAACCCTTTTTCATGATGGAGTAAATCCATGCATTGGTCATCCTTCCCATATTACCTTGGTCAAGGAGTAATTGACTCAAATGGGATGAGAGGAGGAGCCTCTAGGTCCAAGAAGGTTTGAACATATGATTTCAACACATATACTTGAATTTTTAATTACGAGAAAGTAATTTGGTAGTTATTTTCTCAAAGTTGTAAATTTATCCTTCTTAACCTATCTCTCTAAGAGGCTACCAATTCATCTTGTAATAAAAATTTTACATTTCAACTTCATCTTTATCCAACCTTGGGTGAGAAAAATCAATGAAATGAGACCCTAAAGCATCATTTGTGAGTTAAGAAGTCATCTTGGCATTCCAAGGATTGGGTGTGAGTTTTAAAAGCTTATATATTTAAACCATTAAAGCATGTGCTTTAGAAACAGTACATTGTCAATATTTTATAATATCTTGAACCCATGTGTAGTCATAAAAAATGCACTTTAGACATTTATTTATCTTGGTCTTATACTACTATTTATAAGGTTCTTGAGTGAAGAATGTACTAATTAACCCCCATCCTTTTGGCCATATTGTTTATTTTATTTCATAATTTATGACCTATTACACCCATATGCCCAGCCATTTTCTAACATCCTACATTATTTTAGCCTTAATGGTGCCCAAATTTAGTACTAAGGCACCCATGGGCACCCTAGTCCCACCTGGGAGTGCCCCAATCCTTCTATCACTTTCTCACCACTTTTTAGGCCTCTTAGAACCATTTTTATTCTTTATATTTCTTTTGGTTGTCCTTTTCGATGTTACTTACAAAATTAGAGAAAGAGAACCCTATAAATATAGAGTTATGAGACCATAATTAGGAACCTAGCATCATTTACTACTATCACTTCATATAGAGTTGCATCCATCTATTGAATTTTCATCCACATAGCTCCATCATCAAGTCACAAGCTAAGGATTTTGCATCACACTTCATAGGGGGAGGGATTCTATTCTATTCAATACACACATGCTATTATATTTTCTACATTTAGATACTACTCTTTGTTTCACATAGTTTGAGTGACACAAGAGAACTTAGGGAATGACATGCACACACTCACTTGAACTACATTTGGGTTTGAAATGTAGTGCAACACTCAGTTTAGTAATCCCCCTATTTTGGTAGCTGAGGTCAGTCTGATCCATTCATTTGAATTTTATTTGTTTAGAGTTTTGATACTTCCTTTTGGGTCTTTTGCAAGTTATTCTTCCTCTTAGAATATTCGGAGCATTCGGTGTAGTACAGAGAACTTAATGCAACACATAGCGAAGGTTTTAGATCATCTTCTAACCCTGTGAAGACCAGTTATGGACCTTTTTTGCTAGACCAGGGCACCTATTCTACCTACTAGAGGACTAGTGGGCACCCCATTCCTCTCCTAGGTGCCTCATTCAAACCATATCACCCATATTTGTCCTCTATAGGACCCTGACACTTTTTTTCATTCTCCTTTTTTATCCATTCACCTCTATGACACTATATGACAGTCACCAATTATTGTTTCAGTTATTTCCTATTCCCTCTTACACACTTAGGGTTTTATTTCTATTATCTTAATTCTTTTAGTTACTTTACATATCTCTTTAATATATTTGTTTAGTGTGTTTTATTTCCTCCTAGATTTGATTAACTACCGTAGTACTACATAGTTTAGTCAAATTTTAGCTAATCATTTTGGTGAACCCAACATTTTATCATAGATAAAAATACTCCCTCTAAATATCCAATCATTTTGCAGTTTGATATCTTTGGTAATGCCTTTGTTGATACTCATGTTGATCCTTTTGGTTATAGGCCTTTCCCTTCGCTTATTCAACTTTCATCTTCTGATGTGAATCCTCAAGATTTATATGATGTCATTGTTGTTTATATGTGTACCATCGATCCTAAAATTATAGCACAAATATTAGAAGAGACATAATCTCATCAACCTTCTCACATAACTGTAGCTCCTATAATTACTGAACCACAAGATGTCTCTCTTCCACATTCACCCATCCATCCATCCACCTTAGTTATCAATAATTCTAATAATATAAAGAATACTCCTACCTCTCCAACTTATGCTCTTGAACAACACTTTCATGTAATTTCACATGACTTTGACGCTACTATTTGTGTGGTTGATATGGTTCCTTCTGATTTTTCACCACCTCCTACTGGCACGGATGATATGATACTTTATACAAGGTCATCTCCAGAACATTCCCTTGTTTTACCTACCCCTCCAATTCCTCAACTTTTGGATGAACCTCCTCACTTATCACATTTTGAGGGTGTTATTTATATGATGGATGTAGTTCCTTCTATGCCACATCTTACTACTACTGCTATCATTTCATATTTGGGGTTTTTGTAATCCATGGACATCATTATATCATCCACACCTTCACTAACACCATTAATACATCCACCATTTGCTTGCACTCATTTCATGAATGATTTTTATTGGGATCATATAACACTTGATACTTCATGTAAATCTATCGTATGTTCACATGATTTTCTCCTTTGTCTTGGTTTTTCCTTCGAGGACCTCTATTCTCCTCTATACAATCGACATTTTTATCATGGATATGTTACTCTCACTGCTGCATATGGACTTCGTGTTTTCCACCTTATTGTTCACCTTGTGCGTTATCATACATCCTCTCTCCTTACTCTTAGCCAATCTTGGTTAGATTATATTGAGGAGCACTTGATTCTAGTCATATTGATATTTTTTTTCCCATGCTATTTAAAATTTTGTGCATTTGCAATAGATCTTTTCTTTGTTACTTGCCTAATTTTAATATGCATTATATTCATGGATGAACATTACCTCCCTTCACTAATGAACAATACGACATGATAATGTATGACTTATGTATTCAATGTTATTTGAATGACCAACCATAAATTATGGCTTATTAGGTATCGTGTGTTATTTAATATGACTTCGATAATGACAATGATGATTCTTTAGATGATCTTACTTGGCCAATACTTCCATCTACATCATGGGGAGGAACATTATTTACTCCCCCATTTCTAGCATAGTTACATATTATTACATCACATATTTCACATCTTCATTCTAATAATACATACCAATATCATAGACACCCGATGACACACTCTTGTGCTTCAGTTCACACTTGATTTTTGAGGGATTATAACTGCACTAAACCCCAAACACTAAACTCTAAGCATTACATACCTACCATAAATTCTATTTGTTCATCTACAACATTATGCCATTTCCACATTCATACATCATACATTATACTAGTTCTCACCTTTCACATTTTAGATCATAAACTATAATAATACTTACGCCTATTCTATGGTTAGTCACATATCACACCTCATACATTTTGCATGTCTATATCATAGATTTTATACATACTATACCAGTATTTGTTACACTTGAGTCTATATTTATTCCATTTTACACATCTATCCATATATATTACATTCCGCATTAAACATTACATTTTACACATTTCTACACACCTTACATTTCCTTCTACACACCATGTATTTACATATTTTACTCAACACATGATCATTACATACACTATATTGTTTTTGACATGCTACACTCACCACCCTATGACAAAATTTAGTTCCTCAATCCATAATCGAATGCCGAGGGTTTATAAATTAAATGGACCTCACACTCATAATGTGACATTTCATATTATGATATTCCTAGGATAGTGACATATGCTTTAGGATAAATCATCACTCACTCTTTCTATATAGTAATGGTATATAATTTAGGCTATATCACCACATCCAATATATCATTTTTAGTGATATACACCTTAGGTTACATCACCATTCCTCATCATTCATTATATAGTGATATACGCTTAGGACTAAATCATCATTCTTGCATTCATCTTATAGTGATATACATTTAGGGATAAATCGTCACTCATCCATTCATCTGATAGTGGTATACACATTAGGTTACATCACCACTTCCTCATTTCATCTTTTACTGACATACATGTTAGGCTAAATCATCACCTATTCTATCATTTTGTAGTGATATACACCTTAGGTTACATCACCACTACCTCATTTCATCATCTAGTGATATACACTTCTAGGATAAATCATCACTTACACGTTCATATAGTCATGATATACTCTTTAGCTATAGATTTCACACACACACATTATTCCTAGGTCACATTTCATCACAACACTTACACATCCATACACTATTTGACAATTTCCTGATGATGCACTCTAATTTACAGTTCATTCTTGGATACTGAAGGGGGGGGGGGGAAATGAAACTGATTGCATACATTTCCATTCACTTAGGGGGTACATGGATCCTATCATTCCATATTGCATTCCATTCCATCCATCGACATCATATTGTATTTTCTTGGGGGAATTTACTCTTGTTTACTAGTTTTTTACATGGTCACTTTACTACACATGTTAGATTGATTTCTTATCTATACCATCCCCACATGTGTGCTCAAGTATTTGTTTAGTGTGATCATATATATAGGAATCCTACACATGGAATATATGCTCACCTTCTACCCTTCCTTCACTGGTTACTAGGCGTATCCACATTCGTCTCTTCCTGGTGTTATTGTTTCATTTTGTAATTAGCATCTTACTCTAATATATATGATATTACATATTCGTTATTTCTTTAACATCCTAAAAAGTATCCCATGTGTAGCATTTTTTTTGTATGATTACATGTTTCCATGACTTCTTATTTTCTTGTTTTTACTTTTCCTCCATTGTTGCCTCTTGTATGCGAGCTTTTCCCTATGCTTTGTACACACACTTATTTGTTTTTGGTGGCCATGATGGCCTTGCATGTCTTGTGACGTCGTGAGTGACGTCTCATGTTTGTAGCCCGCTTTGTGTAGCTTATTTAATTTCTTGTGTATTTACATTGTCTTCATATGTTACACATGTATTCTATATGCATGCATTATGTTGGGGGTTAGCACACCGGTTTTACAGATAATATATCATATCTAAGCATACATGCACATAAAATTGAATATTCTACCAGAAGAAATATACAAAATAAGAGATATAAATCAACACCATATTTGGCGTGGTTCACCCAGTGTGGGTTATAGTCTACCAAGAAACAATCCAATCTATTATCCAAAGCTTTGACAAGATATACAATTAAATATATTACTATCTTCCACACCTCTCATATGTATAGTACTTTCTTTCTTCTCAAGCTTTTGCTTCTCCTCCAATAATTCTCTCTCTTACCAAATTTTTCAAGTTCTTCTTAATTCTTGTTAATAATTACTTCTAAAGCCTATCTTTTATACTTAAATAGTCATTTATAGACTTAGGGCACTTAGCCATGTAATTAAAATCAATAGATATACTTTAATACTAAAAATAGATATAATTACCGAGATTTAATTAAAACATCCTCGCACATGTAACCGATGTCGGTTATCCCTAACCAATGTCGGTTCCTCCTTTCCTAATCAATGTTGGTCCTAGGTGACCGATGGCGGTCCCTCCTAACCGGTGACAGTTACTGTATTTTCCAAGCAAGTTTTACATTTCTTGCTAATCTAAAGTAATTGAGCTCCACAACTCAAAAATATCCCACTTGAAGATTAATTATTACACCATACATGTACATCATCATTCTTGGATCCTTCCTTAGCTTTGTTTCTTCCTCTTCAATTCTCAAAGTCGAAGACCAACAGAATTGGAGTGTAGCTATGACTTCTTCATTTTCTAATGGCTTTGTTAGCATATCCACAGGGTATCTTGCTCATATGAATATTTTCTAGATTCAATTGTTCATCCTCCAATACCTGTCATATGAAGTGATACCTCAACTAAATGTGTTTCATTCTAGAATGAAACATTGAGTTCTTTACCAAATTAATTTCATTCTGACAATAAATGAACAATTTAAAATCATCTTTCTCCTTTCCCAACTATTCCATGAACCTACTCATCCATATCATCTCCTTGCTAGCCTCTGTAGCTAGAACATACTCTGCCTATGTAGTAGAAAAAGCCACAATCTTCTGCAATCTTGAAATCCAGCTAACTGTCATCCCACCTATTGTGAAAATATATATAGTAGTGCTCCTCCTACCATCTAGATCTCCAGCCATATCCGAATCAACATAGCCACATAATGAAATATCTAAACCTCTATAGCATAACTACATGCTAGATTTCCCTTTCAAATAACTGAGTATCCATTGGACTGTTTTCCAATGACCTTTACCTGAATTGGCCATATATCTACTCACAACTCCCACTACTTTTGCAATGTTCGGTCTGGTACAAACTATAGCATACATGAGAATCCCAACTGTTGAAGCATAG